>OW388165.1:1377500-2755000 GCA_936450015.1 Meganola albula | reverse complement strand
CTGTGTAGCAAATACTTACATGCAAATAATGGTGCTGGGCCATAAGCAGCTAAATCAAAACAAAATAACTAGGTATAACTCGAACAGAATGTCTTAGAATGTACTAAAATTGTGAATGTAATAAAAGGGTTCGAAGATTTTGGCATACTTCTCTGCCAACAGTTACAGTCTTATTCAATAACAATTTTATAAGCCTCTTTAGTAAAATGAACTTTTGTCTCTTTCTTACTAGTATTAATGTCAACATGGCCGACAAAGACAGACCAATTATAAAACTATTTTGGCTACAATGAGCTTATAAGACTGGTAAGTAGGCATTAATTTTCAAGGGCGGATACACACGTAGTCGAACGTGTTTACGACAAAACTTAGTACACTTAGGAAAGTAGTCCTTCCGGTAAAAAACGTAGAATAAATATACATTTGAAAGTTATAAACCTAATAATTGGTATTATTTTACATTTTTTATCGTACTCAAAGCCAAGAAACGGCTAATAACACGCTTGCAGAAAAACGCGTACTGTTAATGACAAAAGTTACACTCGATAAAGTTAGCGTCCTTCCACATACGCACCATACGTAAATTGCGTCCTTAAAAAGTAATGTTGTTTAAATGTGACTCACGTGTGTATGTCGATGTTGATGCGCCAGACACGCTGCGCAGGAGTGGTATCGCGCACACGCCTCATGTGGAGATTCACTTTCTGCCCCACACTCTTCTATCGATAGCGCCATCTAGAGAACCAAAACACAGTATAAAATTAAAAAAATAATAAATAATGTGTCTATGATTATACAAAAAATATAACAATAATAATATAAAAGTGAAGACAGAATATCAGGCATATTGCGGGGTAGCACGCGCCGCACAGGCACACGGCAGTGCGACAGTTACCTGGTGCTTGTGCCTGACGCAGTAGAGCGGCGCGGGGTAGCACGCGCCGCACAGGCACACGGCAGTGCGACAGTTACCTGGTGCTTGTGCCTGACGCAGTAGAGCGGCGCGGGGTAGCACGCGCCGCACAGGCACACGGCAGTGCGACAGTTACCTGGTGCTTGTGCCTGACGCAGTAGAGCGGCGCGGGGGTAGCACGCGCCGCACAGGCACACGGCAGTGCGACAGTTACCTGGTGCTTGTGCCTGACGCAGTAGAGCGGCGCGGGGTAGCACGCGCCGCACAGGCACACGGCAGTGCGACAGTTACCTGGTGCTTGTGCCTGACGCAGTAGAGCGGCGCGGGGTAGCACGCGCCGCACAGGCACACGGCAGTGCGACAGTTACCTGGTGCTTGTGCCTGACGCAGTAGAGCGGCGCGGGGGTAGCACGCGCCGCACAGGCACACGGCAGTGCGACAGTTACCTGGTGCTTGTGCCTGACGCAGTAGAGCGGCGCGGGGGTAGCACGCGCCGCACAGGCACACGGCAGTGCGACAGTTACCTGGTGCTTGTGCCTGACGCAGTAGAGCGGCGCGGGGTAGCACGCGCCGCACAGGCACACGGCAGTGCGACAGTTACCTGGTGCTTGTGCCTGACGCAGTAGAGCGGCGCGGGGTAGCACGCGCCGCACAGGCACACGGCAGTGCGACAGTTACCTGGTGCTTGTGCCTGACGCAGTAGAGCGGCGCGGGGTAGCACGCGCCGCACAGGCACACGGCAGTGCGACAGTTACCTGGTGCTTGTGCCTGACGCAGTAGAGCGGCGCGGGGTAGCACGCGCCGCACAGGCACACGGCAGTGCGACAGTTACCTGGTGCTTGTGCCTGACGCAGTAGAGCGGCGCGGGGTAGCACGCGCCGCACAGGCACACGGCAGTGCGACAGTTACCTGGTGCTTGTGCCTGACGCAGTAGAGCGGCGCGGGGGTAGCACGCGCCGCACAGGCACACGGCAGTGCGACAGTTACCTGGTGCTTGTGCCTGACGCAGTAGAGCGGCGCGGGGTAGCACGCGCCGCACAGGCACACGGCAGTGCGACAGTTACCTGGTGCTTGTGCCTGACGCAGTAGAGCGGCGCGGGGTAGCACGCGCCGCACAGGCACACGGCAGTGCGACAGTTACCTGGTGCTTGTGCCTGACGCAGTAGAGCGGCGCGGGGGTAGCACGCGCCGCACAGGCACACGGCAGTGCGACAGTTACCTGGTGCTTGTGCCTGACGCAGTAGAGCGGCGCGGGGTAGCACGCGCCGCACAGGCACACGGCAGTGCGACAGTTACCTGGTGCTTGTGCCTGACGCAGTAGAGCGGCGCGGGGTAGCACGCGCCGCACAGGCACACGGCAGTGCGACAGTTACCTGGTGCTTGTGCCTGACGCAGTAGAGCGGCGCGGGGTAGCACGCGCCGCACAGGCACACGGCAGTGCGACAGTTACCTGGTGCTTGTGCCTGACGCAGTAGAGCGGCGCGGGGTAGCACGCGCCGCACAGGCACACGGCAGTGCGACAGTTACCTGGTGCTTGTGCCTGACGCAGTAGAGCGGCGCGGGGTAGCACGCGCCGCACAGGCACACGGCAGTGCGACAGTTACCTGGTGCTTGTGCCTGACGCAGTAGAGCGGCGCGGGGTAGCACGCGCCGCACAGGCACACGGCAGTGCGACAGTTACCTGGTGCTTGTGCCTGACGCAGTAGAGCGGCGCGGGGGTAGCACGCGCCGCACAGGCACACGGCAGTGCGACAGTTACCTGGTGCTTGTGCCTGACGCAGTAGAGCGGCGCGGGGTAGCACGCGCCGCACAGGCACACGGCAGTGCGACAGTTACCTGGTGCTTGTGCCTGACGCAGTAGAGCGGCGCGGGGTAGCACGCGCCGCACAGGCACACGGCAGTGCGACAGTTACCTGGTGCTTGTGCCTGACGCAGTAGAGCGGCGCGGGGTAGCACGCGCCGCACAGGCACACGGCAGTGCGACAGTTACCTGGTGCTTGTGCCTGACGCAGTAGAGCGGCGCGGGGTAGCACGCGCCGCACCACGCGCAGCGTGCTGCTGCGCACGCGCCGCACGACTCTGCGGCGCCGCACAGCCGCTCGTCTGGTACCGAAACAAATAACACCGGTTTTAGCCTCAAGTATTTTGGAACGAAATTATATTAAACAACTAAATCTCGGACTTTAAGCGTCAGGTATCACTTGATCTCGAAACAATCGGAGCCCAGGGGCCTTCATATCCTGAATTTTACTTTTACAAGCAATCTTTGTTCTGTTTCTGTTTTTAGATCCGGAAATTTCGGAAACTAACAGTCCAAATCTAAGGCGCTATTGACTTGGCTGAGTGATATTAGTGCAGTAAAGTAAGCTACTCGCTTACTGTTACCATAGAAAAATAATATACCAAGAATGTTAACTCCCTATATTTAAGCGAACATTGCTTAAAACTGTCTATCGTCGCCGGTACTTTTAGTTCGACTTTTTATTTTAAGATGGCGTTACTTTTAGTGCCATACCCTGTAGTGCCATCTGTCTAAAATGCTATGAAACTCCAACTCAATGTTAATTACGTACTTTTTCAACAAATAAAAGGAGAGGTCAAAAGTGGGCTAGAATTTTGAACACCAATGTGAAAGCCTCATTGGAAAGCTTATTTAATAAGCTGTTAGAATTTAACGAAACACGAATTTTAGGAGCACCCGTTTTTGTAAAAATCTAAAAAATGTAATAGAGAAACAAAACGCACATTACCTTTAATTATCCGTTTCCTAAGTAGTATAAATATTGCAATCACGTCAATTATCGCATTCTATTAGAGTACTTTTCTCTTGTAATATTGTTCTAGCTGCAGTTTAATGTAATTATGACGAAATATATTTGTTATCTTACTAGTGGAATAACAAAACGCGTCGAAAAAAATATAATTACGGGAAACGTCATGATGTCATTGTCATTGATCAGTTTGATTGACAGCGTTCTAAATAATTATAATTTTTTGGTTGCTCAATTGTCATTTGGCCATGGGGTTGCCAATTGCAATAATCATAATATTGCATTAAGGATTCTTATTTTCAATTTCGATTTTTAAAAAAACGGGAGGGTGTAAAATTTTAAATACACCAAAAAATTTAATTAATTATGGTCTATTAACCTATGTAACTCAGATTGCTGTTCAAATTTACAATTATTTTAATCCCAGGCTCTATACATTTTTTGAACGTCTCCTTTGTAACAGAACGATAATTTCGTCTTCTATAACGAAGTTCAGTTGTAAACGCAGAGTTTATTATCTATTGAATTCAAATATTTAACAATGTCTGGGATCAAATCTGCAAAGAAAACTTTTCTGTATGGTTTTAAAAAGTTCATATTTAACATTTTTTTTTAATTAAGTACTAGTTTAAATTATCATTCTTGTTAAAAGTAGTATTTTATATTAAAATTTAATTCAGCGAAGTTTTTGAAATGTTTATACTTTTTTTTATTGTATTATAAATTTGTTGTTATTTTTAACGACATTTACGATAATTTATACTAAAAAATACTAAATTGTAGTTAAATTGAAATATTTACCATACTTATTTCGGAAGTTTAATTCTATTATTGACCGAAACTAAACTACACATTTTTGCGTATGGAGTCAATAACCTTATTTATGTCGTTCACTATAAGTAGACCTCCTAGTTCTAGTGATTACTTACTAATGCAAGGTCAGCGTATATTGGTTTAGTAAAACAAGACGGGAATCAATTGAAAACTTGCGATTTGACCTGTGATTTTAGAAAATGAACCTAACTTCATTAAGATAAGGCAGAAAATTAAGAATTTCTAATTGTGTATGAAAGCTCGTAGATAAAAAATGAGCTAATAAGAACTTTATTTCGTTGTAGGAAACATTAAATTAAGTAAGCAACTGGCCGGACAGGCACATGGTTGCCAACGTGGAAACGGTATGCTTTCTCTCGCTCATACATTTGCGAAGTTGCTACACATACATACGAAACGGCAACACAACAGTGCATTGTCTGCGTAATTGGTTTCTGATTTTGATTTTGATGTATGCTTTCAGTAGGTAAAGATAGGTAGGTAGGGATTTTGAAATAATTCAAGAAAAGAACGAATCGTAACTTTTGTGTTATTATATTCTAATAAAATTCTAACTACCAAGTTAGCTACACATATCTAATATAAGAAACTCTATACAATGTGAGATCAGCTTATACTGGTTATGTGTGTAAAATAGTATTAAAAAAAAAAGACTTAAATATTTGTTTGAAAAAATTGAGTGGGTTAGAAACGTGCAAGAGAGAAATACCCGTAGAAGAGAAGCAAACAAAATTGTAACACCGGCGCATAAAACAGCCCAATACAAGGGTTTCAAGTTTTCTGCTACCAAGATATGGAACGATTTATCACCTCCTCTGCGACTAAGTATGTCCCAAGTGACTTTGAAAACACATTTGCATAGAGAATTTCTGAACAAACAAAAATTATAGTAGCAGTGCCGTGTGTCATTGTGGCTATCAACTTCCATGCAATGGTAATTCATAAGCAAGTAGTTGTTGTTTGAAGTTTGAACTAAAAGAGTACACATTTATGGTTTGAGTTTCTGGTGCGTACATAATTATATTGTTGTCACAAATGTCCGCGGCCAGCTGAAAATCAGTGCTGTGCGCTAGTACAGCAATTACTGAGTTGGATCCCGTGTTGCATGCTAAATATTTTTGTGTGATTTCTGTGATTATACCTATAGTGTGTAACAAAATAAATGGTTTATATGGTTTATGTGTGTAGTAGATAATGGTACTGTGTAATAATATACGCTTTCGGTAGGTACCAAATATTATAGATTTTTTTATATTTCTAGGAAACTACGAATTATGACATTTTGTGTATATTATGCTAAAAAAATTCTAACTACATAAGTAGGTACATCTTTTAGGAAAAATGTTCGATTAGTCTGAAAAAACAACATTTTTTTATCCTAGAATAAGCTTGCGCTTGACCACAGCTTGCCTGATGTGAAGCAACGATGCAATCTACGATGGAACGCGCTTACCCAGTAAATACCAATTCACTCGTGATTATAGATTATCGGGAATCATAGATGCAGGCACCGAATTCTGTTCGCACAATGAAAGTGCTATTTAATATTTCTTGGAGGCATATGAAAATAAAATACTTATTTGTATTTTGCGTGCCGGTTTCCTCACGATGTTTTCCTATACCGATATTGTGCATCGGCGGCGCGGCGATGAAACAATTCACAAAAAGAACTACTGGGAATTGAACCAGCGACCGACCTTGCATCTAAGGCGAGGCCCGTACCGCATAGCTGTTTGCCGCCTGTTCGCCAAGCGTGGGAATGGCGGTTTGTGTTAGTTGATTATGATCGCTGTTTGTTACGATTTGCCAGCGTGCGCGCATATGTAAACAGTGAATAGCTGTACGCGAAAAACTAGTGTATAGTGTTTTAAATTTATAAAAAATCTGCATAAATAAAATAAATAAATAATTATAATTGCTCAAGTTGGTAAAAAATGCTATGCAATAGCTTTACAGCGGCAGTCCCCGACTGCCACGCGTATTTTATGTCAGAACTTGACTAATGTAGATGTTTTTTTGTAAATTGTAACTACTTAACACCAGTGCCCTTATTACGTGTTGTCAGTAAGAAAAAAGATTTCGAATACTATCAGTAACATTTCAAGATAATAAGTTAAAATGCACATCAATCTACATCCTATATTACCTATTCTACTGCCGATCCCTTTTATTCTATTTCTAGTGTTTCCATTTTTTTTATTCTTCGATAGGCTGGCGCTTAACTACAACTTGCCTGATGTTAAGCAATGATGTAGTGTACGATGGAACGCGCCAGCCCATTATACCGATTCACTCGTGATTACGAATGATTATCGGTGAGAAGGTGGCAGTAGAATGAGCCTCTTTAAGGTTAGAAACCAGGAGCAACAATTCCGACCCATCCTCTGCATGGTGTCACCCACCAGACATCGCACCGGAACACGGCAAGGCCGCTTGGCGGCGTGGCTTTGTCTGGTGGGTGGTAATGTTGAACTCGTACTAAGGGTACTGTTGTAACCTACATTTTTGACAAACAAATAAATCTATCTATCTAAGATAATAAAATTTGAACAAACTTTGATTGGTTCGTTTAAGTTCTTGTCAACGAACCAATAAAAAAAAGCTTTGGTCGGATGTTATGCATAAGTTAGCCATGCGGTGTCTAAAGGTTAAAAGTTTCCAACTTATGACGATTACACTTTTTCCAGATTTCCGGGTAACTATTTGGTGTTCAATTGGTTACATGAATCCACCTTAAAAAATGCTCGATATAAATTGGATTGGATACGCTATTTTTAGTAACATTCTGGCCATTTTTGTATTTAAATCGTTAAAAAATAAATAATCACAATAAACTGGAATCGTAAAACCCAATAATTCGTTGATTTTTGACAAATTTTCCAATAATTCCAACTTTTTGAACTACACTGAACGTTCCAAAGAAATAGCAATCTTTCTAATCTTATTTATCTATGCTATAACGCAGAAAATACTGCATACAGGTATGGTATCGAAGAAGCCTTCAACAGAGTTATGTTATACAAAAAAAAGTTCAAATGCCAAACAACTTAATTTGTTTAAACTTATTAATCTCTGAACTGCAGTCGGATTCGGAAAATATTTTTTACTAAGTTTAAGTAACTTATTTACTAAAAATGTTACAAGTTTAGCAACTGGCTAAAATAATGGGATTTTAATAGTTTCCCAAAGTCAAAAACAGGGGACCGATATTGAGGTCGATACCGATACAACGTTAAAGCGTGTCATAATAAAAGCGCGGCGTGTTATTTCCCTCCTCGCCTCCAGGGAAGGGGGCGGAGAGCAGCGCACGCGCACAAGTAGTAGCTAAACGGATGGCTCAGCACTCGCGCGTGCGCCGTTCTCTGTCCGCTCTGTTCCGCGAGGCCATCTTCTCATTTTGTATAATGGCTGTAACTAAGCCATTATACATTTGTGGAGTTTTGTGTATCTTTTTGACTGACTATTAAAAAACGTGTCAAACCACAGCTTGTTTATAACTGGTTCTTGCCAGACAAACCACCCCATAACGTTACTTTTTCTATACAAAATTTAATTTATTTAGGATTACCAACAGCAGAGACCGCTATAGTTGGTTCCACTAATAGTTATGTATTTGTCGTATAAAAGCACGGAAACTTCCATCGGTTGCAACAATCTAAAAGTTACTTACCAAATTTAGGTTCAGTCAGGCACGCTTTCACAGTGCCGTCAAATGACTGCTTCCAGCCAACATCTTCAAGCTAAAAAAAAATAAAAAAATATTTCATTATGCACTTTGCATTTCTCATAAATAAGTGGGCGGTTATTAAGCACAACCATTACACTCCTGCGCAATCGGTAGTTGTTTTTTTTTTATAAAAAATTAGGCGTGTGCCTTAAAAAGTGGACGAATCTGTAGTGACTTTTAATTCGAAGCACAGCTGTAACACAGCATTTACCTCCGTATTACTCGAAGGTGTAAACAGAAGTGAATATCGCCTACATTACACGATCTGTTTTTTTAGCGAGCTATGTTTAGTTCTCATACATAATAGGGGTCGAGCCTATTGCTCTTCATCAGATAAAATTACAAACTTCGAACCACATCTAACGTCTCTAAGAGTATTTGTTAGCGAGTACTAGGCACGCTCGGGGCGCCACGAGTGCGGGGGAGCTGCGCGTGCGCCACGGGCTCTCCCGCCAATTCATTTCATTACGCACAAGACCACCGCGCCGCGCCTACATACGAACCTCACATCCACATAGTTTCCAGTTAAAACAGATGTTACAGTTTTCTTTAATAAATTTACAGTCCACTACTTAAGTCTACTTATTTTTGTTCTACTAGCACCTGTAAGACCTAAACAAGCTCCCCTTCAGTATTATAGAAGTCTTTTAGCTTCAGAGGATTCCGTGGTTATTAATCACTTACCACTGGATCATTGAAGTAGACCTGACCGAACTGAATCTTGAAAAAAATTAAAAAGAGAGAAATATCTTGTATATATTTACCGCTAAACACTTTGCGTCCCTAGCCCGCCAGACGCAGGCGATAGCTGTATGTTGTACAGAAGTGAGACACGCGGCTTCGCTCGTGTGTCTGCCGCAACCTTCACCAGTCTCGTATATCAACGAGTCTGAACGAAGGCGACCGTCGAACCTGACAACAATAGGCAAGATGATGAAGACACTGTGACCTCAGTTTGCTTAGATCGGAACGCAACTTAAATAATAATGTTTAGAGGTAGTCAGTAATAATTGTAATTAATATTTTCGGTCGTCAAATACATCAGTCCACCCGTGAACATGAAGTCCGAAACTTTGAAACGTCGGGATCTAAAATCTAAAATAAACCGCAATAAAATCTGTTATAAAGTAGTTTCATTTCAATGTGTGATATTCGCGTAAATCTAAGACAATATTATATGGATCTTTTATGGTCTAAAATAAATTATTATTACTATAAAACTCACCCTCCATGTATAACCACAGTCCGTCGTGAGTTGATCGTAAGCGGTGCCGCTGCGTGTGCGGCACGTGCTGCCGTCACGCGTGACGTCACGTCGTGCCATACTCCACATCTGAGGGGTTACACGGTAAAACAAATGTCACTAACGACCAGTGCCCTAATTCACGTAATTTCTTGACGCGTCGACCAAGTTGCCGTGCAGTTACAGTTAAGTTTACGTCTTAGTGAAAAATGGTATTCTTGTAATTATTTAACTTGACGCTAGCGTATCTGACAGCGGTTGTCAAAATTATGAGAGAGAGAAAAAGGGCAGTTTTGATCGAAACTTAACTGCAATTGCAATGCAATTGAACTTATTTAATCACGTGAATTAGCCGCCTACAGTCGTCTTAGTAACGCGTCATTTCACGCTAAGGGTGCGTGATATGACGGACGAACTAATGCATTGATGGATGTCTTATTTTAGCTGACTTTCATTCAAATGGAGTGCTGTGTACAGTGTTGTAATTTTTAATTGAAATAAAGCGAAAATTTACTAGTTCTTTTTTAGAAAAAGAAAAAATAAACGGATTTTTTTTCGGTGGAAAAATGATTCTAATCAGGGAGCTTAATGCACACTCCGGTAAAGGGCTGTACATTCTACCCTGAATGGTGCCCTCTTAAATGGATGAAGCCTATACCGAGTTCTCATCTAGTTTCCAACATACCTGACATCATATATGAGTGTTCCTGCAGAGTAACATTTAGATGCAGTAGGGTTGGCTACTAACGCCGCCGCGCTGTCGTTGTGAGCGTTACCGCCGAACACTAACATTACACCTATAACAATAAATACATACATTTTGCATATTTTTTTACTCGACGAGAATATGAATAAAGAATAATCCCCGTATTCATAACCATCTTATAAGCTCACAAAGGGTAAAATATTTATTGCAGACTCTAGGATATACATAATATACACATATATACACGTGAAGTTAACTAAAAGCTTTTAAAAATCCAACCATGTGCTAAATGGACTTAAACAGTGGATTCCGTATTTTTCTAGAACTAATGCCTAATACTGAAAACAAAGCTAAATAGATTTTTTTTGTGTGCTGTACCGACGCGTGTGAATAAAGACAGCAATGACGTGCGAGTAAGAGGGAATGATGAGAGCCACCATTTTTGATTTGGTTCTATATTGGCGCAGGTTACACTTCTTTTTTATCCTATAATAGGTTTGACCGCATAGGTTGTCTTATCCTATGATAAGACCACAACTTGCGTGATGTGAAGCAATGTTGTAGTCTACGATGGAACGCGCTTACCCAATAAATACCGATTCACTCGTGACTTGAAGACAGGTAGATTATAGCTGTCGGGAAACAGAGAGATGCCGGAAACGAATTCCACAACTTGGCAGTTCGCACAATAAAAGTGGAAGCTAAGCGCTTTGTGCGTGCCCGCGGATTTTTTTTTTATTCTTGAATAAGATGGCGCTTGACTACAACTTACCTGATGTTAAACAATGATGTAGTCTACGATGGGACGCGCCAGCCCAATGTACCGATTGACTCGTGATCACGAATGACGTTAGTTGAGAAGGTGGCAGTGAAATGAGGCTCCTTTAGGTTGAAACCATAAAGGAGCAACAACTCGACCCTCCCTCTTAAATGGTGTCACTTGTGTATTCTTACCAGGAGTGATAAAAGTAGCAGAATGTAAGTATCGCGGCGTAGGCGCTGATGGTAGAGGTCGCCACAATCTTTGTTCTGGATCGTACTCAAATAAAGACGCTGACGGGGCCTGGAATAAACAATAATATCATTCTTTATAACGTATTCAGGGAGCCATTAGATAAACCCAAAGAGGACACTTTAAGGGTCCCAATTGATGTAGTGAAAATATTTTATAAAAAGAAATGAGAAAGTAAGAATGACGTCAGTAGAACTTACAAGTAGAATCAGGTCAGTAGAATCCTTTCAGACTTATTAGAACTCGAATATAATTATTGAACAGCGGTGGCGCAGTGGTACAGGCCCCGCCTTAGAAATATAAGGTTGTGGTTCGATTCCCGGTCGTACCCACACATCTTTGTGTGAATAATTTCATTGCCGCTGTTCAATATCAGGCGAGGAAAACATCGTTAGGAAACCGACATGTCTAAGAACTAATCATTTGTGGATATGTGACATCCACCAACCCGCACTTGGCCAGCGTGTGTAGATTGGGCTATATCATTCTACGATTTGGTCACAACATATACATAACCGTAACTATACTTTTATAGGTAAACGCGGTAACCTAGATGACCTGAAGGTGTAGAGGCTGTAGGCTGTACCTGCGTAGCCTCCGACTCGGACACAAGTCCCCCGTGCACGTAGACCCTCCGCGACAGCGTGTCCCACGTGGCCGCGTGCGCGAACCCTCCGCGTGCTGCCCACCCACGTGTGGCGGCTGTACTCCACACTCCCTCGTCCACGTAGTACTCCTGTGTGGAGAGTACATTACATTTATTGAAGTGATCCCAAATAATTATTGAGATAGGTCAGTAGGCTAATTCACATAATTTCATGACGACCGATCTAGTTACGATGCAGTTGCAATAAGTTTACATATTAGTGCGAAATAAAAAAAAGCACAAAGCGCTTTGCTTCGACTATTATTGTGCGAACAACCAAATTGTGGAATTCGCTGCCGATAATGTGGTGGTCTGCACGTCACGATTGAATCGGTATTTACTGGGTAAGCGCGTTCCATCGTAGACTGTATCATGGCTTCACATCAGACAAGTTGTGGTCAAGCGCAAGGCTATTTTAGATTAAAAAAAATGGTTTTCTTGTTTTGTCATAAAAATAACATACGCTACAGCTCACATGACGCGAACTAAACGCGGGCGTATCTGACAGCGATTGTCTAAATTACGAAAGTACAAGGCTGTTTTGATCGAAACTTAACTGCAACTACACTGCAACTGAACTTATTTAATTACGTGAATTAGCCCTCTGTTTCTTTTTAGATGTAGCCCACCACAATCTCGAATTGAGAATTATTACTATCTAATATGTCGCAGCACATAACTTACGATAGCATTCAGCCGATAGGCTGAATGCTATCGTAAGTTACTATGTATTGTCGTGACAACTGACAAGTTGTCAAACTCACAGCACGTCAATGCCTGTTTGTGTTTCTCTTTGTTACTTCAGGCGACAATGTCTATGAGGTCTGTTGAGTAAGCATGCGGTGTGTGCAAACCAAATTTGATCTCACAAAAGGGTATCCGTTCCCATCCAAATATTTTGTGAATATTTGTGACTATGGAGGTGCTTCCTGTGGTGTTATTTTGAGAGGGTGCATCTGATAATCACACCCCTATAAGCTCGATGACAAATATATTCACAGACTTTCGCTAATGTTTTTTTCATTAGCAATTCTTTTTTGCGATTAATAAAAAAAGAATTTTCAGTAAACGAATTTAAATAACAATGGGTGCGTGTACTTAAGCATGCTCGTGAGAAGTTATACTTCTTTGGCATGATTAAAAATAGTTTTTAAATGCATGCTAATAATTAATTACAATAAAATATTAAAAGGACTGGAAAAGGGTAGCAATTACAGTCAATCAAGTTTAGTTTTGAAAAATTAAATAACAATTTATTAGCACTTATATAAAATTACTAGCTGCCCCAGCGAACTTCGTACCGCGCAAAATTGTGAATCTAAATCATTCCCAGATCCCCTTGAACACACACAAAAAATTTCCTCAAAATCGGACCAGTCGTTTAGGAGGAGTTCAGTCACATACACACGCACACAAGAAATATATATATAAAATTATAACACATGTTGTGAATGTAGAAACTAGAAACATGTGGATAAATAATATAAATATGAATACAGTGATCAAAGGCGACGAGCATGCCAACATGCGCGACTAATAGAGGTTCCATTCCTGTTTTGTTGGTAGCTTTTTTCGAGACTTAATAAATGGTTTAGCGGGTAGCTTCAACCTGTTAATTTTGTGTCACCGTGATGCGTGGGCATCTTAAAATTTCACTCTCATAATTTTTTCATAACTCGCCTAAAGAAGTATAACTTCAAAAATTCCATTGCGGTTACTCTTTTTTCAACCTAACTTCTAAGCGCAAAACATCAGTAGGTACAATGTACGGAATGGAATTTAGGTCTAAAAAAAATCTTTTACAAACTTCTCTTCATCTTCTCTTAAGGAGTCGGTTAATTTACTTACCTGAACTAAATGTAGATAACCGTAGTGCGGTGAATGGCCGAAAAACACTAACATCACAGGCTTCTTAGTGGCTCCGAGATACACCATCACCGCTGTATGACCTGATACGTGGAGACCACCTGGAATCACAACAACAAAAACTCAAGAACAATTTTTAACCAGTGCGAAATGGGGGGTGGGGTTGCGAAAATGGGGGATATGTATTATGTATGTAAGTGTATAGTAACACTTAGAGCATTGAGCACGATAGGTTTTATACGCAATTTATTTTTTTGGTTAGGGGGCGGGAAGAAACCACGTATCGCACACATGTAAAAGCTACACACATACACAAAATATGAACAGTTTATGCATACAAACTGTTCATATACCAAGGCCCAGGTTACATTTTCTAGGCAGTAACAGAACACATTTCCATTAAATTGTAACAGACCGAGGTGTACGCGCCACACTTGGTTGTACGCTACAGATATACATACCACAGTGGTTGAGCGGTGCATGTCTATGCGGCGAGCAGGCAGCGGGCGTGGCGTTGTGCCAGGCGGGAGACAGTCCGAGGTGTACGCGCCACACTTCGTTAGTCACTTCCCCTGCACGACCCTCCACACCTGCTAAACCACCACTGGGGAAACGAAAAGTCAGTTTTCATACGACTGCTTAGCCTTATAGTGCGACGTAAAAGGGTAGAAAATGAATGAGAGTGCCACACGGAATTAAAAATGTTAGTTTCCGAACTTCCCAAGTTCTATTCTTTAATGTAGCACATACAATACGTTCCAAATTAGGATAAGACTGGACTAGCGGCTAACTTCACACTAAAACCCAAACAAAAGTGTTGTCGTTTTAACATATAACATCTCTTTTTTTCGTCGGAGGTTAATAAAATATGTTCCTACCCAAATATTCGACTCTAAATATCCAATCTTAGTCTAACGGCAATAAGATACGAGATAGGCAATACCTACACGCAGTTTTTTTTTTTTCGTCGTGATTATTGTACAAAACAAAAGTTTTTGTCACCATACTAAAAAATGTGAAGTTGTTGATCATTACGGTCTAAGAAGGTGGATTTAATGAACACATAGTACACTAACTTTGAATAAACAATAATAAGCAAGATTACTAAATTTTAATATTACATAGACTTTGTCTATAATTTATTTATAGTAGTATATCCATTCCTAATACCCATAGCAGAAGCAAATATAATTGCTTTATTTGGGACTTGATGGTGCTTTGTGCATGTATAAATAGATTATTATTATTATTAATTCAAACCTTAAAAGAATATTGTGTGGTGTCAAGTTTCTCAATGAAACTAATCCGAAGTTATTCTTAAAATTAAACATATTGAGCAGCGGAGATGAAACAATTCACACAAAGATGTGTGGGTACGACTGAGAATCAAACCCACTGCCTTATATTTCAAAGGCGAGGCCTGTACATCTGCTCTCACACTGTGCAGTATTACTTAGCTGATACATGTCAAAACTTGAAATCGACTTTCTGTCATACAAATAACTTATAACTGTAAGTTTTCCCATAATATTAAATAATAATAGACTTACCCCCGTATTTATAAACGTCTTATAAGCTCATTATAGCTAAAATGGGTTTATAATTCGTTTGTCTTTGTCTGTCATCGTGATATTTATACTAGTAAGAAAGAGATAAAGTCCATTTTAACTAAAGAGTCTAATATGATATTTATGAATAAAACCTTTAGTATTTTCTTAAATTTACACGAATATCAAACATTAAAATAAAACTATTTTATAACGGATTTTATAGCGGGTTATTTTAGATTTTACATCCCGACGAATCGACGAAACTTTATGGTCACGGGTGTACTAAAGTATTTGACGTCCAAAATTATTCAAATATCAATATCAGACTTCTTTTTAATAATAGTAGGCTACTAACCCTCTCTCCGGCTCGTCAGATATAACAACACCACCGTACACAATGATCTCGTGTCCGTGCAACACGGCCGAGTGTGCGAACCGTCCCGCCGGAGTGTTCGCCGTTAGTATCGGCTGCCATTCTTCTTGTGCAGACTTATATCTGAAAATAATATACATAACAGGTTAGTACAGACACAATAAAAAGGGTTCAAACAAAGTTTTAACTTACACTAACATACCAAAATAAACTTAAAACTAAATTTAAAAAAAAAAATTACAATTTTTAATTTAGTCACAATAAACAGGGTTCAAACTGAGTTTTAACTTACACTAACATCCCAAAATAAACTCAAACAAAATTTAGTAAAACACGTCCATAAAACAAGCTTTTATAAGGTTCATCTGTATGTTTGTTTGGTTGTAAAATAACCTTCTTTTAACGCGATTTTGACCCACTTTAAATGGTCAAATTTATTTCAAACTTTGCAGACTTATCAAGTGACAGAAGTGATACGCGGCAGAAGTACTTGGTATTTTGTAAGGTTGCCTATAGCCATTATAATGACTGGCCTGGTGGCGTAGTGGTTAGAGACCCTGACTGTTAAGCCGAAAGTCGTGGGTTCGATTTCCACCCAGGAAATCTTTTGTGTCATGAGTATGAATGTATTTACGTCAAACAAAACGTATTTAAGTAGAATATCCATTTCTAGAGCCCATATTACAAGCAAATATAACTACTTGATTTGGAACTAGATGGCGCTGTGTAAGTGTAAAAATATTATTATTATATATAAGGATACATCCGAAAGAACCTTACGGTCTTATTCAAAAAAACCTATAGATAAAATGGACTTTGACTCTTTCTTACTAGCATTAATGTTATGATGACAGACAAGGACAAGAAAATCACAGACCTATTTTATCTAAAATGAGTTTAGGTATACGGGGGTACTTTTTAATTGAATTCAAAAAGACAGATTTTATTAAATACTAGCGGACCCGGCAGACGTCGTTCTGCCCGGAAAAGCAGTGCCATCTACCGGGTCTCAGACCTACCGAATATAACCAATAATAAATAATTGGTATCTAATCCGGTTTTCGGCACTTCTTCGCTTTCTAAATTTTCTTTTTTTTTAATTTTTCTCTGCGTAAGAACCATCCTCGTACTTAAAGGAATATTTAAAAAAAAGAATTTGCGAAATCGGTCCAGCCGTTCACGCGTGATGTCGTGACAACGGAAAACGGGTTTCATTTTTATATATAATATAGATTATACGACTCAATTACCGATAAAAAAAAGAAAAATATGAAAGCATAGAAACATTTTACTATGATTATCTGAGCATAAATACGTCTTTACAGGGTGTTCGATAATGAATGGATAACCTAAAAATGGTTTTTGGTTGAACTACAACTAGGTATACTTGGACCGTGTTGTGTAGAAATGTTCCAAGCCACAAGAACAAAATATTGTAATTGGAGTTTTCAATCATTCAATAAATCTACTTTACATTTTCGGATTTGTACCTACGTATGTAATCTCGTTCGTTCTAAGTATGTAATTGTTATGGGAACCTTTTTGTCATTATATTATAGATTATTAAAAGTTAAGCATCAATTTGATATATATTACATTTTTCCCAGATTGTGAGTTGGATCATTTCACACAACAAGATCAACTTATACAAGTATACTTTTTAATATAAAAAAAGGTTTTAAAAAAAATACTGTAATAAATAAAGTTTTTAATAAATAAAATGTAGTTACCTGTACAAAAAGTGATGGTCTCCAAAGGTCTCCCCGCCCACTCTGATGAGATCGTCTCCGTACGTGAGCAGCACGTGCGCGGCGGCCGGCGGCACGTGACGGTCGCCGCGTGACGTCACGAGCCCCCCGCGCCACGCGTCGCGCTCGCACGCGGCGCCGCGCCGGCGCACCTCGCACACACACCCGGTCGGTGTGCAGTTGCCGCCGCCGTACTCGTTGTTGCAATCCTCTGCAAACGAATATCAATTGTAGGTATCTAATCTTAGTTAAATCAATATCTGTCATCAGTGAAGGAAAAAATTGTGAAGAATGGCGAATAATGTCCAAGAACTAACCATTCGAAGACTGACATTCACCAACTCACACTTAGCCAGCGTGTGTAGTATTAGAGTCACTTCATTCACACTTCAGACGGGCCGGTGGCGTGGTCGGTAAGGTACTTGCTTTTCACGCCGCAGGTCGTGGGTTCGATTCCCACCCGAGACAAACATTAATGATGAACATTTCTGTTTGTGTCGAGTCTGGGTGTAAATATATATTATAAGTATATATTTACAAAAGAAAAGTATTATATGTATAGTATATACCAGTTATCTGGTTTCCATAACACAAGCTCTGCTTAGCTTGGGACCAGATGACCGTGTGTGTTGATGTCCCAAAATATTTATTTCATTATTTCATTCTTACGGTCTTATTCATAAAAAAATTATAAGACTCTTCAGCTAAAATGGAGTTTGTCTCTTTCTTACTAGTATAAATATCAAGACGACAGACAAAGACAAACGAATTAAAAACCTATTTTAGCTACAATGAGCTTATAAGACGTTTACGAATATGGAAGTAAGTGTTTTTATCAGTTACACAGTCTGAAATTTTATAATTAGCCTTCTTACATAATGTGGATTCTATAATAATTATTTTTAACTAGCTTCCCGACTAAACCATTAACCTCTTTTCGCGCAGTCGGATTAAAACTACCCTGTCTTTCCCCGCCTCAAACTATCTCCGTACCAAATTTCATCCAATCGATTCAGTAATTTTGGCATGAAAGCGCGACAGACAGACAGAGTTACTTTCGCATTTATAATAAAAAAGGTTATTTCCCTAATATGACTATAAAGTTTGTTGTAGTGGGTGAATAAAGTACCTGGACACATAGGTTCATCACAGGCAGCTCCTGTCCACTGCTGATCACACCTACACGTCCCATCATCACACTCCCCATGACCTGGAAAAACAAATAAAACAGTTTATGTAAGTATCATATCAATAAAAGTAATAAAAAACCAGTCCCGACTAATTTAAAGAAATTGGTATTTAAAGAATTGACATAAAATATTAATATATAGAATTGACATATTTTTAGTTTAAGTACTTTAATTTTAAATAGAAAATAGTAAAAAATATAATCAAATTTATTTTCTAAACATAAGATTTTGTTAATTTTTTTAATAGGAGGTTATTTTTACGTAGAATTATTTTTATAGATGTCATTAACCTATGCGATGCAAGGTTCCTGGATAACCTTAAGTCAGGTATAATCTCTCCTAGCCGTTTTTCCGGTTACGGTGGCCAGTCTCAGCTGACTAGCTAGGTACGCAGGAGATATAGTGCACATGTGTGTGCGCAAACACCGGTGCACTCTCTATTCCCTACACTTTCCCGATAGGAAATATCCGGCACAGGACCGAAGGCTTAACGTTCTCTTCGAAGCACTGGGGTATCGCACCACCTACTTCCTGGTTCCAGACTAGTGTTGAGAAATCAGAAGTCTCAACACTTTTCGGATTCGAACCCGTGACTAGAGGCGAAGCTAAGCTACTGAGGTAGTTAACACACATACATAGGAAATAAAAGACCCGGAAGCGCTTGTCAAACACTAGAAACTGTGCTTGAACTTATGGAACTCACTAGAACAGTTAGTCCGATGGTCGTCAGAGGGGCAGGAGTATGCAGCATATGTCACGTTAAACCCCTCCATGGCGTACGCGTCGTCGCTGAAGAAGTGCAGCAACGCGCTCCCCGAACGCGCTATCACTTGCCGCGTCCAACTTGATTCACCGTTCTCTAGCACTCCACTGGAAATAAAAATTCAACTTTAAATTAAAAATTGATTGCCCCCCCACGCCTTTTTCTTCTGGACTCAGAATTATAAGTTAATGAAGTGAATCGGACCAAGGACTAAACAGTTCTGGAATATTAAATTTTTCCAAAATAAATCATTTTACACACCCCCCCTGGGGGTAGTTAAAACACGTGTTTTATGATTTCTTTTGAGGTATATGTGTGCCGAATTTGGAGTGAATTGGACTTGAGACTAAGCAGATCCAGAGAAACTTTAATTTTTACCAATAAAACTCATTTTCTACACCCCAAAGGGGTAATTATGGAAAAATAAAAAACCCGTATCTCATTATTTGTTTTAAGGTTTATGTGTACCGAATTTTAAATGAATAGGATCAAGGAATAAAAAATTGCATACAAACTTCACCCCTCTATTTAACCCTCTTAGGGGATGATTTTTGGAAATATTAATAGCCTATGTCCTATTCTAGGGTATACACTACCTACGTTTCAAACTTCATTTACATTGAGATACGTGGTAAGAAACCTTCATACACGCACACACACACTTACTTTCGCATTTATAATATTAGTAGGATTACAACTTTCGATAAATATCAATTTATACAAACATTTAGAATTATTAATATTAGAAGAAGTGGGATAGTAGGAAGTACAATATTAGCAATTGGGATAGCAAGAAGTAGGATAGTAGGAAGTGGAATAGCGGGAAATAGGATAGTAGGATGTGGGATAGTGGGGAGTGGGATAGTGGAAAGTAGAATAGTGGGATTTCTCACTCACCTAAAAACAGCAAGCAACTTTTCAGCCCTCACACTGTCCCCATCATACACGTATAGATGGTCCCACCCACACTCAGTCGCGAAGCTCTCGAGGCGAATGCGTAGCGGCGGCGGCATCGGGCCGAGGCGAGGGGGTGTGAGCAGCCATGAACACTGCGTGGACACGCTGTAGTTGCCAGGACCGTCGGTTATGTACCCCACAGGTGATGTTACACTGGAAAGATAAATAATATATTAATTTGATTGACATTAAGTGCTTATGATATCTATAGTGCTCACCATAAACCGAAATCTATGGTACACGTAGCGATGGACTGGGTAAGAACAGCTACGAATTTTTCTCAGTGTCGTGCTTTAGGAGATGCCTACGTCCAGTGGCGTAAATAGGTAGATAATAGTTTTATAACTTGTCAGGATATTAAGAGGCAAGATGCTGAAAGCTAATAAAGTAATCTATAGACACGGGTGTGCCCCCGCCAAAAGGAGACAACGAAAGTACGGTCATGGCGTATTTTTGTGCGGTAGTGGGTACCTAATCACTTTACAATTTAACTTTTAATATTTTTGAGAAACATAAAATATTAGTAAAATTGTGATAAATTAAGGACAGGAGATCCAGTGGCCCGTTGGGTTTTAAGTTCAAATCCAGACTGCTGGTAAGGATTGATATAGCAAAATAATAGAAATAATTTTGAATTTGGAAAGATTTAAATTGAAAAAGAAACGTAAGAGTGGCCAGGAACAAGGAAAGGTGGAGGGATGAAGGTTGGATTTGTTACTTTTGTATTTCTATAGATATTATCTGGGTTTTCTTCTTTAATCAAAACAAAACGAACGTTTGTGGACATAAATTAGAGATAAGGGATAAGAAGGGGGAAGATAATAGGGGGGCATAATTATTCATAACAGTTTGCAAATAAATGATTTTCCTTAGAAAACTTATTTTCCTTATTTTTCTTAATCAGCAGACCATAACTACAACATAGAAAGTAAGAAGACACACAAAAAACCTAATTAAATGCCAATAAACAAAAAATATAACAACCTTGAACAAAGTTCACTGTTAGTAAAAAAATATTATATGGTTATGTGACAAATTAGTCTTGTGACTCAACCTACCAATACAAAGAGGGTGTTATTATTTAAATATATTCAAGCACTTGCTGCTGCCGCCACAAAGTAAAGGAAAGAATAGAAGGAAGCCAAGAAAGAAGTTTAAATTAGAAGATGAGTTCATAGGCTTTGATCTGTTTGACTAAATGCATTGATTTTGTGGTCATTATTCCATCATAGTGAGAAAAAAAAACAGTGATTGGAGATTACATATACTAAAGGCCTGCTCCAGCTTAGCACGTGTGGTGTACCAGTTTACAAGGTGGCTGTGGAATGAGGATCCATGTATAATTGAACAAATCTAAGAAGTACCTTTTGACTTCACTGTTTTCTATTAAATTAGCTTTATAGAGGCGTAATTCAAACTATTTTTATTAGCTTTCCTGTAAAATAATTGAATTATGAA
Source organism: Meganola albula (assembly GCA_936450015.1). NCBI lineage: Eukaryota > Metazoa > Arthropoda > Insecta > Lepidoptera > Nolidae > Meganola > Meganola albula. The sequence goes on along the minus strand of OW388165.1, from coordinate 2,733,243 downwards.
GCTAATTTTATTTTAACATAACATAAAAAAGTTTCATACAAAAAATAAAATTCTAAATGTACTACGTTTAGAACTGTCAAACGGTACTTCTTAGATTTGATGGACTGTAGTGGACTATGATGATACCATACCATAAAGGGGCAACTATTTGAACCCATTCTCAATTAGTGTCTTTTTGTTCTTTGTACATATTCTATCGATGACGACTCTAATTAATGTACCATAGTGAAACATATGGAAGAAAAAATATTGCAAACACTGTTTATTTCTACATCTCAGGTATAAGTAGAAACAGACACATTACATTCCATAATGTGTACAGAGATGGTTAATTACATTGGATTAGATCAATATGGACCCTGTCGGGCACAGCAAAATAGGTGTGAACAATTTTAAGAGGGAGATAGATTGTTGTCAGTACACTTACACAATAATTCTTTTACTTTATTTTACGTTATTAGGATTTTTTATAAGAAAATTAAGATATTAGGTAGGTACAGTAATTATATCTTTAATATAAAAATGAATCGCAAAATGTGTTGGTAAGCGCATAACTCGAGAACGGCTGAACCGATTTCGCTAATAATTTTTTTAGAATATTCCTTGAAGTACTAGGATGGTTTTTACGCACAGAAAAATTAAAGAAACTCCTCCGAAACAGCTTGACCGATTTTTATTAAATCTTAAAGGTAGGTTAAAGGTATTCTGTTTTCGGACCCGGCAGGTGGCACTGCTTTACCGGGCAGGACGACGTCTGCGGGATCCGCTAGTAATAAATAATAATAAATGAAATATGTTCACAATATTAGGTATCAATACAATACTAAAATGCCCTTTCAAAATATTTTGTTATGTGGTGCCAAAACTCAGCAACAAAATGAGAAACTAAAGCACTACTAAATTCCCAATAGCGAGTCAACAAAATGGTAATATATCAAGAAAATGATGTCATTCTGCTGCTATGAATTATTCTATCTCATTCCAACAAAATAGAACATGTTTCCAATTTCATGTTATATTTATATTAAATCATACATATTTAAATTGCATATCAATATCATGGCACTACACATAATAATATAATATGTAATCCGCAGCTAAAACTATATGTATAGTATATACCAGTTATCTGGTTTCCATAACACAAGCTCTGCTTAGCTTGGGACCAATTGAACGTGTGTTAATGTCCCAGAATATTTTTTTTTAAACTCTAAGCTAAATCGTAAGACTTGACAAGTACCATTACACTCTAACACTTGTAATAATACCCAGATTTCACTAGCTAAGACTTGTATAGATGCCTTGATCTCCTTCCTTATGGAGTCTAATTCTGTCTCCACCTTCTCACCATATACTGGGTGTGTTTCATTTTTTTTATCCTATAATAGGCTTGCGCTTGACCACAACTTGCCTGATGTAAAGCAATGTTACCGTCTACGATGGAACGCGCTTACCCAGTAAATACCGATTCACTCGTAACAAATTGTCACAGACTGGATACCTACTAGACATTACTTAATTGAAATATTGTATGACATTGTGTGGAGTATCTGGGAAGTTAGCTAAATTTGATCAGTTCTTGTCATTTAACAATTTAATCAAAATTAGGTTGTGGTCAGATGTTATGCAGTGGTACGACACAAGTTAGGCAAGCTCAGAGCCCAGCTATCACTTCAGTTAACCCTTTTTAGTGTCCACTGCTGTGCACAGGTCTTCCTCCAAAAATTTTTCGAGTTGAAAGAGTTTAGGCCTTAAACCACAGAAGCTAGTCAAATGCGGATTGGTGGATTTCACATGTCCTCAAATGATTATTTCTTAGATATGTCGGTTTCCTCACGATGTTTTCTTTCACCCGATATTGTGCAGCGGCGATGAAACAATTCACACAAAGATGGAACCGCCGAAAATTTAACCCGCGACCTTATATTTCAAAGGCGAGACTGGTACCACTGCGACACCGAGCCCAGCTATAAGGTGTTTATATGTAACTTAATATCAGGATGTGGTCAAGTGCAAGTTGATTTCATATCAAGATAAGTGTACGCAGAGTTTCACATCACCCACATCTCTCCAGCTTCGGTCTTCTCACATAATAGGGAGCCTACAGCCATAAAAATATACAGCAAAAAAGTTTAATTACCTATCTCAGATTCAAAAAACAATTGTCAACTTTAACTGTAGCATGGGGACAAAAAATACATTAATTAGTACAAAGGACAGTCACAGTTGTTAATTTAGAACAAAACTAGGGGGATATGAGTCACATGTCACCTATGAACCTGTTATGTGATATTTTAGGATCAGATCAATGCACTAACAAAAACCTTTTTATGTTTTGTCTTCTAATTTCTTTGTAGGCCAGTGGTAAATGTGTTCCCTAAACATAATTAATTATACTAAGAAACTCTTAATAGCACCTTGAATCATAGAACTGACTGATGAACAACAAAAGGCTTACTAGTCCGGTCAACTTAGACATAAAAATAGTGATCAAATAAAGAAAATTCCGACAGAGCTAAATCTTCGTAGAGACCTTAGGTTTACCACAAGGAATAAAGTGTCAAAAGTCCCCATCAGTCCCATGTGACTTAGCTTAGGGACTTATTCGGGGTCCAAGGTCAAAACTGTAAGTTTTATCGAAAAAGTACCTCAAAGCAAAGTTGTAGATCTTAAGATTCTCTATAAAAATGGTCCTTATAATTTTTTCTCTAAGACCCACTATTTCCCAGATATTCCGCTTGAAAGAATCACATTCTACATAATATGCACACATTTCCACAACACTTGTGAGGTAGTATACTCGGCGCGTTTTTTTTAACGTGTAATAATTTTAAATTATATAATATTTTTTGAAAATAAAAAAATGATTTGATTGATTGCGCAAAAGTATTTACAGAAATTAATTCTTCACCTCAAATACTAATTACTAAAGGAATTCGGTTTCTTCTTGTGGTTTATGGAGCTCCAAAAAAAATTGATTGCATAGATACATACAGATATTTAACATTTGTAAAAAATACACGAAACAAAAACCAAGTACAGCTATCATGTCTTCCTCCAACATCGGCATCTGCTACTCAACATTTGTTTCGAGTATACTATCAAGTTCACACATGACAAGGCAATGAACTGAACCCTGAAGACTGGGGTTGGAAATTGATAAATAATACTTTGGAACCGATTCGAACTTTTCTGCCCCCTGCTCAAGAAAAACTTCTTAACACTATTTTTGCAATTGCAAGAAAGGTTGTAGTGCCAAATGTGGCTGTAAAAAAGTAGGGTTGCAGTGTTCTCCAGCGTGTACCAATTGCCAAGGTGTCTCTTGCTCAAATGTTCAATTAAATACAAGAGAGAAAGATTGATGTGATTTTGATGAAGAGACAACTGATTCACCTTCATTTGAACAATTTCTAAGCGTTCAGCGTTCACAGGAAGGAGAAGAAGAAGAACAAGAAGAAATTGAAGAAAACATGATTGTTGAAGTTGAATACGAAGAGTATGAGTCAGATTAAAGTAATAAAAAAAGTTAGAACGACAGTTAAACTCAGTAACCCATATCAATAATCTTCATACTATTAAATAATTATTGTTCCTGAAAATAACGTCATAAAGGTTCGTGGAATAGGCCTACCAGGGATACCACGTTAAAAAAAACGCGCCGAGTACACTACCTCACAAGTGTTGTGGAAATGTGTGCATATTATGTAGAACGTGATTCCTACAAACGGAATATCTGGGAAATAGTGGGTCTTAGAGAAAAAATCATAAGGACCATTTTTATAGAGAATCGATCTACAACTTTGCTTTGAGATACTTTTTCGATAAAACTTACAGTTTTCGAGAAAAATCCAAAAACCGAAAATTTTGACCTTGGGCCCCGAATAAGTCCCTACACTCACATGGGACTGATGGGGACTTTTGACACTTTATTCCTTGTGGTAAACCTAAGGTCTCTACGAAGATTTGGCTCTGTCGGAATTTTCTTTATTTCAATTGTCTAAAATGACCGGACTAACATATCGCACGCCCAGAAAAACACTGCATTATCTCGAAAAATCTCAAAATCCACTTTTTTGTACATTTGAATAGCCAAAAATTTTCCGCGCGTACCAATTATACAGGCGTATTTATAAGTAAAAAAATGGCCAGTAGATGGCGTGCTAATACTCTATTGTTTGCGCCGCGCTGCTAGAGTCACACCGCGAACACGAATCTATTTCCAGTTGCAACTTCTCGGCCACCTGAACAACCTGCGAATTCTTTACGCAAAAGTGCATTATTTCGTATTATTGCGGTGTTATTAATTAAAATTAAAATTTAACGTGAATTATTTAGTTTTAATGCAGTGTTGGTGGTATTACTGGCTGTGATTAAACGACTTATTTGACACTATTTCGAAATAGCACCCTGTTTTTGGCGAAGGTATGTTTAATTTTTTGTATTATTCTAAAATGATTCCGTGTTGTTCCTAAAAGTTAAATATCTGTGAAATGATGCACTATTGTTGGTAGATATAAATTATGTTCTAATGTTGTTAAATAATCATATTAAACATTTTTTAATAAAATTCCGCGGACTATAAGAAATATTAATAATAAGATCCAATTTAAGTCTGCGCTCAATGGCTTTCTTGCAGAAAAATCATTCTATGACATTAATGAATTTATTGACAGTAAGAACAATGAATAATAATTAAAATTTTGACTATAATATATTTTGACATGAAAATAAATTTATTTACCTGCATTTACTTTTGACATTGAATGATTTATTTTATTGTTATTTTAATTTATTTAATTTTTTAATGCATGATGTCCAATAATGACTGTTATAAAATCTATATTTTAACTATAATGTTCATACGCCATAAGGCAAAACATGGCGTACTCGTCCATTTCATATGTCACCATCTTATTGAACCCCATGTTTATGAACAATAAATGAATTATGAATTATGAATTATGAATTATTATACTCCCAAATAATTGTAACTTACACGTTAAATTAAAATTAACATTTACACTTTAATTAGTTCTATAAATACAAAAAGATTGATATACTTTTTTGAAATAATGCAGTATTGTTGAATTAATTATATTTGTTATAGGTTTTTAGCAGATAATGAAAGGTCGTGGTCTCCAGTGGCTCCAAAACGCAATGGAAACAGTATCAACCGCTGAGATGTCAGCAATTTTAGCATCAGCGGATCAAGAATTAAATAGGCAGGCAGAAAATACATTTATGGCAGTATCAATAGATGCGGCAACGGCGGTGACAACATCAGAAAAGCAGGTAGAAAATACATGTATGGCAGCTACGACTGATGAGGGCTCAGCGGTAATAGCAGCGTCCGGTCAAGTATCAGATAAACATGTAACTGGTCTTATTTCATCTGAAAATAGTAATAGTAATAAAGAAGATAGATGATTCGGATACAGATCCTACTTTTTCTGTGCCTGTTAAGCAAAGATCTCGGCCTTCTGTAATCCCTAGAAGATCATCTTCTTAAAGCTGCACTTCATATCAAGCTCCAGCAGCTCAGATAGTTCATCTGAGGATGAATCAGATAGATCAAGTCCTTCTTCTCAAGAAGCTACTACCCTGACAAACACACCCTCTACTTCTTTTAGCATCGACACTGCTTCGTCAGTAAATGAAACCAAGTTAAGTCGAAAATGAAAACGTACCTAACCCTGCTAACTGGAAATTCAAGATTGCTAAGACATTGCAGAATACAGGAAAAGCTTATGTTTCTTTGAGAAACCCTCTGGCGCTTGAAATAATATAATTAGTAAAAAGTCCCTTAGTTTTAAGTTTTGTGATGTTATGCGATATGCCATAAGTGCCATAAATACAGTCTACCTATTTAATTGTACTACTTAAGCTTTTAATTTTATTTATTACTGTTTTGTTTATATGATTTTGAACAATTTTTGTTTTAAATTTGTTTTTTTTTGTTCTTAAGTTACGAGTACAGCCATTACGAAACCTTTTTATTATGTTGTATGTTTAAGATAATTTTGAGTGATTTTCAATACTTTCTTTATTTAAAATATATGTAACTGCTGATTTCCATAACATTATGAGTCTTATTTCATTATTAATTGTCCTATTCTTAATCATATATTTAATAAATCGTTGTTGTATGATGAATCTGAATGGAAAAACAGTAAAATAATAGTGCATTATTTCAGAATTCATCAGCAAAAGGCACATAACTCAAAATAATACTTTCTTTTTTCCTAATTTTTTTGGCTCAACAGGGGATTAAGTCAAAACATGCATAATTATGCTTAACAAAGGGATTTAAAATCGAATGAAGCATAAATTGGAGTTACGGATGGTATTTTTCATAAGTAATGCTTAAGACATTAGTGATAGCTGTGTAGTAGCTTGAGATAACGGTTTTTCGTCAATAGTGAAAAAAGAGATATTTTGAGATAGTGCAGTATTGATATGGGTGTGCGATATGGGACTTATACATAGCTGATGAAATATGGGTGACATTCATCTCAGAAGATTTTCATTTGATAAAATGCGAAATTATTTTCAACTGCAAAAAAGTGATGTTTAAAAAAATGTGGCAATATGATTCTTTTTTAATAATGTCACTATTTTTTTATAAAAATAAATATGATATTACATATATTACAAATAATTCTCTGAATAGAGGTATTGTCTGTGCACAGGAGGGTGGCAGCATTGCCTTTAGCCTTTAAAGCAAAATTTATTAACCCCCGATGCAATAACGACAGGGTGTTATAAATTTGACATGTCTGTGTCTTATCTGTGGTGTCGTAGCTTCCAAGCAGATGAACTGATTTTGATTTAGTTTTTTTTTATTTAAATGTCAATTAGTCAGGAGTGCTCTTAGCTAAAAAAATAAGGTTGGAGGTTATTTAATTTTTAATTATAAGTTACAAAATATAAAAGATAGACAAAAATTATTTTTAAATAAATAGTGAAATGACCTTTAAAATGGCTACATATAGCTCTGTACCCCTAGTATGAGTTCGGCATTAGGATAAAAGTTTTTGATTACTACATTAACACAAAAGATAATATAATACTATACTAGTAGTTAAAATTGTCAAAATAACATTTTAAATTCAATTTTTTCATTAAAAAGGAAGTGAAATACTAGAAATGGAATAAAATTAATTAGAAATAAAGTAGGTAATTTGTAGACATTATTGTATTTCCACTCATCATTTCGTTACTGATAGTATTGGAATATTTTTTCGGTATTGACAACTAAGGGAATATCCAGTTAACAAGATAATGTTAGGCATTTTGTGTTAATGACAAGCATTTACTTCCTGTTCAATATAAATCTATTAAGGAAAGGTCAAAACAAATCAGTTTCGTTTAAGGAAAACAGTTTACTTTAATAAGACTAGTATATTGTTATTTACTACCAAATACAAATATATTTATTAAGAAAGATATTTTTTTTTGCCTCTGGCAACACTAGTGATAAGTCGCTTTGAAAACTTCTCCCGATATTAATATTCTTTTTTATGTAATTTAAAGCCCGTTTACCTATTTCATACGTTGAATCCTATGTGTATTGTGATAATTAAATGTGTATAGTGTTATACGAGCATTATTAGTGCATAAATAGCAAATATATTGTGTTTTAGTGAAACGTCAGATCGTTATAAAATTTTCAAATTTTACTGTATTTTAGAGCTAAATTCATTCTTATCTCGTTGGATATTGGTAAGTGAGCGCTTATTATCTTGCTACTATTCTATTTTCATAGTAGGTAAAGGTGTTTACTTGCGAAAAGTCGTAATCTGCAACTTTTTGACTATATACATAAAGCACTTGCTTTTTAAACTTACCGTTGAAATGTTCCTTATCTTTGAGTTATCTTAGCACTGTCCAAGTAAATGTATGGTTTTACTATATAAAATAATTAGCTCATAAAAGTTCCATTTGTATATTAAATCATCTTTATTTAAGTTACGTGTTCAATCAGCTGTTATTGTGATAAGAGGTCAATTTCCTTAGTATTAAAACTGTACTCTAAACGAGGTGCAAAATTAATTGCATAAAAGTAATTACTATAACCTTAATACATACAACACAACAATATCATTAACACAGCTCACACCTGTGAGCATCTGTAGAATACACATTCTGGGCGGGCTTGTCTCTTTTAGTTTAACTATATGTTGAAATTAAATTGCAGGACGTGCAATAGTGCCCTCAGACAACATTAAACTACAAAACCCAACTAAAACATTATATTTATGGTCTTAGTGATTGCTATTATACATTAAGTTTAACATATTAAATATCATTTTTATTGTTGTTATTTTGCCTCTTAAATCAATAAATCAAGTTCATAATCAAATTAGTGTAACTAGAAAATTCTAATACACTGCCTATATATAATTACATAAATTAATACCGACCTAGTATAATTGTATCTACTTTTTGTTTATAATTTCTGACTCACATCCACTAGCTTTTCTCTAAGACTTTTTTCCTTCCTTTTAGTTTCTTTATAACTACTTTTTCTCTACAAATCAGTTTCTGTCCTTGTTCTTTCCCAACTGTGTTGCTACTTCATAATCCCTCTGAGCCTCACACTTAGCTTCACTAACAATGATGACTAGGAAGGCCATGGCAGAGGCACGATTCGAGGAATTGAACAGTAAATATCTTGCAGCTCTAAAAGAACTAAAAGCTGTAGAACAGAAATACAGGGACACCAACGGTAAATTACTAATAACATTAAAACAGTTAAAAGAACTGAAAAGTGAGAATGAGAAGTTGCAGGTTGAGCGAGATGAGAATGAGTTGGAAGTACTGTCGGTATTAAAAAAGAATTCTGACCTTAAGAAAGAGATGTCAGCAATGAGTTTAGAACTTGATTATTTAAATAGTGAGTCTAAAAAATTACAGTCCATGGTGTCAGGCTTTGACCAGTGCAGCATTGAGTTTGAGACAACTCTCAAAAACAATGCCGAGCTGAAAAATGAGCTTAAAGAGGCATACAAGAAAATAGATTACTTAGAGCGAACCTCTCATGACTCCATGGCTGTACAATCACAGTCTTTATTCGATGAATTAATTACTTGTGCCCCGGAGACTGTGACAATTGCTGCCATGCCCAACTTGAGCGACCAGATGTTAACGACAATTGACTTAACCTGTGACGATCCTGTATCTACAACCGATCAGGTAAGTCATGATAATGTGTGTAGTTTATGTAAGAGTAAATTTGATTCTATTGTATTAAAATATACAGATATAATTCAGGACCTAAAAGAAGAGATGCAGGCTTTAAGTGAATCATTAGGTATGATAACTGAAAAATATATTGATTCACAGAAACAGATTGCAGAATGTGATTTGGCTATGGACGGCTTAGTGGCTGACTTAAAACAAAGTGAGCAGAAGCTGATGTCACTAACAAACTATTACTCTAGTGACACTGACATCACTCCTGCACGACTCAGCTGTCCACGATCAGGCACTGACTCTTTCTGTATATCTCAAACTAAACTAACAAATAAGCCTAGAAACAGTACTTCCTTTAATAATAACCATAATAGTCACACATTAAGGAGTCTTAAATGTAATAATAATATAATCATGTATAGTGATGAAATAGGTAAACATATGGGACAAATATTTCTAGATAATACAGGAAATCGCATTACAAATCATTGTTTCCCAGGTGCAAGCTTTGTCCAAATTATGGAAAAAATAATTAGTAGTAGGCACTGTCCTAGCACCACTTTGATTATTTATGTTGGGAGAAGAGGAAATGCTAATAGTCACATACTAACAAAATACTTTGATTTGTTAGCTCAATTAGATATTAAACACATAATTTTAACTGCATTTCCTTATAGCAAGTTGTTGCTTGAGGCAGAAAATAATGCCAGACATAGGTTAAATAATAAATTGCATACTTTGGCATTGTATAACAATAAATTCACTTTAGTTGACATTAATACCTTTGTATTTAATAAGACATGTAAATTAACAAAAGATAATTTTTATCTTGCTAATTTTTATAAAAAACAAATAGCAATGTCGCTATCATATTGTTTTAATGACCCAGCCAAGTTGTTGGCTAACTCCACTGCTTCTATTGAGCAGGTTACAAATGTAATATTAAACTTTGACAGTTTGGAACAAGTTCCAAGTTCTTTAAATTAGACCTAAAGACAATAGAGATAATCTCTGGCATTAGTAATAAAGGTAATGGATCTGATGATGGATATCAGAATAATTATTTAAGAAATACAAAACCATTAAAATTTAAACATTATAATAAAAATTGTATCAATCTGGTGCATCAAAATATTCAAGGACTGTTAGGTAAAGAGTTAGAATTGGAGTTGTTTATGAATTGTGAGAATATTGATATTATTTGTCTTAGTGAGCACTGGCTTAAGCGCCATCAATTCATTTACAGCTTCAATAATCACCAGATTGCAAGCTCCTTCATCAGGGAAAAGTTTATTCATGGTGGCTCTTTAATAATAACAAATAAATTACTCAAATATAAAGAAAGATCTGATATTGTGAGCCTCTCTGTTGAGCGAGTTGTTGAGATCTCTTGTGTTGAGTTGGAGCGACATATTGTTATTAACGTATACAAACCTCCCTGCGCGCCTTTTGAGGCATTTTTAAGAATAATGGAGGATGCCTTAAATAAAATATCTAATAGCCATAAAACTGTTACTGTCTGTGGAGACTTTAATATAAATACTGCCGTCGTCTTCTATATCCGCTGAATCAATACTTAAGGAAAATGTAGTAGAGTGCGGTACAGTGTTTGAATTTATGCAAGTTACACCTAATGATATATTGAAAGCCTTTAAATCAATTAATTTGAAGAATACTAAAGACTTGTGGGGACTTTCTGTTAAGGCGGTATCTGCAATTATTACTATAATTGCCCCACATCTTGCATCTATTTTCAACAACTGTATTGCAGTAGGTGTATTTCCTGACTTGATGAAGCACAGTAAGGTTATTCCTTTATTTAAATCTGGAGATACTTCTGATCCATCAAACTTTCGACCTGTTTCTGTATTACCCACCTTAAGTAAAATCTTTGAAAAATTAATACTTAGCCAGTTGCTCAGACATTTTAATAGACATGAATTGTTACATAAGAAACAGTTCGGGTTTACCAAAGGTTGCTCAACCGTTGATGCAGGTGTTGAATTATTAAAAAGTATCTATGCTGCTTGGGAGAATTCGCAGGATGCCTTGGGTATATTTTGCGACTTGTCCAAAGCCTTTGACTGTGTGCAACATGAAACTCTTGTAAGGAAATTACACCACTATGGTATTAAGAATAAAGCTCTTGAATTTATCATATCTTATCTGAGTGATAGAATTCAAAAAGTCGATGTCAATGGAATTAAGTCCTCAGGGTCAAGAGTCACCATGGGTGTACCTCAAGGATCGATTCTCGGCCCTTTTCTGTTCCTAGTTTATATTAATGACTTACCTTATTATGTTAATGATAGCCATGAGATTGTGTTGTTTGCCGATGATACTTCATTGACATTTAAAATTAATCGACAATTAAGCAATTATGACGAAGTAAACAACGCACTCTCTAAGGTGGTCTATTGGTTTAGTGTGAATAATCTTTTACTCAATGATAAAAAAACTAAAGTGATAAAGTTTTCCATGCCTACTGTAAGACAGGCAAATACAAATGTTAAAATTAATGGTAATGAGGTGGACCCTGTTAAGTCATCTGTTTTTTTAGGCATCACACTAGATTCTAAATTACAGTGGCTTCCTCATATAGATAAACTGTCCGGAAAATTAAGTTCTGCTGCGTATGCAGTCAAAACAATTAGACGGCTCACTGATGAGGATACTGCTAGAATTGTTTATTTTAGTTATTTTCATAGTATCATGTCTTATGGAATTCTTCTTTGGGGAAATGCGGCTGACATAGAAACCATTTTTATTTTACAAAAAAGAGCTATAAGAGCTATCTACAAACTAGGAAGCCGTGTTTCTCTAAGAGAGAAATTCAGAGACATAAATATTTTGACTGTCGCTTCTCAATATATTTATGAAAATTTATTGTATGTGCATAAAAATATTACAAAATTTAAAAAAATAAGCGACACACATAATTTAAATACTAGAAATAAGAACGATCTTGTAGCACATCATACTCGACTCCACAAAATCAGTAACTCTTTTATGGGGCAGTGTATACGTTTCTACAATAAACTTCCAAATAATATTAGGGAAATGACTATTAACAAATTTAAAATAACTATAAAATCTACGTTATGTAAGAAAGCGTATTATAAAATTTCAGACTATGTAACGGATAAAAACGCTTGGAATTAAGTCGCTCTAATTCAACACAATAAACAAACAAAATGTAATAGATATAAGTACTTCATTTAAAAAAGAAAAAAGCCTACTGAGTTTTTTGGCAGTGTTTCTCAGTAGTTGCCAGTCATTCACTGCACGGTAGGAAAAGAAATTGGACTATTTTTAAGTAGACTCGCGTCTCAAAAAAAATAAAGCATATTTTCATTTCATTTCATTTCATTTCATTATTTATTATTTAAAATTGTTTTAATTTTTAGTTAATTGGACATGATATTTATAATGTTTTTCAGCTTCGCTTGGGTAGTTTCAGCCCACTCAACAATTTACAAAAAATGTGATAAATAAAGAACCGCTCAACCGATTTTGTGCAAACTTCACATAAACCATCTACTAAATAGTAGATGGTTTATATGAAGGTTTACATGAAGAAGGTTATGTGAATCTACTAAACATTTAGTTTGAATGGGTGAGCCCGTTTTTGAGTTATAAAATTACAATGAATAGTGGCATTGATTTTTATATAAATAATTTTTTATAAAATTTAAGACAGTAGGTATCAATTACATAGTTTAAGTCTAAACTCTCTCAACTATGATAGTTGAAAGAAGACCCGTATCCAGCAGCAATGCAATAGATATTCAAATAAAGACTCACGCTGCCTGCACACAAATGATTTTCCCAGTGATTTTTATGACCGATTTTGTGCAACTCAATACAAAACTCAAGGCCACTCATTAAGTTAGTCAAAAAGTCAGTCATAAAAATAGTTGTGGGCAGTCTTACAAAAAGTTCTAAATACATAAGAATGATGATTTTAGAGGTTCATATAATAACTAAGTCATAGTTTATATTATAATACAATTTGAGAATGACTGCACCAAAATTATAATTATTTATTAAGGTACTTTGGTAAGACAATGATATTGAAAAGAACAGAGTAACTTATCATACTGTAACATGAAAAGCTGGTTTGCCACTTTGTAATTGTATTATTTGTAACTATAGAATTGAATTTAATGTAATTCTCACTATCAGGTAGTTTTTCAATGAAAGTTTATACATAAAGCACATTATACTACGCCTGTGTGAAGCCAAGGCAGGCTCCTAGTGTTTAATAACAGTCATTCATTCTAATAACCTAACTAATCATCAGCTGATCATACAATAAGCATTAGGAACATAAATAGTGAGTAATTAGCTTAATGATCTCTTACAAAGACATTTTAACAGTCTCACAGCAGATAATATCATGTCTTTGACCAATTTTATAGTGGTTTGCCCCTGAGTGAACCATTCAACACATCAATAAAGGTTAATTTCTATTGTGAAACTACCTATAAGACACGTCAGGAATATACGCTATAAAACTGTGTTACAACCTTCATAGTACACGAGGCTGAGGTAAGAAGCCACAGAATCATAATTGGATAATCCTACAAGGCTTTCTCTTGCGGATTCTGCGAGGCGCGCCTTTAAAGGGGTCAGTGAACTAAACAAGCCCAAATGTGTCACGATCATCTAGAAAACCCCAATAGGATCATATTGAGATACTTACTTGACTTTCCCGCCGCAGTACTGACATTCTGGACCCTGCCAACCCTCGAAACATACGCACAAATCATTCTTACATACACCATTGATACAGTTCAAATCACTACATTTACAGACTACACCATCACAGAACAATAACACAATGAGCACTGAACACAGGAATGGCGAGAACCATGAAAATTTTCGTCTGTATTTTGATTTAAATAGAAATAGAAACATTTGTAGCGATTCTACCATTTTGATGTATGCATTTTCAACGAGTTTTATTAGCGCGGACGTAAAAGCGGTTTCGACGTCGCGTAGTTTCGTACGGCAGCGGCGGCGCCTTCGTACGGTACTAAAATTGGGGTTGCCGTACCTTTTATCCTGATTACCTTACATTCTGTCAAATTTTGGCAGCTCACGAGTATAAATAGCTACAAGACAGCATTTTTTTATTAAAATTAAAAATATTTTTTTTTTATAGTTTCTATGGAAATTTTAATAATATGTATGACTGCAGCTCTGCTTGGTTTGGTATTATATAGCCGTGGGTGATTAATGGCCAAACGATTTTATATTATTGTATTAAAAACATTTAAAATAAAAATAAAAACCAAAATTGTATCACCGCAAGTATTTCTCTTAATTGTATTTTTAAGGCCGCACCGCCAAGCGGCCTTGCAGTGTTCCGGTGCGATGTCGATGATACCTTGGTGTCTGGTGACACCATGCAGAGAGGGTGGATCGGAAATGTTGCTCCTTTATGGAATCTAATCATATTACTATTATTATGGAGGCTCATTCCACTGCCACCTTCTCACCATTCGTAATCACGAGTGAATCGGTATACTGGGCTGGTGCATTCTATCGTAGACTACATCATTGCTTAACATCAGGCAAGTTTTAGTCAAGCGCCAGCCTATCGAGGAATAAAAAAATATCACCGCAGGCATTGGGTTCGATTACTACACAGGTCAAACATTATTTGTGTGCCATGACCTTGTAGGATTATTTTGAGTCTGGATCTAATGTTTATAATTGTGTGCATTAAAGTTACTGCGATTTAAAAGTCAATAGCGGTCATTGAAGCCTAACTACTAAGTTTTTCATCATTAAGCGATAACGACACTTACTTGTTACCTGAAATGCCCGATAAGCAATACTTACTTAAATCGTATCGTAGTACTAAAGGGCTAGATCTATACAGGTGTTGTAAATCTTGTTGTTATAATTCAAATGATTAATATTTTTATTTCTGAGAATCGTTTGTATGCTTTTAAATAAACGGGTGACGTAAAAAATGATTCAATGTAAAGTGGAAAGTTCGCTTCTGCAAAACTGTGAATTTGAGTCAGACTTAATTCAATCAATCAAATAAAAAATGAATTTTCAATTGTTTTTTGGTGATCGGCAAACTTACACACGACTAAACATAAAACCTCATTTTTATGAGGTATCGGTTAAAATACGTGTGGTGTGATTTTAGTAGAGTTATTATAAATTTGAAACTGAAAAATATTTGTGCCTCGACTGAGACGTCCGAAAAACTTTAATAAAATATTTAATAGTATAAAAAAAAATCGCTTTCGGATTAAAAGTTTAATCTCTATTACCATTATTTATGTAGCTCTATTACTTAATTCTATTACTCTATACTTATCCTAATTACGATTATTTAGTTCTATAATTCCTCATTTCCATAATAATTACTTGCACGTTTTAGTAAAGTTTCGACCGTTTTTATGAAGATAGAATTAAAATATTACTGTGCTACATGTGCTGTACACCTGCCTGACGCGATGAGGTAATAGGTAGGTTCAATGACTGCTATCGACATGTTAACTGGCAACAACTACAACTTATTTATGTGGTTTCCAAAAGGTCTACTTAATTTGGGATCCTATGGGCGTGTATGAAATGTCCCAACATAATATTATTAGGCATTATTTATTGTTTATATGAATATAATTTGTATTATATAATCTAAAATCCGTGCAGCATGACTACGCCAATATCAATTACAAATTATATGAATAATTTTGATTTTATGAAAGTAAAAGCTAAATGTCAAATCTTATCAAAGTATTTTTCCCTAAATGTTTAACGTTTTACCAAGTTTCAGCAAGATTTCATATACTGGTAACATTCATTTGACATTTCGAGTTTTAATGTCAAGTAGATTATAGCTGCGTTCACAAATAACAAAACGTGGTAAATTATCATAACCAAATAATGTAGTAATTACAGTTCTAAACATAATGTGATATCAACATTTTTGTACCAGTTCTTATAAGTTTTATAATTAACCAATGAAATTTTTAAATTGTATTAATGAATAGGTTAGTAGCGTCATCTATGGAGGTTGAATCGTAATAAAAACCTAACACCAGTTTCCATAGATGGCGTATGTAGTCTTTAAAAATATTATAGCATTTTAAGTTTTTAACCATAGGAAATCGAAAATATTTTTAAATAAATAAAGTCTTGCGCTAACGTTAATTATCATCATCACTACATAGTATAAAACAAAGTCGCTTTTTCTGTCCCTATGTCCCTATGTATGCTTAGATCTTTAAAACTACGCAACGGATTTTGATGCGGTTTTTTATAATAGATAAGAGTGATCCCAGAGGAAGGTTTATAAGTATAACACATTGCAACCGTGCGAAGCTGGGGCGGGTCGCTAGTAATCGAATAAATTACGAAGCATATATTTATCAATCGCAATGAAAGTATAATTTTTTTGTATTCTGACATAAGCTGGCGCTTGACCACAACTTGCCTGATGTTAAGCAATTATGAAGTCTACGACGGAACGTGAAAGTTTAGGCCTTACCACAGACGCTGGCCAAGTGGATATCGGCAGCTTAACGTGTCCTCAGAAACATGAAGCCACAGAAAGAAGTACCCCATCAAAAGTCAGCATGCTTAAGTGTATGTACCAGTGTGTACTATGTACTCTAAATAGCTACTAAATGGAATTTTCTACCCTTCTACCAACCAAACGTTTCTGAAAACTCGTAAATTGAAAGTGAGTTGTACTCAAACATAAAGGGTTCCGTGTGATACCTATTATTATTTTGATGGTGAGTACATACAGCGAATCCAATAGTCTGATTTATTTTCACGTTAGGTGTAACCTGGCTGACAGACATATACTGCAACCCTTTTTCGTATCTCACAGCTGGCCACGGGTCTTGGCTCAATTGTCTTACCCGTTGAGAAAGTTTAGGCCGGCCAAATGCGGGTTCGTGGATGTCACATGCCTTCAAATGATTAGTTCATAAAGATGCTGGTTTCCTAACGATTGAGTGTTTTCTTTCTAGTTTATGATCTTAGAGCAATAAGTATTTCGGTTTAATAATTTCTACCAACTACTTATTTATTGTGTTTTTCTTTTTTTTTTATTCTTCAATAGGCTTGCGCTTGACTACAACTAAAGCATGAAAGCCCCCAAAAAAAGTTAAAAAATTTACCGCTGCGCTGTCATTGGAGGCTTTAATGTTTAATAACAATGATATTCGCACCAGTATTTACAATTGTATTTCTGTAAATAGAGCTCTATTAGCACCTTTCGGATACGGAACCCTATAAACCCGTATAACAGAACCCAAAAACGCAAACACGAAGTATTACAAAGAAACTACATTCGTACTAATGTTACTACTACATGCAATGATAATTCACAGGAACGTTAATTTTTAGGTTTTTAAAACGTTTAATTGAAACAATTTGAAAGGGTTTTTAATTTTTTGTTTCGTATTAATTACAGTATTTTACGGTTTTAATGGTAGTTCGTTATCTTTAGGGCCAAATTCACCAAATATACGTATCTAACGTTTAAAGATAAAGACCTCGGAAATCATCTTAAGTCGTTGATTCTGTGTATTTTGTCACAAGAGGAATCACATCAAAGAATCCTGAAGGGTTTAGCCTCCAGTCCACCCCTATGCAGTCAAGACGGAGCTAATTAAATGACAAGTATTTCTTGATTAGCTTTTTCGGAAGGAAATCCCTTATGGATCCCCTGCCCCGAGTGGACGCCAGGCCATAAGGGTCCGTCCATACGTATGTGGGACGCCCTAAGGGTACCCACTAAAACTCCCCTGGTGTTCCATGCCACACATGTCAGGGGTCGCGGAAACATGTGATACTTCCGTAACCCCCAGCTAGTGATGGCCTGCCTCTGTCGGCCTCTTCACATCAGGGGGAGGTTTGGTGTTCCCTTTGCAACACCAAAAGGGGCGAACTTGGAACACTTCGCGCCGCCATGCGCCACCTTGGGTCTTGATGTATTTCTTGGTTACCTACGCGGACTTTAAAAAATTAAGTAATGCGTACTGAATTTATTGTGCTATCTTAAACTTTTAGGGGTTATATAATAGGTATTTAATTTAGTACGTTACATTGACTAGCTAGTTTCTAAAGGGAAGTCGTAGAGAATTGTGTTCTCTTCACCTCTGGTTCTGTACCATCTAATTTGATACAGTAGATTTTTATCCTGAATAGGTTTGCACTTGACTACAACTAGCCTGATCAGCAATGATGTAGTCTACGATGGAACCTGACTGCCCAATATACAGATTCACTCGTGAATACGAGTTATTTTCGGTGAGAGACAGTAGAATGAGACTCCATATGATTAGAAACATAGAGCCCCCATCCCATTCACCCTCTTACATGGTGTCACCCAGACATCGCACTGGAACACGGCAAGGCCGCTTGGCGGTGCGGCTTTGTCTAGTGGGTATTCACTAATCACAGTCGAAGCCTACCACCAGTTTATTTTCATCTGATTTGCACTACCCGAGGACCACGTGTAATTTAGATAAAAGGTGCCAACGAAAGCGATTGAGACCCTAAAACTTGTCGTAACAGGGGAGCGCAACTAATTAGCTAGAAGTATCAAGGCTTATAGGAATCCGCTGGTGAGCTCACACATTAGCTGATTGATTGTCCGTTCTTTCATCAGACAAGTAGAGGCATGGCTACGCACCATCAAAAATGGTGGAAATTCCGCAGCTAAGCACAAAACGCTTAGCATCCACTTAGCATTTCGCACAATTAGTGCGGACTGTCAAGTTGTGGAATTCGCTGCCCACGTCTCTGTTTCCTGATAGTTATAAGGTTATAATCTTCCTGTCTTCAATTCACGACTAAAACGGTATTTATTGGGTAAGCCCGTTACATCGTAGACTATATCTTTGCTCAGAAGCAAGTTTTAGTCCAGCGCAAGCTTAGGATGAAAAAGTTAGGTAGGTATTATCTTATGTAGGTATAATACGGAAAAATCTAAATGCGAAAGTAGGTACCTAATTGTGTCTGTCTGTCTGTCGCGCTTTCACGCCAAATCTATTGAACCGATTTGGATGAAATTTGGTATGAAGATAGTTTGAAACCCGGGGAAGGACATAGTATAGTTTTTATCCGATTTCGCATATAGATGTTAATTGTTTAGCGCGATAACCGACATACATGCGGGCAGAGCGCGGGCGGAAAGCTAGTAATTTCATAGTGAGGTGATTTACCATAAGCTGAGTTAGTTAATCAGCTATTTAGTGAATTAAACAGTGGATTAAAATATTGTAAACCTATGGTTGTAATTGGTCTCTGTATTTAAAGTTAATGCCCGGCCGTAATGTGTAATTATTTCTTACTGTTTGTGGAAAGGAAACATTCTTTTGATTACCACGCTCAATATTGGCTATAAACATTGTAAAAAAAATGTACTCAAAACTTAATATGTAGGTAATTGTCATAGATACGAAATTTTGTGGAATTGACTGAGTTTTTCTTGCTCTTCGGACTTACGTAAAGAGCTGGGTTGATTGAATCACAATATTTAAGTTTCTAGCTTCCGCCCGCGAATCTGCCCGCGTGGTAGGTACTAGGTTTAATAGTAGCTTAAGTGTCATTCTAGACTACTCGAATCATCTAACTCTCTGCCAAAATTTCATCAAAATCCGTCGAGTAGTTTTTGCGTGAAAGCGTAACAAACATCTATTCACACATATTCACGCAAGACATCCATTTCCATACATCCATTTTTTTTATCCTACTAAAGGTTTTACACACTTCACTTTACTTCAACCGTTTTTAGTGTCCCACTACTGGGCGCGGGTCTTCTCTCAACTACCTTTTGCGTTATGAGAGTTTAAGCGTTAATCCACACACGCTGGCTAAGTGGGGGTTGGTAGATGTCATATATCTTCGAATGATTAGTTGTTAGACATGCCGGTTTATTCACATTGTTTCCCTTCACCGATATTGAGCAGCGGTGATAAAACAGTTCACGACAGGGAAAAGAACCCGCGACCTTATATTTCAAAGGCGCGGCTTGTACCGCTGCACCTCCGCTACTTATCTTGACTAATTAGGAAAATTGTGGATGACCAGAAGCCTACATACATACACGCACGCCTTTTTGCCATGGAGGTAGGCAGAGATTATAGAGCGCCACTTACTACGATATAAACATACTTCCTTACTAGGGTTGCCATCCATCCGGGTTTCCCCGGATTTGTCCTAGTTTAGAGGGCATCCGGGGAGCGTCCGGGGAAGGTTTCATTTGTAGACAGAGTTTTAAAAAAAAACAAAAAAATATTGGGCCTCCCGCGAGACACGTACTATGTTCGCACACCACGATCAACCGACGAACCAAGTAACTGATTTATATAAACAATTTGTAACAAAATGTAATATGATTCTGTTTTGTTAATACAATGAATGAATAAAAAAGGTAATTTATTACATTTTCAACTGTTTTCTATTACATTGAATATGTTTAAAAGATCTTGTTGACATGTCCGGCTTTCGGACTCTAAAATCCGGGGTTTTCACGCGTCTTGTCCTGTTTTCCAAATTTTAGAGATGGCAACCCTACCTTAGCCTCACTAATGTTGATACATCTGGTCATACTTAATTATCATATCAAAGGTCTACTTTAAAATAAAAAGGAATAAATAGAGCTTGCATGTAATAGTAAAAAATACATCCTCACGGACTTGCGTTTAAAATTATTACTGTACTTACTTTTTTTTTCATTTCAAGAGTGCAAGCCGAATTGCTGGGCCGGCATCGCAGCTGCATTGTCAAGGTCAGTGGCATTGGAGAGTGCATTGCCCAAACGCTTGCAGCCGCGAAAATGCGCACACGCATGCATTACTATATACCTATACAGAGTTGCATGTGTGCGTGACCGAAGCCCGAAGTATCCAAATTACTTAGCTACAGAGTAAACAAGGCAGATAAGGCATTTCGATTATTCGATACTGACGGGTTTTTGATGTGCTAAGTTTTTGCAAAAAAAGTACTTACATTGGGCAAACCTAATCTAAGTTTTCCTGAACTCTCTTTGTATAAGAGATAACAGCTAACCCCCGTATTCATAGACATCTTATAAGCACATTATAGCTTTATAAAATAGGTTTATAATTCGTTTGTCTTTGTCTGTCATCTTGATATTTATACTGGTAAGAAAGAGACAAAGTCCATTTTAACTAAAGAGTCAAGATTTTTATGAGTAAGGCCATAAGAGTATAGATGTGTGTGACTTATGAAAGGCGGCAATCTCTTCAAAAGATAGGGTTGTCGAAGAAAATAAATTTAAAAAAATCTTCTTTTTTCTAATTGATTTATTAAAATTTTAACTACACAACACTATTGAATATGGCTTAAATAACGTAAATTTTAAGTCATGATATTATACCCTTTCCGGGTCTCCCTGGTACCGTGCATATATGTAAGTAGGTTACGGTTTAGGTTGGGTACCTTTTAATAATATGTCTATTCGTCTAGTTGTATTATGAATTGCTTACCCCTTCCCCCTCAGGCTTTGTATATTTTGACTTGTTTACTTCAGGTATCACAGGCTTAAGCTATGTGTAAGAGTAGGCATATCTATAATTAATTTTACTCTTTGACAACCACACAAATAAAAATTCACGACCATTCAGCAGTACCCAAATTACATACACTCACACACATAAACAATTGAAGGTCAGGGTTTCGACTCGTGTGATTTCGGCTGTTTTCGGTACCATTCGGCGCGCGCGCACGGTCACGGTTGGCCGGGGTTTGTTCTTTCTTTTTTGTGTGCTCATGTCAAACTTTGTTGAGGTAGGTTTATGTAAGTTGTATTTTAATGATTGGTAAGTTTAAGGTCGACCCTAGATGATGTTTTATGTATGGGGTGGATTCTTTTTTTATGGTATGTATCAAGTATCAAGGCGGAGTCTTGGTTGTTTTGTTATCTGTCTGTTTAGGAGGGATTGTTAAGGCCCTGAATTATGTAGCTGAAGAAAGTATATTATTGATGAGTTCCGGTGCGATGTCTGGTGCCACCATTTCACAGGGTGGGACGGAATTGTCGCTACTTTATGGTTTCTAACCATATGGAGCCTCATTCCACTGCCACGTTCTTACCGAAAATCATTCATAAAATCACGAGTGAATCGGCATAATGTAAGTACTTCACGCGGGCACGATATATAGTTCATGGAAAGCTAGTTATGAATAATACTTTATTTATGTAATATTGATTAGATATATAGTGAAATAAAACTACTTTATAACGGATATTATCGCGGTATAACTTGGAAACGTCGGTAAGTATCTAAAATCTAAAATATACCGCGATAAAATCCGTTTTATAGTAGTTTTATTTCAATGTGTAATATTCGCGTAAATCTAACGAAATACTAGTAGTATAGTGCTTAGTATGTCCGCTTAGGTAATAACTACGGAGTCTCCGATTGAAATCTTCGAATCGAGTAAGTAATACGACCTTATAAATATCTATAGTACCTAGGTACTTCGAAAATTCCGTGCGAATAGAGATGACAACATATTTTTTGTTTTGTCCGTCACTGACGGACAAAACAAATAAATATGTTCCGTCGCTGACGGCGTCAGATACAACGGCCAGTGCGGTGGCATGTCTCACTTGAACGTGAATCTTACCGAGATTCACACCCAAACGAGACATTTGTCTTATCAACACGTCTGTTTGTGAAGTCTCGATACAGATAGGTAACTAATAATTTTCAGTACAAGCTCTGCTTAGTTTAGGATCAGATGGCCGTGTGTGTATATGTCCCACAATATTATTAATAGCTGACCCCACGAACATCGTACAGCCTAACAGTGGATTCTATAATGTCGCGCTTCACGAATCTGTCTTACCCGAATTCTCAATTCCTAGAACCTTTCCACTAATAGGTACCTACTCTAACTTTATGGCATAATGTTAGTTAAAGTTCAAATTGACTTAAAAGTATAATTACGACATATATATTTAATTACGATTATATATTTACAAAAGAAAAGTATTATATGTAGTATATTATCAGTTATCTGGTTTCCATAGTACAAGCTGTGCTTAGTTTGGGATCAAATGACCGTGTGTGTTAATGTCCCACTATATTATTATTATTGTATGGGTGTATGGAAAAGTGTTGTTTTTAGCATTTTTCAGACAATTTTTTATTTTTTTTCTCTGCGTAAGAACCATCCTCGTACTTCAAGGAATATTCTAAAAAAAGAATTAGCGAACATACAGCAGGAGCGACTTTATTTTGTACTATGTACCTAAGTATTAAGGTAATAGTAACACGCATACAAGCATTGTAGATCAGTTACGATTTTAGTTAAATTTTTGGGGACCTTATGTCCAAAATCACAATGCACTACCTAGTAGGTAGTGTAAGCACCGTGCAAACCACAAACATATTATTCACTTCAACCCTTTTTAGTGTTCCACTGCTGGGCACGGGTCTTCTCTCAACTATATTATGAGTCCTCTATGAGTAACTCTCTCAGAGTTTTGGCCTTAATCCAGACACGCTGGCCAAGTGCGGGTTAGTGGATGTCACGTGTCCTCGAATGATTAGTTCTTAGACAAGCCGGTTTCCTCACGAAGTTTTCCTTCACGTATATTGAGCAGCGGAGATGAAACAATTCACACAAAGATGTGTAAGCACGACCAGGATTTAAACCTTATTTTTCTCAGGCGAGGCCCGCACCGCTGCGCCACCGATGCTCATGCATAAAATATGTTGGCACATCTGCTTCTCAATGCATCGGCTGTCATTTTATACTGTCATCGCGTCCATCTTTGAAGTAACCTGTCACTCGAGAATATCATTATGAGCGAACGAATGAACACCGAGCGCGGGTGAAGCGGCCATCTTAGAATGGCTGACATTGCGTGTTGAACCGTTTTGGCGTACGGTAGTGCAGATGCAATAACGTGCTCGGTGAACGTTACTATTTAATCCAACGTAATCTTAACGATCTGTAATTACCTGTTAGAATTCATGATTGTGCTATCGAGAGATGGGAGTGAAGTGATAATTGCCGTAGTTATTTTATTAAAATACCGTCTTCTTACCCGATTATTCACGCCTACCTAAAGTTGTCTGCTAATCTTGATATTTTTTAGTCCAAAAACCTTCAAAAGCCTTCAAATATATTTTAAGAGTCGTATATGTACTTATCTACCTAAATAAATAAAAATACTTCGGTACCTACCAACAAATAGGATGAGTGCAAAATAATCACCAAATTGAACCAGCTCGAAACTGGTTTAGTTTTGTGCTTATTGTAATACGGCTATCAACCGGCGGCCATTTTGAATTTTTTTCTTTTTTTACAACACCAAAACCTCGGCCTTGGCAGCAAGTGTTCCGCCCGCAAGCGAAACAGAAACTTCATAAATCGAAAATTACCTTTTAGTTACATTGCAATCTGTTACTTGCGGTCAAAATTATCTTGCAACTGTTTTTATAGACCAGCAGATTGGGTACCTACCTTCAAAGAACCAAATGGCCAACTATCTATGGCCAATTTATAAAATTAAATGTCACAATTTTGAGCAATATTCTTACGAGTTAATTGTAACAATTTATGTTAATGGCGATAATAATATTACTATTTAACTAGTAAAAGTCGAAAATAAGATTAAATTAAAGAAGCGTTTACTGTTTTTCTCTTTTTATCAATGTCTAATTGCAATGTTAAAGGTAGTTTTAAAGGTAGTATACTTTTTGTTTTACAAAAATCTATCGAACGAAACCGATATGTGACTACTACTTCTATCGGTCAGTTGGAGTCTGCCGATAACTTCTCGTCGATCGAGTGGAGTCTAGAGATTACGCCCTCGTTTTAAAGAACACTTTGCTTGACAGTGTTAGGTTTTTACTACTGTTTTTTCATACTTAGTGTGACAGCTTGTAGTGTTAAATTAAATAAAAAAAGATGATAACGTTTTTAGTCCAAAAGTAAACTGTTTTAGCCTTACTGGCCTAGGATAATAATATATTATTACATCCAGGTAAAGTTTATATGAAATACTTTTAACCTTAACATCAAGATTAGCTAGTAATAATAAAGATAATCAGGAGAACATGTACCTATATTATAGATTAGACCTATTGACAATGGTTGAAATAAAACAAATAGATTTTCAACAAATGAAAGGAATTTATTGTATACAGGTTTTAAATATCCTCGCACTTACACCTGCCTAACCAGACATTTCACTATGTTAACGTAAGGTATAAAGATCCTATAGATAAAGGACATTACATGAAAAACATTCTGTTTCACTTCAAATCATCATATTCAAGTTACAGGAAGTAAGAAACAGTCCAACTTCGGCAACAATTCCACAATTTCAAATCAACTTTTTAAGTCGCCTAGCGACATATCTGGACGCTAATTTTTTTTTTATCAAAAATTCAGTCGAATCTTCTCAATTTGTTTTCATTCTAAAAATTTGACTAGATTTAATACAATAGGGTTGTGCCAATCACATTATATGCCAATTAGTTTTTTTTTACGATTTTAATCGCCTTTACTTATATTGGGATTATAAATAACCTATAAACATCACTTTTCATACTGAGGAATTGAAAGATAATAAAGTAATTATATAATATTTTTAAAATTTACAATAATAAAAAATAGTTATGAGTTGCTTAAATTAAATTCGAAATCTATCAATCTGTTTATGATTTAAACAATAATAATAAAAACTAGAGGAACAAAATAACAAAAATAAAGAGGCGAGTAAGGGTATATTGAAAAAATATTTCATTAAAACTTGTACTCAATAATTAAATAACAATATTATAATTTGATCTTGTTAGCTCATTTTGCAGGTATACTATAGTAATAAAAAAATGAGCCAGCATCATTTTTAGGGAATAACAGTTATCTAGCTTATACATTGGTCCATTACCTAACTGATGGTATTTTAATCACAAAAGAATCCCAATCATAATTTTGCAAAGAAAACATTCTAAGAAAATGTCCCCCAGCAGTGTGATGTAGTTTTTAAGCGTTATTTTAAAATAAATATAACAGCAAATACCTGATCTGCTATCACACAATAAATTTATAACATTATATTTCTAAAATTAAATGCTTTGTTGTACATTTTTTATATAAAAACGAGCATGAACCCGCTCAACGTCTAGACAGACGAGAAAACACTTTCTTGAATATCCTATTCCATTTCACGATACTGCTAACTGTCAATAATAATAAGTCCATTATTGTAATAATAGTACAATCATTATTAATGTTAAATTAACCATCTAGAAATACATACAAGATGTAAGAGGGAAAAACAATTAGTGACGACAATAAGGTGATCATTATATTCGAAAACCCTCGGATTTCAACCACACACGTTATGGAACACTTATGTATGATTATTATACCTTCCAAAGGCATGCGCGAACCTACAATGCGTTAGATAGTGTGGTTGAAATTCGATTACATAGTTAGGAAGGTACAATCACACAAACAAACAACTTGTGTCCTTAAAATTCTAGTAAAATAACATTCTGGCAATGTCTTTTACAATTTACCCGCGAACCCAACATTCGTATCATTATAAATTCAAAAATCGAATTCCGCAATTCGAAAGTCGAATTTAAATTCTGAGTACGTTGTATACAGATTATAGACATTAACGCGAGTAGTGTTGACTCGTACAGTCACTGATATTATATGTTTCAATTAAAAATGCAGCTTTCCCTTTGTTGTCTTTTGTTCCTGGATCAGTTGAGGATTCCTCAAAACTAACCTAACCCTTATGAAAAATTTATATTTACGAAAAAAATTAACAAGAAAATATTAAAGAATTACTACGGACTACCTATATAATTAAAAAGTACGCTACAGTATTAACTAAAATTCTTAAACTATGTGGAAAATGATTGAACAATATACAATAAAAATGATTCACTAATAAACCAGTGATCCCTTCAATGTAAAAATAAAACTGTTGTTCTCAAATCGCATGTTTAAGAGCTGGTATTGGAACAGAGTCGCGTTGTGATAAAAATGCGTTGCTATTTTCAATGAGGTATATCGTCAGAGGCAGTTATTTTATTTGTTAATTCACTTCTGTGATGTTAGACAGTTATTTGACAACAGCAGTCTTTTTATTAATAAAAAATCAACCTTAGATTCTCTGTAACAAAGTCCAAACTTGTTCAATCAATTTATTACAGATGTTCTTGAACTATAATTGCTTAAACTTTTTTTGGAATAATTATATTTTACTTGTTATCTAAATTAAGTATAATTTGCTTAATTCCACACGTCTGTGTTGTTTGTTTTAAGGGTTGTAGAGATCACTGTAATAACATTTTTAAGTGTTAAGGCGGTGTTACCATTTGTACCGACCGACCCAGTGCGGCACGCACTTGGCTATTTCTACTACATATCAGTCGCATCTCTCTTTTTAACCGGGAATCGAACCCAAACACTTTGCACAAAAACAATTAATGTATAACATTTCAATATAATATGACATTGATCATATATATATAAGGTTATTTTTATAAAATAAAGCCACTTAAAAATTAACTAACGTTACAAAATAAGATTAAACAACATAATTATTTGTTCCCAATGCAAAAAATAGTTATATAATTAATTAAAAAAAAAATCTAATAACATTCTAAACGGAATGTCAATTATTATCTAAATTCTCTTTGCAAATTGTCCCATCCTATTTCTGTACAACTTACACAAAATAACCCTTTTCGTTTAAGCTATGAACAAATATGTGTCAGGCATAACACACAGATTCGTGTACGTATTTAAAAGAAAGTTATTGTTCGATTTTTTTTTCGAATTTCAAATTTAGAAATGCGGTCTGGTGGGCAGTGGCGTAGCGTGCCTTGTCGGGGCCCCATATAAAAAATTTTTGGAGGCCCTTATATGGAGGTAAAGATTTTTCACAAAAGAAAAAAAATATTGTGAGAAGAAATATTTATTTATCACATAATTTACCCATTTTACAAATAAAAATCGAATTTTAAATATTCATTCTCCTTGCCTTTTTTTCGGCAAACTGATTTATTAAATCATTTATGGCTGATGATGATTTTAGTTTTTGTTTTTATTCTTTTTCCTTACACACTTTGGGGGCCCCCGTGGCCCGGGGCCCTGTATAATTGATACGGCAAATACGGCGGTAGCTACGCCCCTGCTGGTGGGGTTCACACGACGGTAAATAAGTACCTCACATCGCACACAAAGTTCGCACCACTCAGAGATAAATGCACGTAACGATAAAAGATTAACTATTCAAGATTAAATGCTTAAAAAGACGTCGAAAATTATGCACAGTAACTAAAAAAAGGACACGATATCGAATAATTTGAAAATTTTGAATATAAAATTTTTTGAGAGAGATTTAAATCGACATTTCGGCATACACGATATGTATTTTTATTTTGTTGCAGGGATAATATGGTATTATATAATTTTGTATAAGTAATAAATGGTATTTTCTGTAGGTACTTACGATCAGGATAAGTTTATTCAATGTCGAAATGTCGACAGCAATCTCACGCCGTAGTTTCTATTTTGCACATTGTTTGTGGTCTTAGAAGAAAATGTATGACATTAAATTTTATAACTTGTATATATAATATAGTTATGTATATTTTAATACATAATACAAAGACTTCTTAATTTCCATGAGGCTCACATTTACACGTAACTTATACATTAACATCGTATGATAATTTCATATCCAAATAGTTTTACTTAAATTTAATTTGGGAGAGCGTATACATTTTTTCATCTCGTTAGTTAATAATTATACTTTTTGATTGAACACCAAAAAATTTCACAAGAAGATATTTTTTTTTTAAGGGATTTTTGGGCTAATTATAATTTTTAAAGTTGACAAGAATATAATAATGATTATCCACATTTTTGTATAGTCGATAAAACATTTAAAACTTGGACCATGAAAAATAAGAATATTATTTTCTTAAGATACAATAATAGTACATAAAATATATAAGTTTACTAGATGTATGTATGTTCGTACGTGTGTATATGATGGGGCCTGGCGGTGGCCGCGATCGCCAAACAAACCGCACTTGTATGACCTATGTATCACATTGAGTAATATGGAAATCCACGTGTTAGCTTAGACACAGTTTAAATTACTATTTTTATACAAAATAATAATTGCACATAAGTCCGTACGTAGGTCCGAGCGAGCAAGGCTGCCGACGACACGTGCGCGCTGCGCCCGCGCATCTGTCGACAACGAGACTTACCACAACCGCACTACCCGCCAATAGCGCTAGTAATTTCATTCAATATATTACCTATCTAATTATAAAAACACCGCACAAAATCTGCAATAGTTCACTTAAAAATCGATAACATTTACACTCATAGCTAGCTTTATAATTAATTTGTTACATTTTTATTACTTAAAATTATTTTAAATAGTTAATTTTATAACATTAACTTTTGGTTGTCTTTTACTTAAAACAAGGTCAAAATTTGAGGATCTCTGGATTTGCGTGATTTTAGACACTCAGCGTCGTCTGTAACGTGGAGTATCGTTCTAACTTCTCGTCGTTCGGCTACGTTCGAACGGAGACACGAAACTGACACGGATGACGCCCGACGCCCGACCGTTCGTCCGTCCGTCACTCGGGTAGCGCTGCAGGATGGCAACCGAAAAGAAAAGGAAAGGAAAGGTCGGGAGGGTGAAGAGTGAGCTCGATGCGGCTACAAGTCACAACCGACGGCCCCCGTGCGGTCGGCGGGACACTAAATACTATTATAATATTGTGATATCGCATCGGTAAAGCTGGGATACGTCGAACCGGTCGTGACTCTTAGGTAACTATTGTGATATTTGGTGAGAAGGTGCGCGTCGGAGCGGGGGTGCGGGGGGTGCGGGGGGTGCGGGGGGTGCGGGGCGGTCGGGGCGGCGGCGCGGCGGCGCTAGGCGGTGTCGGGCGGCGCGGCGGGCGGCGGCGGCGTGGGCGTGCCGTTGCGCGGCCGCAGCTTGTCGGCGCGCAGGCGCTGCACCGCGGCGCGCAGGTCCGCGGCCAGCGCCTGGTCGCCCGCGCCCTCGCCCGCGCCCGCGCCCGCGCCCGCGCCCGCACCCTCGCCCGCGCCCTCGAGCCGCGCGCGGCGCGCCGGCGGCTCCTCGCTGCGCTCGAGTCGCGCCAGCAGCGCGGGACGCTCGAGGCTCGACCGGATGATGCCCTCGAGGAACGACCCGTTGGCGGGCGGCGCCTCCTCGCGCAACCTTCGCATCATGTGCGACGCGTACAGGTCGGGTGCGGGCGGCGCGAAGTTCCCGCCCGCCCAGAACGGGTATCCGCCACCGTAAGGCGGCGCGTCCGGCCCGTTGGTCCCGTTCGGGAACGGCTTGCCGGGAGGTTTCGGCGGTGGCGGCTTCGGCGGCGGAGGCTTCGGCTGGTCACCGGGCGGCTTGGGCTCGCGCTTGCGCGGGCGCATCAGGTGGCGCTCCTTGACCTTGTACTCTAGTGTCGAGTGCGGCACGCCGTAGTAGGAGCCGGCGCGATGAACGGACATTTCGCCCCGCTGCACCGCCTTCACCGCCTCGACGAGGCTGTCGCGATCGTAATTTCGGTACTTGCCGCGCTTGGGCCGCGTGCCCTTACCGCCGGCCGGTGCTCCGTTGTTACCTGGCGCTTTGCTGTTGCCGGGCGCGTAACGGGCGTCGGGAGGGGTCTTGATGACGGATACGTGGCGCGCGTCGGGCGCGTGGGTGCGCATAAACATCGAGTCGGCGCGGTCCGGCGGCTGTTGGAATTTCTGGCTGATGCTCTTGGCGATGACGTCGTTGATCGAAGTGAAGAGGTGCTGAGAGGGCGGATCGGCAAACACGGAGGGCGGCAGCAGCAGGGGTGCGGGTGCTAGCGGCGTGACAGGTGCGACGGGCGCGGGCGGGTCGTCAGGCGGTGGGAAGGTGGGTATGCGCAGGATGGGTACGGGCGGGTCGTCACGCTCGCGCTCAGGGGACGAGTCACGCTCCGAGTCGAGCGCGTCGGGTGCGGCGCGTGACACCTTGTTGCGCAGCGTGGAGCGCGGCACGCCATAGAGCAGCGCGGCGCGCCGCGTGCCGAGCCGTCCCGCCTGGATGTCACGCACCGCCGCTGACAGTTCTTCTTCGGTGTAGGCTCGCCGCATGCCAGCACCCTCCCCGCTTGTGCGCTTCAATCTGCAACAACGACACACGTTCGATAAGAAAAGAGCGACATTATACCATACGATTTTTAAGAAGTCCGACAAGCGGAGATCTATTGCCACACAAATAAAACATTAGCAAACGCTGGTTAAAGTTGGAGACATGATGACTTCAATGTTTTGGGCTACATTGACACTAAGGCATATTAAAGGTTACTCATATACATTTTCTTAGAACCACATCCATTTGTAGGTTTAGAAAATAAACCAGGTGCCTACGCCTACCTTACCTAACCCTGGTTTTGTAATTATTAATGTTTTGAACATTAGGCCCGCGGTAGGTACCAAACCAACGCGCTACGTGTCTTTCATTACTTTCCTTTTAAAATTCAAAGAGTTCGAAACAAGATCCTGAATATGCAACAGCGCTGATCAATAAACTTTGCATACTAAACGAAATAGCGAGACAAGAAAAACATTCATCTGTTTTTTGCTCTCATCTGGAAAGGAAATAAAGATTGCTTCATACGTTATGATCTTTTGTCGCATCAAAAGGTCTATAAACCTTCAGGCAATGCCACTGGGTCACTGGTCAACAACCCACAATCGACTAAATTCAATATTTCACAACTGCACGTCGCTTTTAATCCGAGATAACGCAAAATGCGAAATATTTACTCTCAGTCTCACCGATAACGGAATACTATGAATGCGTCTTTATCGTATTCCCTACACCAACCACCGCTGAAAAAGAGACTTTATCAAAACGATCTAGAGTACAAAATTCTTTGGACAGTACCCTCGTCTTCGGTTTCATCTTGAAGTTTGCTTTCTTATTTTTCGAGTTGCAGTTTTATAAAATTGCACTTTATTAATAGTATTTACGGTTGAGTTTGGCGTATCGGTAGGGGTTGAGGATGCAAGGTCGTTGCACCAGCAGACTATCGGTGCATTTTTATTTGTTTTGGCGAGTCATGCGACCCAGATCGCGGTCCCAGAGAATGAATTTATTCAGTTATCGATTGGGCATTGTGTATAATATCGAATGTAGGACCTAGGGACGATGTTACTATAGAATGTTCTAGCTAGACCGAGATTAATAAGTTTGTTGGGTGGTATATTTTCTGCTTTCGTTGTAATTCGTATTGGTTTCTATAGGAACTCGCTTACTCTAGGGAAATTTGTTATAACAGGGAAGTTCTGTTACCCCTGTTCATGTTCCCTTTTCTGACTGTATAGCTTTACATGTTTTATTATGAGTAACATTCTAGTTCATTAATAAATATTTGTTCTAATTTTTACGTAAGAATATCAAACATGAAGGTAAAACTATAAATCACAAAAATAATTATCTAATAGAAATATATCGATCTATTCAGGTTTTTAATAAAAACTTACATCACACTCGATTCATTTAAACGCTACGATGCCACAAACTAGTATACACATAATATACAGATACACAGGCTAAACCATCTCGCTCTTTTTTTTCGGGGGTTAAAAATTAAAAAAAAATCAAATTAATAAATTGTCATAGTAATCTTCAGTCTACAATCGTTCGTAATGATTACTACTGGAATTTTCAAAACATTTTCTGTAATTCGTAATCATAATTTATTGAATGTTATCATACAATTAAGTATTAATTTATTTATTAAAGAAAGCAACAATGTACTAAACATTGTTTGCATGAATACGGTTGGAAGAATTAATAGAATAGAACCTTTTATCTCGTAGGTAATTTCTATATTTGGGAAACTTACCACGGCCGAGGCATACCATCAGTTGATTACCAGTAAAGTAATAATTAATTAATTACCAGCTAATTGTCAGCTGATTTTCACCACCCGGGAAGATGCACTCACACGGACGAAGGTGACTCAGTCCCCGAGTCCTACAGGACGGAATTCGATGAAATTTTGCACAGAGATAGAGTATGGTCTGATATAATACATAGGACACTTTTTTTTCCAATGAATACCAAGCCGGCGAAGCCGTGGGCGGAAACTAGTATTTATATATTTGTGTCAAATGTCAGTACCGTTCAAGTAACAAAGTCAAGGAACCCGTATCAGTGTCACGCACCTCACATTATTGTGCAAGAGCCCACTATCGGCATTCAATATTGGTCATGATTCATACTGAACATAAAATGCAATCTATTTCATTTAAAACATTGATGATTTCTAATATTGGTAAGGTTTAAGATGTTTTTAGGTCATCTAATTCTTCATCATCATTATTAGCTTGTGGAGGACCACTGCTGGACAAAGGCCTCCCTATTAGAACGCTTTGGCTATCATTAGCAGCTAATTAATTGGTACAATAGTAAGTGGTTGAACTCGCGATAATGTCGGTTGAACGTGAACTGAATGAAATCAGGTGAACTGTACGCAAACGAGCTTCAATTGCAAGCCCAATGTGCTAATTTACTACGTTTTCGGTTTTACACCCGAACACATAAGTAATCAAAAGGTCCCTTAAGTCGGAAGAGTAACCGACTGGGTATTAGGGAGG
The DNA here is from genome assembly GCA_936450015.1 of Meganola albula. Taxonomy (NCBI): domain Eukaryota; kingdom Metazoa; phylum Arthropoda; class Insecta; order Lepidoptera; family Nolidae; genus Meganola; species Meganola albula. The sequence continues at coordinate 2,699,355 of OW388165.1, read as the reverse complement.
TATGGATCTAACTTTTTACGGTAGAAGAATAGAGTTGCAGGACTTGATGTTTTTTATAAGTTGTAATGACATAGTATTTAGTAGACGCCACTAACTTCAAATATTGAACGAAATTCTAATCGTTAAAGTTCTGGACTTGGAACGAATCAATGAAAATTAGCTTGTTGTTGGACAAGACAGTATTGTTGTAGTGGTAAATAAGACATAAATTAGAGCTCTGCTGTGCGGTGTCTATAGTTTTCTGGTCGGTGTAACATTATAAGTACAAATTGGGTTATGTATGTATGTAAGTTAAGTTTATACACCGACCAGAAAATTACAGACACCACATCACTTCAACCCTTTTTAGTGTCCCACAGCTAGGCACGTGTCTTCTCTCAACTATCTTATGAGTTGAGAGAGTTTAGGCCTTAATCCACACACGCTGGCCAAGTGCGGGTTGGTGGATGTCACATGTCCTCGAATGGTTAGTTCTCAGACATGCCTGATGCCGGTTTCCTAACGATGTTTTCCTTCACCGATATTGAGCAGCGGAGATAAAACAATTCACACAAAGATGTGTGGACACGACTGGGCTTCGAACCGGCGACCTTATTTTTCTAAGGCAAGGCCCGTACCGCTGCGCCACCGTTGCTCCAGACACCACAGACAAGTTAAGCTGTTTTGCGAAACTATTGATACAAGTAGGTACTTAGGTAAGTTACCTACGTCATTTAGTAGAATGATTCATTATAATATGTTTATGAAATTCAATCCAAAGTTTATAATTCTTATTGATAAGGAAATTCTTTTGTAGTGTGTAATAGACAAATAATATTTGTCTTTGTTTTTCGTTCCCTAATTTGGATAGAATGGCTGTGTATTAGGATGATAAGTCACGAACACGTAAATTATCATCCGAAGTCCAGTCACCACAAAGGTGGTAGTGACCCTCCATTGAATAAGGAAGATCTTCCAACCGGGCAAGGTGTGATGTCCGGCGACCGCGGTGCTTACCAACTGTTACTTTTGGGAAGTTGTAGGTATATATGCTAATCTTCGGTAAAACTTTGCTTGTGCGATTCAGGATTGCAGTGACGTCATGTCTCCTGAGTGGCGTTAGATATTATGTGACGCCACAAATTGTTTAATAAACTGTCAAAAATCTACATTATTAATATTATAAAGCCGAAGAGTTTGTTGGGTTGAACGCAATAATCTCAGGAACTACTGGTCCGATTTAAAAAATTCTGGCACTGTTAGATAGCCCATTTATTGAGGAAGGCTATAGGTTACTTTTTAGTGCACTGTTCCGTTCGCAGCCTTGCCCAAGTGGTATTCGGATAAATAGTAGCCCCTATCCTTAGTCAGCTGTACCAAAAATCATTTAACGCTGCCCGCACTGGACCGATTTTTTCAAACGATTTTTATCATCGATTTTGTGTAACTCAATACAAAACTCAAGGCCACGCCACAGATAATAATATAATACCATACTGGGCCACGCGTAGAGTCGGTCACAAAACCGTTCATAAATATCGGTCGTAAATACATACTTAAATAAAAATAATTACACCCAGACTCAAGATACACAGACGTGTTCATCACACAAATGTTTGACTTGGGTGGGAATCGAACCAACGACCTGAGGCGTCAAAAGTAAGTATCTTACAGACCACGCCACCGGCCCGTCACTGGAAAGGGATCAATAGAACTTCATAGTTATATCATTTTTTACTATCATTTGTATCATTCAAATTCCACAGGTAATAAGCAGAGTCATACAAACATATCAGACTATCAAAATACGATACTTATGGTGCTTCCACACGGTACGAGCAGCTTGCTCAAGTCAAAGTACTTACGCAAGACATGGTAAGTGGAAAACTGATTGCGTTAACAGCGCGTCGCAAATCGCGCACATGTTCATTGCGGTTGTTTAAATATACCACGAATCTGAACTAGGCCAGCGTGTGTGTATTAAGGCTTAAACTCTCTCAACTCGTAAGACGGGTATCTTATCGATACCCGTTGAGAGAGACCCGTACCCAGAAGTGGGACACTAAAAAAAAAGGGTTGAAGTGAAATATTATTTTTATTAAGACTTCATGATGTTTACCTCCTTACATAAATAGAGGCGTTATATGTTTGACGTCATAAGTACACACTAGGCTATACATCACGATATACATTTCCAGTATAAGCTGATCTCGCAGTGTATAAATAGGATTTCCGTTCTACGAAAGTTCAGCTATTGCTGGATTTACACAGCTTGATGTGTAGATGTGTAAACCAGTAGAAGTGTTTTGTACAAGTTTGTGGACTCAGAGCTCTTAAGAAAATAAAACAGTTTTATTACGGTTTTCTTTTAAAGCTTTCATAAAAATAAAAGTTATCTTACTGCATACGCACAGTTACACCGTATACAAGCAGAGTAATTCGTACTTGTATATATTAATACCTCGCGCGTTTACTGGCTCGAATTACTTGCACCGTGTACAAGCACCATTATCACTTCGCGCCAAATTACAATGAGATATTACAGTAATGGCCTCTACAATTACAGTGTCACATTGACATGTTCAGCCAACACGGTAGCTGTCAAAAGTTCACTGAACTTTATTAAGCAATAATTCCTGTATGTAATGGTAGATAGGCTTCACACTTAACTTGCCTGTTGTTAAGCAATGATGCAATCTACAATGAAATGCGTTTACCCAGTAAATACCGATTCACTCGTGACTTGAAGACAGGCAGATTATAGCTATTGGGAAACAGAGATGCCGGTAGCGAATTCCTTAACTAGACGTTTCATTCTTTTGTTTTTATTGTTTTACTCTTGAATAGGCTGGCGCTTGACTACAACTTACCTGATGTTAAGCAATGATGTAGTTTACGATGGGACGCGCCAGCTCAATGTACCGATTCACTCGTGATTACGAATGACTTTCGGTGAGAAGGTGGCAGTGCAATGAGGCTCCTTAAGGTTGCAACCATACTACTTTTACATATTTAGATTACGCACTACTCTAATGTGGCAGCACCTTTAAGTTTTTGTCTCTAACTTGACTTAACTTGACCGGACTCTGAAGTTTCATTTTCAAGTTTTAATAGGTCCATTGACATTACTATTGTTTGAGTAATACGTCAATAGGAAGTGAGATTGTACCGGGTCCGTTGCAAATGTTTAGATCGAGTTATGGCCATCGGTGTGGCGTGGCGAATTGTTAATACCATTTGCTATTTAACTGCTGAAGTTATTAAGTTGCCTTCGACGAATAGGTTTGTTAATTCACAATAATCCAACTGGAAGTCACCTTTTTTAAAGTTAATTTCGTTTCAACCCTTAATAGTGTCCCTGCTGAGTACGGGTCTCCTCTCAACTACCTATCTTACGAGTTGAGAGAGTTTAGGCCTTAATTTACACACGCTGGGCAAGTGCGGGTTGGTGGATGTCACATGTTCCTAAAATTTAGTTTTTAAATATGCCAGTTTCCTTCACCAATATTGAGCAGCGGCGATGAAACAATTCACACAAATATGTGTGGGCACGACTGGGAATCGAACCTGCGATTTTTTTTTGTGAGGCCAAAGACTGGTACCTACCTGTGGATACCATTTTTAAAAGAACATTTAATAAAAAAAGAAAAATGAATGAATTTTGTCTAAATTAAAAAAAAAATAGATTATAACCTTACCCAATGGGATCGTTATGCCATAGGCAAAGCCATAAAAATTATATTAAAAATCTATAGTACTTTTAATGATATAAAGGCAGAGTTTTTTTGGTTGAACTCACTAATCTCATGAACTACTGGTCCGATTTGGAAAATTCTTGCACTGTTAGATAGCCTATTTGTTGAGGAAGGCCTAGGCTACTTTTTATTCCAGTGCTAGTTCTTTTTTTTAACCTACTACAGTCCTTTGCTTCCATCAAAATCTCTCTTTACTATAGTAGTAGGTGTGACTGACCTGTTATCAAGTTTTCCATCAGGAGGAGGAGTGCCACTGGTGCTGGAAGTGGACTTGGCGCTCAGGTCCAGCGGCTGTTCTGCTAGACTGGGTGATGATGACGGCGCCTTCTCACCAGGGTCCGGGAGCCTAGGAAGAACACTGGAATTAGTATTTAGTTTTGGGCTTGTGGTAGCCTATCGCTATTGGAAATTAATTCTTGCAGAGGTTTATGGTGCGTATATTGCTCTATGCCTTAGCATACTAAAATTATCGGTGGGTGTATAATGGCTTTTTTACACGAGGCCAATAGCCGGGATAGAACAGTAAGACAGGACAGCGAGCCACTAAAATAGTATCGTGTAAATGGGGACAACTCTCTTGAGGACAACCAATGCTGTGTATTTTCTAGCGGCTTTCTGTCCTGTGTCCTGGCCTTTGTCCTCGTGTAAAACACCCCCTCAAGTGAATATATGATTGAAATAAAACTACTTTTTAACGGATTCCATCGCGGTCCATTTTAGATTCTAGATCCCGACGTTTCAAAGTCTATTCAGACTTCATGTTCACGGGTGGACTGAGGTATTTGACGTCCAAAAATATTAATCACAATTATTACTGACTAGGTACCTTCTAACAATTAATATTTAAGTTGCGTTCCGATTTAAGCAAACTGAGCTCACAATGTCTTGAATTCTGAGTCGGGATCTAGAATCTAAAATGGACCGCGATGGAATCCGTTAAAAAGTAGTTTTATTTCAATGTGTGATATTCGCGTAGGTAAATCTAAGACAATACTATATGAATATATGATGTAATGAAGTTAGGAAGTAGGCTTAAACACATTTATTTTTGTTAGAAAGACAAATACCATATTTTTTTGCCTGACTTAAAAATGGATCAACTAACTAGAAATAATTGCTAAGCATCGTTTTCAACCATTATCAAAAAAAAAATTTTTTTTTGTTCCATAGTGTATAATTTTCTATTTGGAAATATAAATGCGAAATCCACCAACCTGCTAGCCAGCGTGTGTGGATTAAGGTCTAAACTCTCTCAACTCGAAAGATAGTTGATAAAAGTGACGTTCTTAAACGGTTTACACGTGTACCAAGTTTCAAGCAATTTTAGTTAAATTGGTTCTACTGTTTTGTCATCAAAGAGTAACAAATATCCACACAACTGCAAATTATAAAATGCAATAATGGAACAAAATGCTAGGACATTATTCACACACACATTTAATTATACTTTTTACACATTTAACTCAGGTAGTTACCTATGTACAGTCACTATGTAGGTATAAATAAACGTAATTAAGAAAAAATAATTGATAAATTCTAAATATTTTTTTAACAAATCTTATCAAATGTAATAATTTAATTTTACTTTTTACACATTTAACTCAGATTTCCTATATTCAGTCACTAGGTAAAAATAAACATAGTTAAGAAAAAATAATTTAAAAATGCTAAATATTTTTTTAACAAATCATAATAAATAGTTAATAGTTACTTAAATACAGTCACTAGGTATAAATAATTATAATTAAGAAAAAAAAAATAAAAAAAAAATAACAAATTATAATAAATATATTTTACCTCGACGCATAACAAAACAACTCATAACTAAACAAGTCGAAAGGCCTCCACAACATTTTAAAATAAATTAATTTTTAATTATAAATGCAAAAAAATATATTTTCATTTAATTATTTAAAATATGTTCACTCGCTTACAAATTTTGGTACTCATTAAAATATTCAAACTGCAATGTTCACTTTTAATGCATAGTGCAATTGGGTGATTCTCGAATTTTATTTAAACAGCTGCAGTAATTATTTTTGTTTCCTTTTCATTAATAAAAAAATATTATTATAAAAGAAAACCTAATTTGTAGCTCTAATTTTAGTCATTTAGTATTGTTTTTAACTAACATCTATAAATCAATAATAACATCTATAAAATCTGTAAAAATTGGTTATCAATTCAATCTAGCCACTACCAAAATGATCAATGAAAAATGTATGTGTTGTATGAGTGTACTCAAATGTTGGTAAATCAAATAAATAAATAAATCAAACTTTAATCGGCGTTTAACTCAGTTTTCTTAGGTATCAATTAAAATGTTGCAAGAATATAATAAAATATATTTATTGCCAAAATAGAGCATTTAAAGTGTGCATATAAAACTATACTAGATAGTTGTTTAAGCTTTCCTAAAGTAATATAATAATTAAGTAACTTTTGACTTTGATATTAAATATAAATTAATTAAACATGAGTTGATTTTTAAGTAGAATTATATTTACGCCCCGGTATTTATAAACGTCTTATAAGCTCATTATAGCTAAAATGGGTTTATAATTCGTTTAACTTAGTCTGTCATATTGCCATTTTAACTAAAGAGTCAAGATTTTTATGAATACGACCGTTATTCTTTAAATAAAAATACACTCGGCCGCGGTATCAGTTCAAACCCCGATCATGTCCATCGAAATAATTCACATATCTTGGTGTGAATTATATTATTCAGAAAGTGACACAGTCCATTTTAAGATTTTAATCTTAAAATTATTTTAAGATTTTATAAGATTTTTATAAGACCGTAAGATTATAAATACTTACAAGTGTAATATGCCCCTAGATATTCACGCTGAAAATACTATTATTTCGACCAACCGAGCCTATATTAAATAAAAAATAATTAATTAATATAAAACAATAATTATTTTCAGAATCACCCACTCGTCTATGAATTATAATAATATAGTCTGGTAATATTTAATTGTAACAAACATTACATGCAAACATGTAAAAATTCACACATATCGTGTCATTTGCACAGATGTGCGCAGGAGCACGGTGTAAGCTTTGTTACTGAATTTACATAATAATATAATGTTACACGCTTCTAAACCTTCAAGGTATAAGCAGAAACCTTAACATGCTATTATTATTCAAATTTGTGAGGTCATATTCGGGACTGAATCACCGTCATTATGAAGCCACGTGGTCGCCGGGTGGTGCAAATCAGGTGGTAGTAAACTGGTGGTAGGCTTCATGGTTAGTGACCACCCACCAGACATAGTCACACCACTAAGCGGCCTTGCCGCGTTTTGTGGTGATGTCTAGTGATGCCAGCCTCTTATTAGAGTAAGATATTTTTTAATTTAATTCTATATTTCATAATAAGCCGAGAGTCGCGGTGCGTCATTTTATTCTTCCCTACTCTACACTACATTATCGTCGTCTTTACTGCGCTACTCAATATAAAATACTAGCTTCCGCCCGCGGCTTCGTCCGCGAAATTGATCTTACTAATCTTGTTTCCCCATACAAACTTTGGAACCCCGTTTCACCCCCTTAAAGGGTGAGTTTTGAAAAATCCTTTCTTAGTGCACCCCTAGACCCCATAGGGAACCTATATGCCAAATTTGGAGTCTCCAGACCCAGCGGTTTGGGCTCTGCGTTGATATGTCAGTCAGTCAGTTTATTCTTTTATATATTTAGAAGAAAAATTTCATTAAAAAAATTGCTCCAGAAATAAATTTCTTAGCGAAAGTTGTTCGTAATCATGAGCACTATAACGTGGTAAATCGTCAGTATCACTCCACTCCTCCTTTTTAGTGTCCCACAGCTGGGCACTGGTCTTCTCTCAACTATCTTACGAGTTGAGAGAGTTGAGAACTAAAACCACACACGCTGGCCAAGTGCGGGTTGGTGGATGTCACATGCCCTCGAGTAATTAGTTCTTAGACATGCCGGTATCCTCACGATGTTTTCCTGCAGCGATGAAAAAAATTCACACAAGGATGTGTGGGCACGTCCGGGGATCGAACGCGCGACTTTACTTTTCAAAGGCAAGGCCATAGCGCTATGCTACTATCTAATACTAGTAAAGTATTCTACACCAATAACCAGTCACCCTGTGTAGACATATGTTTCTACTTTTCACGGTAAATTAAGTTGGTAACAGAATTATTTGCTTTAGTTTTAAAGTATTCGTTAGTCACCGTTTCATAGATATTATGTAAATTATATTTTCACAGATGTCTGAAAAATAATCTGTCTTTCGACCTAGGTTAACAATTACAGAGCCCATAGCGTAGCGGTATTTGTATCAGCTTAGTTTTAGAACAGATAATTTAATACTATATCTGTAATATAAAAATGAATCGCAAAATGTGTTGGTAAGCGCATAACTCGAGAACGGCTGAACCGATTTCGCTAATTCTTTTTTTAGAATATTCCTTGAAGTACGAGGATGGTTCTTACGCAAAGAAAAAATAAATAAAAAACCACCTCCTCAGAAACGGCTTGACCGATTCGGTAGGTTTGAAAATCGGTCGTAATCTATTTTCGGGCCCGGTAGATGGCACTGTTTTACCGGGCAGGACGACGCGACGTCTGCGGGGTCCGCTAGTTAAATAATAAAAAAACTTTAAGACGCCGTTCAAAATTTTACAGCACGCAGTTTTTTCATCCTTCTGAAATTTTCGATAATAGTTCGAACGAACGACAAAAGTACCGTAGTAGGGTCGTCAGATTTTAAACAAACTTGGAATTATAGTGATATTCTGCAACATTTTGAATCGATTCCTATTGAAAACTGGTGCATTGTCACAAATGTCTTGACGTGAATTTCCATCTGTTGCAAGTCAGCCATTTTACGTCTCTCTGTAATGAATAGAAACATTCGAACAGGTGATGGGCGCTATGTAGAGATACGATACTAGAACGAGATGGAAACGGTATATTACGATATGAAATTTTGTGATTTCCTGTAGTACTAAAAATATCAATAATTTATTAAAAATAATTTGGCAAACATTTATATGACTTAACTACCTACACAATTATATACCTACTTAGGTAATCTAACTTGTTTTTGATTCAACTTTTTAAGATGGTTAAGGAAAATTAAATTAAGCAAATTAAGTAAAAGGTTGGTGTCATGTCGTAGATATAGGGGGGTTAAAGAAGATGTTCTAGATCGAGCCAAATGGGAACAGATTCATCAGCTGCACTGACAAGGGTGTCAAACTTAAAAGAAGAAAACCATTCTAAAAATCAAACTTTGCACTGATTAGTGTAATGTCGAAAAAATTTGGATGTTTTGCATGGTGTTTAGGTTTTAATAATATGTTTTGCTAGTTTGTAAACATCAGGATCAAAAATAAGACGTAGGACCGAAGATTTGTGCTCTCTGTGGCAAGAGAGTTTTAAATCTACAACTTACTGAGATTGAATTCATGGTCAGTTATATTGAAAGGACCTACATCACTTCACTTCAACCGTTTTAAAAATAAAAATACTGTTACCTCAGCTAGAGATACCGGTATTTTTTTTATTCTAGCTATAGATTTAAATAGTTATAGCTCGTTTACCTAGGTGTTACTATCAATTTTGAGTCGCTGTAAAACTGTCTTCGTAATATCGTTTTATTCTTGTTCTTATAATAGCGCCGCGAAGGTAAACTAAACGTATCGACATGCCAACAAAAGGCGGGCGTGTGCATTGTCGCGGATTCTTCAGACGATCCTGAATTTGTGTTAGGTACTGTTGCATGTATTTTGTTGCTCACTGTACTTACCTACCTACTTAGTGAAAAGAGTATGTACTTTCGTATGGTTTCCTCAAAATAACTCTTTCACTGTATATGTCGCAGGCGCTTTTTTGCGTCGCATGGTGTTAAGCAATGATATAGAGTATGATGGGACGCGCCTGCCCAATATACCGATTCACTCGTGAAAAGTTACTAGTCTAGGTCTTCTATCGGATACATTTCGGAGTGTAGTTGAAATTACATGATCTTATTCCCCCATCCCCGTTCTATCATCGGACAAGTAGAGGTAGATACGGGTTGTGCGCCATCGATAAATGCTGGAATTTCCAAGGGTACGCACAAAACGCTCTGCTGCCACTTGTAGTGTGCGAACTGCCAAGTTCTGCACATCTGTTTCCCGATAGCTATAATCTGCCTGTCTTCAAGTCACGAGTGAATCGGTATTTACTGGGTAAGCGCGTTTCATCGTAGACTGCATTATTGCTTAACCAAAGGCAAGTTGTAATAGATTTCCGCAAAGTAAAACCTGCAAGTATTAATTTTATTGATAGGGCAGGCAGTTGTTACCTAGCATTTATAATGTAAAAAGTATTGAAATAAAAATACTTTCTAGAGAATTTTATCGCGGTTTATTTTAGATTTTAGATCCCGACGTTTCAAAGTCGAAACAAAATAAATAAATAAAATAAACCGCGATAAAATCCGTTAAAAAGTAGTTTTATTTCAATGTGTGATATTCGCGTAAATCTAATACAATACTAAGTAAAAAGTAATGTAGGTTTAAATAATAACTCAGTTTCAAAGAATGAAATCTTAACCGAACGGAACATTATGTCGGCGTCACTTCCGCTCGCTCCACGTGTATCTCATTCATTACAGATGTAGTAAGTAGGTACTGTGGGTTCGATTTCCCGGCTAAACATTTATCCCTTTGTTGTTGCGACCCTATCCTGCTTACTTATACCTAAAAGAATTTAAAATTATGAATTTAAATTTAGTGATGAACATTTGTGTTTGTGTCGAGTCTGGGTGTAAATATCTATTATATGTATATATTTACAAAAGAAAAGTATTATATGTATAATATATACCAGTTATCTGGTTTCGATAACACAAGATCTGCTTAGCTTGGGACCAGATCACCGTGTGTGTTAATGTCCCAGAATATTTAAAATAAAAACGACGCTTAAGCTGAATATATATTACTTTTTAAAATAATAATAATATTCTATGATATTAACACACATGGTCATCTGATCCCGAGCTAGGCAGAGATTGTGTATGGAATCCAGATAACTGATATACAGGGTGGCATATGTAAATCGGTCAGTATGGGCAAGCTATAAGGCACTACAATGACTTGGTCTTAATGGTTGGAATATGCCACCAGCTTGGGACCCAGTGCTTAATTCACTTGTGCCAAAACCCAAGTAAAATCAACTCAGAATTCAAGACACTGTGAGCTCAGTTTGCTTAAATCGGAACGCAACTTAAATATTAATGTTTGAAGGTAGTCAGTAATAATTGTGATTAATATTTTTGGACGTCAAATATCTCAGTCCACCCGTGAACATGAAGTCTGAAAAGCCTTTGAAACGTCGGGATCTAAAACCGCGATAAAATCCGTTAAAAAGTATTTTTATTTCAATGTGTGATATTCGCGTAAATCTAAGACAATACTATTTGGTCTTAAGAATCATGTCATCGATTTTAGTATCGACAAAAACATGCATTCATACGTTTGGTCACTAAACACGGCCGAAGCCTACCACCAGTTAAGTACCAGTAAACATTAAACTAGTTTATTGTCACCTGATTTGCACCACCCGGGGACCACGTGTGGGGATTCAGAGTACCTACTCAACTCAAGAATCAAACCTGAACGTTTTAAAAAATAAATGTAACACTATTTATATGTATCTAATTATCGATTCTGTAGGTTTTAAGCGGTATTTTACAAAACGTCCGGGTTTGATTCCCGAACCGACCGTGTTTGTTAAATGTATGAATGCAGTTTTTCTGGTTACCTACTTAACTGACATAGTTCCTAAGAACAGATTTTACTTTTTAAGTATGTCTTATTGTTTCAGACTTTCCCTATTAAGTATTGACCGTAAAGAGCAGCGGTGGCGCAGCGGTACGGGCCTCGCCTTAGAAAAATAAGGTCGCGGGTTCGAATCCTGGTCGTTCCCACACATCTATGTGTGAATTGTTTCATCTCCGCTGCTCTATGTCGGTGTAGGAAAACATCATGAGAGAACCGGCATGTCTAAGAACTAATCATTCGAGGACATGTAAACCCGCACTTGGACAGCGTGTGTGGATTAAGGCCTAAACTCTCTCAACTCATAAGATAGTTGAGAGAAGACCCGTGCCCAGCTGTGGGACACTAAAAAGGGTTGAAGTGATTGACCGTAAATAGGTCACCCTGTATACTATTTATGTCCTCCTTTCCTCACGATGTTTAGCGATTCTTAATTCGCATACCTCTATTACGAATTTTTCAGTACGATATTGAGTGACTTAACGTGTACAGAAAACTTCTCAGTGAGGGTACGATAACTTGATTTAACAAAAGGACAACTCAAGGTTATTTCAAAGGATTTATGAATATTTTGTACATTACTGCCCTTCTAATGGCAATGGATCAAAGTTTAAGGTAAACACTTTCAATGTACTCGTAAAACAATATGTTATTTTGTTTAGACTAACTAACAATGAAGATGATTGTTAAATTAACTTTAGGTTCTATAATTCGCTCCTTGAATACAAAAACACCACAAGTTTGCCATTCCACTGCCACCTTCTCACCGATAATCATAATCACGAGTGAATCGGTATACTGGGCTGGCGCGTTCCATCGTAGACTACATCATTGCTTAGTATCAGGTAAGTTGTAGTCAAGCGCCAGCCTATCGAAGAATAAAAAAAAAGTCGAAAATTTTTAACAGTAGTTTTATTGCAATAAAGATATGAGGACCTTATCTTTACAATAAAATGTTTTTTTTATTCTTGAATACCTAGACTAACCCTTGACTACAACTGACTTGATGTTAAGCAATGATGTAATCCACGACTACAGTACCTACTTAGTATCTTAATATTGTTATAAAAAAATCCTAATATTGCATTGTATACGAATTATTGTCTCTCTTAAAATTGTTCTCGGCTATTTTGCTGTGCCCGACAGGGTCCATACTGATCTAAACCAATGTAATTTACCATCTATGTACACATTATGGGACGCGCCAACCTAATGCACCGATTCACTCGTGGTTACGAATGACTTTGGTGAAAAGGTGGCAGTGAAATGAGGTTATTTATGGTTGAAACCATATAGGAGCAACAATTTTTTTTTTTTTTTTTTGCTGATGACCTAACCCAATTAGCCTGAAGGGCCTCTATTGGTTCACCGGACTTTTTCGGTGAGCCGTCCGAGGACGGTCGAACCGATCAAGTACTGTGGCAACTGCCATGAGGGCTCCCCATGTGGGGACGAACCTCGGCTCAGGACGTTGCCGGACACTCTAGTTTTTTAGGGGATCGGGGGGCATTTCGCGTTTGCGCGGTCCGGTCCTGACCGGAACCGTAATCGACTGAGGGCCTATCTTGGAGGGGCGCGGCGCGGCCCACGACGGCGTGGGCGATATCTCGGCATGTGTTGTGTGCTACTATTTTGGTTGTCCCTACCTACTCTAGCAGCGGATCGGAGTTAGCGGTCGCGGGCGATCGCAAGAGTGATCTCGTCGTCGGAATCGGTGAGTACGCATCGCGGACGTCGCCGTTTCGCGCCTCTGAGCGGATTGTAGTCGCACGCGGATACGACTAACCTATTCGGGTGTTTGACACCGGTGTCGAAGAAGCGTTTGGATGCGTTCTTCATCCACTGCCTGATGGTCGGCAGTTTTAAATCGATGTGTAGGTTTTCATTGCGTAAGAACCACGGAGCTCCCGTGGCTCTACGCATGAATCGATTTTGAAGAACTTGCAACGGTTGCAAGTAGGAGCGCTTAGTGTGCGCGAAAACGGGTGAAGCGTACGTCATAATGGGTCGTACGCACGCCGTGTAAGCTCTCACTTTGTTATGAAGCGAGAGTTTACTTTTGGCGTTGATTAGGAAGTGCAGTCTGCTGAGAACGAAACGCGCACGCTTACGAACAGAGGCAAGGTGCGGTTTGAAAGTGAGTCCCTGATCTAGGATGACACCTAGATATTTAGCTTGCTTCTCCCAAGTGATCCGCTTGCCAAACATGCAGATGGAACGAATAGGTGGAGGGGTGGACCTAGAGAAGAGTACGGCGGCACTCTTCTCGGGATTCACCTCGATTCTCCATCTCCGGAACCATTCGCCTAGGGCGTCGGCTGCGGATTGGAGTGTACGGGCTATTACTTCCGGGCAGCGGCCCCGGTAGTAGAGAGCTGTGTCGTCAGCGAAGAGAGCCAAGCAGGCTTTCGCGTGACGAGGGATGTCGCTAGAGAAAAGCGTGAACAGGAGAGGCGAGAGCACGGAGCCCTGAGGGACTCCGGCGTGAATCGGATGCGGCGAAGACAGAGAGCCTTCCACTCGGTAACGAAAACTGCGACCAGTGAGAAAGTCTCGAATGATGAGCACGAGACGATCAGGCACACCCAGTTGGTAGAGCTTATATAATAAGCCCGTGTGCCACACTTTGTCGAAAGCTTTCGCCACGACGAAGAAGAGAACCCCGGTTAACATCTTACGATGGAATCCTATCTCAATGTGCTCCGTGAGGCGGTGCAGTTGATGGACGCAAGAGTGTTTGGCTCGAAAGCCAAACTGCTCGTCGGGAAGTAGGTTGTGGGCGTTGACAAAGTTCAACAGCCGGGTATAAATGAGTCGCTCATAGAGTTTCCCAATGGAATTGAGAAGACTTATGGGGCGATAGCTGGTAGGCTTAGACTTGGGCTTTCCAGGCTTGGGAATACCGATAACGGTGGCTCTTTTCCACGCTTGTGGAAAGGCATTATGTCTCAAGGCCACATTGAAGATGAGAGCCAGGAGAGTAATGAGGGAAGCAGGGAAGTGCTTCAAAACTCGATTGGTGATACCATCGGGACCGGGTGCCTTCCTTGGATGAAGGGCTTTTATCAACGCTTTGACCTCGGCTGGGGAGGTCGGCGGAAGCGGATCCTCGACGTCGACGCCGCCGGCGCCGCCAGTACCTCCGCCAGCGCCATCGTCGGTTCCCCTCGCCTGCTGGGAGGCGGCGGGAAGCGGCGGCGGCGGTGTTGGCAGCGGTGGTGGCGGCGCCGGCGGCGGCGGCGGCGGAGGAGAAGACGAGATCGCGTTGTTGGACGCGAGAACGGAAACGGGTCGCGGCGCGGGCAGAGGTGTCGAAACGGCGGCGGTGGTAGGTGGGGAGCAACAATTTCCATCCACCCTCTTAAATAGTGTCACCACACATCGCACCGGGACCACGGCAAGGCCGCTTGGCGGAGGGCTCTGTTTGATGGGTTGTCACTAACCACGGCTGAAGCCTACCACCAGCTAATTACCAGTAAACGTATTCACCAATGGTTTTCTAAATTTTCAAAATGTGGCACTTTTGTATTCAGGTAGCGAGTTATGGTTTTTTGTACTTTTCTATAGCGAAATTTTGCCTACAATTATTATTACAATCCATTCATAACATACCGTTCGCCCCTCTATTACCCGAAGGTGTGAGCTGAGGTGAAAAGCACTCAGATTTCGCCGGCTAAGTTTACATCCCATACGTTATAGGGGGCGAGCCTTTTGCCGTTCAATTCCAAGCTTTGAGTTGCAACTAAGATTTTATCATGTAAGTATTAGTTTTTTTTTTGCTCGAACTGGGAATGAAACATCCAATCCGGGACCTAGCGGTTATTACTGAGGAAGTTATAAAGGTACTGAGTTACCTACATAAGTAATAAAGTTAAATAGGTTAAGTTTGTCTGGCCTTGTGGCGTAGTGGTTAGTGAGCCTGACTGCTAAGCCGAAGGTACGAGCCGAACCTACGGTTCGATTCCCACCCAGGACAATTCTTTGTGCAATGAGCACGAATGTTTGTTCTGTGTCAGGGTATAATATTTTATCTATGTATTTATAAAAAGAAACGTATTTAAGTATATTATCCGTTCCTAGTACCCAACATAATATAAGTGTTTACATGCTCTTTGGTAACCGTAACACAAGCAAATATAATTGCTTAATTTGGGACTAGATGGCGCTGTGTGTATGTGTGTAAAAATAAATATATAAATACTGATCTCACCTATCCTGCTGCCGCTGTGCCAGCCGCTGCATCATCCAGGCCTGCGGCAGCGCGGGCGGCGGCACCAGCCCGCTGCCGAGCGCCGCCAGCGCCGTAATCATTTGCTGGAACTGCACACACATCTCCGTGTAACCCTGTTGTTTGCATCAAGCTTATAGTACTAATACTACATATCCTACAGGTAATGATTGGCAGCCGTGAAATGTATATAGCACCATAATGTGGTATTTAAAAGATGTGTTTATGCATGTTGGATGAAAGTAGAATAAATGCTGTGAAAATGCGTTCTCTACGAAGTATGTGTGGTGTAACTCTGAATGATAGATTGAGGAATGAAGTAATTAGAGAACGATGTGGTCTGGAAGAAGATGTAGTGACAAAGGTGGGAAAAAGCACGCTTAGGTGGTTTGGTCGTGTGGAGAGGATGGATAATAGATGATTGACGAAAGGTATAGGTCGGCGGAGGTGAGGGGAAACGCTGAAGGAGAACGTCCTAGGAGGACATTCGCTGATGTCGTCGGTGATGTCTTTCAAAAGGGACAGGTGCGTAGTACTCACAACCGCAGCCGGCATGACCAGTTGTGTGAACATTACTGAGGCTAAGGAAGTATGTTTAGATCGTAGCAAGTGGAGCTTAGTCTCTGCCTACCCCCACGGGAAAAAAACGTGATTGTATGTATGTATGTTGTTTACCTATGCTATATGTTCATATTAGAGCGCAAAGCATCAATGTTATCGTATCAAGCGGGACATTTTATCATGCAAATAATTAACAAATGTCAGGACCATAAAATTTGTTC
Source organism: Meganola albula (assembly GCA_936450015.1). NCBI lineage: Eukaryota > Metazoa > Arthropoda > Insecta > Lepidoptera > Nolidae > Meganola > Meganola albula. Next base: position 2,682,803 of record OW388165.1, on the reverse strand, counting down.
GTTTGTTCACGAAATGTTGGAATGTTCACGTTTCGTACGTGAACACTTCCATAATCTATGACTGTAATGAACTATGAATATGTTTTTAGATGTAGTGTTAATTTACCTGTGCTATTGTCTGCGGATTTTGCACCTGCAGCTGCAGCAAGTGTTGCAGCAGCGGCGGTGCGGCCGCAGGGCTTTTCGCCCCTGATACCGAGCTGCTGTCCGACTCCGACGCGGGACTCTAAAACAAAAAAAAAACATATTTTCATGAGTAATTATGCTTAATAAATAAAATGTAGGTCACGTAATCATCTTTATTCACGTCATTTTTTCACTCCTTGGGTTACATTATCGAAGTTTTCATACGGATCCCTAATTTTTTTTACATATTATATAGCCTATATTACTCAGTAAAAATGTAGCTTTCTAATGGTGAAAGAATTTTTGAAATTGGTCCATTAGTTTTTGAGCCTAGTCGTTACAAACAAACAATCAAATCTTTCCTCTTTATAATACACTACACTTTAGCTGTCGCAATCTCTTTAGCTGTTCAGAAGATGCATGTTAATAAGGAAATTTCAAACATTGTATTTAAGATACACGCGAAAAACATAACACTTCCTTGGTAGTCGCGTCACAAATGAATGTAACTGTTACGAAAGTGTTCACGAATGAATCGCTCCTGCAAGGTGTACGTGAAAATCCTAATTTGACTAAGATTCAAAACTATTCTAGCACGATAGCACAAAATAGTACGTAGGTACCATTTCGGAGAGTGTGCGTTGGAATTACATAATCTTATTCCCCCATTTCCGTTCTATCATTAGACAAGTAGAGGTACGGCTGTACGCCATCGATATATGGTGGAAATTCCATGGGTATCTACGCACAAAACGCTTTGCTTCCACTTTTATAGTGCGAACTGCCAAGTTGTGGCATTCACTACCGGCATCTCTGTTTCCCGATAGCTATAATCTGCCTGTCATCAAGTCACGAGTGAATCGATATTTCCTGGGTAAGCGCGTTTCATCGCAGACTGCATCATTGCTTAATAACAAGCAAGTTGTGATCAAGCGCAAACCTATTACAAAATTTAAAAAAACCTAAACCGCGCCGCGCTACAGTTACCTACATACAAATGTATAAGGTATAAGAAATTTATAAGGTGCAACATTATTAAGAGGTGGGTGACTGGTGTCCAAGCTAGGTTATAGTTAACCTGTGTTATGGATCACCAGGCCTCCACTCTACGCTACGGACAATACAACGACACTAAAACACGACTGATCGGCACTGTTAAGGCATTTAAATAGTGATACCCGCAGTGACCAATAGATGGCAGGACTTAAAATTCACAATGACGCAAATTCACTCGCGCGCTCTAATTGGTTGAAAAATGCTATCGCGTCATATTTGACCAATCACAGGAGATGCGGCCTACGCCATTTTTTTACATTTGTCATTTTATCAAACCCAAGCCACACAAGCTCAAAAAGGCACGTTATATTTTGATTGGTCGTGACTAAAGAGACGTAAACGACCCGATCGATCGTTTCAAACTCATTATCACAGTCTAACTCCACTGAATCGTGTGACGAAACTAATTAAAATATTCCGCAACAGTTCTAATTAGGCGTGCAATAAATATCAAAGTTCATTAATTAAACCGTCATTTTAATCAATACCAAGGCTAGATTATAAATGATTTTCCCCAATAACAAACCGTTTTCCGGCATCTCAAGATTATATTAGCAAACAAGGAAATTAAGGGTTCCAATCCAAGCATTTTTCCTGTCGCTATGTCGATAAGTATTACTGCCCTGATATGGCAAAAGGCGGCTACTTGCAGAAAGTTGATTTCGAGAAAAATGCAAAAAGGTGGGTGGGTCACCATAAAAAATGTGCATTTAGCAGCTAAATAGCTTACGATTGCTCGGGAATGAATAAACTTAGAAATATAACTCCAAGATGGGTAGATGCGCTATCGTTTACTTAGTATGCTGGTTATAATTACTCATTTTCGTAAAAAATGAAGTTTAGCCGTCTTCTTCCATATCACGGCAGATTTAGTCTTATAGGCATTAATAATAATATTTTCACACATACACACAGCGCCATCTAGACCCAAATTAAGCAATTATATTTGCTTGTGTTATGGGTACAAGACACGGATAATATTCTTAAATACATTTTTTTTAATAAATACAAATTACGTATAATAGATAAATCACATCCAGACACAGAAGAAACAGTCATGCTCATCAGACAAAGACAAAGGTTGGGAATCGAACAGTTAAGTTTAATGAGATGTCCCAACAGCGAAGTATTCATTGAGATTTGAAGTGTCAGTTTATTTTTTAAGCTCCTGACGAAAAAGGGGTGTTATATTTTAAGTTTCACTCGTGTATCTGTGTACATGTTTCTTTCCTCGTAGCGCCTTAACTGATGAATAGGTTATGATGAGTTTTACTGTATTTTTAAGTTTATTTACGTAACTGACAGCACGTTTCTTCAGTGCTCCATATCATCTGGTGATAAATGACAAGGAAGGTGGTGCCTGCAAGTGCGGTTAGTTATTGCCTATTCACTCTTACTTATTTGACCACAATTTGCCTGATGTGAAGCAATGATGCAGTCTACGACGAAACACGTTTACCCAGTAAATACAGATTCGCTCGTGATTTGAAGACAGGCAGATTATAGCTATCAGGAAACATAGATGCCGGCAAAGGAATTCTACAACTTGGCAGTCCGCACATTAAAAGTGTAAGCAAAGCGGTGTTTTATTTTTTCTTTATTTTTAAGTATGTATTAGGTAGTGAAGTAGTCAAAACATGGCAAAATAAATGCTCAATATTCATAAATGTACTACCATTCCTCAGAAATGACAACCCAAAAGTAGGTAAGTACCCACCCATACTGAATGTCTGAACTAAAGGAGAGGTCAAAAGTGGGATAGAATTTTGAACACCAATGTGATATACCTCATTGGAAAGCTTATTTAATAAGCTGTTAGAATTTAACTAAACACGAATTTTAGGAGCACCCATTTTTGTAAAAATCTAAAAAATGTAATAGAGAAACAAAACGCACATTACCTTTAATTATCCGTTTCCTAAGCAGTATAAATATTGCAATCACGTCAACAATTGCATTCTATTAGAGTACTTTTTTCTTGTAATATTGCTCTAGCTGCAGTTTAATGTAATTATGACGAAAAATATTTGTTATCTTATTAGTGTAATAACAAAACGCGTCGAAAAAAATATAATTAAACGTCATGATGTCATTGTCATTGATCAGTTTAATTGACAGCGTTCTAAATAATTTTAATTTTTTTGGTTGCTCAATTGTCATTTGGCCATGGGGTTGCCAATTGCAATAATCATAATATTGCATTAAGGATTCTTATTTTCAATTTCGATTTTTAAAAAAACGGGAGGGTGTAAAATTATTTTAAATACACCAAAAAATTTAATTAATTATGCTCTATTAACCTAAGTAACTCAGATTGCTGTTCAAATTTACAATTATTTTAATCCCAGGCTCTATACATTTTTTGAACGTCTCCTTTAACTTAAATCGAATTGTAGTTTGATTGTGGAATAAGGTCCTACAAAAATAATTGTTTAGGATTACAGGACAATCATTAAATAGGTTCATGTTTGTGGTAACTTGTTATCGGGTAAACCGTCTCCAGACGGCTCACCGAAAAAGACCAGTGAACCAATAAAGGCCCTTCCAGCTAATTGGGTTAGGTCACCCGCAAAAAAAAGGTTGCTCGTCCCAGACATCAGGCTGCGGCAGGCAGCGAGAGCACGGCTTTTCGATGTCCTGATAAGAGCTGTCTGATCAATAAATAGCGCCTCACAAAGGCTTGACATTTCAACGTGCTGAGCCGAGATTCATCCCCACATAGGAACCCTCAAGGCAGTTGTCATATTGGATACTTGATCGGTTCAACCGTCTTCGGACGGCTCACCGAAAACGTTCGGTGAACCAATAAAGGCCCTTCAAGTTAATTGTCATTTTTCATTGCTCATGGGAGGAATTCGTGAGGGTGACTCTTGATTTAATAAGAAGATAATCATTCGAGGACATGTGACATCTACCAACCCGCACTTGGCCAGCGTGTGTGGATTAAGGCCTAAACTCTCTCAACTCATAAGATAGTTGAAAGAGAACCCGTACCCAGCTGTGGGACATTAAGATAGATTGGAGAAGTAGATGATAATCGCATTGGATTAAACCTATCATGATTGTGTATGATTATAAACATAAATAAATAGTATTTTAACTAGTTAGTTCCGGGTTCAGAACGTGTATTTTAACAGTACCTAATTAAATATTAATAAGATATTAAGTAGGTACTTATTACGTACATAAAATACGAAGTTAACAACGTAACAAGGCCAAGTTGCCACAATCTTTAGGTTTTATCATCAAAATGTTTACATTAATAATGCGTGTTATTTATTGATCTTATCTATTCATAGATCCTTGACAAAATTAATTTTGTTTATGGTAGCAATGGCGAAGAATAAATATAGGTAGGTACCTAAGCCGATTCAAATCGACTTTCCCTTTTCTTTTTTGCAACTTGTGGCAGCGATTAGATTCCGGCTAACCTATTTTTACAAGCTTTTTTTACTTTAAAAATAAACAAAAATCCCAATAACTGTTTCATTTTGATATGTCGCTAATAATATCAATGTTATTGCTTCAGTCCGATCGGACATTTCTCCTAAAACAGGCAGATAGTTACAATTTTACTATCACACAAAATGTTTCGTAGTTTCTTTGAATTATATCAAATCTAATAATAATTGGTACCTACCGAAAACATGTGTAACACACTAGTAATTATACGCCCGCTGCCTGCAGCTCGCGAGTACTACTGATTCATTGCTACCAAGTTTGTTGATACATCGTAAACATGTTTGTCAAACACCCTTTTATAATTCTATTCACAAAAACCCGCACAGACGCGAATCACTGACAAACACACAAAAACATGCACACACCTATCCACATGTCCGTATTTGTTGTTTGCCTAGTAGATATTTTGATTTTTTTTACGGATGACTAAACCTAATTAGCCAGAAGGGCTTTTATTGGTTCACGGAACTTTTTCGGCGAGCCGTCCGATGACGGTCGAACCGATCAACTGCCTTGACTCCCATGTGGGGACGAACCTCGGCTCAGGCAGGACGTTGCCATTCCCCTGTTCTCAAAATATCTACCAAATTTTATCCAAATCGGTTTAGTAATTTTGACGTGGAAAGTTCGACATACAGACAGGTAGAGTTATTTTCGTATTTATTTACATATTTAGTAAGGATTTAACAGATTGGTTAATTCAATAAAAATACTTCTGTTATTTTTCGAAAAAAATATATGTAGATTAGTACCTACCTAAGTATAAATACCTATATAAAAACTATTAAGTAGATATAAAATAAGCATTACTAAAACTACCGTAACTCAACTGTGCGGCCAGTTTTACCAGCGCACGCGCAACCAGTTGCGTTTGCGTCGCCTTGGCGTTTCGCTAATCAAGTCTGCCTTGAATATTAACTAACGGCTTGTTTAGATATAACTATGTTAGATTTTGCGATAGAAGGCCTAAGCGCCCGTGACTTCGTGCCCGTTTTACCGACTTCCTAAAAGAAGAACGTTGCAAAAGTTATTTAATTATTTAGAAAAATGCTAATAACCGTGCGATAACCGTGTAACACATTCAATCTTCTTCCTCCACCTTCCACCTTTTCTTGTTCCTGGCCACACTTACGTTTCTTTTCAATATAAATCTTTCCAAATTCAAAATTCATTTAACATTCCCCCTTGCCTTTTTCCGAACCTGATGCGGCTAGCTACCAGAATTATACGAGCGACATTCCAAATTCAAAATTATTTTTATTATTTTCATTTAACTATCAATCTCTACCAGCAGTCTGAATTTGTACTTGAAACCTAACGGACCACTGGATCTCGTGTCCTTACTTTATCACAATTTTACTAATATTATTTGTTTTTCAAAAATATTAAAAGCTGAATTCTAAAATGATCAGGTACTATTTATTTCTATTGCAATTCTACCTACTCTGTATCAGAGGATCTATGATACCAGGTTCCCACTACCGTCGCAATCGACGAACGCGCGGGCGAAGCTGCGTTTGCAAAGCTAGTGAGTACTTACTAAAGATACCTACATTTAACAACTTTGTAAAAGAATGGGTACACATTAATGTTTAGTAAACATTTATGAAGCCAAAGTGTAGAGGTGAAGGTTGGTTAGTTAAAGTTTATTGATTATATCACTTTTTAGATATCCTCAATGCTGAATACAAATTAACTACCTTTTATACCTAAATTTATTAAAAACGTAATGTAAACAAGATAAATAAAAAACCCGAGGGATAACCCATAGTCAAACAAAAACTTAGTTCGAAAACGGGTCCTTATATGAAGGAGTTATGCCCAAACCAAAAACAAAAGTACCTAGTGCTTAACACTGGCTAAAAGTGCGACAACCCTCAGGCCCTGTAGTGATTCGTTTAGTTTCATAAATGTTAAAAAAAACTCGAAGTTATCCGTGTTGTTTTTTTGAGTCCTGACAACAGATTTTATAGGTAAATAAGTAACACCTACTATGTCCTAACGAATACCTTATTGGGTCTCAGAAAACCTAAAACCTATAGTACGTGATAAAACTGTCTCTAGAAGGAAACTTAGACTGAAAAGCAGAGACACGCATTTCGCCGCTTTCAGTTTAGGTATCTTTCCTACAATAGGTTCCCTATATGGTTATTAAGACTTTCGTAGTGATAATACACAAAACTAATTGGGAAGCTTTGATCAACACATTGATAAAGAAAAAGATAAAATATATTTACTGCAAAAAGTGCACCTACCCAGTACCAAGATACTGTCATAAAATGACTAACTAAAGAATGTTAAATAAAAAACGACCATAACAATAGTATTCAGTACATAGCAATTTAACAAAAGTTTAATAAACCCTATAATAAAACTAAATGCCAATAAACTATAATAGAACCTTTTCAAATCCCAATCTATTTTTTCTAACTGGCCAACTGCCGCCATTATCAACGGACGAACCGAACAGCTGCTTATTTGAACTTGGAACGTGAAATTGGTAACATAATTTGCCGCTCGCCAAATGGTAGGGTCTACATTCTAATTCTAAACTCGCGGCCTCGACCAATAGCGGGCGAGGACGACCCAACATGGCCGCCGTGGGAACCGGTTAATGGCCATTTGAATTTAGAATAGTATTTTTAATATTAATAGTTTGTGAACAATTGTTTTTTTTTTGTTAGATCTGTTTGGCTGGATAGTTTTTACTCGACTGTTAATAGTTGTTTTTAGTTGTGTACGTAATTAATTCTTATCTTCCATCGTTCATAGTCATAAGTTAGGTATAGCAGGTGCTTCAAGATGATAAAAATAGTTGAGTCAATGGTACCTAATTAAGTTGGAGCAACGTTTAAATAAATTTTGTGTAGATAGTAGACGTCAGTGTAAATATTTTTTATAATCTGTAGAACGTTTTAGTCTGTAGTAAAGTAGAATGCTGATAGGTATAATAACATTTATTTTATGATAGTCTACAAAGCTAGTCCCCGGGATCTATTCAAAGACCTATTATTACTGAATTTTTCTAAATAAAAAATATATTATTAATTATTTAAGGCCCTATTCATAAAAAAGTCATAAGCCTCTTTAGTTAAAATGGACTTTGTCTCTTTCTTACTATTATAAATGTCAAGATGATAGACAAAGACAAACGAATTACGTAAAAACCTATTTTAGCTATAATGAGCTTAAATACGTTTATGAATACCGGGGTTGAATTTTTATTAATCAGCTCATTAAGCTGCCACCTAACGGAAGATAATTATAAATAGTTGAGTGCTCATAAAATAGCTTTCTACGTAAAACATTAACGGTCTTATTCATAAAAATCCTGACTCTTTACTTAAAATGGACTTTGTCTCTCTCTCTATCTCTCACTAGTATCAAGATGACAGACAAAGACGAATGAATTATAAACCTTATTTTAGCTATAATGAGTATAATTATTCCCACCCGCCTTCCAAGATTGCGCATGACATGACTGGGTACCAACATCTTGCCTGATGTTGAGCAGTGATGTGGTCTACGATGAGATGTGCTTAAATGTAATCCAAAAATCTTGATACATAAAAACTTAAACACTCAGCTTTTTGTCAGTGTTTCTCAGTAGTTGCCAGTCATTCACTGTATGGTAGGAAAAGAAATTGGACTATTTTTATGTAGACTCGGTTCTCACATAAAATAAATTATTATTTCATTTAATTTTTCATACAGATTTTTGGGCCTAGGCGAAACCTAGGATTGAATCTAAACGTAATATATTGCTTATTGTAATATAAACTTTATTACAAACTTTAAAGAGTCTAATATAACATTCCACTAGTTTTTAAACCCCAGGATTAGCTATATTACCATAGATAATACAATCAGCACTTCAACCGAGGTCGCTCTATACATAACCAAACTTCACCTAACTCTTAATCAGATGTTTAGATTTTAAACATGGAATTTAATTAGTTAAAATTTATTTCGCGTTCTTCCCCGTCATGTATTTATATCCTCAACGATTCGGGACAGTACAGAAACACGCGATGATTTAAAATCATCGTGTGGCGCTGTACCTACTGTCCGAAATTCGGACTGTCCGAAAACTAGTTTCTCGCCCGGTCCCCAAAATATTGAGTTAATTGGTAACTTACTGAGTTATGTTTGATACCACATGGAGGTCAGCCTGTGGTGGATAGCCATTTGTCAACTTACCGAGGTCTGGTGAACCCATTAATAATTTTAGAAAGGCTGTTAAATGTAATACGACTGCGTTGTAATATGAATGTAATAAGTGTTAGACTAGTGAAGAGATTTTTTCTAATTTCTCTACACTAATCCACTACTCCGAAAACTTCTTATGATCAAAGTACATTAGGAAAACGAAAATATTCGGAGGTACACCACAAATTAAAAATCAGTTTTTAAGTAAAATTAATCAATGATACAATATTTCTTATTAGTATTTTTCTTACTCTGCAATGCAACCAGCGTCTTGGGCACTTTTGCAACGGGCTCAGTTAAAAAAAAGAAAAGAGTTAATTTTAACTTGTTTTTTTTAGGAATGGGTTAATTTCCTCGTTAGTTTTAAAATTTGCCGTTTTTATTTTCCAGTTTTATTTAAGTAAGATACTCAAATAGAACTGATACTTGAGTATCTTTATTTAAAGAGGGTCTTTATTTGTAATTTATTTTTAGTTCGCTCAATAATATGAGCGAGCTCATTAATTTATAATATTTTTTTACTTGAAAATAGAAATGCTAAATAAATTGCCCTTACTTACTAAAATAAGGTTAAAAAATAACCGTATTTTTCCAAAGAATACAAATTAGTAACCACGGTAGACCAGTGTGCATACTTTGCAGAACACTGGTAAGTAACACCCACGTGGCATTGACAACGTGTTGTTTGTGGCACGTGCTGTCTTGCTGGTTTTGTGCCTGATTTCTCACCGATTCTGTCGGTCAACCCGTCATTTAGACTCTTGAGACAGAGGAAATAGAAAATGAACTTATATTTCGCACTTATAAACTGCTGCAAGTTATCGATTAAAACATCTTCGGACGGCTCACCGAAAATATTCGGTGAGCCAATAAATGCGTTTCCGAAAAATTGAGATTCATAAAAAAATTGGTTGCCTGTAAATTCGGTATACGGGCGAAAGTTTTACGTGACAACGACTTTGAGTGGTAAAATAATTTTAATGTGAATATTCATTCGTATAGTAGGAAGAAGGATGAAACATAGTTGAGTGGGAGAGAGACGCAAGGCATTCGGCGGGCCTCTCTCTCGTTCGGTGACTCATCGTAACGTTACCGAGCGTTACACTTTTTCATAAGTGCCTCCCAGCCGCAACCTAATTTAAGACGTTGTCACGTCAAAAAAACTGCTAGCTGTAGTAGACTGGCAGTCATAGCCAGAATACAGCTTGAAGGTTTACACTTTACACCTATCCACTGTTTACTAATTTACTAATTAATCGTCAGATTAGCTGTCGGTTAACTCGGATGGTAGTTTATCGGATAGTTTGAGCCGTGATAACCCGATATCGGAGACAAGGTTGCAATTAAACTGAATTAGGTAGGTGACGTCTAGATGTCATTTTGTACTTTAGTTAAAGTATCTAATTTTAAAAGCTAAGGAGGATTAAGGCAAGCCGCATATAATAAATAACTCTTTACTATTTTTGAATTAAGAAATCGTATCATTCATTAATATGTTACAATGGAATCTTTCCTAGAAGTTTTCATCTCAAGTATGTGTAATTAATAATATAGGTTCTAGTGATTTTTATCGATATCGATAATTCAACAGATATATTTCTTTAATACAAACGAGTTCCAGCACTAGGCTGCTAAGTAGTAGGTGCTATTCGTGGACTAGGCTAGGTGCGCTTCACGCAAGTGCTTTTCAGATGGGTGCTCTAAGTGGACTACGTCAAATTAAACACCTAAACCTTCCTCATGGATCATTCTATCTATTCGTGAAAATCGCATGAAAATTCGAGTTTATTGCAAACGGATAGTGGAAGCGACTTCATTTTATACTAAGTATATAAAAAAGATAAATAAGAATAGAAGTCGGTTAAATATATTGTCATGTTTGACAGTTTGAAGTTCTCTTTGTGTCAATTAAAATAATTAGCAGATATTATATATGAAACTGATGAATCTTACTAAAGTTAACGACGTATTACAGTGCTGTGGGTCGCCTCTAGTAGGCACTCACAGCGTTTACTGAGAAATGTCCATGTTTGACACTTAATAGGTCACACTTACTCTTGTTTTTAATTTTTTTTTTCTTTTACATTTTTTTTTCTCTTTCTGTGTTTCTTTTTATTTTTCATTTAATTTTGTGTGTCCTGTCGTCGTCAAATAAATGTTTTTCTTTGTTCTTCTTTCTTTTCTTTCTATTAAAGAAATTGGTTACGATCTGATTTAGTGGCAACAATATTTCAACGCATGTGTTCAAACTAGCAACGGATTCCGTACGCTTGTTTGAACGCGTGTTTTGAAGTACTGTTCCCACTACTATAGGCCGACCGTTTAACTTGCGTATCGCCTATCGCCAAAATTCTGACTCCTCAAGCTGCACAGACAGTGATGATGATTCAAGCGATATGGATGTTAGTGACGAATAGTCTTACATTACTTTTATCTGTGGTTAAATAGTTCTTTATGAGATTTAATTAATGTTTTATGACTTTGTACCTCAGGTGACGATACGCGAGTTAAACTGTCGGCCTATAGTGTAGTATTATATTATCTGTGGTTATGGTTACCACTAAAACGGATTCTGCAAAAAACAGTTCCCGCATAAAATCGGATGTCTCCGTGTGAATGCTATAGTTTACAATAAAATATAAAGGTACATATATTAAAAATGACCGTGAATTCTACTTACAAAATTTACAAAAAAACGACTGCTAGTAGGTAACCTACCGTGTATTTAATTTAACAAAAAAGTATTTATTCAATTGCGAGCTGTAGGCATAGATTTATGTAGGTAATACTTTTTGTTGAGACAAACGAACAAATAAATCATTCAGCCAACGTGCCCCACATTCACCAATCATACTTATCTTAAAACTACATAAAAAAAAAACAATACACAGCACACATTCAACTTAAACATAGTATATTTCATGTTTGAAACTAATAACTTCAACTAACCATGAAATTGTTTCATGTTGCGATTACATTTCACACATAAAAAAACACTGAACAAAGCGCGGCACTTTACATTCACGGCTCATAGCCGTGTGAAAAAAATATATTAAAAAAAAACACAAAAAGGAACGAATCACGAACGCTTTTGAATTCCGAATAAAACTTTCACAACATCCAAACAGCCAGTTGTTTTTATTTTCCCAACGCGTAAAACGTTTCGTTTTTCAAAAAAACGCGGTAATTTTTGGCGGAAAATTCGCGGCGTTTGAATGTTTTTTTACGAGCGGCAATGATTAAAGGCGTTCGTTCCGCGAGGCTATTTGGCCGCACGTGTTTTGCTAAGGGGTGGGCCTTGCACGTGAAATTTCCCAGGTTTCCACCCTCCGCGGACCGCCCCTATAGGCTTTTCTGTCCGGCCTATGCTGTTTAACCGATTGACTTGCGAGAGGTATAGAGTCGCCAACATGCATTTTTTTTCTTTTTTTACCTCTCATATTTTTTACTAGTAGCTGCTTAATTTAATTCAATGTTTTGAAGTATGTATTTTTGCGAGTCATGAAAGCGAGCACCGTTGAAAATAGATCATCTTAACCCACAATTATCATTAAGTATTTTGAGCGCCATAGCTCAGAACACTGCATTTATTTCATGCACTGTCCGCTTTTCCTATGCAATTACACTCGTAACTTTATAGTTTTTAAATTATTATGCGGTAACAATAACTCGATGCAACACGTAAATGTTAAAATTAATTTTTGCCTACTTTTTATGGTTTTCTTTTCGTGGAATTATAGTTGGCTTAGCTCGGTAGATTACTAATTATACGTTGTGGGAAGCAATGGAGTTGTCTAAGTGTATTTTGATAAGCGTTCATGCAACTTTAATTAACATTTTAAAACATAAATTCTAGGGAAAGAATTGATCACTTATGTATTTATATAGCTGTCTAACTGTTATTTGATACCCACAATTTTTTTATTACCTCTGTAACATTATAATTTATGAAATCATTACATACCTAATCACAATTATGAGATCCTCTTGATTGTTCTCATTTTAATAAGTTGTACAGGAGGTATTTGCAATACTTGCACATTTATAACTTGGCTAAGCTAATATAATACTAACTGCTCCAGCAATCTTTGTACCGCGGATTACCAAAATCAGTCAAGCCAGTTCATTTTTACGTCATTATCGCAATTAATAACAAAGAAAGGCAAAACACATAATATTAACTAAAAAGGAAATTATAATTTCATTTATCAAGTAAAAAAACTAAGTTATTCAATGCATACCCCACGCAACGCGAACTGAACTAAAATTACCCCAAGTACCGTAGCTTAACAAAAAAAGAGTCATTAAAATAATAAAGCGACAATATCCTCTCCACTCACCTCTCTGTTCTTATGCTGCCTACTTTTCATGCCCTACGCCTACGTTATTTCAGTACAAACTAGTACCACAACAGAATTGGACTTTATTTCAAAACGTATAACGGTCAAATTCATTAGACTGCTCTATTCACGCACCCCATCTCTTTCGCGCGTATTAATCAAAATACCGAGTCTAGTTTGACGTAGAATAGTAGAAAATGGATAAGCCATTGTTTTCTAAATTGAAACTAAGGTTCCACTGGCAGTGCCTATTCCACTTAATGCCGGAGTTACACGGAGCTAGTTTATCAAACTAGTACAGGAAGCTCTAAGAGCGAGTTAGACAGTAGACAGTTTTGGTTCGCCGATTGAAGATGAATTGTTTCATCGCCGCTGCTTAATATCGGTAAAGGAAAACATTGATAGGAAACCGGCATGTGTATGAACTAATCATGCAGTGACATGTGACATCCACGAAACTGCACTTGGCAAGTATGTGTGGATTAAGGCCTAAACTCTCTCAACTTAATTTTCTTGACTCTATAGGCAGCCCAATTGCAACATTATAGAATACACGCAGTGTAATAACTTTTATATTCCTAGGTGTGAGTAAGGTAGCCCAGCCCGTTATATGTCAGCAACACACATGTGGTACCTCTGGTGTTGTAAGCGTCCATAGGTCGTATGCTTGGTGGTCGTCTAGGTATCCTAGTAATATTATTAACGTGAAAGTTTGTAAGAATGTATCGATATTACTGTAAACTGTAAAGTATGCAAAACTTACTGGACGGAATTGGATGCAATTTAGCACAGAGATAGATTAAAGTCTGGATTACTTAAACATAATATGCTACTATTTTTTCCAATAAGTACCACGCGAGCGAAGCCGTGGGCGGAAGCTAGTATAAAATAAAAAAACACATTCACTTGCGCAACATGTCTTTTTTATCAAAAGCGAATGGACTTTTTGTTTCAATGTCCTCGTGTGTATCCAGCATTATTTTGTTATTACAGTAATAATTACAAATGTATAGGATTGTAGAGGCCTCTGTTTAGTTGTAATGTCTGGTTGAGACCGAGTATTATCGTCTATTCTGTACTAAGCTTTAACAATAAACTATTATTAACGTGTAGAAATATGCCACCTTTATTACTAACTAGATGGAAATATTATATGTCCATTTAGATACTAAATTTAGTTCATTATATTTTTAATTTTAATTTATCTTAGATTCCAATGAAATTTTGTATTTTTTTTTAATAAAAATCACGATCTTTTTAACTGAATTTTGAAAAAAGAATATGCGTGGAGGTATATTATTTTTACATTAAAGTTATTAGGTACTCGCCTCGTGTGTATCCAGCATTATTTTGTTATTCCAGTAACAATTACAAATGTATAGGATTGTAGAGGTCTCTGTTTAGTGGTAATGTCTGGTTTAGACAAGGTATTATCTTCTATTCTGTGCTAAGCTTTAACAATAAACTGTTATTAAAGAATAGGATAATTAATAATAAACCACCTCTTTTATTAACTAAATGTAATTGGAAATAGAAAAAGGAAAAAGAAGGCTAAAAGGAACTTTTTTAAATCGGAGAGGAACGATGATGGGCCATCTTAAATGGCATGCAACCTTAGTTTTTTGCTACCTTTTTGGGGGCTGAGTCACCTTCGTCCGTGGGTGTATAACTTTAATTGAAACCCCACACGTGGTCCCCGGGTGGTGCAAATCAGGTGACAATCAACTGGTGGTAAGCTTTGGCCGTGGTTAGTGACCACCCACCAGACAAAGCCGCACCGCCAAGCGGTCTTGCCATGTTCCAGTGCGATGTCTGGTGACACCATGCAGAAAGGTTGGGTCGGAATTGTTGCTCCTTTAAGGTTTCTAACCATATGGAGGCTTATTCTACTGCCACCTTCCGATAATATCATTCGTAATCAGGAGTGAATCGGTATACAGGGCTGGTGCGTTCCATCGTAGACTACATCATTACCTAACATCAGGCAAGTTGTAGTCAAGCGCCAGCCTATCGAAGAATAAAAAAAATCTTACAGGGTGAGGTAGAATGGACTTGCGTTCGACTACAACTTGCAATGATGTAGTCTACGATGGGACGCGCCTGCCCAATATACCGATTTACTTGTGATTACGAATGATTTTCGGTGAGAAGATGGCTGTGGAATGAGGCTCTATATGGTATACATTATGTTTTAAAGCATGAAAAAGAAACCATGGTATTATTACCTACATGATATTTTCCCGAAGGTTTTGGTATACCATTAACATAACGGTAGCCATTGATAAGTCTATGGGAAAGTCACAGACAATCACAACAAAATTATTGCTTACAGTAAAAACTATTCCACATATTGTGTTGGAATGCCGTTGTTTTTTACATGCCTTGTTTATGGTTGTATTTGTTAGGTTTTTAGGGTTCCGCAAGAACAACAGAAATAAAAAAACCTTCTACTAGAAATCCAAACTTTGGATAAAAATAAGCTTAAACAAATTTTAATACACTACTAAAAAATAAAGTAACTGCAAACGAATAATATTTACTACTAACGGACCCGGCAGACGTCGTTCTGCCCGGTAAAGCAGTGCCATCTACCGGGTCTCAGACCTACCGAATATAACCAATAATAAATAATAGGTGTATCTAACCCGGTTTTCGGCACTTCTTCGCTTTCTAAATTTTCTTTATTTTTATTTTTTTCTGCGTAAGAACCATCCTCGTACTTAAAGGAATATTTTAAAAAAAGAATTAGCGAAATCGGTCCAGCCGTTCACGCGTGATGTCGTGACAACGGAAAACGGGTTTCATTTTTATATATATAGATTGATACCTACTAAGGGTATCAGCTGGGCGCTTGTTAGGGTCACTGACAGCTTATTTTATTGATAGATCGTCCGTAATTAGTCGATTTTGTACAGAGTAAAAAAATACGTTGAAATAAACCTAACTTATAACAAATTCGCATCCGAATTCGAATCGCAGTTTATTTTAGAATTTATATCCTGGTGATGCAAAGTCTTTTCAGACCTCATAGTCACGGGTGGACAGAGGTATTTGGCACAATTATTAGTAGGTATGTAACTACGAGTACCTACGAACATTATTATATTTAAGTTGTGTTCCGATTTAAGCAAACTGAGCTTACAGTGTCTTAAATTCTGACCCCGAATTGGTAAACAGTTAGTAATGCAACGGTGCCGCAGCGGTACGGGCCTCGTCTTAGAAAATTAGGTCGCGGTTTCGAATCCTGGTCGTGCCCACACATCTTTGTGCGAATTGTTTATTCTTCGTTGCTCAATATCGGCGAAGGAAAACATCGTCAGGAAACCGGCATGTCTATGAACTAATCATTTGAGGACATGTGACATCCACCAACCCACATATGGTCAGTGTGTGTGGATTAAGGCCTAAACTCTTTCAACTCGTAAGATAGTTGAGCGAAGACCCGTGCCCAGCAGTGGAACACTAAAAAGGTTGACGATGACGACCCCTAGTACTAGTTAATCTTAAACTTATCAGAATACTTTTTCAACTTTTCGTTTTCATTCTAAACGTTCATAAGAAAATTAAATTAAACTATTTCTAGATTAAGATACAATATAACTTGTATTTCCCATTAGCTTTTGAATGTCTTCAAGTTTTAATTGAATCGGTATACACTGGGTAAGCGCTTTCCATCATGGACTACATCATTGCTTAACAACAGGCAAGTCTTTTATAGGATAAAAAACCGTAGGGGGGTCCAAACTAACGAGAGAGTTGAAGATGAATAACAGTAAAGCCGTGCGTCTGATTGACAAGATTGTTGTGAATACAAGATTATTGCGTGAGTCAAATGAATTAGTGAACCTTGACCAATGACTTCAATCACTTATGACTCACATGACCTACTGCAAATATACCTAGGTTCAAACTGACAACATCCTGTACTGTGTCATTAGATCAATTATCACCCTGTGGTCGATTCTTTTTTAGTGAAAAAAACATGGAACCATGTCTAAGAATTCATTACTTGAAGACGTGTGACATCCACTAACCCGCGCTTGGTCAGCGTGTGTGGATCAAACAAACTCTCTCAACTCTTAAGATAGTAAAAAGAAGTCGCGGTTCCAGCTGTAGGACACTAAAGAGTTGTTACTTTGCATTTTGCCTGATGTTAAACAATGATGAGTAATGATGGATTAGTAAGCTGAAGTGGCAGTGAGCCGGTCATATCTGCCGCAGAGCTGACAACTGCGGAGGTAAACGAGTTCTAGAGTGGACACCACGAATTGCAAACGTAGCGTTGGATGCCCTTAGACTAGGGTGTATACACGCCTCTACCATCTCTTTTAATGAAAATGAAGAATTATAACTTACCGTGGCAGCAGCAGGCCTCTGTTCCCCCGCAGGTTCCCCATCAGTGCAAAAATAGCACTTGTCTTGCGGCTTCCAATCTGTGGGTTCTTCTAGCACCTCCACCTTTGGCTGGGTCGCTGGCCTCTTGATCAAAGACTCCAGGATCGTCTCTGGTCTTTTCTCCTCTTTTTCGTCTTCGTTGATTTGTTCTATTGTCTTGATCTTCAGTGCCGGGGGAGGGTCCGTTTGTACGGATTCCTCGTCGCTGGACTCTGCCTCCCCCCGTTTTGGTATTAACGCGTCCTGATATAGTTTCCATTTTCTTCGACCCATCAACTCCTCCGCCACCCGTTCTAGACCTGGAAAAATATAATTTAAATTTAAAAAAGGTTTTAGTTATTCTAAATTTTGTTTTTAAAGCCTTAACCTAAACTGGCACAAATAATTAAAAAATGAAATTATAAAATAAAACAATCAATAGGTCTACAATCAAAATTTAGTTCTGAAATTGGCAGTGGTAAGGACGTCTTGACGTCTAGGAAAGTTGATCTGTACCACATAAAAAACTACTATTTGGCAACTTTTACTAATCATCAAATAGCTCATCTAAATGACGCTTGCTTACTGAATTGGTACACCCAAGTTCGAAACCTACTAAAGGCCAGCTCTTTTTGTATTGAGATAATACTATTAAATAAACGCCATCTAGCGACTAGTAATAACACTAGTGTGACATAAGGAACACGATACAAAAAAGGTGATACATAAATAACACACTAGAGGGCACTGGCAGTGACTACTTTACGACCATACAAATAAGACTAAGCTATTACTAGTTGTTATTGTTTAAAACATCATGGAAAGGGATAACATCACCTTACGTAGACCACAGAAATCTACCTCATTAGATAACATTTTCGATAATTCCACGTTATTGGATACAACTATGATGAGTTTGCCGAGCACATCGCTAAATGACAGCGATACCACTTCGGATCTTAAAGACACAATAACAAAATTAACCTTAGAACTAGATAGCGCACACCAGGAAATTGATAATTTAAGCAGCGAAAATCACCGCTTGAAAACGGATATTGATCAATATCAAAAGCTAATTGAAACATATAAGAAGGTTAACTTATTGGATAGAAAAAACAAGACACCTAAGTCTTCTCGAAAATCAAAATTAGTAAGGACAAGTGGTTCTTCGACGCCTACACAGACAAATTCTACTCCTAAGGTGACTCTTTGTCCACAAATTACTGGTGTACTGGTACAACATGACAGAGATAGCTGCGATAATTCATTTAATTCAGCCTTATCTGGACATATTCCTGAGACAAACATTGAGGCAATGTCACCTAAAGAAGGTATCTGTAACTCTCTCATACTCCCGGTCAACTCTACGCACAATTTGAAATGTGCTGATAAGACTGCATGCACTTCCAAGGAGATGTCTAATATTGAAAGTACTGCTACTGAAAACCAGCAGTTGACCAGTATCTCACGTACTCATTTGCAAAAAGAAGTTACGCAAAGAGTCCTGATCTTCGCTGATCAAACTGGATATGGTGTTTGTAAAATTCTGCAGAACTATCTGGGTACAAAGTTCTTCGTGACGTCATTTATAAAGCCGGACGCAACTACAGAGCAGGTTTTGAAGTCTTGTGCAAGTATGTGTAAAGACCTTTCAAAAAGGGATTTTGTTATAATATTAACTGGCTCAAATGACACTAACCCTATGGACATTCAGACTTATTTATATTATACAATACGTCAATTAAAATACACTAACGTATTGGTAGGTCAAATTTATAAACAACACTCTCTAAATGTAAACAGTGTAAATAAACTACTTCAATATGTGTGCGGTAACTGTACAAATTCAACTTTCCTATCGTTACATAGTGATGCGATCATATCTAATGTTAATAAATTGCATGCATGTAGATTAATACATAGACAGATTTTACATATGAATTATAGATATAATTATCAAACTTATACTAATAATCTAGCTAGGCTGAGTAGTGAACCGACTGTAAAAAATGCATATGTACAAACAATTTTTTTCAAACATATTGGGGTTCAGACAGATACTGAAGTTGATACGGCTATTGAGACAAATGATTTAACACTGCCATCTGATTGTTTTCGAAAATACTAACAATGTTTTACCTCTAAACAATAGTAATAATACCATCTCTGTCAATATTAATTATACAACAATAACCATTTTTCATCAGAATATATGTGGTATATCAAACAAGATTAACGAATTAGAGGCTTATATGCAAACTCTTGGGGATAAGGTAGACTACCTATGCTTGACTGAGCATTTTTTAAATAGTGTGTCGATAACTTCTTTTAACTTAAATGGTTACAAATTAGCCACATATAACACTCGAAATAAGAAAAAGAGAGGAGGGAGTTTAATATTAGCCCAAGCAGACAAGAAAGTTGAGAACGTTTTAGCAATTGAAAGATTGTACGCAGTAGAGAGTTTTGAGGTATGCTGCATTAAAGATACTACAACTGGAGTGTATGTATGTTGTGTGTATCGTAATCCTAATGATAAGAATTTTGATATTTTTATGAAAAAATTGGAACTGCTACTTGAGTTTTTATTCAATAAAAAATGCATAATCTGCGGTGATTTTAATGTCAACTTGCTTCTGGAAAACAAAAAAAGTGCTGAGTTTTTGAGTCTCCTGGCATGTTATAATTTTAGATGTATTTTTGATAGCCCCACTTTTATTCGAAACAATTCGTTTTCCTGCTTAGACAACATTATAACGAATTTACAAGAAGAACAGGTATTAAAATGTGAAATAGACCACAATGGGTTAGGAGATGGACATGGAGCACAATTGGCTGAATTCTTACTTGAAACTATAGATAGTAAAAATAATCAATTTTTAGTCATTAATAAGAGAATTTTTAATCGAAGCAGTAGTTTGTATTTTAGGGACAGGATATTACAACAAAATTGGGGTTTAATGGGAATTAATTCTTTTCTGAAAACCTTTAATAATATTTTTCGAAAAACCTACAGAAAACGAGAGTTGAAAATCAATTTAAAAAGGGCATCAAGATTAAAATGGGTAACTAAAGGGGTGAAAACGTCAAGTAAAATGAAAAGAGTGCTATGCACAAATACAGGAAAGCATTTACATGAAAGTGTACTTCATTATAAAAATAAATACATTCGCATATATAGGAGAGTCTTAACCGAAGCAAAAAAAAAAGCAGTTGCGGAGAAACTTAGTAGCTCTAAAAACATAGCTAGAGAAGTTTGGAAAGTAATTAATAACAGCACAAACAGATTAAAAAAAGTTCAACAGGAACCACTTTTACTAAAAGTTGATGATCAAATAATAGACTCGCCTACTGCCGTAGTCAACATATTAGCTACACAGTTTAACCAAAATTGTGTTTTAGGCGAAACTACGACGGAGGCTTTATTGCTTCTTGAAACAAGTTGTGAAAGGGTAGTCAACGATATGTTATTGGAACCTACTACACCTAAAGAACTGACACGAATTATTAAAACCTTGGCTAACAAGCACTCTAGTGGATATGACGAGATCCCAACTACGATTCTTAAAGAGCACATAAAAATATTGGCTGTGCCACTTTCTACATTCTTTAACAACTGCCTTCAGCAGGGTATTTTTCCGGAACAATTAAAAATTGCAAAGGTAGTGCCCGTTTACAAAAAAGGCTCGAAAATAGACCCTAAAAACTACAGACCAATTTCTCTATTGCCTACACTCTCGAAATGTTTTGAAAAAATTATGAAATCTCGGCTATTAACCCATCTTTATTCAAATAAAGTTCTACATGATAGACAGTTCGGTTACCAGAAAGGAACCAGCACTGGAGATGCCATTTATAAACTTTTAGATGACGTGTTAGGTAAAATAAATCGTAAATTAAAAGTAGCTGGGATTTTTCTAGATTTATCATCGGCATTTGATACGATTGATCACGATCTGCTTATAGCTAAATTAAGTTATTATGGGGTCAGAGGAAAAGCCCTCCAATTATTTACATCGTATTTAAGAAACAGGAAAATGTATGTAGAAACTAGCACTATAGAGCAAAATGGACAAAAGAAAACATACCAATCATCCTTGTTCAATATTACTACTGGCGTACCCCAGGGTTCCATTTTAGGTCCCATTCTGTTTATAATTTTCATAAACGACTTGATAAATTATATGAAAGAAATCATTCCTGATGTTAATCTCGTGGTCTTTGCTGACGACACAAATGCTGTATTGGGTGCGAATAGTATTAGTGAATTGATAGACAAGGTCAATATAACTTTATCAACTTTTCAGCTTTGGTTTAGCACAAATAAATTAAAGATAAATATAAAAAAAACTAACATTATGTTGTTTCGTACTACGGCACGAAATAAAGATAATATGACTATAACCCTTAATAATGAAAAAATAGAATTAGTTAGAGATGTTAAATTTCTAGGTATTCATTTAGATGAGTTGCTGAACTGGAAAAAAGAAATAGCACACATAGATTCAATGATATCATCTGCGTGTTATGCCTTGAGGAAATTAAGAGATGAAATAAATACGGAACATCTAAAGTTGGTATATTATGCTCTGGTTGAGTCTAGACTTCGATATAGTATACAGTTTTGGGGAAATAGCTACGGTTATAACTCTCAGCGAGCGTTCATTCTACAAAAAAGAGCAATACGTACTATTGTCGGTATTTCACAAAGAGAAAGCTGTAGATCTCATTTTAAGAGTTTAAATATTCTAACTTTGCCCAGCTTATACATACTTGTGTTGTTGGTTAATTTTAAAAAACATATACATGAATTTGAGTGTAACGAGGAAAGAACAGCTAGGGAAAAGACTCGTAGAATGGACTTCAAAAATGAGATTGCACATCATTTAAAAGTCACTAAGCATAGCCCTCACTACCAAGCGGTACAAATATTTAATAGACTGCCAGCTGATTTAAAAACATTGTTATACCATAGCACTTTTAAGTCTAAGCTCAAAGCATTTTTATTGGATAGAAGCTTGTATTCAGTGGAGGAACTTTAAATTAAATCAAAGAATATTATTATTATTGTTATAACTAAATTAAAATTCTATGTTATTTATAATTAATATTTAGTAATCATTTATAATTATCTGTAAATTGTTGCATGTTATTATATTTCTTTTCTATAATTCATATTATTAATTTTATTTTGTATGTTGGACATCAAACACAATGTAAATTGTTAATGATAAATAAATATATATATGTTCCTCAATCCATAAACAAAATAACTAGCATAAGCTGGCAGGTAAAAACAACTTCAACAACGTAAAGAATATAAAATAAATGTAGGTACAAGATAAGTAAGCAGATTTTAAATTTGGAAAAAGAAAGGGTACCGTTACCACATCATCGCATTAGGTCTATACCTGTCATGGTAGTGAATGTATGGAGCAAATAAATAAATAAATAAAAAAAAATAAAAAAAAATCATTGATTGATTTGAAATAAGAAAAAGTTAAAGTGCTGTTTCAAACAGTTTCAAGATTTTAATTCCGGAACAATAAAAATTTGAAATTAAACCTCCTAGTTAAAGATATTTTAGAAATTAGACCCTACTTACAACTTACTAATTATCTGCAAAGCAATTCAGCATAATTATCGAAAGTTCTAACAAAATCCAGTCTTGCAAGTTGCGACTTTTCTTGGTAGTAAACTTTCGCGACCGAAATGTCGTCGAACTGTGCAATTTATAGTAATGTTTTCGTCTCTAGCAAATAATTATCGAATATTAATTAATGAGCTTATTTATTGCCGACGATAATAGCAACTGAATACCGACTGGATAAGGCGAGGTCTTACTGAGAGATAGTAGCAGAGCGAAAAAAAGGAACTAGAGAAAGTACAATGTCGTATTGATTTGTCAGTAAAATGTGAATGATTTTAAAAATATTCGTTTGCGAGTCGAGACTTACAGAAATATTGGAATTATTAAATTATTATAAACTTAGGCTTATCTTCCAGTGGGCCTTTTCGGTATCCCAAATTTTAAAATATGGAAATAAAACTCATTATGAACCGAAAAAAAAAGTTCCTGAGTTATAATTAAAGTTTTTCTGGTGTTCAAAGAAGGCTATAAGTATTCTAAACTTTTTCTTCTAATTTTTCGCTTTTTTGGTCCGGCGAGGGATTTGAACCCGCGACCCCACAAGTATAAGGCAGTATCTAGTAACAATATATTAATATAAAAGAATTAAACGAACCCATGGGAACAATGTGGCTGTAAGTGCATTCGCTTACGCTTCCGCCCTCGCTCACAGTGGAACCTAGCTTTATAGCAATAACTGCAGTATCTCTGCACGTTCAAGGCCCGAATTACGATTTAAATGTATTTTTCGAACTATCATTGTTTGATTGACGGCATTTCTGTGGGTCGTTGTTTTGATATCGGTTAATGTACTTTGTAGTACCTAATAATAGTTATTTTAATGTTTAATTGAGAATATAATTATGCGATTGTCATACTACACTAGTATTCACGCCTTTATTAGGTTCCCGAAGGTGTAGGTAGAGTTTAATATCAATACAAACTTCGAGCTGGAACTAAGATTTTCGATTTAAGTACATACAATCGTAGGATCTCTTATAGGTTTAAGGCCTAAACTCTTTCAACTCTTAAGATAGTTGAGAGAAGACCCGTGCCCAGTTGTGGGACACTAAAAAGGGTTGAAGAGATATACAATGTATTAGAAAAGAATTGTAATGAGATATTTGCAATATGTTCCCACATAGCATTTAGATCGCCCATTTATAATTTCTCAGTAACTTTCCTATGAGTGAGCGTTACATAGAAGCGTAAAATACAGCGTAAAAATTCAGCGTAAAAAATGCTACGCGTTAGTATTTGAATTACGAACGATTTCGAATTAGCATAGACTATAGACACCGATGAAGAACTGCTCATTGTCTATGACTTCCGTTCAGGGGACGTCAACCTTTGGTAACTGTTAGAATTTTTTAAAATGTAGTAATGAAAGAATTTTACTTTACGTTCTCAAATAGGTAGGTGCTGTTGTAAATGTTAAATATAAACCGCAATAAAATCTGTTAAGTTGTAATATTCGCGTACATATAAAAATTAGCAAATTGTTACGATATTTCTGAACGAAATAACTAAGCAACTGAATAACATAGTTATTAACACTGACTCACATCGCTTCATTTATTAATTATTAGACAACGATTTTGCTGCCTCATTACCGTCCGTAGAAAAAAATAACTGCGACAACAATTTCAAGACTCTTCTAACTTCTAAATTGATTGTTCATAATTTAACCACACCAATTTTACTAGAAAAATCCGTTATTAATTGAATAAACATTCAATTGTAAATTATTGACAGTATTTTTAACAGAAAGAAGTTACGACAATTTTTCTGTCTCATTAAAGAAGAGGTAAAAAAAACTGTTCAAGCAATTTTCTTTTC
The DNA here is from genome assembly GCA_936450015.1 of Meganola albula. Taxonomy (NCBI): domain Eukaryota; kingdom Metazoa; phylum Arthropoda; class Insecta; order Lepidoptera; family Nolidae; genus Meganola; species Meganola albula. The sequence goes on along the minus strand of OW388165.1, from coordinate 2,657,768 downwards.
AAAAGTATTTCAACTTGAAAGGGGTTAACTCAAGTGGAACCTTTTACATGTTAATATTGTAATTAATGGCCGATGAACTCCTATAGCGTGGTGGAATTAAAAAAATAATTACACATTAGTGATTTCTGAGTAAATTGGAGGGTAATGTGTTTTGAAAACGAGATAATCGGACTATAAGGGGATATTAGTTGCACATTTAGTATGAATGGTAATGAAAGATTGTTGCTGTTTTTGTTCATTTCAATTCTAGTGGAATTGAAATGAACGAATTAGCAACAATCTTTGTGTATGTTTTATGTATGTATATTACGCGATGATTCCGCTAATTATATCTAGATTTATTGTGATAATTCTTCTTATGGGTTCACTTTCGAGGTATTCCCATTTAATTTTTTTTCAAATTCAGTTAAGCGGGTTTTGAGTTATTCATAGAGAATTGAAGTTAGAAGAAGTCAGATTGAAGAAGTTTAAAAAATATCTCCTTTTAACATATAGTCCTGTAGTAGTATGTTTTAGGCAGGGGTAAATACTGTAAATATATTCAACAAATAAATAATTATCAACGTATTAGTAAATTTGGTTCTATCTAGGTTAGTAATGAGATTGTTCAGTTAGGTTAATCTTTATGTTGAAAATAAAAAAATGGTTGAAGTAATTTTAGTAAGTGGTTTTCAAGCTGTATCATCCTTTTTTAATTGTTTAAGTTCAAATAAGTATCAAAACGCTAAAAATTAGCAGTATTCGTCAGCAAAACGGTCATTTAACAAAATGGCGTGAGGTGTAGATAAACAAAGGATTCATTCGGACGTACCGCGACTACTGATTGGCTAAATACGATTAGACTGGTCTATTCCAAGGTCACCTGACTCAGTATGCATTTGTGTATATGTGTATGCACCGCAAAATATAAGAGATCGCGGGTTTGTTATATAGATAGTAAGAAATCTAGTAGTTATAGCGAATGTTTGAATTTGCAACGGTCGTCTTAAAGATATACAAAAAAAATTGAACATGTACTATAGTACATTTATAAAATAATAATGTCTACATTGATAATCACTCATCTACAGTTTTTACTTGGTTGTGAGTGTGACTGTGACGTAGTTAACTAATCCCCACAGCTAAACTTTAATGCGATTTATCTGAGTATTTTTTTAATAAATTTGAAAAGCAAAAAATACGTGGTCTATATTTATACCGCAACTAGGTGAACTTGCTGATCAATCGCATTCAGTTTAAAACTTGTACCACACCACAAGTGATTCAACGCGGAAACAACCAGTGTCCTTGTTTGGCACATCGCGAATATGCGCATGCGCAATTCTGCACATAATATTTAATTATTAAACATTGTCCTTCTAAAGTCATAGTCCAGTAGTTACCAACATTTTTTCTAACATGTTTACTCTTGAATTGCCTTTTACGGGTCGAAGAATTACGAACATTTAATGATAAAAATTAACTCATAAATTATTGAGTAAATAACATAGAGATGTTGTTGTTGTACTAATAATTACTATAAATGAATCTTGTGACATGTCATTTAAAAGCAGGTTACGTAGACGTCAAACTTGCTATCTTTTTTTTTTAATTTAGTGTTTTTTAAGACTTTAAATCAATACACTAATACGCTAAAATGGGAGGCATTTGAAAATATTTTTGCTATTAATTTCTTAAGGTAATTTCTTGAGGAAAAGATATACCTGATAGGTAAAGGTATCTAGTAGTTATTACAAAAGAGATTATAAATATTACATCCGTGTGAAGTCAGGATGGATCACTAGTACAAAAAACACGAGATAATCTTGAACAAAAAGTTGGTATTTGTAAACTAAACAACCTTGGACTGAGTCGTGAATATTTACGAGTGTATGATGTCAGTTCTATGGTGAATGCTGCAAATGGAATGATGTATATCTAAATAATACTTAGTTCTCCGATCAAGGTTAACAAGAAGTTACTTTACTAACAGCTTTAAAAGGTTTTAAGCGTAGCCTAATCCTATTATATTGATCTGTTAACTCTTAATATAGGTAGGTAGGAGTTAAGAGAAGATTGGTGAAGCAGTAACAGTCAGATTGTCAAAATTTTGAGGTTTTCGGCAACATCTTGAGCTGAGGTTTATCCCCACTTGGGAAACCCTCATGGAAGTTGTAAAGTATTTGAAGAAATCCTGTGACTAATAAAAACCTATCAGGCTAATCATCAGATCAACAGCTGCACGATAGAGTTGCGTAGATTGGTAACGTATAGTTTGTATGAGTCGCTAAGAGCAAAGGAGTGTAAAGTAAAATAACTAATTAAAATTGTACCTATGTAACTTAAACTAAGTGAAATAATATAAAATGAGTAATGTAAAACTAGAGCAGCGGTGGCGCAGTGGTACGGGCCTCGCCTTAGAAAAATAAGGTCGCGGATTCGTTTCCTGGTCGTGCTCACACATCTTTGTGTGAATTGTTTCATCTCCGCTGCTCAACATCGGTGAAGGAAAACATCGTGAGGAAACCGGCATGTCTAAGAACTAATCATTCCAGGACATGTGACATCCACCAACCCGCACTTGGCCAGCGTGTGTGGATTAAGGCCTAAACTGTCTCAACTCATAAAATAGTTGAGAGAAGACCCGTGCCCAACAGTGGGACACTAAAAAGGGTTGAAGTAAAAGTTAAAAAAAAATGTAAAACTTATTATAATGCTAGTCATAAAATGGTTGTCACTCCTGCTTGCCCGCATTTTTTTGGGTATCTACTTTACAGCACAAACTATAGGTGATGTATACGGGTTTTCTCTTAAACACCTATCTTAAGAATTAAGAGATAAAGTTTTAATCCACACTCTGGAATCCATTGTAATCGGGTTGATGAATGTCACATCTCGAATGTTTTGTACTAAGATATGCTGGTTTTCACGAAGCCCTTCACTGACTGATATGAAGTATTTATAGGTAGGTACCAAACCTATTAGTTGAGATTAAGTGTTAATCATAAAATGACTACTTTTTATGTGCGAATGAAACAGAAATACAATTATCATACAATACATCAACTCTGTAGAAAGCAGGTTTGCTATAAATATTCGCTTTGCAAATCTAATAACCACGATGCAATGACTTTCATAAAATTCTGAGGCTCTACTTTCTTACTATTCGTTCCTTTGAACAATTATCTACGTTTTTCGTACGGACTAGCGAATACAAACTACACGTATGGAGGTACAATTTTCTTTAATAAGGGTGTATTACGAAAACATCAAAACTCTAGAAACAAGGAAAATGAGACTTATACTAGGTACCTATTTGGCTTTATATAAGAAATTATTTATTTCTAAGAATATGTAACCATAAAAAGCAAGACTTTTTTATCATGAAATACCTATATACATCAAAGATTTTTATGAAAAAAGTACTGAAGTACTGCTGTAAAATTGAAGTTTCCGAGTAACCTTATTGCACCAATACCTATTTTACAATGTATTTATTTGACCCCGAGACTTTAGTAGGTAAGTACCTACTTACGGGTGTAAAATTTGATTCGTAAACTTTAATACGAATGAGATCAGAGTAGGTCGTCAGGTAATATAATGAGAGTAAAACCAGCGTAGACATCCGAATGGAACAGGTTTGAATCTCGATAAAGACAATCGAGCGGATGTGGTGCATCTAGGCGAGTAGGGACTTGATCTTGTAATATCTGTGTAGTTACAGATTATTATGTCCAGTGCCTTTATTATTAGGTTTCTACACTCGTTATAGAGTTTTAAGAACAACTAGCTTTCCGACGTTGCTTCACCCGCGTGTATATCGGATAAAAACTATCCTATGTCCTTTTTCGGGTCTCAAACTACCTCCATACCCAATTTCATCCAAATCGGTTCAGTAGTTTAAGCGGGATAGCGTAACAGACAGACAGATAGAGTTACTTTCGCATTTATAATATTATATATAATATAGTAGGGATAGGGATTTTAGCTACATTGTAGTAAAGATGGCGCGGTCAAGCGCTGCACGAATTTTTCCATGTTGATTTATAAAAAAAAAACAAACAAATATCCTTAAAAATGGGACTGTTCTAGAATAAAACAGATTCGTATAAAAAATATATTTTTCAAAACTGTTTATTGTATATGACGGAGTAAAAACCAAACGTTAAATCATTAAACGTTAATTCATTTGGTCAATATGTCAGATACCTGTCAATACATGTATTTAGTAACGCCCATTTCATTAAACTACTTAATTAAGAATTATTAGATAAGTACAGTTATTCGATATCGGTATTAGGTACTTAGTTGCAAAAAGCTTATTAGGTACGCAAGTATCTCAGAAAATGATAATTAACTAGCCAATTTTAAAATAAGTGCTTCACTTAGTTACAATTTATATTCGAATAAATTAATGAAACACAACGAGAATTGTCAAAAAATAAAATAAAAACTCTATTACCATGAAACATTGTTTATCTATATTTCCATCACGCCTTTAAACACGCAACCACGCGTAGCCATGGAAAAAATATAACCCATCGATCATAGCCTATGATAAAAATTGTAATTGTTGAAAAAAAATATATACAGTACAAGTAAATTTCGTAATGTATTCAACCGAAATTGCTTACTGACAATGGAAAAAATATTTATTTAAGTGGTATAACTTTTTTATTAGTCTAAAAATAAAATAACTTATTAAGCCATTTTAACAAATACCTAAGAATAATTATTTTGACTTTATGCGACATTCTTCGCTTTATGTTCCAATTTATCCAGCAGTTTGGAAGATATGAGGTAATAAAAAAAATTATAAACATTACATAGGTACGCTCGAAAAACATACATGCTAAGCAAAAAGTAATAAACATGAAAGGTTACGGACCCCTGGAATCGAACGCAGGCGATTTGAATGAGGAATTAGAATAAGATGGCAAAAAATATAAGCATTAGAAAGAACGGTGCGACCAATAAGTGAGCGGGACAGCAGATCTACGAGGTCCGCGATTGGCTGACCGCTTTTTATGGTTTAGTTCCCCTAATCTTCATTTCAAACATCTGCTACGCTAATGTTTATTCGACATAGTACTCTAAATTTATTGCGCTAAGATCTAATTTGCAATTGCTGTGTTGCGCCTTTTGTGACGTTTTGGCGATAACTTTAGCGGTCGTTGCACGCAAGTTGTTATTTCAATTTTTAATACATCTCATAGAATGGGTTCCTTTTAAGGTAAAGTTTTTTAGACCCAATTGCTTACGTGTAATAAATTATAATTATTCTTAGATATCCGTAGGCAGATGTACAATAAAGAATACTTAGTTTATAGGTAATTAGCTTTTTTTAATCTAATTGATAGGCTCGAGAACAGGGTTGTTTGAATTTGACAGATAGTTATTATAAGTTGGCATTAATTTATTGTTCGTTGTCTGTGGTTACCTAAATTAGACTACAATTTTATTTCTGGTTAGGCGCAAAAAGCGATGGTTCCTACCAATCGAATTTTATATCAAGAAATTGTATTAATTTTAACTTCTTAGTTACATACCTATCTACATAAATAATTTGAAACTATTTGTAAATTATTATTTAGATAGAAAAAAATGATTTAGGTATTTGGTTGCACAAAAAATCTGAATACAGAATATTGTGAAGACGATCATTCGTAATCACGAGTGAATAGGTATCAGTATCAGCGCGTTCCATCGTAGACTACATCATTGCTTAACATCACGCAAGTTGTACCTAGTCAAGCGCCAGGATATCGAAGAATAAAAAAAAGACGTTTCTTACCTAAATGGCTGAATAGATTTGCATGAAATTTTGCATACACAGTTTATCTGGATTAATACAGACTGTATTGAAACTTTTTATCCGTGTAATTTTGATACATTATAAACGCAGTCACTAGCGGAAGCTAGCCTGTTTAATAACGTAGTTATATCTACAAAAATCTGATCGAAGCAAAGATACAAAAATTACAAATGTAAACATTTCGTCCAATTAACTTTACAAGTAGAGCCGATTGGAACGCGAATCGAATAAATTATCGATTAAACTGTATATCGATAGAATCGATATGTACCAGGAAACGGTTAGATAATTTGTTAGTTTTTACAAAAGGTTTAGCGCACATGATTGAGTTTAAAGCTGGGTTTACACAAAACACTACTGTAATTCGTTATTCTAGTAATAAGCACGTGAGGTACCTGATTCAAATTCCGCGTCGAGCAAAAACACATTTAGAAAAATCTTAGTAGCAATTAATATTCACCTCTGCCTACACTTATATCAACCGTACAGCCAGTACAGTTCAACCGGACGTTTACACCCTGCGGTCAATCCGCCTGTTAAGTGATGAAATTGTTGATCAAACTAAAACAACAAAAAAAGTAACTTTACCTATACTATGTTATTAATTACATTTAACAGTGACTTTAAAAACTAATAAAGCAATAAATTTACAACACTTTTTACAACAAACCATACACATGTCATACTCAAATGTCAAGACGTTTAAGTTATACGACATTAGCCACTAATTATAAAAAAAAAATAAACAGGAATAATATTGAAATAAAACTACTTTTTAACGGATTTTATCGCGGTTTATTTTAGATTTTAGATCCCGACGTTTCAAAGTCTTTTCAGACTTCATGTTCACGGGTGGACGGAGATATTAGACGTCCAAAAATATTAATCACAATTATTACTGACTACCTTCAAACATTAATATTTTTTATTTTTATGTTGCCTAACATGGCTGTCAAATAAAATGGTCGTTAGAAAAAATGTAATTATATTATGTGAAACTACATATTATCTCTGTCTGTCTGTTGTTTAAACTGTAGGTAAGCCTACAAACGTATCTATGTTTGACTTGACGTATACGTATCTACTAGATCTAGTGCCATCCACGATGACATTGCAAGTGCAAGATTTTTCTATTTAATTAATTCATTTTTTTTTCTTTTTAACAATAGAATACAAAATTTAATAACCCATAAAGCCTAATCATTTTTAAAGCTAGCTATAGCCTTGATTTCTTACATAAAAAAACTCATTAAAATCGGTCCACTTCGATTTTCGATATCCGGACGTGCTTCGAGGCAACTAAACTATTTTGAGTAGGTAGATACTATCTCAGACGTGTCAAAATACGTTTTCAAATTCTTTTTTTTTCGTTAAAAAAGTGGATTGCAAATAGAATAGGTAAAAATAGATTGTATTTTTTTTAAAAGTTTTCGAAATTCGAAATCTTATAAAAATAAAAATAATTAGGTATTCAGTAGATTAATAAATAGTGCTATTTAAAAAAAACTAATACAACACATCTGAGTTGCCAGTCATTCACTGCACGGTAGAAAAAGAAATTGGACTATTTTTCTGTAGACTCGGGCTTCAAGAAAAATCAAGCTTATTTTCATTTCCCGATAATTAAATAAAAGTAAGAATTTCTATTGCGGTTACACTATGTCGTGTATTTTGCATATTTTTAGTTCTTAAATATGTTTTACTTAACTTGAAACACATGGTACCTAAACAATTATCTCTAAATATCAATGGTACGATTGTTCTGATTCTGTTTCTCACGGTCGCCACGCTAATCGCTATCGGAGCGTAACATAACCGCTACCTTATGTCATAGCTATGCTACATATGAGCAGCGGTACCAGCCTCGCTTTTGAAATATAAGGTCGCGGTTTCGATCCCCAGTGACGAAAAACATAATGAGGAAGCCGGCATGTCTATGAAGTAATCATTCGGTCTGTGGATTAATACCTAAATTCCCACAACTCGTAAGATAGTTGAGAGAAGAACCGTGCTTAGCTATGGGACACTAAAAAGGGTTGAGTGATTTAAACACTGTACTTTTGACTGCCACGGTGGTTCGTAAGAGCTTAAAAAATATATATTTTACTTACAGAATGTTGAAATAAAACTACTTTATAACGGATTTTATCGCGGTATATTTTAGATTTTAGATCCCGACGTTTCAAAATCTTTTGTGACTTTATGTTCACGGGTAGGCTGATTCCCGTGACCATGAAGTCTGAAGAGACTTTGAAACATCGGGATCTAAAATCTAAAATATATACGTTTCAATTTTTTTAATTACGAAAAAATCACTTCAACAAACCAGTCACAATTAGTATAAACACGATATTGCTTTCAGCATGAAAATATTATTTAGTTTTGTAACGAAAAAAAGTAACGCCATCTACCTCTAAAATGAGATTTTTTGAATAGTGTCAAATTAGTCTTATCTATAAGTTTAAAAACGATGGCGTTCATAACTCTATTGCTGAAAATTTTCGTTTAGTGACGGTTTGAATATAAAGATGGGCCCTGATAATACAGGCAGAACAAAAAAAACGGTCGATCGGAAGTTATGGGCCTTCATAAATTTCGGAGAATTTTCATTAAAGAAAAGAATTTAGTTATTATAACTTACGATGACGTTTCTGAAGGGGTAAATCTACAGTAGAACCTATTCCCATTGTCCTAAGTATAACTTACAACACATTGTACAGAATTCAGTTAAATATTTTACATTACAAAATCTATACAAATGTAAAAACACGGTCTTACGAAATGAAAATATTTTGAAAACCTATTCATAGTTTTATAACTGAAATTAACAAAGGATTGGGAAAATAGGTAAATAGGTAAGTTACCATAATATTATTGGTACCTAATAGGTAGGTAAGTAAAAATATTCAATAGATGAGTGTGTAGCAGGTGTGTGTTGCATAACACACGTTTAATAATAATTGCAGTCACACGCGTGCTTTTGTAACACGCGAAAGCGTTTTTTGAGACTTTTCAAACACATATCATACACATCACGCATTTATTACCCGAAGGTGTAAGCAGAGGTAAATTATTTATTATGAAGTAGGTAAGTTAATGGTAATGAATAAATGTTATGATAATTATAATGAAAATTTCTTATTGCACCTTACAATGACGTTCGAGAGGGGGAAAAATTGTAACCACAACGGAAATTGCTGTTTTTAAATTACCTACTTTAATACATCAAAAGTATGATCACAGTTCGATTTCGTCAAGGTAAAAAACTTACCTATGAATTAATATTGTCAAACTTGGAGATCTAATCTATATAGAAAGATGATGAAAAAAATCCGCTTGACATTTCTGTGTGTCACTTTTGGCGGGAGGCGAGGTTATCTACACAAAAACACACAAAAGAGCAACACCAATTAATCCTGTACATAATATACAAATTCAAGACAACATTCCCGCGTAACATAAAAATGCAAACAGTCACAAAACTCAATAAATGACCTAAACAAAAATAATTACAGAGGGCGAACGCCTTCCTATGCCTTTTCCCGGCTAAATCTAACGTGTGTTGGTAGATAGAGTATAATAATTAAAACTGAACTAAACTATTTTAATAAAAGCATCTATTGTCCAATGCTACCAACTTGACGATGTGACCGGCCATTGACAACAAACTGTGGAAGTATTTTGATTGAAATTGTTTCGGTATTTAACTGCAGCTATTGATTTTATTCGCGGTTTGAATATTATACGGAACTTTGTAAATATTTGATATTAAAACACGTAGAATACTATCATATTAGCTTTCAGATTTTATATATAGGTAACTAATTATCAGTGGTGGATGGTGGAATTTTAAAAAAGGGAAGCCAAAGCAAATAAGTTCTTTCTTAGGAAAATAATATCTCTTCACTACCGTGACTGATCGTTCTTACTTATTTTTGTTGCTATGTAAAACTTTTAGGCGTAACATAAATTATCTAAGTACGTGTGATATTGACCAATTCCTAAAGAGAAACCGATGTGAATCGGCGTGTATGGACTCTTCTCCACTAAGTATAATGTATTAGATTATATTAGATTTATATTACGTATATAAGGCTTTTCAAATATATCTATACTAATATTATAAAGCTGAAGAGTTTGTTTATTTGAACGCGCTAATCTCAGAAACTACTGGTCCGATTTGAAAAATTCTTGCACTGTTAGATAGCCCCTTTGTTGAGGAATGCAACTTTTTATCCCACTCCTGTGCATGATATGTAGTATAAATATGTTTAGTGAAAGCTTGACTTTACTAAACATATTTATAACAAATGGCTCCTTAATTACATTAACAAAAAGTGACTTCTAGACACACCCGGTACGAACGAAGTTCCTACAACCATCACCAAGATCTACCTATAGCAGTCTACAGGTGGACATAGGTTTCCCCAATAACGGTAGCTGGAAGGCGTTCGACGGCGCTTGTCAAGTACATACGGCTACACATCAACCTAGGAAACAATATAAGCTGACCTTTCGTTGTACGGAAATCCTATACAATGCGAGACCAGCTTATACTGGAAAATTATAGCTTGATGTGGATGTGTTTAAATTCAACTAAATAGACAGGGATAGCGAATAATATTCACTATCCCTTATTTAGCCCTTATAGTTATAACAACAGTAAGACTTTTTTGAATAATAGCTCGTCACAAGTCTGAACCCTGTGGAGGAAATAGTTTGCAAGTAGAACTTATAAAATAATACTAAGACGATTTAAACGTAATGCGGCACAACGCTGTTAATTTGTCTTGACGAAGTAATCTTTATGTCTATGGTTGAACGCCACTATAACTCATAATTTCTATGTTGGCATCACTGCCTAATGACGGTTGGAGGCGCGCGGAAATTCCAAAATGGCGGTCGCAAAGAACATGATTGTGCGTTTCGAATTGTATCAAATTGAGTTCTTTTGTTAGGTACGCATACGGTTAGGTTATAGTAGGAAATCTTTAGTTTCCATGTAATAAGAAGGAAAATTAGTTATTAATGCATTTAACTATTGTGCAAATTATTAAATGGTCGGTTAGTTAGTCATTATTATTGAGTCATTACAGACAGACTATTAGTTAGGCACTTAGATCTGAGGAAGTTAGTGTGTCCCCAGCTGGGTACGGGTCTACTCTCAATTATTTAAGAGTTGAGAGAGTTCAGGCCATAGACCATACCTAAATAGTCAAGCACATGTCATCTCCACTATCGGTACCTACTGAAAATAATCTCTAATCGTTCCACAGAGCCCTGGTTTTATTGAACTTGTTTTCCTTGAATTTATCAATTACGTACTGCTCTTATTATATTCCTGGCTTTAAACCGAAATATCTTGGTATTTCTAGTTTCAAATCCTGGATTTCAGATTTGGAGATGGCAACCCTATTCTAAATAGGCAATAAATAGAGAACATGAAACATAGGAAAATTGTAACCTTAATTAAGTAATTGAATGCATTTAAATGAGTTTTTATAATAAATAAGTTAATTACAATTCAGCTATTGTTTGATAGTGTAGGCAGAGGTGTTTTTGTGCCCTAGGCTATAAGTCAAGGTAGAGTATTCGATTGTCAAGTGTACCAACATACTAGGTATACAGTTCTAGGTAAAAAATGAAACTGACATTTATTTACTGGAATTTTCCTTTTTAGTACCTAATACCTACGTAGTCTTGGAGCTGAGCTGACATCTATAAATAATGTAGCTATAGGTAGGTACTTTTTAACCGACTTCAAAAATAGGGAGGTTTGATTGTTTATTTGTTTGTATGTATGTACTGTAATTCCGCCAATTATAAATCGATTTTGATATTTTTTATACTTGGTGGTTCCATTAAATTTTACCAAGTTCGGTAGAGCTACTTATTGTTAAGACATTGAGCAGTTCGTAATTTTTTTAAGCTGTTACGGTGCACACATACTTAAGTATTTAATTGTTAGGATTGATGTGTCAGTCAGTCCATTTCTTCTATCATATTTAGAAGATTGGGTTCCTCTGTGACAGTAGATACATAAGTAGGCCTCTACAGTTAGACTACTTTTCAAATGTTCATATGCTTTTGAGAAAACAAACAAAATCGACTTACAAAGATATTTCATAAATTGTAATAAAACAATTCATAACCGATTTTATCGCGGTTTGGTTTACATTCGTAAACTGGACGTTTTGAAGCGTTTTCAGACTTCAGGGTCACGGGTGAACTTAGGTATTCCCCGGTCGTGCCCACACATCTTTGTGTGAATTATTTCATATCCGCTGTTCAATATCGGTGAAGAAAAACATCGTGAGGAAACCGGCATGTCTAAAAACTAATCATTGGATCACATATGACATCCACCAACCCGCACTTGTCCAGCGTGTGTGGCTTAAGGCCTAAACTCTCAACTCTTAAGATAGTTGGACACTAAAAAGGGTTAAAGTGTGTGTGTAAGTATATATTTAATTAATTTAATTAGTATCTAATTAATGAAACACGACATTGGTGAAGCCGCAAGGGTGCATAGATACCTAACTCATAGATAAGTAGGTAGCTTCAACTAATACAACTAACTAGGTACCAACATAACAATGTGTTGTGTCATGGCCGATACCCACGTTAGATAGATTTTTTAAATAAAGTAACATTCCCCGGTTCGAATTTCGAACCCCGGCCGTGTCCAATCTTTGTGTGAATTGTTTCATCGCCGCTGCTTACCTAATTTTATTAAAGAAAAAAAAACATCGTTATGATACCAGCACATAAAATAACTAATCATTCGAGGACCTGTGACATAGCATAGCATGGAGATTCGACTCTCCATTGTTACTAGGAATTGTTCGTAGATGTATCTCGAATAATAACCTAGTAATAAAATAAATGTTTTTATAACTATTTTAATTTAATTTATCTTACTAACATAATTAAAAGATCTGTTTTCTTTGTACTAACACTATATGGATGTAATTTGTCCGAAATAAATGCTAGGTAGGTATTTTATTTTATTTTTTATAGCAGGATCTCGATTATCTCTAATAGACAAATGTCGAAAAATGGCAGAAAACCGTAGCAGAAAACTAATGAAATCCTTTTTTATTAGTATTGTCTTAGATTTACGCGAATATCACACATTGAAATAAAACTACTTTTTTAACGGATTTTATCGCGGTTTATTTTCAATTTTAGATCCCGACGTTACAAAGTCTTTTCAGACTTCATGTTCACGGGTGGACTGAGATAATTGACGTCCAAAAATATTAATCACAATTATTACTGACTACCTTTAAACGTTAATATTTAAGTTGCGTTCCGATTTAAGCAAACTGAGCTCACAGTGTCTTGAATTCTGAGTTGATTTTGCTTGGGTTTTTACAAGTGAATTAAGCACTGGGTCCCAAGCTGGTGGTATATTCCAACCATTTTCTCTGTTAACGTTCTCTGTTAACGTTGGACGTCAAATATCTCAGTCCACCCGTGAACATGAAGTCTGAAAAACTTTGAAACGTCGGGATCTAAAGTAAAAATCTAAAGTAAACCGCGATAAAATCGGTTAAAAAAGTAGTTTTATTTCAATCCTTTTTTCTTTTTGACGTTTGTTATATTATAGATAAATGTTTATAGCACGATAATCGGGGATAACAATGACCCACATTCTCCTGGTGGCCATTTGAGCCATTGTTGAGCGGGTTTTTAGTTACTTATTATTAAAACATTGAAAAAGACATTTAATGTTATAATAATTATTTTTATGTATTTAACTGGACTGCAATAAAACTTATTGAATTTTATAGATACTTTTGTTTTTATAATATTCAAAAGTTAACATACTCGTGTTAGGTATGTAGTTATAATAATAATAATAATTTATTTACTCCACTAACACAAAGGAACAAGGTAAGTAGGTAATTGTGTGAAATAAATTTTGCAATATCATCCTTTGTGTGAGGCTGGCGTCCGTGTTAGGAAAACCTATGTTACAAATCGCCAGGCACTCACCCCAGGACGGTCATGCGAGAGTTTTACACAATTTTCCTTGTGTTTATTAGGTATGTAGGTATCTAAATATATAAAAGAAGAAACTGACTGACTGACATATCAACGCAGAGCCCAAACCGCTGGGTCTGAAGACTCCAAATTTGGCACATAGGTTCCTCATGGGGTCTAGGGGTGCACTAAGAAAGGATTCTTCCAAACTCACCCTTTAAGGGGGTGAAACGGGGTTCCAAATTTTGTATGGAGAAATAAGATTAGTGAGACTAATTTCGCGGGCAAAGCCGCGGGCGGAAGCTAGTAATCTATAATTGGAAAATTAATAAATAAATCATAAAAACATAATAATTAGTCAATACTCAATACTCAATGTTTTTATTGCATCCATAATGTTATAATTTTGACACAATTATGGACCCTGTTGGGCACAGCATAAGAATGAAGAAGTTAATAGAATTATAATAGCAAAAAATCAATTTTAGGAGAGAGGAGGATGTCTCTATTACTAAGTAAATTGTCTTTATTGGAACCATCAAGAGTATGTATTGATCATCTAAGGTTACAGTGTTTATTAGAACTAACTAATTAAACTCAGCATATAACATCTAAAATAATAGTTATCATTAACAAAGTACTTACTTGATTGCGTCATAAATAGCAAATATTCACTTTAACAACCAAACACAAACTATTCTATAACCATCTAATATAGCGACGCCCATATTATCGTACCAAAACCAACCAATGCCATGTTAACTACCACTAATTATCATCAAATTACAACCTTAATACAACAAATGTAAAGTTCAAATTTGTATGTTAATTTAAACTTGTTTAGAACACACACGTGTGTATCGTGTGAATGGCACGCACACATAGACAGTGAATGTCACGAAATGCAACCGTTTCTAGGCTAGATCATGCGCGGGCGCACGGGTGACCATGATAACGGATATTTATATTCGTTTTTTAATTAATATGTATACTTAATTAGTAATGTGGTATTGTAATTGTGTTCGTGAAGTTTGTACACGAATATACAACAAGTAAATATTTAGGTATTACAACTAATAAGCGGTCGCCTGTTTCTGTCTGTCTAATCTTTATTATATACCTACCTTATTTTCATGCTTGTGTATCTCAAAAAGAGGATTTTTTTGTAGAAGTAAAACTAAAAAAAGTTTTTATTTAAAGTAGTATTATTTCAATGTGTGATATTCGAGTAAACTTAAGAAAATATCTGCATAATATTTTTATTTGATACTACATACTTATAGCATTGCTGGGACTTGCAGATGCCATTCTATGAATACATTATTTTACGATGTTTTTCCCACAGCTGGGCAAGAACGGGTATTCTCTAAACTATCTTACGAGTTGAGAGACTTTAGGCCTTCATATACACACGCTGACCAAGTGCGGGTTGGTGGATGTCACATGTCCTTCAATGATAAGTTCTTAGATAGATGCCGGTTTCCTTACGATGTTTTCCTTCACAGATATTGAGCAGCGGCGATAAAACAACTCACGCAAACATGTGTGTGCACGACTTGGAATCGAATCCGCGACCTTATATTTCTAAAGCGAAGCCTGTATCACAAAAGAAAATTAGGAAAAAAATATCACTCAAACATAAGAGTCCTAAAAATATCCTGTGTATACCAAACACCATGGTCATCTAGTGCGACCTTGTGCGCTCGCGTCCTAGACCGTTCAGCGGGCTTATTTATGTGTTGCACTGACATCGAACTAGTAACAATTCTAGTTACTATCTCGTTGGGTATCTGCACCGGTTGTGGCACACCGTACACGTTGATACTCGTATTTACAAGGTTTTTTTTAGACACTTTCAATGGTTTTTAGTATCTATTAACCACATTACATTGGATTTTAATGGTGTGGAGTATCATTTTTCATTCCCCTTGCCTTTTTCCCATTTTAATTGGTGTCGGCTCCCAGTCTAACCTAATGCAGCTAGCTACCAGAATTATACGAGCGACAGCTATCAGACCTTGAAACCCGTAGGGAACCAGTACTTCTGACTACATGTAGCGATTGTCATAGATGTGTTAAATAACAACCGGGACCGACGGCTTACCGTGCTCTCCGAGGCACGGAGGGTCCATCAACCAACCAGAAACCAAAACAAATCTTTGATGTTACAAAAAGATTTCGGGGCGGGAACCGAACCCGCGATCTCCCGAGCACAGTACAGCACAATCCGACGGCTTACATCGCTCGACTACTAACAGCATCATGCATGGAAGTATAACCTCGTTAGTATGGCGTGATTATGTGTATGCGCCTACGCATAGGACTCGCTGTCTGCTATCTTTGTGTCTAGCTCAACTCTACCTACGTCATATCCTGTTCAAAGTAACAGCTGTTCGAATGCTCAAAGGTGTAGACAGAGGTTTAAATCGGACGTCTCATCATACCACACGTTTTAATGAACTTTAAAAATGGTTAATGTTGTGGACGGAAGTAGGTAATAATCTGTATGTATTCTGTAAGGTGGATGGGTGTATTTTTCGCCAGTCGGGCTGCCCATGCAGCCGCGTTAAGGCAAAGAACTGTAATCGACTAATAAGAAAATGAGTGGCAAACGTAATAGATTGTTGATCAGCTTACCATTATATAGAAAACTAGCTTTCCGACAGCGGCTTCGCCCGCGTGTATGTCGGTTATCGCGCCAAAACATTACCTTCTTTTTGCGCAGTCGGATAAAAACTATCCTATGTCCTTTCTCGGGTCTCAAACTACCTCCATACCCAATTTCATCCAAATCGGTTCAGTAGTTTAGGCGTGAAAGCGTAACAGACAGACAGAGTTACTATCGCATTTATAATATTAGTAGGGATAATACCATCTTATGAGTTCTTCGTCAAAGTTTGCCACTTATGCCAAACCAAAACACGTTTTTAGCTTTAATACCCAGATTTATTTGAGCAGCGGTGGCACAGCGGTATGGACCTCGCCTTAGAAATATAAAGGTCGCGAGTTCGATTCCCAGTCGTGCCCACACATCTTTGTGTGAATTATTTCATCTCCGCTGTCCAGTATCGGTGAAGGAAAACATCGTGAGGAAGAACTAATCATTCGAGGACATGTGACATCCACCAACCCGCACTTGGTCAGCGTGTGTGGATTAAGGCCTTAACTCTCTTAACTCGTAAGATAGTTGAGAGAAGACCCGTGCCCAGGAGGGGAACACTAAAAAGGGTTGAAGTGACCCAGATTATAAACGCAAAATAACTAATAATAATAACAGGGATTAGTACCTATACATTTAAAATACCTATAAAATGGTATCAAATTTATTTAAATAAGTCGATTTGTTACACGTAGAAAGGCCAATAACTGATAAAAAAATTTTGGCATTTTCTCAACATTTAATTTTTCGTAAAACAGTATTTTACCTTTTCACGACATCGTGAAACAACGAAAATAGCTTTAATCCCTCTTATTTTCAATAAATTGTTTTGTTAGGTACAGTCGCTAACAGAATATGCGCTCGACCTTGTGTCAGTGGCCTAGACCGCGCACTGCGTTTGGATAAGTGCGTTTAGTGCACACAGGGCTGACAAATGTAGTCGTTCTATCGACCTATAAGCCCTTGAAAAAGTAATAAATAACACACGCCAGGTTTATCTCAAGGTGTTTTTTAAAAGCCCCGAGAAGCCTATAGAAACACTTACAGATAATTAAATTTCGTTTATTTAATGTTACCATCATAAAATGTCTGTTGTGAATTAAATTAACTTATTATTTGATTATAAATTGAAATAAAACTACTTTTTATCGGATTTTATCGCGGTTTATTTTCGATTTTAGATCCCGACGTTTCAATGTCTTTTCAGACTTCATGTTTACGGGTGGACTGAGGTATTTGACTTCCAAAAAAGATAAGACGTCGGGATCTAAAATCTAAAATAAACCGCGATAAATCCGTAAAAAAATAGTTTTATTTCAATGTGTGACTTTCGCGTAAATCTAAGACAATACTATGATTTTAAATTATTATTATAAATTGTACTTTCCGCGGGCGGCTTCGATTTTACATCATACCCAGCTGTGAGATAAAAAGTTGCCTAATATAGCCGTCCTCAATAAATGAGCTATCTAACAATGCAAGAATTTTTCAAATCGGCCCAGTAGTACGTCATATTAGCGTGTAGAAGCTTTATATGCGAGTATTATGGGCCACGGGGACAATAGCCGGGATAGGACAGTAAGACAGGACAGCAAGCCACTAAATAAAATATACACTGCATTAAATTGTCCTCAAGATAGTTGTCCTCATTTAAACGATACTTTTCTAGTGGCTTGCTGTCCTGTCATTTTGTCCTAAAATTAACGCATTTTAGCATTATTAATAACCTCCTACGCCTTGATTAGCTCGGACTGCCGATAGCTAGCTTACTGCTATACGCCGACCGTTTAACTCGAGTATCGCCTATAGCCAAGATTCTGACTCCTCAAGCTGCACAGACAGTGATGATGATTCAAGCGATATGGATAATAGTGACGAACAGTCTTACATTACTTTTATCTGTGGTTAAATAGTTCTTTATGAGATTTAATTAATGTTTTATGACTTTGTACCTAAGATGGCGATACGCGAGTTAAACAGTCGGCCTATAGCTACCGGTGTTGTCGGAACGACTAGGAGAGGAATGCCTACAATTGTTATTTATTTTTATTAGAAAATTGCTGAGTGTTTTTAGTTGTTAATTGTACCTACCTACTTACTTAAGTACAGCTTAAAATTCTATTAAAGCAAAATGATTGTATTCATGGTACTTATTTGAATATTTCAACAAATGCCATTCGTTCGCCCATTATTATGTAAATGCGTATGTAAGAGTGACAGACAAACAGACCTTCAGAGGCTAGTTATAGATATTTAGTGTTATTTAACGTTATTTAACAACTCGTAAATGTTTATTGATGGTTATACGATTAGCTAGTTGTTTGTTTAACAATCTTGTTTAACTGTTTAGTGTAGTTTTACGTTTAAATTACGTTTCCGAGCTGTTTTACCAACAGAAATGTCGACGCAGCTATAGTCACTTCAACATTGCCTAGTGTCCCACTACAGCAGCCATTTAATTAAAATGTCGTTTACGATGAGACGCGCTTAACTATAGGCCGACCGTTTAACTCGCGTATCGCCTATCGCTAAGATTCTGACTCCTCAAGCTGCACAGACAGTGATGATGATTCAAGCGATATGGATATTGGTGACGAATAGTCTTACATTACTTTTATCTATTATTATTTTAAATAGTTCTTTAAAAGATTTAATTAATGTTTTATGACTTTGTACCTCAGATGGCGATACGCAAGTTAAACGGTCGGCCTATAGTAGGTAGTCCTATTCACTAGTGGCTTATATAACAGATGCTTTCAGTATTGCGAATGAAATCGGTATGATGTTAGTCTATAGGTAACTAGTTTAACCAAATATTGACTGTCTGCATCAGATGTCACTGAGTAATGGGGAAACAACAATTAGCTGTCATTAATCATTTTGACAGGCTCGTTAGCGTGAGTAAACGTCAGAAGAACTTCTGTTATATATAAACTTTATTTGTACGGAATAAGGGCTATTTTTAATTGCGTGGTTTGCGGAGTTTGCCTCTAGCTGTCGAGGTAGCAGGTTCAAATCCAGAACCTAAAACAAAATTGAAAATTTTCTTATTATGTAATAGCAGTCCATTCAGGAAGTTGAAATATGCTGAAAATCAATGCTGTGGATCGCATCTAGAGGTACTTACAGCGTTAACTGAGCAATGTCCATGTTTGACACTGATGGGTCTCACTTCACTTCAATCTATATTAGTGTCCCACGGCTGCGCACGGGTCTTCTCTCAACTATCTTATGAGTTGAGAGAGTTTAGGTCTTAATGCGTGAGTTTAGGTGCGGGTTGGTGGATGTCACATGTTTTCTAATGATTAGTTCTTAGACATTCCAGTTTCCTCAGGATGTTTGTCTCACCGATATTGCGCAGCGGCGATGAAACAATTAACACAAAGATGTGTGGGCACGACCAGGATTCGAACCCGCGCCGCGGCCTTATTTTTCTGGACAGCAAGCCACTAAAAATACACTCCATTAGATAATCCTCAAGACATTTATCCTTAATTACACGATCCTGTATTACTGTTCTGACCCGGCCCCGGCTATTGTCCTAGTGTAATGAATTAATAAAATTAATAACTCGATCTGCACCAATTAACGTCACAATGGAAGCACAAAAATAATTTCTATTGTCCTAACAATTGAGCTGAAATACGGAAACGGAATACCTCCTTGTATTACCCTTGAACACGGTTAGAATACTTAAAGTTAAGTACTAAAGCATAACACACACCGGACGAGTGACGAGACGAGTGACGAGACGAGTGACGAGACTAGTGACGAGACTGAGTATTTTCCTTTCTACCTTTTTATTTGTTTGTTTTTCGTAGCATTTTTTTTTACTTTGTAGTTCAACGTTAAATAAATTTTAATAATCCACCGTACAGTAAATGACGTGAGTTGACATTTGATTAAACCAAGTAAAACATAAAAATTTAAATAGAAATGACCTTTAAGTTAAAGGATCTTGATAACAACCTGAGGATCTTTTGAAATCCTCTTTTTTTGTTATTCTTTTATAATGCCTTAAAAAGTTAAAAAACGATAATATTTACCGAAAAAAAAACATTAAAATCTGACTATTTGCTTAAAAGCTAAGATATAACATGCAGTGATTAAGACTTACAACAGCCTTTGCAGCGAGCTAGATATTTTTACCGATAGCCTGCCGATCTTCAGAAAAAAAGTTCTGAGTTTGTTGAGAGATACAGATACAAGTTGGACATACATTATTTATATATTTTTTTCTTTTAATTGGAAACCAGAAAAGGAAACATTTCTCGTGTTTCCATTTCTGGTTTCCCCTTTTAAATAATTTTCTTTTGTTATTTTTTAAATTATGTAGGTACTTACATAGTCAAGCGTTACCCATTTTTTTTTATTATATTTAACCATACGCATGCTGTGGCACCTTAAAATGTTAAGCATTTAATTATAATGTTAGTGCTAGTGCATTTAGATTTAAAATAATGTTATAACTACTATTTTTTTTTATCCTATAATAGGTTTGCGCTTGACCACAACTTGCCTGATGTGAAGCAATGTTGCATGGAACGCGCTTACCTAATAAATATCGTCACTCTTGACTTGAAGGCAGGTTAGATTATAGTTATCGGGAAACAGAGATGCCGGCAACGAATTCCACAACTTGGCAGTTCGCACAATAAAAGTGGAGGCAAAGCGCTTTGTGCGTGCCCGTGGAATTTCCACAATATATCGGTGGCGCATATCCGTACCTCTAGTTTCCGATGTCCGTTGTTGTTGTTGGTTGGTTGTCCAAATAAATAAATAAATACATAAATACACCGTCATTAAAGTAACAAATTACCTAATTAATTAATAAAGCAACGGTTTTGTTTTGGCAAAAGTGCCATCTCGTCGCATGCTGCTTGAGAAAGCATGCGAGAGTTCCCATGAGTCTTCGCCATCACTCCGACAGTGTGCACTTAGTATAAAACTAGAATACTTGTCGCAATCTTTTCCGAGACATCTATAACCGCGGAATTTTCACAAGGACAGAATTAAATGGTTTGTGTCCTGTTTGTTAAGAGTTTCGCTATTGTTTTCCTAGAATAAATAGGTTTAGCTATTTATTAACCTAGGAGCAAAATCTTAATAAATAGATTGGGATTATTAATCTCCAGTTAGGTAGCTTGATTACTAAAACACAATCAATTAAAAAAAAAATTTGACAGGTGTATTTTTTAAAAAGTAGGTAAATAATACCACAGATAACATTAAGCATAATAAATAAAGAGGAGTTCGTAATTTCGGAGTCGTAAAAGTGTAATTTTGACCGTTTTGACACATGTCATCGCGACATTACTAAGCACGACACTCTAAAATAAGCGCGAAAAGAATGATGTATTTTTAAAAACACTTTTTTGAAAATGTGAAAAAAATGGCTAATCTTTTCTTTTCTTGTTTTTTTATTTTTTTTATCTTTTTTATATGTACTTATTTAAACTTGACATTGGCAAAATTGCGGAATAATTTCTGCAGAGGCCATAATTAAAAGAAAAAGAAAAACACTTTTAGTAAGTAATTAGGTACCTACATATTATTTTATTATTTCTTTCCAAGTTACAAAAACGGGCCTTTAATTTTTTGACAAGTATTATATCATCTGTGTCTATCTTTAATATTGTTTTTGCAACGGCTGAAGGCCCTGTTGCCAATGCCACGAATAAACTCAATTTAAAAAACAAAACTTGAGAGGTGTCAAGGGACACTCGGATGAAACGAAGTTCCTTTCGATTAATTAGTGAAGGAATTGTAATAATTTTTTTTTTAAGTCATAATAATATTTTTTTTTCTATTTCGAGAGAGAGACAGATAGACAGAGAAACATGCGCACGCCGCACAGCTTACAATAGCTTACTATAGCAAAAAGTGTCGAGACAACTTTTCGTAAGAATTTTTTCCGTCTAGCCCCCTTTCACAACGCGCGATAAGGAACTTCGTTCCAAAAAAAAAAAGAAAATTGGTTAGTATATCTTCGTAGTAGGTAGGGTACCAATAACACAAGCAAATGTAATTGTTTAATTTTAGACTAGATGGCGCTGTATTTGTGAAAATATTATTAGTAGATATTATAACTTGTATTGATAAGTAGATGTATTCTGTATGTAGAACAACATTTAGTTAATCCAAATGAAACATGTTATCATTTCACCGGAACATGCTAATCCTCTTATCACCACACTGATAACAACCTCGACATGAAATATGACGTTTTGAAACTATGAACACACTTTTAGCACTTGGTTACATAAATAAATAAACTTGAGTATGATCAGGTGTACTCTTGATTCTCGATGTTATTTAAAATTTAAGATTGGGATCCAGTACTTGTGGATACTGTTGAGAACTTGAACCCAACTCTAGCACACAGAAACATAGTTATAGATTAATCCTAAAGGGGTAAATTTATTCTCCTTTATGTAATTTTGTTTGGCTCGCTAAAAGTCCGAAATGACTAAAACAGATTTGGTTGAATTTGAAAATGAAGGAGGTATTCGGGCCTGAAGAGCCGGTGATGTGGTCGGTAAGATGCTTGCTTTTCAGACCACAGGGTTCACTGAGCCAACATTTTCTTCAAGCAGGTTTCAAGAAAATGACGTACCTAGTCCACGTAGAGCACCAATCTCAAAAGCACCTGCACGAAGCGCACCTAGCCTAGTCCACGAAGAGCACTTAAGAATATTTTTGAAAGGTGCTCTTTGTGGACAAAAATGTACAATAATTTAGTATCCACGAAGAGCACCTGACAAAATTATTTATAGGTGCTCTTTGTGGACAAGGGTAGGTGCGCTTCACGCAGGTGCTCTTCAGATGGGTGCTCTAAGTGGACTACGTCAAGAAAATTACCAAATCACGACCCAGTTACATGAAACCAGAACAGTTGGTCGTAATTTTCGCATTTTTTGTATTTTTTTCAAGACCTGCCATTATCTTATTAACCCCAATTAAACTTAACTATAATTGTAAGTATATGTGAATTAAAACAATCTAAATTAAACATCCACATCGGTTCAGTAAATATGTAATTACATACAACTCGTATTGGTGTCGAGAACCAAGGGCGTAACCTTCGTGACAAGATTCTGTTACCTCCAACAAGCCCAGCCTTTATATTAGGTTTTAGAGAAAGCTTGGTAAAAATATACCTACAGATAGACCCTAATAAACCGTCTAGATGGTGTAGACAGAGGTGATTCGCACCTATATCTAGTTAATAAGTCCCAAATGTAAGAAATAAAGGGGTTACAAAAGGTATCTAATAATAGTATTAGATACCTTTTATGCGTTTGCTTAGCTCAAATTCTGATATTAATTTGTTTCTCAGAAGCCTCAAATAAACAAAGAAAATGGCGTCTTACACATTTTCTATGTTTTTTTATAACTCTCCTGGAAGGTGTAGGCAAATAGTTGTTACTTCCCAAATGTAGGGAATAAGGTAAAAGAAAGTCGATTTATAATCTTTATAATGTGTTTCTTTGGCCCTTATTTGGACATTAATTTGTTTCTCAGTAGCGTTAAATATGACAATCAAAATGGCGGCTCACCAATTTTTTAAACGTTATATTAAAACTCGCCTGAAAGGTGATTCGCACCTACTCTAGTTATTAGGTCCCAAATGCAGGGAATAAAAGGACAACAAAGCTTATTTATTACGTTTTACACGTGTCCTTGGCCCTCATTTTAATATTCATATATTTCTCGCGCTGAATAGACAAACAAAATGGCCGCTAACCTATTTTTTATATTCTAACCCCCGTATTCACATCTTATACGCTTATTACAGCTAAAACAGGTTTATAATTCGTTTGTCTTTGTTTTCATCTTGACATTTATACTAGTAAGAAAGAGACAAAGTCCATTTTAACTAAAGAGTCTTAAGATTTTTAAGAATAAGACCGTTATGCTATTATAACACGAGAAAAAGAACATGGCTTCTAAACATACAGCCAGTCATTCACTGCACGGTACCAAAAGAAATTGGACTATTTTAATGTAGACTCGCGTCTCAAAAAATATAGAGCATATTTTGTTTTTGATTTTTTTTATACAAAGACAGAAACTAATAAGCCTGTAAGGTAGGCAGAGGTGACTGTCACGTGTTGTTAATATTAGGTCCTAATCCTAAGATCTACAAGGGGGCAAACCTAGAAGTACGCAGTGATATTGCTGGGGTACCTGGGTACCTATAGTAAACTAGGTAGAGCTGGTACATTTAGTACATAGGTCCTAGTTATTCGAAAACAGCTTGGATGAATTACAATTAGGTTTACTACTTATAACCGTAGCTTGAAACTTGAGTGGAATTAATAAGGAAGTTTTGTTTGCAATTAAGTGTAAAAACCTAGATAATTTTGATTCCACACCTACTTGAGGTACCTACCTACCTATGTATATCTAGGGTAAAAATTTCATAACAATAATTAATAATATTAATATTATATTTGAATATCGGTGAAGGAAAACATCCTGAGGAAATCGGCATGTCTAAGTAGGTACTAACCATTCGAGGACATGTGACATCTACCAACCTGCACTTGGCCACCGTGTGTGGATTAAGGCCTAAACTCTCTCAACTCATAAGATAGTTATGAGAAGACCCGTGCTCAGCAGTGGGACACTAAAAAGGGTTGAGGTGAATTAATAATATTATTTTTTTTCACACCTTTTAGATTCATTTTATGGTGCTTAGGTACACTTAAATGCATTGCACATTGCATGTGCGCCAAGCTCCAACGTCGGACCACGGTTTTTCCTCCAAATCGCTTTGTGATAATTTTAAACAGTTATTAGGATAACTATTGTTAAGTATTTCAGTAATGATAAATATATAATAAAATGATAAGTTTATCACCACAATCAACAGTACACAAGTCGAAGGTAAAAAAATGGTGAGGCGCCAGCGCCATTTTGATTGTCTATTTCGCGCGGGAAACAAACGGATATCAAAATCAGGGCCAAGGAGACGTACCTATTTTTCTGTCTATTGTGTTATGTATAAATTTACATATTGCAACAACACTACGTAATAAATATGTAAGTCATTATATCTCAATGTTAGGAGGAAACTTTAGACTTTTATTAAATAAGTACTTTGAGTGACTAAAAACTTGCAAATATGAGTTGATTGGTTAGTTAGTTTCAATGTTAGAAGGTAAGCAGCCAATCAGAAGCGTTGTGTGATGATTAATATGCATAATTAATTAAAATATTAAAATGGCGACCGGAAATCTTAACATTTTCTTTAACCTATGTTTAGTTTACACTGACTAAAACTAACTAGAATTTAAATTATCAAATCTAGGCAGAAGCATTAGTTAGTTTAGCTTATTATACTATGTACATAGATATCTAATCAATAAAATATTGAAATGAAGCTATTTTGTAACGGATTTTAGATTTGAGATCCCAACGTTTCAAAGTCTTTTCAGACTTCATGGTCACGGGTGAAGTCTGCAAAGACTTTGAAACGTATTGAATCTAATGTTAACCCGTGATAAAATCCGATGTAAAATAGTTTTATTTCAATGTGTGAAATTCGCGTAAATCTAAGTAAATACCAATACACTATTGCTATATTCAAATACAGAGTCATCAATTAAATAGTTTTTATGTTGATTTCACTGCATAGGCCGCCATTTTGATTAAACGGTTTACCGCCAAAAGTCAACACAGTTACGGAATAGATAAACCGTTTCGGCCGTTATCTTACCGTGAAAAAAAAAAGCGCGCCCGCCCACTACTATTCGCTTACGGTATTTCGAACGAGAAAAAGAGACAGAAACACACGCGTTTGAACGTGTTAGAAAGAGTGAGTTACATTTTTGTGTGTGCGTTGTTGTCAACAGTAAAGTTGGTTTGGCCTAAATGACGGTTTTATTAAATTAATTGCGTCTATGCATTGTTCAAATATTAGGTATTTTGTGGTTGTAGATAAAATTGTTTGTTGAAACGAGTAGAATTGTTTTGATGGAGCTGTTTGACGTTAATATTAATATTTATTATTGTAATTAAGAAAATAATAGTCAGTTACTTAGTTTAATTACTTACCTACTAAGTAATTATCAATTTTGTTGCGTTCCAAATAGGTAGGTACCTACTTATGAGAATAGTTATAGGTTTGACGGAATAAAGTCTTAAAATAATAGACAAATGACAATTTCAACGAGATAATTTTGTGACTCGACTGTTTTCCTACCTGCTCTATCTCTATAAATTCGACCCTTTTAGTTAGTAGACCCAAGCAATGTGCTTGTTTGAACCCATTTTAGTGTCCCACTGCAGGGCACGGGTCTTCTCTCGAGTAACTAATGAGCTGAGACAGTCTAGGCCTCCACACACGCTGGCCAAACAGTCCGAGTTGCGTCGCGCAAGGGACGCACCGCGCCTCAGGCTGATCGTCATAAAGCAGTAAGTATAGATAAACCGGTATTAACAGCAAAGGACGCGTCGTGCTCTAGGCCGACATCATACCTACCCTACCTCAAAAGCTAAGCTAAGCTCAGCTTAGGCCTCACGAACTGTACCTACGTACGGAATATTTTTCGTATTTTTTTAAATACATTTATTTCCTTAGGTAAATGTCTTGTTTCTTCAAATCATCCAAATAGGTTTACCTACCTAGAAAAGAGTTCTGAGGTAGAACACATAAAAATGCAGTAAAATTAGGACCCTCCTCTATTTATAAGTCGGTTAAAAAGGTTTGTATTTGCATTGTTTTCAAGTTTTTTTGACATTGTCGTTCGAGGCGTTAATTTTCAACAGCCTTCAAAATACGACAACAAACAACCAATCAGAGAGGCTTTTTGCCTTTGTAGATTTTACTTTGACTTTGGACTTTTGTGATGCAAAATTAGTTACTACTTAATACAGAACATTCCTCTCAACTAGACTGCTGATTCCAGCCTTTTTTACAGAGAAAATTAAAAAAAAAAATATTCTGGGACATTAACACACACGGTCATCTGGTCCCAAGCTAAGCAGAGCTTGTGTTATGGAAACCAGATAACTGGTATATACTATAGGTACATATATAATACTTTTCTTTTGTAAATATATAGGTAGGTACTTATAATAGATATTTACACCCAGACTCGACGGAAACACAAATGTTTGTCTCGGGTGGGAATCGCACCCACGACCTGCGGCGTTAAAAGCAAGTATCTTACCGACCGACCGAAAAGCCCACACTAAAGCAATTTACCTACTTTAAAATTTGAAAACATTAGGGAGAATATATTAGAAAAGTGTATATTAATTGGTAAATAAAACAAACAAGAACCTACTTTACTTTTTAGCATCAAACTCGCTAAACTGACTTTGATAATATTTAGATGGAACTACATAATAAAGCCAGAGGTCGTGGGTTCGATTCTCACCCAGAACAAATCTGTGTGATGTGCCGATTGTTTGTTCTGTGTCTGGGTCTAATTTATCTTTATTATGTAAGTACAAATTTAGGTATAGGTATTCGTTCCCATAGCACAAGTTAATAGAATTGCTTAATTTGTTTGTTTGTTTGTTCTGTACTGGATTTAACTTACCTGCGATGAGTACAAGAATGCATTAGATTGATTTTGTCTACCTTCCCTCCAACTACTTGCTTCACATAATACTTATGTACAAAGGTAGAGCGGAGTCTCCTAACACAAGCATTACTTGCTTAAAAGGAGGCTTCAACAACTAGGAACTAGTGATAAGTAACATTATTGTGAAACATTAAATTTTTTTTTATTTTTATTTATTATAAAAAACTTTGCTAAATTTAGTTACTTTTATTATAAATTGTACTTTTTGTTTCTGGTTAAGTGATTTGTATTCTTTTGAGAATTAAATATCTTTAATCATAACCGTAATTTGGGACTAGATGGCGCTGTTTAAGTGAAAACATTATTATTACTTGTAAGGAACTACTTTCCAAGTAGTTCCGTTTAAAAATTATCCAAATGAGTTTAGCTGGTTTTGAAGGTTAGGTGGGTGGTTGTAACCAAAATTTAGACAACACCCTTCAATTTCATAAAACAATTCATAAATATTGAAAACTAGGCATAATTCGGCACGAATTCGCATAAAATCAACACGCAAAGCATTCAGTATTGAAGTAACAAGCCCAAGGTCATAGATAACAAGACTGGGTTTGAATAAACCTACATAACTTGTATATTACATTACCTAGGCTTAAATTTGTGTTAAATCCTTAAACATCAGGACCCTGATGTTTAGGGTTATCTTTGATAGACAAATGTCGAAAAAATGACAGAAAATTTATGGAATCCTTATTTTATCTTCGACATAATATGTCTATTAGAGATAAATGTCTAGATCGCGAGAATCGAGGTCCAGGACCACAATTCACGCGGTTTAGACATTTATCTAAAACTCGAATGTATCTAAAAAAATGTAGGTAACGGTAGGAAAAATAATTGGACTATTTTTATGTTACTTTTAACACGTGTATAAAAAAAAATATAAAACATATTCTCGATATACACGATAATACACGCCCAGGAATCGAACCCGCGACCTTATATTTCTAAGGCACCCTTACCGCTGCGCCACCGCGCTCATTGTACGTTGACAGGGAAAAACCCTAGTTAATCCCCTGCAAATCATTTTTAAACTTTGCTGTAATAAACTATGACAAAATGGCGGGAAATACACGCCGCCATTTTTGGTTCTACCTACAAAGTACTTGAGTGATATGATATCATTAGATAACGACTACCTTGTTATCAGAATATTTGTTAGTGAGAATAGAAATAGATAGGGAAATACGGGTGATTTTCTCCTTTGCCTACACCCTAGGTTGTCACAGCCGTGGTTGTTTACATAATAAAAAATAATAGTAGGAGAACCGGTGATGTTGTATGAGGATTTACTCGAGTGTTGTTGAATCCTGTTAATTTCAAAGAAGGGAAAAATGGAGACTATTAAAAAGTTTATGTATTTTCATTGGTGAGAAAAGGGTTTTCAAGATTTTCTTTAGGATCTTTGCTACTTTTAAGTACTTATACTTAGGAGATTTAATTGTCTATTATTCCTAATTGAATTTCACACTAATAACAATAAGCCGGGCCGCGCCACAATTATATTACAATGAAAATTTACACGAAAATTGTACAAACTTTCATCCACGATGCGTTAGGCCTAATTATATGCCATATACTGTAAGTCTTGTAACGTTCTCTTGCCTATATCTTGTACACACGGCTAGACATAAACCTATAAACATATATTTAAGCTGACCTCTCAATGCGAGATCAGCTTATACTGAAAATGTATAGCTTGATAAGTAACCGTGTGTACTCAAATCAAAGTATTTTTGGAATGCATATTAATAATATTAATAAATTTCTCATCTCTTGCTTACTTTTTTTATGTTTTAATTGACTGCCCTAAGACTCTCGACTTAAGTAATGAGCTTTGACGAAAGTATTCAAAATGGCGCAAGGTGCATTGTTAATCAGCCGTGATCAATGAAATTTCCAAATCCCGTCTTCAGCTCCCCTACTAGTACTTAAATATCCTTACATAAATAGAGATTCCAAAAAATGCCAATATCCACATTTTATAAATAAATATTTAAATATAAAAATCTTTTATAACTCAAAAACGGGCTTACCTATTCAAACCAAATGTTTAGGCATTGTTTGGACTATTTAGTAGATGGTTTATGTGAAGTTTGCACAAAATCGGTTACGCGGTTCTTTATTTATCAATGTTTTTCTAAATTGTTGCGTGGGCTGAAGTTGCCCGGGCGAAGCTGGGGCGGGCCGCTAGTAATTAATAAAACCAATTTGTTGGTCTAAAAAACGTCAAAATGACACGGACTTTTTAAGCACGTAAAATTAAAGTGCATTGATATTATCATTGAGTTGACTGTAAGCTAAGCTTTATCACAGATAATATATAAGCTATACGATTTAGTAATAAAGAGATAAAAGATATTTTCAACAAAATTTAATAAAACATGGTGAATCTATCGTCCTAAGTTGTACGAAATTACTAGCTTCAGCCTACGGTTTTGCCCCCATATACCCCGTATCACCTCATACAGAATCTATATGCCAAATTTGGAGTCTCTAGACCCAGCGGTTTGGGATGTGCGTTGATATCTTATTAGATAGATTATTAACATGACTAATAACAGATTATTAACACAACTCGCACATAGCCAGCGTACTTACATAAAACGCTTATAGGTAACTATCTTAATAACCGTACCCATCAGACCTAACAACTCACTGATAATAAAAATTCTATTACTTCTGTTTCTATAACTAATACTTATTTCTAAGTAGTTCCGTTTTAAAAAAAAACTAAATTCTAAAATCTAAAGCTGTTTTAGGACGGTTTGTAAAGGAGAAAAGCTGCTTGTTATCACAGTTTATGCGACTCATTCGATAAAAAAATAAAAAAAAAATTAAATAATTTATTAAAATAAAACTACTTTTTAACGGATTGACTGACTGTGATGTTCACGGATGGACTGACATGAAGTCTGAAAAGACTTTGAAACATCGGGATCTAAAAACAAATAAACCGCGATAAAATCCGTTAAAAAGTAGTTTTATTTCAATGTGTGATATTCGCGTAAATCTAAGACAATATATATTGGAACGAAGTTTCAATATATATTGAAGGCAGGCTTTTTTATTTTAATTACCCCGACATAACGATTTGGAAGTATTTTTGACGCATTATTTAATTAAGTTTTAATTTAGTTTAGTGTTGTGATTGTTATGCAGTAAGGTTCTGTTTATAAAAATATTTATGATCATAGTCGAACCCAATTCAATTTTGTGAGACTTTTTATTTCTGTATTGTGCGCGTTACTAAACTGTTGTGCAATGCTAGTATAAAGTCACCTTACCAATACAGTCCGCTACATCTCGTATCGAGGGATCACCGATGTCTGGCCACATAGGCAGAGACTCCATCAGGTACATAGAGACACAGATTCGTCTATCTTTAACATCTATCTTTTTGGTCCGTAGTCAAATATCGCGTCGCTATGTATAGCATATCTTGTAGTACCACACAGTTTTATAAAAAACAAAAGTACATCGGCCATGAACCTCTCTTTAACTGGGTCACATCAGATATAAGTATGTATGTTTGTATGTGTGTAGTGTGTGTACTGAGCGCATGAGTCAGATCGTGCACTTTTATTTATATGCACTGACATATGGCAATCTGAATGTTATATCAATGCCCTTGTGCCTATGAGATGTTTAGGTACTTTTTAATATTCTGAAATAGGCTTGCGTTCAACTTAAACTTGCCATAAGTTAAGCAATGATGTTGTTTGTAGTCTACAGTCGAACGCGCCCACCCAATATACCGATGCACTCGGAATTACGAATGTTTTTCGGTGAAAAGGTGGCAGTGGAATAGGCTTCATATGGTTAGAAACCATAAAGGAGCAACAATTTCGACCCACTGTCTTAAATAGTGTCACCAGACATCGCACTGGTACACGGCCTATTCCACTTGGCGGTGCAGCTTTGTCTGGTAGGTGGTTACTAACCACGGTCGAAGGCTACCACCAGTTAATAAGTAGGTAGTGAAATACTATAAGATGTTATTAAAAGTCTTAGATTCTTGTTTAGCAAAAATGTGCTTGATTGCACCCATTTTTACTGTCCCACTGAGTTGAAAGTTTAGGCCTTAATCCACACAAAACAAGTGGTTGGTGGATGTCACATGTCCTCGAATGATTACTTTGATAGCTCGATTAACTCTACCGTTATTGAGAAGCGGCGATAAAATTTCACACACAGATGTGTGGGTGCGACCGGGGATCGAACCTGCGACCTTATATTTCCAAGGCAAGGTCGATACCGCTGCGCCACCACTTCACTATGCAGCAAAAATATAATTAAAAAAATGTCCTATTTGCAAATTTGATCCCAAACTAAGCAGAGCTTGTAACAAAGAGAATACATGATTTTCACCTTTGCCTACACTTTTGGTGCACGCAAGTAATATTATATTTACTTTTATGCTTAAACCACTTAACTAATACTAATGAACTAAAGAACTCTAGGAATATTATTCTACTTTATAACCGACTGCGCGAAAGACAATATTTAGTATTGTCTTAGATTTCCACCCGTGAACATGAAGTCTGAAAAGACTTTAAAACGTAGGGATCTAAAATCTAAAATAAACCGCGATAGAATCCGTTAAGAAGTAATTTATTTCAAGACAATATTTGTCAATAATTTTGACCGAGAAACATGCGGATGGACCCAGGTTTGGTAGAAACACTAAAAATATAATATTACGGTAGAAAGCTAATAAAGAATTAAAATAAACGACCACTGTGGAATCATACTCTTAAAAAAATTGATAAATCTTTGTGCACATTATGTGATGGAGTACAAAATAACGGGCCTTATTCATAAAACAGTTATATGACTCTTTAGTTAAAATGGACTATATCTCCTTCTTACTAGTATAAATATCAAGATGACAGACAAAGACAAACGAATTATAAACCTATTTTAGCTATAATGAGCTTAAAATACGTTTATGAATAGGTACGGGGGTTAATTTAAAAAAAAATACGCATCTGAATTAACCTCCTTCTTGTTGAAGTCGGTTAAAATACTTAATTAAAATTTATACAACGTTTTATAGCTTATACAAAATTTAAGAAAACTCAGTTTAACTTTTAAATTGGCTTAAAAAGTCAAAACTACTTGATAACAAAGCGATTCAGAGCACCTAGGTAGAGTATATTGCTAGAAAAATGTCTGACTAAAGAAAATGAACTTTCTTAAAAACTAAAAGTCTGACCTACGAAATTACTTCCTACGGACAGCGCAATAAAACTCTTTGGGGATAAGGTGAGGCATCACTGATAGCGGGCAAAAGAAAAAGTCAAACAGTTCCAACAACACAACACATAAAAAAAGTTAAATTATAGTGTTTAATTTTATTTTAAAAGAAACTATATTGCTTACTTTTAGTGTTTTGAATGTTTGTTAATATGTAGAGACAATAAAGAGGAGTGTTTTAAGAACTGAATAAACTATATTACACTTTCAATCTTGGAGTTTGTACAAATCATAGACATTACAATTGTAGCGAAAATCCTAAGATGCTAAAATGTCTCTTATCCCACTATTTAATTATGACACTATTGAAATCTAACTTTTTCTTTTATTCTATGATTTCTATTAATTGGACATAAAATTGTATAAATAAATAAATAATGATTACAAAACTGATAAAACTATCAATTCAGTATCCCAATGCTGAGAAGACCAGTTGACTCAACCATCTTAAGTTTATTCTGAAACAGGCTTGTACTTGTCTACAACTTGCCTGATGTTAAGAAAAGATGTAGTCTACTATGGAACGCGCCTACCCAATATGCCGATTTACTCGTAATTACTAATAATTTCCGGTAAGAAGGTGGCAGTTGAATGAGGCTCTATATGGTAAGAAACCATAAAGGAGCAACAATTTCGACCCACCCTCTTAAATAGCTAGTTTTTAATATATATATAATAACGCACAATATGTAGGTAAATGTATACCCAAGTCCCGCGGGCGCAAACTCAGGCGGAAAGCTAAGTTTCGAGAGAATTAATAATCGTTATTTTTATTTAATTTACCTACTCAATTAAAAACTAATTCACATTTTCAGATAGTCGCTATCAAAAAGACCCAACCCTCTGGGTGGGATGGGTGCAACTGTAGAGGGGGGTAGGGGGGGACTGGGAGCGTAATTGGGACTTTTTCTTTGGACTTTCCTTTTGTTTTGCAAAGTGACTTCTTTCTTGTGTCCGCCATTGAAATCGATTGAGGGAAATGAAGGGAACCTAGTGCCTTAAACTATTGGGAGGTTTGAGATTCTCATTGTGATGAGTTTGAAGAATGTTTGAGGTTTTACTTTTTTATTGAGCGCTGTGAAGGTTTGAGACAATGGAGTGTAATTAAAGTATTTCTTAATTGAGAGACAAACGTGTTTAAGTTAGTATTTACCTTTTTTTATATGATTTTAATAGATATCATCTCACCTGTATTACCCACTCAAAAGAGTAGGCATAGGCGATTATCACCCAATTTTTGCCTGCTAAGTTATAGGTTCCATACGTAACAGGTTGCGAGAATATTGCTCGAACCGGGATTCGAACCCGCGACCTCGGGGTTATTAAGCGAATACGCTTATCATTACACCACCGATGCAGTTGTTATTATTGATATTAAATATAGTAATCATTTTTTTTTACTATTGGGATACCTTCAAGCAAAATATTATAAAAAAAATGTCAGACCCGTATTTTTTGCTTTATGAAACAAAATTTATATTAAATTAACTTTATGGAGTGGAAGTGCACTACGTCATACCTCTGTATAACTTACCTAGGTGTGACGTCATCCGAGATATTGCTTGGACGTATCACCCGTAATCTTTGGATCACACAAAAAATAGAAAAAACAAGTGTCCAGCATTTTTAATTTATCTATCTTACAGTCATAAAAGTCCACCCTATTCACTCCTGTAGTTATTACATTTTACATTACGGACATACCTATTAATATTACGACCAATTTTCACCGTGGATATATTTTTCTATGCAAATTCGTACGTGTTAACAAAACTATTGTAAAATAATGAGCTAATTTCGATGCAACTTTTGTTTTCTCATTTACGCTACGGCCACGGGACTTGGCGTCGGGCGGTGCGTTTTGCGATTTCATCGTACATTGCGTATTTGCTTTAGAATTGTCTAAAGACAAGTGAACGCGACTGGGCAATGAACTACAAAATCGCCAGTCGCACCGCCCGACGCTGTATCCCGTGGCCACGGCGTTAGAGATCGTTTAGTTTAAACTGCTTATCACACGACACACTGTTATGTTATAATATTTAGTCTAAACTGCATATTACATCGAAAACCTCACCAACCTGCGCTTGGCCAGCGTGTGTAGTTAAAGGCCTAAACTCTCAACTCGTAAGATAGTTGAGAGATGACCCGTGCCCAGCAGTGGGATACTTAAAAGTGTTGAAGTGAAACTGCTTGAAAATTTAAGATTATTTTATGTTACCTTGTCCAATTAGGTTTTTATATTACTACCAACACGCGCCGGGTTCGTATGGGTATATTCTACACCTAAACCTTCCTCATGGATCACTCTATCTATTGGTGAAAAACGCATCAAAATTCGTTTAGTCGTTTTTGAGTTTATTGTTAACAGACAGTGGAATTGACGTAATTTCAATAAGCTATCTGTTGGGGGGTTCGAAATACGCAATATTAAAAGTACAGTTGCAATCGTAGATTAACCAATTTATTTGGTTAAAGGTTGCTTGCGACGATGTTACAACGTTGTAATAGTTACAAAATAGAAATGTTTTATGAGTACCTACTTCTCCGTGACGTCACCCTGGCGTGTCGTCCCCATTGTGTCATGGTTTATGTTATAAAGTGCTATAGAATATTTTTGACAGGATGAATCACTGAATAGCAATCTCAAATCTCAAAACTAACTGAAGTCCCACCCAAGTCGCAACCAGCCTTCTGATCACGTGTGTTGTCAAGTTGTCAACTAAGCGTTTTGTTAACTCCTTGATTGTTATTGTTATTATCATTCGCCAATACGCAGGCAAAGGTTTTGACCAAACAGCTTATTCTTATTTTTAGAACGAAGTTCCTTATCGCGCGTTGTGAAAGGAGGCTAGACGGAAAAAATTCTTACGAAAAGTTGTCACGACACTTTTTGCTATAGTAAGCTATTGTAAGCTGTGCGGCGGCGGCGTGCGCAAGTTTCTCTGTCTGTCTGTCTGTCTGTATTATTACGAAAATTGAGCCTACTGATTAAGTTTATATTAAATTATATTTGTTACTAATAAAAAAAAATTATTACAATTCCTTCACTAATTAATCGAAAGGAACTTCGTTCCATCCGGGTGTTCCTTGACACCTCTCAACTTTGTTTTATTTCTGGGTATCAATCGAAATATATGCCAAAGCAATCTCTAATTTATCAAATCCAAAAGGCTAACGCCATGTATGTTTTTATCCTAGGTCTAATAGGCTAACGCCGTGTCTGCTGTTTAAAATAAGGTCAAAACAAAGTCTGATTTTCCAATTGTAGAGTCATCTTTTTCTTGTCAAATAAAATCTTACATTTCCTTCACAGTTCTGAGTATTTTGTACAGGGGCATGGAAAGTGAACATGCTCCTCCACGGACAGTCTTAACACCAAACGTTTTAGGTACCTACTTACCTTAAAAATATTTGGATCAGAAATACTGAATGTAATGCGGAGACCCCATGTCGTTAAAATTTAGCACACACATAAACACACACACACACACGCTGTAGAGTAGTAAGTACTCACTGAGTGTGTATGTGTGTGTGAACCCTAGGTTTTCGCCTAGGTCCCTGTCTATTTAGTAACAGACTAGGGAAAAGGGTGCGCCTAGACAAAAGTACAGATAGCAAAAAAAAATGTTTTTACTAATAGATAACATAACATGTCATAGCGTCATACTAGTATTACCAGATGGTATAAGCAGGGGCGAATATCACCCTCCTTTTATCGGCTATGTTTAGGTACCATACAATACAACTCGACACAGACATTTATGTGATGAACATGTCTGTTTGCCTCGAGTTTGGGTGTAATTATGTATTATAAGTATTCAATTACAAAAGTATTTAATGTATAGTATATACCGGTTATCTGGTTTCCATAACACAAGCTCTGTTTAGCTTGGGATCATGACCGTGTGTGTTAATGTTGTCCCACATATTATTATTATTTTTATAAAGGTAAATTTTCCTCGGAAAATATCATCGGAATAAATTCCAAAACTCAAGGTGCAACTAAGATTGAAGCTAAGACACTATCACTAAAAACTAATCTGTAAACGTGACGTCACGCGACACTTTTTTGGCTACACATCATTATACATTTCCAGTATGGGCAGGTCTAGCATTGTATGCAATTTCCGTAAAACGAGAGGTCTCGGTTGAAACGTCGCTCGGGATCTAAAATCTAAAATAAACCGCGATAAAATCCGTTAAAAAATAATTTTATTTCAATACGAGAGGTCAGCTTATAGTTTTGCATAGCTTGGTAGAGCCGTGTGTACTAGGTATCGCCTTTATTTTCTTTTCAAACAATCTACAAAACGGATACAAAAAATAATAAATCTTGTCATAGTGTCAATAGGGTCGTCCCCTAC
Organism: Meganola albula; assembly: GCA_936450015.1. NCBI lineage: Eukaryota > Metazoa > Arthropoda > Insecta > Lepidoptera > Nolidae > Meganola > Meganola albula. The sequence goes on along the minus strand of OW388165.1, from coordinate 2,620,103 downwards.
ACATAAAACGGAATTCTCCAGCGAATTGTATGTTATATTTACCTCTGCCTTACACCTTCAGATAATACAGATTCGCTCTATTTTATATGTGTTTGGAATTAAAAAAAAAGCTTGGTCAACTGTCACAAATTGTGACAAAAAAAGATAATTAGCAACTAATTTGCTGTCTGTACCACAGCCGAACCCTTTTACAACGATTTGTTGTAAAGGTCATTGCCCTTTATCCATCCCTTTCTGTTATCATATTTTCTAAATCATCCGTCCCTTTCGCACATGCTTAAGAACTACCGGAATTATAAAGTTTTTTTTTACGGCAGTATTTTTGTTGATTAATAGTTAAAACTTAGCCATTTTGTATTATTGTGATGTGATGTCTATGGTTTGAAGTCTGGATCTTACCTGAAAAAATAAAATGAAAAAGTTAAATATTTAATATTTGACTGGTCTGTGGGCGGCGGGCGTAGTGATTTGCGAACCTGACTGCTAAGCTGCTAAGGTCGTGGGTTCGATTCCCAATCCTGGGATGATTGGTGCTGGCCAATCAATGATGAGCATGATTGTTGTTCTGTCTGGGTTTCATTTATCTATCATGTATGTATCAAACTACCTAATACCTAACCTAAACTAATGCGTCAAAAAATTCTGTCTCATCTTTATCTTCCAAGAAATTGATTGATTGCAAAATTAAAAAAAACACAGACCGTATTTAATAAAAAAAACCAGAACCTACGTATAATCTTTTATTTCAGGTATGTATTTAGTTTAGGTTGGTAGATTAATAAAATGTCAATCCATGTGTACTAGATATGAAGCATATTATATTTCGAATAAGTATACCTGTTTAAAAAGATAAAGCCTAATATTAAGTACTTTATTCTTACGACCCATAATAAACTTACCACGAAAAAAATTAAAGTAGTGTTTTCTTTCTCAAAAGCCAAAGAACAGTCTGTCATTGGCATAGGTCAGTAACCTAACCGTCATTTCATTCCAATTTCAAACTTGGAACTTGGAACTCCGACCGAAGAATCCACGCACACATACACAGTGCACGCACACGAATTGGGCGTGTTTTAATATGTATTTGTATTTATGTAGGGCACGCACACATGCGTAAGTTAAGTATATGGGTCGGCGGACACGTAATGAAATCTTTTCGGCCAGTCATTTAAGAACCTTTGTATTAAAAGTATTTACTGAATTAACCTAATTCTATTTTTAACTGGTAGGTAATATTAAAAATAAAAAGTATTTTCTCAAAGTTTTTTTTTAATTACTTACACAAAGTAGGTAATATTAGCTGTCTATAACTGGATCGCATAGCGTCACTAAAATATCATTTTTTTTTTAGAAAACTTCAACATTTTAATGAAAGAAAAACCGGTAACATATTTGGAAGTATTTACAAATTCTGGACAAAACCTTTACATATTAGTTTTAATTATGTTATGTACAAAATTAATTGCATCATTTTTTTGAATTACAACTCGTAAAAGGTCAGATATATACTGGTTTATGGTAAATTCCCCAAGTTTAAGAGTGGAATGGGTTTTATTCCTCGCGTATTTTACATACCTTTCCATCAAATCTAAGTTTTATTTAAGTTTTAACTTACGTTGGCGAATGCTTAGTACAGCGATATCCCAACTTAATCTCAGACAGTGACGCAAGCGGAAACATTGTCTCGCTGACATTCGTGCCGACTCAAGGCAAAATGGTGTCGACAAACTACTTTTAAGACATATATTTTTCGACGGTAAATTCGGGTTTTGTTTGCCGTTTACTGTGTCTTCTTTGTGTGTTTTATTATTAAATTGTTTTATTTTTATTGGTCTTGAAAAAATTTAGAACCCATTTATCCTTGTAACCACTGTAAAAATAAGTATAGCAAAGCTTTTTTCCACCATTTGTGTAATTCCAGTAATAGGTATGGTCAGAAATCTTAAGCAATTAAAAAGTTAGGTACCATTTGCCTAAGATTAACTCCCAATGGCTTCGAAGCCAACATAAAAATATCAAATCCAAAAACTTGTTCGTAATTAAACTATTCTCTTACAAATCGCTATTAATTGAATGGAAAACATCTTTCGCAAACAATAAGTTTAGACTTCTAGGAATAAAACCGACCAAAACAACAAATAAAATTAAATAAATTTATGTTTATGGTAATATGGATGCACTTAAAAGTAAAGTCGTGTTTATATATTCGATAAACAAAACAATGACATTTCAAAATTCAAAAAAGGAACACAACTACATTCAAATTCGGTTCCGTCATCGCAAGGTGTTCGATGTATCTGTGTGCGTGCACACAGAAGCGCGGTGCGTCCGCTTGGGGTAGGTTAGGGACGGAATTGGGGAGGGTCCCGCCGAATGTTCGACTTCGTTTGTGTGGTTGTCACAACAATGCCGATTGGCCCGTGTAAATAAAAAAGGAAAACAAAGAATTAACAGGTTCCTAAATTGGCTGCCGGATATTAACTTAATTTTGTGAATTTATGAAGCAATAATTATGGATTTCATGAATACCTCAGTGTTTTACAGTAAAATATTATCTAAGTTTTAATAACGTAAAATATTTTCTTGAATAATTACCGCGTTAAATGCGTCAGTAATTTAAGCACAATGTTTTATAAGTAAAACTGTTTATAATTCTTAGTATGTAGGAACTTATTTAATCAAAATGTTTAAACGACTTTTAACATCTAAATCCAGTTCTTACGGCCGTCCCGTTGGAGTTTGAGCTATTAAGCCTCAGTTGACATTACTGGCTGATAAACAGCATTTACAAGTAAAATATTGCACTTTAATCGTATCAATTATTAAGAGCTTTAAGACAGGTTTAGTTTTCCTCTGTACTATTTCTAAGAAACAACTTAAACTTAGGAACTACAGATATGCTGTCTTTCATCTAACAAATGATTTTAGAATTTTTTTTTTAGGAAATCTCGACGGTTAATGTGATTTAAAACCGCACTTAATTAAGCTGGAATATAAAATCACTAGTTTTCCAGTTTTCCACCCTTATATCGGTTATCGCGCTAAACCATTAATCTCTTTTTCCAGTAATAAAAACTATCTTATGGCCTTCCCGTGTCTCAAACTATCTCCATACCAAACTTCAACTAAATCGGTTCAGTAGTTTAGTCATAAAAGAATGTCAGACAGACAGACGGACCGAGTTACTTCCGCATTTAAAATATTAGTACGGAATATTGTGTCAATTTACTATTAGGTTTTTGACTGGTTATACATCGTTTTGTTTTAAACAACATATCTCGAACCAGTCAAAAACACAATACTTTTAGCTAAATAAATAGCCATTTGATCCCAAACTAAGCGGAACTTGTAGGTACTTACTATCACCGTGTACCATAGTTTAATTCATACGTAAATGTTCTTACTAAAACATCGAAAAATACTTTCGCATTATAAATCAATCGCATTACTATATAAAACGTAAGTAACTTTACTTTTTTTAAAGAAACTTTTTAATTGAACTTGATATTCTTGTAACTTAACTAAAGTGTCTTGTACTCTGCGATACAAGTTGACAAACTGGCTGCGTCCCTCGAAATTGCTTGTCATGTAACATTCATTGAACCGACAGCGTCCATCCTTCGCTTGGCTCGAGATTGCGACGCACACCAAGACATTCTAGACTTTTTTCATACATTACAGCTTTATAAGATCAGAATTATGCGTAAAATATTTAGTTAGTTACTTATATATAAATATTTAAACATATTTCTTTACCTACTTTAAATATAAATGTGTAAAGAGAGATACTTATTTATATTTTTATTTAAAACTTTATTATTAAAGGCTTGAAACAAATCAAATTACAAAATAAAAATATTTTCAAGCCAACATACAGTCACTGGTCATAAACAATAATTAAAGGGGCAATCAAAGAAAACGGGACGAGATACATACAACCGGTTAAATGCATGAGAAACAAAATAACACTGACATCATATCCCTATTCCCACAGTACATAAAAATAGCATAATATCAACTGACGGAGTGAACGATCTTCGGCCGTTGTAAAAAAAAATAAAAAATTGCAATGGCCAATGCTCTTTGGTGCTAGTATAATACGCGCTGAGCAAAAAACCGGGGTCGTTGCCCTCGCGGCGTGTCCTTCGCTGACGGGTGTGTGCGTGTCACCGCACACACACATAGGTACACTCGCATTTTTTGCGTGCGCCCATAATTTTTGTGTGTGTGCGTAATGCGGATGCTTTTGAGTGCGTTAACACGATGGACGCAAAAAAGCGTGCGTTTGAAGACGCACACTGACGCATCTCGTGCGTTGAGGTAGGTTATTTAGAACCCGTGTGGTTCGCGGTAAAATTTGAAAAAAGAATAAGAACAGGCTGTATAGGTTTACATTAGGGTTGGAATAAAAAAAAATCATGCTATTAATTTTATGCAAGATTCTTTGTTGAATGAGTTTTGCAGAGTCCAGAGGGTAACTAAGATATGCCTAACTTAATATTTCTTTGCATGGAGACCAAATTTATTCAACTTACAAGGTATCATATTTTTTTCTTTTTTTGCAAGACCAAAAAAGGATTATGTATAAAATGTTTTAAATTCAACCTTACTTATGCAAACAAAATCTTATTTTCTTGAAATGAAAAAGAAATTGAAGTCAAGAAAATTGGTGTAGGTATCATACGAGGGCTCAATTTTCTGCCTTGACAGTTTTAAAAAATACAAGAATTCTCGTAAACCTACCTATTAAAACTAAGTAGGTAAGTGGCCAACATTACCAACAATACCAACCAGCTTTCGTCCGCGGCTTTGCCCGCGTGGTTCAAAGATAAAAAGTAGGTAGCATAAGTCCTTTCTCAGGCTCTAGACTATCTCTGTACTAATTTTATTTTAATTGGTTTAGTAGTTTAAGCATGTCGTAATAGACTGATAGACTTGTTTTTGCATTTATAATACTAACAGGGTACCTAATCCTTACTAATATTATGTAACTGGCAAAAGGTTCACCATTGCCTAATAATAACTAAAAAAAAATATAAAAATATATTTTTAAATTTCGAATGATAGTTCGTGCATCGTTGCCATCCATCATTGCGTGTAGAACGCTGACTCTAAATTTTGTCATTAGACGCAGGACGCAACATTGTACCAAATTGCCGCTCTGATTGCCCGCGCTTTTTATTCCCGTTCCCGCCAAACGTTTTAATGTAGTTTAAAAATAGACTGATTGACATCTGTTTTACTTTAATAACATACTTCATGGTAGTTGGGGCCTACTATTTATTTACGATTCGAAAATATATTTGATATTTGATTTGGATGATTGGCAACCCTGGTTAGCTATAAAATTTAATTATGGTAGAATATTCGTAACATAGAGAATATCGAGACGGTTCTTTCAGTTTGACTCTTTTACTGATTATTTTTGCTAGAGTATATCTAAAACAAATAGCTGCCAACTAGGTAGGTACTTACCCACTGAGGTAACTTTTAGAATACTCTTCGGGAACGATGTTAAGAGTTAAGAGTCCTTAATCCACACACTAGTCAAGTGTAGGTTGGTGGTTCTCGAATGATTAGTACACACGGCTTACACATCAAGCTATACAAATCCGTTATAAGCTGACCTCTTACAAAAGACCACCATTTTTAAAGTTTTTTTCATTCAACATTTTTTCCTCTAGCAACAATGTAAACGTCAATTAGGATAAAGTCGTGCGCACACTGAACAAATGTGGTGTGCAAATAAGGGCTAGTTCACACAGTAATGCATAGGTGCGCCGGTTAGCTACGTTTTATAGGTCACGATGCTATCACTAAATAAAATATTGTTATTTTCTTTGTTTTTTGCATCATTAGTGTAATTGTTTGTAAATCGTGTTGGTTCGATTCCCAATCCGTGTCAAAATTATGTAAATGCTTGCTTAGTAATGTCTGATTTACGCGAATATCACACATTGAAATAAAACTACTATATATAACGGATTTTATCACGGCACATTTTAGATTTTCGATCGCGACGTTTCAAAGTCTTTTCAGACTTCATGGTCACGAGTGGACTGAGGACTTGACTTAAACAACCCGCGACAAAATCCTTATAAAACAGTTTTATTTCAATATATTGCAATTTTTATTTTTTTAACTATAATTTTATTATTAATTGTAAGTTGTAAATATATTTTTCAATATATTTTTATTATTGAATATATTTCAATATTAAAATATGTATAATAATATGAACCAAGTGTCTGAAATAAATGATATATTATTATAAACCTCTTGCGCAATGGGATAAAAGCTATCCTACGTCCTTCCCTGGGTCTCAAACTATCTCCATACCAAATTTCATCCGAATCGGTTCAGGAGTTTTAACGTGACAGCGCGACAGACAAACAGAGTTACTTTCGCAGTTATAATATTGGTAAGTGAGTAATAATTAAGGAAATAAGGATAATTTTTTACAGTAGGTAATATTTTTGAAAAAAGTAGAGATGTTTCAGTAAACATACGAGACACCCGCTAACCCCCATTTTGTTGGTGTGTGGATTAAGTCTTAAACTCTCTCAACTCTTAATATAGTTGAGAGAAGACCCGTGTCCAGCTGTGGACACTAAAAGGTTGATAAGCATGTACTTTGCTGTGAAATTATTTCAATGTTTAATTTAAATTACTTGTAAGTTTTCAATCAATTTTCAGCCAGTTTCCACCAGTAGAGTAGGTTGACCGTGGGTGTGACCATGACTCAATTTTATGATGATATCTGTGTATCAATCTGAAATTGAATCTGACACGCTTAAGAGGAAAATTATCTACTGTACTGGCTACCTATATCTATTTAAAAACATTGAAAAGATTTCAGATTTCATCGAAAACTACATCATTGCTTAACATCAGCCAAGCACTGGTCAAACAAGCCGATTTTAAATTGAAAAGGAGAAAACTACAGTTAAACATAACTCAAGCGCTTATCACCCAAAAGTATAGGCAAAGGTGGTTTAACAATATTTCACGTTAGCTTTGTTTAACCCTTTCGCTGCGGGCCTCAGTTGTAATAAAATTGGAAAAATTAATAACTTCAATACTCCATTCTATTTGTGTGGGTCTAACGCACCCATAACCAGAATGACCAAGTCATACGATCTTTCCCGCCTGTTAGATTTAAACATATTTGGGGACAAGATGTCCCAATTCAAGAAGAAGAATCGCTGATCACATTAGGTCTAAACTGAAGCAAAATAATTATGAATTTTTATAAGTAGGTACTTAGTTCTGTGTATATTTATTGTCAATTGAAGAAAATTATTACTAATTTTAGCCGTGGTAATCTATAACTAAATGACAGCTGTCCAATCTGGTTCCCTATGTATTTGCATAATTATTCTTAGCATAATATGACATGGCATACGTTAGGTTTGTCCTAATCGTAGTTACGCATAACCTAATTTACCCTTAACAGCCATATGCATAATGCATAATGGTTTTAAGCATAATTTCCTACATAATAATACTTATGCATTATATTCTAAAGCATAAATTCATTTCCATGTGATGATTAAAATTCTAACATAACCTAACCCACAGCATTTCGGAGTGGGTGGATTTGTGTTTGGGACTTACTAGCCATTAACCATTATGTCTAGTATTATTATGCTAATTAAAATTATGGTAAATAAAATTAGCCAAAAATATGACTATACCAACATAAACTGTATGCCAGAATACAATTATGGCTAAGAATTATTATGACGAAACCAATTATGCCAAAGTTTAATAGGACAAAAATCTTTGTGCCGTCCAATCTTTGTACAAATTACTTATTTAATGTAATTGTGTATCATTTGTTGGTGATCCAAATAAAATAAAATAAATACTACCCTCTACTGAACAAAGTCTCGTACGTAAAGAGTGAATGACAATAGGCTCACCCATGGGACCTACACGTGACCGGTTAAATGTGGGTGATAATCACCTCTGCCGCCGTTACGTTTAAGTAATTCGTAGTACCTATCACTTCACTTCAACCCATTTTAGTGTCCCACAGCTGGGCACCGGTCTTCTCTCAATATCTAACTAGTTGAGCGAGTTTAGGCCTTAATCCACACACGCTGGCCAAGTGCGGGTTGGTGGATGTCACACGTCCTCCAAAGATTAGTTCTTAGACGTGCCGGTTTCCTCACGATGTTTTCCTTCACCGATATTGAGCAGCGGCGATGAAACAATTCACACAAAGATGTATGGGCACGACTGGGATTCGAACCCGCGACGTTATATTTCTAAGGCGAGGCCCGTACCACTGCGCCACCGCTGCTAACCTAACCTATACTATGTATAAATAAATACTAAATATTTTATTTGCATAGACAATGTTTCTTAGATGGTAGTTTAAATTACATGTTACAATTAAGTACCTACCTAAAGGGTCAAGGTCAAGGGTGCACAGCAAATTAGGAGAGACGAATATACTTTTTACAATAAACTTCCAAACAATATTAGGGAAATAATTATTAACAAATATAAAATAATTGTAAAATCTACGTTATCAGAAAGCATATTATAAAATTTCGACTACCTTACGGATAAAAACGTATGGAATTAAGTCGCTCTAATTCAACATAATAATCAAACAAAATGTAATAGATTTATGTACTTCATTTAAAATAGAAAAAAAGCCTTCTGAGTTTTTTTGTCAGTGTTTCTCAGTAGTTGCCAGTCATTCACTGCACGGTAGGAAAAGAAATTGGACTATTTTTATGTAGACTTGCGTCTCAATAAAGTAAAGCATATTTTGATTGCATTTAATGAAATGTAATGGAGGGCAACACACGTGATCAGCAGACTGGTTTGTATCTCGGGTAAAGGATCAGGGCCCTAATTCACGTAATTTCTTTACACGCCGATCAAGTTGCAGTGCAGTTGCAATTAGGTTTACGTCTTAGTTCAAAATAGTATTCTTGTAATTGTTTAGCTGTCATATCCAGTCTTATGCGCTCGCGTGACGCGAACTTGACGCTAGCGTATCTGACAGCGGTTGTCAAAATTACGAGGTATTTTTGATCGAATCATAACTGCAACTGAACTGCAATTGAACTTATTTATTTAATTGAATTAACCTACAGAATTGCCATCCAACGTAGCAATGCTGCTAGCCTTCTGGGTAAGAATTTTTTGGCGCATTCGTTTAGTTTAGGCATTAGTTAGTTTAGTTCATAATTTAGGTTAGTGTTGAGATTGTATTCAGTTAGGTACTTTATCAATTGTATCTATAAGTTGTAAATAAATTTTATTTCACTTTTTTTTATTCTTCGATATGCTGCCGCTTGACTACAACTTGCCTTACAATGATGTAGTCTACAATGGAACGCGTCAGCCCAGTATACCGATTCACTCGTGATTACGAATGATTATCGGTGAGAAGGTGGTAGTGGAATGAGCCTCCATATTGTTAGACACCTTAAAGGAGCAACAATTCCGATCCACCCTCTCTGCATGGTGTCACTAGACATAGCACCGGAACACAGCAAGGCCGCTAGGCGGTGTGGCTTTGCCTGGTTGGTCACTAACCACGGCTGAAGCCTACGACCAGTTGATTGTCACCTGATTTGAACCACCCGGGACCACGTGTGGGGATTCAATTAAAGGTGCACCGACCCACGAAGTTGACTCAGCCCCCAAAATAAGAATTATAGAAGATCAAAATTAAAATTTATAATATTATAATTCAATTATGAAATAAATAGTTAATTAATTAACATTAAGCACAAAGTGCATCAAGCAGTAAACAGGAAAATTTGTGGCAATGCAGGATATCCTTCAAATATTTTGAGTTATCGGTTATTGTACTCAGCTAATCAGTTATTTTAATTAGCCCTTTGACTTTATACTTATACTGTGTACCTACCTACTTGTAATAGTCGCATCTGTATTACTCGAAGGCGTAGGCAGAGGCGAATATCACCCCTTTTCGCCGGCTATTTTAACGTCCCATCATACGAAAAAATAAAACGCGAAAATTTGTAAGAATGTAGGGATGTTTGTTACTCTTTGTTAGCACATAGATAAATTTATGGTCTGGATTACCACATAGGCTACTTTTTATCCCAATAAGTATACTAAGCGGGGGATGCTGTGGGCGGAAGCTAGTTCATAATATGTAGGTGGCAAGGTTATTGCCGTTCATCGGGCACAATTCCAAACTTCGAGCTGCAACTAAGATTCTCTATGTAAGTTTAAGTAGGTACCTATTAGAAAAGTCTTTTTGCTCGACCCGGGAATCGAACCCGGGACCTTGCGGTTATTAACTGAACATGCTTACCACAGGAAATATTATTTAAATGTCAATATTTATTTAATTCAATAGATTTAAACTACCTAAAAATTTATTGAAAGTTTCGAACCTTATCGACTTCAGCTTAAATAGCTTCATTCGTTTAGGCTTTCTATCAAAAAAAGTACCTACACAGACATACAGGCAAACACGTGAAACTTACCTATCTATACATACTTACCCCTTTTTTATCAGGGGTGAAATTGTAACAAAGTAACAATTAACATATTTATAAATAAAATTGCTAAACAGGAAACGATAGATTCAAAAATAACTGTAAATAACAGAGAAACGCAAATGTAAAAGTCTGTAATAACATTACCACCGATTCTTGTTAGTAATTTTTATGAGCAACGGTGTGTAATTACTTAATCACAGCGTGCGCCATCTTGGATATACGTTTTTAAAAGTTTTTACTTATTTATAACACTTATCTATTCATATTTCCTTCAATTATAAAGTATTAAAACGTAAGTACTAAACTAAAGACCATGATAAAATGTTTATTTGTACGAATTGGACAGACTTTTCTTTTTCTGAACCCTACTGACTGAGACTGCAAACTTCATAAGGAATAATGCCCAGTGAGACAGACAATTTATGAAAAAAAAGTCAAAATTAAAAAAAACTTTTCAAATAAAAACTTAGTATCAAAATTTTCAAAAAAAATCTAAATATACACACACATTTTTTTTATTTACTTAAAGGACAAAAATTTACTTACTAATATTGTAAGTAAAGGAGAGGTCAAAAGTGGGCTAGAATTTTGAACACCTATGTGATATACCTCATTGGAAAGCTTATTTAATAAGCTGTTAGAATTTAACTAAACACGAATTTTAGGAGCAATCATTTTTGTAAAAATCAAAAAAATGTAATAGAAAAACAAAACGCACATTACCTTTAATTATCCGTTTCCTAAGCAGTATAAATATTGCAATCACGTCAACAATTGCATTCTGTTACAGTACTTTTCTCTTGTAATATTATTCTAGCTGCAGCTTAATGTAATTATGACGAAAAATATTTGTTATCTTATTAGTGTAATAACAAAACGCGTGGAAAAAAATATAATTACGGGAAACGTCATGATGTCATCGTCATTGATCAGTTTGATTGACAGCGTCGAAATAATTTTGATTTTTTTGGTTGCTCAATTGATATTTGACCATGGGGTTGCCAATTGCAATAATCATAATATTGCATTAAGGATTCTTATTTTCAATTTCATTTTTTTAAAAAACGGGGGGGTGTAAAATTATTTTAAATACACCAAAAAATTTAATTAATTATGCTCTATTAACCTATGTTACTCAGATTGCTGTTCAAATTTACAATTATTTTAATCCCAGGCTCTATACATTTTTTGAACGTCTCCTTTTTGTCCTTTAAGTAAATAAAAAAAAGTGATTGGAGGAGTGTCGAGTGTAGTATAGCCTTATTAAAAAAAATAACAAAACGTCATTACAAAAAACACAAGCATTCTAAATTTAAAAGAGTAAGCACCAAAGAGCATGTAAACGCTTACGCTGAACGTGTAATTCCTAGAACTGTCAAAAAGCACCAACGCAAAATCAAAGCGCATCTAGCAAGAATCATCGAACAAATAGGTCATTGTCGAAAGTCAGTTGGAATTGACAGGCCCCGCCCGCGTACGCCATTGGGTACAGCAAGCAACGCACATCAGAATTTTAACAAAAACCCAACCTAGTTCCGCCTTCTAAAATGTTTTTTTTTCCGTACACCAAAATGGCGGGCCCACTATTTGTGATAGTATTGAGGATTAACTTTTTAATTCCATGTTTTCGGAACGTATCTCTGGCTGAATGACGTAACGTTTTTGCGAGTGCTTTGTTTTTTGCATGGATAGTTGTGTGGTTCTATTTTTAAAATTTGAATAGTGATGTTCTGCTGTTTTTTCATGGATGCATAGTTTCTGTGTTTTGTTTTTGCTCAAAGAGCGTTTGACTCTTTGTGTTATTATTTTAAAAAAGATCTTTTTTATTTAAAATTCAATAAGTAAATTTAAGTAATACATATTATAATTTACTACTAACTACTAAGCAAGAAATATATTGAATTGCAATTAAAAATTGAAAAACAAAAATTTGTTGACTATTATACATATTTTTGTTTCATACAATCATATTTTACCGTACCTACTTGGTACAGACCATAGAAAACTCGTAAGGACGTCAAATACCTATGTTACTAGGTACGTGAAGCGAAAACAAAAATTACGCAAATGGATGAACTTGAAATTTGACACATTAAGGAAAAGATGTGCAGAAAGGTATATTTTTTAGATTAAGGACGTGTTTCTAGCACTAAATCACACTACTAATACAATTATTACAATACAGTTAATATAACGATGTTGTAAATTGTAGAGTTAACAATGTCTGTTCGTTTAGAGATGTGAGTAGGTACCTATTTCACTCTCGCTGTGGCGGTTGGCGGAGTGCCAACAAATAATTTGTAGCAGTTAGCGACTGTTTGGTTGTTAATATTGCATATCTCAGCTACAGTGGGTACTACGAGATTGACGATATCGTATACGTAAAAAGTATCTACTAACATGGAACTGGTATTTCGCGCGTACCCCTCTGCCGAGGTAGTACATGAACAGTTTGTATCCCACTTCTGACACCATGTACCTAATGTTAGGATTGAATTAATAAAACTTGATGTTTTATAATCGGTGTGGTATTTATTGAGTAACCGAACATGACAACTTAATTCACAGATAATTATTGATTGCTGTCAAGTTTGACAGACGTCTATACTTCACAGATAAATCCGATAAACTGTTTATGTTTTGTGTTTCACACAAACACAGTTACATGTGTATTTGTGGTCACAAAAATATAGCCAAATTTATTCCAAACAAAGTATAGATGTACCAATTTTGTTTAAACAACTAGATAGGTACTACCGAAGATTACCGATGTCAATTATGTATCTGAGAGTAAGTAGATAGTACTGTTGAAATAAAACTACTTTTTAACGGATTTTATCGCGGTTTATTTTAGATTTTAGATCCCGACGTTTCAAAGTCTTTTCAGACTTTATGTTCACGGGTGGACTGAGATATTTGACGTCCAAAAATATTAATCACAATTTTTACTGACTACCTTCAAACATTAATATTTAAATTGCGTTCCGATTTAAGCAAACTGAGCTCACAGTGTCTTGAATTCTGAGTTGAGTTTGCTTTTTTTTTTTGGGTTTCGTTTTCGTCGGGATCTAAAATCTAAAATAAACCGCGATAAAATCTGTTAAAAAATGTGTGATATTCGCGTAAATCTAAGACAATACTAGATAGTACTGTACTTATCAAGTAGTCACTCTACAAGAGTCAATGTCTAGTTATTACGTAAAGCAAGTTCATGTTAGATACAACTAAATAACTGTCTGGACCGTTGTCCGTTCACTAAAAACTGTGAGAAGTTGCTTTGAACCTAGATACATGGAGTAATACAACTGTTTGGATAAGCCATACTCGACAACTTTAGTATGATAAAACAAAAGTATCAAAATGAATCTAAATAAAGAATAAAAGTAACGTATCGTGATAGATAGTATAAATAAAATCTGTGAATTTTTTTGAATAGTACCCAGAAAGTTACCTAGAGCCATTTCACGTTAGAACCGAGATAAAAGCCAGCAAATTAGGTGTGCAAATCAAAATTATAGTATAAAATTTTGTGAAAAAAATATATATTTATCTAATTCAAAGTAAACCCAACGCCAAAACATGCGTTTTCTCAAATTTTATTGAAACTACCTAATGTTTGTGTGCCTTTTTTAAACCATTAAAGAGAATTGGTTTTTTAAACCATTAAAGAGAATTGGTTTTTTAAACCATTAAAGAGAATTGGTGTTTTAAACCATTAAAGAGAATTGGTTTTTTAAACCATTAAAGAGAATTGGTTTTGTTAAACCATTAAAGAGAATTGGTTAAAATTATTTCCTCGAATTCATGTAATTTATTAAAGAAGAAGGAAACTTGAGAAACAGCATATCTAAGAAGTAACCTTCGAGGACATGTTACATCCACCAACCCAAGGTAAGTAGACGTCGCTTAGCCATTGTGTCTAGGTTACAGCATATGATTAACTCCCCAACTAGAGAACTGAGATATTTAAGAGAAGACCCGTGCCAAGCAGTGAGACACTGTTGTTGTTGCAATTTCAGAAATTTGCCTAATAATGTGGCATTAGCCAGTCTGCCGTCGCGTCGGTTAACCCTCAAAACCATAATTTTCACTTTTAAATAGAAAGGGATGTAATTAAAAAAAAATTATATGTGTCTGTCTAAGAAAGATGTTTGTACCTATTATAAATAGAGATACAAAACTTTTGTAGTCCGTTCACTGAGAGAATTTTTGAGGATTCCAACACTTGAGTGGAGCTAACCTACACATATAGGTACTTTAAAATAATTGAATAACAGAAAGTAATATCGATATACATGTTCAAAAAATATTAAGTATTATAAACGATTCCCATGTTTTTTTCGATTTTCACAGAAAGAAAGTCAGTGGGCTTAACCGCCTACTAGTTAAAGGATGACAGCAGTATACCATATCAATCTTGTTTCACAATTCCTTGGTGATCTGAGCATCTTAGCAGTTTTATAGGTCGCTGTGGATCCCCTCGAGTCCGCCATTATCGATCCCTCTTTGTTGCTGACGCAGGCACATGCCTTGATATTGTGTTTTTTTTATTCTGCAATAGGCTTGCGCTTGACTACAACTTGCCTGATGTTAAACAATAATGTAGTCTACGATGGAACGCGCCCGCCAAATATACCGATTCCCTTGTGATTAAGAATGATTTTTAGTAAGAAGGTGGCAGTGGAATGAGGCTCTATATGGTTAGAAACTATAAAAGAGCAACAATTCCGACCTACCCTTTCAAATGGTGTCACCAGACATCGCAGCAGAAGATGGCAAGATTTCTTGGGGGTGCGATTTGTCCTGGAATGTGGTCTCTAACCATGACCGAAGCCTACCACCAGTTATTACCTGTTGTTATCAGTTTATTGTCACCTGATTTGCACCATCCCGGGACCACGTGTGAAGATTCGGCAAAGGTGACTCAGCCTCCTATGATATGCTTTCTTTATTACAATACACAGATTTTGTAAGAAATTACTATTTTCTGTGTGGTCCAGTGGCACACGTGTTCGCTTAATAACCTCGAGGTCCCGAGTTGAGCAAAAAGACTTTATTATCATACTTAGAGAATCTTTGCAGCTCTAAGTTTGGAGTTGTGCCGGATGCACGGCAATACGCTCGGCCGTGTGGGAGCAAAACCCGGCAAAAAGTCTATTAGTTCAGCGTCTGACTGTACCGATTTTGATTGGATTTGTGTAAACTATGACAAGTCATACTACTTAAATGAGTTTTAACAACACGCAACTCATTGTTTAATCACACAAAATAATTAGTAAGTGAATACTTTATTATAGTTTTACTTGTTTACAAACAGACAAACACCGGAATTCCTGTTATGATGATTAAATGAATGACTTAATACTTATGTGTAGGTATTATTGTGAATATATTTTTCGATAAGTTTTAAAATAATAATCTTTGCAAAACATTTGTTTTATTACATTTTAAGTTAGTCTTTAGTAGGTAAGGAACATCACTAGTTATAGGCTGGTTTCAAAAAAAAATTAAAGTTTAAAATGTTTCATGTAAGAATTTAAAATTACCTACCTAATTATTTTTCTTGAATTTCGAAGCAACAAATGAATAATAAAAAACATTTTTTTTTTCTAAATATAAGTATCTAACATATATTTTATGCCAATAACTAAAAAAAAGTTTTAAATGGATTCTGATTAAATCATCAATGATACCACAACCTAAAATAATATTTTTTTAATAGTAGCCCCTACCTACATTAGTGTTTTAAGCTACCAACAAAAGAGTTTGAATTCAAACTCAGATTAAATCACAAATATAGGCTTATACCTATAACTATTGGAAAGCGTTGATAGCAAATTGATGGTAAAGACAATATCGAATGATAATTAGTGTTGTGCACCTGACATTAGTATCGATACGTATCGATATATCAAATGTGCGTACCGCCTATCATTATCGATGTAGGGGCGATATTGTGTAATCACTAGGGGTATGTATTCACAGAAGGTAAATAAATAGTAATATAACCTATTTTCATCAATTAAATTCTGCCAGATAAACAAAAGGGTAGACAACTAAAAATTACTAGGTACTATGTTGATCTGAGGTTTATGACCCTAATTAAGATTAGACTAAAAAAATTTTTAAATTAAATAAATACATTACAAAGTAGTCATAAAATAATGAGAGTATTAGTGACTAATTATCACTAAATATTGATATCAAAAATAACATTAAAACTCATAAATTTTCTATATAAAAACGTTGTTAAATTGTTTTCATAATTTAAATTAGTACGGTGAGGGATGCTCGCTCGATTTGTTAGTTCCTGCCTGACGTAATGGCATTCAGCCTCATAGAAATTTGACCTCTGTCTTAAAAAAAAAGTCACAAAATCAACTTACAAAAGACGAGAAATCAGTGACAAAAAGTGACAAATAAAAAAAAAGATTCGTACCGTAGGCTTCAGAACTGCCTCCTTTTTGGCTATCGAAGTCAAACTATTGAACGCCATCGGCTAAGTAAATAGTTCTATTACCCATTCTATTCGATTCCTATTGATTTACTCCTAGAGATCTTTGAAACATGTTTTATTTATTCTGATAGAATAACTGCCTTTCAACTCTAAATAAATAAATATTAATATTATTTATACCCGCGCATACCAATCTATAAAACAATAAAAAAACAACAAATTTCTATTCAAACCATAAGTAATGCCATTAGTCAACATCATTCCGTATTGTTGCCAGAGAATAAAATACGAGTATATTACTCTAGGGCTAATGAACAAAACATGTTACAGATAGAAAATAAAAAACAATCTGGCAGTACGACTGGCAACCTGGACCAATTGAATCAAAAAAGATACTCTACGCCCACAATTCAAAAAGCGAACGCAGTCAAAAGCTGTCAAACTGCCCGCGCTAACTCATAGGGTTGCCAACGCTTGATGAATGAAATTAGCAGTTCAACATTTTTCTGAAAACATTACATAAAAGTTTAGTCACCTTTAAAAAAAAAATACGCTAACTGTAAAAAAATATAGGAATAAGAAGAAATTAGTTATATTCCTTGTTTTCATTTTAAAAACAAGTTATGTAAGTACCTACATGCTTAATCAACCAAATTTATTAATTAATGGAGATTTTTGTCATATGTCATAATCAGAATCTATAAAGGTAAGAATCAATATAGCGTAATCTACTCTTAAACCAATATTATTTGTCAAAATTATTAATTTAGGCAAACAAAACCGTTTTAAAAACTAAATAAGGTAGGTATAGCGAAAACAGCACTATCTTTACTATCCGTTAAAACGTCAAGCCTGAAGATAGAATTAGACTAAATGGCTACGAATACAGACTTTCAATTCGTTCTGACGTTAAAACTTGTTTTCGAGAGCACAACAGACTACTTTCAAAAGGTATTCGATCAACTTCAAGATAATCGTTTTACATCAATAAAACATCGTTATTTTTTAATACGATGCTATTTTCTGAGAAATAAGAACGATGAACCAATGAACATTGAGATCTCAATGTTATGGTGTCTCAATGATATGGTGCAATAGTCTAAATTTTAGTTGACTGCTGGGATTAGGCCCCTCCACTCCTCCTGTCTCTCTAACTTGCTCTTGTTACTCACATCCATCCAACTCTTTGCTTACAGATCAAGACACGTAATCTCCACTCTTCATCCAAGAACTCGTTTAGGTACTCCAACGGTTATCAGTTCTACAGCTGATATGGCGAAACTGTCGACCAACAGAGCTCATCAATCACATTAAATTGATGCCTGCCTTGCTCTTAATTAATATGAATGAAAGATACAACGGATAAGCAGACACCCCAGTTCAAGGATACCACCGAGCCATTGGTACATAAATAGCAATCATTCTCGAATCGCTTCGGGTGCAATAAATATTATTAGTAATTCGGTAAATAAGTCTAATTGGACCCAATGTATGTAAATACTTAATTTATTTTCCTTTTTAACTACCCACTAAAAAGAGGTGTTATAAGTTTGACGTGTACAAAGTTGTTCGAGGCAACAAACTCCACACAGTTTTTCTTATTCCAAGGCTGAAGTGTTCGAGATGGTTGTCAGTTAGGTTACAACAAATTTTACGTCGGGGTGTAATACAATTTTATTATTTATTCGCTACCGGCATCTCTGTTTCCTGATAGCTATAATCTGACTGTCTGTAAGTCAACAGGCAAGCGAAACGCAAGCATATTCTAGATTAAAAAAAAAGCGATTATTATAACTACGATTAACTATTAAATAGTCTCACGAAAAAACCAAAAAATAAACATAGATTTGCAAGCAGAAATAGTTATAATAATAATGAGTTTTATAAATTTTTGCCGACAGTTCTTCAGTTAAAGCAAGGCTCAACTAAGTTAAGAGTAAGGTAGGTTGCGGAAACCGGTTTTATTTGAACTTGTCCCGAAAACCGCGTGCTTTAGTGAAAGTCTGCCGTGATTGATACGTTAACTGGAAAACTGAACCTTATTGTTTTCACCTACATACAGTTTATTAAACGTTAACAGTTGTTTTACATACATTTGTAATTAATTATAACAGTAAAATTAATTATTTCAGTATTAATTAACTCCATAATAGTATTAGGGAAAACGTACAAATTAATGACATTAAACTAACAAAGGGTTGGCAACATTATTTTCAAATTAAGAACACTTCATTATTTTTTTAGGAATACATTTTAAATTTTTGACAGTCAGTCAATTTTATTCATTTGTTTAATGCATTTTGAATACTCAAAAGGTCAAATGTATCCAGAATCTAACAAAACGTTACAAGCGAGGTAAAATTTATCTAGCTATAGGAAATAGATCATAAAGGAACTATTTTAGTCTCTATTTTTAAACACGATAACCTCAGCAACAGTAAGTTCGATTAAAAAAAAAATAGTGATGAAAGGTAATATTATGACAGCTATACCTACTATAGTATTATATCATCTGTGGCTATACCTATCTTTTAAATATAATATGTAACTAAACTACAGAATTAAGCAAAGGTAGGGCGTGCATAATAGACAAAAAAAAGGTTAAAACAACGAATAAGAATATCTTAGAAGCGGGCGTTCGTGTACGGATGGTCCATCAGTTTTTACTCACAATTTATAAGCGCGATAGATAAATTGATCTCAGCCCGGCGGCCATTTTGGATTTTTGTTTTGCTACTTGATATTATTGCGCGTCGTGTTTTGTTATTCTTCTATTTTTTATCATAATATTAAACCTTTCAGAGGGCGCCATATTTAATTTATAGTAAATTCACAACTTATTTGATGCAGTTTTGAAGCTATCCCTGAATTGCTATTAGGACAAAATTAATTCAGATTAAAATTACCTGTAATAATAATTATTTCAACCTTTATTTAGGTTATCAACCAATTTGATGGGATTTTGTCGTTTTTTACGGAGTCGCTGTGAAGACCTTTCAGTTCCATTATCAGACTCTGGATACCATCTAGAGACAAAGTACCTCGGTACTCGTCGAGACGAATCAGCTATCAAATACTCGTCAAGTCAGAAATAGCTGCAAGTAGGTAATGTTCATTTAGATAAATAGATACAATTTAACAACTTATAGTACAGGGTGTTACAAAATAGGTAACACATTTGCCTGAACTTTAAACTTGGTTTAGCGTGGTCTCCTTTCGTTAATTTATTTCACGGTTTAAATTCACACTGGCACGTGTTACAGTACTATTCTAAGTTTAAGTCTCCCAAAATTAGGTTAAACAATAAACTACAATGATCATAAAACATAGGACAAGTGTGGCTGTAAGTCTAAGTCAGTGTCAATCGAACTCGAATTCAACGCGAACTCAACATAGAACCGAATAAGGTCAAATCGCTGAGCAATTAAAATAAATCGAGTTGTTAGTCGTGAACACAGATCTAGGTTGCGCGGGAGCAGGTGTCGACCCGTTAGGTGTAAGTTCACAATTTGTTTAACAGATGTTTAACTATACATAGCCTGTTAAATAAAGTTGTACGTTTGTCTTACATAACAAAAAAAAATGCGAGACTATCTCTTACTACTCATGCCTGAGTGAGAGAGATATACAGAATTTATACAATTTTTTCATGTGGGTACATGTTTCGTCGGTGTGTCTGAATTAGGGGTTAAGATTGTCTTGATTTAAATGTAAGCTTGCACTAAGAGAATGTTGTAATAACTTGAATAGTAAAACTCGGTAAGTACTTATCTGCCGAATGACAAGTATTCAATTTTATATGAGAAAGTGTTCTTTTTAAACACTCTGTAAGCTGTTTATAACAGAACCGATCAAGAGAAAATCTTGTTAGTTTTAAACATAGATTAGAATTCGGTGTTATTCAGTATAATGACTTGAATTTAAAATGGAATGTTTTTGAATTCAAATAGAGAATTGGTAGCAGTGTTGCCAGCAATTCCAGCCTAAAAATAAGTTATTTTTAATTTGGATTATTAAACCAAGGAGGTAGGTTAAGTCTACCTTTGATGTTTTATTGGAATACTAAGTATCTACCTAGGTAGGCACCTACTCCAAAATACAACCACGTGAAATTCTTTATAAGAATCCCTAAAACGCGGAAGTAACCTTGGTAATCTGTTACGCTAATCCCCCTAAACAACTGAACCGATTTAAATGAAATTTGGTACAGAAATAGTTTAGAGACTAAAAATTTAAGATTGGCTACTTTTTATCCTAATACCATGCGGAGAAAACCGTGGGCGGAAGCTATATAATACCTACCTATAAGAGTATTGCCCTGCTGAACAAGCTAAATTATAATTTAATAATGTTTCCTTGACGAAAATATTCTCTTGGTGGTTCCTCTAACCGACATGTTAAGAATTAAAAATTTCAGATACATCCACCAACTTGATCTTAGTCAGACTATGTGCTTTATGGCCTAAACTCTCAAATCTTAAGATAGTTGAGAAAAGTCCCTTGCAGCAGTGGTACACTGAAGGGTTCTTACTTTTTAACTGCCATATAAACGTTATTATTGTATATGAGGAAAAAATTACGTATTTAACACTATTTATGTTCAAAAAGGTAACTAAATGATTTAGTACTGGTTATTTTTAATTTAAGTACACCCAACCTTTAAGATCTTAAAATATCAACAAAACTCAAAACTCCTTTGTTAACGCACAATTTTTAAAACTATTAAAACTCAAGGTCTTGAAAAAAAACAAAAAAGAGCGGGAAGCAGACATAAAGCTCCAAAAAGGCCAAACTGAAATGAGGTCACACGATTTTGACGAACAGCAAAAGCGTTTTTTTTTTATTTCATGTGCGTCTGGAGGCCATTTCTTATTGTTTTGCCGTCTGTCTGTGGGCAGATGTTGTTTAATTGTGCTGGTACAGTTTTCGTACCGAATTATAGGGTTTAAACAATCTTAATCCTTGAAATTCACATGTTAAAATAGGTACCTACCATAATAAATGCTAGTGTGTGTGGATGTATTTGTAAGGTACTCTTTGCCCACACATCTTTGTGAGAATCGTTTCATCTCCGCTGCTCGATATCGGTGAAGGAAAACATCTTGAGGAAACCGGCATGTCTAAGAACTAATCATTCGAGGAAATGTGACATCCACCAACCTGCACTTGGCCAGCGTGTGTGGATGAAGGCCTAAACTCTCTCAACTCATAAGATAATAATTGAGAGAAGACCTTTGCCCAAAAGTGGGACACTAAAAAGGGTTGAAGTGATTGTAAGTATGTAAAATTTGTAAGTAAAATCTTTTTTATTGTAATCTACTTAACCTAATATAGTAAAAACCTAAAACCATAGTTTTTATGGAAAGTTAAAATATAATATCCAGATTGACGCAAATTCAATTATAACAATTTAGTTTATCTACAATAAGTGTCACTTTTTATGTTGCTAACGCCAAAAATAATGGCTTTTTTGCCTTGATTTATGGATATTTAAAAACAATGACGTCCATTTTGTTGTAGTGTGTGAATACAATTTGTTACATAGAATACTAGCGGCCCGCCCCAGCTTCGCCCTAGCTTCAGCCCACTCAACAATTTACAAAAAATGTGATAAATAAAGAACCGCTCAACCGATTATGTGCAAACTTCACATAAACCATCTACTAAATAGTCCGAACAATGCCTAAACATTTGGTTTGAATGGGTAAGCCCGTTTTTGAGTTATAAAATTACAACGAAAAGTGTAAAGTTTATATTAAAGATTATTTCAGACCTGGGTTTACCCAAATATAAGTTAGGTAGGTAATGTTAGTTAGTCTGCAATTTATTTTTCTTTACTACCTACTTATACCAGTATTAATAAACCTATTATAAGCTCACTATAGCTAAAATATGTTTATAATTCGTTTGTCTTTGTCTGTCATCTTGATATTTATACTAGTAAGAAAGAGACAAAGTCCATTTTAACTAAAGAGTCTTATAACTTTTTTATAATAAGGGCGTTAATAAATATCTAACATGATATCCCAAATAACTCCAAGATGACGGCGATAGAGATACTGCGTGTGGTCACGACTGGGATGCGAACCCGCGACCTTATATTTCAATAGCGAGGCCGAAACCGATGCGCCATATATTCGATTTTATGTTACTCTATCGACCTCTAGCTACAAGTAGCGCCATCTATTGGTAAAACGCGGCGACAACGACTTCGCCTTGGCCTCGGCGCGCCCACGCTTACATAACTCGCTATTAAGCTGTTACGAGCTAAACCTACTTAGCTATATTTGCTTGCACTTGATATTACAATTTATATTTAGAGTAACAAGTGTAATTCTAGACATTTGAAACTATATATAATTCTTAATAAATCTTAATCCATCCAAGGTATTTGTATTAATTGCAAATACTTTCCGACATGTTTTGATACTTGATAGTAAAAATAATTATTAAAAATATTTAATGGAGAATTGTTAACTTTATCATTTACTCATTTATTTATTTTATTTTGCAAATTTAAAATTCATTTTACACTTAATTAATAGATAACCAATCTCTGAGCATTTTAGGGCATTGTAAATAAATAATTACTACATTTTCGTGAAAACTTTAGTAAAGAATCATTATGCCGTAGCAATTTAGGTAACAAAGGGAAGTTATTAAATGTAGGCCTATTGTATATAGACTATGCCAATATATAAATAACGAAGTAATAAAGAATTGACGCGGAAGGGAAAAGTACTTTTCAATTTGTTTTTAAAAAGTGAATTCATATTGACTGAGGCAATTTCTTAATATACTTAATTTAATTGTCTAGAATGATTAACACTGATTTTTACTTGAATAAGGCTAAAACCACTGTAATAAATCTCCTAAATATGTTATTAGGCTTTCTAACTAGCATAAAACTCATTAAAGTTCTAAGTTATCAGTCATGCGTAGCCTTAACGTAAAACCAAGATGGCTGCCGCAAGTTGTAGGCTATGTAGTAACATTGACAGTTTGGTGCGCAAGCGCAAGGACTGGTAATTGAAGGGCGCGAACTTGAACTATTCAGAAAACTTTGAGCTGTTACAGAAAAATAAGATGATTCAGAAAAATGTCAAATTTTTCATGAACGTTTTGAGTTTACGGAGTTAGTTACTAATTGTAAATTTTTATTTTATATGAATGAACGTATTTCCGTTGTAGGTAATTGGGTATTTCAGTATTTTACTATGTTATGTTTATTTAGATAATAATATCACGCAATAATTCAATGCCTAATGCGTTAAAAGAATTAGAAATGAACTCCAAACTATTAGAATGGCATAAAAATCATGAAACTAAAACTGAAACAAATAGGTACTTACAAAGGTATGTCTGTATGTATTAGTATCTAATTGTTCCAGTTTTTCATTTCATTAATTTTTTTACGGTAGGCATATCTATGTATTTATTAATTACATTTATTACTTCGTTTCTAGTACCTATTTTTTATTGAAATCAGAAAAAAAAACATTTTGTCATGCATCTGCGTAAAAAGTTTTTTTTTAATTTATATCCAATAAATATTTATGAAACCGATTATTGACAAATTAAACAATTTTAATACTTGGTGTAGGTACTTTGATGTTGACTTTGACATTTGGAATAAGATTTAAATAAATTGAATAAAGTAGTAATCAAAAGAATAAAATAGTATAAAATACCTAATGCTTTGTATTTTATTGTTAAAAAACAATAGTTAATTTATTATTTATACCTTTAACTACCGAATAATAAAATCTTCATGTTATAAATATGCCAATTAAGTAGGTACCTTATTTATATCACTATATTAAGTAGGTACGTGTAAAACATAATTATGTATTATTTAAGTGGACTCGATTTAAAATAAATCGATTGTTTTATTAAAAACCTTGCATGTTAACGTTGTATAGGTGCTGATATTCATAATGCAGGTCATATATATGTCACTGCACGTTCACAAACGCATTGTTTCCTGATTGACCTTATTTTTATTTTTGTTAGCCACATGTGAAGTCTGTAGTACAGACGTCCATATGGGAATATTTTATGTATTTTTTATTTAAGCGCTCATGTTTTAGTTTACTTTGGCCTCATTTTTATTCAGTAAAAGTGACACTTTTTGTTTTGTTATTGAAAGAACTTTTTAAATAAATAACGAAGAAGTGTAATTTTAATAATCTTAAAAATGTTATGTGTGTAATTAATTAGTAATCAATTAAATTAGTTTTAAACTTTAAACAAGATGTTGCATCATGTGGCGCATGTAAGTTCCGACGGCTTTATTTTAGCCTACGATTCGGCGTAGAAGCTGGTAGCATCGACAATTTGCGAATTATGATATTTATATTTATGTAGTTATTATCATAGCTAATTTATATTCATAAAGGGATTAATTAAATAAATAAATATTTTAAGGGATTACGTTTAATTCATAGATTTCAATTTTTTAAACTCGTTAAAATATTTCGAAATATTTATATTTGGAAGTTTTTATGCATAATCTTGATGTCATTACAGTATTTCTAATCTGTGAATAGGAATAAATTTGAAAATAGAACTAATGTATCTATGCCGTCATTGGCCTTCGATCAAAATATAGGTTGCAATTTATTAACGCACACACCTAACCCCACGCACACTTGCATGGCTGCAATGTTAAACGGCATAGTCATAGAAAAAGAGTGGGACAGATAAACGATAAGGAGTATAGGTGGGGCGAATGGAGGGGGGACTGTAAGAAAACACAAAAAAATGTGCGTGAACTCTACGCACACAACTGTAGTTACGCGTGCGTCAACATATTATGCATTGCACGCACACTATTTCAACTTTAATTCAAGGAGAACACAAGATTAAGGGCACATATTTTGCGAACTTAATGGATTAAATCCTTTGTTTATAAACAGGTATTATTACTTACATGCGTCAGAGGCGGCCGGTTCCTCTTCCGTCCAGTTTGACACTTGGGTAGTAATTTTTGTAAAAAAAAAGAAAAAAGTTGCAATAACAAAACGGCGTCACCTCGTCATGTAATCACAAATCCATTCAACCGTATTTCACGGCGACAACACTGTCACAGCTTAATATATAGTAACACATCACGATAGTCACTGTACACAAAAATATTTACTTTTATTACTTATGCTAAGTAAATAAAAAATATAGTTCGGGTCCTAAGTTTCCTGGTGATATGTGTTTTGCATGGCAGCGATGTGAACCGCACTTGTATATTCGAAATTCGAAAAAATTCGGAATTCAAAAACTCACTAAATCCCAAAATATGTTTTGTTATAATTTTCGAAACCACTACGCGAATGATATGAATAAGTTTTATTTATTATAAAATATAGTCTGTGGTATTTTTATAAAATATTTTTTTATTTATTTTGGTTATTATTTTGGAGGTGTTTAGCGGTTAAGTCGCGTGTTATGGTCCTGTAGTAAATCGGGAACGGAAATGCGACGCTCCACCGTCGTGCATAGGCGGGACTGCACCGGGCGCGCACACCGTACTAGACGACGACGTGCGTACTTACCCATTACCTTGTATTTACTGCGACTGAGAACTCTCCGAACCAATCTTGATACTTGTGCACAAACAAGTGAATTGTGAAAAAATATTAAATAAATACTGTTTTAAACAATAACCTTAGTGTTATTTGTGTCCGCATAATTTTAGGTCCAACGTCACATCTACTAAAACTTACGTTATAAAAACACTATCAAACGAAAACTTTCGGAAATTTTAAGAATAGTATTGGCAATGTTCAAATCAAGATACAAAGGCGACAAAAAATATGAAATATTTTATTAATCCAAGTTCATTCAAGAACAAAACCAACAGAGGATCAAGATTACACGAGCGCTCTATGCACTACTACACTGACAGAGTGCATTGCCATCTGCATACAATTCCCTTGTGTGAGTGCGCGCGCTTGTATGAACCTTGTGAATTTCAGTAACACATAACTTATTCTCTTTTTCAAAACAAATCAAATTTAAAAAATGCAACTTTTTCTAAAATCTTGTTACAAAATGGATTTAAACAATTTGAATTTTGAATTCAGAATGTTCGATTTTTTGATAAAATGCAACCTTCTTGTCTAGTATGATACACAAAAGTTGTGTTTGTGTGAACTTTTTTATCGTTTTTTTCTTTCGTGTGAGTGCGTTCTATAGGGCTCTTTGTTAGTGTGCGTTAGAATTGTATTAGTGTGTAGGTTCTTATAAGAAAATGGTTCAGTGAAAAATTTTGTTGGAATTTGTATAGATGGCGCTGTACTACGAGGGGCATTAAAATTTTTGTTATGAGACGTGTGCTCTATTTTTGAATCTACAGCGTAGTGCATAAAGTTTTAATTCGTGTGCAATTAAGTTTTTATGCTTTGTGAATTTGATTTACGGGTTTTTGGTATAGTTATGTATAAAACTGACTATTTTTGTCATGGAATTAACTTCAAATTGTACACAATTAGGTATTTGGACAAGACTAGGTTGAAAAATGATCTTTGCTTAATGCCTGGAGAGAGCTGGATATGAGACTAGGTGTGTGTGAAATGGCGTACGTAAGTACTTTGAGAGAGGTATATCCAGTTGTGGACTGAAATAGGTTGATTATGAATTTCGTCGCCGTTAACCTTTCCAGTGTCCCACAGCTGGGCACGGGTTTTCTCGTAACTATCTTACGAGTTGAGAGAGTTTAGGTACGCCTTAATCCACAAACACTGGCCAAGTGCGGGTTGGTAGATGTCACATGACTTCAAATGATGAGTTTTTAGACATGCCGGTTTCCTTTCGGTTTTCCTTCACCGATACTGAGCAGCGGCTATGAAACAATTCACACAAAGATGTGTGGGCACGACTGGGAATCGAACCCGCGACCTTATATTTCTAAGGCAAGGCCCGTACCGATTATGCTTTAACTAACTTTATTACACAGCGTCCACACCTGTATCACCCGCAGGGTAGGTAGAGGTGAATATCTCTATGTTTAGGTCCCTTACGTAATAGTGGGCGAGCCTATTGTTGGTTGTAAGTAATTCAGAAGCCTTTTTGATCGACCCGGGTATCGAGCCCGGGACCTTGCGGAGGAGCAAGACATAGCACCGGTGCGGCTTAGGCTCATGGGTGGTCACTAACCAGGGACGAAGCCTACCACCAGTTAATTACCAGTAGACATAATTACCAGTTGGTTGTCACCTGATTTTCACCACCCGGGGACCACGTGTGAGAATTGAGATAAAAGGTGCCTTGGCCTAATTATTTTTTTGTTCCTACCTACTTACTGTTAATTAAGCTTACTACGTACTTAGTAGAGTTGTACTTATATTTTCAGTGTGTATGTCCGATGGTATCTCGGAAACTTATTGTTTCAATTAGTCTGATGAACAAATGTTTCGCTACTGGATTCCATTTAAAGTAGGTACCTAGTTTATCTTTTCCAACTGTGTATCTATATGTTTTAACATTTTCAATATTTTCCCCCGATAACAAAAGCTTATAAATTCGGATATTTTTTTAACCTCAATAGTCCAGAGGTAAGCGTGATCGCTTTATAACTGTGGAGTTTGATTCCCGGGTTAAGCAAAATACTTTTTAAATTCACTTGAGTGAATTATGTCCGATGGACGGCAACAAGCTCGCCCCCGTATTACATATTAAACGTAGCCAGCGATAATTGAGTACACTGCACCAGTGCATAACCAGGGCGGGTACAAGTTTAGTAAAAACATAAATGATGATGTAATCTAAATAAAAACCATAATATATAACCATTATACGTTTGTTAATTGAAATAAAATAAACATTAATATTTATTTTTATAATAAAACATAGGTAGGTATAATATTATTATTTCCTTAGTAAATATTTTATCAAGTACTTGATTATTTATCTGTAAGGGACGGAGATTTAAATGTCAGTCAACTTTTTTTTATCGTGCATTGCCTCAAGTCAATACTTTATAACTTAGGGGCCGTATCCACTAGCGAGAATGCGGCGATAGCGTCGCGACTCGCTAGCGCGACAACCCATGAATACACTGGGAATAGACCGTCCTACACCTAATAAATACAGCCTCATGTACCCCTGACACATAGCAGCGGTCAGCTATAAATAAATAAAATAAAATAAAATTCATTGCAGGTAACGTTGACACATAAAAATATATAACTTAACAATATTAAACACATTATAGTCACTTATATTACAGAAATAAATATCAAGTAAAATTAAAAAAGGGCTATACGGAAGAAGGAGACCTGAGTCTTCATAGTATTGAAGGCACAAAGGGTCCAGCTAGGATGAAGTACTATGGGTCTACTAGCCCCATTTTTAAAATACATACATATATAAAAAAACACCGTCATCACGTATTTCCATAATTTCTCTGAATCGCGATAATGTCGCTCTTGGCGGTCCCTTACAGAAGTATGGAAATATGCGACGCGACGATAATATCGCCGCGGTTCTCTCGCTTGTGGAGACGGTCCCTTAGAGAAGTGTATTTCAGTAAAAGGAAGGCAGAGTTAAATTTAATTAAAAAAATACATGCTGCTATTCATTTTTAACAATTTTAATTATAATTAAAGCTGATCTTAATTTTTATTTTATTAATTGTAATAATTATAAGATTTTTTTTGTTGATTTTTTTTTTTTTTTTTATTAGCTTGTAGTGTCCCACTGCTGGGCAAAAGCCTCCCCCATAGCCTTCCAATTGTCCCTATTGCTAGCTTTTTAA
The DNA here is from genome assembly GCA_936450015.1 of Meganola albula. Classification (NCBI taxonomy): domain Eukaryota; kingdom Metazoa; phylum Arthropoda; class Insecta; order Lepidoptera; family Nolidae; genus Meganola; species Meganola albula. The sequence goes on along the minus strand of OW388165.1, from coordinate 2,590,393 downwards.
TTAAGTTAAAAAAATTACTCTCGTATTTACAAACGTTTTTACTTAATATAGCTAAAATAGGTTTATAATTCGTTTGTCTTTGTCTGTCATCTTGACATTTATACTAGTAAGAAAGAGACAAAAGTCAATTTTAACTGAAGAGTCTTATAACTTTTTTTTAATAAGACCGTTTAATCTTAGATTAATTTATAGTTGATCAACTTAGTATATTTTATCAGTTTAATTTTTTTTAGTATAGTTACCACGTGACATTCACTATACCTACGGTAAAAAATGAAATAGGACGATTTTGTGCTACCTAGAGAAAATATTAAAAAAAAAACCGTCACGCCTGTATTAAGTACCCAAAGGTGTAGGCAGAGGCCATGTTAAGATCCAAAACGTAATATGGCCGAGCCTATTGCCGTTCATCGGGCACAATTCCAAACTGCGAGCTGTAACTAAGACTCATAAAGTACCTATATTAGAAAATTCTTTTTTCTCGAACCGGGAATCGAACTATAATACCTATTGGTTTCGTCTAACACCGTTTGAGGTGTCTAGTAAACCCTAAAACGACCCCTACAGCACTACTCCCCACTATCGTCAATAAAGAACACAAATAAAGCCAAAGCTACAACGAAAATTCACCTCTGCCTACACCACCTTATTTTAAGACTATTAATCTTGCTCGTCCTTGAAATATCTAGACTTCCTATTGTTTATAATCTAGAAACTAGATAGTTCTAGTTTTTAATCTTTAAATAGCAAAAAAAAACTATTTTCTATTGCACCATTGTTCTGTCAATTTGTTTTTTTTACGGCGAGATTAAATATTTTCATTGTCTTGCCAGATTCTGTAAACGAGTGGTCAAGCGCGATTGTTCAACAACCTATGAATTTATCTGAATCCCCACACGTGGTCCCCGGGTCCCAATCAGCAAATCAGGTGACAACAAACTGGTAATTAGGTTTACTGGTGATTAACTGGTGGTAGGCTGCTTCCGTGGTTAGTGACCACACACCAGACTAAGCTGCACCGGTGCGATGTCTGGTGACGTCATTTAAGAGGGTGGGTCGAATTTGTGGCTCCATTATGGTTTCTAACTAAATGGAGCCTCATTCCACTGTCACCTTCTCACCGATAATCATTCGTACTCACGAGTGAATCGGTATATTTGGCAGGCGCGTCCCATCGTAGACTACATCATTGTTTAACATCAGGTAAGTTGTAGTCAAGCGCAAGGCTATCTCAGAATTAAAAAAAAAATAAGTTTTTTAAGTAAATGATAATAGCAATAATAACCATTAATTACCTATGGGGCCTATTAGGCTACAAAGCCCATATAAAATATAACACTATATACAAACACAATATTAAATTAGATCTAACTAAAGAGTCTTATAAGATTTTTATGAATAAAAATGTATAAATATAATTTATAAATATATAATTTATATTTGGAATATATAATTTATATTTCTAACATTGGAATAGGTATGACAAGGTATAAAAATCGTATTTTAATAAGTCCGTCAGTAAGATTTAAAATAAAAATACGTGTATTGTTTGCTTTATCATTGAAATGAAACAATAATAAGATATAACGCACCAAAGATAAGGAGTGGAAGCCGACGTCATACACAGGTATAAAACTTACCAAGTGTGACGTCATTCGAGATTTCGCTTGGACGTATCGCCGTAATGTTAATCACACAAAAGAAAAATACGTGTCCATTATATTTATTTATCTATCTGACGGACAATACTAAAAATTTTGTTGTTATCTCTATTAATATAAGGCCTCAAATTTTCCAGTTAGATTTTTAACATTAAGTAGGTACTGAAAGGTAGGTAAATGAAAAAATCAAAGTACACTTTACAAATAAAATTGGTAGGCCGGTTTATAATCAGAAAAATATGTTTATTTTTTGTAACAGCAGCTTTTAAGAAATAAAATTATAATAATAATATCCTGGGATATTAACAAACGCTATTTTTGAATTTCAAATTAAGCAGATCTTGTACTATAACCTGATAACTGATAAAAATAAAATGTATAATAAAGAAACTAATATTTTTCATACTTATAATATAAATAAATACACCGAGACTCAAGACAAACAGACATGTTCATCACACAAATATATGACTTGCATGAAAATCGAAATCACATCCTGTGACATAAAGCAGAAAGTTTTTTTTATAAATATTTTAATAAAAAGTATATAACGTTGCTTGCTTTGCGTGCTTGCTGCACATCACTGTCTTATTAAACACTTTTGAAGAAAAAACAAATACTTAACTACATAATATAATTATCATAAAAGGAGTAACATCCTTCTAAATAAGTGATAAAAACAAGTGCACCATTATTAGCATATCAAATTCTTTTAAAAATCGAAACAAATTTTCCACCGCTCCAATTTTCGTCCCACGTCTGTCGCGAACAGACAAAACCCACGTAATTTACCCACTCAACTGTAAGGAGATGTCATTCCCAATCCCAAATCGTTGAAACGATTTAAAGTATGGCTATGAAATGGCAGAATTTACCTTTATCATTTAATAAAAAATAAAATAGCATTCTAAATTAGTATTTTTATTTTAAGGTTACCTAATTTAATAAAAGAATATATAAGACGATTTAAATATCTCAGCGAAAAAGAAAGCGGAACATCTAAGAATATTCTATAAAATGGCGGAACAAAATTTACTTTAACTTAAAAAAAAAATAGAATTCTGAGTAAAATTACCAATCCAATTTCAAATGTTTTGAATTTTTTTTTTAATTACAAGTTTTCAATACAGGTTTCTAAATTTAAATTGTGTTTGGTATATTATTCAAATTTTTGTTTGTGGCACGTAGGTACGCTAACCGCGACTTGCTAAGAAAAAAAAATGTAAATAAAATAATGGCATATTATTTATTACGTAATATCAGTGAAAGCTGAAATTTTGAATTTGGAATTAGGATTTAAAATAGGAATTGACTCAGTGACTTTAATAAATGATCATTTAGCAGTTACTTAGGTATAAAACAGGGTTATTATGAAACATTAACGTTTATTTCATCGCGTTTAATATTTATGAAGTTTATATAAGCCACTTATCATTAATTATATCTACTTGTGATAACGGTCTGATGTGGACACAAGACATTAATGAGTTTCAAAGCGATACCCTTATTAAGACCTGAAGCTCCTAAATTAATGGCTAACATTGATGAAGAAATATTGATAAAAACTATAATTGGCATTTAAATGACAACATAATACGACAATTGACATTTACACCGAAACGTCTGGTTTAAAACTGTATTTCTAAATGCAACACTTTAGAAACTCGCTTTAAAGTTATGTAACCGAAATACGGATGTCGGAAACTAGAACAAAAAACTTCTATTCGAGACGCCATGACACTTTTTTGTCGACCTAAGATGGCGTGTGACGTAGATACCCGTCTAAAACAAAAGAAAGCCCCACCCACTACAAAAAACACATATGCACAAAAAAAATGTACGTTAAGCTAATAGTAGCCCTGTAAAAAGCGAATAAGCACGTATTCAGCGTTGAATCAACATTGCAGCAAATCAACAAATAGGAACAACGAAAATCCCGAATTCACGGGACCAACGTAGTGTACGCAAGGTAATCCCGGCACAGCGGGCATGCAAACTCGTAACAGTGGCACAGTTACCGGGGAAGGCATCTGACGAACACTTGTTGCTTGTGAATGCCAACTTTGCAGTTCCAGACACAGCCAAACTTCGCCCAGCCGCTGCAATCACTCGCTGAACCGAATTAGAAACCGAAACCGAAATTCGATTTACGAAATTGACTTTGTACAACTTTTTTAACTTGACTAACTTTTACGACGCATGAATATAAAAGCTATTAACTATCGCGAGCTAAAAACTACCAATTATCGATTACAATAAAGCACCTATTATGAATTCGCACAGCACTTCACTTTAATGTCTCAATCTTAAGACGCGACGCACTTACAAGACGAAGGTTCTAAATTTAAATTTGGAATAATAGGGTTGTTTTTCACAACTAAATTTTAAATGCACTTACGGATAACGTTTTTCGTTTAGTTTTTCGGTATTTTGGAAAGATTTAGGCTGTTTTTAATTTGATATTGAATAATTTAGCTCTTGATTTCGGGAGAGAAGTTGCATTAGTGCACGCCGGGCCCGTTGCAACAGGTTGTTTGGTAGAGAGTAACGGGGCGCATGCGTGAAACTGCCAGCCGATGCAACGCTCCACAATGGTCGCATATCACATTTCCGAAATACTAGATACATATTAATATTATTATCTTATTTTTTTAGTAACAAAATAATAACGTTGTAGTTTTTACTTTGTTAGTACCTACCTATGTGATATAATGACATTATGCGGAATAAAATTGAAGTAGACTCGATTAATTTGTACTTTAATTTTAAACATTTCATAATTATTATTTTTTCATTCTCAGCCCTCCAAACACATATTAGTTTTCCAAACTTCACAAAACGTATTCAAAATTTTATGAGAACAGAAAAATCGAAACCGTTGACCAAAGTATGTTACAAGGTAGTATTTATCAAAAATATCAGACCAAACAACATTTTTTCTCACCAAGTTACAGTCACACAGTTACATTCAAAATATAATATTTTATAATAGTTAGCGCCCATTGTAGCGAGTACTAGTGCATCGTTTGGACTGTCTACCTATATGCACAAGTAATAAGTATATCAACTACCGCAAACCTTATCTCTACCCAAATTATAATCGCGTTTCGACTTCTATTGTTCTATTCTACATTTCTTTGTAACTGATTACTGAATGCGACTGGCAAGAAATATTTGCCGATTTTGCGAAATTATGTACATGGATTCTAGAAACTAGGCTATGTAAAATATTATTGAATATTTTGTACAAAATGACTACTTATTTCAGAGTTTATACAAAGAAAATTTCATAGCCCTTGCAGTTACAAACAAATACCTATGCCTAGAGATCCTTTAAATGCCAAATAATAAGGATCGAGGATATGACTGCCTTTTTTACTTTTTTAGATTAATCCTCTGTTCTAAATTTAACAAATTAAGAGTTACGTCACTGTACGCTATAACGACATTAAGGAAAATGCTTTCAGATCAATGACATTTATTATCATTAGGAGTGTGAAACTTTGCAAAAATGTTTGTATCTATGTACTTATGTTATACCTTTGCTAATACTAAAACAGCTGAACCAATTTGAACAAAAAAAATACAAAAATTTTGTTACCTAGATTAACATTTCGGAACTTTTTAATTTCTGTTCTTTTGGTATGCTCTCCGTGTATGATGTGGATAAAGTTACTAGCGGAACCTATAATATTAGATATTAAAACCTGTGGATCTTCGTCTGTTTTGACCTAGATATCTAAAAAAGTACATATACGCAGAAATTCTGCGTGGGATGATACAGGACGAGGTTGTTCTGTATCGTGTGTCATTGTAAAGACAGTGCAAGTACGTACTTATAAATAACTATTTTCACTTTTATGGAAGCTGCTTACCTATTACGTAATACTTTGTTAGTATACCTAGGTCAGAATTTTATTTCAAAATCTAATACTCAACATACATTTATTCGTCTGTTAGCTTTTCACGTTTAAATAGCTGATTTGATTTCCATGAAATTTAAAAATAATTTTTGCTACCTATTTGTAAATGGATTAGGTAACTACCTAGTTTCTGAGCAATTCAAGTATAAATCATTCAAATTATCCACTTATACTTCGTATCATACAAGCCTGAAAACTAAAAATAATAAGTACCTGCTTAGTTATTATCAAACCTGTCTATTTAATCAGAAATTAATGTTTTAACAGTGGAGTACACCGCTGTCATCAATCATAATTTACGTCTTAAAATTCTATATTTCTAAGCTTCTAGCATTCGCCATTTCCCCATTCATATATACTCATCAAAAGTTTTATCAGAAAATTCATTTCCAAAACTGATCTACCTCAAGGCATACACAGACTCGCTTAACTTCATATTTGTTCAAAGTTACTTTGACTAAACAGTTTGCAATAAGGCCGGCGAACAAACAAACCAACAAAATTCATACACGTTAGGCACAAAATTTTAACAAACTCAACCGTTATAGCTGTTATATTTAACTGGTATTTAACGTTACTAAAGTTTGAATAACTGCTACTATCTGGACATCACTAGTTTGTTTTTGTATGTAGTTTTGTATTTAATGAATTTAAAAAATCGAACGGGTGTGTTCTTTTATTTTTTAATTTTTATTGTGTTATATTGAAAAATAACGCTTACGAACGATCGTTCCGATTTATTGATTTGTTAATTCAAATTAGGTAGAAATTAAATTTATTTTTGGACCTGCTCATCTAGGAATAAACCTAGTTAGAATTAATTTCAATAAAATGAAATAGGAAGTCAAGTTTTTAAATCCACAATTAAAAAGTTATACAACATTTAAATTTCGAATTTGAAATTTCGAATAATGGAAGCAGTGCGACTTTGTTCAGCAATTGTGTCGATTTGTTTTGTTTAATATAAATTTGTAATTTTTATATTACCTAATTATGTAGGTAGGTAATGTTTTTAGGGTTGTAATGTAACACTCCTATGTAACTCACCCATGTAAGGAGCAGCAGTGGCGCAGCGGTATTTTCCTCGCCTTTGAAATATAAGGTCACGGGTTCGATCTCCGGTCGTACCTTCATCTTGTTGTGAATTATTTCATCGCGGCTGCTCAATATCAGTGAAGGAAAACATCGTGCAGAAACCGGCATGTCTAAGAACTAATCATTCGAGAAAATGTACCTAACATCCAACCCGCACTTGGTCAGCAAACTCTTTTAACTTGCAAGATAGTTGAAAGAATACCCATGCCCGAGCAGAGGGACACAAAAGGCTTGAAGTGAGTGAAGGACTTACCTAATATGTAGACCATGTTCTTCGTCCAGCGCTGCAGTTCTTTGCGTATCGCGCGTCTTTCTTGTTGGCACCGCGCGAACGAACACTCCGCCATGGCATACGAGCGACAACCCTGACACAAAACAAAACATAAACTCACAAACTAAAAAAATAATTGAAAAAAAAACAAATAAGTAATATTAGTTGTAAAACAAATGCCGGTTTTGACATTTGAAAAGACATTAGAATGTAACTTGAAATAATAATTAATTAAAGTATTTAAAAAATACGTACATTTTTGGCGTGTTAAATGATATGATAGAATAATTTGCAAATATTCTTTTCGCGCTTACTATAGTATCATGCATATTAACGTCACGATGACACCTGTCAAAACAGACTTTTTACATTTTTACCAATTTAAGACTAAAGCCCTTTAATTACGCTGCCCACACACCACCGAGATTTTACACCCATTTCATGACCTATTTGTGCAACTCAATAGTAAACTCAACTTGAGTTTACTCAAGAGTCGTTCACAAAATCGTTTTTTTTTATATGGTGGCTAACCTCTAATCAGAGTATGACAAATAGATTTTAAATTAGCCAACATAATAGCAAAACATCTATCAGAGGCCAAATAACTGAACAGACTGGTACCTAGTTATTGTTGAATAAACCCAGAAACTTTTAGAGATCGAGGTTAACAGCCTTTCATTGTTTTCGAAGTGTAAATTTTTATATTCCATAGAATAGTAATAAATAGTGAAAAAAACTGTTTATATAACCTACAACCTTAAATTAGGTACCCAACAGTCCTCTAAGGTTGGCATAATATCAAGTGAAAACCCTTTGACAGTATTGATATCAGTCACGTTCTCTCGTCAGAAATTGTGAATACTCCACAAACTAAGTAGAACGGTTTGATACTCGCCTATTGTGTTCTGTAGGGACAGTAATACAGAAAACTGGCTTGTTGTGACGTCTGTTATATGCGATATCTGTGGTATATTATAAAATACATCGCAACGGATCATTGTAAAAAAAAAAAAATCGAATGATATTCGAAATTCAAGTTTCGAATTTTTGTCTCGTTGTCTATTTTACCACTAATTGCAGTATTTAATATTATTAAGGTTGTTGTCGTGATTCATGTCGTAACTAAAGTAAATTCCAAAACTAATTCAATTCAGTTTCGATGTTCGGCGTCTACCGTACAAACTAAAATTTCATTAACTCCCATTTCCTGGACGAGCCCGTTATCTTTGTGAACCGAAGCCCGCACTTCTAGACAAATAAAATCACTAAACTCTATCCAATTACTATAGCATTCATCGAAGTATCGACTCCGCCGGTCGACAACCTCGAGAGGAGCTAACGAAATTCTACGAAAAACCTCCGATCCTCATCAAGAACACCCAACACCCACCGAATATGCCCGAACCACCCGAATCTGGCCCCCAAATTCTTATTTCAAACTCCAGACGAAAGGGGGCCGCGGAGCCGGGGGGTATTGCAAAACTATTCTTATTTTAAAATCTCTCTCCACGGAATATGCCACGAAAGAGGTTCTTATTTTAAAAATATCACGCTCTACCGAAATTTTCTTATTTTCAAAAGTTGGGGGGGTGCGAACATTCTTCCGAAATCCACCTCCTCCGGTCCCTCGGTGGCCAGTTATGATATTCTTATTTTAAAAATCGCTCGAAGCGTTCCGATTCTGTTATTAAGATGTTGGTGTGTGCACAGTTTTATGAGGCCAGTTGTAGGTGAGCGCCGGCGGGATCATCTGAGACACAAAGAGCCTCTAAACTTAAACATTGTTACGGATCGCATGGAGGAAGATCTTTTCATAAAAATAATAATAAAACGTTAATATAAATCGTAAATCTCCATACGGCATCCCTGACCTACATGACCTAGTTGCAAGTTATGCACCAATTCTCAATTCACATAAATTGTAATTCCTAATTTCGCATAACGAAGTGCGCGTAGACCATTGGAAATTCAAATACTTGTAGATATCGAGAATTTTGATATCTTTTCAATATCAGTATAGGTAGAGTTTAATATGTATAAGTATGACCTGCTTAAGGGAAACACTAAACACGTGTAGCGTATTGATTCCTTAGAATGTAGGTGTCTATCTACCTACACAGTTCACTTAACTACATAAGAATCCCTAGGGCATCTGCGTTCCACCCAAACGTGGAAAACAATAAATAGATTCTATTTTTAATTTAACTAATTACTTTTTAGTACTTAATCATATTCGAATATCAATTCAAAATTTAAAATAGGAACTAAAAAAATCGAATAGACCAATAACGTTTCCCGCCAATTTCCATGGCTGTCAAATTTGGGGCCGCCACCCGCCACCCTACCCAGATCAATTTACGATAACTCGGTTTGAGCTCTGTCCCGCTCAGCCTTAAGACGCACCCCTATCCCCGTCTCCGCGGATAACTTCTAGAACCGGCCAACTATTGAGCGGTAGAACAGAGTATTTGACATTTTAATAATACTTTTGTTTTTCATTCCTTTTTCAATCTAAACTACTTATTTGACGATCATTATTATTACATAAATAAATAGATACGTCGCCCTCTAGTTCTAAATTCAAATCAAATTTAGATTTTCCCCTCGTGACGCATGCCGCATCACATTATTTCACCCTAAATAATTTGGTAAAATTCACCCCTAGTAAATAGTGACCCTATAACTATTAGATACCTTATTCTGAGTCAGTCGCGGGATCTCTCGAGATATGTTCCGGGACTTATTTTATTGTAGTGTGCGTCTTAGCCGTGTGTGTGTACGGGGGTGGGGTTTGAGTGTGTGTGCGTGCGTTTGAAATATTCCCCCGTAGCGTGGCGCGGGGAATTGATGTTTTTAATTAGTTTCCAACGGTTTTTGTTGGTAGCCTGCACCGTTTATTATTATTTATTTAATAAAAAAGACATACCTACATACATTATGAAATTACTATGTGAACTAGTTAAATTTAGAACGTGAAAAGTCGTTGTCGCTTTAACTTTATTTGAATAGAGTATCCGTAAAACAATTTTGAAACTTGACTAAATATAAAACGAGAATGGAGCCAGTAACCCGGTACATTTCCTGAAAACTTTTCTTTGTAGGCGAAAATTCAATAGGCGGGAAGTTCGGTCGCGCCTGTTCCAAGCCAACTAAACGCCATTGTGTTGGCCACTGACATTAAAACTCTATTAAACTAAGTGCAACGTGACGAATTAATTATAGTTACTAGGTAACTGAAATTAATTCGTTCAGACCTAAAATATGTTTTTTACTTTCAGAAATTACTTAAAAATGATCGACACGAGGATGTGAAGACGTTTTGTCTTAGAGTGTTCAAATAAAATCATCGATATTATTGATAAATGACTAAACAATCAATCTCGTCTGTGAGCGCCTCGATATTTTAAAATTAAATCATTGTTTTGGACCTCAATTTATTATCCTGTTGACGTAATACAATATTATAATCATGAATGGACCTATTCGAATTTCAAATTCAAATCTCGACCGAAATGCACCTGTTTGAATTTAGAATTCGAAATGCAGTGCATTTATTGTCACAGATCCATACACAATGCCAGCAAAATGATTTTTGGTCTGTATTTTTAAACCTGATTTGTATGCAAGTATTTATCTATCTACTTAGGGATTCAGCAAGTTTGTATTAAGTGCCACAGATGGGATGAATGTTGTTGAAAATGTAGTCATACTGCTTGTTTATTCAGTTTCTTGTGTGAGAGTGTTTAGTCTGTGTACGTTAGTATACCTGTTGCGCTATGCTTTTGTTTTTGTTGATCGCTAGTTTCGGCTGCCCACGGCCGTTACGAGTTTATCAGAGCACCGAGAGGCTTACGTCATTTATTTTTTTCTATTTTCAAATTTCGTACGTACGGTTTTCGCACTTCGAAAATTTGTTTTATGAAAACGGTTAGTTTAACGTGGTATACGTTTTGTTTTTTGTGTTTGTTTTATCTAGGTACGTTTTGTTGTTCGTTTTTTGCGATAACTGTTCAGTTTGAAAGTGGATAAACGAACGAAACTTGACTTTTATCAATTTTATTGTATTTGAATTATTTTCTATTATTTTGAAGTAGGTACCGACGACGATGGGTAAGGTACTTCATTAAAGACTTAATAAATAAATCTAAATATGTATGTAATCTACTAGTACATGTTATACGTACTGTTGCGAGTGACATGCATAAAATTCGTATAAAATACATAATGAAGTTACCTACCTACCAATATTTTTACTTGTTCTTCCAGAGAGTTAAATTATTTTCGTCTCAGTTAAACTACACTCAGAATAACGGCGTCAGACTCAGACAAAAGTTTGTAGGATTGAGTTAAATTTGCATGTCCAGCCAGACCTGTTGCGCCTATCATGTAACTAAACGTAGATTCAGTTGACAACATCCTGTTAGATCGTTTTAAACAGGCAGACAGACATTAAAGTGATACTATAGGTTTATTTTTTCTTTTTACAGAATAGGGATGAATACAAGGTATAAAAAAAATCGTATTTTTTTTAAATTCTGAAATAGGTCTGCGCTTGATTACAACTTGCCTGATGTTAAGCAATGCTGTAGTCTACGATAGACGCGCCTGCTCATTATACCGATTCATTCGTGACAACGAATGACTTTCGGTGAGAAGGTGGCAGTGGAATGAGGCTCCATATGGTTAGAAAACTTAAAGGAGCAACAATTCCGACCCACACTCTGCATGGTGTCACCCACCAGACATCGCACCGGAACACGGCAAGGCCGCTTGGCGGTGCGACTTTGTCTGATGGGTGATCACTAATCACGGCCGAAGCCTACCAGTTAATTACCAGTTGATTGTCACCTGATTTGCACCACCCGAGGACCACGTGTAAAATTGTTTTACTTAATAAGTCCGTCAGTAAGATTTATAAATAATGTTCGACACGTATTATTTGCTTTATCATTGAAATGAAACAATAATAAGATAAAACACATTCAAGTTATGAAGTGGGAGGGAGCTACGTCATACCCCTGTATAAAACTTACCCAGGTCTGACGTCATTTGAGGTTTCGCTTGGACGTATCAACATAATTTTTAAGTTACAAAAAACGAAAAACAAATATTTGTCGCTATCCCTATTTTAAAACACTACGATACTTATTTTGAAAATAACACATCTATGAAGCCTCTTTCTAAGCTTTTAGAAAAAGTTTATTCATAAAAATCTTATAAGACTCATTAGTCAAAATGGACTTTGTCTCTCTTTTACTAGTATAAATGTCAAGATGACAGACAAAGACGAATGAAATAAAAACGAAACCTATTTAAGTACGAGTAAAAGTATTATATTGTATAAACTTGATTTTGCTTCTAAATTAAAAATGCATTTAATATTGTTTCATTCGTAACCACGAATGAATCGGTATAGTGGGCAGGCGCGTCCCATCGTAGACTTCATCATTGCTTAACATCAGGCAAGTTGTAGTCAAGCGCAGGCCTATTTCAGGATAAAAAAAAGTTCTAAGAGCGCCACATTCAGCATAAAACTTTATTGAGGCGTTCTAAAAAGTAGCATTTTTGTAGTTCCGACATTGTTAATAGCTGCGGTCAAATGTATCCTTAAACTTGTTTAATTATAACCTAACATTAAAAAAAGTCTCGTTGACCATATCCCGAAAATGTCTTATCTGAGTTTATCCCAAGTAGTAGGGGGATGGGGGGGTGCAGAGAGGGGGTTTTCTCCGCGCCTGTGTGAAAGAATGCAGGGAATCAATACAGCGGTGCACATTAAATTGGCCAGGGAGAGGGTGGAAACACCCCCACTGACAATTTTTTCGGTAATTTTTAGACGGTTGTTTTAGTACTGGCTGTCGAATATTATTTGAATTTTAAATTTTGTATTCGAACGTCTTTACAGACTGCGTTTAGTGATAGTACTTACCTATAGTAGGAACGTTCTTAATTTAAAATTTAATTTTGAATTCGGAATATTTTTTTTATTTAAATGTAGTTTGAATAAAGCAATTGTTTTTATTTTCAAGAAAACTTAAGGTAGGGAGCGTCTGTATGCACTTTAATGAAAATTTATGTATAATTTATTTATATTGAAATAACAATGTAACGTCGAATATATTTAACCAAAATAAGAAGTTTCCTAATAATTGCATGAAATAGTCAAAAGTTCTCAAGTTACAACGCAATTCCCCGTCCGCCTGTTGCATTCTGATATACTTACCTATAAACATTGCTTGCTGAATACTGGCGACTTTTACCTCTGCTTACTCTTGATAGCAATAATGAAGGCAATATTCTGCTTTTAATTTCTTACAAATTTGAAACTTTGTGAAGATAAATATAGGTTAATTTGTTATTTATAGGCTGGGAAGGATTTAAATGTAATTTGATCAAAATCCGTTTGGTTGTTCTTGTTAGGGTAATCTTAGGTACAAGTACAGTTAAAATGAGTACCTATGCTCCCTTGACAAAGGTACTTTTAGTACGTATTACGTGTACTCTGATCTTATTACGTAATATTTAACAAGTGTTCATGAAATAAGCAATTAACCAGAGAATAATAACTAAAAAATATCACATTTTTTAAGAACAGGAGTAAATAATAGCCGCCGCCGCACAGTGGTCTGAAAATCGAGCTCCCCTTTCGTAGAAAGTCAATGTGGGATATTCATAAAACTAAAATATGGAACGTCTCAGGTATACATTCCTTTAATGCATATTTTAGTATGAATGATTTTAGTTACTCCGCGCCTGAGAAAAAAAATATTTAGTATTTTTTTGTATGGGAGAAATTACATAAAGTACATTTTCTTGCGACTGAATGAAACTGAAAGGCTGGTACTCATACGAGCTATTGCCGCTCTTAAGGCGATTACGTTGACATACCACTCGTGTACCTTTAGGTGCCGCTTCACACGTAGGATTTTTTTGAAATTTCGAATTTTCGGTATTGAATATTTTTTGTTATGCCTTTGGGGTTGTTGTTTTCCTGCGAATTCCTTATGAAAACAACAATTTTTTTTATGGAAACAATCTCTAAATCGCGTAAAAATGTCTGCTGTTTCAAACTAAAGTTCGATACCTGCTTGGCCGTAATGTATGAAACAGTTGTTTTCTTTTCCGTCATTTCAAGGTGGTTTCCATAAAAAAGTTGTTTGTTTTTATGAGTAGAATCACCTCATAACAGGAAAGCAACGACCATAAAGTCACGCTATTTAAAGAAGGAATAAAACACTTATTTAACATTTTTTTCATATTTGAAAATTTAATACGATTAAAAACTGTACAATCAATTGTAAAACAAGTGTTTAAATATTATAACAGTTAAACAGCTAAAACTAATTTATTTATTTTTAAATTTAATCGAATAATTTAGAAAACTTCATTTGGCTAGTATGTACATTCCTCAAAATACTTACGTCTAAACCCTAGCCTTTGTTTGTTTAGTACTGAAAATCGTTATTTCTCTAGTATTAGAACATAAAATAATAATAACATCTATAACTAGAAAAAAACTGAATCAAAGAATACAAAAAGCTTCATTTGGTTAGTATTTACTTACATTCTTCAAAATACGTCTATATTCTCTTTGCTTGTTTAATACCAAAAATTCTTATTTATCTAGTCTTAACATTAAAATAAATAAAAATAATAATAACGTCGATATGTATAAAATACGCATTAACAATTATCATCAAAATCTTCTAATTCTGAATCCAGCATTGCGACACTAACATCAACAAACTCAATATTTTCTTTGTCCACACTTGTATTGTCTTCATTAATGAGAAGTGTTTTCATGTCATCAGAGACAGCTGTTCTGATTGACTTTCTGTGTACAGGTCTTATGCTGGATAGGTACGGATCTGACGATACAAGGAGTCCATTAAAAATATCTTCATTTGTTGCTCTACGACAAAACTTCCGCGAATGATGTTCTCGGATTTTTTTGAAGTCTTTATTCCTGGCTTCCGATGCCTCTTCTGATAATTTGCCAATGGGGGTAATGTTGAAATGCCTGATAATTTCAGCACCATGCAGTAAAAGTTTGTGAACACTTGACGGCATATAATACCAACCATAGTGTTCCACATATCTTTCTGCAGTAAGGCGCGCAAAATTTGCAAACGCTTCAACATTAACGGGCTCCCCACATGCTATCACTCCTAGAATTGTGGCAAATCTATGGATTATAGTGGAATCTAATCCAGTGATGGCTGCCGTTTTTACAGGATCACTAAAAAATTTTCGGGCTGTATTGCCATCATTTGTAGTGCCTGCACCTGAAACAAAAACCAAAAACTTCACCATTTTGAGCAGAAACAACGTATTTGGTAAGTAACGTTCTCAAAATCATTCAAATCAACTCGTTGCACTTCAAGACTCACCTTGTTTGACGATATCTACTAAGAGGCCCATTTCATCACGAAACTTCTGCTGGATGATTTGCTTTCTTGCCTTCAATAACTCTTTGCTGTCTGCATCCCTAGCTTGCCATGTTTTGAAATCAAGTCTGTAGGAAATGTGAAGCAAACATTCCATACACCTAATCCAAGCATGGAGAGTAGACAAACCATATTGGTATATTTCCGTTGACACTGGTTTTCTGGAAAACAAATAAATAATATATTTAAAAATAGGTATTCATGATTATCAGCCAAGAAAATTATAAAAGTATTCAAAACTTACTCTGAGATCACATGTAATTTATTCATTTCAGATGGGGTTGCTTTACATATGTCACAAGTTTGGGTTGATGTTTCTGATAATTTAGAAACTATTTTACCATCTATCATAGTCATGAGCATTTTAACTTTAACTGTATGATTTCCCATTATAGAAGGCACCAGTGTAGCAATTTCAGCTTCAATCGTGGCTTGTTCTCTCTTGATGTCTAATTTGTTTTCACTTGCAAACTTGAAAAAAAGAGGCCTGCAAAACATTGTCGAAGACGGTTTTGGATTCTCCCATACATTTTCTTCATCACAATCTAATCTTATAGGTACAAAAGAACACATGAAGACGCTGGAATCATCTTCCTCCACCATGCTTTGCTTATACAAACTCTGCCCTGAAGAACCATCAAAGCCCCACTTACACAGAAGTGTTAACTCCTTGCCATCTAAAGTAGAGGGCAAACGTAGATATTTTCCAAGTCTTGACACAGTTTTATCCAAAATTGCTTGAAGTTTAACTCGTGCCCCATTTTCAGAAATGTCTATGCTATCCTTAGGTGGGTAACAGTCCTTTTTCGCTTCTAGGACAGTTGTGTATGAAGGATATAGTGGGATTCCTTCTTCCTTTGCACAAGCTCTCAAAGTAGTATACTGCCACTTCGACAGCTTCAACGAAGTCAAAATACCTAAAGCTTTATCAGCAGAATATATGGGCACATTTTTTTTAGTTTTAAGTATATCTTTTATCTTTGTAGCCTCTTCGGGATTCTCTGTGACTAATTTTATTATGTCTGCTACATCTTTATTTTGCGCCTTCAAGCCAGTTGCATAAGCAAGACTTTCCGATGGATGATTTAAAAGCTCTTCTACTCTCCTTTTCTTCTGTAACGGGCTTAACACCGAAAACTCCTTTCTTTGGTTTCCAAGAGATGTTGAGGTTCCAACACTACAAGTCTGTGGTTGTGCGGATGTTGATGCACCTTCGTTTACGGGAAATTCTGAACTGGAACACTGTGACTGATCTATCGTTACTGAGGAAGTCATCTTTTCCTTGATGACTTCAGGCCATTTGATGTCTTCTTGGAGCCATGCTTCGTACTTTTTAATGAAAGTATGTCGTGTACGATTACATGAGATCCATTTCCTTTTCAATGCACACACATAAGTTTGGCAGAATTGTTTCAAGTCTCTCTTTTCATTTTCTGACAAATCAATACTATTCACAAACACATCAAACAACACATTGGGATCTGAGAAAGAAGTGTTGTTGGCCACAAACATGAAAATATCAAGATTGGTACCAAAACCTTCCATTGCAATAGAAAAATTGAAAGAACAGAAAAATTAAAGTTTACGCGCACAAGTGCTAAACGTTACTGACAGAGTCCATGCCAAACATTCTATTTATGTATAACTCTCTCACCGACCCTCATTAAGGGTCGGTACAAATTAACACGTAATAAAACTGAACTATTAGTAAAGTAATAAGTGATTCCCGTAATTGATAATGATAACGAACCTCTGTTATCATTAGGTATAGTAAAAATCATTAACACCCTCTTAGCTAATGAGGTTACTATTGTAAAAAGTTATTTGTTAAAATAAGGCAGATATTAGTTGCAGTGCCCTAATTAGTATTCGCAAAAAACGAATTTCTAAAGTTAACTTATATTTTGAGTTAAAGTAATTGAATCTATTATAACAATTATTATAATATTAGGTGCGTATTTATTATAAATATTTAATTCCAAATTCCTTACCAACCTAATTTAAATGCGTCACATACTTAAAATATTCAATGCCGAAAATTCGAAATTTCAAAAAAATCCTACGTGTGAAGCGGCACCTAAAGGTACACGAGTGGTATGTCAACGTAATCGCCTTAAGAGCGGCAATAGCTCGTATGAGTACCAGCCTTTCAGTTTCATTCAGTCGCAAGAAAATGTACTTTATGTAATTTCTCCCATACAAAAAAATACTAAATATTTTTTTTCTCAGGCGCGGAGTAACTAAAATCATTCATACTAAAATATGCATTAAAGGAATGTATACCTGAGACGTTCCATATTTTAGTTTTATGAATATCCCACATTGACTTTCTATGAAAGGGGAGCTCGATTTTCAGACCACTGTGCGCCGTCCCGAAGCAGCGGTGGCGCAGCGCTACGGGCCTCGTCTTAGAAATATAAGGTCGCGGATTACTTCCAAGCCGTGCCTACACATCTTTGTGTGAATTGTTTCATCTCTGTTTCCCGATAACTATAATCTACCTGTCTTCAAGTCACGAGTGAATCGGTATTTATTAGGTAAGCGCGTTCCATCGTAGACTGCAACATTGCTTCACATCAGGCAAGTTGTGGTCAAGCGCAAACCTATTATAGGATAAAAAAAAATCTCCCCTGCTCAATATCGATGAAAGAAAGCATCATAAGGAAACCGGCATATCTAAGAACTAATAATTCTTGACAGCATGAGTAAATTTAGGTTTAAACTCTCTCAACTCGTAAGATAGTTGAGAGAAGACCCGTGCCTAGGTTTGGGACACTAAAAAGGGTTGAAGTGATTCATGAAATAGACAATTAACTAGAGAACAACTAAAAACATCATATTTTTTAAGAACTAGCGGACCCGGCCGACGTCGTTCTGCCCGGTAAAGCAATGCCATCTACCGGGTCTCAGACCTACCGAATATAACCAATAATAAATAATAGGTATCTAATCCGGTTTTCGGCACTTCTTCGCTTTCTAAATTATCTTTTTTTTTAATTTTTCTCTGCGTAAGAACCATCCTCGTACTTAAAGGAATATTTAAAAAAAAGAATTAGCGAAATCGGTCCAGCCGTTCACGCGTGATGTCGTGACAACGGAAAACGGGTTTCATTTTTATATATATACTAGCTGCGCCAGCGAACTTCGTACCGCGCAAAATTGTGAATCTAAACCATTCCCAGATCCCCTTGAACACACACAAAAAATTTCATCAAAATCGGTCCAGTCGTTTAGGAGGAGTTCAGTCACATACACACTCACAGAAGAATTTTATATATAAAGATAGGAAAGTAAATAATAAAGCTACGTACCCACTGTCCCATTTCTCTTACTTTTAATTGTCCTAAAGGGTAACGAACGAAAATGTCCCCAAGTTTGCTTTCTTTCTAAAAATCTTAACAAAAACTTTGAATAAAGGGTAGAATGAGCCATCAGTGCCCAACAATGGTAGGAAAACAGAGGGGTGAAATTGGTCATAATGAGTGTCTTCTTACCCCACATCTCCCCCTTCCTTCCCCTTTGGGTCAAGCGGGAAATAAAATTTTAAATTGAAGCCGTGAAAAAGACAAAAATGTTGGACTGGGAGGGTAAAGATTGTTGCACACTATACGTTTCACTTCTCGCTTCATGTTATAATGACCCAATGCTTGGCACGGGTCTTTTCTCAACTATTTTACGAGTTGGGAGCGTTTACGCCTTAATCCACACACGCTGGCCAAGTGCGGGTTGGTGGATGTCACATGTCCTCGAATGATTAGTTCTTAGACATGCCGGTTTCCTCACGATGTTTTCATTTACCGATATAGAGCAGCGGTGATGTAACAATTCATACAAAGATGTGTAAGCACGATTGGAAATCGAACCCACGATTTTATATTACTAAGGCGAGGCCTGCACTGCTCCACCGCTGATATAGGTGACAAAAACATGCGTTTTTTTTTGTTATATATTGCAATTGTTTTTTATTGGAGCGGTTAAAAGGTCAAATAAGTAATTCTACTAATATTATAAACGCGAAGATTTTTATGGTTAAATGTGTAGATGCGAGGGTGTTTGTTACTCTTTAACACTAAAACTACTCGACAGATTTTGATTAAATTTCGCACATAGGTAGATAAGCTACTTTTTATCCTAATACATGAGAGATGCGGGGGATGAAAACGATTTTGTAAATAATGTAGTTGAGTTAATCTTTTTAGGATCAGTAATAATTAAATACATAATGGTTTAAACCCTGTCTGTTTCCTCAAGTTCTTTTCATAGTCAAAACACTAAAACGCTTTTAATAAAATCTTTATCCTACAATTTACCTACCTTCTGCATTTTGAAGGCGGTCGAGGACTTATTACCCGACTGTGTCAAGGAAAGGTAATATTGTTTGGCTATAAAACACATAGATACGACAAATCATGTTCAATACATTGAATTTGTAAGTAAATTATGTTTTGTATGTAATTTAGCAGCGGTGGCGCAGCGGTACGAGTCTCGCCTTAGAAAAATAAGGTCGCGGGTTCGAATCCTGGTCGTGCCCAAACATCTTTGTGTTAATTGTTTCATCTCCGCTACTCAATATCGTTGAAGGAAAACATCGTGAGGAAACCGACATGTATAAGAACTAATCATTCGAGGACATGTGACATCCACCAACCCGCACTTGGCCAGCGTGTGTGGATTAAGGCCTAAACATCTCAACTCATAAGATCGTTAAGAGAAGATCCGTGCCTAGCTGTGAGACACTAAAAAGGGTTGAAATGAATGATGATGAATGATGTAATTTAGGAGATTTTAAGAAAAGTAAAACTAAATGTGTAGTGTGAAACAACCTTTACAACAATGAACTTCGTCTGGAGAGAAAATGGAAATTATTCAGTTAAATTTAGTATGTATTTAATATTTAATATACCACCTAGGTACTTGTGTAATCTGCTTTTAGTGCTTTAGTCGAAAAAACATAAAAATCATTTACTTGCTATAACATGTTTAAAATAATGATATGGTGTTAAAATATATCGCGGGCTCAACATGTTCAGCCCATTTTCAGACTTGCAAATATTTCACTTCAACCCTTTTTAGTGTCCCACTGCTGGGCACGGGTCTACTCTCAACTATCTTATGAGTTGAGGGAGTTTAGGCCACACACGCTGGCCAAGTGTGGGTTGGTAGATGTCACATGCCGGTTTCCTCACGATGTTTTCCTTCACCGATATCAAGCAGCGGAGATGAAACAATTCTCACAAAGATGTGTGGGCACGACCAGGATTTGAACCCGCGACCTTATTTTTCTAAGGCGAGGCCCGTACCGCTGCGCCACCGCTGCTCACAAATATTTCAGTATTTAATTAATAATTGTCAAAATAGTCATAAAAATAAAAATAAAAACTTGAGAGGTGTCTAGGGACACCCGGATGGAACGAAGTTCCTTTCGATTAATTAGTGAAGGAATTGTAATATTTTTTTTTTAAGTTATAATAATATTTTTTTTATTATTATTTTTTATCTCTAGAGAGAGATAGAGAGAGAGACAGACAGACAGACAGAGAAACATGCGCACGCCGCACAGCTTACAATAGCTTACTATAGCAAAAAGTGTCGTGACAACTTTTCGTAAGAATTTTTTCCGTCTACCCCCCTTTCACAACGCGCGATAAGGAACTTCGTTCCAATAAAAAAAAATCATTACAAATTTAAATATAAACGAATTTGGACTTATCCCAACATTTTAATTACACAGCTCACCCCAAATAGTGTTCATTGTGATATTTGAGGGGTGAGATGAAACAGACCCTTCAGACTTCAGACTACACTTATGTACGTTAGTTAGTCAAGGCCAGACTTTTTGAATTTGGAAATAAATATTTAACGATGTATTTTTATGTTGGTATATAAAAATTCTCTTCGCGTTTTGAGCCTCAAAAGGTACAAACGGAACCCTTCTACTAATGATAAGTAATACGTACAGCGGCCCACAGCTGGGCACGGGTCTTCTCTCAATTGTCTTACGAGTTGAGAGAGTTTAGGCCATCCACCCAATGTTTGAAAAGTGCGGGTTGGTGAATGTCTCAATGTGTTCTCGAATTATTAATTTTTAGACTTGCTGGTTTGCTCATGTTGTTTTCCTTCACCGAAATTTTAATGTCTGTCTATCACAGCCGATTTTCTCCGAAACTAATGGACCGATTGACTTAAAAGTTAAATTAGTAGGCTAAGTATGTAAACGAATTAAATCCTTACTACCTAATATTAAAAATACGAAAGTAACTGTCTGTCGCGCTTTCACGCCAAAACTACTGAACCGATTTGGATGAAATTTGGTTAGGAGTTAGTATGAGACCCGGGGAAGGACGTAGGATAGTTTTTATCCAAGTGCTCAAGAAGAAAGTCATTTTCTAGCGTGGTAACCGACATACGCGGAGGTAATAGAAACTTAAAAAAAAACTGGGAATAATTAATAAAGGCGTCAAATGCATTTTATTTAAAAGTTTTTTATCATTTGAAACTGGCAGAATAGTCGACACCGACTCAATTGCTGATAAAAAAAAAGTAAAATACTAGAGTGGACACCATACTCATTATATACTGTAAACAATAAACGAACTATGTAGTAATTTTAATGAGTATTTTCGTGAATTTCGAAATTTTCAAATCCAAAAGTCCTTCAACCTTTTCATTGCCAAATATTACGACACCGAACTAACAAAGGGAGAAAGTATTGACCGAAATCTTGACCTATCCCAAGTAAACCTTCGTTAACTCCTGTCTGGCTTCTGAGCCCAACGAGAGGGGAAGTTTTTGAATGAAACAAAAGTTTGGCCAGGTGAATAACCCCAGATTTTTAAAAGTAGCTGACAGTGTATGTACCCTTAATTTTACCAGCTGGTAATCGACAATAAAGACGAAGATCGTACACGTAGTCAGTAAATGCCTTGTAATATTGTGGTAGTCGAGATTGTGCGGAGAAAGGAAAGTCGGCGAGATGGTTAAATAGAATAGATGTTTATATTTAGGTAGTCTCGATCGTACTATTTGATTAATAACTAATATATGTATATTTATTTTTGAACACCATCTGGTCGTCATCATATTTCAGTTACCTATTTATAAAAGGTTATAAATAAGGCATTTTTTACAACCTACCTATTCACGCTATGATGCCAAACAGATATCATCGACTTTTTTTATTCTGATAAAGGTTTGCGCACCACAACTTGCCTGTTGTTAAGCAATAATGCAGTCTACGATGAAACGCTCTTATCCAATAAATACCGATTCACTCGTGACTTGAAGACAGGCAGATTATAGCTATCGGGAAACAGAGATGCCGGCAACGAATTCCACAACTTGGCAGTTCGCACAGTAAAAGTGGAAGCGAAGCGGTAATTTAGCAATAGATTAGGTATAGTCGAGATTATGTTATTAAACTGAGGTTACTTTTTATTGCACCCTCATTGGCGTAGACGATAGCGTGCGTATTCAATCTAGCCTTCGTTGTCTCGGGTTCCAATTCTTTCCTGCGCTGGTCTAGAAAGAGTGTTTGGGAATGTCCTAATCGTAGTCAGGTAGTTGAATACGGTATGATGCGACTCCCCTACGTCACGGCGAGCAGATCACGTCGCGTCGTCGCGTCGGTTCTGCAATCTCTTACCGGTCCAAACAACCGAAATTACCGTACCAAAAATTAATAACAAAAAAACATAATTATACTTTTCACACATTCACAAAGCCTCGCCTCTGCAATGAATCGATATAATTAATAAAAACATATCATCCCCTCCCTACTCGCCCCACCGGACATCCCACTATCTTGTACACACACAAAGTAATAATTAATCATCCGGCGTCTTCCTACTTTTCTTGCCCCCCTTCCTATTTAATCCCACCCAACTGACCCCCTTTTTTCTCCAAAGTGTTTTCATTCTGTTCTGTCTGAGTATTCTGAGTACAAATTGAATTTTGTGGTTACTTGTGAATATTTTAGCGTGTGCAAGGATATTAAGCGGTTTCGGACCGCTTTTTCTGTTTGGCGCCATTTTGTTTTTTTTTTTAATTAGTGGCTTGTCAATGCTGTGTTCTTACAAATCAAAAGAAATACACTTTTTTAATCCACACCACATACGTAGAATTTATGATACCTAAATAATGTAATACAAAAAATTACAAATTAAAAATCTCCCGTTTTCTTGCTGTCGGTTGATTAGAAATGCTATCGCGAGTGACTTTGTGTAAGTAGGGTAGAGGAACTCATACTCATGAGGGTCCAGGGAACAAATAGTTGATTAAAAGTACCTATTAGTTTTGTAGAAACTAAATTTATGTACTTACATTAAATTTTTAATTACAGCAATAGTGTAAAATGTATCTACTTAATTTTTAAACACTTTGGTTGTTATTTAATTAGATAAAGCTCCTTTATCACTCTACCCATGCTTATTACAAGATGAAGGCGTTAGTTTATGTCCCAAAGACTTCAAAAACAGTACAAAAAATAAAATCTTTGATGATAGCATCTGTTAAAAGTTTAAGTAGGTGAATATGAACCGCGCTTGCCTATCGTTCGTTACTCTTGACCCGCTTGGCAAGTTGCCCAGCACAGGAATCAAACTCACGACTTTGTTGCATCGACTTGTTGAGTCATTATCCTTTGTAAGGTCGAGTGGGTTATATCACAGGCCCGGTTTCACTAACTTCTAAACAGACTGTTTTTATTGGATAAATTTGATGCGGTTTGTTAACTATTTACTGCTTACATATTATTACCATAGTTTCTAAGATCATTGTTACTAACACTGTGGTCCGTAATAAATAATTTACATGTAGGTATTTAATTTTTAATGAAAAGCTGAAGTGATGGGATGATCATTTGTGTTAACGTCCCAAAATATTATTACATATTATTTTACAGTCATGTATTTGATTTTGACAGTATTTAATTGCTTAAGTATTATTGCTAGTAATATTTTTTACGTCTTTGTTGTTGTTTTAATGTCATATTTTAATATTTTTGGTTGATAAATGGTTTAAAAAAGTCTGGGTAACATTGAGTCCTTATTATTTGAAGTTCATGTGTGCAGTGTACCAAGTTAACTGCACCAGTAGCCTAAAATTACCGTGGTTCACTAACCAGAGACGTACACTGTGACAGGCCGTGACATCATACGAACGTATGCAGGCGGTCCGTAATTAGATTACATCGCTTTCATCACGTTAAGTTCCGGGCCGAAATTATATTATTTTATATTGATAAATTCCTGCTTATAATTTAGCAAACTTTATGCTCAGTCCATGTGAATGTAGAATTAGAAATTAAAATAATTATGTACCTCGACATAAAAAAAGAATATAATTTGCATACGTAACTAGATATGTATGTAGCACAGGGTGTTGTACATTTCAAGTCACACAAATTTTTTAAAGTACAGTATTTAAGTACGTAATATGATTCGGAAATATTTCTCAGAGTGCGACAGTCGAACTTAAAGATACCTCTTTTTACGGAGGTGGTTAAAAATCTTTGGTGAGCAATTATGTGGGTTTCCACCTATTTAGATATTGATCTTGTAATTACAAATATTACCAATACCTGCAGTACCTACTGAGTGCTTACATAGCGTCACGTCTGTATCACTTGAAGGTGTAAGCAGAGGTGAATATATCCCACTTCGGGATGCCTATGTTTAGGTCTCATAAGTAATAGGGGCCGAGCCTATTGCCTATAAATATATCAAATAACTAACATGCAACTATCTACCTATCTATAGCAGCGGTATCAGCCTCGCCTTTGAAACATAATGTCGCGGGTTCGATTCCCGGTTGGGCTCACACATCTTTGTCTGAATTGTTTCATCGCCGCTGATCAACGAAATTTTCGTTAGGAATCCGGCTTGTCTAAGAACATGTGACATCTACCAATTCGCATTTGACCTGCGTGTGTGGATTAAAACCTAAGCTCTCTCAATTCGTAATATTGTTGAGAGAAAACCCTTACCCAGAAGTGGGACATTAAAAAGGGTTGAAATGAAACATATCTATTAATATTTAATCTGTAATACAATACTGTAGTACATAAAATAATCCACCACCTTTCTCATAACATCCAAAAATCTAATTAACCCTAACAAAGAAGCTTTGTAACATCTTACGTCCGAGAGCGAGTGGGACCGCGAGAAAAATTCCCCCCACACACCCCAGGATCACCCCCCTAGGGTGGCTGTACACGTTTTTTCTTTTCCTTTTCTTAAGACGAAAATTTGTTACGCTTTTTATACTTATAAAGGGGTGGTGGAGCGATCGATACTGGGAGTTCACCCCACTTTTACCCCCTTATCAATTTTTCGTGCAGTTTTTTCCCTTATTATACTACCTTAGTTTAATTATTGATGGTGCATTGATATTATACTGTTTGTAGATGTTTTAAGGTATGTTTTCGAGTGTGTTATGGTTTTGATGAACAAAGGATACATATGTATGATTTAAATTTGGTAATAGCGTAGTGGTGAGAAGTGCTTAGTAAGGTTCTAGGTTCAACAACAAGTGCTAGTGATTTTTTAAGCGCTTATAACTAACTAACTAATATTTTAATCAGAGTGCATTTTTGTGTTTTTGTAGTGCAAGTTTAATTAATGACTTTTATTTTTTATATTTGACATGAGATAAGCAAATCATGGGTGATACTTACGTAATTATATTAGCGGTCATTGACCCTAGCGAGTGCACAACGGCGGCGCACGAGTCACAGTAAAATCAGAAATACGTGTTTATTAAAACTTGTTAAACTTCATTTGCTAAAAGTTTGCGCACTGGGTAATTAAATTACCTTTATTAAATAAGGGTATGGGGTAAGTAGAGATAAATATAATTGGTTTTGGTTTGAAGCTAGTAAATTAGTAATTTTATTTAAATAAAACTACTTTATAACGGATTTTGTCGCGGTATATTTTTGATTGTAGATACCGACGTTTCAAAGTCTTTTTAGAATTGAATGAAGTCTGAAAAGACGAAGATGAAATCCGTTATAAAGTAGTTTTTTATATGACGGGCCGGTGGCGTGGTCGGTAAGATACTTGCTTTTCACGCCGCAGGTCGTGGGTTCGATTCCCACCCGAGACAAACATTTGTTTAAATATGTCTGTTTGTCTTGTGTCTGGGTGTAATTATCTATATTTAAGTATATATTTACAAAAGAAAGTATTTTGTGTAGTATATTACCAGTTATCTGATTTCCATAGTACGAGCTCTTCTTAGTTTGGGATCAGATGACCGTGTGTGGTAATGTCCCACTTTATTATATTATTATTTCAATGTGTGATATTCGCGTAAATCTAAGACATTACTATAATAATTTTATTTCCCATTTCCTCTGCCAGATATTTTCTTCAACACTTGGGAACGCAACCACCGTTACCTCTTAAAATTTGCCTGCCCCTATTTAAAATTTACTTGAATTTAATAAATTCATCTTTTTCTTCATCTTAAGTTACTTGCTAAATTTATCCATCTGTGATTTAGTTAATTAATAGTTAAATTAACTTAGATTATGTTAAAATGTTCTTTAAACTCAAGTAGGTGTTTTTTGATTATATATACGAGTAGGTAGGTACTTATCACTTCAAACCTTTTTTGGTGTTCCGCTGCTGGGCACGCGTCTAATCTCAACTATCTTAAGTTGAACGACTTCAGGCCTTAATCCACACACGCTGGCCAAGTGCGTGTTGGTGGATGTAACATGTCCTCGAATGATTACCTAGTTCTTAGACATGCCGGTTTCCTTACTATGTTTTCGGTCACCGATATCGAGCAGCGGAGATGAAACAATTCACACAAAGATGTGTGGGCACGACCAGGATTCGAACCCGCGACCTTATTTTTCTAAGGCGAGTCCTGTACCGCTGCGCCACCGCTACGGGTGATACGTGAAAAATATCATTACTACCTAGCATAGTTTAAGATGCAATTGTTAAAACTAAGTTAAGATTTAACTAACCATCATTACTTAGATCCAAGGTGAACAACAGTTGATACTATCTTTAATTATCTATAATTACTATAGTTTATCACAAAACTATTAAATAGTTGACGTTTAAATCATTATTTCCTTATAAAACATACAATGGCCTCCACTACTGCATATAAGTACATAGTTACATACATAAATATATAAACGTTATCTAAATATTCATACAAACACAAGCATTTGAAAAACGCACAAAACCGGTCATCTAATTAAAAGAAACAATGACACGGTGCGCCCGCGCAGCCGGCCATCTTGAATTTTCGACCAATCAGGGCGCGCGATACAAGGTCGAGCGCAATGTCAAAACTAGATGCTTCCGAGTAGTCTAGGTCGAGGTCTACTACGTTACTTCTATCGATCTATCAAACGAATTATGAAATAAGTTTTCACGTGATTTTAAGCTTAGAAGTGGTAAACAATTTATGTATCCTACTCTGTAGGTTTATCAATATGCTTATTTAGCGAAGAAATTTATTTTATTTCGTATCCACTGTTGAAGTCGTTTGTTTGTTAATTTCCTAAATACTCTACAAAAACCAGCTGATAAACATACGTATAATCATAACATAGTTACCTCAAGCCAAGATCAATAAGAGCGAGTTTTTTAATTCACTTTAAAGTAAATAATGTCTTTCGGAGTACCTTACTAAATACACCATTATTTACTAATCTTACCAATCATCATTCACTAGTTTCTCTTTGCCACTTGACATAAAGTAAAAAAGAGACCTCTTTTAGCTAAATAAATATTCTGGGACATTAACACACACGGTCATCTGGTCCCAAGCTAAGCAGAGCTTGTGTTATGGAAACCAGATAACTGGTATATACTATACATATAAATAAGCTATCCGACACATCAGAAGCTGGTGAATCTGCACCTAATTCTCCTTCATTGCGTTCCACCGCACCGTCTAAAAGGATACATACTTCTATTTTTATACTCTGTATCTTATCTTATAAATAGGGCTGGTAGATCCAGAGCACTTCGACCCAGCTGGATCTTTTGTGCTTTATACTCTGTATACTATCTGCCTATGCTTTTTAGGTTGATTAGGTTAGAAAAATAAAAAGTAAACGAAAAATCGTCCGATCGATTAATAAATGTTTTAAAGTAGGCCTCCGTTGTTACTACGATAGATACCGCCATTTTGTTTATTGTTATCATAGTTTATCAGAAGAGATAAGAGCGTGATAAAAGCTACAGTCACTTTTGTTATTTGGACGATATAGTCATATTCGCAACATACATATATTTACTAGAGGTCTGTTATTTATTATACGCCTTGACTACAACTTGGTTGATGTTAAGCAACGATGTAGTACGGTCGAACGCGCCTGCCCGATATACCGATAAACTCGTGATTACGAATGATTTTCGGATGAAGATGGCAGTGGCATGAGGCTCTACATGGTTAGAAACCAGGAACAACAATTCCGACCCACTCTCTATATCTCTATTACTAGTATAGTAGGTAGCTATTATATTATCTGTGGTATTACCCGAAAGTGTAGGCAGAAGTGGAACGGTAGCGGTCCTCGTTTAAGTGCTATGATTCCTCTGTCTGTCTTTCGCTGGACCAGTCTAGCTTGCGACATGACCGGTGCAACCCGTGTCGAAACGTAAAGCCAAATGAAAGGTGAGCGCGTTAACTGCCCGTTATGATAAATATGTAGATTTAATAATGCAACGCGAAAGTTTAAAAGTATATAAGATATGACAAGACAACACAAATATACTAAATGTCGTAGTTTCCAGCTACCTTCCACGCTTTACTCTTGAGTATCTAGTTTCCATAGATTTTCTTACGAAAGTGTGTGTATTATTTAACGGAATCGGGTACGCCAAACGAACAGGCATAGCTGCAGTGAAAGCATAACCTTTGGCCCCGGTTTCACTTAGGATGCTACGATAATTTGTGTCGGCTTTGTCGTGTGGTCCTTGGCATAGTATGGCCATTGTAACATCAGTGGTCCAGAGTCCGTGTTTGCTTAACAACCATGAGAGTGGGTTCGTTTAAATAAAATCTACGTTATGTAAGAAAGCGTATTATAAAACTTCAGACTATCTAACGAATAAAAACGTCTGAAATTATGTCGCTCTAATACGATATATTAAACAAAATGTAATAGATAACAAGTACTTTATTTAAATAATAAAAAGCCTACTCCGTTTTTGGCAGTGTTTCTCAGTAGTTGCCAGTCTCGCGCCACATAAAAAATATGTTTTTTCATTCATTCAGTATTCTGGGTCGACCAAAAAGTCTAGAAACTGACTCTAAACTCTTACGTAATAAAATAGTAGTAGTTCAAAGTTAGGAACCGAATAAACGGTAATAGGCTCGGCCCTATTACGTATGGGACCTAAACATAGCCGGCGTAAAGTGACAAGCGTGACGTGAGCATAGCTATTGTTTTACGTTATGTTACTGTCAAATGATTTCAGAGTGTCTAAATTGAATCAAACTCGATACATTTATATTAGAGCTACGTTAACATAGACTCGTAAGGTAAGATACTTGCTTTTCACGCCGCAGGTCGTGGGTTCGATTCCCACCCGATACAAACATTTGTTTAAATATGTCTGTTTGTCTTGTGTCTGGGTGTAATTATCTATATTTAAGTATAGGTATATTTACAAAAGAAAAGCATTATAAGTAGTATATTACCAGTTATCTGGTTTCCATAGTACAAGCTCTGCTTAGTTTCGGATCAGATGACCGTGTGTGTTAATGTCCCACTATATTATTATTAATTTGCGGGTTTTAAACATGGATGACCTAATTTTGTGATGAGGAGGCTAATGAGGAACATTGATATGATCACGTAACATACAAAGTTAGCAGCGTCTAAACTGACGTTTTGTGACTTGCAATAGCATTCAGTCTGTCAGTAGTCAAAGTCACACAAGACGTCAGTGTCACTAAGATTGCTTGTCTGTGGTTGTCTTTATTACGTTCGATGACAAGGTCTATGAGGTATGGTCGGTGAGCTGAGCACACGGGTGTGAAAATCAAATTTGATCTCACAAAAACGAATCCGTTGCCATCCAAATTTATGAATATTTGGATTAGGAAGACTATAATCATTAACAAAGATATTGAGTAGCTTTTTGTGGTGTTATTTTGTGTTTTTGATGATCGCAACCCCGATCGAACCCGAGATCGTGACCACCATTTCGTAGATTTCCCAACATACATCCCATCTCTATTTCTTTCAAATCTCACTCTATTACTGAGTACACACATAGTATTTCCTACAGAAACTGTATTGTCTGGCAAAGAAGGCTATTCTGTAAAATACAAAGTAAAATCCTCCTTAAACCAAGTACAACAAAGTTTAGAGTTCCTTGTACTATCTTAGAGGTTTTCTATTTTGTTTTCGGATGCAACTTATTTGTGAAAACAGGAGTGAGGGAGATGGTAAAAGGGGTTAGAGTGGGTGGGAATGAGATGAAAATACACTAAATTTACGAAGCCACAGGTGGTGTACCTCGGGTACAGGAGAACGGCAAATTGGATCATGAATATTTTTTTATATAAAAAGTATATAATCTATTAAAAAGGTTGAGAAAACATTTTCGCCAAATGCGTACCATCATTTTTTAATTCTGGTTTATATTGCAAACTTTAAAAATAAATGAAAATAAAAACAGGTTTAAATAAGTTACATTTTATTAATTTTTATTTTTTTATTTATTGTCTATTCAGGATCCAAGGTAGCTTAAGTGTTTCAGGATTAGACCAGTTTTGAAAACTCAGCCTTTTTTCTTGTGTGTTGTCGTTATTGTAAAAAAATAATAAAAACTTTTTAAAATAAAGAACATAAAAGAGGTTTATTAAAAGTTAGTTCTATACGACAATTCTGTCAATTAAAAACATCTGGGAATTCACATAAAAGTCGGTCATACTTAGCATTTGAAAATGATTTAGCAAAAAACTGCCTTAGACTGTTTTTTTTTTCAAATATTATAATTATACCAATCTATACCGAAAACTGTACCTAAGCAAAATTAAATATCATCCCCCATTCTCTATTCCAATTCAAATTTCTCTTTCATAGCATTTAGAGGTTTATACCGGTTTGCGAGCACACTGCGGTTGCGCAGGCGGCGCGGCGGTGCAGTGATTTCGTTGCGGACGCGTGGCAGATAAGCAACGTCTTCGTCGCATAACTGTGTAGCGTTCATGCGCCGCGTCAACGAATTCACTGCGCTACCGCAGCGTGTTCGTGGAGCGTCTGCAACGTGTTCGTTGCAAGCCTCGCGTCACACCTTATAGCTCGCAAACCGCTAGTATAATGAGGCTCTTAAAGTCAACGATTTATTTTAAAGAGTTTGGGTTCCCAATTTGCCTGTTTAATCTATCATTAAGGAACTCTAATATTCTAAACTAATACATAATATATTCCAATAACCCTACTCTTTGAATAATAAAATCAAAATTATATTTACAAAGTCAACCTTCAGAGGATAACTATTTCATCCTCTTGAATTAAGTTAGCATCTTTTTAATGGAAATATAAATAATGTTATGTAACGGGGACTTATTATTTACTAATACAAGAGACTTTATTAAATAATGCTGTGATGATTCGGTTATCACTAACTTTAGTTTACCTTTAAATTAGTCAGTCAGTTGGGGGTTGAGTCATCTTCGTCAATGGGAGTGCCACTTTGATATGAATCTCCACACGTGGTCCATGGGTAGTACACATCAAATGACAATAATCTTATAATAACAACTGGCTTCGGCCATGGTTAGTAACCACCCACCAGAGAAAGATGCGCTAAGAGGGTAGGTCGGAATTGATGCTCCTTTATGGTAACTAACCATATGGAGCTTCATTCTACTGCAACCTTCTCACCGACAATATATGTAATCACGAGGGAATCGGTAAATTGGGCAAGCGCGTTCCATCGCAGACTACATCACTGTTTAAAATCAGGCAAGTTGTAGTCAAGCACAAGATTATTGCTGAATAAAAATAACAGTCAGCTAAAGCTACCTTTTAAACAAAATTATAATGGAATCGCAATATCGGTTCGACCGTCCTCGGACGGTTCACCGAAAAAGTCCGGTGAACCAATACAGGTCCTTCCCGCCGATTGGGTTAGGTCATCAGCAAAAAAAAAAAGGAATCGATTATGATTAGGAAACCAGACATCGTGATCAAGATCATCGAAGATACTACACTACCTGTCTAAAGAAACTATGAATCTAATAGATTGAAAATGTATTTTATTAGTTTAAAGAAAATAAGTCGAGTTACCAATAGAAGCGTAGGTATCAATTTCCAGGAGATGCAATCATATTAGCGTTTGTAAGTGGGTAGATTTGCAATCATGATTAAATTTTTACCGCATCTTAAGAAACCATATCACTACATTCAATCAAGGCATTTTAGAACATTTAGCTAGCTAAAGTTAAGACTAAACCAAGCTCTTATATTTAAACATCATTATCATCATCGGCCTACCTACTGCAGTCCATGTCCTCTCGCAAAAAGCACCATTTCACCCTGTTTTCAACTTGTCGTATTCAGCCACTGCAGGCTTTCTTTCGCAGATCGTCACTCCACCTAGCCAAGCTAAGGCGCGGTCTTCATTCAGGAACTCACTTAACCTAGCAGTTATCAGTGTTGGTCATATGGTCAGCTCACTGCCACTTCAACTTGCTAATCTGCAAGCTATGTCGATAACGTTAGTTCTTTGTAGGATAATTTCAATGCGAATATCATCCTTTAAAGTAACGCAAATCTTGCGCGCTCCATAGTACCCGAATTTAAATTGATGACTTTTATATAGACTTTGACATAGATATCACTAAACCCATAACTACCATATGGGTAAGAATTAGATAGTGTTTTTTAAACCACATTTAAAACAGCAAGCAAATTTTCAGTATAAATGACTTATGTCCGTAAATAATTGATGAACTTTTAAGTTTTTATAAGTTACTAGTCTTGGGAATACGAACAAATGGTGCTTCGATATAGCAATTTTTGCATGGTTTCAATATTTAATGTAGTTTTGATGAAACCACCCTGCT
Source organism: Meganola albula (assembly GCA_936450015.1). Lineage (NCBI taxonomy): Eukaryota > Metazoa > Arthropoda > Insecta > Lepidoptera > Nolidae > Meganola > Meganola albula. The sequence continues at coordinate 2,556,939 of OW388165.1, read as the reverse complement.
ATGAAGTACAGTTCTACGGTTTTAATTTTTCAATTTAATTCGATTCCCACGTAGGTACCATTTTTTATTACAAGGCCCTACGATGGTTATTAATTTTCATTAGGTATAACTTCTAGGGCATCTGTAATCTGCTGTAGGTTTTTCATTTAATGTAACTTGATCGCTATCTATATAATATATTCTTAACAAATTTTATTACCTACATACTAGCGTTCGTCCACGGCTTCTCCCACTGTTTTAAGGATAGGAGTAGCCTACGTGCTGTTCCAGATTATAATCTATCTCTGGGTCAAATTTCATCCAAATTCGTGTAAGAGTAACAAATATTCATGCGGACATCGGCACCTATACACATTCACAAGCATTCGCATTTGTAGTACTTATAAGTAGGATGTAATTTACTAGGTATATCTTACATGAATCTGGTAATGATATTATACTTATAGATAAATAGGAATCAAATAAAACTTCTAGGTTTTCATTAACTTGAACAAAATGATCCTTGTTTATACTTATGGACTAAGCCACCTTCTTCTGTGGGTGCACCCAATCTTAATCCCCACATGTGATTTTCGCGTGGTTCAAATCAGGCTTCGGTCGCAGTTAGTGATTAACCATCTGATAAAACCACATCGCCAAGCGGCCTTGCAGTGTTCCGATGCGATGTCTGGTTACATCATTAAGCAGAGTGGGTCGACAGTGTTGCTTTGTTATGGTTTCCAACCTGGTACAGTTTATTATATGGTTGGTATGGTAATGGTATGGTTTCGTTATCCCTAGTGAATCGATATACTGGGCAGGAGCATTCCATCATTGCTTAATATCAGGCAAGTTGTAGGCAAGTGCGAACCTGTTTTATAATCAAAAATATATTTTGTTTTATGCGAGTCAATAAATAAGTAACCACTACTTCTGATGTTACAGTTGTAAGAATTATTCCATAAACAACGATAAACCAGATACTTTAAAAAGTTGCATACATTATAATTAATTATTTATAAGTAGGTATGTATATTTACGATCTTAATCATAAAAATCTTATAATACTCTATAGTTAAAATGGGACTTTGTTTTTCTTACGATTATAAATGTCAAGATGATAGACAAACGAATTATAAACCTATTTTAGCTATAATGAGCTTATATAAGACGTTTATGAATACGGTTTAGGTTAACCTAAAAATATTTTTTTATTTCGCTTTTGTTTACAAATCTACAGATTAAGTCTACGTGACTTTAGTCACAGATGTATATAATATATATTTATAATATGTAATTGTGTGTGCAACAAACAGAGCAGCCTTGAAGCCGACATTGAAGGAATGATAATAGAACAAAACTGGGCCTAATTGCATTTCAATGCTAAAGAACGCACGAAGATCTATGCCTATTCATTTTAAAACAGAGACCTAAATAATTGTGCAAATGTATTTATAAAAATATTTCTTCTTATACAAGGTGTTTTTATTTTGATATAAACATGCGCTTGACTAAATCTTACTTAATGTTAAGCAATAGTGTAGTCTGCGATGGAACGCGTGATTACAAAGGGTTGTCTGTGAGAAGGTGGCAGTGGAATAAAGCTTCTAATGATTAGAAACCACAAATTGAATTGTTATTCCGACCCACCCTCTTAAATGGTGTCACCCAGACATCGCACCCGAACACGGCAAGACCGCTTGGCGATGCGGTTTCGTCTTGTAATCCTACCACCAGTTTATTGTCACCTGATTTGCACCACCCGGGGACCAGATTAAAGGTCATCCTACGGATGAAGGTGAGTCAGCCCCTAAAAAAGGTGAACTAGAAGCGCTATATCATGTAGTATTTTCACTGGCTCAGCTAGTTGTAGATATATAGATAAATACACAAATGTATTACCTAATAGGAATATTATTATGTTTTATCAAACTTATATTAACCTCAAAGCATTAGCAAAAGTTATAATTATTTACTATCTGCCCCCACGAACTTTGTATCCACGTATGTCTGACCTTTCAAAACTTTTTAGACTTCTGCAGTTTATTTCAAACCTGAAATCAGCCAAATCGATTCAGCCGTTCTCGAGTTTTAGCACTACAAACATCCGTCAACATGGTGAAAATTGACGATTAAATAGTTATGTAATTTTCATATTATTAATTTATGGTGAATTTTCCACATGTTAAAACAAACAAAAATATTATAATTTTATATTATTCGGCATCCACATTCCCTTGCGCGTGTACACGAACTGTTGCTCCTCACAGACGCACATTAAAACACTCTGCTATTGTATTGATTTCGTTCGATAGCACCTTTACTAAGAACTATATAAATATATGTTTGTCTGACTGCTTAACCCTCTACAATAAAGAAGTATATAATTTTGGTGTATGTAAACCTACCTGTGTACAAGTTGGTTATCTTATACACCAAAACTACTAGACCAATAAAAGTTTAAGCCGCGGTGCGGATGTGTGGTGGGTGGTCACTAACCATACCACCGAAGCCTACCATCAGTTTATTATCATCTAATTTGCACTACCCGGAGACCACGTGTGACCACAGATTAAAAGTGCATTTTCACGGACGAAGGTGACACAGCCCAATATCCCTTTATAAATCGGTAACTAACATTGTCTGTTTGTCTGTTACGCTCTCACGCCTAAATTACTCAACCGATTTTGATGAAATTTGGTATAGAGATAGTTTGATACCCATAGAAGGACATAAAGGTAGTTTTTATCCGACTGCGCAAAAAGAGGTTAATGGTTTTAAGCGATAACCAACACACGCGCGGGTGATGCTGCAAGCGGAAAGCTAGTTCTAATAATATCATACCTACTTAATATTATAAATGTGAATGTAAGTTTGTTTGTTACGCTTTCACGCAAAAACTACTGAACCGATTTGGATGAAATTGGGTATAGAGGTAGTTTGAGACCCGAGAAAGGACATAGGATAGTTTTTATCCGACTACGCAAAAAGAAGGTAATGTTTTGGCGCGATAACCGACATACACGCGGGCGAAGCCGCTGTCGGAAAGCTAGTTAAGTATAAACGCGAATGTTTGTAAGAATGTATGGATGTTTGTTACTCATTCACGCAAAAACTACTGGACGGAATAGGATGAAATTTAGCACACAGGTAGATTATGGTCTGGATTAACATATAGGCTACTTTTTATCCCAATAAGTACCACGCGGGCGAAGCCGTGGGCGGAATATAGGCATCAAAGAAAAGTATTCTTTTCATCCAGGTATTAAACTATCTGTGTGTAAAAGTTCATCCGAATCAGTAAAGCCGTGGTCGTGAATGACTTACAAACATCAAATCTTCACAAATTTAGCTTAAAACAGTTCAAAGATTAAAACGAATGTAAAAATTTGTATCCCATTGTCTAACCGTTGACATTTTAAAGGGTGGGGGAGGGAGGGTGTTGGGAAAGTGGGGCGAACAAAATCAATATGGGGTGAAACGGATCTGACGCCGGACAACCGGGTTTCTTCCGGATGTTAGACATTAAGGAGTAGACTAGAGTTTTTGTTATAGTACTGTATCAAGTTTAGTAATCATGTCAAGTGGAGGCATGGGTATGCGCTGCTGGTATATATGTGTTTCTATCTATGTGTTTCTTTGTTTTTTATTTAATTTTGTGTGACCAGTCGTTGTCAAATAAATGTTTTTCTTTCTTTTCTTTTCTATATAGGGGAAAATCCATGGGTACGTACAAAGAGCTTTTCTTTTATGAAAAGACTGAAACTTCGGGATAAAAAATCAAAAATAAACTGCGATATAATCTGTATTAATATTATAAAACTCAGAAACTATTGGTCCGATTTGAAAAATTCTTGCACTTTTATATAGCCCATTTAATAAGGCAGGCTTTTTATCCCATTGCTGGGCATGATTTAGTTTACGCGGGCGTAGCCCCGGCAGAAAGCTAGTCCGTTATAAACTAGTTTTATTTCAATGTGTAATATTCTCGTAAATTTTTTAAAATACCGAATTTCTTACAATTTTAAAAAGACCACAGTTTACACACATAATAATATGCTTTAGGTAAACACATAATCATTCAACCTTTTTAGTATCCCACAGCTGGGCACGGGTCTTCTCTCAACCATCTTACAAGTTAAGAGAGTTTAGGACTTAATCCTCGGAATAATGTCCGCGAATGATTAATTCTTAGATGTGCCGGCTTCCTCACGATGTTTTCCTTCACGCAAAAGTGTGAGCACGACTGGGAACTGAATCTGAGACCGTATATTTCAAAGGCGAGGCCCGTACCTCGGCGCAACTGCTGCTCATTATTATGAATTATATAATAATATACAATACACACTTTTACAGAGAAAATTAATTTAAAATAAGTACAGGGTACCTAGTTAAAAGTGCATCAATAGTGCTAAAAGTAGTTTATATTATGCACTTGATCCCTAGACTAATTTAATTTCTTAGTTACTAATTAAATAAATATTTTTCATAGCTTCATACGAAAAAAAAATTTCTACTACAAAAAATCTACAGTTAACTTTAAATAACAATGAACGTAAAAGAGTTTTCTTTAATATGCCTAACTACCTACATATATTAGGAGATACCCTTTACACAGAATTAATGTGATTATAAAGAAAGTAAATGTGTGTAACTTTACACAAAAATATATTTAACACAAGTAGGTAGGTACAGGTTGTTTGCCGAAGCCAAGTTAGATTCAACAAGTATAAATCTATGAAGCCGTATTTATAGTCTAGGCAAAGTATAATACTTATCAAGGGTTGCCAAACCCAAGCAAAATCAACTCAGAATTCAAGATAATGTGAGCTCAGTTTGCTTAAATCGGAACGCAAAATAATAATGTTTGTAGGTAGTCAGCAATAATTGTGATTAATAATTTTGGACTCTGAAAGAACTCTGAAAAGACTTTGAAACTTCGGGATCTAAAATTAAAAAAAAAACGCGATACAATCTGTCATAAAATAGTTTTATTTCAATGTGTGATATTCGCATAAATCTAAGATAATACTTCGAGTTACTACTGTTACTAGTTTAAGTACAAATTAACAAAATAATGAACGGCCTGAGTGTCCAAATACACTTGGAACAAAATGAATGAAATAGTGTTTAATATTCCTTACGTGACTAGCTAACATGTCCGCCGTAGATGTTTTAATCATTATCACCATAAAACGTGCAAAAACTCGTAGTACCCAGATAAATCAAGAGAAAATTGTGACAACTGATTTTTTTTTTGGCAAATGTTTCTAAGCATTGTCGTCATTCACTGCACGATAGGAAAATGAATTACCTAGTATTGTCTTAGATTTACGCGAATATCACACATTAAAAATAAAACTACTTTTTAACGGATTTTATCGCGGTTTATTTTAGATTTTAGATCCCGACGTTTCAAAATATTTTTAGACTTCATGTTCACGTGTGGACGGGGGTATTTGATGCCCAAAATCACAATTACTACTGACTACCTACAAACATTATTATTTATGTTGCGTTCCGATTTATGCAAACTGAGCTCACAGTGTTTTGAATTCTGCGTTGTCTTAACTTGTCTTACCTCCTATTAAAGGCTAGCTTAATGCCACAGAGTTATAATCTTACATCTTTCTTAAATCTATACCTGACAATATATAAAATATAACCTTACCTTACGTTACTAGTGTCCAATATAAAATAACTAACTTCCGCCCACGAAATTGTTCTCACTAATCTTATTTCTCCATACAAACTTTGAAACCCCGTTAACCCCCTTAAAGGGTGAGTTTTGAAAAATCCTTTCTTAGTGCACCCCTAGACCCCATAAGGAACCTATGTGCCAAATTTAGTGTCTCCAGACCCAGCGGTTTGGGCTCTTCGTGGATATGTCCATCAGTCAGTTTCTTTTTTTATATATTTAGATTTACTCTAACTACAGGCAATATAAGCATCCTCTGCAAATACGTTCTGTGTCATCAGAACAGCTATTTATTTGGACAGACAGTTCATGTCAACCCTTTTAGTGTCCCACTGATGGGCACGGGTCTTCTCTGAACTATCTTACGAGTTGAGAGATTAATAATATAATAATCCACACACGCTGGCCAAGTGCGAGTTGGTGGATGTCACATATCCTCGAACAATTAGTTCTTAGACATGACGGTTTCCTTACAATGTTTCCCTTCACCGGTATTGAGCCAGGTCAAACAGTGTGTTAAGCAAAAACAGCGCCCGCCCGAAGTGGTGTACTTTTCTATTGTACAGTAAATGTCAGACAGAGTAGGTTGAAATGACGGCACTATGGATGTGGCACACCTCTAGCCGGGCGTCGACACAAACATACACACTTAGTATATTGGATTTTGTGTGTGCGAAATGGCTTCCTCTACCTACCCTGAAGCTAATCAAATTATGTACTAATTAGTTCTAGTCCCTATTTAGGCTAAAGCCTGTATTCTAGTAAGTAGAGTTAAAGATCTATAAAGTAAGCTATATGAGTTGGGTGGGGAAAACATCTTGAGGAAACCGGCATGTCTAAGAACTAATCAGCATGTAACATCTATCCATCCGCACTTGGCCAGTGTGTGGATTAAAGCCTAAACTCTCTCAACTTGTATGATAGTTGAGAGAAGACCCGTGCCCAGCAGTGGGACAGTGAAAAGCTATATTATATTAGGCTTCTGACTACATGTAACTATGGTCATAAATGTTTTAAATGACAGCCGGAACCGACGGCTTAACGTGCTCGCCGAAGTACGGAAGACACCGAAACAAATCTTTTTTGTTACACAAAAATTGTTCAGGGCAGGAATCGAACCCGCGACCTCCCGGGCACAGTATAGCTTACGTCACTCGATTACCGAGGTCGCGGTACTAGTTTTTCGTGTAAACCGATTTATTACAAATCTCTCACAAATGTTCAAAAGGTTTAACAATAAAATGAGATCAGAAGGCGGATGCTTTATCAAAACATCTATTATACAAGTTTAGCCTAGTTTAGACAAAGGTGTAATTTCCCTCTGCTAGGTTTGAAAACATCTGATGACCTTGCAGTGAATATGGCATGTTATGATATTATGTACATAATATCATAACATGCCATAACTAACCTAACCTAACACCTAGCTATCTAACCTACTATGCGTTTCAAATAAGAATAGGACTGGACTCGCGGCTAACTTCATACCAAAAACCAAGCAAAAGTAGCGCCAGTACAAAATGTCAAACCACAGACAATAATATTATTTTGTTGAGTATGGAAAACTAATTTATTTAAAAACTTTACTTAAGTATGTAGTTACAATGTAGCTACCTACTTAAGTAAATTTACGCGCTAGGATACCACAAACAAGTACAAAAATTCTTTTACGCGCATAAAAACACACGTTTTAACTTATAGCACCGCATTTTGTCGTCGGAGGTTAATAAAATGTGTTCGTACCTAAATATTCTACTCCAAATGTCCAATTTTAGTCGAACGGCAGTAAGATATACGCATTTTTATTTTATTTTCATCTAGATGTGATTATTATATCGAAGAAACATTTTTGCTAACTGTACTAAAAAATGTGAAGTTGTTGCGCATTCCGGTCCAAGATGGCGGATTTCCAGTCCTATTCTCATTTGAAACGCATAGTAATATGGGACTGTCCATTAAACACGTGATCTTTTTTAAACATTTTTAACCAACCTTGGTGATACATGGTGAGGTTTAAGACTACCCCCCCACCCCCTACCAAACATCACTTGTATTTTTAGTATCTACAAAAAATCTTAATTTTTTCAGAATATTATCTTAAAATACAGGTATAAAGTATAATCTTATTTTATTCTGAAATTAAGGACCATGATAAAAATGTGTAGACAGAAAGGTTGCAGCTTGTTTCGCGCGTTTGACAAAAATAATGAAATAATAAATACACGTGATATCTTACTACACCTCCCTCCCACTTGTGACATTTCTTGATTTTTGTCAAACCCCTTCCCCCATTTCAAGATTCACGTGATTAATGGACGGCCCATAACCTAATAAGATATTTCTTGTAATATGCATGACGAAAATGTATAATAAATCGTTTTTAATTGGTCTGTCAGTAAGATTATAAATGTCGAACATGTATTTTTGGCTATCCTGACGTCTTAAAGTCTTTTCCGACTTCATGGTCATGGGTGGACTAAGGTATTTGACGTCCAAAATTATTAACACAAAATATTTATACTATAAATAACAAAAATTTTATTACCTGTTCTTAATGATCGAATGAATGAATGAATTTTACTGACTAATTTTATTGAGAAATATTAAGTAAATACTTATTAATTCTGATCACAACATCGTCATTCCCCTTGCCTTTTTCCTATTTCTATTGTGGTCGGCTCCCAGTCTAACCTGATGCGGCTAGCAACCAGAATTATACGAGCGACTGCCATCACACCTCGAAACCCGTAGGGAACCAGTAACCGAGATGGTTAAACCAGGTGTCAGATTATATTGGCTTCTGACTACATGTAACGATTGTCATAGATGTGTTAAATAACAACCGAGACAGACGGCTTATCGTGCCCTCCGAGGCACGGAGGGTAGTCCCTCAACCAACCAGACACCGAAACAAATTTTTGTTGTTACACAAATATTGTCTGGTGCGCGACCTCCACAGTATAGCCCAATCGGAAAGCTTACACCGCTCGACTACCGAGGTCCCACTGATGAGCTTATTATATTACAAGACCTATTGTACCTATAACCTGTCTATCACAAATACACAGATTAAAATTAGATTTTGATATGACAAAAAAACGTCAAGGTACCTAATTTCAGAAGTACCAATTAAATATGACAAAATAACAATCACAGAAGTTCAACTGATTGTTTAAATTCCGTGGCGGAAGTCCATTGTGTCGGATATAATAGAATAATAGATAATTAGCTATTGATCCTCCATTACTTAACTACTTACCTACCTACATACAATCAAATGCACTCAAATATAATTTTTGGATGTTAATACCTATCATATAACGGTGGCGCAGCGGTACCGGCCTCGCCTTAGAAATATAAGGTCGCGGGTTCGAATCCTGGTCATCATATCTTTGTGTGAATTGTTTCATCACCGCTGCTCAATATCGGTGAAGGAAAACATCGTGAGGAAACCAGCATGTCTAAGAACTAATCATTCGAGGACATGTGACATCCACCAACCCGCACTCGGCCAGTGTGTTTGGATTAAGGCCTAAACTCTCTCAACAAGAGAGAGGAGACCCGTGCCCAGCAGTGGGACACTAAAATGGGTTGACGTGACTGTTAATACCAATGTTATAGTATTTAACATGGGAAATGTTATACACAGGTTCTTGTACTAAATTGTTTTTTACAGATTTTGGGGGAGACGATGTAACCAGGTGGTACATACAGCAGACATGTAAAATTTGAAGCATCTTCACAAATGTACATGTAAATAAACAGTTTTTGCATACAAACTGTTCGTGTACCTCAGCGGAGGGAAACGCACGCAATACTATAATAGACCGTTATCGCCACGATTCTGGCTCCTCAAGCTGCACAGACAGTGATGATGATTCAAGTGATATGGGCATTAGTGACGAAGTCTTACATTACTTTTATCTGTGGTAAAATAGTTATTTATGAGATTTAATTAATGGTTTATGACTTTGTACCTCAGATGGCGATACGCGAGTTAAACGGTCGGCCTATAGTTTCGTGTTAAATTTTCTAAGGTACCAATAATCTAGGACAGCACCAAAATTGTATTTTTGTATTCGAGATAATCTCAGAAACTACTGAATCGATTTCATGTTTCAGTTATGGTATAAATCACATTAACTCCGAAAGCGATTATCACCGTATCGCCTGACGCATAAAGGGCATATATGCAAGTAAGAAGTTGCCGAAACTTCTTATGGCTCATAAGGTACATTACATACGGTTACATTTTGCCGACCGCTGGTTGCTGGCCAGTATCAAGTTGGACAAAGAAGTTTAACTCAGAAATTGCTAAAGGTTGAGGTTACAGAGAATACTGAACAGCTTGAGTTCATATAGTTGTGTGACGCATCCGAGTTCATATTTTAAGTACTCTACCTTAAAACCCGTGTGAAGTCGGTGTGGTTACCTAAGCAAAACTGCAATAACAATTTAGTGCATACCTAAATATTTTTATAGTTAACATAAAAAGCATGCGACCTAGAAACGAAACGATCAAATTTAATAACAGCAAAATGACACAAAAATAATGTTAGTTGACAACAATGCAATCGATTTATTATTCGTCTAGACAAAAGTGCATTTCGACAAGGTCGTGTCAATGTTGGTGCAATAATAAAACAATATTATAATATAACATACTTACCTAGTAATTTAAACGAGAAACAGTTCTACTCAGTTTTATACGGATAGTAAAATCCCGCCTTTAGTGTCGCATCATCTTAGCTTAGTTTTATTGTTTATAATGTTTTCGAAGTTTGGAATAGCTTAGGCTCATATGGGGCCTAAACATATTGCCGAAATGTTGGTGATATTCACCTCTATACACCTTCAGTAAGCTATGATGACGAGGCAATAGGTAGCCTTATAAAATTTGACTGGTATTGCACGCGATCTTCTCTGGCGAGGTAAGTTTAAGAAGGGCTCGTATGCATAAATTGTTCATTCATGTTTTTTGTTTGTGTGTAGAGTTTATTTAAGTGTGCATTTCTATTTTTTTTGCAGACCATCATCATCATCCTCATCAGCCTATTTCAGTCCACTGCTGGACATAAGCCTCTCCTAAATTACGCCACTGAGCACGATCCGCGGTTTTTCTCATCCAGTTCTTGCCTGAGGTCTGAGGTGATAGTCTGAGGGCGTCCTACGCTACGTTTGCCAAGTCGTGGTCTCAACTCAAGAACTCGTTTACCCCAGCGGTTGTCAGTTCTACAGCAGATATGACCGGCTCAATTTTTGCGGATTACCTTAACTAATCCAGACTTTTTCGTTGAGCCGTTCGAGGAAGGTCGAACCGATCAAGAAGGATACACATGAAGAAGAACTGATAGAAGTAGACTAAAAGAATGCCCAAGCATACTCGTGGATTACGTTGGAGGTACTTGTAAAAAAAAAACAAAAAAAAACATTAACCTTTATAAAGGCACTATTACAATTACTTTAGGTAGATATGTATTAGCAGAAACTAAAGTACACAAGACGTGCTTTATTGCTAAACATATCTGACTCGTCACACATTTGGGCCTAGTTTGACACGGTAACCCAAAATATTCTAGGTCAACAGTCACCGAATTTTGGACTTTGGACTTGTTAACACGTGGGACAGAACACTAATTGGTCGTGAGTAATATGGATAAATGCAAACTTTTGCAGAAATGTGACATCCAAGGGGCTATAATTAATTATAATCTTACTAGCTTTCCAACAGCGGCTTCGCCCGCGCGTATGTCGGTTATCGCGCCAAAACATTACCTTCTTTTTGCGCAGTCGGATAAAAACTATCCTATGTCCTTTCTCGGGTCTCAAACTACCTCCATACCCAATTTCATCCAAATCGGTTGAGTAGCTTAAGCGGGAAAGCGTAACAGACAGACAGACAGAGTTACTTTCGCATTTATAATATTAGTAGGGATTCCCCCCCCCCATTACCAACCCGCTCTTGGCCGGCGTGCGTGGATTAAGGCCTAAACTCTCTCAACTCGTAAGATAATTGAGAGAATACCCGTGCCCAGTAGACCCTTTTTAGTGTCCCACGACTGGGCACGGGTCTGAAGTGAATAATAATTAACAAACTAAAGATCAAGTAATTTAGTTAGGTCTCCAGTTACTGTGAAATATTTCTACCAGTTTTCGCACGGTTGTAATGCTGACGAGCGGTTATTTGATAACACATATTTTAAATATATATATTTATCTTATCGGGCAATTAACGCGCTCACCTTTAATTTGGCTATACGTTTCGACACGGGTTGCACCTGTCGTGGTCGAAACATAAAGCCAAATTAAAGGTGAGCGCGTTAATTGCCCGTTATGATAAATATATATTTAATTAATAATAAAACGCGATAGTTTATACACTTTAAGGCATGTTTTTGTTGATGGTTAAAATTATTTTGTTAAAACTTTAACGTTCCCTCTAGTTCCCTCTAAATCCTTACGCTGTAATGCACCCTTGTTGGCACCTTCTTCATCTACTAACTACAGGCAGAACTCATACCTAGTGCGGGCGAGCAAGGATTATAATAACATTTAATGTAAAGAGTTTCTATTTGATCCTTATACTACTAAAAGCAGTACTGCTAGGAACAGGCTAAACCTTAATTTTTATAAATATGTAATTTGGTTTTTCTTTTGTTATTTTAGACTCTAACAGGGTTTTCGTATTTGCTTGCTAGTGTTCGGAAAAATTTATATTGTTACATAGCTACTATTCGTGAAAACCTGTTACCTATTGGCTTACTGTTGTTTTTTAGCTACTTTTTCAGTTTGTTATATAGCTGTTGGTTTTCCTTATCAAATAAAAAAAAAATCACAGATCACGACAGCCTACAGTGTGATTTTTTTTGTTATTCTGAAATAGGCATGCGCTGCGGATAGAGCGGTGATGGCGCAGCGGTACGGGCCTTCGCTTAGAAATATAAGGTCGCGGGTTCGATTGCTGGTCGTGCCCACACATTTTTGTGAATTTTTTCATCGCCGCTGCTTATATCAAGAAAACATCGTGAGGAAACCGGTATGTCTAAAAACTAATCATTCGAGGAAATATGTCATCTACCAAACTTCATTTGACTTGGGTGAGTGGATTAAGGCCTAAACTCTTTCAACTCGTAAGATAGTTAAGAGAAGACCTGTTCCTAGCAGACGAAACACCGAAAAGAATAAAATATATGGGATTGACATTCAACTACAAAATGTCACGTGACATCCTCATGTCAATGCCATACATTTTGTTCTTCTCAACCTTTCGCTATCGTTTCGCTGTGTGATTTTTCTAGAGTCCTGTGTAGAAATCTGTTGCCTCGTATCGCCGGGATGGACTGATTTTAATGTGGTTTATTTATAGCGGTTTAGTGATGTAGATGATTCTTACCAAAAAGAGGGTGAGTCGTGATGTTAGTCCTTTATGGTTTCAACCATATGGAGCTTCATTTCACTGCCACCTTCTCACCGAAAGTCATCGTAATCACGAGTGAATCGGTACTTTGGGCTGGTGCGTCCCATCGTAGACTACATCATTGCTTAACATCAGGTAAGATAAATTCAAGCGCTAGCCTATTCAAGAATAAAAAAAACAAACTTAAACTTGTAATACCCTTCTTTTTGTCAGTGGTTCGAAGGGCACGAAAAGTAGCCCGGTATATAATGATGAATGATGTTTTTTAAATTACCACATAGATACTGGTACATGCGCACGCGCAAGTAACTGTTACAAGGTCTAGGATGTAGGTTGTCTCGTTTCGGTGTTATCTAGGCTAGGTTTATTCATAGTTTAGTATATATTTATAGCTAGGTACTAAAATTATTATGGTATACCGAATTGGTTTCTGAAAAGTATTATAATAATATGTATCTAATACATTACCAGTTATCTGGTTTCCGTAGTACAAGCTCTGCTTGCGAGTTGAGAGAGTTTAGGCCTTAATCCACATACGCTGGCCAAGTGCGGGTTGGTGGATGTCACAAACATGTCGTCGAATGATTAGTTCTTAGACATGCAGGTTTCCTTCAGATGTTTTCCTTCACCGATATTGAGCAGCGGAGATCAAACAATTCACACAAATATGTGTGGGCACGACTGGGAATCGAACCTGCGACCTTATATTTCTAAGGCGAGGCCCGTACCTACCGCTGCACCACCGCTGCTCAACATTACATAAAAAGTTTTCTAATATTATTTAGAACTTGTCAAAATTCGTTTTCAAATTTATTTCTTTTGGTAATTAAATATGTGGTTAAAGGTAAAATTTTAGCTGATACACGCTGGTTCAGCATTTGTATAAATATAAAAAAATATATACATATATCCTGGGACATCAACACACACGGTCATCTGGTCCCAAGCTAAGCAGAGCTCGTGTTATGGAAACCAGATAACTGGCATATACTATACATAAAATACTTTTTTTTTGTAAATCTAAACTTATAATAGATATTTACACCCAGACTCGACACAATCACAAATATTCATTACTAATGTTTGTCGAACCCACGACCTGCGGCGTGAAAAGCAAGTATCTTATCGACCACGCCACCTGCAAATGATGTGATACGCTAAAGCATATCCTGACATACGAATTTTTAGAAATTTCATATTTTTGATAATCGAGTTTTGATCATTATATTGTATGAACGGGTCCCAGTGTGCGTCGGGACGTATTATTGGTGTATAAATGGTGACAAGGTTTACATGTGGGCTTGCTCGATTCGGTTATCTAGGCTAAACGGTGTTTGTCAGCGTAATTTGGATCTGTTTTATATACAGGATGTGTGTTTTATAAACAAGGTGGGTTACAAATTTTAGCTTGCTATTTATTTTACTTTCCCACTATTAAGTAGATAAGTATCATATTATGTGAAAGCACAGTTTCTCAGAACTCTTCCCTAAAGTACCTACAAATAGAGATGGATTATTTTTAGCCTATTTTTTATCCTATAATTGGCTTGCGCTTGACCACAACTTCCTTGATGTGAGGCAATGATTTACTCGTGACTTGAAGACAGGCAGATTATAGCTATCGGGTATTTTTTTATACGAGTGATTTTCGGTTGAAGTAGAATGAGGCTTCATATATACTATAATCTAGTAGTAGTTGGTACTTATAAAATTACAAGTTAAAAAATTAAAAAGAGCGCCTATCTCGCCAATAAACTGTTTTACAGTTTGGCGGGATGTATTACTGTTTACTAGCTGCCCGCCCTAGCTTCGCCCGTGTGGTGTAGGTACATGTGGTGTTAGCGATATGAAATAGTCTTTACGACCTATTGAATATACACACAAAGTTTCGTAAGAATCGGTTAAGCCCATTCGAAGGAGTTTTGTTAAATTACTAAAACAACTATTCAAAATAGGGGTTGGTGTTAATTTTTGTATTTTATCTGGAAAGAAATTAAAAGATAAATATGGCTCACTAGCAGACACACACTTCACAGCAACACCAATGGGGAACTAGCATGGAGACCGCGGGCCCCACCTTGGACTTCCATCGGGCAGGATAGGGAGTTTTTGGGACCATAACGCTGCCCGCATACGGCCGATATTCCCACTAATTTTGTGCAACTCAATACCACGTGTTGCATTAAATCAGTCATAAAAATCGGCCGTGTGCAGGCAGTGTCAGGTGTGTGTAAGTTTTAATGAAAACGGGGTTAACCTACTCCTTTAAAACTAGGACATAAAAAGAACTAGTTAGCTTAAAACTGTACAAAATATATTCGCCTCCCCGAAAAATAATATTCAGTAACAAATGCTTAGTTTAGAACACGCTAAAGAGCTGTTAGTATCAAAATAATGGTAATCTTTTTGTTTCATGCTTAATCTGTTTTAGGAACTTCTGAAAAGGTTTAAAAAGCAAGAACCTACCTGTGTTAAAAAAATACTTATTTTTTTTTAAGGAAATTTCAACACAAGGTTTTAAAAACCCACTGAGATTTCCTCTACATGAGTAGAACACAATGTTTAAAAGATCAATATTATTATTTTTTATTTAAAGAATATTCACCGGCATCAAAAAAAGTTACCTACTGTTTATTTTCAGTATCAGAATAATATTATTTAGTTGTGAAACATAGTATACATAAAGACGACGAGTTGTACTTCAATTTCAAACCTTTTTAGTGTCCCACAGCTGGGCACGGGTCTATTCTCAACTATCTTACGAGTCGAAAGAGTTTAGGCCTTACTCCACACACGCTGGCCAAGTGCGGGTTAAGTGCATTTAAAATGACGGTCATGCCCACGACCGTTTTCCTTCACTGGATATCTTTAGCTGTGATCGAGAAAAAGTTATAAAGCTACAATATTTCTACAAAAATTCTATGGAACAACAAAACTATTGACCGGCTGCACTCGGAATGCACGTGTCACCCGATACTCCATTAACACGAAATATATCATGTGTACGCTAAATTAAGGACGACATCTAGGGTTGCCAACTCAAAAAAAAAGTTTGCAGTAATACTAAAGGGTAATAATAAATGTTCGATAGCCAAGTAACTATTGTTTTGTATTTGTGAATAATTTTGATTGTCGGGAATAATGTCAAAAAAGTTGTTCAATATAGTAATATAATATGATTATACAAGCTTACGCCTGGGGCTGCACACGTGTGGTCCCCGTTGCACCCCTTTAAAGAGCGAGTTTTGAAAAATCCTTTCTTAGTACACCTCTTGACCTCTAAGGAACCTTTGTGCCAAGTTTGGAGTATCTAGTCTTAGTGGTTTGGGCTGTGTGTTAATATTTCAGTCAGTTAATCAGGCAGTCAGTTACTTATTTTAAAAAAAGAAGATAACGATTGAACAATCGACATCGGAACAAAAAGTGCCTATATTATATTTTTTAGACCTAGAGAAGGATATAGGATAGTTTTTATCAAACTGCGTAGAAGGGTAATAATTATACGCGATTACCTAGATCTATACTTGTCCCTCATAAATCTGGGTCCGGCTAACCTCCTTTTCTCATCACATCAGCGTAAATAAATCTAGACTTATATTCACTGGAATTATCATCCCTCATGATATTGATTGTTAGTAAACGGGCTTGAGCAGGACACGTGCGCGCCACGGACACGGCCCGGTCCAATAAAAAACATCCCACCCATGCTTCAGGACAGTTGAAGGAACAACACGAGTGTAGATGGACAATAATGGATTTGCTGCTAAACATATTGTATATATAACTACCAACAAAGCACCTGTTTTACTCGAAAAAGTAGGTAAAGGTGAATATAACCTATGTTCACACTATGCTTAGGTCCCATACGTAATACAGACTGAGCCTATTACCGTTCATAGGGCACAATTCATATCTTTGAACTGCTACTAAAATTTTTATGATCTAGTTTGAAAGTGTTCAGTGAAACGATCAACAAAAACGAAAATTCTAAATTCAAAACCAAACACTGGCAACACAGAATCAACTGTCAAAAAAGGAAAACAAAATGGCGGGTTTCAATAGCCTTCTCACTTAGCGACATAGTGCTTGTTTTTCGTCAATACCTCGTTGTTTTCGTTTAGTTACTCGTTTTAACTCACCAAGCGGCGCCCATAGACCTAGAATATCAAAGACAACCAAGTGCAAGTGAGAAAAACTTTTATAGCAATTTAACTAAGTAGAAAGAGATAGCTTAACTAATGTTAATGAAACCAGATTTTAAATGTAAGGTTGGCACAAATAGGCAAATTTTGGAGGAAATTATTTGCAAGTGTGGCATACCAACACTAAAAACTCACACAAATACAAATCAAATTTGATGAGGTGTCACATAATGCCACTTGATATATAACGTTATAGCAATCCTGAATCGCACAAGCAAAAGTTTTATCGACGATTAGCATAATATAACTTCCCAGCAAGAACAGTTGGGAGCTGTGTCGTCAGGCATCACACCGCACTCAAGGAAGATCTTCCATTTTCACTGGAGGGGCACTACCACCCAGTCTCCACACTAGTGCCTCTTGATCATGAACAGTAGCGCAGTCATTGCAGTGGCATCGTCGGCATCTACCAATTCTGCTCTTCTTGGTCTCCACATTGGTATCACATTTCAGAAAATATTAGGTCGTCTTTAATATTGTGAGTCTATGGCGGCGCCTGGCGGACGGTATTTCGGTTTTTTCCACGAATTTCACCCATTTTCAGTAAACGATTTACGAATTTTATCAAAAGCAATGGAGTGGCGTATGATTTTATTTTACAAAGCTGATTGATATTTGAATAACTGAATTGTGATCCGATTTGGTATTTAACTCTTACATTAATAGTTTTACATAAATAACTGTGAAACACATTTTTTCTGAAGGTTTTCTTATTTTTTTAATGTATTTACTTAAAAAATGAAACTATCCTCATAGCTTTTCTTTATAAATAAGCTTGCCACCAGTACCTGATAACAAGCAATGATGTGGCCTAAAGTGAAACATGTTTATGAATAATCCAGTAAACATTTATTAGGATATTTATTAATATATTTTTAGTTATGTCGACTCCATAGATTCCTCTGTTCTATTTCGGCAGCCTAGTTATTACGCAACTAGATTCACGTCCAAGTGTCGTGTCGGCGAAACTATATTCAGGAAATTTGTTTCGTTTTGTTTCTAGTGAAACAACGAAGTAAAATATGACAGCGACACCTCTACCCTTAGTACGAGTTGAACATTACGAAAAAAGTTTTCAAATACATACTAGGTATCTTGAACATGTCAAAAAGCGTTTTCAAATTAATTTCTTTTGTTCAAAACATTAGTTGAAAAGAAAATAGAATTGCTAGAAATTGAATGAAATGGATTGCCAACGGAATAGGTAAAATAATGTGCATTTAAACTTATTATCTTGACTTGTTCATGATATTATTCGAAAACTTTTTTCGTATTGACAACTCGTGATAAGGGTACTGACATCTTGTAATTTTTAATACCTGACAAAAAAGAGGGATGTTATGTTTGACGTGTGACTCTGAGTACACTAATATCGTGATGTAAGCAAGTAGAATTTACTGAACACAAAAATATGTTTTTGCAAGCGATTATTTTTCGTCTTCAGCTGACTTCAAAAAGAAGGAGATTATCAATTCGACACCATAAATGTTTATTTTGTATGCATGTTCAATATGTTCGTTCTTTCTTTTTTGTTTTTTCTATACATATCCCAAAAAATAAACTGCGCAAAAATGATTTTTCTTTGCGATGTGGTACGCCATAATCTGTTCCATCCTAAAAATAGGAAGGTACATAGACTAACTCAAAATGGTACTTAAAATAAAGAACTTAAATCTATACTAAACATAATTATGTTCCTTTAACAAAAAATCCTACATTTGCGAGTTGGACTCGCCCACCGACGCGACGGTTCCTTACAAATTTATAGATTGATACAGTCAGCTACAAAAGTTGATTAACAACATTCAATGTTATAAAATATTATGTAGGTAAAGTAAGTTACACATTAAGCTATAGGTACATTCCCAGTATAAGCTGATCTCACATTGTATAGGATTTCCGTACAACGAGAGGTCAGCTTATACTGGATTGGTATACCTTGATGTGTAGTCGTGTGTACCTACTGTAGACGTGCCATTTGACGTTCGGCTGTGAAAGATTCGAAATACAAGTAAAGCTGTACCTACCTAACTTTTTTGCCGCAATTTCCCAAACTAGAGCGTTTAAGCTCCGTTTCCAACTGGAAAATTGCACTATCTGTAATTATGCTGAAATTTTCAGGATAGGTTGCTACCGTTGCTCCTGCTGTTAGCATTTTAATGTGAGTAGATTTTTAACCCCCTAAAAAGGGGTGGAATAAGTGCGTATCTTTGTACAAGTTTGTAGCTTCGTAGCGTCTGGATGTACCCATTCTGATATTTGAAAAAAACAAAAACAAAATCAGGTTGTGTGTGCGTGTGTGTCCGTATGTGTGAGTGCGTGTATTAGCACCGTGTATATTAACACCGAATTCAATAAGCAGATATAAATCTTATTTTGCACTTTTCAGTTTTTTCCTAGTTCTAACAGAATTGGCTAGATGTGAGTTAGAAAAGATTTACAGAAGTTATCACGTGAACACGGCGACTGTGACGTCACCAAGTGCGGCAGGTGCAACGGTAGGTACAATTCGGCGCACAACTGTAATCTACACAGATTTGACGACAACCGCATGGCTGTGCTCCGTACTGTTGCACACAAAAGTGTTACGTAATCTTTACATTTTTTTGTAGAGCAGGTAATAAAATAATATTTTATGATGTATGTGACGTAAAAAAGCGTTTAAAAAGTGAATTTTGAGATTATCGTTTTGTTCATTCGCTTTTTAAATGAACCCAGACAAAAAAGGTGGTTATTATAAGATTGACGTGTGCATCTGTGTGTATCTGTGTACACGAATGTTGCCACGCCACGTACTGTGTAAACGGATGGATCGTTTAAATACGTTTATTATGCATTCAAAGGTGAAGTGATGGATCTGGTTCTTAAATTTTTAAGTAACAGTTAGTTATTACTTAGTTAATCATATTCTTTTTACTATAAGTAGGATAATTGTAGAAGGTGGTCTGGGTTATACATAGTACCTACCCTTAGGGCTAAGGCGGTACGATATGAAATTGCCTATTCCGAATAAAAATTGTGATTTATTTTAATTTTTTATTATTATGAAAATACTTTTTTGGAGAGATAGTTATCATTTAAATATGTGTTCAAATATGTATTGAAAAATTAAAACTATGTAATGTTCAAAATATTGAGTTTCCTTGCCTTGATTTGTCTAATAAATTATCAATGTATTTTCCTTCCTATCGTCCTCATTGGTAGCGTTTGACTTGATTAATTTGATTCGTGATCAAAGTACAAGATTGGCTCATTAATAAAATATCAGTTTGTGTTATAACGACATTAGATTCAAGGTTTTTCTTGTTTCATTCTTTCCTAGTTGAAACAGGTAAAGAATAACTATAAAAACAAACTAAATGTCTTATTCATTTTAATTCAGTTACAATACAGGTTTATATTTGTAATAACCATATTATCCAGCACCAGTCAGATACACAAGATAGCCTATAGCTTTACTATAGAAACGCTGTCAAAAATCCATATCAAACTGGTAGGTCCAGAGAGAGAGAGAGAGAGAGAGAATGAGGGAGGAAGTGTGTTCAAACGAACAACCAAATTTCCACACCTCTCAACATAATTTGTCAGGGTTTTTCAACATATGTTAAAAGACCCTGCTACTATTCGCAAACCTACAAAACCTATATAATATTTATACGAAGGACAACAAACGAATATTTTATATTTCTCTTGTAAAGTAGACTTTTTGGCTTAAAATAAAACTATATTCCGAAAAATTCAGAAAAACCATTGCTCCTGGACGATACTACAAATCCTCTACGTCCAAATGGTTTTGCTGAATTTCTTAGATAATAATTTAATCGTGTTTTTCGGCTTCCGTAACTCAAAAAATAAAAACGATTTTTTTACGAGTACCTTGTGGTCTATATTACTTTCACATTTATATGATATACTTGCTTTCCGCTCGCGCGTATGTTAGTTATCGCGCTAAACCATAAACCTCTTTTTGCGCAGTCAAATAAAAACTATCCTTTGTCCTTTTCCGGGTCTCAAGCTATCTCCATACCAAATTTCATCCAAACGATTCCATAGTTTTGGCATAAAAACGTCACTCAGCAACAGACAGAGCTACTTTGGCATTTATAATATCAGTAACGATTTGAATGCTCAATATTAAAAAATAATTTTTTTTACCATCAGTTGTGTTCTCGCCAGTACAAGTTCCGGTATCGTGTCGACGATTTGGTACAACAGTGGCTGCGTCTACAGATTTAGTTCGAGCTTTGAACGAGAGCTGAAGATCGTTTGAGTCTATCGAAATGTTTGTAGGCCGCGGAAATGGAATAACTTTAAACTTACCACCGAGAATTTGTTTGTGAACATTTGAATAGTTTCGTTGCTATTGTTTGTGTTGTAAGTAACATTTCGTTGTTAAATTGAAATGATTGGGATTCTAAATTCACTTAACTGTTTGTGTTAATGTGGATTCATAGTCAAAATTAAAAATATATTAATTTTTTTAACCTACCGATTATTGCCCTATCCGGTTTCATCGCTATCACTTTGCATTGAAACATCAACCAAATGCGAATTACTATTTAAATTATTAATTAATCCGGTTTAAGTATTCAATCTGTTCAAGTGTGTTCAGACTTATCTGCACACATAAATTTTACTATAGCGGTAGTAAAAATATACATTTTATGCAAAATTCTGCCCTATGTGTATGTACACACACACAGATAGATAAATAGACAGATGGGCAGACGGAACCTAGAAGGTAAGTAACTGGACAGTACTGTTGGACTGGAACGTGAATATTATGTGTGAGACGGAACGTAAGTGGGTGAATGCAAGAGAAAGAATGAACGGAGGCAGGAATGACAGAAGAGAGAGAGAGGGATAGTTTTAATGGAGGAAGCAAGGAGGAAGTACGAAGTGTAAGACGTAAGAAGTTTAATTTTAAATAAAAGTGCAGTAATTTGTTATACCGTGGTTTTTAATTTGAGATCGGTTCCCACACATACTACAGTACTTAGCTACAGCATCCCAAAAATTAATCTTAAAATGTGTTAATCACCAACCTCGAAAACTTGGCTTCGAATTTATTTGGAAGTCATAGAAAGCCTTAATAAAAAAAGTCAGGATATAACAATATGGGGGCCCAAACCAAAGCAACGGCAACCTACTAACATTAATAAGACTCAAAAATATTATTTTTTGTTCGCCTTTCAATTAACTCTCCCTCAGTAACAAAAGCTTTTCATTAAAATTAAATAATAGATAGGTATTTATGAGTACATGAAAACGGCACGCAGTCGGAACTTTAATTTCCTAACGACGACTAAAGCTGTTCAGCGGACGTTTATTTTATTATTCAATGGCTAACAATTGTGGTGGTGATTGTACTTTATTTATTTATTTATTGAATTGTGTAATAAATTGTAGGCGATTATCTATAATCTATTTTGTTTGCGCCTTTTTTGTAATTCTGCATTAAATAGGTAATACTCAACACAGTACTAAATTTATTTTACTAATATTTCTAATTTGTTAAATTTGTTATTTTGGTACATATCATAATCGTTGCTTTCTGCATTTAAAAAAATGGGTACAATATTTACGACAGAAATGGGTAACTTGTATTGGAAAAGTCATCTTATACGAGGGTAATAAGTGTCTATTTGGCGTAAACAGAATTTCGCAAACCACAAAACAAACTAGCACTTCCCCGAAACAGTTCTGAATTCAAACATAGTGTCGCGTGTCCTTCCGCGGAATTGGCGCGGAAATTTTTGTTATCTTTTCGTGTTCTCCGAACGGATTTTAAATTGAGAACACAAATGTGGGAACGATAAAATGGCGCTACAGTGAAAAGCGAAACTTGTTAGTCATGAAACACCTAGCACCTTCTGTCTGCCTTCATTCATTCATAGTAGATAATAGTGAATGGTTTGATGGAAATTAGGACCCATAAATGAATAAGTAATAATAAAGTACATAAGTTCCTACTTACTGCCTCGTAAGTCTATTTATTAGGTAAGTGATGTCAACTTGTGATGGGAGTTACATACACTATCCTAGTATATCTTCTAAGTATCAAAACTACTTTAACTATTGACAGCTGTTTTAGTCTATTGCTGGCAAATATCGGCTTATTGCCACTTCAGCTTATGGATTATGTGAATTACTCTAATTCTCTGTCGGATCACTTCGTTCCGTATTTTGTTTTCAGGAGAATAAGAGAATAGGTTCTATCTATTTCTAATTTACTTAACTCGCTAGGTGATTTATATTCGAATTTCAAAAATATTTTTATTTACAAAAGCAGCATCTTAACGCCACAGGTCATATTGCTGCTATAACCAGCCAGTGATAAGAGCGCATTGTTTTATAATACCTATCGATTAACGTTCGAACTTTGAATAACGTGACCGATTGATTTTCGTACAATCGCTTGTTTACAATCGATACTTTCTGGCGATTTTACGACCTCTTGAAATTATAATTTTTTGATTAGCTTCCGTCGGAGACCTGCCGAAATAAAAAGAGTAGGCAGGTACCTATACTTGTTTACCATCTTGGGTGCCCAATTATAGCTCACTAGGTACCTTTTCCTCTTAGTAAGATTAAGTAATCTAACAGTGGTACCTACATACTTACTAGAGTCATTCGGGTCAAGAGCACGCACTTTACCTTTTTCAAGCTCACAAAAAAAAAACAATAAAAATTTTAAGAATGCGACAGTCAAATGTAGATAACGTACCTATTTAATGCCTTAGTAATTAGGTACCTACTTATTTGTCTTTCTTTAGTTTTGATAGAATTAAATACTAAAGAGGCTTTATCAGAATGCGAACCTTTGGCCCTTAAGTGGGTATGCGGTCTGGGGGACAAAATTCCGAATTCGCATATAGGGTAAATGACTGCGTCGAAAGAAATTTTGGAAAATAAATTACAAAAGCACCCTATGAAATAAAGATGTACTTTTTTTAATTAAGTACATAGTAACAACTACTAAATTACTTTCCCTGAAAAAATACAAAGAAATTACAATAAGATGAGAGTAAGGGTAAGAGTTCGCGTCCGTTCTTTTGACCCTGCTCTCTTACCCCACACCCCAGGGCTTATTTTTGACGTTTCGCCCTTAAAAACATGTGCTTTAGAGATAATCTAAAACTTTCACTCGCTAACAAAATTGCATTAATACCTAGAGTAACAACAGTAAAAACTAATTACCAAGTTAATTTTATGGTCATTGAAGCTACAAACTTTTTCGTAGATTATAAATCTACCTGAAAATCACACATTTTTGATTTTTTTTCAATAAGGCCGCTCCCTTGCCTCTGATTTTGACATATACGTGCCCCCTGTGCCTTCATTCTCCACAGAGATTTGAGCACTGCGATTTCTTACCCGCTGCGTCCTCTTACCCCAAATGACTCTACTTACCTACTTATGGCTTTTGCGGAAACAATTATACTAAAGTTTGAAATGCAGTTTTACCAGTTAAGTAGGTAGGTATTTACATTATAAAGAGAATTTGCAGTTTATTATTTTGAGCGGCACTCACCTCTGCCTTAACCTTAGCCTCAATACAAGCGTGGGTTCCAAGCGGTAACTTCAAAACTCATACGCCCTTTCTAGCAATAACACTTCCTTAGAAATTCGCTACGTCTAATTAAAGACACACTTACTGACCTGACATTAAAAAAACTGTAATAACTATGTACATACGTAAAACTAGTCTGTTATTAAATAGGTACTAGAATAGGAATGGATCCGTGAGAAATACGCACGCACGGACGATGTAGAATTCATTGTAAAGATCAAGACCAAACAAACATTATTTCGCGCCATTTTCAACTTTAATTACTCATAATTATGTAAAATCTACACAAAAATTAACGTTATCTCTTTGTGTTAAAGTACAAAATAACTAAATTGTCAGTATTAATACTAGTTTTTGTTTAGAATGGTTGGAAATGTCAAACCTTAACCTCAAAACCGTGACGGCCGCCATGTTAAATGCTTTCGGTAGTATTCGGCATCGCTCGGCGTACATCGGATGTCTAATTTAAAATGATCTCCCTCAGTGTTCGGCGTTCGATCTATGATGCAATAGATGATAGTGGCTTAATAATGAGAGGGGGTCAAGTAAGACTGGTTGGTGTGAATAGACACCTTGTAGCTTGAACTATTTGATAGTGTAATAGTACTTGCATTATAGAAGATCTTTGATAAGTTATAATATTAGGTTTTAAATGCCAAAGAGATACGAATGTTACATCTTGACATTAGTAGCTATACTAAAGTATTTAGAGCAATAATAAGTAAGACGACAAATTCTCAGTAAAAGGGACGAATGAACATTTAATCAGGCAATTATCTAGCTACCTAGTACTATTTAAAATAGTCATGTATTACCAAAAATAACACGTAAGGAAATAGTTCGGACTTAATCAAATAATAGGTATCTAAGTATGTAAAGACAGGTATGCCCATCATAGTTAATGTAAACTAAGATGAATCAATATCCATAGGGGAATCGAATCTAAATATAAGTTTAAAAAAGAAGAAACTGACCGACTGACTGACATATCAACGCACATCTCAAACCGCTGAGTTTAGAAACGTCAAAATTGACACATAGGTTTCATATGAGGTCTAGGGATGCACTAAGAAAGGATTTTCCAAAACTCACCCTCTCAGGGGTTGAAACGGGGGTAAAACAAGATTAGTTAGACCAATTTATTCAAAACTTCACAGGAGTACACCTGGCGATAAATGAGTAATTACGTGTGCCAGGACTTTTCAAAATTCAATCCCTAAAGGAAAGAAATGGTGCTAAATTGGTTGATTAGACAGTACTTAGGATGTAAACTAAGATTTTTGGGATATTTGCAACGGCTAGGTACCTACACAATTTACATGTTTGTATAATACCAATTGTTTTTTAAAAAATAACAAAGGAACAAATTATCTGGTTCCTAGGGAACGCGCCGAGAGGGTAACCCATTAGAGTTACTATAGGTATATCAATTAGAAAAATTCCGAACAGACTTTAATGTAGGTACTAATGATTTTAAAATCTTAAATGGGACAATTAATAATTTTCCAAATCGAGTTAGTTATTCGATTAAAATCCGTGATTTTTCAGAAAAAGTCACAATTTTTAAAGGCGGTTAAAAGTGAACAAGAGATCGATGTCGTGGCCTAGGTGGAATGGAATCGTCATGGAATAAATGGGTTATTCCCTGACGAACCCATTCCACCTAGGCCACGTCCCCAAGGAACTCGATATGATTTATGACCATTATTAAACAGAAAAAACGTCAAATGGTTTTAATTTTTTTTTTTATATTGTCTGCCTCGGATTTGGATGAAATTTTGGAGAGATATAGAATCTGGATCACGGCTACTTTTTATTCTAAAACCACGCGGGTAAAAAAATTGTTAATTTATTCGACGCAGTGGATGCCTGGAGACGGTCGTCCTCTCCGAGGAAGACCACGGAAACGAGATGGTGCGATGATCTATGCTCGTTTGTCGTTACTTGGACGGAAGAAGCTAGCAATAGGGACAGTTGGAAGGTTATGGGGGAGGCTTTTGTCCAGCAGTGGGACATAACAGGCTATTAAATAAATTTATACCGTTTATATTAACTCCAATTTTTTCTTATACTAAACCTTATATAGGCAGTACTTACAGAAGCAGTATAACTTTTTGATCTAATACTGATTCAGTCATAGTCAAACTATTTATTAAAAAATTAAATCAATCTTATAAAATTATACGGGAAATCAAGCTCATCAAGCAGCCATTCTCCAGCATTTCTAACTAATTCTATCATTAGAAGACATTCAAGAAAATACCAAGTTGAAAACATTTCATTTTGAAACCGTACTTTGAAGTAACCACTGCAATTTCTAATGGCCAAGCTTGTCAAAATAAAAAAGCCATCATGTAGAGCAATTTGCCGTGCGTTGCCACCGCGCATGGAAGGGGAACGTAGAGTACCGTGTGACGAAAATCTAATACCTCACATAACTAAAAGATATAACATCAAACTATCACACAAATCAAATTCAACTCTGTAAACTTGTAGTATAAGGTAGAAAATGTTAGAGCAGAATATGTTTTATAGCGTTTAAATTCTAAATTCCAAAATGACTTGGCGAGCCTAATGACAAGGTTAAGTGTATGAAACGCAAGAACTGGTTCTAACACTGGCCGTTAGTGAATAGACAAAAAAATAGTGGTCGGCCATCTTGAACGAGTGATGAGCCTCTTCTTGATGGCGGGAAGTTAATTCAATTTTCGAACTTAGAATAGAACGTCGATGTTGTTTTGTTTTGTTATGTTATGTCATTTGTTTTATTTCTGTTTGTTTAGGTGTTTGAATTGTCATTTATTTAATATTTATTTACTAGAATAGAAAGTTTACATGTATCTAGTATTAATCATAGAATTATGTAGGTAGTACCTACTAGAAAAATTAATTTTATTAAATTATGTAGTTTCTGCGTCGTATCTCTAATCTACATTAAAAAATTATGGGACCAACTTTGGGGTAAGTATACTGTTTCCAATTAAAAAATTAGGCGTGGTCATACATACTTAAAAAAATACGAATCGACTTGAGAATATACTTCTTAATTCGGCTAAAATGTAAGATAGGTAGGTAGTATGGTGTTAGTAATATTACCTACCCATCATTATCAGTTTAGAAACAGTAGGGTTATGTACCTATGAATTGTATGACGCATTTTGCTTATGAACCAGTATTATATAAGTCTTTTAGACAGAACCCGGATAGTATGGAATCGTAAAAAAAACAGAAATGCTAAATTATTAAAAATATTAAGAAACTAAAAACTTGACTTAGCAATGTTAGTTGAACCCTAATTAATGGTTCAGCGTTTAGTGCAGTTATAACCTGTAGAAGCTACTGGGAACCTGTTACAGAGAGTAAACCGACAGAGGTATATGTAAAGTGAGCAAGCGGGTGTTTTGAATAAATCATAACAAACAACTTTAACCGTTAGACACACAATTCATATCTTTCGTAAAAACTAATAAACTTAAAAAATGGTAATTTTATTTAATCTAATATTAACATTTGTTTAAATATCGAAATTTCATTTTAATAGATGCTTACATAATTAAAAATATAATTCACATTAAGTCAATAGCTACCTACCTCTGCAATGTAAGGATAAGCTGACTCTTCTATACATATAGTCTACGTGTTTAATAACTCCTAGGTAATTCTATTACACTTGCCTGCTTAGTACTGGCTTGAATATCTTAGATCCTAGTTGATATCTATATATTTTTAGGCGCATGTACGTACCTACATTGTTAATTAAATTGCAGTTGTTTTTTTCCTACTTTTCTATTTAGTTTTTTTTTTAAAGGGCGTATGGACTCGTACCCATGGACTCTCTTTACAAACTTATTTATTGAATTTTGCGGGGTGTGCGGGCACCTAACCATTTCATATCCCTCACTTAAAACTATTTTAAAATGTGATTATTTGACAGATTAAATACTAAAAACATTTAATTGTCAAACACACTTTAAGACAATTGACCTATTTCTTTCACGTATGTCCGTCTAAAAACCCATTCTCGGATCTGCCCATGTTTGATAAATCCAATCCCATGTTGGATAAATGTGAACATTGTCAATTATATTGTATACCTACTGCTATTGGCATATCCGTCTGCTTAAACGGAACCAGAAAACAGGGTCCGTCTAAGTAGGAACGGGCCTGACGTCTCTATATGTATCATTACACTGTGTGCAGCACACCTGCCTGTCTGAATTACTAGCTTGCCTATCCCAGTATCTATTGTGAGAACAAGTACCTAACAGGGCAATGATAGTATTTCACTAATTCCATTGTAAACTGTGTGTGTTAACTGGGAGGTCTTTGGATCTAAGCCAAGGGACAAGTCAGTCAATACTGAAGGGAACAAAAAACAGTATATAAGTTATATGTTACAGTAATACAGTTAAAATTTGAAACAATTTGGTAAACCCACGCCATTGTCCATACAGAATAATATCTATAATAGAGAATAATAATAATAGTAATATACCTAATATTTTCACATAACACAGCGCCATCTAGTCCCAAATTAAACAATTATATTTGCTTGTGTTATGGGTACCTACTAGGAACGGATATAATATGTAAATACATATTTTTTTTCAAATACATACCTACATATTGTAGATAAATTACACCCAGACCAAACCTATACCTAGCTCTCCACATGACCAAACCTATAGCTGCAACCCTTTTTAGTGTCCCACTGCAGGGCACGGGTCTTCTCTCAACTATCTTACTAATTGAAAGAGTTTAGGCATTAATCCACACACGCTGGCCTAGTGCGGGTTGGTGGATGTCACAATGACATGTCCTCGAATGATTAGTTCTTAGACATGCCGGTTTCCTCACGATGTTTTCCTTCCCCGATATTGAGCAGCGGCGATGAAACAATTCACACAAAGATGTGTGGACACGGCTGGGATTCGAACCCGTGACCTTATATTTCTAAGGCGAGGCCCAGACCACTGCGCCGCCGCTGCACCTAAAATTACTCTTAATTAATGCAAATTAATTAGGCCAGTCTGTTTAAAAACTATCAATTTTGTCTGGTAAGAACAATGAGCTCAATTTTGTAAAATAAATAAATATCCTGGGACATCAACACACACGGCCATCTGGTCCCAAGCTAAGCAGAGCTTGTGTTATGGAAACCAGATAACTAGTATATACTATACATATAATACTTTTCTTTTGTAAATATATACATATAATAGATATTTACACCCAGACTCGACACAAACACAAATGTTCATCACTAATGTCTGTCTCGGGTGGGAATCGAACCCACGACCTGCGGCGTGAAAAGCAAGTATCTTACCGACCACGCCACCGGCCCGTCAAAAAATGTAGTTATGCTATTACAGTTCTCAAAGCCTCAAATAGGTTGCATGACAGTTTAATGTACTTATCGATCCACACCGAAATGACCGCTTCAAATATTTACACCAGTTTGGACATATTTACAGACGGTCGATATCTATTACACTGATTCCTACTGCTTCTATTGCGACTTATTACATTTTTTTATTCTAGGCTTAGATAGATAGATAGATAGATTGATAGCTTTATTTGTCAGAAATGTAGGTTACAACAGGTGTTAAGTAGTTACAATTTACAGTCATCTACATTTAGTCACATTGTGACATACAAATACATTGAATAATTAAATGAAATCACTAAATAATAACAATATTAAATGTCAAAAATTATATAATATTATGCTCATTAATATGGCTATTTAGTTCGGTAACAGAATAATATGATTTTTCAATTAGCCATAATTTCAATTTTTTTGCAAACCTTTCCACTGTTAGATCTTTTATATTTTGAGGTATTGCATTATAGATCCGACCACACATAACGTAACAATTTTTATGATACAATGCCGTTTTTGGTACTCTTGGTAAAACAATTCTTGCGCTTGCGCTTGACTACTTGCCTGTAGCAATAATGTAGTCTACGATGAGACGCGCCCGCCTAATACCGTGACACGTGATTACGAGTGATTTGGAATGAGGCTCCTTATGGAAACCATAAAGGAGTAATAATTCCGACTCGCCCTCTCTGCATGGTGTCACCGGACATCGCACCGGAACACGGCAAGACCGCTTGGCGGTGCGGCTTTGTCTAGTGGGCACTAACCACGGCCGAAGCCTACTGATGTTCGGCCCATGCCATGGGAGCAAAACAGAAAAACGTGTTAACGCAAAATTAGTCGTTTTTTAATTACGTATTTTAACAGAAATGCTATTTTTTAGATCATTCTCCTGACCGTTTGTCTGTCTGTGTGTCATCACCAATTTTCTCAAGAACGGGTGGATCTAGCATATTGAAATTTATACTAGATACTGAGGTTAATAGTCCCTATTAAGTGTATAAAAATCAAGGTCCTAAGTCAACACGATAAAAAGATATGGGCGATAAGATTTTAGCGAAAACTTGTAATGGTATAATTTTCAACTTTTCGGCACTCGACATTGTCGCTTTACTTGTGTTAAATGACCTTGCTTTTAACCAAAATTTACAATTCTACGTCAATCGGTGACCGGTACTACCCTATGGGTTTTGGGTCCAAAACCTATGATTATGGTAGCTCCCGTTGACCTAGAACGACAAAATTTGGCAAAAAGCTAGGTCTTACAGCAACAATAAAGCTAAGACAAATAACAAATACAAATGGAAATAGAAATACCTAATTACCAAAAATAATTATTACCAGTAGCGAAGAGTTCGAAAATGGTCAATATAACGTACTTACTATAATATGTAACCCCTAAAATTATTAAATAGCATCAAAATTGCACTATATACTTCTTAGTAAGTTTGAAAGTTGAAGTAGGAAACCAAGATCTCTGTGTCCATACCTAGAAGTTGTTTATTTGCATGGTGTTTATTTGTATACCTAATCCTAATTAATACTTAATATGTAGAATTAGAAATCAGTAAGATCTGTACTTACAGTCCATCAAATCTAAGAAGTACCGTTTGACGTTTCACTGTTGTCTATTAAATTAGCTTAAATACCTAATAGAGGCGTAATTCACACTATTTTTATTAGCTTTCCTGTAAAATAATTGAATTATGAAGCTATTTTTATTATAGCATAACCTAAACAATTTTCATACAAAAAATAAAATTCTAAATGTACTACGTTTAGAATTGTCAAGCGGTATTTCTTAGATTTGATGGACTGTAGTTAGTTTTAAACGAGAACTGCTGCCGAACAAACTGGCAGTTAGGCAGACTGGTAATTAAGTAACATGTATGGAGATATTGAGTAAATAAAAAAAAATTGTCATTTAATTTGCTCCGTCTTCCCTTTTTCCAATTTTCACCCTTCGCCAGGACATTTTGTTCTTGAATTTCTCAATAGGACTATGTTTTTGTAATGTTTTGAAAAAAACTACTAATATACCTTTCAAAAAAGATGGCAACCCTGAGTAACAACAGTGGTAGGTTAGGATCGTATGAAAATATATTATGTGCTAACTTAGACCCTCTTAATGATAATATATATTTTCATTAGATTTTCTAAGTTTTTTTAGTTTATATTATGTCACTGATATTGACTGACCTGTTGGGATAGTATTTAGTGACCCTGACTGCTAAGCGGAAGGTCGTGGGTTCGATTTCCACCCAGGACAAAACATTGTATGATGAGCATGATTGTATGTTGTGTTCGAGTGTACTTTTATCTATAATATGTGTTTAAAAAATGTATTTAAATATTAGGTATATCAGTTCCTACTACCCATAACACAAGCAAATATAATTGCTTATTTGGGACTAGATGGCGCTGTGTGTGAAAATATTGCTATTACATTTTTGGAACGAAGTTTCTGAAACGCTTCTAAAATAGGTGAATTGTTTGTGGTTCTGAACGACTCAGATTCGCACTAAACCCTTCAATTTACCTCCAAACGATTCTCGATCTATGATTATAGGCCGACCGTTAAACTCGCGTATCGTATATCGCCAAGATTCTGACTCCTCATGCTGCACAGACAGTGATGATGATTCAAGCGATATGGATATTAGTGACGAATAGTCTTACATTACTTTTATCTGAGGTTAAATAGTTCTATAAGAGATTTAATTAATGTTTTATGACTTTGTACCTCAGATGCGCGAGTTAAACGGTCGGCCTTTACCTTACTGAATATTTATCTAATTCCCGCTTTAAATAATGTAAGTGCTTATGTACGTATACTGTGTAAACAGTATTTGGGTGCCCACCGTCTGATTTAACTAACACTTTGTTATATTATGCGCCGTATTCTAAATATAACTTTTCCTTATTATGTTACCAAATTGCTGTTGGCATTTCCCAAAATTGCCACAATATTATTATTGGTTTACCTACATTATTGCTATTAAGACAGGACTGGGCAATCAGACATTTGTCAGACAAAAATGGCGATTTCTTTGACATCTGTAATTTTTTCGACATTTCTCTATTATATAATGTCTAAAGCCCTGGCCTAGGCTTCCGCCCGCGGCTCTACCTGCTTGGTATTACGATTAAAAGTAGGTATATGTGACATTCCAGACTATAATTTATTTTTGTGACAAATTTCATTCGATCCCGCCCAGTAGATTTTGCGTTAAAGAGTGGGCCACAAACTCTACACATCCATCCATACCAATTTAATCTTTTAAGATCTATTCCAGGGCCTCTAGACAAATTAAATGGCGAAGCGATAACGACATATCGCTTAAAACAAAATGGATGAGCTTGACATGAGATTGTTACATGACATGTCAAAGGTGAATGTCAAACAAATCCGGACGTCAACCTTACCCACTGAACCACCGGGATAGTCCTATTAATATGACACTTCACTCAATCTTATTGTACGCATTCCCAATCAATAAGCGCAGGAACCGAGTGGGTTCTGCCCTACCCGCGCTAAAATGGCCTGGAAACTGTCCTAGAATGGCTTGATACTAAACCCAAGTTACATACGACGGCCAAAGTTAGATATTTGCCGATTATTGTAACTTATACAAAATGTCCTAACCTACGGTGCTCAGACTCAGACAGTTTGTGACCGAAACATAGAAATCCCTACTCAAGATTTGCCAAAGAGCATGAATGTAGCGCAGAATCTGTGGTACTATACGTCAAGACAGAGTCCCCAATGTCGAACTTCGTCTAAAACCTGGCGTAACAAATGTGGGCCACAAGACGGTTGACGTCGCCGTCACCGAGGCAAACCGAGAGAAAAATGGCGGAACGATCTGGATGCATTCGTTATACAAAAGCCAGAGGTTGACAGGACAAGGTTCAAGACGTGGAGAGGCCTTTGCCCAGCTGTGGGACAGTATAGGCTAGATAAAATAATAGAAAATCAGACGACTCGATGACGAGTCATCACTCACAACTTCACCAGTCGATTTGGCTCACCAGTCTTACATCTTAGAGGCCAGCAGCTAACCATTGTGATTCTACTTACCTAATTAATAATAGGTACTAGCCATTGAAAGCTCGCGACAAAAAATAAGCATAACCTAGACATAGCTAGTTCCTAGATACATAAAGTCTTACTTACTTACTACCTGTGATCTCGAAGGCCAAACGCAAGGCAAACACGAATTCACTCATGTGCATCCCATACAAAAATAGTGAAGTTTCTACATACTTTAATACATCCAAGTTCGTCAACCCAAAAAAAATACCGCGCAAACAATTCCCAACCTTATCCCAAAATAATGCATAGCAGTAACAACGATTTTCGCTCGCTCTTCTCCCACGCGAAGTTAAGGCTAGTCACATGAATGAAATTGCAGGCGCAATCTAGCAATGCATTCACACGCGCGAACTTCACCTCAATGCAATCAAGTTCATAGATTATGATTGGCGTGTAGACCCGACATTTACAAACCATTTGCTTGTCTGATAAAATTAATTGAACTAATCATAATTGAATTAAAAAATAGGTAAACAAAATAGGTAGGTGGACTTACCTAATATCCATGCAGTTGGTACCGCTTCTTATGCATATTAAATTCGATTAATTGTATCCCCATAAACAGGTAAATAGTTCACTAATATGTCTATGTATTAAACTACTTTTAACTAAGTTTGCACTTTTTAATCACAAAATTCCAGTTTGTACGAAGGCACAATGGCTACATCACAAAATTGAGCAAGTGAAAGAAAAAAAAATAGTTTCACTTCAAGAGGTCATCGAACCCGCGGCAGCTATTCCGCGATTCGAAAATGGAACGTTTGGTACACACGTTTACACCAAGTTCGAAAATTCAAATTTTGAATTCAGCGGGGTTTCGTGTGTCCATTCGGCGGGTTTTCGTGAATTTTCGTGTTACGCGCCAGGCGCGTGCGGGGACAGCTCGCGCGCAACTGAAGATTGTCGTAGGTTAAGTTTGGAAAAAAAAACACCGCTAGTTCAATTTTACGCGTTACGAACCCGCTACAGTTTCCGCGCGCCAAAAACTATTCGCACTATCACACATCACGGTAAGTTCCGATAGAGATGGTGCCATTTATCATTCAGTTCACTGCACGAGGTCGCTATTGTTTTGACAGCATGAACTACAACAGTGGAAATGTGCCACAAGAGGGCGCCACCTGCCTTCAGAAGACTCACCACGGTACCACAGTCCACTATTAACCAAATAAACTAGCACAGCGCGTAAACACAACGAAATTACTGAATGCCACTTTTCATTATTATTTCGCTATGCACCGGTCGACGTCACCGAAATAGCAGACGCTCAGAGTTATAGTCGTCTCTTTCTCGCACTGCACTAGTGCATCTAAATTCAAACTTAACATTCGAAGTTCGAATAGAACATTCGGTTTTTGAATTTGAACTGTCATTGATATAGGCGTAAGTGAAATATTTGTTATTTTGGTGTGTTTGTTAGTCGGAGCGCGTATGTAGTGTGCAGGCATGCAGTTTGCACGTAACTGCAGTGACACTGAGCCTAGATGACATTCACTGAGGCTTACTCGCAAGTTCAGATCGCGTCAATAAACTAGCGACGAGATATGCAATGTGTTAACTATGTTAAAATGTTATAGCCCTATACACTAAACTTCACAAAACTTTACTACATCATGGAGATTTCCCACAGCGTTTTCAATCACAAGAAAAACTATACTTAAATTTCCATAAAAAACAATGAGTTAAAAAGAGATTAAATCTTATTATTGTTTTGACACAAATAAATATTATCTTGATATTGGCTCCGCTGTATTTAAATGTTCTGAACAGTATCATTACTACCGACATAATCCCAAACGCGACGTTTAATTGAAACGTTATACAATAATAGTACCATCACATTTTTATGTTAGAAATAGTAGAAATATGGAGCACATTGTTCATTGTTTTAAGTTCTCATATTATTTATGTATAGCTTCCTTTGCCTACCGATACCGCATGCAAGGACCCTTTAATAGATTATCTTTGTAAGTAAAAGTCGGATAGTAACAAGAATAACATTGAATTCATGTTAATTTAAAATAATCGAAGTTATAAAATTGTGTGCAAAGAAGCAAGCAAGAGAAAACATGTATCTAAATATTAAATATACCAATCACATGAAAAAACGTTTTCAAAAATTATGTCAAAACTAAAATCTGATCAGCAATAAAAAGTAGCACATAGAAATGCTAATATTCAATAATTCACACGATTTCCAAATATATGCTGTTTTAGCACCAACCTAATGAGTAATTATGACCCAGATTTGATATAGATTGATTGACAAAAATTGGCATATGCGCACATATACCAGTAGAGTGACAGACGAAAATTTTTTAACGTTTTTTTTCATCCCAAAAATACGTTAAGAATCACAAATATGAGTGGAATCTTATTAATCCACACTTAGCGAGTGTGTTGAGATGAGACCCGTGCCCACATACTCAACTATCAGGTATGAAAGGGTTGCTGTTAGCTACCTACTTATTTTGCTTAACATCAGTAGGTAGGTAGTAAAAACCAGATGGAAAATCTTCTTTTACATTGACGATTAGTCTGACGCAATCGTGTGGGTTACTTTTAGTAGATTCATACATTGAGAACAACGTCACTATTACCAGAATTTGTATTAAAAATCGAATCAAAATAATTTATTTTCGTTACCGTCCTGTTTAATTTATTTAAATTTATATTAAATGAGTTTTAATTGTCCTCTAATTTAACATTTTTAATCGAATTTAAACTATTTTACTAACTTAGTGCTATTTACTAACTTAGATTTAGTTTATATATTCGTAAAATCGTTGCATTGCGATGCGTTACATTTGCACGCAAACATAGGTTTTTTACACATTTTTCGTCGGGACGGGTGCGGCGTTATAAACACAACTAGCTTCCGCCCGCGGCTTTGCCCGCGCAATTGATCTCACTAATCTTGTTTCTCCATACAAACTTTGAAACCCCGTTTCACCGCTTAAAGGGTGAGTTTTGAAAAATCCTTTCTTAATGCACCCTTAGACCCCATAAGGAACCTATGTGCCAAATTTGGTGTCTCCAGACCCAGCGGTTTGGGCTCTGCGTTGATATGTCAGTCAGTCAGTCAGTTTCTTCTTTTAGGTATATATTTAGATTGAATCATCATTTCAGTGTCTGCATGCTTGCAGGCGCCAATTCTTTTGAAACCAACTAACTGATGCATTTAAATAGGTAACACTGGCGTAAAATACTGGGTTGACATAATTTTTATACATATTAAATGCTTTTAAATTTTTATTACTTACAATACCTACAACCTTCTTATCCATGAATAAAAAAACATTTGACACTTTTTAGACCTTCTTCGATTACTTACCTATTTTAAGATGAAGAACTCCAAATTTAGGAAACACCTAGTTGATTAAAGACGTGGTCACAATTTAAACTGCATATTGAAATAAAACTACTTTTTAACGGATTTTAACGCGGTTTATTTATAGATTTTTTTTACTACATACTTTAGTTTTATTGAGCATTTTACCTACTCATTTGTACCCTATAATACCGCAATGGCAAACTGTTTATAGAAAAAACAAAAAATCTGACCTATAGAATTAATAAGTAGGTACTGCGTACAGTCCATCAAATCTAAGAAGTACCGTTTGACAGTTCTAAACGTAGTACATTTAGAATTTAATTTTTTGTATGAAAATTGTTTATGTTATGTTAAAGTAAAAATAGCTTCAGAATTCAATTATTTTATAGGAAAGCTAATAAAAATAGTGTGAATTACGCCTCTATAAAGCTAATTTAATAGAAATCAGTGAAACGTCAAAAGGTACTTCTTAGATTTGTTCAATTTTAACCTGAAAGGAATGATTTATTGAGGGAACCGAGGGCTGTCAGTATAGGTAGCGTATCAAATTTTTCTTATAGCGAGAACTAAAAGAAAATAAACAATTGCTGACAGTTAATAGAAAACAAAAGACAACCCACACATACACACTTAACTAGAAAACATTCAAAAATCGAACACTACGAAAACGAAAATTGACATTCCATTTTCATACAGTGAAAGTGACGTTTTATTTTTTTTAATTCCTTTTTAACATCCCGAGTTGTGCCGAATGCTATGCACATTCAGCCTCGTCGTGTCAACGACCCCAGTATTCGGGCGTCGTCGTCGGCCATTACATTGGGAAAGGTCAGGCTCACTTACACATACATTTTTGTTTGTGTGCAACTTTTACTTTCAATATTTAATTGTGTGGATTAAATTTCGCGAATATTTATGTATGCATGTATGGTATGTATGTGTGTCAGATCTGGTTTCGTTTTTGTTTCGATTCGGTGAACAGGAAATGCGTTTATTTAACGTTTATTGCACTTATCAGCTGCTGGCCGAATAACTATGAGTTCGCCTCTTAACCTTTTAACCGCCCTGTCAAAACTCAATTGCCTTACCTGTAGCGCTTGGCCCAAAAATTTTACAAACCGATAAGTTGTACCTACAATGAACAGATCATAGGTGCAACTGATAAAAATTGATCAAAAAAACTTGCGTGTTTTTTGCGACACGTGGGCTGCTTGGGTAACAAAACACATTCATGTGACTCGGGCGGTAACAGTCGCCTTCATGTGACTCGGGCGGTAACAGTCGCCTACATGTGACTCGGGCGGTAACAGTCGCCTTCATGTGACTCGGGCGGTAACAGTCGCCTTCATGTGACTCGGGCGGTAACAGTCGCCTTCATGTGACT
Source organism: Meganola albula (assembly GCA_936450015.1). NCBI lineage: Eukaryota > Metazoa > Arthropoda > Insecta > Lepidoptera > Nolidae > Meganola > Meganola albula. The sequence goes on along the minus strand of OW388165.1, from coordinate 2,517,873 downwards.
CGGGCGGTAACAGTCGCCTTCATGTGACTCGGGCGGTAACAGTCGCCTTCATGTGACTCGGGCGGTAACAGTCGCCTTCATGTGACTCGGGCGGTAACAGTCGCCTTCATGTGACTCGGGCGGTAACAGTCGCCTTCATGTGACTCGGGCGGTAACAGTCGCCTTCATGTGACTCGGGCGTGTAAAAGGTTAATGAAGATTTCAACTCGTATTAAGGGTACTGTTACCTTATCTGGCGTCAATTGTGCATCTCCTAAATCAGGCTTCTTAATTTTGCTAAATGTGCATAGTAATATCTTAAAAAAATATAAATGAAATTTTACATTTCATAATTTCAGACCTGTCCAAAGTTATTCTAGTCCACTGCTGGTTATAGGCCTCTCCTAAAGCACGCCACTGAGCACGATCCGCGGCTACTCTCATTCAGCTCTTACCAGCCACCTTGCAGAGATCGTCACTCCACCTAGTCTGAGGGCGTCCTGTACTATTTGCTCCGTGGTCTCTACTCAAGAACTCGTTTACCCCAATGATTGTTGGTTTTTTTTAATGGAACTCCTGCTAAATGGAGGAACTCCTCGGAAATGCTACTCCTGTAAGCCAGCGACAACGACGCCGTGAAGAGACTTGGGATTTGAACTCGACCTAAACCCGGGACACCTAAACTGTCTTGAATCCCGCATGAATTTATTCATAAAGATAATAGGAGGAGTTGGGAAGTTACATTGTCCACTTCCCTCCACGTAAAACGGGAGATAGCATATAGAAAAAAGAGAGGTTTAAAATTGCCTGAAAATGGACTAAGTACGTAGTGATGGTTGATAGTTAAACAAGATTATTCAAACAATTATGCAGATGACATTTGAGTACACACAAATAAATAAGTTACAGTTTAAACAATGAACTCCCAAATTTTACAAAGAATTATTTCACGATAACTTATCTTATCTACAAATTTGTACATTGAGTAAGGTCATGGTTATACGTTGTCTCTTTCACACGTGTGTTTAACATGTTACTGTCTCTGTTGTGTACTAAATAATAAATGTTTATTCAGTTTGTAATGCGAGCAGGATTTTATAGTGTCTGTTATGTTTAAAGGTTAAATACCAAGGCGAATTTTGTTTCATCAAGTCACGTGTGCTGTTAATTGAGTTCAAACCTCCTGTCGTCATTTGTTTAATCCCCGATAAAAAGGTAAAAGATCTTTTAGGTCGATGGTTAAAAACAAGTGACGGCTGCGTATGTTCGACGCGTGTATTTTGCAACGCAGAGCCAATAGATAGACCATTTTTGAAGATTTTTTTATTCGAAAGTTGATGTGAATCATCTCTGTATATACTAAAAATAGCATTATTTGTAAGAAAACATCCTAACCTATTTAAAACACAAAAAAAAACAATAGTAAATCTAGGGATCCAACCAAAGTAGGTAGTATTATCATATTGTAGAACTAGCCTCTGTAAAAATAATGTTTATCACATGTGTATTACAATTTATAACAAAGTACCAAAAAATATAAGAGAGTTTCCATTGCATAGGTTCAAAACAGAGTTGAAGAAATGGCTGATACACAGCTGTTTTTATAATTTAAATGAACATCTAAAGTAAAATAGTATGTTTGTTTGCTTTATACTTGCATGCCTATAAATGGCGGAGTATGGCTGTACTATCTACATTTGTCACCTTTATTTGACCTGTATTTCGTGCGAATAAATTATTTTGATTTTGATTTTTGAAAGAGATGGTTTTTAATACTGATATTTCAGTTCAGAGATTTAGAGATTATTAGAGATTATTATTATTTATAAAGTTAGGGGGTAGATGGGACCTTTCTCGCGCAAGGCCAATATTAGTGTTGATATACAAAGTCCGGACATTTCTTAGAAAGGTTAAATTCTCAAATCCTTTCGGTCTACCTGGGATTCGCACCCGATATAGGTAGTAATTATAAAATTAGATTACCACTTAGAATATTTTACTATAAAATTTACCCACTTATAAAATTTACCCACAGGACAGGCTTGCCTAGTGTGGGGCCAACGGAAAAATTTTTTTGCTGTAATTTTTTGGTAATAAAATATTTTTTTTATTTATTATTTTTTTTTATTAACGAGCCAGTGGTTTGAAGGTAAGTAGTTTTATATAGGGTGACTGGAAATTAATGGAACAAAATTTACGATATTCTTTACGATATCACTCTCCTCTAAGGAAACCAGTCCCGTTGAGCTTATATTTCTAAGGCGAGGCCCGTACCGCTGCGCCACCGCTGCTTGACGTTTCTGACGTGTGATATTGACCAATATTTATTAAATTCGGTCACCAGTTTTTGTGTGAAAATGTAACAAACAGTACCTAAAATGTATTAGTGTAACAGCATAAATAATATTACATAATATTATGTTATTAACAAGTAAGTCCTTCGGTAATTTTGGTCATAAACATACATTTTTCCTGTTTGTAAGAACATTTTGTATTAAGAGCATTCCGATTGACTACGCCATAGTACAGAGAAGTTAGTAGGTATAATTATATATTTACAACATAAAGATAAAAAAATAAATTTAGGATTTTTCGCGCCAAATCAGTTCTCCATTCGAATAAGTTAACAGGTGTTGACTGTTGACCCACCGCGTAATATCTGCCAGCTTAATTGAATTTTAATTGGTTTTTTAATTTTTAAATAATTTTGCTAGTTTAGTGTGTCATCGTCTCACTGAATAATTTATACTGTGTCCTAAAAGCCCTTTTACGAAAATTTGCTCTTACGTTCGAGTTTCCTTATTTGCGTACAAAATCCTGTTTGGAACAAATTAACCGCAAGATTAAAACCATCAGTGGGTAATTAATGAAGACGTAACTTTGGGACTCTGGTAATTACCACATTAGATATGTACCTACTTACCTACAAGCGGTAATTGAAAAATATTTAACTAAATTTCCACGAGTTTGAATTGAATCCAGGGTCGAGTAAAAATGCCGTTTTTCATTTCTTGGATGTTGTTACTCTTTTAATCAAAAGTACTTTACAGAATTGGATGAAATTTTGTACAGCTATAATTTATAGGTACCTACGAGTACTTAGGAATAACTCATAGACTACTTTTTATCCTAATACCACGCGGGCAAAGCCGCGAGTGGAAGCTAATATCACCCAAATCTTAGTTTTTGTCCCAAGTAGGTACTGTCAAATCTGCCGATTTAGTGCCGACTCCAATTAATAGATGATAGATTTTATTTTCACTTTTTTGAAGGCGGTTTTTTTTCGAAAACCTTCCCCTTGCCATTCATTCCCCTTTACCCCTTTGTTAGTTTGGTAGCGCAGCGGTATTGGCCTCGCCTTTGAAATATAAGGTCGCGGGCTCGATCCTCGGTCGTGCCCACATATCTTTGTGTAAATTGTTTCATTACCCTTGCTCAATATCGGAAAAAGGAAACATCGTGAGGAAACCGGCATGTCTAAGAACTAATCATTCGAGGACACGTGACATCCACCAACCCGCACATGGCCAGCGTGTGTGGACTAAGGCCTAGAACTCTCTCAACTTGTAACATAGTTGAGTGAAGCCCGTGCCCAGCTGTGGGACACTAAAAAGGGTTGAAGTGATTAGTCACGGGTTCTCCCGTGGTAACGCGGTTTATAGCTCTTACTACACTTATAGGGTATTACCCGAAATAAATATAGATACGTATATGTTCCATAGTCCACGATAATTTAGTTAGGTACCTAATATTTAAAGTTACCAGTTAACCACAAATGCAATTTAAATTAACAGTTCCATTGTTATTTTTTAACATTATCCAGACAAACACACGACTTTCCTTGACCTATCTAGGGCCTAACTACCTACCTACTTAACCGATTTGAAAAATATTAATCCTCTTTACTAGTGAGTCTGACCTGACCACCTTTCCTACCTAGCAGTTGTAAAGAGCGGAAATTTGAAAAAGGGAAAACGGAACAAATTAAGTTGACTTACAAACTCAGTAAGAAGTAAGTAGCGCATTTTGATGATATTTAAAACTTTTAGGTGCAACATATTATTTAATTAAGCACGTTATACGTGTTATACAGATTCTTCGCCATTGCTGCCTATTAACCTAAGCAATTAACAGGATTTCTTATGAATTTAATATACCTACTTAAGGGTAGATCCAATAGTAGCAGCAGCAGCGGCAGACAGTACTAGTAAGTGTATATTAATAATAATAATATTGTTTAATAGCTGTTTAAAGTTACATATCAATATTGTAACAAAATTTAAACTAAAAACAGAATTATGATTTGCCTGACCTAGGGCGAACCCTGTGCCACAGGCTAAAAATTCATATACAAATTTAAACTGTAGTTTAAAAACTAAATAAGTAATGTTTTAAATACTCTTAAATAATTTGATTACTATTTTAACATCTAATTGTTAACTAATATAAGCTCTTCTGTATAAGGGTTTGAAAGGTACTTAAATAGTAATTACTTACATCTAAAGTGGTTCAAACTGTAAATATTTATGTCTTTGTTTATTCTGTTATACAAAAACCTAAAAATGTGTAAAATTGCTTTATAAAGGCACGTCGAGAAGGCGCGTTTGAGGTACAGACTATATCTTTCCATCTCTTGTTAATAGTGTCGGCATTGTAGGCTTGCATACTGTGCTGTTTTTGTATTATGTGCAAGATAAACAACTGTCGAACGGTCAGCACGTTGCAGGTATCTGCAGGCGCTGCTGCTGCAAAGACCGCCAAGGGCACCAAGCGGCGCGGATATAGTAATTTAAATACAAATTACCTAATTGAGCCGTTTGGGGTTGAAACCTGTGGGGCCTCAGCGCTCGTGTGAAGTGCCTGAGCAGGGCCCTACGATCCAGTCACGGTCCGTTCAATGAAATATCAAGACGTCTGACAGACTTCCCGTGACTAGAGGGTTGGCCTGTCTCGGTCAAAGAATTACCAATGCCATAGAACGCCGCAATGCTGCAAGCCACATTCCCCAAAGGTCTCGATTTGCCTTGTCTAGTTTTTTAAGTTAGAATTTTATTTATGTTGTATGTATTTTGTTATAATTCAATTGAAATAAACTGTTGTATCCTAGACCTATAACTTTCTTGTACAATATTTTTAAAGTTCCTATCTAATAATAATAATTTTCAGCTACGGCGACCAGTTTAAGCTGACTAGCTAGGTATTCAGGAGATATCACAGTGAACAGTGTGTGTGCGCGCGCGCAAACACAAGAACATTCTCTATTCTTTTCTCTTTCAGAGTCCGCTGAAATGTCGGTCGCGTGACCGACGGCTTTACGTGCTCTCCAAGACAAAAGTAAAAATAAAAGGTATACTTAGATTTAAAAACCAGTGGTAATTCACCTTATTTAATTTACCTTGTATTTAACTAGTTTAGCGTAGGCTCGTGCTAAATTATCTAATTGAAATATGAAGCCCAAACATCCTTAAATTACTAATGAAACCAGTAAATTGGTTAATTTGTGGCTTATATTTCTCAGAAATGGTTGCGCAGTAGGTTGAGGAAATATAGGACGTGTGTCACAAAGTAGTTCCAAAAAGTTTAGTTGAAAAATAATAAAAAGTTTCCTTCCATACCTCTCTTGACTCTATAGATCGATAAGAACAAAATACATAATTTAAGATTAACATTCACTTTCCAAAAGTTACGTGACAATCTTATTTCAATCCATCATTCATCGTCATTTTGATCTTTTCGATCTTTCGTCAGTGTCCACTGTCCATTCATTTATTACCTAAGTAAGACTTTTTTCGTTGTTGACCCGCTCCAACCATTTATAAATAAATAAGAGGCCAACGCCCTCCCCCCTCTCCCCTGTTTATTATTTATTACGTAAGAATTTATAGGAAATAATGAATATATATTTGGCGGGGAGTCCCCGTGAGACGCAGTGCGGGTGGCGCAGGTCCGTTGCCATGGAAATGGAAATCGTTGAAGACGGCCTCTTTTTTAAGTAGTTTTTTAAAGTAATTTTAACGTTGCGCATTTTTGTAATCTTTCCTCCTACCCCGTTGTAAAAAATAATAAGGTATGGTCAAACCCCTAAATCTGGTTAGTACGTTACTTATAAATGACCCTTATCGCCTCGCTATGTCATTCAGACCTACTGGCCACACGTAGAAAACTGTAGATGATTTATTGTTTTTAAATAAACTTTTAAAGGGAAATATTTACAAAACTACCATAATATTAGGGAAATGACAAGAAAACAATTACAAAACCTTTATAAAACCTAACCTAACAATTATATCCTAACCCAACATATTTTATTTTGTGACATTACCTACGTCATACCTCAATCAGTTACTTTTTTAACCCTTGATGAAAAGAAGTGGTATTATAGGATTTCACGCAACAATGAGTCAATTCTCATGCGTGTCCCGAGTACCATGTATGGCTACTTGGGCTTACACCTAACTCGTTGGTTGACTGTAAATAGAATTCTTAGACTGTGGCAATAGAATAAGTATTAAATTTTAAAAAAGGATGCCGGGATGTATGTTGACCTCGTAAATCTAGAGTTGTCCAGCAACGTCCTGAGTCCACGTTCTTCCACCACATGGGGAACCCTTGTCACAGTAGGTACTTAAACGGTTCGACCGTCCTCGGACAGCTTACCGAAAAAGTCCGGTGAACCATCCGAATAAAAACAGGCAATTTGACAGTGTTTTTCAGTAGTTGCCACACTCGCCGCGCCGCGCTGTTATGTAAGAAATTTGATGATTTTACAGAGACATCTAAAAAAATAAAGATTCACTTCATTTGACTTGATACCCCCATAATTTCTTTTTATTTTTTTTGGCCACATAAATAGTACAATTTTACATTTATATTCTTCTTGCGAAACTGTAAAACTGTTTGTTGGCAAGTAACGCTCAGATAAAATAATGCAAAACAAATTGGACCTACTATGCGTTTCAAATAAGAATAGGACTGGACTCGCGGCTAACTTCATACCAAAAACCAAGCAAAAGTAGCGCCAGCACAAAATTTCAAACCACAGACAATAATATTATTTTGAAATGTATTGAAAAGTGAATTATTTAAAAACTTTACACAAGTATGTAGTTACAATGCAGCTACCTTCCTAAGTAAATTTATGCGCTAGGATACCACAAACTTACATACAAATTCATATACTCCGTGTATATGAATTTGTATGTGAAAACACACGTTTTAACTTATAACTCCGATTTTTGGCGTCGGAAGTTAATAAAATATGTTTGTATCTAAATATTCGACTCCAAATGTCCAATCTTACTCAAAAGGCAATAAGATATACGCATTTTTATTTATTTCTTCATCTCGATGTGATTATAATATCAAACAAACATTTTTGCTCACTGTACTAAAAAATGTGAAGTTGTTGCGCATTCCAGTCCAAGATGGCGGATTTCCAATCCTATTCTTATTTGAAACGCATAGTACACACATGTCATATTTTTAACGAAATATAAAACAAATGTACTCGCATCTCGCCATTTTACTTGTGCCAGTATCAAGCGGTGAAAAATAAGATAAAAAACGCAAACATTAATAATAATATTTTTACACATACACAAAGCGCCATCTAGTCCCACATTTGGAAATTTTATTTTCTTGTGTTACAGATACTAGGAACGAATATGAAGGCTTTTTAAGGTTTTTAGACTAAAAATATCATTAGCAGACAACTTTAGGTAGGCGTGAATAATCGGGTAAGAAGACGGTATTTCTATAAAATAACTACAGCAAATATCACTTCACCCCATCTCTCGATAGCACAATCATGAATTCTACCAGTTAATTACAGATCGTTAAGATTACGTTGGATTAAATAGTAACGTTCACCGAGCACGTTATTGCATCTGCACTACCGGACGCCACAACGGTTCAACACGCAGTGTCAGCCACTCTAAGATGGCCGCTTCACCCGCACTCGGTGTTCATTCGTTCGTTCATAATGACATTCTCGAGTGACAGGTGACTTCAAAGACGGACGCGATGACAGTATAAAATGACAGCCGATGCATTGAGAAGTAGATGTGCCAACAAATATGTTAATTAAATACATTTTATTACACCCAGACACAGAACAAACGCTCGTGCTCATCACACAAAGATTTGTCCTGGGTGGGAATCAAACCCACGACCTTCGGCTTAACAGTCAGCTTCACTAACCACTACGCCACCAGGGCAATCAACAAAACAAAACAAACAATCAAAAGATAGCCAAAATATTTGTGCTATGTACTTTTTTAAGGAAAAAGCTGCAATAATGCAATACAGTTAAAATAAACTCAATTAATCTAACTAAACAGAGTTGTTTGGAGTTAGTTCAACGAACTCTGTATTTATTTTTATCGTATCTTTAGATTATCTGTGCCAGTTCTTTGCCTTCAATGTCAATGTAAGTACCATCGACTTGATATCTAATAGACGCCGCTTTGTTATATTAATTTTAATTGATTCATTGAAGTTTAAGTCCTATATGAAACCAAATAATATTAGTTATTGGTCAGACATTATGTGGTAAGACATAATGGTACATTTACTCGAGGACAATAGCCGGGACAAGGCAGAAAGACAGGAAAACAAGCCACTAAAAATACACTGCACTGGATTGTCCTTAAGGCAGGCAGTCCCTGTTCTTATTTTTTCTTTAGGGGAAAAGGTGTCAAAAACTATCAAAAATTGTCTTACGTAATTAATGAATGGCCTCTTGGCATTAGGTGAGCAACGGCCCAGGATATAGACAAATGTCGAAAAATGATGGCGAATGTCATTGAAAACTAATGAAATTGCCAACTTTTTTTCGACATATTATTATGTTAGAGATAAAGGTCTAGAGCACGAGAATGGGGGTTCTGGGCATCGATTCACGCGCTGTAAACATTTATCATTTCAATGATATCCGCCATTTTTTCAACATTTGTCTATTGGAGATAGAAGTCTAAAGCGCGAGAATTGGGGCCCAGCTATGCGGTGTCTTTAAGTATCTGGTCGGTTGTAATACACACCTACTAGATTAGCAATTGTTTTAGCTTCGTGGTACAATAATCTCGACGTCATACTATAGGTAGGTAGTTTGTACGTTACTAACTTTTAACAACCGATTGTGGTACGGCCCTCGCCTTAGAAGAGCAGCGGTGGCGATCATTCTTCACCGATATTGAGTAGCGGCGATGAAACAAGTCACACAAAGATGTGTGAGCACGACTGGGAATCGAAGCTGCGACATTATTTTTTAAGCGAGGTTCGTACCGCTGCGCCATGCGCCACCGCTGCTCTTTGCCATTCATCGGGCACAATTGCAAATTAGAAGCTTCAATTAAAATTATCTAAGTATATTCGACGGGTCGTCGGTAAGATACTTTTCACGCCGCAGGTCGTGGGTTCGATTCCCACAAAATTCAGACATTTGTGTGATGAACACATCTGTTTGTCTTGAGTCTGGGTGTAATTAGGTATCTATATTAAACTATGTATTTACAATAGAAAAGTATTATATTAGGTAGTATATTACCCGTTATCTGGTTTCCATAGTACAATCTCTGCTTAGTTTAGGATCAGATGGCCATGTGTTAATGTCCCACTATATTATTGTATTTGAAGTCTTAGCTCAGGCCGAGACCTCGCGGTTAGTAAATACCAAGGCAGTAATATTTTTTAAATAATAATTTTATCATAAATATTAAATGTAGTTTAGTAACATTTTGTTTGTTGTTATCGTGCAAGTAAATAAACGTGTTGATTCAGATGGATGTATGTACGTCATGTGTCGTTAAACTAATGCCCTTTATATTTGGATGACATTCTTTACTAGATTAGGGTTCACTTTAACCCTTTTTAGTGTCTTCTCTCAATTATCTTACTAGTTGAGAGAGTTTATAATCCATAATCCACACATGCTGGCCAAGTGCAAGTTGGCGGATGTCACATGCCCTCGAATGATTAGTTCTTAGACATGCCGATTTCCTCACTATGTTTTCCTTCAGCGTTATTGAGCAGCGGCGATGAAACAATTAACACAAATATGTATTAGCACGACTGGGATTCGAACCCGCGACCTTATATTTCTAAGGCGAGGCCCGTACCACTGCGCCACCGCTGCTGACAGATTAGGGTTGTCATCTCCAAACTTTGATACCCAAGATTTGAAGGTAAGAAATATCAGGACATTTTAGTTTAAAGCCACGACTATATTAGAGCAGTAGGTAGGTACTATATTATTGTTATTTGCATTGGCAGTAGGTACCTAGTTATTGTTATTTGCATTGAAAACAAGGTTAATAAAACCAGGTCCCAGTGAAACGATTGGAGGTCGTTTTCAGTAGCAGCACGCCAATTTCAAAACCTATAAAAGTACATAAAATAAAAATTTAAAAACTGAGGACAATGATTAGAAATTATCTTGTATCTAACAAAAATGGCGATTACTTTTGTTTTTCAATGATATCCGCCATTTTGACGTGACAACGTCTTATAAATTGGTTTGCCGGGTGACACTTCAAGAAACTGCGTTACGCTCCGCTCACGTTATGCGCTCACAATGAGAGCGAGTGAGAGGCACGCGTCCCTTCCACTCGGGCATGGTTAGCCCGCCTAAGAGCGAGAGAGACAGACGTAAAAAGTGAAAGGCACGCGCCTTCTTCCTACTATACGAATGAATATTCACATTAAAATTATTTTACCACTCAAAGTCGTTGTCACGTAAAACTTTCGCCCGTATACCGACTTTACAGGCAACCAATTTTTTTCGACATTTGTCTTAAGCGCCAGATTCGGATGGTCACGGGAAAAGTCTAACAGACGTCTTTATGTTTAATTGAAAAGTGCACAGACGCTCGGGCTGTTTGGCCTCACGGTCCAAGTGTTTCGGTTTTTATTCTAAGGCGCCCTAGTTCTTAAGTCAAAAAGTAAAAAAAAAAAAAAAGAAAGGATAAGTTTCTAGAGTATGCTTGCTGTGTCCACAGTACAGAAGAACTAACCAGGAATTTTTTTAAAGGCACTGGTTAGTTCTGAAGTACCATTCCTGGCTGAGGTCAAAAATGCCTGGAAATTGGCTTCTCCGAATTCCAATTTACCTGCCAACCCATCCTCTCAGAGGCAGTGGGATGGACCGCTCTATACCTAATATCGTGAGAGAATTATTATCAAAGTTGTCTTTTTTTAAATTTAAATAGAAATAAAATGAATTAAATAAATTATTATTACAACAAAATATTACTAATTGCCAATATTTTTGTTAATAATGTGTATGTCGCGTCATTGGGTAGGTCAGTGCCGTCCTGATAACAAAGTTGTAGGTACTGTCTGCAAAACAATATAGATTTAGTGTTAAATTTAGAAAATGCATAAACTGTTCATGTTTTGTGTGAACCCGGCCTAATCCCGGGACACCTAAACTGTCTTGGATCCCACATGAATTTAATCAGAAAGATAATAGTCCGCTTACAAGTAAGTAACTGTAGTACCTATCACACAAAGACCTATCCTATACTTATCTACTCTCTCAATTCTTAAGATAGTTGAGAGAAACTAAAAAGGGTTGAAGTGAAGACTATAAACATAGATGCCGGAACGGATACCACCCATATTAAAAACCATTTTCTACTCGACGGGATTCGAACTCGGTAGGTATCTCATGATTATAAAGCGAACAGTTATTAACCACAACACTATTTACAAAACTACTCACTTCAACCCTTTTTAGTGTCCCACTGTTGGGCACGGGCCTTCTCTCAACTATCTGAGTCGAGAGAGTTTAGGCCTTAATCCACACACGCTGGCCAAATGCGAGTTGGTGGATGTCACGTGTCCTCGAATGATTAGTTTTAGACATACCGGTTTCCTCACAATGTTTTCCTTCACCGATGTTGAGTAGCGGAGATGAAACACTCACACAAAGATGTGTGGGCACGACCAGAATTCGAACCCACGACCTTATTTTTCAAAGACGAGGCCTGTAGGTACCGCTGCGCCACCGCTGCTCAAAACTACTCAAAACGTGATCATAAAACAATAATTTGCTAGCCGTACCTACTTTGAGTATTATAAATACAACTTGTATGTAGTTATGTATGTAAGTATGTATGTGTCGACGCATGCATCATCAAAACTGAGGTCGTTGCACCCTGATTCACTCTTTTCGATTGTCCCTCCCTTTCGCACGTACCTTATCTCGATATTCTGTCTCGCTCGTTACATGACAAATTAGCAAAAGATTTCGATAACAGTTATTTTGTCTGTGGTCAGGTTTCGTCTGATATTTGTAACCGGCGACAAAAAATAATGTGGTGTTGTTTGTTCACAGGACCACGATTACACATTTGTCTTTAGACATTTATCTCGAACTCGATATTTAAGTCGAAAAAGTGGCGAACGTCAATTGAAAATTATTGCAATCGAGATTTGGTGCCGATTGTCATAGACTGCCCTTTGCATGTCGGGCGTTATGTAATAGACTTATCTCTAACGTGACATTCTGAGAGTACGAAAATTAGTTAATCGGTATTTACTGGGTAAGCGCGCTTCATCGTAGATTGCTCACATTGCTCATTGCATCACAACAGGCAAGCTGTGGTCAAGTGTTCAATCGACATTCCCCATTTTGTTTTCGATATATTTTATGTCAAGTTCGAGATAAATTTCTAAACCGGTAGAATTGGAGTCCAGATTTGTTGTATCATAGTCAACGGATAGACCGATTTTGATGCGGTTTGATTGAAGGTTCTTAGATAGCTTTTAAGAAAATTATGCGTCAGGGATATCCTTAGATCTTTAATTTAGAGTTTGGTTAGCGTTATGTTAATTAAACTTTACTCTTAAATAGTTGAGAGAAGACCCGTGCCCAGCTGTGGGACTCCAAAGGGGTTGAAACGAAACGAAACTAACATGAACTACGATTCGATCCCCGGACGTAGTCATTAAATTTTTGTGTGAATTGTTGGATTTCATCGCCGCTGGAATGAATTGTGATGACAAAGGCATGTTTACTTACTCCTAAATTGGTTGTGAGAAGACCTGTGCCCGTTGGACACTCCGTGTCTCGTAGAGCACGTTAAGTGGTCGGTCCCGGTTGTCGTTTAAAACATCTATGACAATTACTACAGGCTGTCATAAGCTAAATATAATCTGACACCTGGTCTACCATCTCAGTTACTGGTTCCCCACGGGTCCGAGGTCTGATAGTAGTTGCTTATTTAATTCTGGTACCTAGCGGTTAGACTGGGAGCCATCGAGATATACCTACTCTGTTTTTTTTATTCTTCGATAGGTTGGCGTGATGTAGTCAATGATTGAACGCGCTAGCCCAGTATATCGATTCACTCGTGATTACGAATGATTATTAATTAGAAGGTGGCAGCGGAATGAGCCTCTATATGGTTAGAAACCATAATGCAGCAACAATTCCGACCTACCCCCTCTGCATGGTGTCACCAGACATCGCACAGGAACACGGCAAGGCCGATTGGCGGTGTGGCTTTGTTTGATAGGTGGTCACTAACCACGGTCGAAGCCTACCACCAGTTGACTCACGGACGAAGGTGACTCAGGGAGAAGGTGGTTCTGGGAGCCAACCCCAATAGAAATGGGCAAAATGCAAGGGAAATGATGATGACGGACATAATATAGGCAATTAAAATACCCATATGTGTTAATATCTAAACGAAAGAATGTAACAGTACCTATGTAGTACAAATACCTTATCAATAAAAGTTAACAACCTTGATAAGGATATTTCTGTTAAACTACTCATACATACTCCTATTAGCGCCTATAGGTAGGTATACGCCAAATAAGTACTCCTTTATAATACATGTCCACTCCTGTATTACCTGAAAGTGTAGGCAGAAGTGGATTTCACCTACATATCGCCGGTTATGTTAAACTCCCATAGTAACAATAAATGGGAGGCAAAATGACCGAACATTTAATAAGACCTTTTTACAAGTATACCTAACTATCCTGGTTTTTTAAATTCAAAAATATTTAGAATTGATAACTTTTTATTCTTTTTTGAATTTGGAAAACTCACTTTATCTCTACCTAGAGTAAGTAGCCTGAACTTAAGAGATTTTAATTTCTAATCTAATTGCAAAAACATTTCACTTATATTTAAAATACCTCCGTTACGAAACTTTTGGGGGAATATGCCCTCATTAATTAAGGCTTCTTCTTAAGCTTTTGTAAAAGAAATTAACAGAACGCCCGCGGCGTCATAAGACGCCATTAAGCCATTTATTTTAAATTTATCAACAACGTGAACGCAATCAAGTCTGTTTAAAATTCAAAATTCGAATACCAGACATAAACACAGAATGGGGACAGCCGAAATACAATTCAAGGTCGTTGAGGCAGGTCAGTGTGCGTGACGTCACCGGCGCCCTCCAAAACACGGGGTCGATGCCCTCGGCGGAAACTGTGCTGTGCGCGTTCCGAATACGAATTGGAGGATCATTGTGTGAGTGTGCCGGGTTTACATTAGCAGTTATCAATGTTTAAAAAACCCAAAAATTTAAAAAAAACCGTCTGACCGAAGGAACAGACTTCAAGCCTTAAATTCTTGATGTAATTATGTTATGTACTTATGTAAGTACCTACATAAAAATATTTTTATTCAGTTTAAGTAGTAATTTGGCTAGTTCTTCGAATTAGGTACCTAATAAGTAGCTAATTTAAATAAGCGAAATATGAAATGATCTACAAAATATCTAAAGACTCTGCCAGACAGAGCATGAGACAGAGGCACAGAGCTGTCCGCCTCTGCAAAAGATGTGGTTGACTCTATATGACCACGATCACACTGACAAGAGCGAAACGACGTAGAAAAATGTGGAAATATGCATTATACCTTTGCTTTCTGTATTTTAATACAGAAAGCAAAGGTAAAAGACTTTTTTTGCAAATGAAAAAACAAAATATTTTTTTCGCAAAAGGATATTCATGTGAACCTACCATTATTCCTTGTAAATACACAATAACAGGTGGTTGTGTGCGTAAAGTCGTCTGGTTGTGCATGTGTGCGTGCAATTCGGCTACACTCAGCGTCGTCACTTGTATTTCGTTCGCAGTTATTTCATTACTAGCTATGGCACGCGGCTTCATTCGCTTTAACTAAGGTACGCATCTGAATAGGGCACCTACTAGGTAAATCAGGGTGAGCAGCGGTGGCGCAGCGGTATCGACTTCGCCTGTGAAATATAAGGTCGCGGGTTCGATTCCCCTGCGCGCCCACACATCTTTGTGTGAATTAATTCATCGCCGTTGCTTAAAATTGGTGATGAAAAATCTTTTTTTAGTGTCCCACGGCTGGGCACAGGTCTTCTCTCAACTATCGTACTAGTTGAGAGAGTTTAGGCCTTAATCCACACACGCTGGCCAAGTGCGAGTTGGTGGATGTCACATGTCCTCGAATGATTAAGTAGTTCTTAGACATGCCGGTTTCATCAAAATGTTTTCATTCACCGATATTGAGCAGCGGAGATGAAACAATTCACACAAACATGTGTGGGCACGACCAGGATTCGAATACGCGACCTTATTTTTCTAAGGCGAGGCCCGTGCCCCCGCCTACCGCTGCTCTCACTTTGATACAATGTTCAATAATTAATAAAGAATCCTTTAAGCAAGGAAAAGATTTAAAATAAGTTGAGTTTGTAGCGAAGCAAAGGCCAGTGTCTATACATAGGTATATATCTAAAAACCTGTCTAAACACAGGTACCTAAATTGATATAGACGCCCATTTTTACAGCAAAAACGAGTTGCGGGTGCGATGTTAGCAAAAAAACAAGATGGCGGCCGGCCAATCGTCTAACTCGGTTAAATTTCGGCTGCGCAGGAGTCGCGCGCCCGGATATTAGACGCACACTATGAAAGATTTATTGTTATGTGTATTCGTGTATGCGTGCCTGTTTATAAATATGGGGTGGATCTAGGGGTCCGTTTTATGGTTTCAAACAGATGTTTTACACAAATGCCAATAATTATGGCGGCAAAAAATGATTAGGTACCCAATCAATAACAGACTTCGATTTTTTTGTATAATAACATTAATAACTCAAATCTCACTTAATCCATTTTATTAATTTAAATGGGACAACCAGGAAAGTATCTATAACCCTTTAAACAAAAAAGGGTTTTTCAAATTATAAGGGTTTTAAAAAAAATTACCTTTCTCTGTGTTCATAGAAAAGAAATGGTGTTTATTTGTATACCTAATCTTAATTGCATTATAGTAATAAGTAGAATTCGATATCAGTACCTAAGTATACCTATAATCTGTAGGTATATACTACTTAATTTATTATAAACGAGAACTGCTGCCGACAATCTGTTTGCAGTTTGGCTGAATAGTAGATATGTAACATGTATGTAGATTTTGAGTAAATAAAAAAAATCGAACTACTTATAATTGCCGGAATAATCACTAAAGTAGCATACTTAATAAAAAAACATACTTTCGAATTGAGAACAATGAAAATTTTCTTCTTTTTAAATTCACCCTTTAAAACCAGTACCTATTATGTAATAAATAAAAAACATAACAATACCCAGCACAAGAAGTATATAAACTAATCGTTCTAATAATAATAAATACAAACGACTTTTTCTATTCGCCAAAAAAACCAGCCAGTCACGAATCTAAACATCTAATTTTTTCTAACCCCTCTCAACCAATAGGCAGCGTTTAAAATTCGGTGATGCGCGTGAGTGGCCAACAGCCGAATTTAAAAATTAGAACGTGTTTGCACACATTGACATTGAGTATATGTGATAAACGTGTGCGTTTTTTGTGTGAGTGTGTGTGTTGATATGTCTGTGTGATTAACATTTATTGAATAGGCGTGTGAGTGGAATACCTAACTTATTTGTAAGGTTTTCGGTGATTAATTATGTATGTATGTAAATTATGTTCGGCATGCGTGGTGTGTTTCTACATTATTTGGTACTTTTATTAGTACCTAGTAGATAGGTAGTAGGTAGGTACTTAATGTCTAAATAGGTACTTAATAAGTACGCTTGAGTGGCTATGGACATAGGTAGTCCAAAAATCCTTTTTTATATTTATTATTTAATGTGACTTTGTTCCCATAAACATGACAGTTCTGAAAGAGAATTTATCATCATCATCTTCATCAGTCTATTCTAGTTAACCGCTGGACATATGTCTCTCTTTAAGCTCGTCACTGAGCACGACTCGCGGCTTCTTTCCTTTTCCACCTAGTCTGAGATGTCCTACGCTACGTTTGCCAATTCGTGGTCGCCATTCAATAACTCTTTCACCCCAACAATTGTCGATTTTGCGGCAGATATGACCGGCTCACTGCCACTTCAGCTTAGTAATTCGATGAATTGTGTTGAATATAGTTCTCTGTCGAATCACTTCGTTGCGTATTCGGTACTTAAAGAGACTCCAAGCATAGCTCTTCCCATAGCTCGCTGAGCGAGTTTGAATTTATGGACCAGTCCTACCGTGTGTGTCTACGTTTCGGCTCCGTACCTACCAGTGCCATAACGGGTAGGACGCACTAGTTGAAGATTTTTGTCTTTAGACTCTATGGTAAGGACGACGTGAAGACTACGTAATTTCCCATAGGCTGTCCAGCCTAGCTGTACCTACGTACTATTCTTCTAGTAGCCTCTTTCTCGAAGTTGTTTTTACCCATTTGCAGTGTTTGCCGTGGCTACCTATGTAGGTACTTACCTAAGTAAGTGTATTCTGAAAAAACTTCGAGAATAGTGATTTTTACTGATATTGGTCCCGGAGACAGGTAATTAAACATGACCTTTGTTTGTTTATCCGGAGACTAATATGCTCTGTGAGGCATCAGCTCTGCTCTACATAAAATACATATAGGTACTTATGAAAATACTTATGTAATATGAACTAAATACCTCATATGTCTTCGTGCAAGTTTTTAGTAACTTACGTTGATTAATTTTTGTACACAATCACTAGAATCTTCACCTTTTAAATCGGTAGGTCTGAGCGCCCATACCTAGATGTTTCACATGAAAAGAGAAATAATTTCATAAGCTTAACCGACTTCATAATAGATAGCTAGGTAGGTACCTACCTACTACTTAAATAGTGTACAAAACTGTGGACCCTCAACGTATCACGCGAGCACAGCATTGTACACTGTAAGACAAAAAAACCGCTCCTTTTAAAATATGTAGCCATTTAGGTAGGTACTTACGTTGGTATTTATTTAAGTACCCAGATATAAAATACAATTTAAATAGTAGGTGCCTGTAAAGAAACTATAGCAAATTGCAACATGCCGGTCTTATTTTAACACTTTTTGTATTCATCATAGTAGGTACCCAAGTAACACAGAAGGGCTGTATATTAGCTGAATTACGTTCCCCAATATTATCTTAAGCTGTATATGCTTGCTGAATTAGAGCGTTAGAGGCGCTGTTCCAGATGATATAACTCTGATTTGGGCACGAATTAAACAGCTAATATTTGAACAACTGTAACTGTAAAATCAGTCAAATAAACGCTAACTGCGTTACATCAGCATTATTTGACTGATTATTAGAATATGTGTTACCTATTTTTCAGTACAAAATACACATCAATAAGTATTTAATGGTTTTATGGAGTTGAGAATTCACAAGTGGTGAAATTGTGAATAAGTTTTACTCCTATCCTTAATAATGACGGGCCCGTGGTGTGGTCGGTAAGATAAGTACTTGCTTTTCACGCCGCAGGTCGTGGGTTCGATTCCCAACCATGTCAGACATTTGTGTGTGGAACACGTGTGTTTGTCTTGAGTCTGGGTGTAATTATCTATATTTCGGTGCCCAAGATACAGGCATGCGCCTAGTTTGGGCACCAAAGTCAAAACATCAAAGGTACTAACGTAATACCCTTTTTAAGTATAGATAGGACTTCTTTATTTTGTTGTAAGTAATAGATGTATTTATGTTTTTAATGTAAGTCTAAGAAGTAGAAGCAACTAAGTTAAGTTCATTGTACCTACCACCAAAAGTTTAATAAATAATTCTTATTCTTATTATTTAAGTATGTGTTTACAAAAGAAAAGTATATGTAGTAGGTATATTACCTACCAGTTATCTGATTTCCATAGGTAGTACAAGCTCTGCTTAGTTTGGGATCAGATGGCCGTGTGTGTTAATGTCCCACTATATTATATTATATTTAATATCTTTTTGATATACCTACATTTACATTAAGAAATTGCTCCAGTTATTACGTACGTACCTACCTACCTACTTAGATACTCTGTGTCTGAACAAAGGCACGTAATAAGATGGTATTAAAGCTGCTTGAGTGCTGACTGAATAAGTAAGTACAGTAGGGATTAATACATCCTAATTAATAATAAATTGATAATTGATTGATTATTGATAATAATTAATGATTTAATTATTAATTTATTTATTTTTAATTAATTGATAATTATCCTGACTATAAGTGCGACCCTAACATTGTCCCGCAGTGTACGGGATAGAGTCAGCGCGCAATTTTTAAGACTAATTATTGCAGTACGTCAGTGTCACATGGTGACAACACGTATTTTTCTGCAGACCGTGCACACTTAGCAACTTAAATATTTTTGTTTAGGTAAAGATTGTAGTTTTGGAAATGTATTAGGTATTCTACATGCCTAATATCTGGGTTTATGAGGTTATTTATAATTCAGCTAGCATACAAAAGAGAAACTTGGTAACGAACGATGATTGCATATTTGTAACGTTCGGGAAAACGCCTGAAAAGATATTGATGTAATTTTGCATACAAGTGATTTCAGCGACAGACGCAACCATAGACACGATAGCATGTAGTAGGTATCTTCTCTACAGCTGAAGCGTTAGGTACTTTTAGTATACGCAAACAGAGAGATTAAGTACTATTTGCGTTGGTACCTACTTACTACGCTTCGTAGGCGGAACCGTATGCATCAGCTAGTTTACTCAGTAGGGGAGAGTGTGATGAAATAGCCGATATGATTTTTACTCACAGAAATATGACGATTTTACGACCACAAAATTTATTTATTTTTGTAATATTTTTGTGAGTAGGTAATAGGTATTTATCGAGTGTTGCTTTGTTAAAAATTAATTAAACTATAGTAGTATATGGGTAAGTTAGAAACCATATCCGATCTTTCAAAGCCAGGGTCTTTCATCACACTCTCCCCTACTACCTTAGTAATTCGCTAATTATTTTTCTGCTCAATTTCGTTATTTTGCTCTGGTATTTGTGCACTGTAAACATTAGAAAGGGGTCATGATTACTGTGTCACCATTAGAACTAGGGACACCACGCTTCCATGCCTACTTATAGGATATTAATAATGATGATAATAATAAAAATCTTTATTCGAACTTATAAGCCGATCGTTTAACTCGTGTATCGCCATCTGAGGTACTAAGTCATAAAACATTAATTAAATCTCTTAAAGAACTATTTAACCAAAGATAAAAGTAATGTAAGACTATTCGTCACTAATATCCATATCGCTTGAATCATCATCACTGTCTGTGCAGCTTGAGGAGTCAGCATCTTGGCGATAGGCGATACGCGAGTTAAACGGTCGGCCTATAAACAATATTACAATTGTTCGATAATAGCTGCATTAGTTACAAAATGTGATTCCTATTGTTGGTAGTACCTTTGTACTTTACTTACACATACATACTTACAATTACGCCTTTTTTCTATGGCAGAGATTATTGAATACCTACAGGTACAATTTAAAAAAAATAGGGCATCCAAAGTACCTTCGCTGGATGATGTAGAAGGCGTCCACAGTACGTTGCCATCTCGAACAGTCTTAGTTTCGCTCTTTATAATAATAATAATACAGTTAATACAAATAATAAATTTATAGTGTACACAGTAACATCACATAATAATATTATGGACAATTTTCTGATACAATATAGGTGACTCTGCCTCCCAAACTAGGGGACCTGTATCTTGAGAGACAGTTATTATTAAGCTCCAGAGCATCGATTCTCGCGTTTTAGATATTTACATACATATGCGCACTAGCTTCACACACATATATACCTACACATATAAGTAAGCTTCCGCCCAAGGCATCGTCCGTGTTGTAATTGTTGGGATAAAAAGTCTTAAAAACCAACTCTTCAGCTTTATAATATTATTATAGATTGGTTTGGTTTACAGACACATAGGATCATGGTCACCCAACGATACGAGGGAAAAGCCTACCAATTAGATGCACCGTGTTGCAACAGGCAACATGTGGAATGAATTTGAGGTTCTATTTTAGGAATTAGGCTAGTTGTTAGTATTTTACTACCCAGGTCACGATGGCGTTGGGCTGTTGGGGTAAAGGACTTATTGAATGGAGACCATGGATCCGCAAACGTAGCGTAGAAATCCTTGTTAAATAGCGACAGAGTTACCTTCGTATTTATTATATTAGTAAAGATTTAACATCTAGCACGGTTTTGCAAAATAGGTAAATAAAAAGTTAAATAAAATAGGTAAATAAGTATGTATACCTAACGGTGGCGAAGAGACCATACATACCTTTAGAAAATGGTCAATATCACGTACTTAATAATATGTAACGCCTAAAAGTTCTAAATAGCAACAAAAGTAAGTATAACATCAAGTGTAAGAACGACCGGTGCCGGCAGTGAAGAGATATTATTTTTCTAAGTAAGGAATTTTTTGCTCCGGCTTCCCTGTTTCAGACTTCCACCCTTCACAACTGATACCTAATAATATATTCTCCTCAACTACGTTGTCCTATGTTATATAGTGTTTTATTGTGGATGTGAATTTAGAAGAAAGACGAAGAAATTGAGAAGACTTGGGGACTGAGTGACGTGGTACCCGGGTGGTGCAAATCAGGTGACAATCAACTGGTTAATGTTTACTGGTAATCAACTGGTGGTAGGCTTCGGCCGTGGTTAGTGACCACTCACAAAGCCGCACCGCCAAGCGGCCATCATCTAAGAGGGTGGGTTGAAATTGTTGCTCCTTTATGATTTCAACCTTAAGGAGCCTCATTTCACTGCCACCTTCTCACCGAAAGTCATTCCTAATCACGAGTGAATCGGTACAATAGACTGGCGCGTCCCACCGTAGACTACATCATTGCCTAACATCAGGTAAGTTGTGGTCAAGCGCCAGACTATTCAAGAATAAAAAATAAAAAAAAAGATCAAAATTAGCTGGTACTATTAAGATGGTGGGTAGGTAGGTATGTAACTACACGTTGATCTGTCACATCAGCTAGATCTAAGAAATGATAGTACCTAACCGAATCCAGCCAGTGTTGTAGGAAGATCCTTGGCAGCTAATAGTGGACAATTTAGATTGCTAGCTAAAAATAGTGATGGTCTGATACCGTCAATTTGGTCGGAATGTGCGCAGTCTGGCGCCCACATTCGAATAACAAATAGGGATAGGACATTATCGATGATCTCAAAATATCGATGCAGGTTTGTGTGAGAGACATACCTATAAGTACCTAAGTATTTCTGAAAAACTCGGGACCTCTCAATAATAAGTTCGAGTTCCCAGGTTGAACAAAACGTTGTAATGTATGTAGCTATTGAAATGTCTTGCTTTTACTCGCCTGGTGGCGTTGTGGTTGGTGACTTTGATGGCTGAGCTGAAGGTCGTGGGTTCGATTCCTACTCAGGAAAAATCATTGTGATGAGTATGATTGTTTGTTCTGTGTCTGCGTGTAATTTATCTACTTATTAAATACGTATAGTATTTACAAAAAAATGCATTTATTTAGTAAACTGTATATCTGTTCCTAGTACCCATAACACACGCAAATATAATTGCTTAATCGTGACTAGATGGCGCTGTGTGTAAATGTGAAAGTATTATTATTATTATTGTTATAAAACTACAATGTACAAAGGCGAGCTTAATTAAAATACAACACTGTGATTGTGTAAATAAAAACTTTTTCTCTCTCCTTATTTTATTTATAGCAAACATTTGAGATTCGACAATCGCACTGTCAGCGGAATAAATTCATATTTTAAATAAATTAAAAAACCGTTATTATTATTCTGGTTTCTGTGTCTGGCATAAAACTACACATTTTTTATAGGTAGGTACTGTCTAAATTATTTACAATTGGGATTTATATTGTGAATTATTTCAATTTAAAATAATTACTTGACATCAAAATGTAAGCAATTTCTTGGGGATATTTTTATAGGTATTTGAGAATTGTTAAGAACAGCTGAGATGGTTATGACATGGCATGACATTTAGGACAACATGGGTGACCAGTATTTTATCGATAAGAATCAATACACGGTACATCACTACTCAGCAAATATATGGCGTGACACGTGGGCTATTGAGATTAGGACAGGAAGAGTGGACATTGAATTCTAAATAGTCTGAATAGGCAAATACTTGGGTAAATCTTTTACGTCCTATCAACTAAACTGCTCTAACTAAAAGTTCTTTTAAAGCAATGGACAATTCCAAATTCCTATAGAAAAAACCTTTTTGTGTTCCACCACCAGGCACGAATTTTGCTCTACTATAAAAACTCTAAATTAGATTTTTACCCCCGTATTTATATACGTCTTATCCTTACTAATATTATAAATGCGAAAGTAACTCTGTCTGTCTGTCTGTTACGCTTTCCCGCTTAAACTACTGAACCGATTTGGATGAAATTGGGTATGGAGGTAGTTTGAGACCCGAGAAAGGACATAGGATAGTTTTGATCCGACTCCGCAAAAAGAAGGTAATGTTTTGGCGCGATAACCGACATACACGCGGGCGAAGCCGCTGTCGGAAAGCTAGTAGGTTTATAATTCGTTTGTCCTTGTCTATCATCTTGACATTTATACTAGTAAGAAAGAGACAAAGTCCATTTTAAGTAAAGAGTTTTAAACGATTTTTATGAATAAAACCGTTAATCATTTAGCCAGCCGTGTCGCATATACTTATTCGACGAATGTGTTTGTTTCTTAATCCATTAAAATTTAAATGTCGAGGGGCTACCTTACCTACTCACACCCAGGAACAAAACCAGTTATTACCTATATGCTTGCACAATTTTGTAATTAATATTAAGTAGTAAAATTATTAAACTTTGTACCAAAGTTTTCATCCGAAATCACGCGGCGAAAATCACGTGCTTAAGTTAGTATTTTACTAAAACAATAGTCAAACATCCTTGATGCACTTCTAGCGCCTCTTCATGTATTGAATCCGAGCAGGTATGTAATTCGTCGTTAAACCTCAGCGTTGTGACAACGTTGGTTTATATACTTTTAAACTTTCGCGTTGCATTATTAAATATATTTATTTATCATAATGGGCAATTAACGAGGTCACCTTTAATTTGGCTTAACTTTTCGACACGGGTTGCACTGGTCGTGGTCGCAAGCAGACTGATCCAGCGAAAGAGCTCCGTTAATGACGGCGGCCGTAGAACAACATTTTCTCTAACTACCGTCACTTGTAATATAATTTAACTATTGTTATGGAGCCTACCACTACACTCACTATGTCCGAATTTTCGATTTCCAAAAAGGAAGGTCGAGTTAACTCTAAAACTGGATTCCACGCCGAGGATAGTTTGTAGCCACTTTCCCGACTGAAATTCGCATGTTTCTTGATTTCAGTCGCTTCACGTACTACTCTTGAATAAAAGTGTCGATCTGTGGAAAGGACTTGTGGTCGATGAAATTCAATCCAGTGGTTATTACCCGACTGGAGGAGGTGTTCCGCAATGGATTCCTTTGTGGATTGAGGCCTCTCTCAACTCGTAACTGTTGAGAGGCGACTCGTGCCTAGCAGTGGTACACTAAAAATGGCAGAAGTGAAACACTGACTATCACTTATTAACTATTATCACTAATTAAACTTAATTAAACCAACACAAAAAAGTTTCTACATGAATGGGGATTGTAAGTGCTATCCCAACAATCAAATTTGGTCTTGTAGTGATATTGAGCTTGTAGTATATACACCTGGGCCTCGATTCTGACGCTTTAGACATTTATCTCTAATAGACAAATGTCGAAAACCGGCTATTGGTTCCCTATGGGTTTCGAGGTCTGATGGCAGTCGCTCGTGTAATTCTGGTCGCTAGCCGCATCAGGTTAGACTGGGAGCCGACCCCAATAGAAATGGGAAAAAGGCAAGGGGAATGATGACGATGAGACAAATGTCGAAAACATGCGGATATCATTGAAAAACAAAAGAAATCTCCATTTTTGCTAGGCAAATGTCTATTAGAGATATATGTCTAAAGCGCCAGAATCGGGGTCCTGTACCTTGTGAAGATCATCACAGGTACTTTTTGTAACATTTTTCCATTTAAAAGGTATTTTGCCGATGCGTCAAAGATGTGTCGTGGTTGGAAAGTTTTAATAAATTGGTATAGTTTGGGCACATTAGGTAGTGTTTAGTAGCAAGCATTTGCGGAGTGCGCATTAGTGCACCGTAGGGCTTCTGACTAAGTCAATTTATTTTGCTTGTACCGAACCTTTGTTTAGGTTTACTGTAAAGGGTTCATTTATTAACCGACCTCAAAAAAGGAAAGGTTCATAAATGGTCCGAACCTTTTGATTTGTGTCAATTCCACCCTTTTTTAGTGTCCTACTGCTTGGCACGGGTCTTCTCGCAACTATCTTACGAGTTGAGAGAGTTTAGGGCTTAATCTACACACGCTGGCGAAGTGCGGCTTGGCGGATGTCACATGTCTTCGAATGATTAGTTCTTAGACAAGCCGGTTTTAGCATGATGTTTTCCTTTACCGTTATAAGCTGCGGTGATGAAACAATTCACACAAAGATGTGTGAGCACATACCGAGAATCGAACCGAGGACCTTATATTGCAAAAGCAAGACCTATAGCGCTGCGCCACCGCTGCTCATATGTGTATGTGTGTATTATGCGGTAATGCTAATACATAGAGGCATTGAGGCTCGTAGCTAGGGTACTATAATACTAATACATGTGCCCCTGATTGGGCGCCAGTATATTGAATTGGCGCCCAAGCAGGGACCTACCAAAAACCTTAGTAGAATGGATTCTATGTCAAAATAAATTATCAGATCGGAGAAACTTGTTTGCAAAGTGTGAAACCGGTAAAAATATTTAACATAATCCATAACTTTGCTATCCGAGACAACGCATTTGTTTCGCCTTGGTTAGACATTATCAGACGTCGGAAGTTGTCCTATAACTTCGTACGTTTCCGTGTGTGAGCGAGAGCTAATGTGCGATTATTTATATTTCATTTATCGAAGTTAGTTGTTGGACCAACTAAGCAGAAAGTTTGACAGATCGAGGCAACATATATCCTCTCTGACCACGAAATAATACCTAATCCATACGTTTACACTAACCCTGCATTCGTAAACGTCTTATAAGCTCATTATAGCTAAAATAGGTTTACAATTCGTTTGTCTTTGTCTGTCATCTTGACATTTATATTAGTAAGAAAGAGACAGTCTATTTTAACCGAAGAATCTTATAAGATTTTTATGAATAAGACCGTAATACTGTACCTTTATTTGATAGAAACTCTGTCTGCCCATTGACTTTTACATTAAACCGTGGTTCCCAAATTTAATTGTTCCATCCCACTCATCTAACAAAAACTGCTAAATTCGGGACCCACCACTTGGCCGTCTTAAAAGTGGCCCTAGTGTCTGTGAACATATTAAATACCTACATTTAAAGACCGCTATTTCAATGGGTTATTTACACCCATCAGTATTCTCGACTTCAATTTTAGTTACTTTTCGTCGCATTTATTTGATACATTCAATTTTTATCTTACTAGGTTTATGCCCGCGCGTAAGCTATTAACCTCTTTTTGTGAAGTCGGATAAAAACTATCCTATGTTCTTTCCTGGGTCTCGAACTATCAGTTCAGTGAGATTGGCGTGAAAGCGCAACAAATAGATAGACAGACAGACATAGTTACTTTCGAATTTGTAATAGATATTAGTAAGGATCGTTCTCAACGATAATATATTTTTTGTTCCGGAAATTACAGTTTAAAGAAGTGAAAGGCACAACACGAGAGAGGAGATCTATAATAAGTATTAATAGATGAAAAAATACCGTCGCACTTTGAATAAGAAGTCGCTACAGTTTTTGAGAGAACCTCGACCATGTACAACTGTGAACAGTGTATGTTCAAACTTTAGTGATGATGATTGTGAAATTATAAACTTGGAGAGCATTAATGGAGGTAGCTACGAGTTAAATCTAATTTCGAAACTTAACTACACGCTGTTCTTTCGGTAAACTTCGAACTAAAGAAGGTTTTAAATTTTTAAACGCATCTAAACCTGAAAGTATATCCTTTGAGAGTAGGTACCACAAGTTCTCGAATTTATGACTCGATTTCGTTCGGCTCACGAATAGTAAGGCTAGTTACTGTTTGTTATTTTGAAAGATTGACTTTAATATCCTTCTAGAATTTATAAGGAATTTTTGTTGCATCCAAGGAAAGCGTGGAAGAGGAAGGCCAAGGATAAACTATATGAACCAAATAAAGGAAAAGTTTGGTGTCATGTCGTACATGAAGTAAAAGAAGCTGCTCTAGATCGAGTCAAATGGAGAGAACTTCAACAGATGCACCGACAAGGGTTAACCTTAAATTAAAAGAAGCCATCTAGCAACAGCTCCTGTGAGCTAATGATTCCAGGGTTAAACAAAAATATGCCACAATCCGAAGAATAAGCAAATGTACATAAGACCGCGCGAAAGAAGTAAACTTTTTAATTTTCTAATTTCATATTTGTCTACAGAAGACTAAAGGACATGTTGTATTATTAGCGATCCCGAGAATCATAGTGGAACTGGGTTATATTAAAGTAAGTAGTCCAGCCAAAATTTACCGGTAGCAGACGTCACTTCTCGAAGTTTTTCTTTAAAATGGGACAAACATTCGAGTTATTTAAGTAGGTCTCTAACTAATGCAAACAGTTACGACCACTCTCGATTTATGTTACCCGTAAACTACTTGCAGGGTCCGTAACCATGGCAACGGCACCCATATTACCTACTCTACCTACTACATGTGAATAATATGCCATTATTGTATGACTGTATACTGAGTGTGAACGCACACTATAGACAAATCAGAGAGAATCTTAAGAGTACCTAATTCGACTATAGCGGCCAGTGTAAGCTGATTAGGTGTGAAGGTAACATTTCGATACACAGGTATGTGCACAAATACGATAATTTATTAATTAACTAGTTTACGCCCGCGTAGTATTGGCATCAAAAGTAGCCTATTGCTAATCGAATTGTCGTTTATTCGAAAGCTGAAATATCTTTCTTATGTTTTTTTTTACCTACCACCCCAATCCTGCCACCGGTACTCCTGTAAGTCAGGATCGACAGCGGCGCCGTGAAAAGATTCGGGATTCAAACCCAGAACACCTAAAGTATATTGGGTCCCGCACTGAAGTTATCGAGTAATAGTTGGTTTTGTGTACCTATCAGTGACAAAGAGTCCATAAAAACAGATTCCCATCGGCTTCCCTGTAGGCATTGGTCAATATCACGTACTTAATTGTATTATTATATTATGTAACGCCTAAACGTTTTAAATAGCACCAAAAATAAATATAACATCAAGTGTAAGAAGGATCGGCTTTAGGGGGCTGAGTCACCTTCGTTCGTGGGAGTGTACCTTTTATATGAATCCCCACATGTGGTCCTCGGGTGGTGTAAATCAGGAGACAATCAATCAACTAGTTTGTTTACTGGTAATTAACTGATGGTAGACGTCGGCTGTAGTTAGTGACCACCAACCAGACAAAGCCGCACCGCCAAGCGGGCTCGCCGTGTTCCGGTCGGATGTCTGGTGAAACCATCTAAGAGGGTGGGTCGGAATGTTTGCTTCTTTACGGTTTCTAACTTTATAGAGCCTCATTCCACTGCCACCTTCCCACCGAAAATCATTCGTATCACGAGTGAATCGGTATATTGGGTGGGCGCTTCCCATCGTAGACTACATCATTGCTTAACTTCAGGCAAGTTGTAGTCTTGCGCCTATAGCAGAATAAAAATAAATCGGTGATGATGGTAAAGAGATATCATTTCCCTAAAGAACTTTTTGCTCTGTCTTCCCTTTTTCAGACTTCCACACTTCGCCCCTGATATGTATGTATAAAGAAGAGGATTTAACTCAATACTTGTACAAAACAAATAAAATGCAGAATTGTCTTAGTAATAAAATTAAGTACCTGTTATCTATTTAATTAACGTGAAAGCTTTGTTAAGCTTACCAATCTAGAAAGCTCTAAGCTGTGACGGCTAAATGTCTGTCTCGTTAAATGTTTACTATGTCTGCTGTTTTGTTGCCTATTATCTTCTTAATATTATAAAATAAGGAACTCGTCAACCCTTCTAGTATCCCGCTGCTGGGCACGGGCCTTCGCTCAGCTATCTTAGGCCTTAATCCACATACGCTGCACTACTTGGAGCAGACATACTACATAAATACTTTTTTTTGTAAAGACTATTTACTTAATATAGATGTCGGAGAAGTCATTAGTACGGGAGCAGACTTGACAGCGAGGCGGCAGCGCGTCATGTCGACACGCTTCGACAGAGTCTAGCCTGAGTCCTGAGGTCCGCACGGGCGACGAGTAGGGACCGTCGCTACACGAACTGTCCTCAGTTCCCTACAGACATCCGTGCGACCAACATCGGTCTAGGAACTGTCTTACCACTCGTTGTATTATTTTTACATTTCGTAACAAATTAATAGTGTGATTAAGTTAACTTTGTTTGCTGCTCGTAACTACACCCCTCAATAAGTTTCTATCCCTCTGATCGGCCCCCTGTACCGATATAGATAAATTATACCCAGACACAGAACAAACAAGCATTCTCATTACACAAAGATTTATCCTGGGTGGGAAACGAACCCACTACGTTCGGGTTAGCAGTCAGGGTCGCCAACCACAACGCCACTAGCCCAGTAAAAGCAACATATCAATATGTTAATACATTACAACGTTTTGTTCAACCCGGGAACTCGAACTTATGATTGAGATGTCGCGGGTTTGTCAGAAATACTTAGGTACATGTGTCTCACTCTAAATTGAAACACAAACCAGGCCAGTCGATAAAAAAGACAAAATGAAGAGAGTGGCGTCCAATAGGTATCAAGTCAATGCCTCTGCGTCATCATTGCTGTTATTACGTTAGTAAGCACTTTATATTTTAACGGTCTTATGAATTCATAAAAATCTTATAACTCTTTAGTTAAAATGTTCTTTGTCTCTTTCTTACTATAGGCCCATCGTTTAACTCGCGTATCGCCTATCGCCAAGATTCTGACTCCTCAAGCTGCACAAACTGTGATGATGATTCAAGCGATATGGATATTAGTGACGAATAGTCTTACATTACTTTTATCTGTGGTTAAATAGTTCTTTAAGAGATTTAATTAATGTTTTATGACTTTGTACCTCAGATGGCGATACGCGAGTTAAACGGTCGGTCTATATTATAAATGTAAAGATGACAGACAAAGACAATCGAATTATAAACCTAATTTAGCTATAAAGAGATTGAAAGACGTTTATGAATAAGGGGTTAAAAGTATATTGTGATAATTACAACGAGCAACAACTTTGATCAGATTCCAACAGAATGCGTGAATCAATCAGTGCTCCGCTCAATTTGGTCAGTAACCCAATGGGCTGAGCGAGTTCAACAAGGGGTTCGATTCTTTAAAAATGCACATCCTTGACGCTACTTTTGATGTCAGAACATAGACTTATCCAGTACAAGCTGACCTCTCGATGTACAGAAATCGTATACTACGTGACATCAGCGTATACTGGAAACGTATAGTTGTGTGTACATTGATTTTGAAAGGATAAAATTCCTCAATCTCAAATGTTCATTTACAATGTTTTAACCCTTAAACGCATTCTTGCATAATAATAAAAAAAAACTTAAATAGTCGCATGAAATAGGCGATCAATAATATTAAAAACTAGCTTCCGCCCGCGGCTTCACCCGCGAAATTGATCTCACTAATCTTATTTCTCCACACAAACTTTGGAACCTCGTTTCACCCCCTTAAAGGGTGAGTTTTGAAAAATCCTTTCTTAGTGCACCCCTAGACCCCATAAGGAACCTATGTGCCAAATTCGGAGTCACCAGACCCAGCGGTTTGGGCTCTGCGTTGATATATCAGTCAGTCAGTTTCTTCTTTTATATATTTAGATAATGCGCGACGATGCTATCGAACTGTCACTAGCAATAGTGTCAATAGTGATAGTTAAGCTATCAATAGTAGACCTTGAAAAATAGTCGATAGCGCGAATAGTCCTATCGAAACTACCATCGATAGTATCGATCCTATCTACAGCTTTCTATGGTATTGCTCAATTTTCACCATCGATACTATCAATAGTATTGCATCATATTAAGCGATACTGTCGATATTATTAATAATAATAATAATAATATAGTGGGACATTAACACACACGGTCATCTGATCCCAAACTAAGCAGCGCTTGTACTATGGAAACCAGATAACTGGTAATATACTACTTAAAATACTTTTTTTTTGTAAATATATACTTAAATATAGATAATTACACCCAGACACAAGACAAACAGACATATTTAAACAAATGTTTGTCTCGGGTGGGAATCGAACCCACGACCTGCGGCGTGAAAAGCAAGTATCTTACCGACCACGCCACCGGCCCGTCTAAATGATGAATTATTGATGACCTATCGACGCGTTTCAATAGTGTCGATAGTTTTAATATACTTAGTAACTATTGACGTATTGATAAAGACACTATCGGTAAAAAGGCGCGATATAAATGCACGACCTATCTGTCTTTGTCGCTTATGGATGCGTAGAAAGAAATAGGTAGAGTAGATAGCGCTCGTACGTAACACATTTTGTTCTGCAGTGCAAACGTAAAGTAAGGTACGGGGTTAAGATGTTTAAACGATGTACCAACGTTGCAATATTCTCATGAATTGTGTACACCAGCTAACTGATTTGCACTGAGCTGTGATCATTCTGCGCAACATTATTGCCCAATCGCATGTTTACGCTGTCTGAGCCTATGACAGCGACGAGTCGCCTATCGCATAAAGATCCTAATAAAATAGGCACATCACTATTAAACCTACCTACATTCAACCTTACTACCTTAAACTTTCTTAGTTAATATTATAAATGCGAAAATAGCTCTGTCTGTCTGTAGCGCTTTCACAGCAGAACTACTAAACCGATTTGGATGAAATTTGGTATAAAGATAGTTGGAGTTGTAGATGAAATAAATAAATCACCTATCAGTTTCACCGTTGATAAGGACGTGCAGTCTGCTGAGAACGAAATACGCAC
The DNA here is from genome assembly GCA_936450015.1 of Meganola albula. Lineage (NCBI taxonomy): Eukaryota > Metazoa > Arthropoda > Insecta > Lepidoptera > Nolidae > Meganola > Meganola albula. Next base: position 2,485,502 of record OW388165.1, on the reverse strand, counting down.
ACTTACGAACAGAGGCAAGGTGCGGTTTGAAAGTGAGTTCCCGATCTAGGATGACACCTAGATATTTGGCTTGCTTCTCCCAAGGGATCGGCTTGCTGAATGAATAAAGGCTCTGAACCAATAAAGGCCCTTCCTACTAATTAGGTCAGGTGATGAGCAAAAAAATTAACCAAATAATCTTGCGTGGTGCAGCGTGTGGTCCCGTCGTGTTACGTCATCATCATCAACAGTCTATTTTAGTCCACAAGTGGGCATAGGCCTCTCCTAAAATAACTGAGCACGATCCGCGACTTTTCTCATCTAGTTCTTGCCGGCCGCCCTGCTGAGACCGTCACTCCACCTAGTCTGAGGGCGTCCCCAATTTGTGGTCTCCAATCAAGAACTCGTTGCGTGACGTATCACGAGTATTATCGGTGTCAGTACATTTAATTTTAATTGAGAAGCATTTTAGTGGAATACACCTTTAATTGAATCCCCACACGTGGTCCCCGGGTAGTGCAAATCAGGTCACAATCAACTGGTGGTAGGCTTCGGCCGTGGTTAGTGACCACCCCCCAGACAAAGCCGCACCGCCAAGCGGCTTTGCCGTGTTCCGATGCGATGTCTGGTGACACCATGCAGAGAGTGTGTGTCGGCATTGTTGCTCCTTTATGGTTTCTTACCATATGGGGACTCATTCCACTGCCACCTTCTCAACGATAAGCATTCGTAATCACGACAATCGGTATACTGGGCTGGCGCTTTCCATCGTAGGCTATATCATTGCTTAACATCAGGCAAGTTTTAGTCAAGCGCAAGCCTATCGCAGAATTTAAAAAAAAGTATCGCGTCGTGACGACCCTCCACTCAAGTGTGCCTTTGCGCACGCAAATCTATTTCTGATTTAACAATCAATGAATTATATGAATATAACTTATCATGAACTTAGCATGGTACTTACAATCCCAGGTTAATGTTAAGTACCAACATACTTGTGAACTTGAAACAAAACATTCAATGGGATCAAATATCCATGACCTACCACAACAGTTTCGATATTCCGTACATACGAGTATAGACCGTATCAATAAGATTGGTCTCTGACATCACTTCAACCCTTTTGAGTGACCCAATGCTGGGCACGGGTGTTCTCTCAACTGTCTTACGAGTCGAGTGAGCAGCGGTGGCGGCGCTGTGGTACAAGCCTCGCCTTAGAAATAAAATTTCATGGGGCGATATTTTAAGCGCGCACTGCAATTCGAAATTCGAATGCAACGCAGCGCAGGATAGATGCACACATGGATAATATTTACAACCAATGTAAATTTTGAAAATCGAATGTTATATTTTTATCGTGTGTCAATGTGTTAACTAGTGAGAGTGAAGAAGATAGATAGATGTATGATGTTTCGTCGAATTCGTTGATATAAGAATGACGCGTCTTAGGGCATTGACCTTTTAGGCAGAGTTTGGCTGTACCATAGATTTAGGATATCCTATTTCTATTGGCTGTACTTTTTCTTTTTAAATTGTTTTTTTTTAACTTCAATTAGAGGTAGGGCATAGCGATTTTCGTTACTATCCGGCCCAACGATATTTAAAAGATCGTGTGCCGAATGCTTGTTTAAAAATGTAGAGTCCCAGTCCTGGCAATACTTTAAGCATTCTAACTTAATAGTAATACCTAACTACCCCAACTTATGACTTAAAATGCTTATAATATTAAATTTTCAATGTTTTTTAATTAGATAGATTTACAAAAACTGCTTAAGTATCTATTTACAATTTATTACCTAAATATTTAATTAGTATCTAATAATATCTATGTAGAATTTGAATTAAATAAATACTCTATGAAAAATATTATACAAAGCAAAATATCTATGCAGGTGTTATTGCAATCGCGTTGTTGCATTAACGGTAGGTACAGCTGTTTTTGAGATCATCACACCCGCTGGACAAACATTGCATAATTTAACAGTACCTAACAGTAATTTTTAATGTATTTTTCTAATGTTTTTAAAATAAGACGGTTTCGCTAAAACTCTAAAGAGCACAGGTACCTACGTATAGATAGACCGTTTAACTCGCGTATCGCCTATCGCCAAGATTCTGACTCCTCAAGCTGCACAGACAGTGATGATGATTCAAGCGATATGGATATTAGTGACGAATAGTCTTACATTAATTTTATCTTTGGTTAAATAGTTCTTAGAGAGATGTAGTTAATGTTTTATGACTTTGTACCTCAGACGGCGATACGCGATTTAAACTGTCGGCCTATACCTACTAATTTTTGTTGGTATTTATATCCTGTAGGTATTTTATTTATTCATTTATTTATATTAGTAGGTAAGAGTATGTCAATCAACACGAATAATCTTTCTTAATACCATTCAATAGGACCTAATCTTGAACTCGTCAAAATTGTTTTTGAAATAATTTTGTTTATTACTAAATAAAACGTTCATTGTACAGAAGACAAAATGCTAAAAAAATAATAAATGGATATAGAAATAAATAAAATAATTTCTGGATTTATGTAATTTGACACCCATTTTGACAAATTAATATACCTACTACCCGCGCGCGATAAGTTGAGACTTGCCTGAAATGCAACTGTAGGCAACACCATTTTTTATCTTAGTCTTGGAATGGCTTACGTCACGCAACGACACGATGCCCTCCGATTTAATAATCTTATTTGATACTTTTTCGTAAATAGTTATAAGAGTTACTGCTATATTTTATTGTATTTTTTTATTAATGCAGTATTTTTTGTTATTGCAGTAATGAAGGGTAAAACTTTACATAGTGGACAAAGTGTTGAAAACGAAAAATGGAAATAGTGGTGTTTACCTGTTGATCAAGCAGTAAAAAGAACCTGTATGGAATAAAAAAATAGCAGACACGAAGTCGCGAGTGGAAACTTATACTATGATTTTTTTGTGTACAGTACTTACAACCATGCCTCTATCTATGGCGTCACCGCCCCCAGGTCTCAACTTATTGCGAACGGGTAGTACTTAGTATTCTGATACTAAATCTTAGGTATTAGGTATTATTAGGTATTAACAAGGTTTGCACCAACCGTACTGAGGTTACCTATTTGCCGATAATCATTAAAAGATGGCAAAGTTGAGTAAAGACTAGAGCATTTACTTGTAACAGAACAACGAGACACTCTGATAGCCTATGTCCCAGTGTTCCCTTTCACGAACCAAAATGCTTTGGAAACTGAGCTTTAACCCGTATTGTACCATTCTTTACGTTACTTAGCAATGCTCGAGAAAATGCTGTAGTGTATATCCACCTTTATTTATATTCAGCTCGTTTAAAATTCGAATATTCATCTTATTTCGCGCTCAAACTCGATGTCGGTGACCGGTATCAAGGCCGCGACGAATTTGCGACTGGGCCCGTCGCGCTTGTTGCTGTTGGCGGGAAAACCTTGGCTCTTTATTGTTCGAAAAAACCTTTTCAAAATGGCGCCTAGACGTTCGTTTCGTTTGGAATTTGGAAATTACTTCAAAAAAGAATACTTTGGCAGGTAGGTACATTTTTTTAATTTCATTTTAAGACGAAAAGTATTCATTGGTCCTAGGGGTCCGATGTGTTAGTAGACTAATACGTAAGAGTCTAATTAATCAGTAGGTAATTGATGGGTTTTTTTTATTGATAAATGCACTGCTTTAAAAAAAGTTTGGGTGAAATAGTTTAAATACCTATGTAGGTACCTACTTACAAAGCTTTTATAGAATTGCTAGTAGACCGTAAAAAAATGTAAGTTATTAAAAGCTTACTTCTGTATTATTGTCACCCGAAGGTGTAGATAGAGGTGAATATCTCCCATTTTTCGGGAGCTATCTATAAAGTCTCATACATACCTACTTTCTATTTTTTTACCCATTTAAATTTCAGTTAAATAAAAAGAGGTTAGAACAGTTAGGTTATAATAAAATCCAAGTGCTGGCTGTTCACACAAGGTGCTTGACCGATGCCACAATAAGAAGAGCTAATATCCCGTCACCTGCCGCACAAAAACGAACCGGATCGGACTAGAACCGGGTCCGACCGGTCCGGGAGCAGTCCGAGTGATTTAATGATAGAAACACAGTTTTTAGGTAGCTACAGATTATGAAGTGCATTTTACCCTATTTCATTAACCACCGACAAAAAGAGGGGTGTTACAGTTTTAAGTTTTACGTATGTTTTTTTTATAATAACTAACTTGCCTGATGTGAAGCAATGTTGCAGTCTACGATGGAACGCGCTTACCTAATAAATACCCATTCACTCGTGACTTGAAGACAGGTAGATTATAGCTATCGGGAAACATAGATGCTGGCAACGAATTCCACAACAGCTTGGCAGTTGGCACTGTAAAAGTGGCAGCAAAGCGCTTGATGCGTGCCCGTGGAATTTGCACCATATAACGGTGGCGCATAGCCTTAGGTACCTCTACTTGTCCGATGGAAGAACGGGGATGGGGGAATAAGATTGTGTACCTAATTGTGTCTCTGTGTTAAGTTTTACTTCATCGTAGCATCCAAACGAATGCCACGTTATAATACTTTAGTTGTCTGTGAAGTAACTTTTTAAAAATACATTTTAGGATGCTTACTTAAACTTTAGCTTAAAAGTATCCTATCCAGCAATCGGCACGCAGCATTTGCTAGAAATAAGCAAGCATATAAAAAAGGGCACCGCTCCGAAGAATGCTAATATACTGCTTTTTAGTAGCTTATATCTTTAGTTTTATAAGTTGAATGACCGTTAGTAGAGGCGTGCAATTCATCATACTGCAATAATGTGTGTAAACGGTCGGGATGGGACCTAGATGGCAACTAGGGGCTGCTTCCCACCCCTATAGCGTACATCGCTTGATAGATCACCCTGCTTTTAATAAACCTCCTTCTATCCAAATGTTTCCTGAGCGAACTATTTTTTATCTATGTAATTCCAAATTTAAAGTTCGGATCATGAATGCCTGTTAGCAAAAAAAAAAGAATTGGTTTATTCATTTAAATTTGTTTTTTTTTTAAATTTGGTATGTGGGTATTGTGAGGTCCGAAATTTTGATTCGGATTTAAATAAAAAAGCGCTGCAACGGTGTTAACATTTGTCTATGAAGCGCTTTAGGCTGGTTTGTGAAACCGTCCCCTATCTATCGTTAATGGGCGTAGGCTATTGGCGGAGCCCCAACGTCAGTTTTCTAACTAAAATCATGAAAATACCCACCCTTTGTGCCAACAGAGGTTTAAAACAAAACAATGGCCGCCATTTTTGTTTCTCCCTGCTAATCTACGAGCCCTGTATCTGGAGGGTAATGACCGAAGTGCAAGCTATTTTATTTTACCAATAAGTCTAGTATAAATTATTTCAATTAATTGACACATTGATTGATTTAATTTCATTTTGAATTGGTCTCGTAGGTAAAAGTAAAAAGTAAAATTAGGTTTATTATTTTTTACAATACCAGACTTACATGTTTTGTCTTGCATTACCTACCTATATGAACATTATGAGCACGAAATATAGTCGGTCCGGCGAGTTATACTATAAAATGGAATGGGTGTTGTGGATTGTGTTCGTTGGGCCTTGACCAACTGCCATTCCCATTTACTGATTATCATCGTATCTTTATCATCTTCGTTTTCTTTTACACGTAGCACCAGACGGAAAGGAGAACAAAATAAGAAAACCGAATCATAAACGGTCCATCCGTTTAGACGCTACAATGTTACAAACTCGTACACAAGTACACACTTAAAACTTATAACACCGTATTTTTTGTTGGAGGTTTAAAGTTACATACACCATTTCGCGCCCATTGACTTTTAAGTGGTATAGAATATTAATAAAAGAAAAAAAAATGCTAACTAGATTCTAAATGTGAATATTAATATTGTTTTAGCATTGCACCTGCCTACACACTGCAGAAATAAACTAAGTACTTCACTCCTTTTATGTAAAAATGTCCAGAGTAGCAATTATTAGAAGGAAATTATTGAATTAATTATAATATTTAACGAATAATAAAGGTAATAAAAAATTACCTATTTCAGTTTTAAATAGCTCGTGTCTAACGGAAGCTTCCGTTGTCTGTCTGTCCGTCTGTCACAATACCTACAGCGATTTGTTCCGAAACCATTGACTGGTCCGATTGAGTTGAAATTTGGCACACTCTTGTAGGAATATCAGAGTGAGACGTGGTATGTAGATTTGTAAATTAATGAATTTTTAAATATGGGCCTGTAAGAGATACATTTTGGGGCAATTTTTTTTTGTACTACGATGTGTGACGCTTCAAATGATGGAGCTTATTGTGAGAAACTAAAATATTTCTTACAAAATTTTAATTCACATAGTTCTAATGGATTTGAGGAACTAGACGAAGATTGACCCTTATCTCCGAAACTACTAACCCTAATATTATAAAAAAGAATACAGATACCTATACTAGTTCCTGTAAACTACCTATAGGAAAACCTTAAGAAATAAAGTGTCATAGTCCAAGAGCTAGTGGATATTTTTTGGTACCTAAGTATTTGAGGCATGCTGAAAACTTCTACGATACACAAACATTCCTGTAACACTCCTGTGCAAGCCAAGCTTGCTTGAAAGTGATATTTCAAGATAGTCCCATTTTTGAAATCGTCTGATTTTGTTTAAAAAAATATGTGTTTTTCATTATTGAGCTATCGGGAACAATTCCCATCGAGCTACTGTTTCATTTTTTCTCAATTAGAAAAGTCGGACAGCACTTCTTAAATGACCCGGAATTCAAACCCAACACTTCGCGGTTATAAAGCGAACACGCATAACCACTGAACCACTAAGGCTATATACCTATATACATAATATTAATAAATTAGATGGTACGTACATAAATCATACTTAAAAATAATTTATTATTCATCATGGACAAAACTACAGCTCAGCTTTGTTCTTTTTACAGCACCATCATCATTAAAATTAAAATTTTAAATTACGGACCACGATTCGAAAGACGAATTTAAATTTCAAAAAACGAATTCCGCTACCAACCTTAAACTTTAGCTGAGCATTAAGTGATTGGTATAATTAAAAAAAAAAACGTTCATTGAACTTGGCATAGCATAACTAACCTACGGTAACGTGTCCTGTGTTGTGTATGTGTATGTCAGTTTGTCTGTGTGCGTTCATTTCGTGAGTTCATTCACCTTGCCAGTTGGGGAAGTTGGGAATAATTACATGCATGCAGTCGCTGTTCATTATTATGAGTAATAATAATATTTTCTACATTTGCCAATTGTCATTTATAGATCCGCCAATACTTTATTATGAAAAAAAATTAACAAATTATTTAAAAAATGTGATTGATTAATTACTGATGTAACAAGAACAATAATAATAAAATACACATTAAGAATGGGATCGTTTCGGAATTAACCTCTTTTGAACAAAAAAGAGTAAATCCGATAGGTAGGTATATGAATATCCGAATATGTTATAAACATCGGATTAATACCTTATTCCTTTTTAATCGAAAAAACAAACGACATGAAATGCAGCTTTCCTAAAATCCCATCACTAATGCTAAACTTGGTACTAAGTACCATTACATAATTAACTAGGTTGATAAAAAAGTACCGACATTACCTGCATTAAATCTATAAAATATAAATTAGCTTTTTAACCCCCGACGACGAGTGTTGTAAGTTTCACACGAATATTAATATGTTAAAAATTTTGACAAGACGAAAAAGACCAATTTTAATGCGATTTTTTTTTCTTAGCTTAGGTGTTAAGTAAATACACTCAGAGCGAGTCATACAATTTTTATTTCAGAGATATTAAATTATGTTCTCCTGCTCTTTTGTTCCTTGTTACTTAATTTATTTTTGCTGATCACCTAACCCAATTAGCTGGAATTGTTCACCGGACTTTTTCGGTGAGCCGAACCGATAAATAAATATTATTTATACAAGTCTACTCTTATACTTTTTCTGTCCACCCGATATTTAACCAAGTCGCGGAGTTGCATTTTTGCTATACACGCACTTAATGCGTATACACACACACATGTAACACTGCGTGTGATGGACATGGTATTTTTTTTTCTCTACCGAGCGCATGCTGGACGAAGGAAGTTTTAAGATTATTTAAATTTTTCGAATGGTAGAACATGTTCCAAAGTTTACTAATTCTTTAATTCCATTTTTGAATTTAACCTTTTTTATGTTTGTAGTGAAACTTCTTGGTGTTTGGTCCTTTTTAATGTTTTTAAAAATAGAAATTATGAGCTTATTAAAAAGTATTTAACTAACGAGGGTTTATAGCCTTATAGACATACCATAGTAAAAAAAATATAGAAGAGGTACTTAGATTAGCGAGAAAGAGAGGCGGCACAGCGGTAGGTACTAGAATAGAAAACTCTGACTTAGAAATACAAGTCACAAGTTCAATGAGTGATGAAACCTGCATGTCTTAGAACTAAACTCGACACGTGACATCCACCAACCCACACTTCCGCCCTTTGCTGGACCAAACTTTCTCAATTCATAAGATAATTAATAGAAGACCCGTGCACTACTATGCTATGCAGAAGGGTTGTTTACTTTTATCGTTGTTTATCTGCACTATTACCACAGATTACTAAAATAGCCAAATATTATATATACTAATAATAGGCCTGCTTATAGTTGCCAAAAAATAAAAGGCCAGCCTTGACATTTTGAGAAAGCCTTTAGAATGTCATTTGGAAAGAAACAATAAATAATATGTGGAGGATCGAGTGGTATTGACCCTCCAGTATAAAAATATCTTCCGGCGGGTGACCCAATCGGTCGGAAGGGTTCACCGGACTTCTTCGGTGAGCCGGCCGAAGACTTTAAGTACTGTGGCAACTGAAACTGCCATGAGGGCTCCCCATGTGGGGACGAACCTCGGTTGACGTTGCCGGACACTAGTTTTAGAGGATCCGGGATATTTTGCGATCGCGCGGTTCGGTCCTGACCTTAATAGTCTGGGGGCCTATCTTGGAGGGCCGCGGCGCGGGCCATGGCGGCGTAGGCGATAACTCGGCATGTGTTGTGTAGTACTGCTACTTTTTTGGTCCATTTCGTGTTGGGAAGTTGTATTTATGACAATCATCGGTGAAACTTCGCTTGTGCGATTCAGGATTGGTGTGACGTCATGTCTCTTGAGAAGCGTCAATAAGGTTAGGTTAGGTTAGGAGTTTTAAAATACTATTTAATAAAGTAGGTACAATAATTTACCTAAAATTACTAAAAATTTATGAAGAATATAAAACCAGAACCTATTTATAATCTTTTTTAATCATATTTTATAATTTCAAATTCCGAACCGACAAGATTCGCGCGAAAAGTATAAAACAATATGGCGGAAATGAGTACCCGGATAGACAAACGGACATCACGCGGTAACAACACGTGTAGGGTACTAAATATTAAAATTATTGATATAAATTACGTGGGAGAAACGTCTTTCAAAAAATTAATTATCTAGAAAGAAAGAAAGAAAGACTTTGTTTGACAGAGACAGGACACACAGAATTAAATAATAATAAAAAAACACATGAAAAGAGTAAAAAAAAGACAAATGAAAACAGATAAAAAGAAGAAAGAAAACAAAGAGTAAGTGTGACCCATCAGTGTCAAACATAAATAGTAACATAGATATTATTATTCTTAACCCTTGACAATAAAGAGGGGTGTCATAAGTTTAACGCGTGTATCTGTGTACAACTTTGTTGCCACATAGCGTCTTACTGGATGGACCGATTTTGATGCGGTTTTTTTATTCAAAAGCTGAAGTTAAAGAGATAAAAATGTGCATCGCGGTTATTAAATTTTTATTTTAGTGTTATTAATATTTAGTTCTCGATATCGGTCAAGGAAAACATAGTGAGGAAATCGGTTTATGTTAGAACCAAACACGAGGACATTATCCATCTACCAACCCGCACCGTCACTCTCTTAACTCTCAAGATACTTGAGAGAAGACCTGTGCCCAGTTGTGAGACACTAAAGGAATTTTAAGTTATATATAAATGTGCTCATCGAAATACTAAAAGTTTTATCAGTAGTGAAAATACATTTCCCCGACTCCCAATAATTAGAACTCGTTAACTGTTGCACCACGACTGCACAAAATACGGTGGTGCAAGTCACAAGCGGTGAGATTATTCCTATTGGTAGTTAGTAATGTTGGAAATCAGTCTAAAACTAGTGTCCGGCAACGTCCTGAGTTGAGGTTCGTCGCCATATAGGGAGCCCTCATGTCAGTTGCCACATTACCTACTGGATCAGTTCGACCGTCCTCGGACGCCGCATCGAAAAAGAAGGTCCTTCCGGCTAATTGGATTAGGTCATCCGTAAAAAAAATGTGGGTTCAATCGTCTTCGGCCGGTTCACCAAAAAAGTACGGTTAAAATATAAAGGCTCTTCTGGCTAATTCATCCGAAAAAAAAAAACAGTTGAGGGGGACCGCGGTCGCCGGGTATCACACTTCACCCGGCCGGAAGATCTTTTCATTACACTGGAGGGTCAATTTAATACTACAGTCTCCACAGGAATAATTAAGATTGGAAACTATAATCAGCTCTAGAATTTTTAGTAAGTACCTCAAAAATAAGTAATTTAAAATAGAACTAATTAAGTATTTATTTATAACATAGTGAAACTAGAAAGGAGAGGTCAAAAGTGGGCTAGAATTTTGAACACCAATGTGATATACCTCATTGGAAAGCTTATTTAATAATCTGTTAGAATTTAACTAAACACGAATTTTAGGAGCAACCATTTTTGTAAAAATCAGAAAAATGTAATAGAAAAACAAAACAATAATCATAATATTGCATTAAGGATTCTTATTTTCAATTTCAATTTTTTAAAAAACGGGGGGGTGTAAAATTATTTTAAATACATCAAAAAATTTAGTTAATTATGCTCTATTAACCTATGTAACTCAGATTGCTGTTCAAATTTACAATTATTTTAATCCCAGGCTCTATACATTTTTTGAACGTCTCCTTTACAGATAAAAAACTCATTTAAGTCGCTGCCTGCAGATAGGGTACCAAGATACCTGTCGACATTACTCATCTGAATAGCTAAACGTTGGCAGAAGTACGTGCCAGCTCTTGGGCTGCCTGAGATGATAAAAAAGAAAGATGCATAAATAAACTTGCTTTTTAAAGTAATGTACTTCAAAAGTTCGCTTTCGCTTATAACTTATGCACGTCTCAATATTCGGGAGTGTTTCGAGGTTTCATCTCCAATTATGTGTTGCGAGGTGTGATACAAATTTAATGAATACAAACATACTTTTATTAATTTTTGTAAGGACATACTGTACCTACCAGTGTTAGTGGCGAAGGGTTGACATTTGAAAGGGTTCAAATTAAATGACAAGTACAATGGATACCTACACTGACTTTCATACTTATTAAGTAGTACGTACTGCATTTTTGATGCTATTTAAAACTTTAAGGCGTTTCTTAATGTTTAATGAAGTACGTTATTTTTTTTTTCGATAGGCTGGCACTTGACTACAACTTTCCTGATGTTAAGCAATGATGTAGTCTACGATGGAACGCGCCAGCCCGGTATACAGATTCACTCGTGATTACGAATGATTATAGGTGAGAAGGTGGCAGTGGAATGAGCCTCCATATGGTTCGAAACTATAAAGGAGCTACAATTCCGACCCACCCTCCCTGCATGGTGTCACCAGACATCGCTCCGGAACACGGCAAGGCCACTTGGCAGTGCGGCTTTGTCTGGGGGGTGGTCACTAACCACGGCCGAAGCCTACCACCACTTGATTGTCATTTTTGCTGCTATTTAAAAGTTTTAGGCGTTACCTAATATTTAATGAAGTACGTTAATGATCAATTTCTAAAGGGCAGTTGGTGTGGGAATTGTGTTGTATGGACTCTTCGCCACCGAGGTACCTACCCTTAGTAATTAAAACCTTAAAATTAAATCATTTAAAAAAATAAAATTATTACCTCAGCTCAGTAGGTACACCGAACTTCATGTTATTCGGAGTCAGTGTGGCTGCTGAGCGGTGCTAGATCCATCTCAATCTCTTGTTATTTAAATAAATAAAATATTTTAATTAATTTTACTAAATAGTTCTGTAAGGCATTGTTACTAACAAATATGGTCTTAAGCTGTCTGAAATAAGCAATTTTTATTTTTTACTAGCGGATCCCGCAGACGTCGTCCTGCCCGGTAAAGCAGTGCCACCTACCGGGTCCGAAAATAGACTACGACCGATTTTCAAACCTACCGAATCGGTCAAGCCGTTTCTGAGGAGGTTGTTTTTTTTTATTTTTCTCTGCGTAAAAACCATCCTCGGACCTACTTCAAGGAATATTCTAAAAAAAGAATTAGCGAAATCGGTTCAGCCGTTCTTGAGTTATGCGCTTACCAACACATTTTGCGATTCATTTTGATATTATAGATTATTCACGGAATTTAGACCTCCACTAATTCTACTGTAGATACCCATAAACAATAAAAATAAAACTCAATTTCTTATGTCAAAGTTCAATTTTTGATAGATCATGTCAAAATACATTTCCAGGTATTTTGTAAGATAAAAGAAAAAGCGGAGAAAAAAATGGCGTCTTAGAACGTCGCAGTTTTTTAGTTTTTTACTACTAATCTTTAAAAACTTATATACTTATTTAAACTTGACACTGGCAAAATTGCGGAATAATTTCTGCAGAGGCCATAATTAAAAGAAGAAGAAGAAGAAAGAAAAAGCGAGATTACTGTTTTTAAGGTGACTAAAATAGATATAAGAATGACTTCTCGTCAAACAGAGGATATTCATAAAGAACTGCTGAATCAATTGCTCATCAGCTCAGGTTTGGAGTGCGTGAGGTCACCTCCTGTCTCCACAGAGAGTTTTAGCAGTTCTGGAGAATCTGAAGAGATCAGTAAGTAGACGTAGAGAATTTACCTGCACTTATTGTAACCATACCTAGTAATTATGAAACGAAAGATGAAAAGACGCTATAGGACAAGCCATGACATTCAAAATGTTTCCGCTCGTAGAATAAGTGGGAGAACTGAGGATCTCTGCGAGGTGGCCACAAATCTGAGTCACTGGCGAGATTCATTAAAGACTTACGTCTAGAAGTGGACTTAATAGATCGGTTTGCCCATGAACTTAACCCCATTGATAATCTAATGCAAACTGCTTCGGTGGGTGTTCGCTTAGTAACCGCGAAGTACCTGATTCGATTCCCGGGTCGAGACAAAAATTTTCTGAATACTTAGAGAATCTTAGTTGCAGCTTGAAGTTTGAAATTGTGACCGATGAACGGCAATAGGCTCGCCACCTATTACGTATAGGACCTAAACAGCCGGCGAAGAGTGTGTGTTATGCACCCCTTCCTCCACCTTCGGATAATACAATGATAATCTGAAAAATTCCAATCCACAGCTGTAGAAGAAGAAACTGTAGTCGAAGAATCAGAAATAATCCCAGAAGAGGAATCCCAAGCCACCCCAGAACCTGTACCCCAGGAAGAGCTTCCAGAAGTCTTCCCGACTCCCTCCCTCCGCCTCCCACTTTCTGATAAAGTCCGGAAGATCCAAGAACAAAACGTACTCCATGTTCTACCAAAAGAATTTAAAACTGATATTGATCCATTAATGATTCCCAAAATAGCTTCAACAGCTCCACAGGTGTATATTGATGTTTTAGCGGGAATAGTAGGCTGTAATATGTATAAGAGTAGCCTAGCTGAGTTCTGGTTTCTGGATACCCTGGCTAATTTACTCAGAAGAGCGCAAGAAGATAATCTTGATAAAGGTAATAAAGAATCTACTTAGGGCTTCCGCAGTGCGAGTCAGTGATTGTGAAGTGGTAATTGGTTTTATAATAATCACTTTGTCATCACTTTGTGATGGTATAGGAGGTTTCCTAAAGAACACCACCTAAATATAGACCTTTTTTGGATTCCTATATTTGGCTATTTAATTATGTCTCTCAGTTGTAATGCGCTTCAGGGTTGCTTCTAGTCTCAAGTTGGCATTTAGTGGCATAAAAACAATTTCCAATTACCCTGTGATTACTGTAGAATTCACTTAAGAAATTGTTGCATTCACTTCAACCCTTTTTAGTGTCCCACCGCTGAGCACGGGTCTTCTCTCAACTATCTTATGAGTTGATAGAGCTTAGGCCTTAATCCACACACGCTAGCCAAGTGCGGATTGGTGGGTGTCACATGTCCTCGAATGATTAGTTCTTAGACATGCCGGTTTCCTCATTATGTTTTCCTTTACCGATATTGAGCAGCGGAGATGAAACAATTCACACAAAGATGTGTGGGCACGACCAGGATTCGAACCCGCGACCTTATTTTTCTTAGGCGTGGCCCGTACCGCTGCGCCCCCGCTGCTCATTTTTCATTAGGTATATGTTCCAAAATTTCTCTTTCTGAATTTTCTTTTTTTTTTATTTATTAATGGTGATGTTTTAGTGACTCAAGCGATTTTGATATTATGGTTTTGTGAATGGATGAAAGAAATACAGAATTTCGATGCAGCTGATAGGAAACGTATGATGAGGAGGTTCCAGGTTGGTACCCAACTGTTTTACGTAATAATAATAATAATAAATTTTATTTAATGAAACAATACAAAGACAACAATGAGTGAAGATTACAAGTTATGGCTACAAACAAGTTGGTACAGTTTCTCTGGACCCCACACTAGGATTCCCTGTGTCGTGGAGTCCAGTCTCTTCCCAGTAACTTAGTAGCTAATCAAAGAGAGAGTTTTAAAAAAGAGTCATTTGAAATTGTAGATTTCTTTGTCGTCGAAGGGTGTAAGCCGTCAGATCGGGCTATACAGTGCCCGGGAGTTCGCGGGTTCGATTCCCACCCCGAACAATCTGACCTACAACAAACATTTGTTTCGGTGGCTGGTTTGTTGAGCGACTGTCCTCCGTGTCTCGGAGAGCACATTATGTCGTCAATCTTGGTTGTCATTATAACCATCTATGACAGGTAGGCAAAAGTAGAGTAGTAGTAGTAGGTAATAAAGCGAATTCACGGGATCAATCAAACGGGAAATCTATAACCCTAGCAATTCTTCTGTTTGTTCATAGGACAGATTTTGGAAATAATTATAAAGGTGCAATATCTCTATTTACTTAGGTAAGGCTTATAAACGCTAAGTAAAAATAAAACCTCTTTTTTTTATTCAGAGTGTGTCTATGTGATTCCGTTTCCAGGACAATATGTTGGCGGCTGGTAGAACATTATCAGAAAACGACCGCCTCCCCACGCCATCTGAAGCCGGAGTGTATTACAAATCTCTCGACGAAATAGCTCATACCACCTTAACTAATGTTCCAACACCCTACCGCCATCTAGTGCAGTTTGAGGGAGTTGCGTACGAGTGCAATTTGCAAGATTTAGCTAAAATTATTCATTATATTTTTGATTTGTAAGTTTTAAAATCAGCTACTATTACATCGAAGTAGATATTTCATCAAATGTACAATTTTTTTACTATTTCTCACATCTTAAAACATTTAACGGGGAAGTGTTTTATGCAACTTCTATACCAGGCCGACCGTTTAACTCGCGTATCGCCTATCGCCAAGATTCTGACTTCTCAAGTTGCACAGACAGTGATGATGATTCAAGCGATATGGATATTAGTGACGAATAGTCTTACATTACTTTTATCTGTGGTTAAATAGTTCTTTAAGAGATTTAATTAATGTTTTATGACTTTGTACTTCAGATGGCGATACACGAGTTAAACGGTCGGCCTATAGTACTAAATTATTGTTCTGTCGTCATACGGAAGAAGGGCATATCTGAAATATTTTTCGTAACGAAGTTATTGATATCATCGACATCACTACCTTTTACTGATTCCAACTATGTTAATAACCAACTTCATTACGGAAAAAATGTCAGATGTGCTCTTCTTCCATATGACGGCAGTGTTGCTGTCAGTTTTTGGAGGACACACTGTTATATGTTTACGCACAGAGACAGCATAGAGAAAAAAGAGAGGTTTACTAAACAAAAGCTATAGACAAACGCAAAACATGAACAGGTTAGGCATACAAAGTATAGTATTATTTTTGATACAAACTGTTCGTGTAAAGGTGTGGGCAAAGGGGACCATAACAATTCCTGTGTTAAATGTTCTAAGTCTCACAATATTTTTAAGGAAATCTTTTTTTTTATCTTAGCGCCATCTATATGATGGGATTGACGGGAAGTACTGACACATTGTAATAGGTATCAAATTAAAGTCCTTGTACCTGTTATTAATTTCAAGTTATGCCAAATCCACAGTCAAATTGAAATAAACTAATCGGTGGTGCAGAGGTATCGAAATCGCCTTTGATATGACACGGGTTAGATCTTGGGTAGTGTGCCCATCAGTGGCGAAGGGTATAAATCTGAAAAAGGGAAGCCGGAGCAAAGAAGTTCTTACTTATGAAAATAATATCTCTTTAATACCGGCACCGATATTTCAATGGCGACCACCACCTTCATATTATAGGTTAATTTTTGATGCTATTTAAAACTTTTATTTATTTATTTATTTATCATAACTTACAGCTATGATTACAGGCTAGCCTAATGCGACAGAGTAGTAATTCTTATTTCTAAAGTCAATAAAATCTAATCTATTAAAAAAATAAGTCGGGTTTTCCTTCCTGACGCTATAACTCCAGAATGCACGAACCGATTTCCACGGTTTTGCATTCGTTGGAAAGGAACTCGGGCTCGGGCTCCGTGAGGTTTATAGCAAAGAAAATTCAGGAAAATTTTCAACAGAAAAGCGGGAAAATGTTACATAAAACGAAGCCATCTGGTGGCGAAACGGAGTTCGCCGGGTTTGCTAGTTAATTCTATAAATTTCAAAACAATTGTACACATGTACTTAGGCATTTTATAATTTAAATGAAGTAAACTAGGTATTTTAATCAATTCCTAAAGGGAAACCTTGAAGAAAGATTGGAATCGGCTTGTATGAACTCTTCGACACTGGTGCCCATACATACCTATTGTACTAGTTTTCCGCCGACGGCTTAGCCCGCGTGACGTGACGAAATTTATTTCGTATTTTCCCAGCAGTGGGATAAAAAGAAGACTATTTGTAGCGTACCTTAATAAAGTCTTACACTGTGAGATATCACAGTGTAAGAATTTTTCAAATCGGACCACTAGTCCGTACATTATTGCACCAAATTTCACCTCAATCGGTCCAGTTGTTTCAGAGCAAATTTTAATCGGCTGTGACAATCGAATAGAAAGTCAACGGAGTGATGCTAGTGTTCAGATTATAACCTAAAAATGTCTGATCTCCTTTCAGGTTCAGCACAGACTATCAGTACGAGCTAGTTCGTTCAGTCTTCACATTTACTCCAGAATATAATCTAATCGACATGCCCTACCAGATCCAGCATCCTAAATCACTGTATGCACCTCTCAAGGTCAAACCCAAGAAGCCAGAGAAGTCGCCCAAGGCTAAAGACCCAAAGAAGCAGAAGGGGAAGAAGGAAATACCGGATACAGCTGAATACTTAGCTTTGTTAGAGGTAGTTACAACATCATTTATCATCATCTTCTAATAGGTACGTAACAGAAGAAGCTGACTGAGAAGCGGTGGCGCAGAGGTATCAGTCTCGCCTTTAAAATACAGAGCGTGGCTTCGATCCCTGGTCACTCCCATACATCTTGGGAAAGAAAACATCGTGAGGAAACCTGCGCGGCATGTTTTAGAGCTAAACATTTGAAGACAGTCATGCATGTTAGGTACCTAAATCCACTAACACGTACTAGGCCAGCGTCACTCTCAACTCAACTCAACAACGATAGTTGAGAGAAGACCCGTGCCGAGCTGTGTAACACTAAAGGATTGGTTAGGCGCTTTGCATACAAAGCAACTATTGCAGCAACCGGCAACTAGCTGTTTAAATATCACAATCGAATAGCGCACACGTAGAAATTCGTTGTGAGTTGCACAACAGTTTTGTTACAGCAATCGATGACTTTAATTGCAAAGCGCCTTACTTTACCTACTTTTTAAGGGGTAGGGGTAAATCTTATGGGTTCGCGTCACTGACATTTTCATTGCTCATGACTGGCGCATGCGCAGCAGCTGTTTATTGTGCGCGTTTGACGTTTTTTGGATGGGTGCAATCTCGTATGTTCACAGTTTTCACTTAATCGACAGTCCTTTGCTAATATTTTTTATATGGTAAACTAGCTGCGCCAGCGAACTTCGTACCGCGTATTTATTAAAAAAAAAATCACTTATGGGTATGAAAAATACATAGTAGCCGATTCTCAGACCTACTGAATATGCATAAAAAATTTCATAAGAATCGGTCAAGCCGTTTCGGAGGAGTTCGATTACGCACACCGTGACACGAGAATTTTATAAGTATATTAGATAATTTATGATTTTGTCTATAGTTCCAAGCGAAAGAAGCTCGCATTTTGGACGAGTTGGAAGAAATAGAGCGTGAAGTATGGAACAAGAAGAGCCATATCTTACCTCTTACCATGTCCATCGATGATCAATTCTTGGACAAGTACTGGCCTCCACCCCCACCAGAGCCAGAACCCGAGCCAGACCCAGAGCCGAAGGGAAAAAAGGGGAAAGGAAAGAAATAACTTTCAAGTCACTATATAACCCGCTTCAATAAATAGGGAAAATGTCGCGAAATATCAATTTATGATATTTGTAATATTTTTTTTATGATGAAGCTAATTCATTCTCCCAATTGTGAGCAATGCGGAGTTCTTCACGACCTACATCATATAATGATTAAATGTGTCCAATGTGAGGCAAATAGATTAATAAAGGACCAATTTTGTCTCAATTAACTAGTGATTATAAGATACTGAGGCTGATGCTAAGATTTGTTTAAAAATATATATATAGATAATAATTATTAATAATTGCCCATATCTTTAAATATAAAAATCAATGCCACTTTTCGTTGTAATTTTATAACGCAAAAACGGGCTTACCTATTCAAACCAAACGTTTAGGCATTGTTCGGACTATTTAGTAGATGGTTTATGAAGTTTGCACAAAATCGGTTGAGCGGTTCTTTGTTTATCACATTTTTTGTAAACTGTTGAGTGGGCTGAAGCTATCCGGGCGAAGCTGAGGCGGGCCGCTAGTTTGTTATATAATTGTTTGGAATACGATGGAACTGGCATACGCTGCGCGTAAAAGTCTACAATAAAGAATTAAAATTCATTAAAAATATGGATAGTATTAGTTTTTAGAAATAAAACAAAATTTTAAATATACAATTATTGCATTTTTATTCTATATTTTTAATAAATAACTACATACACTGTGGAATGAATCTAATAGAAATTTAAAATAAAATGCACAATTTTGAAACAATTTCTAATACAATTAGTTAATTTCCTTATAACCATAATATACAAATTTTAACTAACAATATAATATTTCACAAATTGAAATTATTATTATTTTTTTTATAATCAGTCATAATTTTTTTTCAATAAACACATATAGGCCGATCGTTTAACTCGCGTATCGCCTATCGCCAAAATTCTGACTCCTCAAGCTGCACAGACAGTGATGATGATTCAAGCGATATGGATATTAGTGACGAATAGTCTTACATTACTTTTATCTGTGGTTAAATAGTTCTATTAAGAGATTTTATTAATGTTTTATGACTTTGTACCTCAGATGGCGATACGTGAGTTAAACGGTCGGCCTATAGGCTAATAGACTAGACGAAAATAATACTTGTTTTTTTTTTCGAGCAAATCGTCTTTTTTAATTTTCTATTTACACGAAACTTAGGACTGTGCCCTGATTGTCACGCTTTAGACATTTATCTCTAATACTACGCGTTTCAAATACGAATAGGACTGGACTCGCGGCTAACTTCATACCAAAAACCAAGCAAAAGTAACGCCAGCACAAAATGTCAAACCACAGACAATAATATTATTTTGAAATGTATGGAAAAGTGATTTATGTCATAACTTTACATACGTATGTAGTTACAATGCAGCTACCTACCTAAGTAAATTTACGCGCTAGGATACCAAAAACTTGCACACCAATTCATAAACACGGATAAAAACACACATTTTAACTTAAAATACCGCTTTTTTTCGTCGGAAGTTAATAAAATATTTTCATACCTAAATATTCGAATCCAAATTTCCAATCTCACTGAAAGGACAGTGAGATATTCGCATTTTATTTTATTTTCATCGAGATGTGATTACTTTATCGAACAAACATTTTTGCCAACCGTACTGAAAAATGTGAAGTTGTTGCGCATTCCGGTCCAAGATAGCGGATTTCCAATCCTATTCTTATTTGAAACGCATAGTAGATATAACAGTCGAAAAAATGGCGAATGTCATTGAAAACCAATGAAATTGGCATTTTTTTGTGACATCTGCCTATAACTGATAAATCAGGGTCCAGTGCCTCTAGCAAATATTCGGTTTAAAGATCATTTATTTCTCAAAGAACATTACATTGTTCGCTTAAAGAGAAACTTAGCTTACTACAATGTTACTGTTAAACCTTGCCTACCTTATTAAAAATATTGACCTCAAAAACAGTACTAACTAATTTGTTATTGATGAGGGAGGCAACGTTTGTTACAAAGCGTTCAATTAATCTGTTAATCAGTTCTAAAAATTATTGTTTAAAACATAGTGCTTCAAACGCTTTTTAAAGCTTAAGAAGTTTTGTGATTCCATAATTTCTCCTTATCATTGTAATATGTATTATACACGTAACAAATTGATCATACAAATAGTTTATAATTATTTTATTAGATTGCGAATCCCTACCAATTAGGTAGGTCTTACATCGGCAAAGATGCACAAAAACATGTTGCAATTACTGTCCAACTGTAAACAAAACATTTAAGGGGCGCTACCTATAAGTGGACCGGCATAAATCGGAACAATCGGTCGGCAAAGTCGAATTGTTCTAATTAAAAGCTGCCTAATCTCGAACAAAAACTGCCGTACATACATAACATGTACATCTAGATTCTACGGAAGCTGCGGGTCCGAAATCGCGCCGGGTGCGGGTGAAAACGGCTGTGACAATCGAGTACAAAGTCAACGGAGTGATGCTAGTGTTTAGATTATAACCTAAAAATGTCTGAACTCCTTTCAGGTTCAGCACAGACTATCAGTACGAGCTAGTTCGTTCAGTCTTCACATTTACTCCAGAATATAATCTAATCGACATGCCCTACCAGATCCAGCATCCTAAATCACTGTATGCACCTCTCAAGGTCAAACCCAAGAAGCCAGAGAAGTCGCCCAAGGCTAAAGACCCAAAGAAGCAGAAGGGGAAGAAGGAAATACCGGATACAGCTGAATACTTAGCTTTGTTAGAGGTAGCTACAACATCTTTTATCATTATCTTCTAATAGGTATGTAGGTGGCGGAATGGTATCAGTCTCACCTTTGAAATATAAGGTCGCGGGTTCGATCCCAGTCACATCTTTGTGTGAATCGTTTCATCACTGCTGCTCAATATCGGTGAAGGAAAACATCGTGAGGAAACTGGTGTGTCTAAGAACTGATTATTCGAGGGCATGTGACATCCACCCACCCGCACTTGGCCAGCGTGTGTGGATTAGGTAAGGCCTAAACTCTCTCAATTCGTTAGATAGTTGAGAGAAGACCTGTGCCCAGCGGGGACCGCCCAAACCGCTGGATCTAGAGACTTACCGAATTTGGTACATAGGATTGGTATGAGGTCTAAAGGGGATTTTTCATGATTCGGGATGTGTTTTGAAATTTCCTTCTCGGGAACAGGACTAACAATTATTTATTGATGGTCTTATTATATCACATATGTTTACAGTTTTCACTTCATCGACAGTCCTTTGCCAATATTTTTTATATAAATGGTAAATAATTTATGATTTTGTCTATAGTTCCAAGCGAAAGAAGCCCGCATTTTGGACGAGTTGGAAGAAATAGAGCGTGAAGTTTGGAACAAGAAGAGCCATATCTTACCTCTTACCATGTCCATCGATGATCAATTCTTGGACAAGTACTGGCCTCCGCCCCCACCAGAGCCAGAACCCGAGCCAGACCCAGAGCCGAAGGGAAAAAAGGGCAAAGGAAAGAAATAACTTTCAAGTCATTAAATAACCCGCTTCAATAAATAGGGAAAATGCCGCGAAATGTCAATTTATGATATTTGTAATATTTTTTTATGATGAAGCTAATTCATTCTCCCAATTGTGAGCAATGCGGAGTTCTTCACGACCAACATCATATAATGATTAAATGTGTACAATGTGAGGCAAATAGATTAATAAAGGACTAATTTTGTCTCAATTACCTAGTGATGATAAGATACTGAGGCTGATGCTAAGATTTGTTTAAAAATATATATATAGATAATAATTATTAATAATTGCCCATATCTTTAAATATAAAAATCAATGCCACTTTTCGTTGTAATTTTATAACGCAAAAACGGGCTTACCTATTCAAACCAAACGTTTAGGCATTGTTCGGACTATTTAGTAGATGGTTTATGAAGTTTGCACAAAATCGGTTGAGCGGTTCTTTGTTTATCACATTTTTTGTAAACTGTTGAGTGGGCTGAAGCTATCCGGGCGAAGCTGAGGCGGGCCGCTAGTTTGTTATATAATTGTTTGGAATACGATGGAACTGGCATACGCTGCGCGTAAAAGTCTACAATAAAGAATTAAAATTCATTAAAAATATGGATAGTATTAGTTTTTAGAAATAAAACAATTTTAATATACAATTATTGCATTTTTATTCTATATTTTTAATAAATAACTACATACACTGTGGAATGAATCTAATAGAAATTTAAAATAAAATGCACAATTTTGAAACAATTTCTAATACAATTAGTTAATTTCTTTATACCATAATATACAAATTTTAACTAACAATATAATATTTCACAAATTGAAATTATTATTATTTTTTTTTATAATCAGTCATATTTTTTTTTCAATAAACACTTATAGGCCGACCGTTTAACTCGCGTATCGCCTATCGCCAAGATTGACTCCTCAAGCTGCACAGACTGTGATGATGATTCAAGCGATATGGATATTGGTGACGAATAGTGTTACATTACTTTTATCTTAGGTTAAATTGTTCTATTAAGAGATTTTATTAATGTTTTATGACTTTGTACCTCAGATGGCGATACGTGAGTTAAACGGTCGGCCTATAGGCTAATAGACTAGACGAAAATAATACTTGTTTTTTTTTCGAGCAAATCGTCTTTTTTAATTTTCTATTTACACGAAACTTAGGACTGTGCCCTGATTGTCACGCTTTAGACATTTATCTCTAATACTACGCGTTTCAAATACGAATAGGACTGGACTCGCGGCTAACTTCATACCAAAAACCAAGCAAAAGTAACGCCAGCACAAAATGTCAAACCACAGACAATAATATTATTTTGAAATGTATGGAAAAGTGATTTATGTCATAACTTTACATACGTATGTAGTTACAATGCAGCTACCTACCTAAGTAAATTTACGCGCTAGGATACCAAAAACTTGCACACCAATTCATAAACACGGATAAAAACACACATTTTAACTTAAAATACCGCTTTTTTTCGTCGGAAGTTAATAAAATATTTTCATACCTAAATATTCGAATCCAAATTTCCAATCTCACTGAAAGGACAGTGAGATATTCGCATTTTATTTTATTTTCATCGAGATGTGATTACTTTATCGAACAAACATTTTTGCCAACCGTACTGAAAAATGTGAAGTTGTTGCGCATTCCGGTCCAAGATAGCGGATTTCCAATCCTATTCTTATTTGAAACGCATAGTAGATATAACAGTCGAAAAAATGGCGAATGTCATTGAAAACCAATGAAATTGGCATTTTTTTGTGACATCTGCCTATAACTGATAAATCAGGGTCCAGTGCCTCTAGCAAATATTCGGTTTAAAGATCATTTATTTCTCAAAGAACATTACATTGTTCGCTTAAAGAGAAACTTAGCTTACTACAATGTTACTGTTAAACCTTGCCTACCTTATTAAAAATATTGACCTCAAAAACAGTACTAACTAATTTGTTATTGATGAGGGAGGCAACGTTTGTTACAAAGCGTTCAATTAATCTGTTAATCAGTTCTAAAAATTATTGTTTAAAACATAGTGCTTCAAACGCTTTTTAAAGCTTAAGAAGTTTTGTGATTCCATAATTTCTCCTTATCATTGTAATATGTATTATACACGTAACAAATTGATCATACAAATAGTTTATAATTATTTTATTAGATTGCGAATCCCTACCAATTAGGTAGGTCTTACATCGGCAAAGATGCACAAAAACATGTTGCAATTACTGTCCAACTGTAAACAAAACATTTAAGGGGCGCTACCTATAAGTGGACCGGCATAAATCGGAACAATCGGTCGGCAAAGTCGAATTGTTCTAATTAAAAGCTGCCTAATCTCGAACAAAAACTGCCGTACATACATAACATGTACATCTAGATTCTACGGAAGCTGCGGGTCCGAAATCGCGCCGGGTGCGGGTGAAAACGGCTGTGACAATCGAGTACAAAGTCAACGGAGTGATGCTAGTGTTTAGATTATAACCTAAAAATGTCTGAACTCCTTTCAGGTTCAGCACAGACTATCAGTACGAGCTAGTTCGTTCAGTCTTCACATTTACTCCAGAATATAATCTAATCGACATGCCCTACCAGATCCAGCATCCTAAATCACTGTATGCACCTCTCAAGGTCAAACCCAAGAAGCCAGAGAAGTCGCCCAAGGCTAAAGACCCAAAGAAGCAGAAGGGGAAGAAGGAAATACCGGATACAGCTGAATACTTAGCTTTGTTAGAGGTAGCTACAACATCTTTTATCATTATCTTCTAATAGGTATGTAGGTGGCGGAATGGTATCAGTCTCACCTTTGAAATATAAGGTCGCGGGTTCGATCCCAGTCACATCTTTGTGTGAATCGTTTCATCACTGCTGCTCAATATCGGTGAAGGAAAACATCGTGAGGAAACTGGTGTGTCTAAGAACTGATTATTCGAGGGCATGTGACATCCACCCACCCGCACTTGGCCAGCGTGTGTGGATTAGGTAAGGCCTAAACTCTCTCAATTCGTTAGATAGTTGAGAGAAGACCTGTGCCCAGCGGGGACCGCCCAAACCGCTGGATCTAGAGACTTACCGAATTTGGTACATAGGATTGGTATGAGGTCTAAAGGGGATTTTTCATGATTCGGGATGTGTTTTGAAATTTCCTTCTCGGGAACAGGACTAACAATTATTTATTGATGGTCTTATTATATCACATATGTTTACAGTTTTCACTTCATCGACAGTCCTTTGCCAATATTTTTTATATAAATGGTAAATAATTTATGATTTTGTCTATAGTTCCAAGCGAAAGAAGCCCGCATTTTGGACGAGTTGGAAGAAATAGAGCGTGAAGTTTGGAACAAGAAGAGCCATATCTTACCTCTTACCATGTCCATCGATGATCAATTCTTGGACAAGTACTGGCCTCCGCCCCCACCAGAGCCAGAACCCGAGCCAGACCCAGAGCCGAAGGGAAAAAAGGGCAAAGGAAAGAAATAACTTTCAAGTCATTAAATAACCCGCTTCAATAAATAGGGAAAATGCCGCGAAATGTCAATTTATGATATTTGTAATATTTTTTTATGATGAAGCTAATTCATTCTCCCAATTGTGAGCAATGCGGAGTTCTTCACGACCAACATCATATAATGATTAAATGTGTACAATGTGAGGCAAATAGATTAATAAAGGACTAATTTTGTCTCAATTACCTAGTGATGATAAGATACTGAGGCTGATGCTAAGATTTGTTTAAAAATATATATATAGATAATAATTATTAATAATTGCCCATATCTTTAAATATAAAAATCAATGCCACTTTTCGTTGTAATTTTATAACGCAAAAACGGGCTTACCTATTCAAACCAAACGTTTAGGCATTGTTCGGACTATTTAGTAGATGGTTTATGAAGTTTGCACAAAATCGGTTGAGCGGTTCTTTGTTTATCACATTTTTTGTAAACTGTTGAGTGGGCTGAAGCTATCCGGGCGAAGCTGAGGCGGGCCGCTAGTTTGTTATATAATTGTTTGGAATACGATGGAACTGGCATACGCTGCGCGTAAAAGTCTACAATAAAGAATTAAAATTCATTAAAAATATGGATAGTATTAGTTTTTAGAAATAAAACAAAATTTTAAATATACAATTATTGCATTTTTATTCTATATTTTTAATAAATAACTACATACACTGTGGAATGAATCTAATAGAAATTTAAAATAAAATGCACAATTTTGAAACAATTTCTAATACAATTAGTTAATTTCCTTATAACCATAATATACAAATTTTAACTAACAATATAATATTTCACAAATTGAAATTATTATTATTTTTTTTATAATCAGTCATAATTTTTTTTCAATAAACACATATAGGCCGATCGTTTAACTCGCGTATCGCCTATCGCCAAAATTCTGACTCCTCAAGCTGCACAGACAGTGATGATGATTCAAGCGATATGGATATTAG
Organism: Meganola albula; assembly: GCA_936450015.1. NCBI lineage: Eukaryota > Metazoa > Arthropoda > Insecta > Lepidoptera > Nolidae > Meganola > Meganola albula. The sequence goes on along the minus strand of OW388165.1, from coordinate 2,458,872 downwards.
TGACGAATAGTCTTACATTACTTTTATCTGTGGTTAAATAGTTCTATTAAGAGATTTTATTAATGTTTTATGACTTTGTACCTCAGATGGCGATACGTGAGTTAAACGGTCGGCCTATAGGCTAATAGACTAGACGAAAATAATACTTGTTTTTTTTTCGAGCAAATCGTCTTTTTTAATTTTCTATTTACACGAAACTTAGGACTGTGCCCTGATTGTCACGCTTTAGACATTTATCTCTAATACTACGCGTTTCAAATACGAATAGGACTGGACTCGCGGCTAACTTCATACCAAAAACCAAGCAAAAGTAACGCCAGCACCAAATATCAAACCACAGACAATAATATTATTTTGAAATGTATGGAAAAGTGATTTATGTCATAACTTTACATACGTATGTAGTTACAATGCAGCTACCTACCTAAGTAAATTTACGCGCTAGGATACCAAAAACTTGCACACAAATTCATATACACGGATAAAAACACACATTTTAACTTAAAATACCGCTTTTTTTCGTCGGAAGTTAATAAAATATTTTCATACCTAAATATTCGAATCCAAATTTCCAATCTCACTGAAAGGACAGTGAGATATTCGCATTTTATTTTATTTTCATCGAGATGTGATTACTTTAACGAACAAACATTTTTGCCAACCGTACTGAAAAATGTGAAGTTGTTGCGCATTCCGGTCCAAGATAGCGGATTTCCAATCCTATTCTTATTTGAAACGCATAGTACATATAATAGTCGAAAAAATGGCGAATGTCATTGAAAACCAATGAAATTGGCATTTTTTGTGACATCTGCCTATAAGTGATAAATCAGGGTCCAGTGCCTCTAGCAAATATTCGGTTTAAAGATCATTTATTTCTCAAAGAACATTACATTGTTCACTTATAGAGAAACTTAGCTTACTACAATGTTACTGTTAAACCTTGCCTACCTTATTAAAAATATTGACCTCAAAAACAGTACTAACTAATTTGTTATTGATGAGGGAGGCAACGTTTGTTACAAAGCGTTCAAATAATCTGTTAATCAGTTCTAAAAATTATTGTTTAAAACATAGTGCTTCAAAAGCTTTTTAAAGCTAAAGAAGTTTTGTGATTCCATAATTTCTCCTTATCATTGCAATATGTATTATACACGTAACAAATTGTTCATACAAATAGTTTATAATTATTTTATTCGATTGCGAATCCAAAAATCTTGAGCTACCTGTACGAGAACCCTACCAATTAGGTAGGTCTTACATCGGCAAAGATGCACAAAAACATGTTGCAATCACTGTCCAACTGTAAACAGAACATTTAAGGGGCGCTACCCATAAGTGGACCGGCATAAATCGGAACAATCGGTCGGCAAAGTCGAATTGTCCTAATTAAAAGCTGCCTAATCTCAAACAAAAACTGCCGTACATGCATAACATATACATATAGATTCTACGGAAGCTGCGGGTCCGAAATCGCGGCGGGCGCAGGTGAAAACTGCTGTGTGAATGTTTAGTCTTACCCAATCAGCACTAACCGAATGAAATACAATGTATAGTAATGTATTGTAGCTGCAAAGCGATACTGCCGAACACTAATATGTAATAAGTTGCCTAATATGTATAAAATCTGAGACCAGATTGACGTTAGACTGTCATAAATGCGCACTCGCTCTTAGATAGCAACAATGCGAAGCTATTAAAAATACACCTTATTTCATTACACAAGATTTCAAATACTTTAGAATAAAAAATGAGCTTTAAAAAGAAATAGATCACAATAAAGAATATATTTTTCTACTTAATGTTTCTATAGTCGATTCGCTTAAATAGTATCAGTACACCTGCAAGTACTTGAGGTTATTGTAATAAAAAAATATACACTACAGCGCGTCGATGTAAATTGCCAAAGAAATATAAATCCAGTTCACTTCCCTTTGTTTACGCGGCGGCATTTTGACTAGAAATGGCAGATGCCGATCTAGTGCAATACAAAGGTGACACTATTTATAAGCTAAAGAACTTTGATACCACAAAGTAGCACATTAAGGGTTTAATTGCCAAAAAGATCAATATATAAAGGATAAAAGACAAGAAGGTAACAGATAAAAAGATGAACTATAAAAAGGAGCAGATATGCCTTTACACATTTTTTGACAATGGATCGGCATAATACGTACTAGTGTACTCCTTTTCAATCGGCAAAATCCGAAAGACCTATCAATGTGTCCTGACCTTAATTGTCCGTAATGATACATTTTAACACATAATGTAAAATAATATACTGGCCTTGGATAACTTACCTATTATTATACATTTTATTACAACTAAGGTTAACTAACATAGTTCGCCTTATGCCCTGATCTGATACCTACCAACAACCATGAAGTTTTTGAATATTGACTACATTAACAAGAAGAAAATAATGTTATACTTTCAAAAAGATCAGACTTGACTTGCCATACCCACACGAGTGCCTTCAATTTGAATCCCTACATGTGGTGGGAAAAACCCAGAAAAAAAAACCTAAATATAGTTAACTGGTAGGTAAGCGCGTTCCATCATAGACCACATCATTGCTTAAAACGGCAAATTGTGTTCATGCGCAAGCATATTTTATAATTTATAAAAGGGCAGTAATCAAAAACTTCATGGTTACAACATTAGGTAGTCCGCTAAAATAAATATAATACTTAACCTACTGTCACCGACCAGATACATATAGACACCGCATAGCAGGGCCTCCGCGCTCACCTAACATATACATAACATATCATCTGACTAAAATCCAATTTTGATTGATTCAAGGACAATCAGTCGAACGAATCAATAAAAATTTGCTACGTTCCCTGATAACCCTCTAATTTTTAACGATTACAATTTCACACTATATTTGTATAAAGCGGTGTCTAGTAGATATTTAGTCGGTGTCTAAAATTTAAGATTAAATTCATGTATAATTTGGTAAAGCTGAATAATGAAATCTCGAGCTGCTTTTGAGATTCAGTCGTAAATGCAACTTAAATCAAGTACGATCAGATTGTTCAACTATTGAGCCACGTATGACTTATGATGACCTACTAATTTTGGTAGGGTTATACGAATGAACACGAGCTCGAATGAATTTCGCTTTAGTAATGTCTTAGATTTACGCGAATATCACACATTGAAATAAAACTACTTTATAACGGATTTTATCGCGGCGTATTTTAGATTTTTTTTAATTTTTTTTTTAGCAAAATCAACTCAGAATTCAAGACACTGTGAGCTCAGTTTGCTTAAATCGGAACGCAACTTAAATAGTATTGTTTGTAGGTAGTCAGTAATAATTGTGATTAATATTTTTTGGACGTCAAATACCTTAGTCCACCCGTGACCATGAAGTCTGAAAAGACTTTGAAACGACGGGATCTAAAATGTACCGCTATAAAATCCGTTATAAAGTAGTTGTATTTCAAATTTCGCTTTGCTTCCATTTTATCCTTTTTTATTTCCTGAAATGAGCGAATGAAATGAATGAAAATGTCCATTTTAATTCATTTTAGGAACTTCCAAGTTATCACCCAGACTCTCTCAACTAATAAGATAGTTGACAAGAAGACCCATGACCAGCAGTGGGACACTAAATAAAAGGGTTGAAGCAAGTTGTGGAACTTGCCGCAAGCAACTCTGTCAAAAGATATGTAAGTATGTACATAATCTGTCTGTCAAGTCACAAGTAAATCGGTATTTACTGGGTTCCATCGCTTAACAAGTCAAGTTGCGTTCAAGCACAAGCGTATTTTTAGAATAAAAAGTATTAAACAGAATATAACTCTACGAACATTTAAAGGCCATTGAGTGGCTCAACTATAAATTCATCTGATTGTAAGTTGATTCACTTAGATAGTGCTGGTAAAGCAACAATTGTGATGTGGTTATTGTGATAAAATACGAGCATAATACCCATAGTTGCCTATTCAGTACCCGTACCTGGCTGGATTATGTATCGATTAAGGTCTAAACTCTCTCAACTCGTAAGATAGTTGAGAGAATACCCGTGCCCAGCAGTGGGACACCAAAAAGGGTTGAAGTGAGGATTACACAAAATCATACAGACAGAAATTTTGTGCTATAGTATTTTCTTAAATTTACGCGAATATCACACATTGAAATAAAACTATTTTATAACGGATTGGCCATGAAGTCTGAAAAGACTGAAACGTTGTCTTTTCAGACTTCATGGTCAATCCGTTATAAAATAGTTTTAATTCAATCTCGTGCAATTAGATTGATTAATATTTCTCAGTTTCTCTGCCCTCAGCCTCTCTTCGCTCCAATGAACAAGCAGCCTTAAATCACCTTACGTATCAGGACAATTTTAATTGTTAAGTCACTCGGCGTTATTATTAATTTTAATAAGATTATACATTATTGTGCGGTTAGTTTAAGTTCACGCGATTTGTATTACACAACCAATGTTGATACGCCACAAGGTGGCTCAACAATTAAAATATGTCATTGTACTTAACAATAGTCCCAATATAATCGCTACAATTATAAACGTTAATAAACAAGAATGAGCCTTTGTTTTTACACTTAAATACAATTAAAACTTAGTTAAATATAAGATTAAATTGATTTACAATCCTTCCAACTAATTTATAGTATTATTATAATACACTTTAAAAGCACTACTATTTAAAATCGTACCCATTTATTTTAAATCAAAGATTCGGTCAAATCAAATACCTTCTATAGGTGATCGCAATTCAATAAGAGGGGGGGGGGGGGGGGGATTCTGCTACAAAAATAAAAAAGTCGTGGTGCGGTCTCTTAGAAAGTAGTGATCTCTAAAAACGTAGTGATTATGATTATATACACCTTTTTAAGAACGGATATATTATGAGATTACTTAGCACTATCGAGGTTAATGTTTCTGATGCTATTGGTAAGTAAAAACTAAAAAAAAAACAATAAATAACCCAGTGAATTGTCATGCATAGCGTAGGACGCCCTCAGACTAGGTGGAGTGACTCATCCAGCTACTGCCGGCTATCTTTCGCAGATCGTTTCTCGACCTAGCTGGAGGGCGTCCCACACTACGCTTGCCAAGACGTGGTCTCCACTCGAGAACTCGTTTTCCCCAGCGATTATCAGTTCTTCGACAGATATAGCCAACCCACTGCCACTTCAGCTTGCTAATCTTTTGCGCTATATCGACAACTTAAGTTTTTTATCCGATAAATCCTTAATGATACAAAAGTATATAATTTATCCGAATTTTTGATTTACACAAGAGAGTAAGCATAGACTAGTCCACTATTCATCCAAGAACCCTTCGTAAATTGCAATAATCAAAAGATACGTCATTCAATGTTGGCGAGTACCACGCATGCTCGGGGGCGACGAGTGCGGGGGAGCTGCGCACGCGCATCGTGACCCCCTGCCCCCCGCCAGTACCATAACGCGCCGCGCCTACATACACACTCATAAACAGTTTCTATACTAATACAGATTGTTATCAGATTCCTATAATATCAAAATACAGTCCACTACCTAAAACGATTTTCACTTTGTTCTACTAACATCCGTAGGACCTAATCAAGCTTCCCTTCATTCAATATCACCCACATTGCACCAACTACTTTTATGTCCTATGCGTAATAGAAGGCGAGACTATTCACATTCAAGGTCATTACCTAAGTATTTTCTAACCCCCGTATTCATAAACGTCTTATAAGCTCATTATAGCTATAAAAAGTTTATAATTCGTTTATCTTTGTCTATCATCTTGGCATTTATGCTAGTAAGAAAGAGACAAAGTTCATTTTAACTAAAGTCTTATAAGATTTTTATGAATAAAACCGTTAGTATTTAGAAAAGTATTTTTGCTCGATCCGGAATTCAAACGCGACCACGAAACTGTAATACAAATCTATCTTTTGATAATCCCAACTTACTAAGTTCTCAATACACTGCACACCTATATACACTTTCAGTTGAATCACAAAGTTATGGCACTAGATATGAAGGGCGGTACTTGCCGCGGTCGCCGCACTCGTTGCGGTGCTTGCCGCGGTTGCCGCAGTGGCCGCGGGCTACAGCAGCGTGCGGCGACACTCGTCGCGGTAAGCGCCCATTGTGCCCCTGTTTCATGTTTGCCATCTGTAAACACAAATACTTATTATACTCATTGCGGGTCTACGCCCGGGACTTGACTTAATGTACGTACTTTTTGGAAGATAGCAAGAAAAAAACATTCATTTGACGGGCCGGTGGCGTGGTCGGTAAGAGATTTGCTTTTCACGCCGCAGGTCGTGGGTTCGATTCCCACCCAAAACAAACATTTGTTTAAATATGTCTGTTTGTTATGTGTCTGGGTGTAATTATCTATATTTAAGTACATATTTACAAAAAAAAAGTATTATATGTAGTATATTACCAGTTATCTGGTTTCCATAGTACAAGCTCTGCTTAGTTTGGGATCAGATGACTGTGTGTGTTAATGTCCCACTATATTATTATTATTATTATTTGACACAAACAGGAAACACACAATCAAATAACAAATAAAAAAATACATAATAATCTAATGGGACCCATCAGTGTCAACTTTTGGGGGCTGAGTCACCTTTGTTCATAGCAGTACACTTTTTATCTGAACACGTGGTTCCCGGGTGGTGTAAATCCGGTGACAATCAGAATTATACAACAGTCAGAATTAGAAAACCATAACATTTGTAGTCATTAAAAATATTGACTAGTAGACGGAAAAACATAAAAAAAAACTTTTATTTTTTATTTTGTGGTGTGGTGTTTTGGGAAATTGATCAAACAAGTTGTTGGAAATAGTCTAATAATAGTCTCCTTAACCTCGACGGGCCGGTGGCGTGGTCGATAAGATAGTTGCTTTTCACAACACAGATTATGGGTGGGTTTCGAACCCACCCAAGTCAGACCATTGTGTGACGAACACGTCTGTTTGTCTCGAGTCGGGGTGTGATTACCAATATTTAAGTATATATTTACAAAAGAAAAGTATTAGTAATATATTATCAGTTATCTGGTTTCCATAGTACAAGCTCTGCTTAGTTTGGGATCAGGTGGCCGTGTGTGTTAATGCCCACTATATTAATTATTAGAAGAAAGAAGAGAAGTAAGAAGTATTATCAAGTACCTTGCTTTCTGCAACTCAATCTGTCCCTCAAGAGTCTTGGCCAGGTATATAACGAAGAGTTGAGACAGCGCCACTCCGAGCGCTACTGATGCTATCGTGTACAAGTTACGTTCTCCCCAAGACCTCACTATTTCTATACAACCGCTCGTCCAAACTCGTTTTGACGCTTCTGCTACCTGTAATTGTAAGATATTATCAATATCAAATTTAAAGAAAGGCATAATAACAATAAAATAGCATCTAGCAATGTTATACTATACTTGAAACCAGACATTCTTCAAGTCGTTACTATAGATAGACCGTTTAACTCGCGTATCGCCTATCGCCAAGATTCTGACTCCTCAAGCTGCACAGACAGTGATGATGATTCAAGCGATATGGATGTTAGTGACGAATAGTCTTACATTACTTTTATCTGTGGTTAAATATTTCTTTATGAGATTTAATTAATGTTTTATGACTTTGTACCTCAGATGGCGATACGCGAGTTAAACGGTCCGCCTATAATGACTATATTGTGAAGTCAGTAATAAATTTGCATTGTATTTTGATATTATTGTTATTATTATTATATATTTTTTACCTCGGAGCTATGGAGCCAACACGTAAAGGTTCGTTAGACAATTTTGCTCTAAATGCAATGTGGCACCATTATTTGTTATTATATATTATTATTGTTATTATTATATTTGTTATTCCAATGAGAGGCGTTCTTGCAAATATGACATTTTTACTCATTTTTTATAATCAATTTCAACTTTTTTTTAGACATTTTGAACTCAATTTTGATATGATGCCCTTTTTTCAGTTAATAATAATAATCATCAATTTATAAGTTCGTATTTTTATGTAATTTAACTAAGAAATTTTAATAAATTGTGAATTTATTTACTATGATTGCAAGAAATATAAGGATTTGTTTATTTTAATTTTATTTATATTTAGATACAAAAATCGTCTTTTTGACGTTGGATTCCAAGCCCATTAATTATTATTTACGTTTATAACAGCACATATATAGATTGAATTTATATGTGGGACGCACAAGGAAATGGAAACATTTTGTAAGGGGACGTTTAACGTGTTAAATGACAAGTATTCCTTTGGTTACCTACGCCATCTATCAAACTTACTAAAAAGTACGTACTGCATTTTTTATGCTATTTAAAACATTAAGCCATAGATTAAGTAGGTGACAGACAAGAGCCACCTGGTGAACAAATGTAACACTATAAAAAATTACATATTTAGTTTATTTCCATCTAACCATTTTCCAGATTTTTTCCACGTAAACTCATAAACTACTGAACAAATACTGATAAACTTCACTTACAGGGTAATTCTGCACTCCATACCCACACATGATATTAACCAGCCCCGAGGATATATCCGTCGCGTTGATGCAGCACGAGAACGGAACCCCGCACTTTTCTACTGAGGGCGAGGAGCAGTTGAAGTATTCATTCTTCGACCAATCCATGTACCCGTCAGAAGTCAGACCACAGCAGTGAAACTGAAAATATATTCAAGATTTTGTTAAATTACTTTTCTGACGGTACCTAGTGGACAATATCTCTAGACCACACAGATAGAGAGCAAGATTGCAGTTCAGTCAGTCACTTCAACCATTTTTAGTGTCCCACAGCTGGGCAGGGGTCTTCTCTCAACTATCTTACGAGTTGAGAGAGTTTAGGCCTTGATCCTCACACGCTAGCCAAGTGTGGATTGGTGGATGTCACATGTCCTCGAATGATAAGCTCCTAGATATGCCGGTTACTCACAATGTTTTCTTTACCAATATTGCGCAGTGGTGATACATTTCACAAGAGACGTGGGCACGTCTGGGGCCGAAGCCTAGCCAGATCGTCACTCCACCTGAGTTTTTTTTTATTCTGCGATAGGCTGGCGCTTGACTACAACTTGCCTGATGTTAAGCAATGACGTAGTCTACGATGGAACGCGCCAGCCTAGTATACCGATTCACTCGTGATTACGAATGATTATCTGAGAAGGTAGCAGTGGAATGAGCCTCCACATGGACATAGGTATACTGAGACTATGCTAGCAGTAAATACAACAAAATAACCCACTCACATCACTCTGTGCGAAGTCAATGAAGTTCTGCAGATCTGGATCGTCTCTGTACAGGTGTACGACACGCTCTGTGAAGCTGGACTCAACCAGCCCATGTAAGGAGCGAGGGAACACGAACCCACACACAGCACCAGCCATCTCCACCAGGAACAGGATCAGAAGACAGAGGGAGTACTGGAAAGATAGGGAAATGGAGGCTTCACGTCAAATTTAAAATAATTGATATTATAAAAGAAAGCATATTATAAGATTTCAGACTATCTAACGGATAAAAACGCTCGGACTTAAGTCGCTCTAACTGGGCGTTTTCACTGCACAACAAAACATGATACAAGCATAGTCTTATCTCTTTCTACTTATCTATAAACGATAGAGATAGACAGAGCTTGCAATAGGTTTTCTTGTGCAGTGGAAACTAGGGGTAATACAACACACAAAACAAAATGTAATAGATATAAATTAGTTCTACCATTTTTAGTGCCACACTGCTGGGCACGGGTCTTTTCTTAACTGTCTTACGAGTTGAGAGAGTATAGACCTTAATCCACACACGTCGGCTAAGTGCGGGTTGGTGGAAGTCAGATGTCCTCCAATGATTAGTTCTTAGACATGCCGATTTCGTCACGATGTTTTACTTCACTGATATTGAGCAGCGGCGATGAAACAATTCTCACAAAGATGTGTGGGCACGACAGGGAATCGAACCCGCGACCTTATATTGCTATGGCGAGGCCCGGACCACTGCGCTGCTTTAGAATAGATATACTACGACGGAACGCGCCTGCCCAACATACCGATTCACTCGTCACTAGACATTGCACCCGAGCACGTGCTTGCCGGTGCGGGCTAGTCTGGTGGGTGGTCACTAACCACGGCCGAAGCCTACCACCACTAGAATAATGGTTCAGCAACGAGAAAACTTACAAATTTGAGCAGACACGTATTTTCTCTGAGTGCACCAACACATCCTGCGAAGCTGACGATGAAGACTACTCCTCCGAGTAACGCGATGAGCAGACTTATATTCAGCATTAGATCATATATTGTGTCCAGCTGAAAACACATATTTTATACTAACTATTAGCCTCCTTGATCTCACTAATCTTGTTTCTCCATACAAACTTTGGAACCCCGTTTCACCCACTTAAAGGGTGAGTTTTGAAAAATCGTTTCTTAGTGCACCCCTAGACCCCATAAGGAACCTATGTGCCAAATTTAGAGTCTCCAGACCCAGCGGTTTGGGCTCTGCGTTGATATGTCAGTCAGTCAGTCAGTTTCTTCTTTTATATATTTAGAAGATTGTGCAGAGTCACTATAGGCCGACCGTTTAACTCGCGTACCGCCTATCGCCAAGATTCTGACTCCTCAAGCTGCACAGACAGTGATGATGATTCAAGCGACATGGATATTAGTGACGAATAGTCTTACATTACTTTTATCTCTGGTTAAATAGTTCTTTATGAGATTTAATTAATGTTTTATGACTTTGTACCTCAGATGGCGATACGCGAGTTAAACGGTCGGCCTATAGGTTAATAAAACTTTCCCAAGTATTTTTTTTTGTGATCACATGGTAGGTATATTATTTTTTAATATGGTCTGTTAATATTGAGCCGCGCAGTAAGACCACGATAATAGTGTTGAGTAGCGATCGTCGTGTCTACCGCGCGGCTCGTTATTAACGAGTAGTTTTAACGTTTTGTTTCCATTGCAGCTTAGAATATTTAACAGAGAAGTGTTATACTTAAGCAACAACTAGTACTAAATTGTTTCTACCAGTTTTTGGGGGAGGCGAGGTAACCACGTACAGCACACTTACACATGCTCACGACGATTACAAAAAGTTGAGACGTCTTTACAAATGCACTCGTAAATAAAAGTGTTAAACTTTCTAAGCATTTTTTTCGACATAAATATAAATAGTGGATGTCACATGTCCTCGAATGATTAGTTTTTAGACATGCCTGTTTCCTCACAGTGTTTTCCTTAACCGATACTGAGCAGCGGTGATGAAACAATTTACACAAAGATGTGTGGGCACGACCAGGATCCGGACCCGTAACCTTTTATTTCTCGAGACCCGTACCGCTGCCCCACCGCTGCTCATCTCTATCTACTCACTTTAATGAATCCTGTCGCCTGCCATTTATCAATAAACGCGTAGAGACCAATACCAATCAGTAGTCCACCCAGCAACTGAAAAAGAACATTTTACATTATTACTAACATACCAGTAGCGAAGAGTCCATACATACTTCCCTTTAGGAAGTGGTCAATATCAGACATACTTAATAATATATTATGTAACGCCTAAAAGTTTTAAATAGCAACATAAATAAGTATAGCATCAAGTGTACGAACGATCGGTGACGGTAGTGAAGAGATATTATTTTTATAAGTAAGAACTTTTTTGCTCCGGCTTCCCTTTTTCAGATTTACACCCTTCCCCACTGTACATACTGACTGCCATATCAAAATCTTGATGACGGAATTACCATGCCAATCTGAACATCTTTGTTGAATTTGAGTTGAGTCCAGATGATAATATTTGTAATTCCTTTTTTTGTGAGATATACTATTACTGGAGTTCTTTAATATAATAAAAAAAATTGGTTGTTTGTAAAGTAGGTTTACGATCGAGATGTTTACGTGATAACGTCTTATAGGTGATATAAGTTTTTGGGAAGTAAGGAATTAATATTGTTGCCGCTAGAGTGAGAGAGACGGAAGATCGGTCCACTCACTCGAACGCTATGCCAGCCTCCGCTCGTGAGGATTCCGCGTGACAAGTTTCACGGAATGACTGGCAGCGCTCGAGATGAGACGGGAGATCGGTCCGTCTCTCTCTCGTTATACCTGCGATCGCGCTCGTGAGGTTATGGTGTGACACAAGTTTCTGAACATGTCACCCGACTAAAACGATTTTAAAGAATCACATCAAAAAAACTGAGCTAAGTTCAGTCATCCAGGTACTTAAGTTAAACTTCTAAGAATGTGTATAAGTCATGTTATAACCACAAATAAGAGAAACTTCAGACTATTCCATGACTAATTACCATAATACTAATATATAAAAAATCAATGCCACTTTTCCTTGCAATTTTATAACTCAAAAACGGACTTACCTATTCAAACCAAATGTTTAGGCATTGTTCGGACTATTTAGTAGATGGTTTATGTGAAGTTTGCACAAAATCGGTTGAGCGGTTCTTTATTTATCACATTTTTTGTAAATTGTTGAGTGGGCTGAAGCTACCCAGGCGAAGCTGGGGCGGGCCGCTAGTACTAATATATAATGTTGAAAATATGACCTAAAATTCAGTGCAGGTTTTTTATTTTAATGTTTTCGTTTTTTCTGTGTTGTCCCTCATAACACAGGATTTTCCTATCACTGGGTATATTAATTTTGTAGCTTGAAATTTGTTTTTTAAGAGTTCTATTTATATCATCTTCTGTACTTTTATGTAGCGGCAAATAAAAACATTTATTATTACTATTATATTTTCATAAAATCCTTGTCGGCCCTGTAGGTCGCCTGTACTCAGCATAATTAAGTTGCAATGCTTTAATAATTTACTTGAAAAGTACTGCTTCCTACATAACACATTTTAGTGTTTTTAAATTGAATAGATTTCAGCCCATTTTTTTTTTGAACAAGTATAAGTTTATCTGCATTGTATGAAAACATACTTAAGGAGCTTATTTCCAGGATAAAAGTACCCTATATGTTAATCCAGGTAACAAACTACACGAACGCAAAATTTCATTTAGATCGGTAGAGCGGATTTGCAATGAGAGACACAACCACCCACCCATACATCCTCACAAACTTTCGATGCATATTCATGGGATAGTGTAAAAAAAGATGTGTGTGATAATTAAACAAAGCATGATAAGTGAAACAATAGAGCGGAAACAGTCAACAGACTTTTGAAACGAGAGGTTCATACAGTATGAAATTATGATTCACACACCAAACAATGACAATAAGATCGTAAAATTTTCACTTATAATTAGCAAAAAACGAAATTATTTCGATAACAGATGCTAGGAAACATACATAAATACGTTTTGATGTAATAATAAATAGAGGTTCTTACCCAAAATACGAAATTTAACACAAAAATCATATATTTCACACATCCGCTCACATAGGTGAAGTTTGGTCCTCTGCGGCGCTGCATTTTTAACAATATTTATTTATCCGCACAACACAAACTAAGATTATTTATATGGCTAGGTATCCACAATTTACATTATTCGAGACTTCTGTTTATGAAAATTAATATTATTGAGCCAATGTGATGAACTAGAGATGTATTCACTATTCATTCGGTAATTTTTTTGTCTGTTCTTTCTGTCTGTGTAAGTGTCAGAGTGAGTGAGACAGTTAGCAGGGGTGACAGAGAAAGTAACTGTGCAGTGGTCTTGAACTACCATCTGTGTGAATCGGTAAACCTAATAAGTAAAATTGATGTATCGAGACGTAAAATTCTCTCATATAGAAACAATATTCAACGAAATCTCTTCATCGGAAACGTTGAGAATAATTATCTCAAGCTAGATCAGGCTGCAACAGTTACTTCTGCAATATATTATAAAGAAAAACCATTACATACATAAATGTTTATTTTTGTGCAAGTAAATTATTGAAGTTCTCGTTCAGCTAATTTAATAGCGTTCTAGGTTGTGATAATATAAGCAATTTTGTATTTATAAGTGTATTGAATTTATGTTTAGACGATTTAACTTAAGCCACCATTTTGCAAAAATATCAATGGCCGCGGAATCAGTAGGATAAAATAATCAAACTATTTCAAAAAATCCTTTAGTAATCTAAATTTTGACAAAAAGGATGTTCTTCAAAATAGTATCGATACCAACTGATGAAACAGTAAGAAATAAACAAAAATTAATGTTAATCATAGTTGTAGTAGATTATTAAAACTAAGGGGTTTTCGAGTTTCTAAAAAATGTAGGATAATCATATCATTTCGGTATATCGGTAATTTTAATCATTTTAATCAGCAGGACCGTGCCATGTTGGTAGGTTAAGACCACTGAAATGTCATTAACACTGACAATCTGTGTGTAATGTCAAACATGCTTTTTTTGTATGTTTTAACAACTTTAATCTTTTAAGCAGCCATGGAATCTACCTTTTTAATGCACTGTTAACGCTATCTCAGTAACATAAAACTTCCTGCTTTGGCTTATTATGGCTGCAGCAATAGCAACCAACGCCTTAGAAACTATCACAACAACTATGTCATTTTAGCATAGCAATTTACTATATTTTCATAACTTTTTAGGTACTATGTTTTCATAACTCTCCGCACATAGATAGTTGCTTAAAGAAAGATTGTTACATTTAATATATCAAGCACCCCACGCTTTTTACTCTGAATTGAATTATTCTCCTAATAACTTAAATTTTATTATAATTTTATTTTGAAGTAATTAGTTATGATTGACTGTCCGATCTTCTACTAACTCTTTGTAATTAAAAATTATTTTCTACTTTTTAGTTCATAAGGATATTGGGAAACTTTTATTAAATTATTGCATTGTCATCGGTCTTTGATACGTGTGCAAAGTTTCAATTTAATGAAACTTCTGGAAATCGGTCAAATTTATGCTCAAAGATTCCATTACATACATAGATACCTACATAGATACGTGGCGTGGTAAAAAGCTAATACATAAAGTTAACTAGCGGCCCGCCCTCAGCTTCTTCCGGGTAGCTTCAGCCCAGCAAAATGTGATAAATAAAGAACCGCTGAACCGAATTTGTGCAAACTTCACATAACCCATTTATTAAATAGTCCGACCGAACAATGCCTAAACATTTGGTTTGAATAGGTAAGCCCGTTTTTGAGTTATAAAATTATAGAATTAGAAAAGTGGCATTGATATTTTTTATTTAGATAGATAAATTCAAATAATATCGAGCGAGATGCAACGCGGCCTACCGCGTGCGTCAGAATTTAACACGGGAGGTGATATACGCAACTTCTATTACATAAGAATTGTTTATTGCCAGTTTTTGGGGCAGGCTAGGATAGTATTATATTATCTGTGGACGAGGTAACCACGTACAACACACATGTAATGTAAAAGTCGATGCGTCTTTGACTTCACAAATGCACACGTAAATAAAATTAATTCTGTGGTTTTATGAAATCACGGTAAAAGTGAAACTATTTTTCACATTAAAGCCATACATAGTTATTTCTAAAAATTTTTGGTATAATATTCCATTATGGGTATAAAAATCGCTTTATCATCAGCTGTTGCGAACTATAGGCGTCGCCATCACGCGACATGCAACACACAGACGAAAAAGTTTGAGACGATGTAATAAAAGTTTCACTTTAATAAAAGCTACACACAATCACGAAACATGAACATTTTATGGGTATAAACTGTTCATCTACCTCGGCAGAGGTGTGCCTCGCGTGTTCTACGCACAATACCAGTTTCGTATCAAATTTCCTAAGTCTTGGCCCTCCCTACTCTAAAGCCTAAATTCCGTTTTCGTCGCCGAATCGTAGCGAAATTAATTAAAAAAAAGTGTCGTTGGGAAATTTGTTTTTAATTCTAATCACAATTTACCAGTTACTTTACCTACTTAAACATATAATTACGCCACAATTTTGTGAGATTTTGAAAATGGAAAATAATACGATGTGATTTGCATTGTAATAATTTTCTAAATTTCGATAACAATCCGTAAATTCGGTTGACTTACGAAAACTAATAGACATTTAGTAGGTCCCCGAATTTAGTAAAGTAGGTACTTTAGATAAGCCTTGGTAGATACGTGTTTAGCAGGTCTTCAACATGTGCTTATTCTGCTGTTAGCTGCAAAATGAAGTGGTTAGTGGTGTTTAGGTATGTAAATAATATTTAATAAAAATTTAGGCAGATAAAAAGAGACTAGGGGGCTGAGTTCCGGTATTTGGGTGGCTCTTTTATCTATTATATATTAAGATTTCCGTGTCACAATGTTTGTTACCGTACTCCGAAACGGCTTTACTGATTTTTACCAAATTTTATATGCGTATTCAGTAGGTCTGAGAATTGGCTATTATCTATTTTTCATACCCATAAGTGATAAGGGTTGTTCACTCTAACATTTTTTTATTTTTGGTCAATTTTTTTATTTTTTATTATGTGGCTTTAAAAAATACATACGTATTACATTAGTAGGTAATACACGGTACGAAGTTCGCTGGGGCAGCTAGTTTTTATATGAATCCCCACACGTGGTCCCCGGGTGGTGCAAATCAGGTGACAATCAACTGGTTAATAATTATGTTTATTTACTGGTAATTAACAGGTGGTAGGCTTCGGCCGTGGTTAGTGACCACCCACCGGACAACGCCGCACTGTCAAGCGGCTTTGCCGTGTTCTGATGGGATGTCTGGTGACACCATTTAAGGTGGGTCGGGATTGTTGCTCCTTTATGGTTTTTAACCATATGGAGCCTCATTCATTCATTTTCAATTCCGCTGCCCCCTTCTAACCGAAATTCATTTGTTATAGCGATTGAATCGGTATATTGGGCGAGCGTGTCTCATCATAGACTAAATCATTGCGTAATATCTGGCAAGTTGTAGACAAACGCAAGCCTATTTCAGAATAAAAAAAAATATTAATAACCTAACCTAATAATAATTTATTGATTTACCGGACTTTTTCGGTGAGCCGTCCGAGGACGGTTGAACCGATAGAGGGTGGCTCGGAAGTGTTGCTACTTTCTGGCTTTACAGAGTGGAAGGGACCGCCCTCCATAAACTGATAGGATGAAATCCGTACATCATACTACATGATATTAGTTCATGAACTTTATGGGTGTCCTATTCGGTTCGAACGACCTCGAACGGCTCACCGAAAAAGTCCGGTGAACCAATAAAGGGCTTTCCGGGTTAGGTCATCTGCAAAAAAAATATTGTGCTATGTTTTATTAATTTATACGAGATATAACTGTTAATTACACTAACCTAGTAGTACCTATAAAATAAAATAAAATAAAGTCATAGAATAAAATAAAGTGTAGTAAAGAGAAGCGTGGCGCAGCGGTATCGGTCTCGCCTTTAAAATATATCGCGGTCGCGATATAAGGTTTCGATTCCACATCTTTGTTTTAACTGTGTAATTGCTGCTACTCAATATCGGTGAAGGAAAACATCGTGAGGAAACCGGCATGTCTACGGACTACCTAATCATTCGCGGACATGCGACATCCATCAACCCGCACTTGGCCAGCGTGTGTAGATTTTGACCTAAACGCTCTTAACACGTAAGATAGTTTAGAGAAGATCCGTGCCCAGTAATACTCAATACTCAATACTCAATAACTTTATTGACAAATAATAATAATAATAATTATAATGGGACACTGAAAAGGGTTGAATTAAAAGAAAAGTATTAAGTGTATAGTATATACCAGTTATCTGGTTTCCATAACACAAGCTCTGCTTAGCTTGGGACCAGATGACAGTGTGTGTTAATGTCCCAGAATATTTAGGCAGGCTAGTGATTTTTAAAAAGCGCAGAACCGCTGACCATCACCTGGCCATCGGCTCTGTTCAAACTGTATAGGTATAACTGTACACCTGACCTTTAGTAATAGATAAGAATAAGTTAACTGAAACAACAAATTACTGTAAATAACAGTTTATTAGCTAATCAGCAAGATTCAGAACACTTCATGATTACCATAATTTCATAATAATTTTTAATAAAAGCAACCGGGATTTAACCTAACAAATAAGCTAGATTTAAAACACATTATAGTTATAATTATCATAATCGTAATTATAATTTCATTATAATTTCTTGATAACAATTTTAATAAAAACCAACAAGGATTGTACTTACAGTGTTACTGCTAGGAAGGCTGGAGCACAACTGAGTGTCGCAAGCGACACAGGCCTCTTACCTGAGCTCGCTTGCGTCACCAGCGGCGACCCTTACAAACGTGTCGATTACATCACATTTTATCATGACACTAACTACAAAGCATTAAATAATCATTTCAATACTTTTAGGTATTATGTTTTACAGGACAATGTCCAGACACATTTAATTGTCTTATTTAGTCACTTGAGATTTATTGCAACAATATTTAGGAAATACATGTCAAAATCACAACTAACTAAATCAAAAGTAACATAACAATAGTTAACATTAAGAGAACAACTCGTAATGTCTAATTTCACTCAATCAATTGATGGTAGTTATTTGAATAATTATTTATCCGTAAATAATTTATTTAAAATTAACTGGTTTTGATATTAAATAAATCGCTGCGGCGACACGGCCATACTGATGTGCGATGCGTGCCCTGCATCGCTCCTCGTGTCTCCTGTAACGAAGAAAGTAAACATTGTGAGGCTATGTACTTCCACAGTACACATAACCCTATTTTTAATACTGTTTTTTTTTTGTTTGTTTTGTATTCTGCTCACTCCACGTGACAACAGATTAATTTATGAATTTTACTGCTCATTCCACATGACAACAGTAGGTAATTCATTTCACTCGTACAGGGTAGGATGGGTGTGTGATAGGTCGATGCTGAATTAACAGAGGCTCTAAGGATGATGGGACAGGTCGATGCTGTGCTCTGGGCGGTCTCGTACGCCGTGGTACACAGGGGACTATTATTCTTTCAGGAGAGGAATTTGGTGGCTTATTGGACGGCTCCACACGCCAATAGCATCTTTTGTTTATTATTATTATTATTATTTTTTGTGGCTTATTGGACGGCTCCACACGCCAATAGCATCTTTTGTTTATTATTTTTTTTTTTATTATTATTATTATTGTTTTTTTTTTGTGCTTTATTGGACAGCTCCACGCGCCAATAGCATCTTTTGTAACAATGAGGGGACATCACAAACAATGAGGGGACATCACAAATTTATTATAGAAGGAACTCACGGTTATTGAGTTGTACATCTAGTGAAGTTGCGGCGGCAGTAGAGGGTCAGGTTTGCAGCTCGTTTGGAGACGAGAAGTGCTACGGCGTTGGTGTAGCGTCAGAAGGGCCAGTTTGTTGGTTGTCTGGAGGCGACACGGCCGCCTGTGCGGACTTTCCAGGTTGCGAAGCCCGTCGCAGCTGATCATGTGCAACCTTACGTGGCCGCCCATGATGCCGTCACCTTCTTCACCAGATAGCGATCGTATTCGAGAACCCTGCGAACTGTATGACTCCTGATGTCTGCTTCGCTGTTCGGCACGCAACGTAATTGGTGACGGAATCGCGTACAGTGGTAACCATTATTTTGTCAAAATGCCAGAAAATCTGCCTTATTTTGTGAAGAGTCTGCTCCCAGCCGGTCAACCAGTATTAATTAGGCTCCACTGTAAAGACTGGCATAACAATTAGTTTTTGTAAACCGAGGATAGCATCTTGCCGCTCAAATTTAAAACACCATTTTTAAGAAGGTATCCAGGCACCTATGCTTTATAGGCCCCAACTGACTGTCGCGCCTTTGCTCAACATTAACTCAGTCTAGGTTTCTAGTCAGCACATTGACAGTCAGGGGGTCTGGATTTCTGATTAAGCAGTGTGCATGTTGCATCCGCTCGCCTTTCCTGTATTCTAATTCAAATTCAAGATTTCGGAGATATGCCCACCATCTATGAATACGGGGTAGCAAGTGGCCCGAACCACTGGCCTTCGTCGATAGTTCAATAGGTTTGCCCTCTTTTAATGTTGCTAAGACAGCTTTGACGAGCCTCTTCATGAACATGAGTCCATTGCCATCTAACACCTAGTTTAGTTAACTAAAAGAGGCGAAGTTTAATACGTGCAAAGTATGTTATGACCAGCAGGAATATCCTGCCAGCTGTTACTGTATTAACACGCGTTTGTGAGAAACCGCGAGTAAAAATATTAGAACATTTACGAAGTAGAAAAATAAGACAATAATTATTCTATTTCAGCTTTAAGTAAATCATGGTTAATGATAATATCAAACAAAGCAGTTAGCGATCGCATGTGCCCGACATGGTTGGGAACAAAGAGTTGCACTATTTTAAGTAATAAGTACGGTTGAAAAATGTTCGCGCCTATTAAAACATCTGATGTTATTTCATAATTTGAAAAAAACGTAAAATTCTCTCTCAACATTAATACTATCGAGATCACAGAAAAAAAAAGAGCTAGTAATAACTCGCAAATAATTTACTACCTGCTCCGTTTACCTGGCAAGTGGCAACCTACTTGCAACAGATTCACGCTTGACCGACTCGGCGCCGCTTTGGAATACCGCATCGATGTCCATACCGCGTACTTGCATACGCATAGTATTCAAAGTATGCTGTTATCGTGCGTTATGATTTATATTTGAAGTTAAAAGCAAAATGTTTTAAATAATTAATTATTCAGAAAAATAATTTATGTAAAAAGTTAATCAAGACATTTTGTTTTTTTTTTCTTTTTTTTTGGTACTCTTTGAAATAAACGTTGCCGTCCTATAGTCACCAATTGTAACAATTAAGATATCATTGTTCTTTTTTTTTTTTTTTTCTTATTATTATTATTTTTTAGCTCAACTTTTCTATCATTTATAGGGGGGCAAGGTTTAACAGTAAATTGGAGTAAGTTAAATTTCTCTTTTAAGTGAACAATGTTTCTTTGATAAATAAATGATCTTTAAACCGAAGCTATCTCTTTTTCTCTACGATAACAAGTTTCAAAAGTATGACCGGGTTTAGAGCAAAATGAACAAAACCTAGTATCACTTTGTTTAGTTGAAATTGTTACAGGAGCATTACTAGCGACCTTACTACTGTCGTTTACGGGGCTATTTGTTCTATAACGACAATCACGAGAGATATGACCGGGTTTCTTACAAATAATGCAACTGGGGGAATTTCGGTTGTCAATGGAAAATTTTAAACGTTTAGAGGGTGGCTGATTGATACTTTGTTGATTGGGACGCTTTACGCGGATAGAGGACGCTACAGAAATTAACTCGGGCACAGAAGTGGCTCTGGCATTCATAAGTTCAATCCGAAGGCGTTCGTCGCTGACAGTGCCTATTACTGCCTCCACTGCATCATTATTATCAAGTTTATCTTTAGTAACCCGTCTCCACAACATCCAAGATTGTGACAAAAATTCGGTAATATCCTTGCCAGAATCGTAAGTGTGTTCTCTAAACTTTAACACATCCCTTGAATAACGACTTTCAGGCTCAAATGTGGTGATAATATTTTGACGCAACTCATCCCATGAAGACGTCGTAACCAGCCAATTATCGGCCCACATCTTAGCTCGCCCTTTCAGTAAGCTAGTCACCTTCATACGAATATCATAGTCACTGAGCTCGTAGTTAGTTTTAGCAGTGGAAATATGATTACACCATTCGCGTACCCCTACGTTGCCGTCTGGGTCGAACGCAGGTAAAAATATGTCGGTGATTTTAACTTTATCATGCGATTTAAACAGTTTTTCGCTCATATTCTGCATCATCTTGATCATATTAAAGTAAAATTCAGGAGGTACGTTACCGCCCTGTTGTGGTAGATGCACGTTGGCAGATGACGTGGATTGTCCGGGGTCTACAGCACCAGATCTGGGCGCAGAGCTCGCTGGTTCGCCCTGCGCAGTTGCTGGATCAGTTTGCTTTTGCGGATCCATCGTGGCAAGAAAACTGATCAATTGTAGACACAAGAAATCTGGAAGGAAAAATAAATCGGACAGAAAAATAGCAAGTTCCATCCCACTTCTGAAGTCGCATTTCAGGCAGGCTAGTGATTTTTAAAAAGCGCAGAACCGCTGACCATCACCTGGCCATCGGCTCTGTTCAAACTGTATAGGTATAACTGTACACCTGACCTTTAGTAATAGATAAGAATAAGTTAACTGAAACAACAAATTACTGTAAATAACAGTTTATTAGCTAATCAGCAAGATTCAGAACACTTCATGATTACCATAATTTCATAATAATTTTTAATAAAAGCAACCGGGATTTAACCTAACAAATAAGCTAGATTTAAAACACATTATAGTTATAATTATCATAATCGTAATTATAATTTCATTATAATTTCTTGATAACAATTTTAATAAAAACCAACAAGGATTGTACTTACAGTGTTACTGCTAGGAAGGCTGGAGCACAACTGAGTGTCGCAAGCGACACAGGCCTCTTACCTGAGCTCGCTTGCGTCACCAGCGGCGACCCTTACAAACGTGTCGATTACATCACATTTTATCATGACACTAACTACAAAGCATTAAATAATCATTTCAATACTTTTAGGTATTATGTTTTACAGGACAATGTCCAGACACATTTAATTGTCTTATTTAGTCACTTGAGATTTATTGCAACAATATTTAGGAAATACATGTCAAAATCACAACTAACTAAATCAAAAGTAACATAACAATAGTTAACATTAAGAGAACAACTCGTAATGTCTAATTTCACTCAATCAATTGATGGTAGTTATTTGAATAATTATTTATCCGTAAATAATTTATTTAAAATTAACTGGTTTTGATATTAAATAAATCGCTGCGGCGACATTTATTTTTTTATTATTATCATTCAATATTGTGTGATGAACACGATCGAAAGCCTTTGTTAGGTCTAAAAAGAAAGCACATGCTGTCACATGCATGATGACCCTTGTCTATACTACCTACTGATAAAAGAATTTATTGGGTACGTTATAGTAATATATTGCTAAATTAAAAGATTCGTTTTTTCTGAATTCAAACTGTTCATCAGAAAATAAAATATTAGATTAAAAAAAAATAATACTATTGTAGATCACCTTTTCATGTATTTGAAAGAACAGGAAGAAGTGCTATTTAGCAAATTGTATCCTATGTATCATCTTTCTTGAACAAAAGGTTTTATTAAAGCCAATTTTAATTTATCAGGGAAAGTACCAAAAACCGACATTTCCCAATGACATTTAGAAGAGTAAATTTAGAATTGACGGTTGCATTAACATAGACTTAGAATTATTAGGAATTGAATTTGGTAAATGCTATTGAATAGGTGGGCTGATAATACTTGAATAAATTAGCAATACTTATCTCTTGGATCAGAAATCAAGTTTTGGTCAACGCATATTTTTTCGATTTCTATTTCTATAGGTAATGAAGCCTTTGAAATGCGCGTCCACGTATTGCATTCTTTAGCGTCTCGGGTACATTGAACTTTAGAACTTTGTGTTGTTAGAGCATAGGCAACTTCTAGTAATAAATTGTTTCTGCTAGGTTTTGGGAGAGGCGAGGTAACGAATGCACACAAGATGTATGGATTCAGGCAATTCAAATACAGCCTCTTTTCAGGCATGCCACTGAGCATGATCCGCGACTACTCTCGTCCAGCTTACAAATATAGTCACTCCACTTAGTCTAACTTTTGAGATACATAGGTAGTTATTTATGAGAAAATAAAGAAATGGGTTATGGATTTGGTTCATTCAACCGCAGAACATCAAAAGTATATAGAGTTGTTTGCTGTTTTGTGCATTTAATCACCTCCTCAAATTATTTTTCTGATGGTGGACAGGTTCCATGTCAGTTTATGTGCCTTGGTTCTGCCTCTTCCTGCTTTCTACTGTGATTCTGGCTTACAGGATCAGCAGTGGAAGGATTGTCGGTAGTGTATATCCTTAAATGCCATTTACGAGCTAATTTTTTCTTCTTCCAGTGTTGTGGTGGTAGCCTGTGTGGGCGTAACCGTGAGGCAGCAGCGAACGTTCCCAAAGGATTTTATATTTGGAACTGCCACCGCTTCGTACCAGATCGAAGGGGCTTGGGATGCTGATGGTAAACTTTATGACAAACTAATCATCCTTAAATGCCAGAGTTTCCGAGGGTGGGTGTATGGGGTAGTGTTGGTTTCTCTCTTACGTAGAAAATTGCGAACCTATTTTGATGAAATTTAGAACAGGGAGAAAAAGAGACAAGTTTTGGGAAATAGAATAGGGTATATGTTTAGACACCTTATCTGCTTCTTCATATTCTCTCTTATTACTTATAAAGGAAGACTCGTGCCTGCATATTGAACACTGAAGGATTCATGATTTTTTTTAATACCTCAGTACAGATACGTCAATAGTGGCTTTACTATTTTGCAGGCAAAGGAGAAAACATCTGGGACTACATGACCCACACAAACCCAACAATCATTAAAGACGGAAGCAATGGTGACATCGCTGCTGACTCGTACCACAACTACAAGCGTGATGTTGAGATGATGAGGGAGCTCGGACTAGACGCCTACCGCTTCTCCTTATCATGGGCCAGGATCCTCCCTAACGGCTTCACCAACGAGATCAATCCTGCTGGCATACAATTCTACAATAACTACATCGACGAGATGCTCAAATACGGGATCACTCCAATGATCACCCTCTACCATTGGGATCTGCCCCAGAAGCTACAAGAGTTAGGCGGTTTCTCGAACCCTCTCATATCGGACTGGTTTGAAGATTACGCACGAGTTGCGTACGAAAATTTTGGTGACCGGGTAAAATATTGGATCACATTCAATGAACCTAAACAAATTTGCTATGAAGGCTATGGGGCTGACCAAAAAGCTCCTATCCTGAATTCTACTGCTGTGGGGACCTACCTCTGTGCTAAACATTTAGTGCTAGCTCACGCTAAAGCCTACCATGCATATAATAACGACTTTAAAGAAACACAAGGTGGTATCTGTGGTATTACAATCAGTATCAACTGGTATGGACCTTTAACTGATACTCCAGAGGATGAATTCGCTGCTGAGATAAGGAGACAGGGCGAGGTAAGATATTTAATTTGGAAAAATACTATTAAAGAAACAGTTTTTGGCAAATATTTACTGAAAGAAGGATCCAATACACTTAAGTTACCTACAGTGACGTTAGTAGACACATAATAATATGGCATTAACCAGGATGCATAAGATTTGGTCTATGAAATACTTTTGCAGACGAAATGAGCATTTGATTGTGACCTTGACTTTAAAAGATGCTACATTACATAATAAAGGTTGTTTGATGTGATGTTATCGACAAAATCCTAATCATTTTAACGATAATCAATTATCTTTGAAACAGATATTTGTTGACATCTGAAGTGATGGTAATCTTCAGTAGACTATCTTTTTTATCTTAGCGAACATATTTGTTAAACTAGCTGTCTACTTGCGGCTTCCCCTTCGAATAATTATATCAATCAGATATCGCGCAGAAGTTTTATTCCATTCTATTTTAAAACAATTTTAATATGATGTGCTCAGAATTAAGCTAACATAATTTTCTGATTTAAACAGTGGACAAAACAGCCATTCAATTGTAATGCTGTGACCAAGAGAAATAGGGATTCATTTTCATACTACTTAATTAGCTAGATCCGAATGTATTAATCACATTTGTATTGGTGGCTTACAAAGCTTAGTCAAACATTAAATTATAGTTGATTACTGTGGCAATTATCATTTATTCTTATGTTTTCTATTTTCCAGTGGGGTATCTACACTGAGCCAATATTCTCTGCTGAAGGAGGCTTCCCTAAAGAGTTTTCAGAGCGTGTGGCACAGAAGAGCGCTGCACAGGGATATAAGCACTCTCGTCTACCGGAGTTCTCTGAAGAAGAGAAAGCCTTAGCTCTAGGAGCTTCAGATTTCTTAGGCGTGAACCACTACACAGCAGCACTGACTTCAGCTACGGAGTACAAGACCTCGAACCCTGTGCCTTCGTTGTTAGATGATGAGGATGTGGGTTCTTTTGTTCCTGAAGAGTGGCCTCAAGGTGCTTCGAGTTGGCTTAAGGTAAAAACTAAGCACAGTGACAGCTGTGTGTCTTTACGCTTATAGTTTGCGAGGACTAACATAGGCTTCTAGGTGACCCTGGTAACCATACACCTAATCTTCGGCTGGAGGTTAATGTACTCACTGTTGGTAGGCTTTGGGCGCAGCAAGTTACCAGACACAAGGAAAAGATAAAAGAACCAGATGTGTCCCAACGTGAAACCGGGGGGAGCTATAAATTTATAGGAACCGATGAGGTAGCCCGAGCTCTGCTGTTTTGACTTATTGACTACACGAGTATCATCTTCGTCTTTATTATCACTTGCCACTCAGCCACCTCCAACGCTGGCGCAGTATCTGATATAGATAGACTAGTATTTGGTCTTGGAGTCAAAGTTAGAGTGGACATCGAGGTGTTGGTGCGTATGCGTTGGTTGGTGTGGTAACCCTCCTGAGTCTTTGTGCCCAACTAGGTAGTGTCTTTCGCCGCCTATGCAATGAGCAGGACCCGCCCGAGGTTCAGCGGGGAACCATTAGAGTCTCATTGTCATTGATCAATCCGGTGGCGTTGATGCGGCACAACGGCGGATAGAACCCATGGGCATAAAAATGTTGTGGGGTGAGATCTTGATATGGGATGCCTTGCAAGCGACCAGGCCGCGGATTTTGACTTGCCTTGATTACACATAATGTTTTCTTCTAATTTTTCAAGCTGGCGCCAAATAGCATCTACAACGTCCTCACACATCTGAAAAGTATATACAACGACCCGATTATGTACATCACGGAGAATGGTTGGTCCATAACACCTGACAGAGATCTGATAGATGATGACCGGATCACGTACTACAGAGCTGCGTTAGAGAGCGTGCTTGATAGTCTGGACGCAGGTGTCAGACTCAAGGGGTACATGGCTTGGAGCCTCATGGATAACTTTGAGTGGATGCAGGGTTACACGTAAGTATTTTTGTGGTACTCGCTTCTTAGTTTATTCGTGAGATTCTGATGAGTTTGTGTATGAATTATTTCATCAAACTAATAGATAATAGGTTTTGAGTAAGTTTAGTCATGACAAGGAAAAGTACCTAAGTAATTTTCCAAGGATAATAGGAATTCTAATCTACGTCAGACTATATCCAGCTTTGAAAAACTGGATTTATTTGTTTTTTGTGTTTATTTTTTCACAGCGAGCGTTTCGGTCTGTACGATGTGAACTTCACGGACCCAGCGCGCACGCGTACACCCCGCAAGTCTGCGTTCGTGTACAAGCACATCGTGGCGAACAGATACATCGACTATTCCTACGAGCCAGACACCATGACCATGACCATCGATGAAGGACACTGAGACATATCGCGATATTATAGTACAATGTAGGAATTAAAAAAAAATGTGGATAGTACTTACTTATATCGTTTCATTAGAGGGAGACTAAATGTCATAATACCATTTTTGATTTTATCATGAAAAATGTTTTTTTAAGATGAAATCGTAAAATGTTTCATACAACCGGTTCATGCAAGGCTATACTATTCTTAAAACTAGACGTTCGTTAGGTCATTACCAGAGGTCGGAGTAGGTAGATTGATTTTATATACTAGCGTCAAGATATTATAATATGGACATGTCATTTTATCCATAATGTGCGGAAAGTACCGGAATATTTATTATTTAAATGATTGAAAGAATTCAATGAACAATTATTTTTAATTAAGCAAAAAGATAAATAAATTATTTTTAATCCTCATCGGATACGATTTTCATATTTTCGCTTTCAACGTTAATACAATTAAAATAAATAACCGTAATTATTTCTATATTTTCTAATTTTAAAGTATTCCTTTTCACGTCTTTTGAATTGTGTCTAAATTGTGGTATTTTGGAGTCATATCCATATTATTCTCTACGTTTGACGTCAACGACGAGAAATCAATCTACCTACTCCGACGTCTGGTCATTACTAATGGATTCAAATGGATTTCATTAATAAAATGTTTACGTAAAGTGCGCTTGCCTAAATACTATCCGATGGTCAATACCATCATCGCCATCGCTTCAGCCCGGTAGCTCTGACGGAACTGCAACAAATATGATTAATTCTACAATAACAAGTGTTATAGATAGGTACTTACTAAACGACCTTTGTAGTCGAGCGGTGTAAGCCGTCCGATTGGGTTATACTGTGCCCGGGAGGTCGCGGACAATATTTGTGTAACAACAAAAAATTGTTTCGGTGTTTGGTTGGTTGAGAGACTACCCTCCGTGCCTCGGAGAGTACGTTAAGCCGTCGGTCCCGGTTGTTATTTAACACATCTATGACAATCGGTACATGTAGTCAGAAGCCTATATAATCTGACACCTGGTCTAACCATCTCGGCTACTGCTTCCCTTCGGGTTTCGAGGTCTGATAGCAGTCGCTCGTATAATTCTGGTAGCTAGCCGCATCAGCTTAGACTGGGAGCCGACTCCAATAGAAATGGGAAAAAGGAAAAGGGAATGAAGATGATAGATAGCTACTTACAGTTGACGCGTCGTCGAAAGGAATAAATAAGGTCGCGTATTGAGGTTGGGTTAAATGATGAGATGGTTGTGTGCATGTAGCATTTATAGTTAGTAGAAGTCAAAGTGCGCCCGTAAAACCGGTGTCAATACCACAGCTAGAATTTCAAGCTGCTGTGCTAGCTGCAAGATTAGCTAAATCTATAACCAAAGAACGCAGGATGAAGGCAGAAAAGATTTTTTTCTGGAGCGATTCAAGTACTGTGCTTGTGTGGATAAGAGATGATGCGCGTAATTATATACAACTAGTTTTAAGGCGGAGGCGGAGCCGCGGCCGCCCGCGGATGTCGGTTGTCGCGCTAAACCGTTAACCTCTTTTTTCGCAGTCAGATAAAACTATCCTTTCCCGGGTCTCAAACCAAAGAGCATAGACTCGAACTATCTCCATACAAAATTAGTTCAGTAGTGTAGGCGTGTAAGCAACATTTTGAAATCGGCAAGCCCCCATAGGCATGTCCATTAATCTATAGGGGTTTCATAAAAAATATGTCTAACTCGATTTTAGACCATGCTGTAAGTTTTTTATTCAAACAACCAAGAACAAATAAAATTTAAATTTCGATTTCTAATTATCGCATTGAGTTATCAAACATGTCATTGTGTCAAAATAAAGAGTAATAATTAAATGAAAATCACGAAGGAGTATTGATATCAAATTCGAAGAAATTCACCCTCAGAATAATTTCGCAGGCCCGCGTAGTATTAGGATAAAAATAAAAAAAAAATGGAAAAATAAAAGATCTAAAGATGAGACCCTGAACACATTGCTAGCGGAGATTGCGAACATCGTGAACAGTCGACCGCTAACCCACGTATCGGTAGACCAAACAAACCCTTAAGCACTAACACGGTAACACTTTTTGCTAGGTTCTTCTTCTAACTTGCCACATATTGGTATCTTTGGCAACAGTGACAAATATTGCAAAGGCTAGCTGATATAAATAAATAAATAAATAAATATGTTTTGGCGCTGATGGGTCAAAGAGATACCACCAATTATATTACCTCGCACCAAATGGCAAAGTGAGCATCGAAATTTACTGGTAGGTGACTTTGTGCTTATAGTTGATCCAGATGTTCCCTACAATTTATGACCTTAGAGTGCAGGAAGTTATTCCCGACAAAGATGGTCGAGTACGAATGGTAAGCATAAGAACTCGGTCGGGAACATTTACATATTATCGACTACGCGCGTCGTTGGGATCCCGATCGATGGTACGTGATGCGTAGCAAATTGTACATTTACTATCCGCCGTATTGATAAACGTCTTAGAAGCTCATTATAACTTAAATATAATAATACTAGCTTCCGCCCGCGGCTTCGCCCGCGAAATGATCTCACTAATCTTGTTTCTCCATACAAACTTTGGAACCCCGTTTCACCCCCTTAAAGGGTGAGTTTTGAAAAATCCTTTCTTAGTGCACCCCTAGACCCCATAAGGAACCTATGTGCCAAATTTGGAGTCTCCAGACCCAGTGGTTTGGGCTCTGCGTTGATAAGTCAGTCAGTCAGTTTCTTCTTTTATATATTTAGATTTTCAAAAAAAAACAGCGCCATTTAGTCCCAAATTAAGCAATTATATGTGCTTGTGATTTGGTTACCTACTAGGAACGGATACAATACATAAATACATTTTTTTTTGTAATTACACCCAGACACAGAACAAATAATTGTGCTCATCACACAAAGATTTGTCCTGGGTGGGAATCGAACCCAAGACCTGCGACGTAGTAGGTCACTAACTACTACGCTATCATGCCAGTCAAAATAGGTTTATAATTCGTTTGTCTTTTTATATTAGTAAGAAAATTTATTTTAACTTCGTCTTAAAAGATTTTTATGAATAAGACCGTATAAATTTACGTCTCTGCTTGCACCTTAGGATAAAACAGGCGTGAGGGCTGTGTTAAATTATGTTAATATAGAATAGATAATCGTAGATTTTTTTTACTGCAAGTATTATTTAATTAAATTGACGCGAATATCATAAATTGAAATAAAATTGTTATACTTCAAACGAACATTAGTGAAATGTCAAATTGATAGTCCGCCAGCGATCGATATCGAATGCGCTCTGCGACTGTATGTGAATCCGCGGAAAAATTATAATTATTTTGCCCAATAAAGTATTTAGTGATATTATGTGTCTACTTTGCAAGCAAAATCTTGTGGTAGTCTGTCTGTCTGTTAAGCTTTAACACCTACACTACTGAACCGATTTAGATGCAATTTGGTATGGAGATAGTTTGCGTCCTGAGTAAGGACATAGGATAGTTTTTATACAACTGCGCAAAAAAGTTTTTGGTTTTGCGTAATAAGTTAATAACCGACTTTGCAAACGAAGCCGCGCTCGGAAAGTTAGTTATAAAATAGCTCTTCATTAGAATTATGTAATTCTTGACTCAATTTTTTTTTCAGCTAAGAACCAACTCTATCAATTGAGCTATTGAATAAAAATTTGCATCAAAATTGGTCTATTTCTTTGGTCGCTACACGAGAATAAACTTGTACACAGATACACTGAGCGTCGAACATAAGGAACACCCCTCTTTTTGTCGGGGATTAAAATACAAATTAAAAAACTTTTCATTCAGTAACAGGTCACAATTTTATAAGCTAAAATTAATAATGAATATTTTTTTAATTTTATCAGCTGAGATATTGCTACCGTAGCTGACAAAATCGCGGGCGTAACCTAGTCGCTTATATAAAACTTTATTAATGATAATGATAACTATTTAAGGAAATTCTTAGCAATATTCGTCGCAGACGCGTTAAAGATGAGGTGGATAACAGTGTTTAGGTATGTTGTTTAATATTTATGTGTTGTGCGTAGTATCTTTAGAAACATTTTGTGTGCTAACTCTTGTTGAGAAAAGATATATGTGCCTGTGTCGGACTGATCCATAAATTTTAAGTCACTCTGCGAGCTATGGAAAGGGCTATAATCCGAGTCTCTTTGAAGGATCGAATATGAAGTGATCCGACAGAGAACTAATGTAATCGACATAGCTCACCGGATTAATAAGCTGAAGTGGCAGTGGCCGGTCGTATCTGCCGTAGAATTGACTACTGGGTAAACGAGTTCTTGAGTGGAGACCACGAATGGGCAAATGTACCGTAGGATGCGTCAGATTAGTTGGAGTGATGATCACACCAGGGCGGCCGGCGACCTACTGAATGAGAAAAGCCGTGAATCGTGCTCAGTGGCGTACATACTTTAAAAGAGGCCTATGTCCAGCAGTGGAATAGAATAGGCTAATGATGATGTGTATGTCTCTGTGTATCTGTGTAAAAGTTTGTGAATCGTAGTGATTAAGTAAATGATGATTTGGCGAACCATCTCAGCCAGGTTATACAAAGAGTTCACAGCGTGGGAGGTTTAATTAATTAATTTTTTAAATACTTACGTAATTAACAGCGCGTTATTCTTCAATTATGCTTGATAATAAATGACAATGCAGACGAAAGTGGTAGAAATATATACGAACACCATTTTTTTATTGATCACCGTCAATGACGGACTATATAAATAAGATTTTTCATACGTTGTCGTCATTCCTATTAAAAACGGTGTGCCTACACTAACTACAAGTACAATTTGTCAGTTAAACGAAAGGTCTGATTATATATACGTCTTTCCACCGATTTCTTAAGGATGTTCTCAATTCAACTGTATGTTTTTTTTGTATATTATGCGATAATTCCGCTAATTATAGATCATCATCAACATCTTTTTTTGGTTTCTATAGGCATATTTTTCTGGTGGTCTCATTTAAATTTTATAGAAATTGGTGGAGCAAGTTCTGGGTTTTTGTTAGAACATTGAAATTGCTTGTATTTTTTAAATGTATGATTAAAAGCTGAAGAGATTGTGATGGTTTTTTGTTAAGTTTCAAGAACATGAACTCAGAGAAGATAATTTTGTAAAAGTTATGGTGTTTTTAATAGGTGTTTTTTTATTTTTTATTCTTGAATAGGCTGGCGCTTGACTACAACTTACCTGATGTTAAGCAATGATGTAGTCTACGATGGGACGCGCCAGCCCATGGTACCGATTCACTCGTGATTACGAATGACTTTCGGTGAGAAGGTAGCTGTGAAATGAGGCTCTTTAGGGTTGAAACCATAGCCCACCCTCCTAAATGGTGTCACCAGACATCGCCCCGGCACACGGCAAGGCCGCTTGGCGGTGCGGCTTTGTCTGATGGGTGGTCACTAACCACGGCCGAAGCCTACCACCAGTTAATTACCAGTAAACATAATTACCAGTTGATTTTACCCGGTATCTACCTATCAGTCATTTCTGACCGAACTTTCCACTGGCGAAACGTATACAAGAAAATGTTGCAAGCACTATCTATCTCTATCACCTAGAGATAGGTAGAAAGAGATAAAACTATGTTTGTATAATGTTTTGTTGTGCAGTGCAATCGCCCAGTGAGGAAACTTTTTAAGAAACTGACACTGAATTAACAACGGAAATATTATGATTGACTCATACTTGTATGAGTAATCTATTTACATTCCGTTTTTTATATTCTCGTAGCATCCGATAAAATTATTATACGTAGATTATTCATTATACTACGTAATACTTTGAAGAGTATAATAGGTAGTAAAAGTTGTTGATAAGTATGGTTAATTAGTTTTAATTGGGGAAAAAACCTAACACTGTTTACTCGACTTCATCAGAAGGTAGGTTATGTTTTTCGACTGTATGTAAATTTTTTTTTGGCACGCTCTAGAGCCTAAACGGCTGCAGATGCAACAGCATCTGAGCTTGAGAGGTATCATTAAATTCATCTGTCATGTCATGAGAGTGACACTTGGTAATATATTAAGGAATTTGGGCGCTAAATTGTGTTCTCTAAAAAAAGTTTTCAAAATACATCGAATGTGGATTTCTTATTCACAATATATTTTCACTTCTTCATTCAATTAAGATAGCAGAAATTTATGCAGTCGGGTTTTTTAATTATTTACTTTTATCTATCATTTAGTGTCATACAGGCAGCCCATTCTTGCCATGGTGATGTAAAGCTGCGACGATTTCCTAATGACCTCTTATTCGGTGTATCCACTGCTGCTTACCAAATTGAAGGAAGCTGGAACGCTGATGGTGAGGAATAGAGCGAGAGAAAGAAGAGAAATGAAAATTGAGAATTGAATTGATAGTATTGACAATAGTTAATACGATCAATTCTCTAATCAACAAATAGCTTAATATGAAGTAATACAAGTTAAACAATATTCTAGGCAAAGGAGAAAACATCTGGGACAACGTGACCCACACAAACCTAAAAATTATTAAGGACGGAAGCAACGGTGACATCGCTGCAGACACGTACCACAACTACAAGCGAGATGTTGAGATGATGAGGGAGCTCGGACTGAATGCCTATCGGTTCTCCTTATCCTGGGCCAGGATCCTCCCTAACGGCTTAAACAACAAGGTCAACGCTGCTGGCATCCAGTTCTATAACAACTACATTAATGAGATGCTTAAATACGGAATCATTCCAATGGTCACCCTCTACCATTGGGATCTGCCACAGAAGCTACAAGACTTAGGTGGTTTCAGGAACCCCCTCATATTGGACTGGTTTGAAGATTACGCGCGAGTTGCGTTCACCCTCTTCGGAGACCGTGTAAAGCATTGGATCACCTTTAACGAGCCACATGAAATTTGTTTTTTAGACTATGAAATTGCTACTTCTTTTGGTACTTTACCGAACTCTTCTGATGTGGGTACTTACCTCTGCGCTAAACATTTAATTCTAGCCCACGCTAGAGCCTATCATGTTTATAATAATAATTTCAAACCAGTTCAGGGTGGAGAGTGTGGGATTACAATTCATGTCGACTGGTTTGACCCAATGACTGATATTCCTGAGGATAAATTTGCAACGAAAATCATGAGACAAGGATTTGTAAGATATAAATTTTTCAGTAACTGATAATATAACCTCCGCACACCTTGATTAAAAGTATCAAATTTGACTATTTTCTTCCTAATTTAAACTTCTGAATTTGTTAAACTTGTATATATATAATGTACATAGGTACAGGTACCTACACCAAATTCACTGCAACTTGTAACTGACGAAGTACACAAATACTAATATCATTAAAATTATCTTCCAGTGGGGCGTCTATGCTAATCCCATATTTTCCGCTGAAGGAGGTTTCCCCAAAGAGTTCTCGGAGCGTGTAGCACAGAAGAGCGTAGCACAGGGATACAAACAATCTCGTATGCCAGAGTTCACTGAAGCAGAAAAAACTTTAACACGAGGGTCTGCTGACTTCTTTGGAGTAAACCATTACACCACAAAACTAATTTCAGCCTCGGAACACAAGTCTTTATACCCTGTGAATTCTGTATTCGCTGATATAGATGTTGGAATTTACACGCCTAAAGAATGGACACAAGCAGCATCTTCGTGGCTAGCCGTAAGTGTTATAATAAAGGCTTTTCTTGGATGGTATTAAAAAGCCAATAGATAGCCATTTCCCAGTTATTTAGAATTTAAAACAAAACTTCATGTCACAAAGAGTGATCAAAAAGTTTCCAGTTTGAAGTATTTCAAATTCAATATCAATTTCTTCCACGCTGCTATCTATAGTTTTAAGCACAAAGTGCTTAAGCAGCGGAGTGTGGTTAAAGACAAAAGTTTGATTGTCTTTTTTACGTTTCTTGATGTGCTGCTGGTGTGATTTCCAACTCATCGTTACTAAACAAAGCCCTAATTTTGGCGTCTATAGCGACGAATTCTGTAATATCAAAAATAGTATGGAAATAGGTACATTTTGGTCTGATAAATTTAACAATGACAAAAGCTAAATTTCGCCGCTGTAGCAGCCAAATATTTACTCATGATGAACTTGAAATCAGAGCAGGAATCCTAAAAATTACAGATAAGATTTTTAAGGTTGCTGTTTTTCTTAGTTAACTCTTTATTGTATTAAAGACATTTTCTAGCTAGCACCTAACAGCCTCTACAAAGTTCTAACCTATTTAAAAAGTAAATACAACAATCCTGTATTTTACGTCACGGAGAACGGTTGGTCTGTCACACCTGACAGAGGCTTCATAGATGATGACAGGATCAAGTACTACAGAGCTGCGCTGGAGAGCGTGCTGCACAGTCTGGACGCTGGTGTCAGACTCAAGGGGTACATGGCTTGGAGCCTCATGGATAACTTTGAGTGGATGCAGGGTTACACGTACGTATTACCTAAGATTTCATCCATCTGTCAAAGATGAGGCATCATTGGACCGATCCTGTTGTATTTTTTTTTTTATAAAATCAGTTATTATCTTGATGATACTTTTACTTTTAAATTATTATATTATCTTTTGTTTCTCAAAAAGGGCTTCGCAAAGGTCCAGCTAGTGCTAATGCATAAAATTATGGAATCTCACAATTTATAAAGGTCGAATTCGGTGGTCCACTCGTGTTCGCTGAATAACCACGAGGTTCGATTCCCGAGTCGAGCAAATAGGCACTAGGCCCGTCCCCCATTATGTATGGGATATAAATAACCAGCGAAAAGTGGTAGTATTCACCCCTCCGTACACCGAGTATTATACCGTGCGTGAGCGCTATTATGTGGGTCAAACTGGGTTACAATGTTTATCTACAATTTTGATCTAACTTTTTAAAGGTTTTGTAACTAGAGGCTAGAGGCTAGAGTAAATAAAAAGTTTCATTCCGTTTGCCCCTTAGAAAATTTAACACAGAACCGGTATTGCATGCGTTCCCCTCTGCCGAAGTACATGTTTTGTGTTTGTGAGTCGCTTTTATTGATGTGTGCATTTGTAAAGACCCTTCAACTTTTACATGTGTGCTGTACGTGGTTACCTCGCCTCCCGAAAAAC
Organism: Meganola albula; assembly: GCA_936450015.1. Classification (NCBI taxonomy): domain Eukaryota; kingdom Metazoa; phylum Arthropoda; class Insecta; order Lepidoptera; family Nolidae; genus Meganola; species Meganola albula. The sequence goes on along the minus strand of OW388165.1, from coordinate 2,422,393 downwards.
TGGCAGAAACAATATAGTACAAGTTGCGTTCATCATACTCTTGTGTTAAATACTCTAAGTTGATTTTCTACTCTTTTAACAATATTTCGATTCAAACGAGTTCAGAAATATTTAAGTTCTATTTAATTTTTATTTTTCCTTCCTTATATTATTAAGACGACGTTCTAGGAAGTCAATTCTCTTTCCACAGTGAGTGCTTCGGTCTGTACCACGTGAACTTCACGGACCCAGCGCGCACGCGTACACCGCGCAAGTCTGCGTTCGTGTACAAGCACATCGTGGCGAACAGATACATCGACCACTCCTACACGCCAGACACTATGACCATGACCATCGACGAGCGACACTGAAGGAGAGCAATACAGAAGTAGAAAGTTATAAATAAATAAAGCTACATAAATTACGTTTTGATTGATTTTAATACCTACTTAAACTTTGATAAAATACTAACCAGAGTAATTTCTCATTAGTAGAGGTCGCAAATAGGTTGATAATATATATGTATCTACTTGCATCAAAATGGACAAAAATTTTGTGGGCGTTAGAATTTTGCAACTTCGGACATCCGAAGTCGTTGATAGTTTGGGAATGTAGCGCGTAAAGTAAAAAACTTTTTTATTTAATAAATAATGGGATTTTTGTGCTCTTTAAAATTATTCGTGGGGTTTGAGGCATATCCCTTGTATTCTTTCGCTATATGAAATCAGTGTTAGTAATTAATTAGAGGTTGGAATTACCTAGAGTTACTACCTCCAATTATTCTCCCCTCTCCTTATTAGGCACTTTTTTATGGCTTTTGTAGCTAGTTTATTAGGCACTTAAGATGAGATTTCTTGTGATTTTTTTTTAAGAGGCTTATCGACGCAGTGGTAAGTGACCCTGACTGCTGCGCCGGAGCAATGAGTTCGATTTCAACGATCGTATATCGTTGTGTGATGAGCATGATTGTTTTTTGTTTCTGGGTGTAACTTATCTATAATATGATGTATTTATAAATAAAAATATAATAACATGAGTGTAGTACCCATAACTCAAGCAAATATAGTTACTTAATTTGGTACTAGATGGCGCTGCGTTGTGTGAAAAAAGAAAAAAAAAAGAATTTTATGTCATTCAAGCTGCCCCAGCGAACTTCGTACCGCGTATATCTCACCATATAGGAGTTGGTGATAGAAGGGTGAAAATTTTGGGTTGTATGTATTTTCTAATGCCACATAATAAAAAAATGAATTTTTTTTACCAAAAAAATAAAAAATAAGTTTTCGGGGTGAACACCACTTATCACTTAGAGGTTTGAAAAATAGTTAGTAGCCGATTCTCAGACCTACTGAATACGCATATAAAATTTGGTAAAAATCGGTAAAGCCGTTTCGGAGGAGTATACGGTAACTAACATTGTGACACGGAAATTTTATATATTAGATGATTTAAAATCGTTTCCGTAGTAATTTAGTATGTTTGTCAAAGATGAAAGAGCAGAAATTTGTCCTGTAAAACTTTGAAGAAAACTTTTATGAGATCTTAGAGCATTTACCACGGGCAATGTTACGCATAATGTAATGTTATATACGCAACTTTGAGTAGTAAATTGTTACTGTCAGTTTTGTGGGAGGCAAGGTAATTACATGAAGCACACATGTAAAAGTTGAAGTGTTTTTAGATTGAAGATACACACAACATGAACAGTTTATGCATACAAACTGTTCATGTACCTCGCGCAATACTAGTTCCGTGTTAAATATTCTAATTATTCGTTTCACACCTTAACTGGTAGCTAGGTTTAATTAGATAAGATTATTGTAATATTACCATTAATAAAAGATTGTTAAAATAAATGTGTGTTTTTATAACTCCGCGTGACAATAATAAAACGTGATTTTGTTTTTGACGTGGTAACGTCTTTAAAATCGTTTTAGTCGGGTGACATGTCCAGAAACTTGTGTCACACCAAAACCTCACGAGCGCGATCGCAGGTATAACGAGAGAGAGACGGACCGATCTCCCGTCTCATCTCGAGCGCTGCCAGTCATTCCGTGAAACTTGTCACGCGGAATCCTCACGAGCGGAGGCTGGCATAGCGTTCGAGTGAGTGGACCGATCTTCCGTCTCTCTCACTCTAGCGGCATACTTCATTAATTCCTTACTTCCCAAAAACTTATATCACCAATAAGACGTTCACGTAAACATCTCGATCGTAAACCTACTTTACAAACAACCAATATTTTTATTTTTTAAAGAAAATATTGCTAATGAGCCATGTCCACGTTTGACACTGATGGGTCTACGCTGTTTTTGTTCTTGGTTTCGTTTTAGTTGTTTATTTTTTTGTGTAATTTAAATCTTTTGATTGTGTCCACAGACTACTAAGAGAATTGTGTCTGTCATGTTATTGTAGTTTTTATTTACGTGTGCACTGTGTATTGGTAGACTCTTCAGTTTTTACTTATATGCTGTACGTAGTTACCTCGTCTCCCCCTATTTAGTAATAGAAGTTGCGTATAACACCTTCCTTATTAAATGATCTGACTGTTGTATGGTTATTTACGTCACCTACTTCATTTATTGAAGCATGTCAATTGCGCCAGCGTTGACATGAAAACGCCGTTGAGTTTTTTAGTTTTTTACAACTAATCTTTAAAAACTTATATACTTATTAAACTTGACACTGGCAAAATTGCGGAATAATTTCTGCAGAGGCCGTAATTAAAGGAAGAAGAAGAAGAAGAAAACGCCGTCAGCAAGCTGCATTCGTCGTTGAAGTTCTAACACCACTGGCGGCAAACCGCCGGGATGATTTTGCTTTGAGAATTAGAAGGTGGAAGCGCAGAGAATATATGCCTGGCTCACCGGGAAAGGGTAGATAGGTAGATAATGTGAAGAACTCACGTATTTGCTCGGCTTCGAAGGCGCGACCCGCCGATGTTGTATGTCTTCGGTGCACCGTCCACGTACTTGTTTGTTAAATAGCACTAATTCACATGAATGGTGAAACACTTGAGGGTCGACCCGTCCACACACAGTTAATATTTAGAAAAACTAGTACTTTACATTAGTTTTAGTTTAAAAATCAGGAACCGCCACACGAGCGTTGTCGTTACGGCCGAGGTTTATTAAGAAGTCGTCTTCAACGCCATTGGTCGATTTTTCTATGATCGACGCTTGAAACCTTCTCTGATTGGCCGTTGCTTGGCGCCATGAGTTCAATAAAGGAATTTTAAGGAAAGGGAGGGAAAATAAGGAAGGCAAGCCAGAACAACCGCGTAAGTCAAAAATAGCAATTTTTCATGAGTAAACAAATTCAAATTTTATGTCGGTAACATGATAATAGGTACCGTTTCACAATTTGATTATACTTAATATTAGTTCTATCTATGAAGCTTGTTTCTGATTGGCTGAAATAACGCCGATTCATTAGCGAATGGAATTGAAATTTCAAAACCACCAAATTTTGACTTACGTAGTGTTAAAATTCAACGATGATATAGGGTCGGCGCATAAGATACCTACTTACTTTCCCAGTATACAACCAAAGCAATAGAGGAGTGGTGACGCAGCGGTACGCGCCTCGCCTTAGAAATAAAAGGTCGCAGGTTTTATCGCCACTGCTTAATATTGGTTAAAGAGCGAGCTAATCGGCATGTCTGAGAACTAATAATTCGAGGACATAAGACATCCACCAACCCGCGCTTAGTCAGCGTGTGTGGATTAAGGCCTAAAACTCTCTCAACTCATAAGATAGTTGAGAAAAGACCTGTGCCCAGTTGTGGGACACTAAAAAGGGTTATAGTGAATTGAAACAAAGCAATAATTACTGTTCGTTGCGACGGTTCTACTGTGATTAAGTAGGATTTTGTTTTATAACTCCAAAGTCCATCATCAGATCACAAATAAATCTATCTATCTAATCTACACTGCACCCACAATCTAATCTACACTTTGAAACAAAATAAATATATTCAATAAACCCATTTTTGCGTCCTTTGATGTTGATTTCTTTCCATTATCATATCCATGACAACATTTTGGGGGTTGCCTTTGAGTGGGACCTATAGATTTCAATCCCGATTATAATATTATAATAATAATAAATATTCTGGGACATAAACACACACGATTATCTGGTCCCAAGCTAAGCAGAGCTTGTGTTATGGAAACCAGATAACTGGTATATACTATACTTATAATACTTTTCTTTTGTAAATATATACTTATAATAGATATTTACACCCAGACTCGACACAAACACAAATGTTCATCACTAATGTTTGTCTCGGGTGGGAATCGAACCCACGACCTGCGGCGTCAAAAGCAAGTATCTTACCGACCACACCACCGGCCCGTTAATATTAAGGGACTTTGCATTTTTGAGACAAAGCAAATTTTGTGCGTTCAAACGATTTTGTCATAGCTACTACTGGAATTGGCTCTGTTAAGTCTCCTTAGATTACATTACCCGTGATGCTTAGTCTATCTTTATGAGGTAATTTTAAACCTCTCTTCGTTTTCCATGCTGGCTCCCGTTTTGCCTGAAAGGAAGTAGACAATGTAACTTTACCAACTCCTCCTATTATCTTTCTGATTAAATTCATGCGGGATCCAAGACAGTTTAATTGTCCCGGGACTAGGCCTGGTCCAAATCCGAAGATTTTTTACGGTCCCGCTGTCGATCCTGGTTTACAGAAGTAGCAATAGCGAGATTGCGGTGTCGGGTTAAGTTCCATTAAAAAGACAAAGCAAATTCCTTGGAACAGGACCTTTGCCTTACATGCATGTAAAATTGGGTGTGAGTTTTTGTAGAATTACCCCTATTTTTTGGCTATTTTTTAACTGGAGTGTTGAGCAGAGAACAGACAACGCTGGGGTAAACGAGTTCTTGAGTGGAGACCACGAATTGGCAAACGTAGCGTAGGACGCCCTCAGACTAGGTGGAGTGACAGTTTTACAAGGGTGGCTGGCAAGAACTGGATGTGAACAGCTGCTGATTGTGCTCAGTGGCGTGCTTTAGGAGATTCTTATGTCCACCAGAGGTGAATAGGCAATATGATGATGATTGGGCAGATTTAGTCAGTGAAAACCAGGCCTAATTTAAGAACACAGTTACGTAAGTAATGATAGAGTATCAGATAAATCTGACGTGTGCCAATGTTAGTGAAATGAAGTGTCACTTGAAATAGTAACGTGCTCAAGTACTTGTTTTATAAGGTACTTGAAGTTTATGCTAGTTTCTTTCCCTGTCTTTGCTTCCATCCAATGCCTACAATGCCTTCGATGTAATATACAAAAAAATTAACCAGTGAGCAATTTATTTTAACATGTATTTTATTATACTTTTATATGTCTCAGTACTAAAAAAATGAAATTACTAACGAAAGACATTTACTATTGATGCTGATTTTTCTGTCACCTGTGCAACGCCGTATCTGTGCGTTCGCTAGGGTCACTGACCGCTAATTTTACGCCGCGAATTTTTAATCGATATTATTACGAATAGATCGTCTACGAATCTTGCGAATAGCTGTATTTATGTCGAATAATTAAATTAAAATAATGTAGGGAAGAATCAATGGACATGTGTTCTATTCTTGATCCAGAAACACGAAAAAAGACCTGGTGGTAACTAGTTAAAGGTACACTATATTTGAATTTCTTAAGCCAAGCAAGGTAAACATACATTTTTGCAGAACTGATCACATATTCATACTTGGCCTATGTTAAAATAACTAATTTATTCAGAGATGTGTTATGTATGCTAATATTATAAAGATGAAGTGATTAGTGTCAATTAATTCATAATACTTAATTCAATTACAAGTCATATGTTGAGTAGAAACATTATTCTAGTAAAAAGTTTTTTAGTCGAATTTTATACAACTTTGTGTATACAATATTAGTTGGTATTATCAAAGATTGTTTGTTGAGGGTTATTAAAGTCATCCATTCTTATAAATTATCGTACTTTTGACTGCATATACATCAAGATTGTCTTAACAGGGGGCACTTATTCACGTGACAGATATAGTCTCTACATGATAACGTACCCAAAAACTGCATAGGATATATAAGGCTGTTGCCACGAACCAGTTTAGTACGTGCTAATATGAAGTGGGTAATAGTACTCAGGTAAGAAATCTAGAAAATATATTTATTAACAAATAAAAAAAAGGCCTGACGTGACCAGAGGGCTGGCCTACATCTTGGTCAAAGAATAAGCGTTGCCATACAACGTGGCAATGCTGCTAGCCTTCTGGACACATTCCCCCAAGGCCTCGATTCGGAGGCATTTTATGACGCCCTATCTAATTTTTAAGATAGAATTTTAGAATTTATTTATTTATTTTATTTTATAAGTTATCCTTTGTGACTTATTTAATTAAAAAGAGCCTTATATTTCATGCAAAGGTATACAATTGGTTTTAACCCGAATGCTCCAGTAGGTTACGTTTTTCGAGTAGTATGTTTATTTCATTGGCACACTCTAGAGCCTAGACGTCTTGTCCCATCTGAGCTTGAGAGCTATCATTAGATGCGTCTTAGCCATTAAAATGACACTGGGTATGTACATAAAAATTATATAAAAAAATTGGGATTTTTCGCCCCAAATCAGTTTCAATTCAATTAAGTTAGCAGATGTTGACTCAGTTAGGTGTTTGATTTTTTAAATTACTTTGCTTGTTATAACCCATCTATTTTATCTGAGTGCATATAATCCTTTGCTTACACGATTATATTAATCTATATTTATATCATATTTACTATAAATTATTTAATTGATAATCTTTACTACTAACATCTATTTATTTAAAACATTATTGACAATGTACATTGTACCTGAATATGTATCTTTAAATCTCTAGGACCATCCAAATTGACATGCTTACTACTCTATCTGTATAAATATGTTTAAACCTTTTAGTTAAAATCTAGTTATAATCTAGTTATTTTACCAGAACAACTCTTCAGGTAAAGGCCTCCTCCAAAGATTCCTAAAGTTCTCTATTTTGGGCTATCTGTATCGAAGTATGACCTGCGCAGGTACCACAACATGTAAAAGCAGTGTTGTGGGAGCTGCGGAAGAGGGATACCGCTATACAATGTGTAGAGCAACATCTCTTTCGTGCAACTGCAATAATAATACTTCTCAGTGTCACAGTACAGCTGCAGTTAGTCTTGTTGATTTTGTCTTGCCATCTTGTAAGCGGTTCTTTTATAGCGTTTATCCTTAGCACCTGCTCAAGACGTCTTTCTTTAGTAGAGCTACATGTCCCGCCCATTTCCATTTCAGTTTCATTGATGTTTTAGTTTAAAGAATCAGTAGCTTTCGTTAGGTTTCTAATTTTTTGTGTTTTTTATATGTTACTGCAACGTGCCTGATGTTAAGCAACAACGTAGTCCACGATGGAACGCTTTAGCTCAGTATACCGATACCATCGTGATTATGAATGATTTTCGGTGTGAAGGTGGCAGTGGAGTGAGGCTAAATATGGTCAGAACCCTAAAGGATGTAAGATAAGTTTAATAATATTTTTTTTTAGTTTGGTGGCAGTAGCCAGCCAGGCTGCTGAGGGGCAGCTCAGAAGCTTCCCTGATGACTTCTTGTTCGGTACTGCCACTGCTTCGTACCAAGTGGAAGGTGGTTGGGAAGATGATGGTAATACTCTAAAATTCGTATATTGTAAACTATTATGTCAACTCTATATTGGTTTACCAATAACAGTTAATGTACTTTGAAGGCAAAGGAGAAAACATCTGGGACTACATGACCCACACAAACCCAACAGTCATCAAGGACCTAAGCAACGGTGACATCGCTGCTGACTCGTACCACAACTACAAACGTGATGTTGAGATGATGAGAGAGCTCGGACTGGACGCCTACCGCTTCTCCTTATCCTGGGCCAGGATCCTTCCTAACGGCTTTAGTAATGAGATCAACCCTGCTGGAATAGAATACTATAATAATTTCATCAATGAGATGCTCAAATACGGAATAACTCCAATGATCACCCTCTACCATTGGGATCTGCCACAGAAGCTACAAGAGTTAGGCGGTTTCTCGAACCCCTTAATATCGGACTGGTTTGAAGATTACGCACGAGTTGCGTATGAAAACTTCGGCGACCGTGTTAAGCACTGGATCACCTTTAACGAGCCTAATGAAATCTGCTACCATGGGTACGGTAGCACAGGTCTAGCTCCTATCCTAAACGCTACTGGTGTGGGGACCTACCTCTGCGCCAAGCACTTGGTTTTGTCTCACGCTAAAGCCTACCACGCGTATAATAACGACTTCAAACCAACCCAAGGTGGAGAGTGCGGTATAACTATTGAAGTTTTCTGGTTTGGACCAGCTACTGACACTCCTGAAGACGAATTCGCAGCTGAAATAAAGAGACAAGGAACAGTAAGTAATACATAATTTACCACACGAAGTCATCCTACACTGTATTATTACATTATCTGTGAGCCTAAAGAACCATGAGTGGAATATTAAGCCACCTGTACCGGCCTAATGTCGTTCGACAAAAAATTTCCTTAATGAGATCGAAAACGTATCTCATATTTTTTCCTTTTGAACAGTGGTAGGTAAACATGGAATAAGCCGGCTGTTTCTGGCATTCAGATTTATAAAAAAAACTTATCTACACCACTTAAAATATCCTAAAAAAGCATCATAAGTTTCTACTTGTAAGGCAGTTTTAATCGATAGTTTTCGATCGCGTCTAGCAAAGATCGCTTTTTGCAGTATCATAACACTGACACGATTAGCTACTCATGGCCATAAGCCATAGCGCAATGCAAGTTTTACTAACTTCTTGCATTATCTACATTACCTACGTGACATAATTTGAACACCAGTTGATGTGTCACTGCTAAAGAGTTTGCAGGAGTAGCTTTCCACTTCGAAAAAGTTAAGTTAATTGTTAGGGACTAATTATTTAATGCATTTTTCAGTGGGGTCTTTATTCCGAGCCCATATTCTCCGCTGAAGGAGGTTTCCCTAAGGAGTTGTCAGAACTCATAGCAAAGAAGAGCGCCGCACAAGGATACAAAAACTCTCGTCTGCCTGAGTTCACTGAAGAAGAGAAAGCCTTGGCCCTAGGAGCTTCTGACTTCTTTGGAGTCAACCATTATACCACAAACTTGGTGTCAGCTACGGAGTACAAAACTGAGAACTATGTACCATCTTTGTTTGATGATATGGATGTTGGTGTGTATATACCTGAGGAGTGGCCCATAGCAGCGTCTGAGTGGTTAGCTGTAAGTATATACCATAAAGATGTACTATAAGGAGAAATACTTTTTTTGTTGTCTTCGATTTCATCTGGTGGAAACGTTTGCTATGTTTAGGTCTTGTACGTAATAGGTTCATTCCTAATTCCGAACTGCAACAAAAATTTTCTGTAGGCATTAGGAACGACCTTTTGCTCCAACTGGAATTGGAACCTTTCGGTTATTAGGTAACCAAATGAGTCAGACGAATGCAAACGTTACTTCAGAAATTTGGATGTTTATATTTTTATGATTGTTGGGACATTTGTCTGGATTTGTAAAATTATTTTTTGTTTGAAGAAGGCAAGTTCTAAAATGACCAAAATAATTTAGAATTTCTTTTAAGTAATTATGGAAGTACTAGAGTTTTTAACAATGTTATTTTGTTTAATTTTCCAGCTGGCTCCCCGCAGTCTGTACAACGTCCTGACTCATCTCAAAAACAAATACAACAGCCCAGTATTCTACGTGACAGAAAACGGCTGGTCCATTAGTCCTGATAGAGACCTGATGGATGACGACAGGGTCAGATACTACAGAGCGGCGCTGACGGATGTCCTGGATTGTTTGGAAGAAGGAGTCAGGCTCAAGGGATACATGGCATGGAGTTTAATGGATAACTTTGAGTGGATGAGGGGATATACGTACGTATTTTTTATTTATTTATTTGATTCGGGCAACTAGAAAATATTACTATTAACCGCTAGTTAGTAAATCTTCAAGAGGCGACACCCTTCAGCCCAAACTCTTCTTTGAGGAAGGTCTCCAGATGTTGCCTCAGAACTCGCACTACGATTGATTTGAAATTCGTGTTGTGACGAGATTCCAAGTGTTGAACCCTCAAAGTAAAGCTGGTCTTTACCTTGATGTAATCCACGATGTCCTCAGCTTTAGTGTAATGATGTAATCTGGATATGTACCGCTGCGTCGTAGATATCGCTGGACTCAGTAACATGTTCGGTCCAGATAGCTCAATACCACACTGATTCCTACTTGGAGGCTTCTGCCTCTTCTTCTTCTCCACCGCTATGAAGCCGTCCTTGTTTTGTCAGTTTAACATGTACGTTTATTTAAAATATATTGATTTTAATTGGTTATTTGCTAGTGGTCGTTAGCGTGATTATTTAATATCTAAAGTCGAGTCCAGAATTTGCAGATTTTTCTATTACTTTGCGAGAAAAGCATTGCTTGAAGTAATTTATCATCATCATCATCAGCCTATACAGCGGATCGTGCTCAGTGTCGTGCCTTAGGAAAGGCCCACCACTGAGCACGATCCGTGGCTTTTCTCATCCGGTTCTTGCCGGCCGCCCTTCTCAGATCGTTACTCCCCCAGTGTGAGGGCATCTTAAGCTAGGTTTTCCATTTATCATATCATATGGAAAATATTATAGCTCTACTAATACAGGGTCATGACACAGTGGTGTCAGCCTCACCTTCAAAATATTATAAGGCCGCGGGTTCGATCCCGGTCGTGCCCATACCTCTTTGTGTAAATTGTTTTATAGCAGCAGCTCAATATCGGTAAAGAAAATTATCATGAGGAAACTAGCATATCTAATAACTAACATTCGAGGATATGTGACTTCCACCAAACCGCACTTGGCCTGAGTGTATGGATTAAGATCTATACTCTCTCAACTCGTAAGATATTTGAGAGCAGACCCATGTACAGCAGTGGGAAACTAAAAAAGGTTGAACTGAGAACTTAAAGTATTTTTTTAGCTTAAAACATTTATTAATCCCACAGTGAACGTTTCGGCCTGTACCACGTTGACTTCGAGGACCCAGCGCGCACGCGTACACCCCGCAAGTCTGCGTTCGTGTACAAGCACATCGTGGCGAACAGATACATCGACCCCTCCTACGAGCCAGACACCATGACCATGACCATCGACGAGGGACACTGAAACAGACTGATACAAACTTATATCCTAAGCATAATTTGTTTTACAATTTTGAGTAAACAAATTAAAACCTTCAACATATTTTATTTAAACATTGTCTGTTTGTCTTGAGTCTGTGTTATACATATATGAAAAGTAGTTCATGTAGTAGGTATCAGTGGCGAAGAGTAGAAATTTGAAAAAGGGATTACGGCGCAAAATAATTGGTCAGCTACGCCGACTTTCAAACTTTTAACGAGTACGTACGAGAGCTGCGGTGGCACAGGCAAAGCCTTAGAAATATAAGGTCGCGGGTTCGCATTCCAGTCGTGCCTACATCTTTGTATGAATTGTTTCATCGCCGCTGCTCAATATCATAGAAAACATTGTGAGGAAACCGGCATGTCTAAGAACTAATCATTCGAGGAGAGATGAAACAATTCACACAAAGATGTGTGGGCACGACCAGGATATGAACCCGCGATCTTATTTTTCTAAGGCGAGTCCCGTACCACTGCGCCACCGCTGCTCGGGTGTGCTTAGCCGGCTGCAACTATGCGTTCCGGACAGATATGTGTGGAGGCGGAGACTCCCGCCCCTGCTGGCGGTGCCAGTGGCCAGAACCAACTTAATGAGCAAAACACCACTGGTCAAAACAATCTCCACAATGAACAAAGTTCATGAGAGGATAGATATATTCGAGCCATTGGAGTGATCCCGCAAAAGTTATTTTATATATGGTTGGTTACTTGTAAATATTGTCCAGTTGTAATATTATATGACAGGCCGGTGGCGTGGTCGGTAAGATGCTTGCTTTTCACACCGCAGGTCGTGGGTTCGATTCCCACCCAAGTCAAACATTTGTGTGATGAACATGTCTGTTTGTCTTGTTTTTTTACAATCTACAAAAGAAAAGTATTATATGTAGTATATAACCAGTTACCTGGTTTCCATAGTACAAGCTCTGCTTAGTTTGGGATAAGATGATCGTGTGTGTTAATGCCCCACTATATTATTATTATTATATATTACTAGCGGACCCGGCAGACGTCGTTCTGCCCGGTAAAGCAGTGCCATCTACCGGGTCTCAGACCTACCGAATATAACCAATAATAAATAATAGGTATCTAACCCGGTTTTCGGCACTTCTTCGTTTTCTAAATTTTCTTTTTTTTTAATTTTTCTCTGCGTTAGAACCATCCTCGTACTTAAAGGAATATTTAAAAAAAATAATTAGTGAAATCGGTCCAGCCGTTCACGCGTGATGCCGTGACAACGGAAAACGGGTTTCATTTTTATATATATAGATATATTTAGTAGGATAAGTACCTAATATTGTTAGGTAGTCTTATGTTAGTATTGTCTGCCACACTATTGCATTGGGTTTTTTGCCTGTAAGGATAGTGTAGGAATTGTAAATCCTATCCTATGCTACTAACCTACTAATATTACAAATGAGAAAGTAAGTGTGTGTGTGTGTGTGAAGTTTTGTTACCATGTATCTCCACAACCGCTCAACCAATGTTAATGAAGTTTGTAACGTAGGTAGTGTAAACCCTAGAATAGGACATAGGCTAATAATATTTTCAAATATCATCCCCTAAGAGGGTTAAATAGAGGGGTGAAGTTTGTAATTGTATTCAACTTTTTATTCCTTGGTCTTATTCATTTAAAATTCGGTACACATAAACTTTATGACAAATTATGAGATACGGGTTTTTTATTTATCCATAATTACCCCCATGGGGTGTGGAAAATGAGTTTTATTGGAAAAAAATAAAGTTTGTCTGGATCTGTATAGTCTCAAGTCCGATTCACTCCAAATTTGGCCCACATATACCTTAAAAGAAATAATAAAACACGTGTTTTTTATTTTTCCAAAACTATCCCCAGGGGGAGTGTAAAATGAGCTTTTTTGGAAAAAATAGATATTGCGGAACTGTTTAGTACTTTAAATTCGGTATTTATATAGCTTAGAACAAATAATGAAACATCTTTATCGTAATACTACGGGTGAAGCCTGAGAAATTATTCTGAGGGAGATTTTCTTTGAAGTTGATATCAATACTCCTTCGTGCTTTTTAGCTAAATTACTTTTTATTTTGACACAATGACATGTTTGTTAACTCAATCTGATTAATAGAATTCCAAATTTAAATTTAATTTATTCTTGGATATTAAATGAAAAACTTACATTAGTTATGGTCTAAGAGCCGTAGAAAAACGACCTTCACCGGTGTGACAACCAAGTGCGACATATTTTTTATGAAACCCCTATAGATTTATGGACATGCCTATGGGGGCTTGCCGATTTCAAAATATTGCTTACACGCCTACCTACACTACTGAACTAATTTTGTATGGAGATAGTACGAGACCCGAGAAAGGATAGTTTTATCCGACTGCGAAAAAGTAGGTTAAAAGTTTAGTGAGATAACTGACATCCGCGGGCGAAGCCGCGGGCGGAAAACTAGTAAATAAATAAATGTTAGGTTAGGTTAGTAAAATCATTGTAACACATTAATTCAATAGGTAAGGAGTGTCTCGCGACCGCGACCGAGATAAACTCGGTTAATGAATATGTAACTAAAGATATTTATACCAACAGCATTACGAAACCGGTATTTTCCCTCAGTGTTGGTCCAGACAATGTGGTTACCACTGGTGTTGAGGTACGTCATTATATTGTTAATTATTGCAAACACTTTGTGCTGTGTAACTCATTTAATGAAAACAACGCGGACGATGTACCTACTGTGTACTGTGAAATTTAGTTCATTTGAAAAAAAAGTAAAATTGTGCAGAAATCTAAAAATATTTTTTTTTATATGCTTTTGAAATAGTTTTAAATTAGTAAATGTTTTATACACTATACTGCTTCATAAGTAACTAATCCGTAGTAAGTAACTAATCTGTGTGGGCTTGTAATTAACTAATATGTTAACCAAAGGAGAGGTCAAAAGTGGGATAGAATTTTGAACACCAATGTAATATATACCTCATTGGAAAGCTTATTTAATAAGCTGTTAGAATTTAACTAAACACGAATTTTAGGAGCACCCATTTTTGTAAAAATCTAAAAAATGTAATAAAAAAACAAAACGCACATTACCTTTAATTATCCGTTTCCTAAGCAGTATAAATATTGCAATCACGTCAATAATTGCATTCTATTAGAGTACTTTTTTCTTGTAATATTATTCTAGCTGCAGTTTAATGTAATAATGGCGAAAAATATTTGTTATCTTATTAGTGTAACAACAAAACGCGTGGAAAAAAATATAATTACGGGAAACGTCACGATGTCATTGATTAGTTTGATTGACAGCGTCCTAAATAATTTTAATTTTTTTGGTTGCTCAATTGTCATTTGACCATGGGGTTGCCGATTGCAATAATCATAATATTGCATTAAGGATTCTTATTTTCAATTTCAATTTTTAAAATAACGGGAGGGTGTAAAATTATTTTAAATACACCAAAAAATTTAATTAATTATGCTCTATTAACCTTGATTGCTGTTCAAATTTACAATTATTTTAATCCCAGGCTCTATATATTTTTTGAACGTTTCCTTTGCTTACTATAAAACGTTGTGTATGTTAGCCCTCTTAATAGAAATAAATAATAAAATAAATTGCGTAACTAACGTCGACTTTGAAGTATGGCATTATTTTTTTGGATGACAGCCCAATCGGCTGAAAGGGCCTTTATTGGTTCACCGGTTTTTTTTGGTGAGCCGTCCCAGGGCGATCGAACCGATTAAATAATGACAACTGCCTTGAGGGCTCCCTATGAGGCTGTCAACGTTGAAGTATGACACTTATGGTTTATATTCAGGGTCGAAATTAGGTATATACATATGTACTAGCATCGAAAAATTGATATTAATATGGATCTTCCCGGGATTTTTAATGGACAAAAATTTAGTTCGCATTGGAATTTTGCTAACTCAGACATCCGAAGTCGTTGATTTAAGTTTGACAAAGTAACGAGTATCGTAAATATAACTTTTTTATTTAATAAATCAGATGTTTTCTGCTCATCGAAATTAATCTCGGGATTTGAGGCATATCTATTTGATTCTTTTGCTATATGTTATCAGTGTAAGTACTTACACAGAGGTACCTCTGTGTAACTCTACCTAATTCTCATAACTGCAGCGGTATGGAAACCGTAATGTATGGTAATTGATCATATGTGGATGCGTTTGTGTGAACTGGAGCATATACCTATTTTTTATATTACTTAATATGCGTTAGAAAACTAAATAGATAAAAGAAAATTAGACAGGAAAAGTGTTTTACCAGTGCCCAAACTTTGAGAAAGTAAACATAAACCAATTTTAATAAACGCGTATTTATAAAAAAAATTGAAGTACACTGATGCATCAGTAAATCGCTTTTTGTAGAGATTTCTAAGACGATTTTGTATATATGTTCCAGTTTGATGGTAGCAGGCTGTCACTCTGTGTCTAGACCTCCTCGGCACTTTCCTGATGACTTTCTCTTCGGAGCTGCAACAGCTGCGTACCAGATCGAAGGAGGATGGAAAGCTGATGGTATCTTCACAACTATTTGTGCACCAGGGTCTCTTTAGTATTCTAGCTTTCCGATCGCGGCTCCGCCTGCGCGTATGTCAGTTATCGCGACAAACTATTAACTACTTTCTGCGCAGTTGGATAAAAACTACCCTATGTCCATTCCCTGGGTCTCAAACTATTTCCATACCAAATTTCAGCGTTTTGGCGTGGCTCAGTACTTTTGGCGTGAGCGCGACACACAGACTGACAAACAGAATTACTTTCAGATCTATTTATTAAATAAAAATGAATCACTAAATGTTTTGTAGCACCAGTACACCACTCTTTCAATTTATTGATTTACTTGTATTCTTTAGCTTAAAGGTGACTAAGCGTATTTATTATTTTAATATTGATTTGTAGGCAAGGGTGAAAATATCTGGGACTACATGACCCACACAAACCCAACAGTCATCAAGGATATAAGCAACGGTGACATCGCTGCTGACTCCTACCACAACTACAAGCGTGATGTTGAGATGATGAGAGAGCTCGGACTGGACGCCTACCGCTTCTCCTTATCCTGGGCCAGGATCCTCCCTAACGGGTTCACCAACGAGATCAACCCTGCTGGCATCCAGTTCTACAACAACTACATCAACGAGATGCTTAAATACGGAATCACTCCAATGGTCACCCTCTACCATTGGGATCTGCCACAGAAGCTACAAGAGTTAGGAGGTTTTACGAACCCCCTCATAGTAGATTGGTTCGAGGATTACGCGCGAGTTGCATACGAACACTTTGGTGACCGCGTCAAACATTGGATCACCTTTAACGAGCCAAGAGAGACTTGTTACGAAGGTTATGGGAGCACTACTAAAGCCCCCATCCTCAACTCTACTGCTGCGGCAACATACCTTTGTGCTAAGCATCTAGTATTAGCCCATGCAAAGGCTTATCATGCGTATAATAACAGCTACAGGCCCACACAACATGGCCAATGTGGGATCACTATCAGTGTTCATTGGTATGGTCCTCTGACGGACGCTCCAGAGGATCAGTTAGCAGCAGAAATAAAGAGGCAAGGAGAGGTAAGACTTTAGACTTCTGCTTAGTGAAAGCGAAGAGGCTGTAGAAAAGCTAAGTGTATTAAACCCTTTAATCACCAAGCAAAAGCAAATCTCGCAGTACTGCTTTTCGCTTCCACTCAGCATATCTGCTATGACTTAAAGCGGATGCCCATATTCCCCGGCTATATTTACATCCCATACGAGGGTATGCCTATTGCCATTCATCTGGATGAATACCAAACTTTGAGTTACTAGGTACACAGATTTTTCTAACCATATTAGAAAAGTTTTTTAGCCGGTCCTGGGAATAGAACCCACTGGACTACTGAGGCACTTAGCTCACGTCTATCATAAATGCTAAAGCTTTTTAATATTTTTTATTGTTTTTTGACAAACAGATTGATCAAATTCGAATAAAATTTTGAACACAGGATTTTCAAATATATATAATTTTTATTTAGAAAAATGTTTGCTTAGGATACTGAGAAATTACCTTTTTACAACTAACATTATACTTTTTCCAGTGGGGTATCTACGCTGAGCCAATATTCTCCGCTGCAGGTGGCTTCCCTAAAGAGTTTTCAGAGCGTGTGGCGCAGAAGAGCGCTGCACAGGGATACAAAAAATCTCGCCTACCTGAGTTCACTAAAGAAGAGAAAAGTCTAGCTCGAGGAAGTTCAGATTTCTTTGGAGTCAACCATTACACTGCTGCTCTAGTATCAGCTAAGGAGCACAAAAGGCGGGAAGTTTCACCATCTTTATTGGATGATATAGGAGTTGGGATTTTCGTACCAAAAGAATGGCCGAAATCAGCTTCACGATGGCTTGTTGTAAGTATCAAAGGGAAAAAAACAAAACAAAGGTAGGGCATAGAGCAGTTTTTAGAGCAGCGGTGCAAGGCGGTATCTGCCGCGCCTTTGAAATAAAAGGCCGCGGTTTCGATCTCCGCTTGAGAACAAACAACTGTGTGTAAATTGTTTCATCGATGCTACTCAATATCGGTGATGGTTATGGTAACTATGTAACCTATCTTTTTTTCCGGGGGGAAATCCTTTATAGATCCCCCTGCCCCGAGTGGGCGCAGGGCAGGGGATATGTGTGACTCCCTAAGGGTAGCCACTAAAACCCCCCGTGTGTTCCATCCCATACTAATGCCAGGGTTCGCGGGAACACGGGATACTTCCGCAACCCCCGCTTGTGATGGCCCACCTCTGTGGGTCTCTCCACGTCAGGGGGAGGTTCCCCCTGTAACACCAAAAGGGGCGCCCACCTAACCTAATCTAAGAGCATAAAAGATATTTTAAGTTTCATGCATTACCATAGTTAAGCATTCAGCTTGTAGCTCCAACAGCTATCAGAAACTGGAATAGCTGGTCGGTTAAACGTGGACACTAGATAATATCTTCATAAGACACTGGACGTAGGTACAATTATTATTATCATTATTATAGTCCAGGCATTACCTTTTTCACCGGACTCTCAGCTGTAGGGTAATAGGTAGTGCAGAAGTGTCTGCTTCTGCCACACATGTGGTCTACAATATCTGCTGCGTACTTTTCTAGTTAGCTAAGTAACGATTGGCTGCTGCGGACTATATACCCACTACTAAAAGAAGATTATTATAGTATTAAGTATTTTAGAGTTATCAGATGGAGCAGAACTAACGAACCTGCATGATTTCCTTCGACGCCAGGGACGCTGGTTGACTAAATTCTCTCAACTCGAAAGAGAGAGGAGACCCGTACCCAGCAGTAAGGTTTGAAGTAAAGTGTGTGAAGTGATAAGAAAAGAATATTTTTACAGATGGCGCCTAATAGCATCAATAACACTCTTACATTCCTTCACCACAAGTACAACAGTCCGACATTTTATATCACTGAAAATGGATGGTCTACCGCTTTTAATAGAGACCTCATAGATGATGACAGGATCTTGTACTACAGAGCTGCACTGGAGAGCGCGCTGGACAGTCTGGACGCAGGTGTCAGGCTCAAGGGGTACATGGCCTGGAGCCTCATGGATAACTTTGAGTGGATGGAGGGTTACACGTATGAATTTTTAATCTAATACTAACGAAACTAAGCAGCAATGGCCCAGCGGGCCTCGCCCCGGAAATCTAGGGTCGCGTGTTCGATTTCTGGTCGTGAATTGTTTAACTGCTTCATATAGGTGTAGGAAAACATCGCGAGTGAGCCAGCATGTCAAAGAACTAATCATTCGAGGACATGTGACATCCACCAAGCCGCACTTGGCCAGCGTATGAGAATTAGGCCTAAACCCTCTCAGTCTCAACTCGTGAGATAGTTAGGGGGTACTAAAAAGGGTTGAAGTGAACTAACGACACTGTCTCTCCTCCTACTGTTTCTGATTAAATTAGTTCAGGATCCTAGACAGACAAGGATACAGGGACATGGCCGGGTTTCGATACCCTGATGCTTTTCTTACGTGCGCCTGTCGATCTTGGCTTGTAGGAGTAGCATTAGCGACATTGAGGACCACTAAAATTAATAGTACATGAGAGTTAACTCTCCAGACTTTAGTCCTATTCAATGCTAATCAATTTTAGCCGTAATTTTGAATACCTTCAAAATTTAAGACAATTTTCATTGGATTTACTTTTTATCTATAGCTGATTTAATTAAAAGGTCTGATTTTAACAAAATTTTTATTTCAACAGTGAACGTTTCGGTCTGTACCACGTGAATTTTGAAGACCCAGCGCGCACGCGTACACCCCGCAAGTCTGCGTTCGTGTACAAGCACATCGTGGCGAACAGATACATCGACCACTCCTACGAGCCGGACACCATGACCATGACCATTGACAAGGGACATTAAATAAATTAGAGTTTTAAATTTGAGTCTGTATTTTTTTAAATAAAATTCTAATTCCATTGGACTTCTTTTACTTTTAATGATGGATAAAATAGTTGGTATAGAAAAGAAATACACTATATCCTAGACAATCATGACAGTTTTTGTATGGGTTATAGGCATTTTTCTATAGTACATTTTGTGTGCTGTATGCGTACTTTATAGTTTTATACCACTTCTGGGCTCGGGTCTTCTCTTAACTATCATAAAAGTTGAACTGCTAGGATCACAACACGCTTCTTTGGCTTTATCTATGTTTATATATCTGGTCATACATACACAACGTTATTGAATGTTCCTGAAAACTGTCCTATTTCATGCACTTAGATACATCAGCAATAAGACGGGTGTCCTTCTAGGGCGTCATATCCCAACGCAGCGTTAAATTTATGTCCACCTTGAATATATTAGTAATTTAAATGCAAGACGGAGGCAGTAGTTGTACTTACATAATAATATTCTGTCTGGCCTCTTTTCGTGGAAAACCTTTTATTAGATCTCACCTTACGGCATCAGGGCGTGACGCAGTAGTATTAGCAGAACACCGGGGGGTTTTCATGAGTACCTATACGTATTTGGAACAATACCACTTGGAATTAAATCGCACCATCGCACATACAGCACACTAAACAAAATGTAATAGATGTAAGTACTGTATTTAAAGAGGGAAAAAATGCCTACAGAGTTTTTGGCAATATTATTCACGAGCGAGTCAATCACTGCATGGTAGGAAAAGAAATTGGACTAGTTTTATATATAGACTTGCGTCTCAAAAAAATTAAACATTTTTTCTTTTCATTTCATTTCATTGCATCAAGACTCATATACGTATATATTGTGTTATAGTAATTGTTTAGTAAAATTAATGAAATAGTCTCCAAATAAGTTTGGGTACTCAAGAAAACCACCGGTGTTCTTCTTGTAACTGCTTGTAGCTGCGACTTCGTCGTCCCATATGTTTAGATACATACAAAAGCAAATCAGTTTATTCAAACATACAAAAGAACAGATAAAGTAAAATAAAATTTTATTAAATAATGTTTATTAAAAATAAATGACAAACCTGAGTTATTATGTCATTGCTGTAGGTAAATGTGTATACAGATAAAAATATTTGATTTGTTTTAATACATCAAAAATTTGTGTACGAAATTATTTTTCAACAATTAAATAAATAAATAAAAGAGTCTAAAACATAACTATAAAATTGGCTGACTTGTTCATTTAATGTCAATAGACATTTTAGAGCGTTAGTGTCCTTCATCGATGGTCATGGTCATGGTGTCTGGCTCGTAGGAGTGGTCGATGTATCTGTTCGCCACGATGTGCTTGTACACGAACGCAGACTTGCGCGGTGTACGCGTGCGCGCTGGATCCGTGAAGTTTACTTGATACAAACCGAAGCATTCACTGTGAGTGAAAATTCAAATTGAGTGAATAGCAAGAAGCCAATCTCAACAATAGGTAATTCTTTGATTTGATAGCAAAATATTCTTACGTGTAACCCTCATTCCACTCAAAGTTATCCATGAGGCTCCAGGCCATGTACCCCTTGAGCCTGACACCAGCGTCCAGACTGTCCAGCGCGCTCTCCAACGCAGCTCGGTAGTACTTGATCCTGTCATCATCTATTAGTCCACTGTCAGGTGTGACAGACCAACCATTCTCCGTGATGTATACAACCGGATTGTTGTATTTGCTTTTCAGATGTGTCAAAGCATTGTAAATGCTATTAGGAGACAACTAGAAAAAAAAACAGGATTGATTAGATGAAACTCACATTTACATAACGGATTATAAATGGACGAACAAAAACAAAAGCTGAACTAGCGAACTTTGTACACACGGCCACTCGTCACGATATACATATCCAGTATAAGCTGACCTCTCGTTGTACGGAAGTCCTATACAATGCGAGATCAGCTTATACTGGAATTTATAGTTTAATGTTAATCTTCATTGGTCTTTTAAGAATATTTCTCAAGCAAAATCAGCCGAATCGCTTTAGCCGTTCTCGAGTTTTAGTCAGACAAAAGTCAAACCATTTCTATACAGTGTGTGGCCTAGAACCGGGAATGATATTGAAACCTCTTGAGGGTATTAAATTTTTTACACACAATACGAATTTAAATTACGATTAACAATCAGTGTATTATTTAAAAACGATATTAACGCCAACGTTGTCAATGTCGAGGTACAGGGGATAGTAAAAAAAATATCCTAAATTTACGTGAATATCACAAAAAAAATCATTGACAAAAAAAATTGTAACGAATTTTATCGCGGTTTATTTTAGATTAGAAATCCCGACGTTTCTGAAATATTTGTAAGTACTCGAGAAATAAAACACCGACAGTCCGTAGCTAGCTTATATTGCAAACTGACACACCCTAAGACAAGTACAAGTTAACGGTGTTATCCTAAAAGTAAATATAAAAGTGGGTATATCGAAATACATTACAATTCTCCACCCTAATTAATACATAATCTAAATACATAAAAAAATATATAAGCAACGCGATTCGTGATAAACTATACATAGAAAATAATGTAATTACTGCATTATTATGAATCTAAACTTATATAAACTAACACTTAACTGTAATAATTTTTTGGAGTCTTTTTAATACGACATTGCCTCATAGGGCGGGACCGGCTGACTCCTGAAATACCATCACTTGATGTAGGTAATAAAACAGCCTCTGGAGCATCCACACTCGGGGGAGGCAAAGGTTCAATCGCGGTGGGTTGGGATGGTAACATATCGACAGACTCTGTTTCATCTGAATTTATTATACTCATTTTCCTCCGTGGACTCTGAGTCTCAACGCGAGCTGGTGCTGGCTCAACTTGTGTCCTATCGTCAGGACGCTCTGCCTCTAGTGACCTCCGTTCTGTCCCGCTAGTAGTAGGGCAAATCAAAGAACTTCGCGATCGCTGTCTTAACTGGTCAATATGCCTATGATTTTCCCTACCTAACTCATCCACCACCTTATAATCTGTGGAACCCATTTTGTCAACTACCTGCCCCGGACACCACTTTTCATTTCCCCTATACTGTCTCATCCAAACGTCCTCCCCTACCTGTATAGAACGCTGAACCTCTGTACCTACTCTCTGTTGCCTAGCCTGAGCTTTTTTAACTTTATCTTCCCTACACGGTCTTAATGCATCTAATTTTGTACGTAAACTTCTACCTAACATTAATGCAGCTGGACTTTCTCCGGTAGAACAATGTTCGGTATTACGATAATGTAGTAGAAATGTGTTCAAAAATAAATTAACATTTTCTTTCTGCTTAACCGCTTTCTTAATAATTCTTTTTACAGTACGTACGGCATTTTCTGCGGCCCCATTAGAGGATGGGTGATAAGGAGATGAGAAGATGTGCTCAACGCCATGCCTCTTTAAAAACTCCGAAAATTCTTTACTTGTAAATGGGGGCCCGTTGTCAGAAACGATTTGCCTAGGTAGACCCCATCTCGAACAAACTTCAGCAAGTTTTTCAATAGTATAACTGGCTGCCGTACTAGGCACTGGAAATACCTCTAGCCATTTAGTTCTCGCGTCAACCATCACTAAATATATTTTCCCAAAAATAGGACCTAGAAAATCAAGATGCACCCTGGCCCATGGTTTGGAGGGCCAAGACCATGGTACCACAACATGGCGCTGCGGCGCATCCGCCTCCCGCGCGCATACGGTGCATTCCCTACATGTTGCCTCGACCGCCTCATCGATTCCCGGCCACCACACGTAACTCCTCGCAGATGCTTTCGTCTTAACCATACCCATGTGGGGCTCATGTAATTCTTGTAATACCCTAGCTCGACACCCCTCCGGAATAACTACCCTGTGCCCCCACATGACACAACCTAACTCTTCATACAACTCCTGTCGACGGTTGTAATATGGCTGCAATTCCCTAATATCATTCTCTGTAGGCCACATATCGCGAATGTAACTTAAAACCCTACTTAACATTGGATCTCTCATAGTTTGTTGTTTAATAACATTATAGTCTAATAACAATGCATTCTGAGCAAAGTGTAAATAGGTTTGCTCAGGTACCTGCGGTGAGTCATCGCTATTACTCTGCACCGGTAATCTCGATAACCCGTCCGCGCCGTTTTGCTTAGTGTTTATGTATTCTATATCATATGTATAAGCAGATAAAATTATAGCCCACCGTTGTAAGCGACTGGCTGCCATCGCAGGCACACCGCGTTTTGGTCCGAATATGCTGACTAACGGTTTGTGATCTGTACGCAAAGTAAAACGTCTCCCATAAACATACTGATGTAGTTTTTGTAAACAAAACACTATAGCTAAGGCTTCCCTATCTATCTGTGAGTAGTGTTTCTCTGCGTTATTCAATGCACGAGACACATAAACTACGGGGCGGTCGCGGCCGTCGGCGCCGGGCTGCGTCAACACGCCGCCGATGCCGCGCGAGCTCGCGTCACAAGTCAACACTAACGGCTTAACTGGGTCATAATGCGCTAATACCTCCGCACTCGTTAATATTTTTTTAATCTTAGTAAAGGCTCTCTCACACTGGGCCGTCCATTTCCAACATATATTTTTCTTTAAAAGCCCATAAAGAGGTGACAATGTCGTACTCAAATTTCTTACAAACTTAGCATAAAAGTTAATTAAACCTAAAAATGAACGTAATTCCGTTATATCTTGTGGTCTAGGTATATTTAAAATTGCATTTATTTTGTCTTTATCTACTTTAATACCATCTTTAGATATAATATAACCTAAATATTTAACTTCACTGGCCATGAATAAGCATTTCTTTGTTTTTAATTTGATTCCGTGGTCGTGTAATCTTTTAAAAACTTTCTCTAAGGTTTGTAAATGATTATTTTCCGAACCGGATGTCCCTATGATGATATCATCCAAAAATACTTCTACCCCTGGTATATTTGCAAGGAGATTCGACATAATACGTTGGAAAATGCCCGGACTGGATGAAAGTCCGAACACTAACCTATTATACCTAAACAGACCTCTATGCGTATTAATAACTGTTAATTCTTTCGAATTATCTAACTCAATTTGATTATATGCGAGGGATAAATCAATTTTAGAGAACAATGTAGCACCATTTAAACTTACTAATAAATCATCAATTTTAGGCAACGGATATTTGTCGACCAGTAAGACAGGATTCAAAGTAACTTTATAATCAGCACAGATACGGAGTCCACCGTCAGCTTTACGTACCGGAACCAAGGGCGTCGCCCAATCGGAAGACTCGACGGGCTCGATGATGCCCATGCGCAGCATAGCATCCAGCTCCGCATCGACGGGTCCCTTCAAAGCGTACGGCAACGGCCGCGCTCGACAAAACACCGGGGTTGCGCCCTCCCTCAGCCGGAGTGTCGCCTTGCCACCCGTGTACCGTCCCAAACCATCGCTGAACAACTCTTTATACCTATTTAACAAAACATTTACACTGTCACATTTATTGTTAACAACATGGCTATGGTTAACTTTTTGCTGAAAAGATGGGATTTTAATTTCCAACTCTGTTAACCATTGCCTACCTAGTAACGAAGTTGTGCCTCCGTCGATAACAAACAACTCCAAGTACATAATTTTGTCTTTGTATTGCACTTTTGGTCTAATTACACCTAACGGCTTAATATTGCTACCATTATAAAATTTTAATGCTAAGTTAAATGGTTCAATAACTCTGTTACAAAAATACTTATCATAAGTTTTTTTGCTAATACATGAAACTGCCGAGCCTGTGTCTAACTCCATGTTCAAATTTTTATCATCAATTAATAATGATAAGCTCACCGGTGAATAATCGTTCAAACATAAGTGGTGTAATTCCTCCTCCAACTCGTCCGAACTGGAAGATCCTTCCTGTGCGCCCTCTTGCTCACTAGTGCCTTCTTCCACGAAGTGCACTCTGGGCCTTCTTCCTTTTCCCTTGTCCAATCTCGGCTGTGGGCACATTCGCCTCAAATGCCCACTTTGCTTGCATTTACTACAAATAAAATGCTTATAACGGCACTGGACACTCGTATGCCCGCGCGAGCCGCACACGGTGCATCGATCGCCAGCGCTCACGTCTGTGTCCCGCTCCGCGTTCCGCCATTTTGTTCCGCCCTGGCCGCCCCCGCGCTTCGTCCGCAACACATGCACTGTTGCTGCTCCATCCCAGTTTGCCTTCTGGTCCATTACAGCTGCATCACGTTCTGCCGCTTCCAACCCGCAAGCCAGTCTAACAGCTCCTGAGTACGTCAAATTTTCCTCTGCAAAAAGTCTTTGTCTGACGACGTCACTCTTCACACCACATACAAACTGGTCACGCAGGTTTTCCTCCAAATTTCCGCCAAAGTCACAGGTCTTAGCTAGTTTCTTTAACTGCGTTAAGTATTGAGTAACATTTTCATCGTCTTTTTGTCTCGTGAGTCTAAACCGGTAACGTTCCGCCATGACAGACGGTTTCGGTTGTAAGTGGTTTTTTAAAAGTGTAACCGCTTTTTCATAAGTTACTTCTGCCGGTTTGCTTGGACTACACAACGCACTCAATAACTCGTACGTCTCATCACCAACGCCGGCGATTAATGACGCCAACCACAAGTCCTTGTCGACCTTATTCACTTTAAAATACATTTCTAACCGCTCCGTGTACAAAGTCCAATTTCCTGATCTCACATCAAATTCATGTATTTTACCGACCGACATTGTTCAATTTTAACCTCGTCGCCAATGAAATATTTGTAAGTACTCGAGAAATAAAACACCGACAGTCCGTAGCTAGCTTATATTGCAAACTGACACACCCTAAGACAAGTACAAGTTAACGGTGTTATCCTAAAAGTAAATATAAAAGTGGGTATATCGAAATACATTACAGTTTCAAAGTCTTTTTTAGACTTCATGGTAACGGGTTAAGTGAGGTATTTAGCATCCAAACTTATTAATCACAATCACAATTATTACTGACTACCTACAAACATTATAATTTTGAATTTCTTGAATCTTTAGTCTAATCTTGAATTTTTAGTGGATTTTTCTTGGGTTTTGGCACAAGTAAATTAAACACTGGGTCCCAAGCAGGTGCTATAATCCAATCATTTTTTCCGTTGAAATTAGGATGTTTTTAAATTTCAATAGCTTCGCGGATTATTTTTGGTAAGAACCGGTATTCTTTAACGAGTAGGTACCTGTGTTTTATCGAGTCTAAGATAATGGTTGGAGACTTTTTTAATATGTTGAGCGGAACTATTACGTTTTTGCTTTTCATTAGGTATATTAACAAGTATTTTGGTTGGGAAACGAAAAGGGCGGAAAGTTGAAACTTTGAGAATAGCTCTCTGTGCTCTCTCAATTGGCAATAATAAGGTTTTTCCTACCCCACCCCATGACGTTGATAGTTGAGAGGAAACCCGTGCCCAGTAGTAGGACAGTAAAAAGGATTGATGTGAAGATAACTAAGTACTCACGTTTAACCACGATGACGCCGCATGAGGCCACTCTTCAGGCGCGAAGTATCCAACGTCCATATCATCATAGAGCGAAGGCACTGGATTTATAGTCTTGTATTCTGAAGCGGAGATGAGAAACCCAGAGTAATGGTTTACGCCAAAGAAATCTGCACTTCCACGAGCTAAGGCTTTTTCTTCTTCAGTGAACTCAGGTAGACGAGATTGCTTGTATCCCTGCGCAGCGCTCTTCTGTGCGACGCGCTCGGACAACTCTTTTGGAAAACCGCCTTCTTCAGAAAATATGGGTTCAGCGTAGATACCCCACTAGAAAATGTAATAATAATATTTTAGGACAGTTGCTCAAGCATACATACCTGACACTGGTGGGAATTGAACCGGTCTGCGGCGCGGCGGCTCGAAAGCCAAGGGTTCCCTTGCTGCAGCAATACGGGTTTCATACAAAAGTTCCTAATCTCATCGTGCCAGTTTATCATCATGATCAGTTTTTACTTTAGACTATCCTAAATTGTGATCTTCTGCTTTACTGAAATCAATCTATTGAAGGTATCATATACTACGTTGACCAATTCATGGTCTCTTCTCAAGAACTTTATTACTCCATCGGCATAGCAAAATGTCAATGCAGTTATCAATGTTTATACTTACGGTTCCTTGTCTCATAATTTCAGCAGCAAACTCATCCTCAGCAGTGTCAGTGGCCGGTCCAAACCAGTTTACACTGATGGTGATACCGCACTCTCCACCTTGGGTTGGTTTGAAGTCGTTATTATACACGTGGTAGGCTTTAGCGTGAGACAGCACCAAGTGCTTGGCGCAGAGATATACTCCTACAGCTGTAGAATTGAGGATAGGGGCTTTTGTATCACTTCCATAACCTTCGTAACAAATCTCTCTTGGCTCGTTAAAGGTGATCCAATGTTTGACGCGGTCACCGAAGTGTTCGTATGCAACTCGCGCGTAATCCTCGAACCAGTCCACTATGAGAGGGTTCGTAAAACCTCCCAAGTCTTGCAACTTCTGTGGCAGATCCCAATGGTAGAGGGTGACCATTGGAGTGATTCCGTATTTGAGCATCTCGTCAATGTAGTTGTTGTAGAACTGGATGCCAGCAGGGTTAATCTCGTTGGTGAACCCGTTAGGGAGGATTCTAGCCCAGGATAAGGAGAAACGGTAGGCGTTTAGTCCGAGCTCTCTCATTGTCTCGACATCACGCTTGTAGTTATGGTACGAGTCAGCAGCGATGTCACCGTTACTTCCGCCTGTAATCACTGTTGGGTTTGTGTGGGTCATGCGGTCCCAGATGTTTTCTCCTTTGCCTAGAAAACAGTTTTATCATGAATATAACTAAAGCCTTATATATTTTGTTGAAGAACTTATAATGTTTGACAATATCTTACCATCTTCATCCCAGGCTCCCTCAATTTGATACGAAGCTGTGGCAGTCCCAAACAGGAAGTCTTCTGGGAAATGTCGCTGCTGCCTCACAGCAGCTTGGCAAGAGTGGTGCGTCACCACTATCAAACTGGATAAAAGAATAATCTATATCGCCAAATGTGTTTTTAAGCGCAAAACTCGAGAAAATCTAGATGAATAGACCAAAACGGATCTTGTCACGTAGCGTCTCAACGGATGGACCGATTATGATACGCTTTATTATTTGAAAGGTGATGCGACAAACACGGCTCTAAGCTTAAAACTACCTACCCATTTTCCAAGGCAGCAAAGACATACCGTCAGATCTCTTGCCGTCGTCACACGCAGAGCTGCATGGTTCTAGTACAGCTGGCACACGGGCAGCAACAATAGCCCGACGGATTATATCATTTAAAACGCCGTGAAGTCAGGTATGTGCCGTATAACAGGCCGCGATGCCCAAGCCTACCGAGTTATTCTCCACAGAGGTAGTGATGCGTGGCGACGCAGGGAATGCTGAGGCGAAGGCAATCTGCTATGCGGTCAGCGTCCAGCAGCATCCTACGTTTGGTTGAGGCAATAAAAGTTATCTAATTTTTGACTGTAAGATAGGTACATACCTTAGTATAACTAGCCACTTCATCTTGAAGAGCACTTCTGAGATGTGCTTATCTGTCAACATTTATATATTCACCCCTTATCTTAAGAGAATGTCATTGTTATCTGTTTTCATAATATTTTTTTTTTTTTCATTTTATCGTTATCATGAAATTTGATTGTCACACTGAATGGGTGAAGTAAAAGCTGTAATTACTATAGAAGTATTTTTATTTTATTTCTAAGTGTTGAGGAGCGCAGGCGCATACGTGCTATCTCTTTCACGCATTGCATTCATCGCGTCACCAACAGTCAATAGGAGGACAGCAAAACGACGCGATACTCGTTACCTATTGGTCAATGTAATAAATTCGATTTCGTTTCTAAATTGTCAACTAGACGCATTTGAGTTCAATAAAAAATGGCTTCGAACTAAAATCATCTAAAAACCTACCGTAAACCAAAAAAGTACCAAAAATCACGCGGCTACACTAAGTTTTTGTGATTGGAATTTCCTGATCAAAAAATTTTGGCCATCAGCAAATCTGCCCACCAGACACTAAAGTGCAGTAATAGGTAGGTAAGGCGGTGCAGTAATTCGCGCCAAAATAGTAAATGGCCAATAATAAATTCATTTAGGATATATTCTTTTGAACCTACGCCTATAGAATATTTCTGCATTCATATTTTTTTTTGTTTATACATATCTGCTTATTTTTTATATCTAATTTTTATCTTTAAATGGCGTTTGCTCGCAACCGTTATTTCGCGGTTACTGCACTTTAGTTTCTGGTGGACAGAAATGGTAACCTGAGTCAGATGTAAGAACAAAGCATTTGGAATCGTAGTAAGTAGGAAGTACTATATAGTTAATTTACCTATTAGGTATTTTTTTTGGGAAGCTTTGAGTAAAACGAGAATCAAGTCACATGCAGAATCTAGTATACGATACCATTATTTTGAATCAGCTGCACTGCACATAATAATAACATGTCGTAGTAATGGTACCCGTGTTGGCAGTTTTATTTTTGGGAAGACGGGATGTGGAAAAGGGGCATACTTTCGTCAAAACCGTCGCATATTTTGAAAACATTTGTAATCAGAAATTTTTAAATATTTAGGATCGTGTTTGAGTTGTCAATTAAGTACATTTACATGACAATAAATAGCAAAAATAGCCATTGAATAGGTACATCACTACATAGTATAAAACATAGTCGCTTTCTTCTGTCTGTCCCTATGTATGCTTAAAACTTTAAAACTACGCAACCGACATGCGGTTTTTTATCAGATAGAGTGATTCAAAAGGAAGGTTTATGTGTATAATACATGCACAATATAGTAGAGAAACACTGATAATTTTAGATGTTTCTGATGCGAGGTCGTAAATTAACGCATTTTTTGTGCTTACATAGCAAACACTGGCTAAACCCTACGAGATATATCAAAATAATGTACTACAGTATTGAACACCTTAAAAAGGTCAACAAAAAAGTTCGGGGCGGTATATGTCTATCTCTTAGGGATAACCCACGATAACCTTTTTTTATCTTTTATTTTCAACCAAAAGTAATGACTTATTTAGAACGCTGCCCGCACGGTCAAGTTATCCTTCAAGTGACTGATTTGGGATTGACGGCCGGGACATCTCGTCCAACACAGTAAAACAAGGACGTCCCGCTATAATCGAGACGTTTGTCAATACTAATAAGTATTAATATATAGTTTATCAGCCGGTAGCAACAACAACAAAGAGGTCGTTATTTATTTTATTTCTAAGTATTTTGTTTTTGTCAGTTCGATGACAATTTGTGAGATTAGATCTGATAATATCACTCTTTATGCATGCTTTTGTATCAATTGTGCTATACAGCTATAATGTGAGAATATCAAAGTTACTATATTACTGTTTTTTCTATGAAACAGATCGAGTATAAAATGCTACATATATAGATAAATAGTGGAAATAATGATGTAAAAAATATTGGTTTTATCATGTGAAGAGGATGGATGATCTATTTATGTTACACTTTTTTTGGTAAAGTAAATTTTTTTGCATTTAGTTACTTTCTGGGTTGAATCATTTAACATAAGTGCACAATAAGTGATTTTAACAAATTTTATTGAAATTAATTTTATATAGACCGTAGTAATATTCAAATTCCCCTAAAATCATTAATTGTTTTCAGATACCTACTTTTTATTTAGTCAAGCGCGTAATTTGAAGCAATTATTATCGATTAAAATAATATAGTAGCTTTGTTGGAAAGCTCCTGCATTAATTAAATAGCGACGTGCTATCCGTCACTTGTTTAAGTAGGTACTTTTGTTAGAAAACCAACACATACAAATAGGTATCTAAACGGTGATTCGCACCACCATCCTAAACAGTTAGCTACCGTGGGCAAAACTTTGTTTCAGAGAGCATAAGGGATCTGTGATGATGAACACCTTAACGCAGAGCTTAAGTACGTCAAGCAAGTAGGTATTGCATGACAACAAGCTCCGAGCACCGCGTCGCCGCAGATCACGTGTAAAACCAGCTACAGTTGAAAGGCAACCTGCAATTCTTCCCTAAATGTATAAGAGGAGTGACCGACAAGATTGGCTATATCCATAAGCGGGCT
Organism: Meganola albula; assembly: GCA_936450015.1. NCBI lineage: Eukaryota > Metazoa > Arthropoda > Insecta > Lepidoptera > Nolidae > Meganola > Meganola albula. Next base: position 2,390,654 of record OW388165.1, on the reverse strand, counting down.
TCTATAAATACTTACTTCAAGCCAAAAACCAAGATAAGTCAATTTTTACCATCTGTCAAGTATCAAGTCCCTCTACAAGTATCAAGACTCTCTTAAATAGGACAAACAAAGAGAAGTATTTGACCCGCGTAAAAGAACACGTAGATGACGTAAACCATCAACGCTCTACAAAATCGGCAGTGTGTGAACATACTGCCCCAACCCAACCATTACCTGAGATTTGATAAAACACAGGTTCTTGTCAAAGAAAACCGGTTCCTACCAAGAATGATCCGTGAAGCTATTAAAATTAAAAACCATTCTAATTTTAACAGAGAAAATGGTTGGAATATACCGTCAGCTTGGCACCCAGTGCTTAAGCACGAACCTGTGTTTTATCAAACTCGAAGCCCAGGATTCTCCCCGTCAAGCTTATTGCAGGCTACTTGGATACGTTACTATAGTTTAGTGAGTTATTTATGTATAGGTAAAATGCGACAAAACAGTTCACCTAGAGACCACCTAAATAAAAGTTTCTTTTTTCTCCCATGGTGTCCCGATGTGTTGAAATTGTCTAAAAACTAAATGGAACGTCGTTATTTTGTCACTTCTAGATAAAAAATGTTTCTGACTTCAGCCCATACCAAATTAAACCACCAGGTACCTAGTTGTGTCATTTGAAAATAATTCGTGTCTAATACTGGAGATCTGAGAAAGCGCATGCATGTGGAAACTGAAAGTATACTTATTCGACTACCCCTTAATCTTACAGACCCAAACGTTGACTGAGTAAAACGAAAAATGTCTCGGTAGCGATTTGTGCTTACTGGGAACCAAAGAATCTTGAGATTTCAAGGTTTTCAGGGCACTATCTGGGTTGTCAAGTGGCCGGGCTCATTCACGTAATTCAATAAGTTCAGCAGCAGTGCAGTTGCAGTTAGGTTTCGATCAGAACAGCCCTTTTCGTATTCTCGTAATTTTGACAACCGCTGTCAGATTCGCTCGCGTCAAGTTCGCGTCACGCGAGCGTTTTAGCGTGTATATTTTATATAAATGACAATCACAAGAATACCATTTTGCACTAAGACGTAAACTTAACTGCAACCACCGCAATTTGATCGGTGCGTCAAGAAATTACGTGAATTACCTAGCCTACTGGTCCTAACACGCACTGTTCCAGTTAATTTCATATTAAACAGCTAGTTATTTAAATTGCTGGTTCCAGTGTATGTTTCTTCAAGGGAATTTTAGATCGCTCATCATGTAATGGATGCAAAGAACTTTTTATTTATCTAGTAGAGCAATGCGGATTCATAGTGATTGGTATCCTTTTACGGCAATCTAGTACTGAGATGTGGAGTTACAATAATGTTCTAGGAACTTCTCTGCAAAACGTGCCGCGTCCTTGGTGCGCAGAGTGAGAGCCAGCTCCAATGCCGTCTTGGCGATGATTGCAGATCTCGTGGACTGCACTATAATCCGGCACTGCTGTGGCAGACATGTCACATGACATGTAGTGCTGGGTAGAGCGAAGGTCATTTATATTTTATTTTAATTAATAATTCATTATTATTACCAATTAATTGTATTCGGTGAGCCGTCCGAAGTCTGGCGAGTTCAATCCTTGTATCGATGCGATCAAACATTCAACTCGCGACTGGTATTTCAAAGCCACGTTCTTTTTCGTATCCCTCCTCAATTCACTCTTTGATTTAATTAGGTTTTAGAGAATTAATATCGAACCTTCAAATTTTAGTTACGTAATATAATGAAATAAAAACCACAATGAACTATGTATGTACAAATAAATATTATTTTAACCAAATCTTATTAGTTAGTTTTCCTCGTCGATGGTCATGGTCATTGTGTCTGGCTCGTAGGAGTGGTCGATGTATCTGTTCGCCACGATGTGCTTGTACACGAACGCAGACTTGCGGGGTGTACGCGTGCGCGCTGGGTCCTCGAAGTTTACGTGGTACAAACCAAAACGTTCACTGTGGGGGAAAAGTAAAAATAAATTCATATTTCTGTACGCCATAGGCGGAATTCTGGAAAGCTATTCTGCAGTAGATTAAAATTTTCTTACATGTAACCCTCCATCCACTCAAAGTTGTCCATTAGGCTCCAAGCCATGTACCCCTTGAGCCGGACACCAGCGTCCAAACTATCCAGCGCGCTCTCCAACGCAGCTCTGTAGTACGTGATCCTGTCGTCATCTATCAGATCTCTGTCAGGTGTTATGGACCAACCGTTCTCCGTGATATACATAATGGGGTCGTTGTATTTACTTTTCAGATGTGTCAAGACGTTGTAGATGCTATTAGGCGACAACTTAAAAAGAAAAACAATATTAATTAGTCGAAACCAACAACGATTTGAACCCACAGAGCAGCACGAGGCATACGAGTTGTTAATACGAAAAAAGTTTTCGAATATTATCAGTAACATGACAAGATAATAAGATAAAATGCACTTATATCTACAAACTATTTTACTTATTCTGTTGTCAAGCCATTTTATTATATTTCTAACAATTCTATTTTCTTTTCAACTAATGTTTTGAACAAAAAATATTGAATACGCATTTTGAAAAGATCAAAATAGTAATGTTGATTTCGTACTAAGGGTACTGACTTGCCTTATTTCAAATTTCGTATACATGCAATCCGATAAAATCATTGCATTATTATAAAGAAGTTCTTTAATTTTAATTTGTTACTAGATTCAAAATTATTACAAAAATCCTTTATAGTTATCAGAATAATAAAAGTAAGACTTGAAATGTTTCACTTCCTGATATTTATACTATATTTATGTCTTTCTAAACATTAATTAAGTATGATTAAGATGATAATTGTCACTTACGAATAACCATGAGGACGCTGCTTGGGGCCAATCCTCAGGCGTGAATGTTCCAGCGTCCATATCATCATACAGTGAAGGCACTGGATATTGAATCTTGTATTCCGAAGCCGACACCAATGCTCCAGTATAATGGTTTACGCCAAAGAAATCTGCACTTCCACGAGCTAAGGCTTTTTCTTCTTCAGTGAACTCAGGTAGACGAGATTGCTTGTATCCCTGCGCAGCGCTTTTCTGAGCAACGCGTTCTGAGAACTCTTTGGGGAAACCCCCTTCTTCTGAGAATATAGGTTCCGCGTAGATACCCCACTGGAAAATTGTGATAGAACTATTTTAGAAACAGATAAATTACTTGAATTTAGCATTTTATACTGGGTGAATTTTGTGTTGCGGCAACTCGAAATCCTAGTGAATTAAAAAGACAGTAGACTAGCCATAGCAGTATGAGTATAGCTACATACACAAGTTCACGTACAAGCTTATCCGAAAAGACTCATCGCGCCATTAATAAGCTCTCTACTTTCGTTTAGCATTTGCCAGAGACTAAGATCTTTTCGGAACCTAGTTTAAAGTCATCCTTTCGTAATCTCCACTTGACAACACCGACGGTATTTAATGACATCAATGTAGGCTTTATCAACTTTTGTCTCATAATTTCAACAGCAAACTCACTACTTCTACTTTACTGACTCCACTAACATTAATCTACTAAAAGTTTCCAATTAGTTAATAGTCTCTTCTCAAGAACTTTATTACTCCATCGGTATATCAAAATGTGAATGTAGTTTAAATCAATATTTATACTTACGGTTCCTTGTCTCACAATTTCAGCAGCAAACTCATCCTCAGCAGTGTCAGTGGCCGGTCCAAACCAGTTTACACTGATGGTGATACCGCACTCTCCACCTTGGGTTGGTTTGAAGTCGTTGTTATACGCGTGGTAGGCTTTAGCGTGAGACAGCACCAAGTGCTTGGCGCAGAGATATACTCCTACAGCCGTAGAGTTGAGAATAGGAGCTTTTGTATCACTTCCATAACCTTCGAAACAGATCTCTCTTGGCTCGTTAAAGGTGATCCAATGTTTGACACGGTCACCGAAGTGCTCATACGCGACTCGCGCGTAATCTTCAAACCAGTCCGATATGAGAGGGTTCGAGAAACCTCCTAACTCTTGTAGCTTCTGTGGTAGATCCCAATGGTAGAGGGTGATCATTGGAGTGATTCCGTATTTGAGCATCTCGTCGATGTAGTTGTTGTAGAATTGTATGCCAGCAGGGTTGACCTCGTTGGTGAAGCCATTAGGGAGGATCCTGGCCCAGGATAAGGAGAAGCGGTAGGCGTCCAGTCCGAGCTCTCTCATCATCTCAACATCACGCTTGTAGTTGTGGTAGGAGTCAGCAGCGATGTCACCGTTGCTTACGTCCTTGATGACTGTTGGGTTTGTGTGGGTCATGTAGTCCCAGATGTTTTCACCCTTGCCTGGAAAGAAATATGAGCTTTTAGATTTTGTCATTATCCTCGCTGGCTCTTTGAATAAATTGTTCCAACCTATCAATATTACAACATAATATGATATGTTACTAGAATGGCACATTTTTACATTTTCTTACCATCTTCATCCCATGCTCCCTCGATCTGGTACGAAGCAGTGGCAGTTCCAAACAAGAAGTCATCAGGGAAGCGTCTTTGCTCCCTTACTGCAGCCTGGCAGATTGCCAACAAACTATAAAGCAACAAATGTGCATTAATTTTAATAGACTTATACACCTAAGCACTGATGAAGTCTAACAATAAAATATATGATCCCGCAGTCAATTGTGTGCTGATTGACCTTTTCTATTCCAATTCACAACACGATTGCTGAAGCTAGGCCTTAGTTATGGTCACGTCACTAAATTGGTTACATAATTGAACGGATACCAGTACTCCTACTACGAATTCGTCAATATAAAAGAAGTTTTCGGATACTGTCTTGAACCTATCAAAATGCTATATTTTATTTTTAATTGAAAAAAGTTAGTTCAAAAAATTTTTTAGGATGTTCTGTATTTCAACTGCACATTTTATGTATAGTATTCAAAACATTTTTAGTATCGACAACTCGTACTAAGGGTAGAGAGATATACATGGAGCTTGGGTGGAGTAGGTATCAAATATATGAACATGCCCGTATTGTTTCAGAATGTAATTAGAGAAAAGAATTATCCATTTTACTGCAGTCGTTCTCAAGTTATACATCGCCAAGCGAAATAAAGATAAATAACTACTTTCTTGTATTCTGTAATAGGCTTGCGCTTGACTACAACTTGTCTACGATGGGACGCGTCTACCCAATATACCAATTCACTCGTAATTACGAATGATTTTCAGTGAGAAGGTGGCAGTGAAATAAAGCTCCATATGGTTAAAAATCAATAAAAGAGCTACGATTTCGACCCACCCTCTTTGATGGTGTCATACTTTACATTATTATAAGAAACGTATAAGAACATGGTGCGAGTGATTGACACTTACCCGATTACGACCAGCCACTTCATGGTAACTCCAAGAGTACTGCGGGCATGTTTGTTTTACTAACCTTTATAATGACATTATCAGATCAATGAGATAAAACACTTCAGTTATCTTACCCTTTGTATATCGATGAGTATGCAGTTTTAGGTAACTAGTTATACAGGATGTTAAATTTATTTATTTGCGTACCTTTTTTCCACTGCATCAGGGTGTTCATCTGCCAACTCACTTGCCAGGCCGCGGCTTCCCTTTCGCATTACTCGAGATTGCTGCCACCCCATGAAATAGTTGGTTACGTGGTTACGTGCATGATAGGGAGATGTCAAGTAACATTCATCCCCTTCCTCTAAAGGTGCGCGGAAAAACAGCACGCCACCTTCTCGAGCTTGTTTCTGATTGATCAACGATTCGGCCAATTCGCAGTCCGCAAGCCACAACTTATGGAGGCTGGCTCATCACGAAATAATACCGCCAGCTTTGTTAAGTAGGATGTATGGTTTAGGTTATAACATTGGAGCAATTCACAAATTCTGACTAGGCACTGCAGCAGTGACCTTCAAAAAACTTGGTTATCATGCGATGGTGCCCCCTCCCCCACCTCTCGCCTGCTTCTCGATAGACTTTACGACCAAGCGTTTATATGCCTTACTCCTTGACTTACACCTATGACTTAAACCTTATATTCCACGTGATTAAATGCTTTGTCATGCTCAGGTCGTCTCTGTCACTGATGTCGATTTAGGTAGCTGTAAATAACGTGAAGAGTCAGCTAGGATTCTTTCTGTAGCTTTGCTGGTCATAGTTACGCCAACATGCCAGACCCAGCACGAGTATCTTGATGATCAAAATTGAAAGAAAATTGAAACCCTCAACGACGTACCTAAAAAACGAGTAATAGTTTTCAAATGAAAAAACCGCACGGAAAACGGTATATCCCACAAGCTTAGTGAGGCAACTAACCTAGATACATGCGCCAAAGTTAAGTAAGGTAAAAATGGGTACATTGAAGACGTCTAGTTGCAGAAATACAAGCCCGCTAAACTACACCCTGTATAATTCCACATTACTTATGGCAACACTGAAATCACATGAAAAATAACTGTAATACACTTATCAGCATCAGTATTGGTCTAATATATAGTATCTTAATGTCTATCATAATTCTATTGACAGGTTCGAGTGTTACTACGTGAGGCCTGTGTAAACACCATGTAAATACTGGCCCGAAGTTGGCTGGGGCAACTATAGGCCGACCGTTTAACTAGCGTATCGCCTATCGCCAAGATTCTGACTCCTCAAGCTGCACAGACAGTGATGATGATTCAAGCGATATGGGTATTAGTGGCGAATAGTCTTACATTACTTTTATCTGTGGTTAAATAGTTCTTTAAGAGATTTAATTAATGTTTTATGACTTTGTACCTCAGATGGCGATACGCGAGTTAAACGGTCGGCCCCCAGAGCTTATTGTCCTGTCCCGGCTATAGTCCTCGCGTAAATGGTCCATCGTACGATTTTAATTATATTAATAATAATAATATTACATGACATGTTCATATTTGAAACAGCAGTCGTAATTGAACTTGTTATTATTTTTATTATTATCGACCAGCACACCACGCCCCAGTGCCTGTGAAAAACATGTGCTCATGGAAAACAGTAGGTATCATACTAAGGTGTGTGGGCACGACCAGGGATCGAACCCGCAACCTTATATTTCAAAGGCGAGGCCAGTACCGCTGCGCCACGCGCCACCGTGAACTTAGAATTTGACAACACAACGACCCCTAGTATAGCGAACTAACAAACCATGAAATAGTAGGAAATAAAATACCTAATCTTACTTATATGATAATAGTTACGGCCTTGATTATAATTATCTTATAATTACACAATTGTTCGTTAGTATCATTGAGAATACGATGCGGGTGACGTGTCTGTGTTTATTAACGTAAGACAAAAATTTTAATTTATTGTATTTTATCGTTTTTAACTGCGGTTTATCGTTATTTGGGCTTAGAACTCCAGCGAGAAAATGCTTTACCTACCAAAAAGTTTTATTTTAACCGTGACGAAAGGAGATGTGTTGTTGAAGTGTGTTTAGTGAACAAGTTGACCCGTAGCGCTTATGTGGATGGATTTTGATGTGGTTATTCGAGCTGAAATAATTGAGACGGTCCTTAGCTAAGTAAACTGAGGTGTCTGTCATAAAATAAAAAAAGTATCTGAAACTAGCTGACGCTGCGAACTTCCCACCGCTTAACAGTGAATTATTATAAAATATATTAACTATAATAATATAAGACAGGACATTAACACACACGGTAATCTGGTTCCAAGCTAAGCAGAGCTTGTATTATGGAAACCATATAACTGGTATATACTATACCTACATATAATATTTTTCTTTTGTTAATATATACTTAAAATATATATTATGATAAAATATGACTATCTAATGTTAATATTACTGGGCGTTTGTACAGCACAACAAAACATAATACAAAATATACAGTCTTATCTCTTTCTACACATCCCTGAATGATAGAGATAGACACAGCTTGCAACATGTTTTCTTGTGAATGTTTTGCCAGTGGGAACTAGGGATAATATGATACTAACGTCTAACTCCACTAACATTTGAACTTTATGATATGGTATTAAAGTTCAAATTGAAGGTTAAGTGTTATAAGCCGACCGTTTAACTCTCGTATCTCCTATCGCCAAGATTCTGACTCCTCAAGCTGCACAGACAGTGATGATGATTCAAGCGATATGGATATTAGTGACGAATAGTCTTACATTACTTTTATCTGTGGTCAAATAGTTCTATAAGAGATTTAATTAATGTTTTATGAGTTTGTACCTCAGATGGCGTTACGCGAGTTAATCGGTCGGCCTATAAGTATTACGAATCGTTTATATGGAAGTATAGAAAGTTGTTGCTTTTAGAATTTTCCGGGCATTTTTTTAAATTTTTCACTGCGTAAAAACCATCCTCATACTTCAAGAGATATTCTAAAATTATTAATTGTGAAATCGCGTCAGCCGTTCTCGAGTTTTGCTCTTAGCAACACATTTTGTGATTCATTTTTATTTTAAAGATGAATTGCTTACGTAGCGATATACAATTTGACATGGTTATAGCACAATTAATGGGGTAACAGAGACAAGAAGAACAACTAAAGAAAAAAAAGAAAAAACTAATCTAAAGAAAAGTATTTTATGTATAGTATTTACCAGCTTGGGACCAGATGACCGTGTGTGTTAATGTCACAGAATATATGTCCCAGAACTCTCCCCTATTTCAAGGGATGAAAATAAACTATCTTCATCTTGGGTCAGTAAGCTGGTTGACCAATGGATAAGGTGTGAATCCCTAAAAGAAGTCGGACACTTTATGTTGTTTCATTATAAAAACTTTATATCTCACTTAAATTGATTAATTATAAAATAATAAAAATAAATTACTTATGTCTGGTTTTCCAAAAATTCAAGGCTCAGGTGAATAGGCATTTACTAAATACACGTGAATTATATTCAATTTAACTTACCATTACTTAAAATCGAGGACAAACTTGACGTCATAATAAAGTAACTTATAAACTTACTTGCACAGTACATTTAACTATCGAAAAAGTGTCTAGATGACCTATTTTTTAGACCCTGTTCAAAATTAGAGGTCTGTCTAAACGGATGGACCGATTTTGATGTAGATTTTGTTATTCGCAAGCTAAAATGACATAGCTAAGAAAAGAATTAGCATAGCGTTAGTATCGCACTGGCATTAGCATAAGCATTCGCATTAGCATTCGCATTAGCATTAGCATTCGCATTCGCATTAGCATTTTCATTCGCATTCGCATTCGCATTCGCATTAGCATTAGCTTTAGAATTAGCATTCGCATTCGCATTCACATTCGCATTTGCATTAGCATTAGCATTAGCATTAGCATTAGCATTAGCATTAGTATTAGCATTCGCATTCGCATAGCATTAGCGTTAGAATTAGCATTCGCATTAGCATTAGTATTCGCATTTGCATTAGCATTCGCATTTGCATTAACATTCGCATTAGCATTAGCATCAGCATTAGCATTAGCATTCGCAGTAGCGTTAGCGTTTTATATAGGCGTTAGCATAGCGTTAGCGTTGGCGTCAGCATAGCGTTAGCATATTGTATTGTCTTAGATTTACGCGAATATCACAAATTGGAATAAAACTACTTTTTAACGGATTCTATCGCGGTTTATTTTAGATTTTAGATCCCGACGTTTCCATTTAATTAAGATTGCAAATGATGACGCAGTCAGATTTTTTTTTTTGAAAAATCTTGCTTGTTTTCAATTGTTCAAACTGTGTTTCATTGTTTTAGAGTTCTCATCAACTGTGACGCATGGACGGATACGAAGAAACGAAAATTCCCACCAAAGTTCTTGTTTGGTGCTGCCAGCTCGGCGTACCAAGTTGAAGGTGGATGGAACAAAGATGGTTAGTCACTTAACCCTTATTAGTGTCTGCTGGGCACGGGTCTTCTCTCAACTATCTTACAAGTTGAGATAGTATAGGAGTAAATCCACACACGCTGGCCAAGTGCGGATTGGTGGATGTCACACGTCCTCGAATGATTAGTTCTTAGACATTCCGGTTTCCTCACGATGTTTTCTTTCACTGATACTGAGCAGCGGCGATGTAACAATTCACACAAAGATGTGTGGGAATCGAACCCGCGACCTTATATTTAATAACCTACAACAAAAAAGAGACGGGTTTTAATTTTATGTGTGTATCTATGTACCAATTTGTGGCCTCGTAGCGACTTGAAGCTATTCTTCATAATAAAAACATACTTATACTGTAACAGGCAAAGGTGAAAGTATATGGGACCGGTTCCTCCATACCCACCCTGAGCTGATAGAACACGGCAGGAATGGGGACGTCGCCAGCGACTCCTACACCTACTGGAAAAGAGATGTGCAGATGTTGCGAGAGCTGGGAGTGGACTTCTACCGGTTCTCTGTGTCCTGGCCGAGGGTGATGCCTTCAGGTACATAGCTTTAACCCTTTTTACTGTCCCACTGCTGGGCACGGGTCTTCTCTCAACTATCTTATGTGTTGAGAGAGTGTAGGCCTTAATCCACACACGCTGGCCAAATGCGGGTTGGTGGATGTCACATGTCCTCGAATGATTAGTTCTTAGACATCCTTGTTTCCTCACGATGTTTTCTTTCACCGACATTGAAATAATTCACATAAAGATGTGTGGGCACTACCAGGATTCGAACCCGCGAAGTGTGAAGGGTGGAAGTCTGAAAAAGGGAAGCCGGTGCAAAAAAGTTCTTACTTAGGAAAATAACATCTTTTCACTACCGTCACCGATCGTTTGTACATTTGATGCTATACTTATTTTTGTTGCTATTTGAAACTTTTAGGCGTCACATAATTTATTTATATATTTATTATTACAGTATTATAACATCCTTACAGCTAACCAATTCGATGTTACAATTTTTTTTTTCTATAAATAATAATAAAGGTACGTAGGTAAGTATTAATTGTTTTTAGATCCTAAAACTTCAATGTAATTTGCCACGCTTTTTGTGCACTCCGTCAGGCTACTGTGAAAATTATCAATATTTTTAGGCATTGTATTAATCAATGTAATAGCTCGTGCGAGAGGAGAAAATTAATAAATAATATTATTATATTAATTATTATTAAATATCTGGATGACCGAGCTTTGCTCGGTATTTTTTTTTTAATGACATTTTCTAAAAATGATTCCTAGCTAGATCGATTTATCGCCCCCGAAACCCCCTACAAGAATTGCTCATTTAAAGATATAAGATATATTATTAAGTACATGTGATACTGACCATTTCCTAAAGGGAAGTCGATGGGAATCGGTTTGTATGGACTGTTCTCACTGGTACACATCAAGGGATACTCATACATTTCCAGTATAAGCTGACCTCGCATTGTATAGGATTTCTGTACAACGAGAGATCAGCTTATACTGGAAATTTATAGCTTGATGTGCACTCTTGTTCCCCAAATGGGTTAAATTCTCGACACTGGTCACACAGGACCTGACCTTGGCACGAAGCCTCAACGGACATAGCCGCAATACCACTTCCAACTGAAGGGTTCCACGAAACGGGCACTCGGGCCGAGCAATAACCGCTCTAAGCGCATTAATCCACAATAGCTCGCACATAGCATATTGCTTCAACACAGGAATGAGTTTAGTACAGCCTCACTTCTAACCACTGTTCTCTGCGTAGAAACGGACTCCCCCGTGTATGTGTAGCCGTGTGTACCAGACCACAATTTAAACTATGACCTCCAATTTGAAGTTATAAAATATATCGGTTTTCTGATGCTATTTTAGTGACCATTATTACTTAGTAAAACAATTGTTGAATTGAATGAAAGGAGTAATATTTATATTATCATAGAAATTATCGTGTTATCTACAATCAAATAAACTTACCTAATTAAAAGAATCCGGTGACGACGGTTTAGCTGGTTATCAGTAACCGATAACTCTTAGGTTACTGTACTAAAGATAATTACTAGCTAAGTCGTATTTACTCGTTGTTTATTTTTAGAAATCGGTACCAAGCAACACATTTAGCGATTCATTTTTATTATAAAGATAAGAATATACTTACAAAACAAAAGTAGTCTATGTATAGTATAACTATTTGGTTTCCATAACACAAGCTCTGTTTAGTATGGGATCAGATGACCGTGTGTGCTCCTGTCCCAAAATATTATAATTATATATCATACTAGCGGACCCCGCAGACGTCGTCCTGCCCGGTTAAGCAGTGCCACCTACTGGGGCTGAAAATAGATTACGACCGATTCTCAGACCTACCAAATCGGTTAAGCTGTTTCTGAGGAAGTGGTTTCTTTTTTCTTTTCGTAAGAACCATTCTTGTACTTCAAGGAGTATTCTAAAAAAACAATTAGGGTTCAGCCGTTCTCGAGTTATGCGCTTACCAACTCATTTTTCGATTCATTCATTGAATTTTTTGTTCTCATTTTCTTTTCTTTTTTCAATTTTCTTGCTATAAACCTCACGGAGCCCGAGACCTTTCCAACGAATGCAAAATCGTGGAAATCGGTTCGTTCGTTCTGGAGTTATAGCGTCAGGAAGGAAAACCCGACTTATTTTTATTTAGTAGATTAATGGGCGCGAACCATAAGCCACCTTCATTATTAAACCTACTTTTAATCTTTTGCAGGTTTCAAAGATTCAATCAACGAGCCTGGTCTCCAATACTACGACAACCTCATCGACGAACTCCTAAAATACAACATCCAACCAATGGTTACTTTATACCACTTTGACCTACCACAACCACTTCAAGACCAAGGAGGCTGGACTAACCCAGCATCATCAGATTGGTTCGAAAGCTACGCGAAAATGATCTTTAAAAGATATAAAGATAAGGTTAAATTTTGGGTAACGATAAACCAGCCGAATTCTGTGTGTGTGGAAGGTTATGGATCCAAGACCTCAGCGCCAGGAGTGGATGAAAAGGCATTGGTGTATGAATGTGTTAAAAATGTGCTGTTAGCACATGCAAAAGCGTATCGATGGTATGAGAAGACATATAAAAATACGCATAAAGGTACGTGTGACATGGGTCATCATCATCACCATCATCATCATCATCACCATCATCATCATCATCACCATCATCATCATCACCAGCCTATCCTAGTCCATGGCTGGACATAGGCCTCCCCTAAAGCACGCCACTGAGCACGATCCGCGGCTACTCTCATCCAGCTCTTACCAGCCCTGCAGAGATCGTCACTCCACCTAGTCTGAAGGCGACTTACGCTTCGTTTGCCAATCCGTGATTTCTACTTAAGAACTCGTTTACCCCAACGGTTCTCGGTTCTGCGGCAGATATAACCGGCCCACTGCCACTTCAGCTTACTAATACGGTGAGTTATAATATCTATTAGGTACTCTGGTTCTCTGTCGGATCACTTCATTGCGTATTCGTTCCTTCAGAAAATCTCTGAGCATTGAACGACTTTAAATCTATGGACAAGTCCTATAGTGAGTGTCGACATTTCGTAACATGGGTGTCTGTAAAAAGCTCTGTTTTAGCCCTTGCCCCTTTAGCCTTCCAACCCTTCCTATCGCTCGCTTCTTCCGTGTTGAAATTGTTAGTTATGTAATTTTTCTCGTCAACTTAAAAATGAATTGCATGTTTTTATTATTTTAGTTTATTATGTATTTTATTCATTATTAAATTATTTTGTTAATTATAAATAACTTCAATAATTAAATGTATTGCATGTTTTTATTATTTTAGTGTATCTAATATGTATTTTATTAATTAATAAGATCGTTTTTAATGTTTTGTGTTTAGTTTTTTAATATTTTTGTTTTATTTTGTTTTTTTTTCTTTTCTTTTAAAAAAACCTTTTACTTTTTTCTTCTTTTGATTGCTATAAATTAGTGTGGGCTTGTAATTAGCTAAATTGTTAACCACATTTGCTTACTATAAAATGTTATGTTAGCCCTCCTAATAGTAATAAATAAATAAATAATAAATTAATTAATTAAATACAAATTATTGTAGTGACCATTACCGGTTGAAAATAAACAATTTGAATTTGAATTTCAAAAACAACTTGTAAATAATAGTATTTTCTATTAAGTTGTTGCACTCCTAAACCTCCAGAATGAAAACTTGATTAGGTACCTAGTGTTTATAAAAATGTGTTTTGTAGATTGCAGGTAATTAAGACGGTTATGATGTGTTCGGTAATTACAGGTAACGTTGGCATCAGTGTAGCATTGAATTGGTTCGACCATTTGACAAACAGCACTGAGAATAAAGAGGCCACTGAGAGAGCCAGGGCGTTTGAAGTGAGTTAATTACTTGTTATACCATAGCGCATAGGGTTGCGGTCATCAGATACACAAAATCGAAAGGAAACCAAATTCCACAAAATATTTGGATGGAAATGGATTCCATTTTGTGAGATCAAATCTGGGTTGCTCACGCAGTGTGCTCACCCAACCGACCTCATAAAACTTGTCCCTTGACGTAACAATGAGAATCAACGTCTTCTCTCAACTATCTTACGTGTTAACAGAGTATAGGCCTTAATCCACACACGCTGGCTAAGTGCTGGTTGGTGGATTAGTTATCAGACATGCCGGTTTCCTCACGATGTTTTCCTGCACCAATTGTCACTGAATGTTGTAAAATAATTTCTAAATAAATCGTGATTCTATTTTAAACCAAATTACACAGCGAAGCGATAGCGAAAGTTCGAATAGAGAATATTCAAAAGTTTATGAAATCATAATATTCTTACACAATAATAACTGATCCGAGTTTTTATATAACCAAGTTCAAATTACGTTCATATTTTGTTTCCAGATTGGACTCTACATGGATCCTATCTGGTCGAAGACTGGAGACTTTCCAGTTCTAGTAAAACGTATTGTGGCTAAAAACAGTGAAAAACAAGGCTTAGCGCAATCAAGACTGCCAAAATTAACTCCAGAGGAAATAAAGCTTTTGAAAGGTAACGCCATGTCCTACGTGGACGACTCAACGCGAACGCGATTGCGAAACGATCCGATGCGAATTTAATACGATGCGGCTACTCTGTCCTACGTGCGCGCGAACCGTCCCCTCCGCGCCCTCCGCCGCCGTTCACTTCCTAATACCACTTCGCGTCCACTTCGCGCGAAAATATCAAGCCAACTGATCGCGTTCGCTTCATTTCGCGCCGCTCCGCACCGCACCCCACGTGCGGCACTTCAATAGGTTTCGACTGTTTGTTGTTTTCGCGCCGCGCCGCACCGCTTCGAGTTCGCGTCTAGATCGCTCACGCAGGACGTCGCGTAAGTTAAAGTTTAGTTTAGTTTAGTAAGTTAGAGTTTTTAAATATTTGTAACTTTTGTTTTTAATCTTTTCACGCCGCAGGTCGATGGTTCAATTCCCACCCGAAACAAACATTTGTTTCAATATGTCTGTTTGTCTTGTGTCTTGGTGTAA
This sequence comes from Meganola albula, assembly GCA_936450015.1. Taxonomy (NCBI): domain Eukaryota; kingdom Metazoa; phylum Arthropoda; class Insecta; order Lepidoptera; family Nolidae; genus Meganola; species Meganola albula. Next base: position 2,375,253 of record OW388165.1, on the reverse strand, counting down.
TTATCTATATTTAAGTATATATTTACAAAAGAAAAATATTATATGTAGTACTAGCGGCCCGCCCCAGCTTCGCCCGGGTAGCTTCAGCCCACTGAACAATTTACAAAAAATGTGATAAATAAAGAACCGCTCAACCGATTTTGTGCAAACTTCACATAAACCATCTACTAAATAGTCCGAACAATGCCTAAACATTTGGTGTGAATAGGTAAGCCCGTTTTTTAATTATAAAATTACAACGAAAAGTGGCATTGATTTTTGTATATAAGATATTACCAGTTATTTGGTTTCCATAGTACAAGCTCTGCTTAGTTTGGGATCAGATGACCGTGTGTTAATGTCAAAAAAAAAAACTATATATCGGCGAGCTCATAGGGCCGCGATCACCAGATACTTTATCTACCTCATTACCTTTCCATCTATAGAGGATACAAAATAACACCTCAGAAAGTTAATCAATATCTCAGCCAATAATTACAGCACCTACCTATTCACAAATATTCACAAAATGTTCGGATGGAAATAGATTTCTTTTTTGTGCGGTTTGCACACACCACGTGCTCACCCAACCGACCTCATAGACATTGTCTCCTGATGTAACAATGACAATCACAGACAAGCAACCAGAGCGACGTTGTCGTCTTGTAAGTTTGACAACTGACAGTCCTTATGCTATCACAAGTGACTGAAGTGACACCTAACCTGTGACACCTAGTCTGTTTAGGCAACAGCTTGTTACGTTTATAGGTTACGTACGATACTCAGACTACTAAGAGAACTACGATAGCGAAACACATTCGAAACGTCTTCGAAGTACATATTATTTCTTAGACATGCCGGTTTCCTCACGATGTTTGCCTTCACAAATTGTCTTAGTTTGTTGTTAATTTATATCTAAATCAACTGTGATAAAATCAGAGTATGAAATATTAAAAAATCAAAATATTAAAAAAGTGTGTAACTGGAATATACTAATTTTCCAGGCTCTGCAGATTTCCTCGGCATGAACCATTACACCACATTTCTGGTAAATGAGGCGACTTCCGAGTTTGAGAGCCCATCGATAGAACACGACAAGAACGTTGAGTACACGCAAGGACCTGATTGGAAGCCTAGCAGGTCCTCTTGGCTTAAGGTAACAGTTGAGAGTGTAAAAATACTTTAATAGGAATGGTAGAAGAGAAGTTATATCATCATCAGCCTATTTCAGTCCACTGCTGGACATCCTATGTCCAGCAGTGGACTGAAATAGGCCTCTCCTAAAGTACGCCACTGAGCACGATCCGCAGCTTTTCTCACCCAGTTCTTGCCGGCCGCCCCGCTGAGATCGTCAGTCCACCTATTCTGAGGGCGTCCTACGCTACGTTTGCCAATTCGTGGTCTCCACTCGAGAACTTTTTTACCACAGCGGTAGTCAGTTCGGCGTTAGTAATCCGGTGGGCTACGTCGGTTACCTTATTTCGCTGTTGGATTGCTTCAGAAGTTACTAACCTAAGTCAAGTGAGAGCAACGGTGGCGCAGCGGTACGGGCCTCGTCTTTGAAATTTATGGTCTCTGGTTCGATTACCAGTCGTGCCTACACATCTTTATGTGAATTATTTCATCTCCGCTTCTCAATATCGGTGAAGGATACCACCAGCATGTCTAAGAACTAATCATTCGAGGACATGTGACATACACAACCCCGCACTTGGCCAGCGTGTGTGGATTTAGGCCTACACTCTCTCAACTTGTAAGATAGTTGAGAGAAGACCCGTGCCCAGCAGTGAGACACTAAGAGGGTAGACGATGAACCCTTTTTTAGTTTAAGTACGGCAGAATATGTATGTATTTATTTTTCAGAGCGCTCCCTATGGACTTTACAAAGCTTGTATATATCTCAATAAAGAATACGACTACCCTACCATGATAGTAACTGAACATGGCTGGTCTTCGGATCCTGGAATCAAAGATATTGACAGGGCAGAGAATTTGAAAGCGTACTTGGGAGCGCTGCTGCTGGCTATGGAAGATGGAACGGAGATGAAGGGGTATACTGCTTGGAGTTTAATGGATAATGTGGAATGGACAGGAGGAACTAGGTGGGGATTTAGAAGTATAGTATTCACTTATGCTGTTAATCCAACAATGTACAGTGTATACTTTTATATTTTTCATTTAAGATTTATAGAACGTGAATAAAATTAATTTAACGATCCTTCTTTACGTAAAACCAATCATAATTAATACAGCACCAAATCACTGATTAAATTAGATTTAAATTACAATTTCGGCGATCCGTCCATGACGTGCAACCACTATGGCGCCTCAAGGCAAAATGCCCTCGCAAAGATGGCCGCCCGTCTGACGTTCCGCCAGTCACACTGACAGTTCACTCTTCTTATCACTCATTCACTCGTCTATGCTGCGGCGACAAATTAAATTTGTTAGAAAACTGATTACCTTTCTTCTTGGTTTGTATTAGTTATCTGTCTGGGCTTGTTATTAGCTAAATTGTTACCCAAATTTGCTTACTGTGAAATGATATGCGTCTGACGGCCCTCCTAAAAGAAATAAATACATATTGTATCGCAGAAGAATCATGTATTTGTGTTACCTCGGAGAGCACAGTAAGCCGTTGATCCCGGACATTTATGACAATCGTTACAGGTAGTCAGAAGCCTAAAATAATCTGACACCCTGGTCTAAACACGTAGGTTCTGATGCTCATTTAATTCTGGTAGCTAACCAATTCAGGACTGGGAGTCGATCCTAATATAAGAGGGAAACAGGCAAGACAATGAGTTTTTGCGTGGATAAGTAAAACACCCATACATACACACACCCGGATAGGTGTGTGTATGTATGGATGTGTGGATACACATCCACAGAGTGAGTGTATACACATCCACAGAGGAATGTTAAGTGAGGTGAGACAATAACTTTGTAGTATTCTTTTCTTTCAGTGAACGCTTCGGTCTTTACGAGGTAGACTTTGATTCAGAAGATAAAAGAAGAACAGCGCGACTCTCTGCTCTCACCTACAAGCATATTATAGAAGTAAGAGAAGTAGACAATGATTGGAAACCTACCAGCTTGAAGATAGAAGCTAAAAGTAACGTGAAGGGGGAATTATGAAAAGAAATAATTACATATTAAACTTAAAATTTTATTATGGTGACTGTTTTGACCCGAGTCCTATTGGATTTACTTGCTTTTTACTAAAATTATAGTAATAAGCATGATGGAAGTACTTAACTAGAATGTAACTAGTTTATAAGTTAAAAATGGTAAATTAATGAAATAAATAATTTTGATAAAAAAATATTTATTTTAGTAGCGCGACATCTAGTGATTATAAATAACATTAGCAAGCTATCAGCGTGTATAGATAGCTGTTTAGTGTGTGTATAAAATCATAGGGGTCGCTGTTTTAAACGAAAGTCAAATTGGCAATCTTGAACTAGATGGCGCTATAAATTAATTTTGCGATAAAATCTTTTATTGCTATATTTTTACAGTTCGAAATCAAAAATTACTATTCAAATAAAATCATAGAGAGCGTTGTTTAACCTAATTTGAAATTTCAGTTTGGTTAATCATTAACTAGATGGCGTTACCAGTATTTAATATCAAGTGTAATTTGAAAGTATTTTCTTCATGGGTGGAACTGTATTAATAATAAATTTACTAAACTTGCCCATTAATAGATTAACCGTTTAATAATAAATTGAATAGACCTAAAAATTGCTAGTCATAGGTCTAAAATATAATAGAGAATCTTTTTTATTTAGTATTTATATCTATCACAGATAATATAATACTTATCTATCAAAACAATCTTTACAAACCATTCAATACACAACAAAAACATCGGGATAACAAAACAACAATATGACAGCCCCTGATCCAATTTTTACGCGCCAATATTCGGTATTTAGTTCAAAGATAATTGCTATTAAAAAAATTGCAACAAAAGTAAAAAAAAAAACTGTTCAAACACTCCGCGGGTGGCAATTTAAGGTAAATAAATATATCTGCAAGACTATGCTAAAACCAACCCTAATGTGAAGAAAATACAATATAATTTATTTTGTGATAGAAAAATAATAATATTTAAAAGTACTTGTGCTAAAAGTAACTTTATTACTTCCCTAATAAAGTTCGTTTTAATTTAACCAAGATTTTACAATAGTTTTAGTTATGCAATGAGCCATGCAATGCTACCAGATCATATAGCACACTCAGCGCTAAGCATTAAAACAGCTTGACTTTGAATTACTACTGTATTTTAACCGAATTTAATGGAGAGGAGAGCTGTTTATTATTTTTATGTATAATAATAAATAAAACGTTATCATAGCACCTACCACGTAGAAGCAATAATTTGTAAGTATTAAGCGTTAATTTAATAAAATTTTAATATTTGATTCAGCGCTTAAAGCGCTAGATTGCATCTACTGAATAATGGGCAAGTACTAAATGATTAAAAGTACTTGGCGGTATTTTAAAGGTCCTTCAAAATCCGATCATTGATTTGTTATGGTTAGGTATGTAAAATGGGAGTTTTGTTATAGATTACTAGCTTCCGCCCGCGGCTTCGCCCGCGTGGTGTTAGGATAAAAATTAGCCAAGTGACAGATCTATAAGAACCCTTTATCATATTTTTTTATTTGTTATTGATGGAACCCCGTTTCACCTCCTATCTTAGTGCACCCCTATACTCCATAAGGAACCTATGTGCCAAATTTGGAGTCTCCAGACCCAGCGGTTTGGGTTTTGCGTTGATATGTCAGTCAGTTTCTTCTTTTATATATTTAGATAGAAGGTACTTTGAAAATGATGCTACTTGTACAAGTACCTATTTAATGTTTTTTGGGCTTGTCACACATAAAAATTTTATTACTGTGACATCCACGAAATATAAAGTACAGACAATATGTTTTTTTTTTTCTAAATGTATTTATGTACTATGCGTTTCAAATAAGAATAGAACTGGACTTGCGGCTAACTTCACGTCAAAAACCAAGCAAAAGCAGCGTCAACATAAAATTTCAAATCACACTTAATAATATTATTATTATTATTATTTTATTTCTTTGACATAATTATTATTCTGACATATCTTGACATATTTTGGTTTTGACATCTTTTTAAAAAATTGTATTTTTATTTTTTATTATTTGACATTTTTATTACAAGTTTGTGATCGTATGACATGTTTGTGTTCTCATGGTATGTTGGGTATTTGACATTTATAGACATTATACTTAAATGGTTCATGTTTATATAATCTGCATTGTTCAGGAATTGTAATGATTGTCACATTCATACGTTTCAGGTTTTACTTTTTTTATTTCTTTCTTATCTTGTTTATGTGAAAATATTTAATATCTGCTATAAATATCAAATTGTAATTTCAAACACAATGACAATTGTTTTTTGAATAAATAAATGAAATGAATGAAATATTATGTTAAAATATATGAAAAATTTATTTATGTAGAAAAGTATGTAACTACCTACCGAAGTAAAGTTAAGCGCTAGGTAGGATGCCACAAATAAGCAGAAACACAGATACACACCCATTTTACTTTATAACAACGCTTTTTGCTTCCAAAGTTAACAAAAATATGTTTTTACCTAAATGTTTTATCTAGAAGTGAATATTTTTTCAAACAAACGTTTTTGCCCACCGTACTAAAAAATGTGAAGTTGCCGCGCATTCCGTTCCAAGATGGTGGATTGCCAGTCCTATTCTTAGAAATTATATTATTTATTCATTCTATATTAATTATTTAATATTCTTTTTGAAACGTATAGGTAGTATATCCGTACCTATAAGCCGACCGTTTAACTCGCGTATCGCCTATCGCCAAGATTCTGACTCCTCAAGCTGTGTGCATGCTCAGACAGTGATGATGATTCAAACGATATGGATATTAGTGACGAATAGTCTTACATTACTTTTATCTGTGGTTATAGTTCTTTATGAGATTTAATTAATGTTTTATGACTTTGTACCTCAGATGGCGATACGCGAGTTAAACTGTCGGCCTATTAAAGTACCCTTAACATAACACAAGCAAATATAGTTGCTTAATTTGGGACTAGATGGCGCTGTGTGTTGTGTTTGTGTGAAAATATTATTATTGTAATTATAGAAATTTAGTTTTCAACTAACTCCTGGCAAATGATAAAGTTCTATGTTCGGTTGTAATGTTTTCAAGGCTAAATTGCGAACCCTCCCAACATCGCCGGATAATTGCTAGTCTTTCGGTCTTCTATCGGATACACTTCGGAGAGTGTGCGTTGGAATTACACAATCTTATTCCCATATCCCCGTTCTTTCATTGGACAAGTAGAGGTACATATGGCACAAAGTGCTTTGCTGCCACTTTTATTGTGCGAACTGCTAAGTTTCGCTGGAAGTTCGTTGGAATTCGCTACCGGCATCTCTATTTCCAGATACCTATAATCTGCCTGTCTTAAAGTCATAAGTGAATCGGTATGCACTGGGTAAGCGCGTTCCATCGTAGACTACACCATTTCTTCACATTAGGCAAGTTGTGTTCAAGCGCAAGCCTATTAGAGGATAAAAAAAATGTTTTTTTTATGTATGATTTTTTTTATTGATATTGGTAAAAAAGCCATTTGTTGATTGATAGTCTTCAAAAATACATTGACTATTTTTAATCCTAATATCACACAGGCGAAACCGAGGGCGGGTGCTTAGTATGTATAATCACTACATAGTATAAAACAAAGTCGCTTTCCTGTCCCTTATATCCATATGTATGCTTAAATCTTTAAAACTACGCAACCGATTTTCATGCGGTTCTTTTTTATCATTCACAGTGATTCAAGAGGAAGGTTTATGTATATAATACATGCATAATATAGTAGAAAAACACTGATAATTTTAGATGTTTCTGATGCGATGTCGTAAATTATCGCATTTTTTGTGCTTACATTGCAAACGCTGGCTAAACCCTACGAGATATATCAAAATAAACTGTTTACGATAAACCTCAATATATTTAGTATCAGCATTCCACCCGTGCGAAGCCGGGGCGGGTCGCTGGTAAATATGTATATGCAGGTATGTATGTATGAATAAGAGCGAGGGGGAGAGCTTTATTACATTTAAAGGTTTTCGTGAAAAATGTATGAGATGATGGTGACGCCTCTGAATACATACATGTTTTGTATGATAATAGTAAGGTAAATATGGAGACTGATTTACTTTAAAAATAACTTTATTAAAGAAGTTTTTCATTGAAACAAAAACTATTTTAAAACTAATTTTATCGCGGTTTATTTTAGATTTTAGATCCCGACGTTTCAAAGTCTTTTCAGACTTCATTGTCACGGGTGACACACAGACCACGTGATATTCGCGTAAATCTAAAAGAAAATACTAAGTTTTTCTAATTTTCAGTCACTAGTCCGCAGAAAAACATCGTGAGGAAACCGGTATTTCTAAGAAGTAATCATTCGAGGAAATGACATCCATCTACCATGATATTGTCAGCGTGTATGAATTAAGATCCTCAAAAGATAGTTGAGAGAAGACCCGTATCCAGTAGTAGGACACTAAAAAGGGTTGAAGTGAAGACTCATTCCACTGCCACCTTCTCACCGATAATCATTCGTCATCACAAGTGAATCGGTATACTGGGCTGGCGCGTTCCATCGTAAACTGCATCATTGCTTAACATCAGGCAAGTTGTAGTCAAGCGCCAGCCTATCGAAAAAAAAACCTAACGCCATTCAAGAGAATGACGCAGTAATCCTGCATCGCGCAAGCAAAGTGTTACCAACGATTAGCATAATACAACTTCCCAACAAAAACAGTTGGGAACAGACCTCCCAAATCTAGCTGTTCGGTTATTCCTGAGCTGAGATTCGTCCCCACGTAGGGAGCTCTCATGGCTGTGGTCATAGTACCTGATCAGTTCGACCGTCCTCGGACTGCTCACCGAAAAAGTCCGGTGAACCAATAAAGGCCCTTCCGGCTAATTAGGTTGGATTATCGATTTACCACCTCCTCTGCAACTAAATATGTCCCAAGTGACTTTGAAAACACATTTGCATAGAGATTTTCTCAACCAACAAAAATTATTGTAGCAGTGCCGTGTGTCATTGTGGCTATCAACTTCTTTACAATGATTATTGATAGGCAAGTAGTTGTTGTTGTTTGAACTAACAGAGTCCACATTTATGGTTTGAGTTTCTGGTGTGTACATATATTGATGTTGTCATGTCAATGTCCGGGGCCAGCTGAAAATCAGTGCTGTGCGCTAGTACCTTATATTTCAAAGACGAGGCCGATAATACTAAATGAAAATGAAAATGATAAAATGTTTATTGCACTTAAATGTACATATTTTATAAGTGAGTGGTTGGGAGGCTTCCCTTTAGGCGTATATTGCCTGTGTTGGGAGACTCCGCTCTTTTGTGCGGCATGCAAATTGTTAGTGTAAGCACTGCGCTATAGTTGCTTAAAAACAGTCCCCCTCCTTATTTTCACCGCCATCTTACCGTCATAACACAATGATACACCCTAATCCTTCAAAACTTCTCCTATAAGGTACGGTAAGGCTAAGTAACTCCTTTAAATAATCTTGTAAGAATTTTTGTTTCAAAATCTGTTTGTAATTTTTGTATTTACGAAAAATGTTTCCGAACTAATTTTACATCAAGTTTTAAATTTTGGATTAAACCTTTTTCGAACAAAAATTAATTGACGTATGTTTCTGATAATAATCATATAATAATAATTATACTATTAATCATTTATTCATAATCCAACAGAAATTGACAGCGAGATGAAAATTACATACAAAATAAATACAAAAAGAAAATGGACCCCGGACTTCGAAACTAGGTTAACTGTACTATCAGAGTCAGTGATTCCTCATACAGGACCGCCAGTGACAAAAGAAAATTACACAATAAAATTATAATGTAATATTAATAAAATAAACATTAATAACTATCTTTTTAGTCGAAGGTTAACTAGATATTAAGTGACTGTCTTGACCACAGTGTGTGCTCGCTAGGAGATCCAACGAAAATCTTATTTCATAATACGTAGCACAATAATAAGGATATTACTATTGATATTGTATTACGAAAAGTATTCTCTTTGATGTTCTAATACATTTTAACTTTATCATTCCTTTGAGGTTTAAGGTAATTGAGTATGTGTTCTTACTCATTGTATAGTTAACCGGACCGCGGCTGATCGTGCGACTGACCGCAGGACGCGGTGGTAATTGCAGCATTTTTTCAACTAAACACAACATTAAATCAGCCACGACGTGGGCACGACTGAGAAACGTACGGGGTCCGCGGCCTTATATTTCTCTAAGGCGAGGCCCGTACCGCATCGCCACTGCATTATGAATTGACGAATTCTCGTAAAATGTTAAAGTTAATCTTTAATATCAATCTTCTAAAGTGTAAAGTGTAATGGGAGATAAAGTAAACCAGCTCGTACGAAGGAAACATATTTATTGACATATTTAAAACCTTAGTTGCATATACAAAATAGGTAGAAGATACTATCATGTACTACACACTACAAAAGTCATGATTAACATTTTTTTACACAGGTCAATAACGTCACTTTTAAAATCTTTATTTGCAAATATCTCAGCTCTGATATCATTTTTTTTTTGGTGATGTAATCTGAAATCAGTGTCAATAATAAGCAAATGTGATGATAGGATAGGCTTTGCAGAGTGCTTTCTCCATTGAGAATCCTCGTCTTTCGTGCTTGTACTAGCACTATAAATCATTTATTGAGAGCCTTTTAAGTCGCCTTTAATGACTAGGCTTAGTCAATTCCGATATCACTTAGGACAAAAATAATTGAACACACAGGTATAGTTAACACAGCACAATAAGACAAAAATAAAATTAATCGTGGCCGCTGAAAAAAAATTACGCCACAGTCCATTCAAAGTTATCCAAACCCCTTTGGGAATTTTTATTTCGTATGGCACCTTCGTTGATTTTTTACTCTATCATGTCGCGTTGCACTATTTAATTATGAGAGAAGATCTTTGCATTTGCAGTAACAGTTGCAGCCAGTCAGGTGGAAGGCCAGACGCAGAGCGGTTTTATGTACAGTTGGTACGTGCACCTAGTTATAGATTTTGTAAACATTTACGTAGTAGGAGAAACTTATTACAATAAAACCTCCTTATTTGTTGAAGGTTAAAGATATCTACCACACTTCATCGACGGTATCTTCAAAGCCGTAATAATTCTAAAGAATCTACAAAAAAACCTTTGGATATTTCAATAAATTCACAAGTACATGACAATAGACAATAATTCTATTTAATTCTATTATATCTGTGGTCACTACTTACAACACTTTAAGTGTTGGATCTGTGCGCTCGCCATAGTAATCTATTGATACTAAAGGTACTTATACACTCAACGCGTGTTGCGATTCTTGCACGAGGCATTCGAGCAAAATACTTTCTTAATATACATAAAGAATCATAAATTGCAGGTCGATGTTTGGAATTGTGCCCGATGAACAGCAATAGGGTGACGAGAGGGTATACAAGAATCATATTTAAATTAGTCCCTAAGTAGATCACTTCATTTAAACCCTGTTTAAGTAGTGTCCCACTACTGGGCACGGGTCTTCTCTCAACTATAGAAAATAAACTAGTAAATAATAAAAAAAAAGAACGAAAAGTAAGAAGTTGTCTTAAATTTGGCCTTGATTTAATTAAAAGTATCTAGAACTTACCAGTTTTCATAGTCTGTGGTTACCTTTGACTCTTTCACTGAAGCAGTAGATCGCTGTTATCCATGGTTCCAGCGGTCTGTCATCTATCACTCATAGAAGTCTTAAGTAGTCCAGTAAGCACCTTGCTGCAACGCTGTGTGTTTTGAACACGTTTTGAAACATAATATCTGTTTTTTTGTAACGCAAAACAGTTCTTTTATGTTTCAAAACACACAGCGTTGGTTGAAGACCTGTTTGATATCTGCTGGTGAAAGAACATCTAAAAGATATGGACGCTATGTGAATTAAGCAAGTATGGAATAAATGGATATTATTTCTTAATCCATTTGTAATGAAATAAAGTCAAGCATTATTAATAAAGAATAAAAATATCTTAGTCAATTTTAACCTACAATGTCATATTGCAAATTCTGTTGATAAGTGTTATTAACAGATTGCTGTTATATATTGACGGGCCGGTGGCGTGGTAGTAGGTAAGATACTTGCTTTTCACGCCGCAGGTCGTGGGTTCGATTCCCACCCGAGACAAACATTAGTGATGAACATTTGTGTTTGTCTAGTCTGGGTGTAAATATCTATTTTAAGTATATATTTCCAAAAGAAAAGTATTTTATGTATAGTATATACCAGTTATCTGGTTTCCATAACACAAGCTCTGCTTAGCTTTGGAACAGATGACTGTGTGTAATGTCCCAGAATATTTATTTATTTATAATAAATAACTAATAGTTAGGTATTAATGTATTTCTTATTAAATAATTACGATATTTTATTTAGAATTTAGTTTGAACCTATTCATGTGTTTTTTAAATGTTGTATCTACAAGATGTTCTAAAAATTTAAATTCACAATGTCTATTGAACCGACTAGGTTACATAAATTCTTTGAATTACGCAAGAGTATTGTGTTCAAACTATTGTAGTTCGCGTTAATGCGTCGCTGAATGCGAATCTAATGCGATAACGCTACTTAGTATTGTGTACATGTGCTTTTATGTAACCGCCTTTACACATACTACTTGATCTCTATAGATTTTATAAGTTTTTGAGATTTTAAGTGGATCTACTTTGAGTATTGCGCAAAAATATGGTTATATTAATTAATAGTACTGTTTATTGTGTAGTTTTTAGTGCTTACAATCAAATAATGATAATTGATTTCAGTGATTTTAGCAGATTTACAAATTTGTCAGAAAGTTTCGATTTAAATCAATTCAATTATTTTCACTTTTTCAGTCCATACTATACAGAGAAATACAATTCGGTCAACTATCACCCATTTGACTTAAATAATGCAATAATAATTAGTATGAGCTAAGTAAGAACCAATAACTTTTTTTTTAATATTTTGATTTATTTCAAACGCGATTTCCTAAAATCTGCCATAGAAAATAGTATTCCATTTAAGAATATTTTTGTTTTAATTTATTTCACAGATTTTCTCATTCCATTAGAAAAAAAGTTTGACCATAGTCATTGCGTTCTATTTTATAGTTCTATGAATTAAACTTTTTGAACTGCTCAAGAGTTGCTATAAAAAGTTTTTCACCCTTTGCCAGTTCTCTTAGTAGTCTGTGACCTTTGCTTAAGGACTCTATACTATTAAACCTCTTTGTTAAATAAATAAAAAAAATGCTCCATTTTAAGAAATCGATTAAAAAGGTTTTTACCTTAGATCATCAGTTTGCATTGGAATTCTAAACCTCTTTGCTTTATTAATAAAAAAATCACAAACAAAATTCAATGGTAGCCGTAGATTGAGATGTTTATAGATGTTTGCATAGCAGTTCGCGCCAAAAGATAAGTAAAATAAACCGTGTCTAATACGTGTTCACCATTATTTTGTAACATTATACTGGTATTTACATTTCGGTGTGAAGGCAGCGACAATCTTATCGGATACTTTTGAGGATTAACGCGGATTATATGAACAACGAAAGTGCTTCTGAGAATAATTTTTAATGAAACCTATTTCGTGTGACGCAATGGAGTTTTTTTTCATTTAAACTTTTTTTTATTATAAAGCTCTGGCTACTTTGGTTTTTTCAGCCTGCAAGTTCATGCAACTAAGTCGTTATAAAGTGATAGGTCCTTATTGACAAATGTCGTCGCGACCACACTATGCATGGTACTTTATAGCACGGAAAAAATACTTGTTGGTGTATGTCACATGTCCTTGAATGATTAGTTCTTAGATATGCCGGTTTCCTCACGATGTTTTCCTTCACCGATATTGAGCAGCGGAGATGAAACAATTCACACATAGATGTGTGGGCACCTTGTTTTTCTAAGGCGAGGCCCGTACCGCTGCGCCACCGCTGATACCACTACAAACTTGACACTCGCAAATTGTGGTAGCCTTCCACAACAGGCCAAAAATAAATAATGTAATTGAAAAATAATGTGTTTTAAACAAGAATTTTATTATCGACTTGATCATTGGTTTTAATATAAGGATAACTATAGTTTTTATTTGTAAACTAATTATCTTTGTACTTTCATTGATCAGTCTTATGTAGGTAAAACAAAATGCTGAAGTAACTTACTCGTATACACACGGTTCTTATTGCAACTATCTACAGCGTTGACTGACCAAGTGCCCTGGATGTCACCTCGAATGTTTAGGTCTAAGATATGCCGTTTTCAAAATCAAAATCAAAATCAAAAAAATTGGTTGCCTGTAAATTCGGTATACGGGCGAAAGTTTTACGTGACAACGACTTTGAGTGGTAAAATAATTTTAATGTGAATATTCATTCGTATAGTAGGAAGAAGGATGAAACATAGTTGAGTGGGAGAGAGACGCAAGGCATTCGGCGGGCCTCTCTCTCGTTCGGTGACTCATCGTAACGTTATCGAGCGTTACACTTTTTCATAAGTGCCTCCCAGCCGCAACCTAATTTAAGACGTTGTCACGTCAATATGCTTTATTTTTTTTGAGACCCGAGTCTACTTAAAAATAGTCCAATTTCTTTTCCTACCGTGCAGTGAATGACAGGCAACTACTGAGAAACACTGCCAAAAAACTCAGTAGGCTTTTTTTCTTTTTTAAATGAAGTACTTATATCTATTACATTTTGTTTGTTCAGTGTGTTGAATTAGAGCGACTTAATTCCAAGCGTTTTTATCCGTTACATAGTCTGAAATTTTATAATACGCTTTCTTACATAACGTACCTAGATTTTATAGTTATTTTAAATTTGTGTTTCTCTGTCACCGATATTGAAAACAAAACTATTAATAGCCTATTCCAAGACGGGTTCAATTTAAATTTATTCAATCTCCATTTAAGCGGCTATAATCTAAGTGGATTCTTAAAAGATTTTTTTTTAATGTCGCCTTACCTAATAATTTACTCTAATCCCAGAAATATGTCAAAAGAAATGTTGAAAGCATTTTATTGACAATAGCAACACTCTTACTTTTATAATCTGTTAAGTACCACGCGATTGTCCGGGGATTTAAGAAAAAAATTGCACAATCTCTTTGTAATCTGTGGTCACCTTTCATTGGCCCAAAGCAGAAGATTTGCTTCAAATGATTGAAAAAACGTGTTTTATTTTTGTGGGTTTCTTACATAAATCTTGGAGTAGATAATTTTCTCGACCAGGGAATCAAAATCTTGTCAGTTAAACATGATACACACTGGACTTAATTGCCTTAACGCCTTGATCGTGTAAATTAAAAAAATGCAATGGGTCATATGAACAAATAAAAGTATAAATTGCTTGTTTACATTTAGCGCATTTAGCTTCAAATTAAGTGTCAACTGATGCTTCACAACACATTAGCTAAAGTAAAAGCTTAGGTACTTACTTTTTGTAAATCAATAAAGCATTGTCAATTTTCGCGCTAAAATCCTCAGCAAAAAAAAACATTGCGTAAAGTTTATCTAATCTATGGTAAGAAATCAAGATGGGATTGTAAACTTTGGTGTTGTGTTACCAAACAATGGTAGCTTGTCACCGATTTAAAGATAAATTGTACAAAAGGTTGGATAAAAATGCGATATGCGATAGCTATAGTAAAATACGAGGCAATTTAAAAAATAACGAAACAATTATTTATTTAAGTTGATAATTAGGTGCACTTAGGCTTTAAACTCATCGTCCACTACTATGGTTTATCTAAGGTTCATTTCTAATTCACGAAGAGCCGTCATGGTAATTGTCAAGATGGTACTTAATGGATTCGATCCGTTTTTAAAAGTCCAGTGAATCAATGCCCCTCAGGTTGGACTAAAATCAAAATTCGTTTTAATGTTCCTTGTCAATTATTAATAAAAATTGGACATTTTTTTCACGAACTGATAAAAATATACTAAGACAAATCGCATCAAAGTTTAATGCGATTTATCTTAATATTTACGTTAACATTATAATTACTAAAACACGATACTTTGGCCCAATTTATCGTCTCTTTTTTGATTACGTAAAAAAAGAAAAAATACGGGTCCAATGTTTTGAAACAATCCACGAGACGGACTAGCAAAAAAAAATCGTTTTCTTGCCTATTCTACACCTATTTTTCTAGCTGCTGCTAGCTCAGATCCAGCCCAACTCAAAAATGTTAGTTTAGTAAAGTGTATTAACAAAAACACAAAACCGTTTAGAACATTGGCTCTTTTAATTATGCTTAGCGTAAAAATGACGCTTCTTTTCACGTAGTTCAAAAACTACTTAATAATTGGTTCACGTATTATCCGACCAACCTTCTAAATGGTGCCTGGCACAAGACATCCCACCGGAACACGGCAAGATCTCTTGGCGGTGCGGCTTTGTCTGATGGGTGTTAGTGAACACGGCCGAAGACTACCACCAGCTATGATGATGATTTTAAATAACAAACATAAAAAACATACAGTCGAATTGATAACCTCCATCTTTTTGAAGTCAGTAGAACATTAAAAATAGTGTTTTCAATGTAATATATCTTATACCAAGCTCATAACATTATCAAAATATAACAATTACAAAATGATCAAAGGGGATGTTTTACTATTATTTAACTATAGAGATCTTGATGCTCTAACTACATAAATGAAGGGGCTGTGAGGAGGCACACGCGGCGGCCATTAAGTTTAATTAAACACACAAATATGTCCGGTGCCGTGTGAAACGTTGTTCAACGGGGGTGGAATAGAAGCTTTATTTAAATTTTAATTTTGGAACTACGTTTTTTTTTTGTATAATCTGGTTGTTACCTACCTCTTTGAATCACAGCATTTAGATCTTTTTTAATTTTAATAGAAGATTTTTTTGTATTATTTAAGTACTCGTCTGGATAGCCGAAAATAAAGGGCATATGGAACTTCTTATAAGCCAGATGAATATTAAATTTGGATTTTACAGGTTTCTGATAGGAACATCTGACAGATAGACTTAAGATAGCTTTAAAAGATGGCTATCAAAACCGGCGGCTATGTTATTCATTTTTAATAATTCGATCGCTAAGAAGCCAAGTTTCCATAAGAGAGAAATTCAAAGACATAAATATTTTGACTGTTGCTTCTCAATCTATATATTTATATAAATCAATGCCACTTTTCCTTGTAATTTTACAACTCAAAAACGGGTTTACGGGTGATTCGTAACAGTGAGTCGGTTCAGTAGTGAGTTACACACGTTTATTTTACAGTAAGACGAGAACTAGCAACTGCACCGCAATTTGATCGCAACTGCACCACATCTTGATCGTCCGTCAAGAAATTATGTGAATTATGGCACTGGTTGTATTTAAATATAGAAATAAGTAAGTACATTAAAAAATGTAAAGAAAAAATAATAAATGAAATCATTTACCCCTTACTAAGTTAGAGTGCCGCCGCGTGCTGTATCAATATACCACTCCAGGTATTGTTCACACACTATTGTATTCAGTTGTATTCGAGTGTACTCATTGTTACCATAGAGTAGTATTTGTTAGTTTTAATAGCCTCGTTACAACCATAGAGATGATTGTTGCATGAAATGTGTTTTTTTTTTATTTTTATTCGACCTATGAGAAACAGTAT
Source organism: Meganola albula (assembly GCA_936450015.1). Taxonomy (NCBI): domain Eukaryota; kingdom Metazoa; phylum Arthropoda; class Insecta; order Lepidoptera; family Nolidae; genus Meganola; species Meganola albula. The sequence goes on along the minus strand of OW388165.1, from coordinate 2,358,485 downwards.
AGTATTATATTATCTGTGGAGAAACTAAACCAATAACCTGTTTTTGCGCAGGCGAATAAAATTGGATATTGTGCAGAAATTATGACAAAATTTAAGATATCAATTTGATGCTAAACTGTCGAAGAAATATATAATCTTCACATTTATACTACTATGAAAGAGGCAGCGAAAAAATGGCGTCTTAGAACGTCGCAGTGTTTTAGTTTTTTTTTTGTTTTTAATCTTTGAAAAGCTTGTAATAATAATGGTAGTTTTAATAATAGTTTTAATGTAATGACCGTACAAGACGGCTGAAATTTTATTAGTTTTTTACTACTAATCTTTTAAAAGCTTGTATAGGTACTACATAATTAAACTTGACATTGGCAAAATTGCAGAATAATTTCTGCAGAGGCCATCAATATAAGAAGAAGAAGAACTTTAATTGCAATTATTTAATTTTTAGGTTTTAATTTTATTTTATAAATGTCATCATTCCCCCTTGCCGTTTTCCCATTTCTATTGGGGTCGGCTCCCAGTCTAACCTGATGCGGCTAGCTACCAGAATAATACGAGCGACTGCCATCAGACCTCGAAACCTGCAGGAACCATTATTGAGCAGCGGAGATGAAATAATTCACACAAAGATGTGAATTATTTCATTACGCCCAGGATTCGAACCCGTGACCATATTTTTCTAAGGCGAGGCCCGTACCGCTGCGCCACCGCTGCTCGTACAATATCATTAACTTGGTGTTACCAATTCAATATTCTCAAACACCTTTCAGAGCTAATATCAGTAAATAGTCATAAAAATGACAATTTTCTTGTAGCTTAAGTTAGTCCTTAGATCTCTTGGTGAATGCCGAAAATTTTGCCAATCTCCCCAGCCCTATAAGTAGGGTGTCTACTCTAACGCCGTGACCATGGGACATGGCATTGAGCGTAGCGTCTAGTAAATTTGCAGTTTATTGCCCACTTGCATTCACTTGTTTTTAGGCTCTGCTAAAGTAAATACGCAATGAACAGTGAAGTCGTAAAAAAATTTGAGATTTTCAGAGTGTGGGTCGATATTGTTTCTCCTTTAAGGTTTCTAACCATATTGAGTTTCATTCCGCTGCCATCTTCTCACCGATAATCGTTCGTAATCACGAGTGAATCGGTATACTGGGCTGGCGCGTTCCATCGTAGACTGCATCATTGCTTAACATCAGGCAAGTTGTAGTCAAGCGCCAGTCTATCGAAATACGAATATAAAAAAAATACTTTCCCTTTTATATTCGTGAAGATTGCTTGGTACAAAAATCTATTCCTTCATATTTACGTATACATTATAAACATACATATTTGTAAGTTGGCAGTGATGTTTTTATGTGAATTGTTTTATCGTTGCTGCTCAATATCGGTGACGGAAAACATTGTAAGAAAACCGGTATCTCTAAGAACTAATCACCCGGGTTTGGTCAGCGTGTGTGGAGAGAGTTTAGGCCTACCTAAACTCTCTCAACTAAATAGAACTAAAGTATAATTAGTAAATAGTTGTGAGGAAAGCCGTTCTCAGCAATAAAACACTAAAAAAGGGTGAAGCGATTCGCACCTTCGGTAGAATATTTTTCGTATATTGCCCTGGTTTTAACGAAGCTCCGAATGTAGGCCTCTGGTGCGAATGTATAAAAATTGCGTCTCCAATGTTTTTCTATAATCTACAAGGTCTTTAAATAAATATTTCGTTATTTAGCATTCCGAGAATGTCTCAAAAGTCCTCAAAACATATTCGCCCTACCTATAAGGTTTGTACTACACGTATCCAATTTAGCTGGTTGACATGAGGGTTTTACAACTCGCTGTTATTTCTTTACTATGCTTACTCACAGCTCAGAATTGGATATAAAATTTTGAGATATGTGAATGTAAAGATAGATTTTTTTACTTTAGTTAGTCTAAACATTTTTTTTATCCTAAAATAGGCTTGCGCTTGACCACAACTTGCCTGATGTGAAACAATGATGCAGTCTACGATGGTACGCGCTTACCCTATCGATTCACTCGTGACTTGGAGACCGGCAGATTATAGCTATCGGGAAACATAGATGCCGGCAGCGAATTCCACAATTTGGCAGTTCGCACGATGAAAGTCGAACCAAAGCGCTTATAAATATTGTTAGTGACAAAAAATCAGCCGAATGCAATGGTGAAACATCGACCTTTTTGTTTACAGCAATCAAAATTAGAAATCAAACCGTGACTACCAAATTATCATTTAAAAATATAAAAAACAAAAAATTTTAAAAAATCCTTAAAAATATATTTTTTATTTTGTGACACCTATGGTCTTTTGGGAAACTGGTCATATTAATAATAATATTCCAGACCATTAAAACACACGGTTATCTGGTCCCACGCTAAGCAGAGCCTGTTTTATGGAATCCATATATACTATACGTTGGTCTTTGTCTGTCATCTTGGCATTTATACTAGTAAGAAAGAGACAAAGGCCTTTTTTACTAAAGAGTCTTATAAATTTTTTACGAATAAGGCCGTGAGTTACTAAATATTGACCTCTTAGTAGTCTGTGATATTGACGACGCGACGTCAAAATCTGGAAAACAATAAAATATTTACAAAGTCAGTAAGATTAGGACTATGTTGACGTGAGCTTCACATTTGTATCAAATGCATTCGTTAAAGAATGGCTAGAGGCAGCAACAAAAAAATATGAAAGATGTGGAGCATGTCTTTACCCAGTTTAAAAAAAACCTTCAATTTTCCTGTTGTCCAAAGTAAAGTTGTATTAAAAGCACATCTACAGTCCATCAAATCTAAGAAGTACCGTTTGACAGTTTTAAACTTAGTACATTTAGAATTTTAAAATGTTAAAATAAAGATAGCTTCATCATTCAATTATTTTACAGGAAAGCTAATAAAAATAGTGTGAATTACGCCTCTATAAAGCTAATTTAATAGAAAACAGTGAAACGTCAAACGGTACTTCTTAGATTTGATGGACTGTAATACAACTTTACTTTCACCTTGTAGAGCAGTATCTACTCATTATTCTTTATATATTAATTGTTTTCAGAAAACTTCTTAATTAAAAGCAAAATAAATACTTCAGTCATGTCTGTACAAATCCACATCTAATAACACAAAATGAAATAAATAAATTCACACGTAACTGGAAAACGACGACACCGCGGCGAAAGTTAATTTGAAAATGGAATAACCAAAGTCGTCCAATCACATTGAAGCTCTAGGGACAGCCGACCAATAGGAGCGCAGGGATTTTCGCGCGCTGAATTTTTATTAGCACAGATAATAACGCGCCATTTTGTGACAGATCTCCCTTTTTCGTGAGACGGAATGTTGAGTTTCGTGTTTTTATTAGATTTGAGATTAATGTTGATGTTTCACACATGGATGAGCTTAGATGTCAATTCAAATAACGGTGTAGGCAGAGGCGAACCACACATACATAATAAAAAGCTGTGGTAAATATAGATAATATATAGGTGGCGGCTACGATCATGGATCGTACCATATATCTAAAGGAAAACATTCTAAGGAAACTAGTATGTCTACATACATTCTAGGACATGTGACATCCACCAACCAGCACTAGGCCAGTGTGTTTGGATTAGGGCCTACACTGACCTGACTATTAAACCGTTGAGACAAGTTCCTTGCTCAGCAGTGGGACATTATAAGGTAAAAACATATATTTCCTAAAAAATAATTTGGTAAGTTACAAACTCGATCCTAGTTTAACAAAATCGCCAGTCGTTAAAATGTATCAACTCCTAACGGTTCAAAAACTAAAAAATGTAACCAAAAAGTGTGAATACTAAACCCTCAACTCGTTACAGCTTGGCTGTATAGAACGTTTCCTTTGCCGGCGGCGGGAAACGGCGACGGCTAATTATTTCCCTCCCTTTCCGTTTCCTGCCCGATCAGCGCGTCGAACCCGTTCCAAATTCTAATTTGAAAATGTTTGAATGTGGAACGTGGGATTTATACTTCAAAAAATACCTAAGAATATTGGTAAACGTAAGAAAAGTAAGTTGATAAAATAGGTACAAACAGTAATGAAGATTTATTTTAAAACTATCATATTTAATACACAATAGCTAGTGAATTTACTAGTTTTCGCTAAAATAAATTAGTAATTTAGCAATTATGATTAAAAACATACATTTATCTGAGGTTAGAGTTTCTAATGACTTGCAATACGTAACTAAACAATGTATAAATTTTAAATAATATATTAATTTAATTAACTTAAAAAAATACAAATTATTTAGATTTACATAATTCAGGTATGTGTGGTGTTTCTTTCTAATCGTAGTGACATACTTTTTAAATTTTGCTAATTGTCATTGATGTCAGATAATATAAATTTTAATAAATTAGGTACGGTCGTACATATAAATGTTAAGTACAAAAAATGTAGTGAAATAACATAAAAAATCGATGTCACAAACGAGGTCACAATCAGTGTGTCTGTAAACATTGGAATCACACCGCTTTGTTCACAAGTTCGCAAGATGTCGGATAATTACTGCACGTCTGTTACTGGAGATAGTTTTAAGCCGTTGTTTGTTGGTTGAGACTTGAAGTATTGGGCCGGTGGCGTGGTCGGTAAGATTTAAGGCTTTTCACGCCGCAGGTCGTGGGTTCGATTCCCACCCGAGACAAACATTTGTTTAAATATGTCTGTTTGTCTTGTGCCTGGGTGTAATTATCTTTTTGCTCATATTGCTCAATATCGGTGAAGGAAAACATCGTGAGGAAACCGTCATTTCTAAGAACTAATCATGCAAGTACATGTGATATCCACCAAGACGCACTTGACCAGCGTGAGCGGAATAAGGACTTAACTATCTTACGAGTTGAGAGAAGACCCATGCCCAGCTGTGGGTCACTAAAAAGGGTTGAAGTGATAGGCCTTTGAACAATTTTAATTATTCTTGAATATTTGGTTGCTCGTTCACTTAAAAGAAAGAACTACCTACGACGTTAAATGAAATAATATGATTTTCTTAATTAGGCAGTAGGTACCGCAAAATTAATTATAACGAGTGCGGGTATAAGCAAGCACACAAGTGTATAAGTTGAGTGTACGTAATTACCGAGTCTCTCTCAAAACTTTATTTATTTCGGGTCGCAAGAGACTTGGTTAAATAAGGCGCGGTTAGATTTGATACTTGTAAAATTTTAAATTATTTCTCTCAAACCTATATCAGCTTTGCATACACGCGATGCTTTATTAAAATCTCTAACGGTACACAAAAAAGCTTTGCTTTTTGCAGAGAAAAACTATGTATTTTGGTTATCAGAAATTATTGCATAATAAAGTATGTATTTGTTACTTTAACCAAACAACTGTATACAAATAACGATTTCAAATTCTACCCAAGTGAAATTTGAAACTGAAGCCTGAAGCAACCTAGTAATATACCTATTTACCTACCTAATGTGTTGATAAAATATCTTCATTTTGTAGTAAATCGCATAAAATTTGAAAAATCTTTAAGTGAATTAGCTAAAAAGTTTATTAAAGTATCAAATAGTGTTTAACGTGCTATAGGAGTTTATTCATGCTCTTTAGAAGAATAACTCAAAGGTGTAGCTAAGTTACAATATAGAGAACAGTCCTACACACATGTGTTAAGTTTTAAAATAATTTAAGCCACAAAGTTCCCACGCAGCTTTCCGGCCACTTTTATCAATGGAGCTCTTTTGCTGAAGCAGTTTACTAATGACCATGAAAGATGAAAATCTTTCGAATCGTTAAGCCAAACAAAATATGAGCGCATTAATTGATCATTAATTATAATTTTAAAAATCCAACGAAAAATTTAATAAATGAATACCTACTTCAAATGAATACCTTCGTCACAATTTTTTCCTATCTTAGACGAAATAGACTAGTGTTAGAAGTGTGAAGTGTGTATCTATGTATTTGTGTACACGTTTGTCGACTCGTAGCGCTTAATTTTAATGCAGTTTTCCTAATTTCAATAATGAATTGATCGAAAAGTTTCTTAGCTCGTGGGGTTAATTTTTTTAAAGTATTTTCTACCTATGGTTATATTATATGGATTCTGCTAGTACTGTTATATTTTTAAATTAATTGAAAATGTAAATTAAATGAAATTAGTACTTTAGTAGCTAAGTGTACCCAAGACGTTGTAGCACCACAAATTCGGCGTTGCTTTACATTTAAATAATCAAGCTCCCACCCTCGTGAAGTGAGGGTGGATAATAAGGATAACGCCAGAAGGCATTCCTCTTAAGATTTAAGATTATTATTAAAACGATTTTCTTTGTGATTACACCTATTTATAAAATATAAGTTCGAAATTCCTTTTGCTAATAAAAATCTTAATACTAAGAAAATGAAGAGAAATAAATAAAGTTACTTACATTAGTTTTCAACCGACTAGCGCGTCTTCAAGAATGAAGAGGGTCTCAATTAGATTGTTTTTTTTTTGTAAATATTTATGTATTTATTACGTTTGATTCCGCCAATTATATTGATTTTGAAGATCATTTTTTGTTTATATGGATTTTTCTAGATAATTCCATCCTATTTAATTTTTTTTTATCGTTTTAAGTTATTGATAAAACATTGAAATCGACTCGTAATTTTTTAAAAAGCTATTGTTAATGGTAAAAAAACGGTTACTTTACATTTTTGATGTTTTTAACTAAACTTTTTAACGCAGGTTTTAATGGCTTAAACTAGAAACTTATGAAAGCTAGAAACAAAAAGTGTAGCTACGCAAATTCTGTATAATTTTATGACTTCAACTGAAATTAATTATTAATTTTTAATAAATCTTGTGCTATCTGTAATTCTAGGTAAGTACTTACCTACTGAAAACTTGCGGTGATAGGTGGAGTCAATATTTTGTTATTTTAGATTACATTATAAGCGCTTGATCACAACTTAATACCTACCTGTTGTTAAGCAATTATGTAGTCTACAATGGACCGCGCTTACCCAGTTAATACCGATTCACTCGTGACTTGTAGATAAACAGAATATACCTAGCTATCGGGAGACAGAGATTCCGGTAAAGGAACAATAAACTAAATAACATAATAATTTAAGCGTGTTCACTTAATAACTGAAGATCCCGGGTTCGATTTCGGGTCGAGCAAAAAATACTTTTCTAATTTACTTAGAGAATCTTAGTTGCAGATCGAAGTTTGGATTTGTGCCCGATGAACGGCAATAGACTCGAACCCTATTACGTATGGAACTTAACGAAGCCCTCGAATAGTAGGTGATATTCACCTCTGCCTACACCTTCGAGTAATACAGGCGTGATGTAATGTTATGTTAAGTTAGCAATAAGGTACAAAATTAGTTTTTCCGTTTGTTCCGTTAATTTCAGCGTTAATATTTAATATTTAGTCAGTCTTATCCACAATTCTACCAACCAATCTCCATTTACTTTGAAAGCGTCGCCAGAAAGTAAACACAAGTACCTAAATTTAAGTAATAAGGAAGCGCTAATCTTGGTTAATTACAATTAATACGACCCCAATGTCCACGGGATAAAGTAGTTCGTAAATTGTGTTAACAGAAGGGACGAATGACGAATTTAAAAAAAATTAACAGTCGGGATGACGTTTCTTTTTGTCCGTCCGATAGATATTAAAATTATTGGACACGTATTTTTCTTTGTTTTTGAGTGTCATAAAGATTATAGTGACACGTCAAAGCAAACTATCGAATGACGTCACACCTAGGAAAGTTTTATACGGAGGTATGACGTTAGCACACTCCCACTTCATAATTTTAATGCGTTATATCTTAATTTTGTTCGTTTTAAGGGTAAAGCAGAAAATACGTGTGTGTATAACATATTTTTTATAATATTACTGACGGACTAGTTAAAATACGATTTTTCAGACCTTATGGTCCTTATTGATAGTCAATTAAAGTGATAAATTTGAAATATTAGCATGAGGTACTCCAGAGACTCCTATTACCTATTACGTATGGGACCTTAATTTACCATAGCCCTAAATTTATCATCATGAATTCTAAGCCAAGGTAAAGTTTATTTTAAATCATACGTTTTTTTTTAACGAGACCCTAGTCGTAGGCACAAAACTAATAGAAACAACTACATATCTGCAAACATAATCTTTATTTTTGTCTCAACATTCCAAGTTTAAATTCCGTCCCCTTGATAAAATCATTCAGATTTTGAATTAAGAAATTGGATTGGTGTTCTCTTGTTTATGGTAATCAAAAGGATTTAAATGGGGTGGCGAGAGTAAATAATCTTGAAATCTGTCTCTACAAAGTTTCTTTGAGTAAAACGGAACGTCTTAATTTAAATGTGGTTTATGTCAATAAATTAATTAGTTTATTAGAGTATTTTATGTTTCTGTTGCTTTTACAAGGTAAGTTAGGGTAAGGTAGCCAGTTAGGGCTTGTTAAACGTATTAATAATTGTAACGGTGCGTATAAAGTCGTCGTCGAGGCCATTGCCAATATAATTAGTACCTAGATAGCAATAAAAAAGTCTCTCCTAGCGGTATTGTCTATGGAATGACCTCCTTTTCTCTCTCAGTAAACTTTTTATGAAACAAGAAATACGTTTTACAAAATATCATAAATGCTATATACCTACAAGAATACAAACGTATATTTTATCATAATAAATACCAACAAACAGCACACAAAATCCGCTTCAATATGAGATATATTACTTGTGTCACAAGACGGATCGGTGCGCAATGGATGGTAACACAAAGATACATGGGAATGCCATCAGTGTACGTAAACCTTGTTTACCACTGCTAGCTATAACTCGACAACATCAGTCCACCGTCCAACTCTGACTCTAGTCAATCGCCACATCTTCAAAATATTGAGTTGTCCAGTGACCAACGGACTCCACATGGGGAGTACTCGTGGCAGTTGTCAAATACTTAACCGTTCCGATCCGCTAGCGGAAGGTTCACCGAAAGTTCGGCGAACTTACATAGCAATCTTAAATCGCACAAGCAAAAGATTCTCCGTAGATTAGCATAAATACATGTTCCCAACAAGAACAGCTGGGGACCGCAGTCGCCGTGCATCTCACCTCGCCCAGTCGGAGGATTTTCCTTTTTCACTGCAAGGTCACTACCACCTGATATTCTATTCTATCCAAATAGAATAGAATATCAGGTGGTAGTGAAGTGGCGTTTAATCTTTTTCTGATGACCGTATCCAAATACGGTTATCAGAAAAAGACTAAACGCTGTAAATATTTATAGGAAAATAAAGGTCACAGGTTTGATCCTGAACCATGCTTAGACATTTTATTGTTTTTTTTTTTCACTAGTATTCAATATTGGTGAAGCATTATAAAGGAACCGGCATATTTTAGTACTAAACTTCCGAGGGCAGGAATGTCAAAATCCGTTTTATGTGTCTCCCTACGCTGTGGTCTTTCGTGAAAAGGTCAGTGGAATAATCGAGTAATTAAATAAGTTTAGTTGGAGCACAGTTGCAGTAAAGTTTCGATCAAAACAGCCGTGTCTTCGTATTCTCGTAATTTTGACAGCCGCTGTCAAATTAGCGTGTATGTTATTTATATACAACTTAAATATCGAAAATACTGAACTTAAGAGACAAATTACTAATCTGACATCTAAAAATGACATGCTAAAAACCTTCACAAAAAAACTAGGCACTGAAGTTGGAACTCCTAGTAGTGGTTCAAAAACATCAACTCCCCGCAGAAATTCTCACCTGAAACCGAAAGTGAAACAGAATAAAAACACCCCCCTAGCAAAATCGGGAATCACCAATACCACCAGTAAGATCCAGGATACCGACACTAATAACAAAAATGCAAGAAAAGACATCGCCTTCAAGCCTATAAAGAACAAACTGTGCATTGTCAGTGCTAACAAATCTAATAAAATTCTGTCCCTAGCTGAAGAAACTTTTAATAACTTTGAGATATGTCATTACATCTCGCCAAACTGTGGCATTATACAACTCATCACTGATCTCGACAAAAAATTAACTGACTTTACCACCAAGGACTACTGTGTTATTTTAATTGGCGATGAAGACTTTAAACGCACATCAAACTATGTAAACATCTTGATAGAATTAAGAGAAACATTGTTAAAAATACGACATACTAATATCATCTTATGTGTTCCTACGTTTAAACTAAGTGACTATCCAACAATGTTTAACTGGCGTATAGAAACATTTAATAATCTGCTGCATCTTGACTTGCAAACTTATGACTATGCCATTGCATTTGATTCTAACTTTGACTTAATTTATGATTTTACTATGTTTTCAAAGTTTAATAGAAACGTTAATAACCAGGGTATTCGTACAATTTTCAAAAAAATATTGTTAACAGTAACTGAGCATGCCAAAGAATCTGAAAAATATTCTCCTACCTCAAGAGACGATGACGTATCTTATAACATAGAATCTCAATTATTTACAGACACACAATCACAAAACAACTCTGATTTTTTTCTATAATTACTTGAATATTCTTCATCAAAATATAGCGGGGTTACTGAACAAACTAGATATCTTTATAGTGAAATTAGACGAACTTTACAACACAGGTAGCCCGATAGATATAATATGTGTGACAGAACATTTTGTAGAAAAAGGACATGAGTACTTATTACAATTACCAAATTTCTACTTAGCTGCATGCTTTTCGAGAAATGTAAAACGAGGAGGCACTTGCATTCTTGTAAGGGCAGGTCTAACGTATAGGGAATTATCAGATGTAGCTACGCAATCTGTACCAAATGTTTTTGAATGTTGTGCCATTGAACTCGAATCACATAATATCATCATTGTATGCGTGTACAGAGTACCAAAAAACAACCATGTAATTTTTTACGAAAAACTAGACATTATAATGTCTAGTTTTTCGTAAAAAATAAGCTCTAAATCAAACAAAAATATTGTAATAAGTGGGGATTTCAATATCGATGTCCTTAAAAGGAATAAAATGACGTTAGAGTTTGAATATTTTCTCCAACAATACAATCTGAAATTAGCTTTGACCACCCCTACTAGACCCAGTAGCAATACGTGCATAGATAACTTTGCACACAATTACCGCACAGGCTGTAAAGCCAGAGTAATAGACTTGATAGTTTCTGATCATACTTCCCAAATATTAAAAGTGCCAATTAACAAGACTTGTAGATTAAAATTTTGGAAAAAAATAACACCTGATTATTCTAATGAAAACCTAGTTAATTTCAAGTCATATTTGAAAAGTTTATCATTCAAGACAGTTTACGATACTCAAGATGCTAATGCATCTTTTCGCCATTTTATGGATGACTTTTTACTTTTATACAGATTATGCTTCCCAAATAAATGTATTACCATAAAAACTAGCAAGTCAATTAAATGGATATCAAAAGGAATAAAAATATGTAGCAAAAACCAAAGACGTTTATTATGGAAATATAGACATAATCCTAATCCACAAAATAAACTCGCTTTTAAAAAATACTCTGCCCTATATAAAAAAATAATTAAGTTAACTCAGAAAGCTAAAAAAAACAACCATTTTGTAAAGACCTCTGAAAATAAATCTAAAGCTGCTTGGAAATTAATTAACAAACATAAATATAATGTTCCTCAAGAATCAACTTTATTGCTGAAAAGAGATAATTTGACTTTTACAGACCCCACTGACATTGCTAATGAATTTAATGACTACTTTATTGACATAATTGAAAAAAATATTCGTACTGACATTCCTAATAATAACTATAATGATTTTCAGAATATGACATTAAATTCATTATTTATGCGACCCGTTACGCACATTGACATTGTAAAAATAATTAATGACCTAAAAAATACTAATACAGTTGGCTACGACGGCATATCTACAAAGGTAATAAAATTTGTTAAAGACATTATTGCACCGCCATTGGAACACATTATTAATAACTGCATTACTGAAGGAATATTCCCAAATGATCTTAAAAAGGTCATTATAAGACCTCTTTATAAAAGAAATGATAAAACTGACTTAAAAAATTACAGACCAATAGCCAAAATTCCAATATTTTCAAAGGTATTAGAGAAAGTAATATATAATGCTATGTATAACTACTTTGAAAAGCATAACCTATTCTGCGCAGAACAAAAAGGGTTTCGAAAGAGTACTACAATTAATATGGCACTTTTTGACCTTTTGTATAATATTATGTCCTCAGTTGATAAAAGGAAACCGATATGCGCTATATTTACTGACATGACAAAAGCTTTTGATTTTGTTGATCATAATCTATTACTCAGTAAGTTGCACGTCTATGGTATAAGAGGAAATATCCTAAAACTCTTAGAATCATACCTCAGTAATAGATCACAGTGTACAGAAATTTCTAGAATAATATATGTAATATATGTTTTATTTCTCCTCATAAGTAGTAAATTTACATGGTTTATTTATAAATATGGTTTTACATATGTGAGGAGCTGGTGTTCGAATTAGGTATTGTCAAAATGCCTGTGTTTCAAATCACCAGGTCCCCACCCCATGGAAACAGGGACTTTTTTATTTAAACCTAAAAATATTAACAGAAATGCATTGTTAACACGTTAGCTGCGGCACCAATTTTTGCATACTTTCCGTTCCTGCGGCACGAGGTATAATCGGCCCGTACCGTGACCAGACGTTAGGGCGACACGCGGTCTATTAGACCCCACCTCCTTTTACAGACTAAAATCCATTTTCTGGCGCGAAATCAAAGATAAATGAGAATTTTGGTCCTTATTGATATAGATAGTGAATTGATGAACCCTAATCCACCGTCGCCCCGGGATCTGATGGCTAGTTTAGGAATTATTAGCAAAACAAAATATGGGATCTTATACACCTCGTAACGCACTGAAATAGGGCAAATTTTCGCTGCGATTAGTGATGGGAAAAATAATATCGACGTTTTTAAACTGTCTTAACTACGCAACGACTTGACCGATTTTGATCAATTATATCTCATTAGATCGTTTTAAGGGCAAAACCTGGCAAAACAACACAAAGCTATCAAAGGATACATTTTTTTTTAAATAATCTAAATTGTGCTTGAAGGCGCCATAAAGAAAAAAAACCCGGCCAAGTGCGAGTCGGACTCCCGCACGAAGCGTTCCATTCTATACCATTAAGAGGCACCTATTACAGACTTATTATTGGAAAATATATATATATTTTTTTTATTCTATAATAGGTTTGCGCTTGACCACAACTTGCCTGATCTGAAGCAATGTTGCAGTCTACGATGGAACGCGCCTACCCAATAAATACCGATTCACTCGTGACTTGAAGACAGGTAGATTATAGCTATCGGGAAACAGAGATGCCGGCAACGAATTCCACAACTTGGCGGTTCGCACAATAAAAGTGGAAGCAAAGCGCTTTGTGCGTGCCCGTGGAATTTCCACCATATAACGGTGGCGCATAGCCGTACCTCTACTTGTACGATGAAAGAATGGGGATGGGGGAATAAGATTGTGTACGCACACTCTCCGAAGTGTAACCGATAAAAGACCGAAAGACTAGCAACTATGCGGCAATGCTCGAGGCTCTGCAACTTAGCCTTGATGAGGGACTCGTTGCCAATAAGCCTCTTAGCTCGCCTTTCAATAGACTCCAACGCCTCGAGTTGGTATTTAGCTGACCCATCCCAAAGATGCGAGCAGTACTCCATGCAGGAACGAACTTGTTCTTGATATAGTTCGAGCATTTGTTTCGGTGTGAAGTACTGACGCACCTTCGCGAGGACACCTAGCTTTTTGGCAGCTAGTTGAGCCTTGGACTCAATATACGGGCCAAAATTGAGGGTCGAAGTCATATTGACGCCAAGAAGCTCCAGGTGGTCTGTAATTGGCACGGACACACCTCGAAAAGTGGGAGCCAATAGAAATGGCCTTTTTTTGGCGGAAAATAGGCACGCCTGGGTTTTAGCAGCGTTGAACTTGACTAGATTGGCGTCGCCTCAGTCGGAGACAGCCTTGAGAGACAAGTTCAAGCGCTCAACCATGGCTACTCTATGGGACTGAATCTCAGCCGCACTGGCACGGGGACTGGACATATAACTCTCTACAACTGTGCTGTCGTCTGCATACCCAAAGGTACCGGGTTTAAGCAGATCGTAATATGCAGCAGAAAAAGAGTCGCATAGAGCACTGAACCCTGAGGAACACCGGCATTAATATCCATTTGATCGGAAGAGCAGCCATCAATGACCACTCGGATTGATCTATTCCTCAAGAAGTCCGATATCCAATCGCAGAAACCAGTGGGCAAGCCGTAAGAAGGAAGCTTACTAATAAGACCATCATGCCAAACCCTGTCAAAGGCCTTGGAGATATCAAGAGAAACAGCAAGTGCTTCTCCGTACCTCTCCAAGGCCTCATTCCAGATGTATGTGGCGTACGCTAAAAGATCCCCAGTCGACCGATTCTGGCGGAATCCATACTGTCGGTCACTGAGGAGATCATTGGCATCTAGGTACGCCAGGAGCCTGCGATTAACAACACGCTCCATGCTCTTACAGAGTATGGAGGTGACCGAAATAGGCCTATAGTTGGCAGGATCGGCACGACTGCCTTTTTTGGGCACGGGCTGCACGTTAGCAAGCTTCCAAGATGTCGGCACTTGACCAGTCCTTAGAGATAGCCTAAAGAGGCGTGTCAATACAGGAGACAACTCAGGCGCACAAGTCCTCAACACTATGGCTGGAATACCATCAGGTCCACTGGCTTTGTTCACGTCAAGATTGCGTAGAGTATTGCGAACCTCCGTTTGGCGTATGCGAATTTCCGACATATGAGTCGTACTGCCAAGTGTAGCAGGAGGTACCGCGCTTACCTGTTTTGGCTCTGTTTCTGGGTTTTTTAAAATTAACTTCTTCCGACATCGTTTAGACATGTTCGGCGCTGTAAAAGGACGTGCTCTCCAATCGACGTGATGCACAACACTGGTCGCGGGAAGCTCGCGTTGAGTGCGGTACGAGGTCAGGGGGGATATGGGACGTTTTAGCCTCGTTCCGCACTGCATTAAAATTATATTAATTCAGTGCGGCACGAGGCCTAAGACATCCGGTACCAAGGTAGGTACACCACCGAGTCCGGAACCATTAGTGATCTCAAATATATATTTAGCTCTTTCCTACACTGGACCAAACCAAAGCTATGCCATTCGCACGACAGAGAAATTCACTTTTTTGCTTGCCGCACCACAGAGAAGTTGCATCAGGGGTGATTTAGGCCTCGCTTCGCACTTAACGTGTTAAAGGAGATGCATACATACGTAATCAAATACATAAAAAATAGGTTTAGTTATAGTATTGTACAGGATTTGAGTTTATACATAAAAATTGAATATGCCAAATTAGTAAATTAGAAACTATATATAGATCAAAATCCAGAACCGTCAAATATGGTGTGCCACAAGGTAGTGTGTTGGGACCTTTATTGTTTCTAATATACATTAATGACCTCCCAAAAGCAATTAAACACAAAATGGTGCTCTTTGCCGATGACAGTACAGCAATTATTGAGTGTACTAATCCTAACAACTACCAAGATGACATTAATAGTTCTTTATGTGACATTATAAAATGGTTGAATAATAATAACTTGATTATAAATTTAAGTAAAACTAATATCATGCATTTTTATCAAGGTCTTGAAAATTCGACATATCCTGTCATGTATGATAACTGTCTGATAGAAGAGGTAACTAATACTAAATTCCTAGGTATAACTATTGATAATAAGCTCACTTGGAAACTTCACATCGGAGAACTCTGTAAACGTATAAGTAAATCTGCATATGCACTCTTTCAATTATCAAAGAAAGTAAATATTGGAACTTATTGATGGCGTATCATGGATTGGTAGGTTCAATTATTAGATATGGTGTAATCTTCTGGGGACAGTCAACAGATAAAGAGGCTGTATTTAAAATTCAAAAACGCTGCATTAGGGCTATGTGTGGCCTTCAAAACACAGATAGCTGCAAGCCATACTTTAAGTCATTAAAAATATTAACACTTCCGGCACTATACATACTTGAAACTGCACTTTTTGTAAAAAGAAATCCCCATTTGTTTACCAAATTCGCAGAGGTCAAGAAAACTCGAATGCGTGCCCAGTATGCGAATCAATTATGCAATCAAAAATGTAAGACGGCTTTAATGTATAAAAGTTTTTTCGGAATTGCTCCTAGAATATTTAATAAAATACCCGATTGTATAAAAATAATGCCTATGACGAAATTTAAAATAACATTGCAAAAACTTCTTCTTGACAAATGTTACTATACAATTGACGAGTTCTTAAACGATCAACTATTATAATAATCATAATTGTAATAATTTTTAAACGGTTTTATTTAGCTCATTAATTGTAATAATTTGAATTGTAGTAATTTTTAATTTTAATAATTTGTAATCGTAATAATTTGTAAATGTAATAATTTGACTTTGTGTACTTATAATTGTTATCATATTAATTGTATTGGAAACATTTGATAATGACTTTTTTTTTTCTTTTTTGCACATGTAATATTTCTTTTAGCTGTATAGAATATTTGTATGTCTCAAGACAAAACATGGCGCCCTAATTTTCATGTACCACCTATTGTAATAATACCCATGTTTCGCAAATAAAATTCTGATTCTGATTCTGATTCTGACAATCACAAGAATACCATTTTGCACTAAGACGTAAACTTAATTGCAACGTAATTGCAAGTGAACTGCAACTTGATCGGCGCGTCAAGAAATTACGTGAATTAGCCTACAGATCCACAAACACGTGCGTGTGTATAGATTAAGGCCTAAAATCTCTACTATTTTAAGATAGTTAATAGATGCCCAGCATCTGGATGCTAAAGGTTTCTTTCTCTAAGTAACAGTCATAATCATATTTTTTTACGCGTATAACACAAGGTCTATCAAATAAACTAAGATTTATTTTTAACTCCAACGAAACCTATCTATAATAAATAATATTATAGCATTTACTGAACGCTAACTTTATCCATTTTCCTTCAAAATGCTCAATATATTTATCACGCATTGGAAAAGTCTTTACCTTTGACGCACGTCTGATAAAAAACATAAGATTTTTAATATAATTTCGAAATTGTGTTTGTTTCAAATTACAGTAACATATTATATAGACACAAAAAAATCCACAGATTATAAAATCGCTAGATAGATTACAAATTATTAATTTAACAAGAACTGCCTTTTTACTTTTGTAAAGATATGTCAATGACAGTCTACCTAGTTAGAACTTTGGCGCCCAAATGAGTCTTTGGCGCCCAATATGGGGCTTTGGCGTCCAAAACGGGGCTTTTGAACATCAGGAACATGAAGTGTAAACTGATTGGTGCCAGAAACAGATACATAGTAGTAGGCAGTCTACGTAGGTCCTACAAATAATCCGGCTCTCTCCGCAGTTTGCATTTTCACATTGCATTCGATGCAAGTCTTTGAGCTTTGTAAACGGATCTGACGTCACCCCGGCGTCAATCAGACAAATTGGACGTCCAAAGAACGGATTGACGTCTGTACGATATTTCTATGTACGGTTTTAGTTCGTCATCAGATGATGACGTCAACCACTATTTTGTTTCTAGAGGTACCTATTTAATATTAAGTCATTTGTTATAATTTGATTCCTTACAGAAAACACGCAGAGATTTTTTTTTTACTTTTAATGACTTTTGGTCGACGAGCTCGTGATTATTCTTCTGATGCCAGCGTCCTTATCATCAGTATACAGTCCACCCTGCCATCAAGTGGGCCTTATATTGGTTCCTCGACTTCTAGCCGTTTATCGGCTACAGTGGCCAGTTTGAGCTGACTAGCACTAGTTTGTACGCAGAAGATGTAAAGTGCACGAACATTAGTTCACTCTCTATACCCTTTACTCTCAAAGTCTCGTGAGAACGGAATGACCGACACGATCGGTGAAAGTACGGGCACAGGACTAACGACTTTACGTGGTCTCTGAGGCATGGGGTTACACCAACAACTTCCTGACTCTGGACTAGTGATGATAAATTAGAAAAGCCTTAACACTCTTTTTAGTCCGGCGTGGGATTCGTAAGGTACTACCCGTGCGCGATAACTTGAGACACGCCGGGTACTGCCTACCCCTGTAACTTCCCCTCAAGCTGTTGAAGCTGTTGTTGTTGTCAAGCGGTTGTACTGTAGGCAACGCCATTTTTTTATCATCTTAGTCTCGTACTAGCTTACGTCACGCAACGACGACGCGCTCCGCTTTAATAGCCTTATTTGATATTGTTTCGTTAATAGTTATTAGAGTTACTTTTATATTTTAGTATTATTTTTTGTTTTAAGTTTATTGTTATAGTGAAGGGTAAAACTTTACACAGTGGAGGGAAAAATCTCGTGTTAAAAGTGTTAAACTTTTTTGAAAACGTAAAACAGAACAAACAATTGTGTTTACCTGTTGGTCAGGCAGTAAAAAGAACCTGTATGGAATAAAAATATAGCAGAGACGAAGTCGCGGGTGGAAATTTGTTGATATATTTTTTGTGCATAATACAACCATGCGTCTGTGACGTCACCAGGTCTCAACTTATTGCGCCCGGGTAGTAAATATGAAAACGTCTTAAGTAAAATGTCAAAGTTCAAACTTATTGTACTTGATTAATTTCAGTACAATAATAGTCAATCACTATCAAAATTAATAACAACAAAATATCCTATAAGGAAACCATTAAACCAATCCTAATTTTATAACTGTACCATAGACATTTTCCGCTACACATAACCTCCTTCAACCTTATCACGCACTAAAAAGGTCGCAAATATATTTTTAATCTGGCAATCCCAATTGCACAGTATTTAATCATCTACAAAGGACTTACATACGAGTCGTATTCAAAACTGACAAAAGAAAAAAAAGCAATCTGCGAAGATTGGCATTCAGGGGTACCAACACAAAAAGGGAATCTTTTGGGGGAATATTGTTAGTGGGAGATTGAAAAGCGTTTTGTCGTGAACATGTTAAGGCTGGACATATTTGCGTGTCGTGACGCGCCGCGCTGGTAGAAATAGTTTCATACATATCAAGAGGTAAGTTATAGAGCAGTGGTGGCACAGCCGTATCGGCCTCGCCTAAGAAATATAAGGTCGCGGATTCGATTCCCAGGCGTACCCACACATATTTGTGTGGGTACTATCCTAAGAGTTGAGAGAGTCAAAGACTTATGCCCAGCAGTGGGACACAATAAGGCAGCCAGTGCCCGTCAACATATAAAGTGTTGGCAACGCGCGAGTGTTCCTTCTTGTGTGCGAGCTAGTATAGGCTACGGTGATTGCTTACCATCAGGTACTGCTTGTTAGAGCATTTTTTTCAACAAACTGTTGTCTTTAACTATCGCTCAGTGATGATAGGAAAGAGATGCTTGTAACATGTTTAGTTGTGCGCGATAAATCACAAAGTAACTATTAAATCTAAGTACTAGAATTTTGAATTAAAAAAATTATAGCTCCCGGCCTTTCTTTCGTTAGAATCTATCGAAATCAAGCCGTCCGTTTTAACGGTACCTAGGTACATGCCAACAGACATGTACACAGACTTATAACACCCCACTTTTTTGTCGGAGGAAAAAACCAATGTTCATAGCGCGTCACGCCGTCACGTTACTACACGCAAATATATTCCCGCCTTTATTCGGTGATTTGGTGTTGCCAGTTGAAATAACGAGGGTTGTAATTGGAATAGGTTTTAATGCGCATATGTGGCTGATTGATTGCTCTTCGTAAGTACGATTAAAGATTAAGTTCTCTTTGAAGCAGTGTTAATCATTCGGATGGGTATTTGTTGATCGACGAAGTGTTTTGGCGGGAAATTATTGTTAGGGCGTGAGTAATCTGTTTGAAAGCTGTGATTTCAGTTGACTGTTTACACTTAGTTTGATACCTCGTTGGTCCAGTGGTAAGCGCGTTCGCCGAGAATCTTGGGTCAAGCAAAAAGACGATTCTGATATACTCAGAGAAATGCTTTTTTATGTATACTAGTAAATGAGATTTTCTACCTAGTATTAATATTTTTTTGTTTATAGGTATTAAAAAATAAATTGAAATTACTATGACAAAGTACTTTTAGGGGACTGCATCACCTTCGTTTGTAAGAGTGCACCTTTTATCTGAAGCCTTACACGTGGTCCCCGAGTGGTGCAAATCAGGTGAAAATCAATGAACTCGTAATAATGTTTACTAGTAATAACAGGTGGTAGGCTTCGGCCGTGGTTAGTGACCACCCACCAGACAAAGCCGCACCGCCAAGCGGCCTTGCTGTGTTCCGGGGCGATGTGTAGTGACACATTGCCAGAGGTTGAGTCCTTTGTGGTTTCCAACTATTTGCAGTCTCATTTCACTACCACCTTCCCACCGAAAATCATTCGTGACGACAGGGAATCGGTATATTGGGCGGACGCATCCCATCGTAGATTACATCCTTGCTTTACATCGGGCAAGTTGAAGTGAAACGCAAACCTATATCAGAATTTAAAAAAAACAAATCTGAATTTTTTTCCGCAAAGTGTAGGTACCACAAAAATGATAGTTTGACTAGTGCCGTCTAAAAAAAGTTATAGTTTTTGTGTAGTTACAAACAGTTATAGTTAAATAACGATACTATTTTAATCAATTATCTGACAACAGATAATTTAAAATTGCAAAATTAAAAAACAAATATTTTCTCTCTATATTATTAAGGGTGTTTACTGCTTCCAAGTCTAAACAATTTTTAAAGACCGTTAACCACAACACCCTCTATTATTTAAATCACAAATAATCTCAATACCGATACTCGAGGGAGTGTGTTGAAAGAAAATAACTTTTAATATGAAAAATGGCATTATCATAGCCAGATATTTTGTTTTTCGCATCCTATAAAATGTAACATACAAAATAAACCTTATGTATTATGTTTTAACGTTCTTATTCGTCTAACAGCTGTTATTTGACATCAGAATAAATTTGAAATAAGAATACTTCAACAAAACATGTTTGCAGTTTGAAAATCGAACAACATTCGAATCTCATCTTTATACCATAGACAATAGTGTTAGAATAGAAACTGTTTAAATATTTTTTTAATAATTCTGAATTCACATCTTTCAGCCAAGTTGTCAACGCGAGAAATTGTTTAACATTCTTGTGGAGTATTATTTCAATAAATATGAATGAACTTGTTATTGGGTATTTTTATATTATTCTTAAGATTAATAAAGTTTTTCTGTTATTCTACGTGAATGGTTTTTGTATGATAAGTTTTGACAGCTGTTTTTTATTGAAAAAAATTTAGAATAAAATAATCATTAGCGTAATGATTCCACACCACAACATTTTAGGTTCTAATGTGGTTTGAATATGCCCCGAACTGTTAATTACTATACCTAATGATGTATCTGGATAATCATGGTCATACATATATATACTCTTCTGAAAAAAAAAGCAATCGTCACCTGAGTTTTTCAGATTTGGAAGCCCGCAAAAGGATTTTTATAAAAATACAGTCCATAGAGAAAACTAGAAGATTAATTTTAAAAGACCTTGATTAAACTTGGAATGTAATCAAATTAAATTTTCACACCAAAATTTATGTCAGAACATGCGCAAATTAGGAATAAAAAGTACCTAAAACAGTGCATAGACCTTTTATTTCCGAAAAAAATAAATCTCACAATCATGTGTATTTCTCCCGGATATTAAAAGCATTAAAAGTAATTAATTTATCACATCGTGCACCCTACTGAAGCGAATATTAAAACCACATTAACACCGTCGCAGCTTGTCCTTGTTTCACATTTGACGCCATTTTGTGAGTTCTGTACCAACTCCATAATTATTACGAGTGCGCTGTGTAAAGAGGTAAATGACAAAAATGTAAGAAATCTATTTAATTATAAATAAATCCCTATTTCTCTTGGTCACGCCATTACGCGTGAACGACTGGACCGATTTCACTAATTTTTTTTTTGAATATTCCTTAAAGTACGAGGATGGTTCTTACACACACAAAAATTAAAAAAAAAAAACAGTCTGATCCGAAACAGCTCAAGTAATTTTTATGGAATAGGTCTAAGTAATCTAGTTTCGGACCCCTGCTTTACGGCAGGACGACGTCTGCTGGGTCCACTAGAACCAAAATAAATTTTAATTTGAACGAAAAATATACATTAAAAATACATACAAACGAACATAGCACCTCCATTTTTAAAGAAATTGGTTAAAAACAGAAACAGATGACATGGCGTACACAAAATGACCGTACTTAGTAAAGGCGTAGTTTATAGCTTGTGTAAAACAATCCTGTTTAACCATTCAGTAAATGTTTTGGGGTGTTATTTACACTGTACTTTGTTAGGGCACTTCAGTAGGCTCCACACATATAAAGACTTGTGTCGAATAGTTGCAAGAATGTCTTTGTAAACACGTTAGATTTTTCAACTTTTAGTAGAAGATCAGTGTAATGTATATTTTAGTGAATTACACCGCTTACGGTAAAACAAACTGTACCCTTAGTACGAGTTGTCAATACAATAAAAGTTAAAATTCACATAAATCACTATTTTACCTACTCTATATCCAATCCATCTTGATATATTTCTAGGCTTACGTTATCTTTTTCATAAATGTTTTGAACCAGAAAAATGAGTATGAAAACGAATTTTGACAGGTTCAAAATAGTATTCGAACACTTTCAATAACTCGTGCTAAACTTACAGGTAGCTAGAAATCATCATCTAATGATATCTCTATATTTTATAGCGAAGAACCCTTTCTATCACTTCAGCTTTTGAACAAAATAAGCTTTAACTTGTACACAGATATACAGACACAGATACACGCGTCAAACTAAGTATTAAACTCTTTTTTTGTCAATGGTCGGTTTCCCCCAGACTATTCCCTCTCTCTCTCTAAATTCATGTAAGTTTAAAACAAATTTATGTTCTTGTTATTGTTTTATTTACACCAGGTATGAATGAATGAATGAATGAATCTTTCCATACCGATTTCGGCAGCGGCGACCTTGTTCTGTTAGGTTAAACAGAACAGAAGCGGTCGGATGCGCAGGACATATCATAGTGCGTTAGCGTTTGCGCCAACACATACGCACTCTCTGGTCCGTGCTCCCTCGTACCCAGAGGAACAAGAACTGCTAGAGAGGGAGATGGATGCATTGTGATAAACCAGGTATAATGTGCCATTATTAAAAATTTTAGAACGATACCTTTTTATTTTTATATTTAGTTAGGTGTTAATTTTCAGTTACTCTAGTATTCACTACCGTTGCAAGACACTATTTTACGGGGAACCGATGATATTTTCGCTCGATGATTTTTCCGTTCCACCACATTCGCGAATGACTGCGTTCTCATTTAAGCAATGGCATTTGACAGCGCGCCTTTGTCAACGCGGATTTAAAAAGTTTATTTGCAGATTGGAGTTCGCGGGGACTTTAATAATGTTTTTTTAATTTTGTATTTTTTTAACCGTAATTGTTTATGGGTTGGTTTTTGCTTATTTGGGTTTCGCGCCTATACATAGAAAAAAAAATCCTCAGGTATCACACACGCCGCTGTTAGATAGTTAAACAAAGTCGCATATTATCAAATTAAACACGTTTATCAAACATTTTGATCGTTTACAAAGCATTTTACAGTTCATCGACAAAATCACTTTCAAACACGAAGGACGCCAACATTTTTTCTTAATCTGGAGTTTAGTTATTTTGCCCCAAACAGGTGTAAAAAAAAAAAATAAACATCCAATCCAATCCAAAGTAAGATAAGGCTGTATGGTCAAAACCTTTGCCTACATTTTGCCGAATCATATTAACAACAAAAAGAATTGTAGTGTAACACCCGACAGCAAAGATGGGTGTTTTATGTTTGACGCGACTATTACACAATTGTTTTGCCACGTAGCATCTAAACGGATAGACTAATTTTATTCAAAAGCTGGAGTGACAGAGACAATGAAAAAAAAATTGTGTCTGGTGTATTACTTTTTGAATTTAGAACTAAGTAGATAATCGACATCTATATAAATAAAAATCAATGCCACTTTTCGTTGTAATTTTATAACTGAAAAACGGGCTTACCTATTCAAACCAAATGTTCAGGTATTGTTCGGACTATTTAGTAGATGGTTTATGTGAAGTTTGCACAAAATCGGTTGAGCGGTTCTTTATTTATCACATTTTTTATAAATTGTTGAGTGGGCTGAAGATACCCGGGCGAAGCTGGGGCGGGCCGCTAGTTCACCATAAACAGAGAAAATTACGTTCACTAATTCTATATAGAATTAATTATTATGCTTTTGTGGTATTATCTGTGTTACTACAATTAAATGATTTTATTGTTATTATCATATTTAAATGGAGTATTGCGAGGACAGTGATTACGTCGCAGTCCGGAGGGAAATCAATCGCGGCATTTATTCGGTGACAAGCTGACGCATAGAGTAGGTTCAGGTATTATAAACAAATTTTCGCATTTATAATTTAGTAAGATATTAGTAGGATTGTCTGAATAAGATTCCAAAAATATATCTGTCTTTTTGGAAAAGCAAAATAACTTTATTTCAAATATCTGAAACCGCTGTCAGCCATAAAAGTCCATACCTGACATGTAGACATGTAGTATGACCCCATACTGACTAAAAACAAACTAAATATCAAGTGTAAAACATGTGTAGGTCAAAGCAATCTATATCTCGTAGCAGATCGTAGCAGTCTACAGCTCGTAGCAGTCTAAAACTCGTAGAAAGTCGTAGTAATCGTACAGCTTGTAGCAAACTATACCCTGTAACAGGTCATAGCATTCTACAACTCTCAGCAGGTCGTGTCAGTCTACATCTCGTAGCAGGTCGTAGCAGTCTAAAACTCGTAGCAGATCGTAGCTGTCTACAATTCGTAGCAAGTCGTGGTAGAGTCCAGCTCGTAGCAGGTCGTAGCAGTCTACAGCTCGTAGCAGTTCGTAGCGTGGGGCAGCTTGAAGACTAGAATGAAAAAGTTCATTAAGACTCGTTACTAATTTGTTTTTTTTCTTACTTATTTCTTTTTCTTGTCTGTATTGTTAAAATTCGAACGTATTCATCTGATTTTGGTTTTAAAATATTCGTAGTAATCCGTCGGAAGGTTTAAAAGTTGAGAAATATGCGGTAGAAAGTTCGCCGAGGCAACTCGTTAGTTTAAATGAATAAATCAACATTTTCCTCTGAGTTATATTCACCTGTGTCGCTGCAGGCTGGTTTTAAACATGGAGTCATTTCGCGCTTCACATTGTCCGTCACGCCATAGATACATTTTAACAGATATTTTATAACAACTTTTGTTTTTAACAAAATACAACGTTGTGAAACGTGATTGTTTTGTTTATCAACTTTTTAAAAAGTGCCTTTAGCAACATACTCTGTGTTATTGTTGTTCCTGAAGGTGTGAGTGAGAGGAGAATCTTCCTCTCCTTCCTAAGATCATCTATTACCCGAAATGCAATGAATAAAATTGAATGATTTGATTAAAATAATATCACAAAATACAACTCAGATAAAATTTAATTCTAACTTAATAACTAGATAGGGCGTTATAGAATTCCTTCGAATCCGAGGCCTATAAGGCCTATAAGGCCTCGGATTGGCCTCTTGCCTTGCCTTGGCCTCTTGGCGATAGGCGTTACTCGCGTATCGCCTATCGCCAAGATTCTGACTCCTCAAGTTGCACAGACAGTGATGATGATTCAAGCGATATGGACATTAGTGACGAATAGTCTTACATTACTTTTATCTGTGGTTAAATAGTTCTTTATGAGATTTAATTAATGTTTTATGACTTTGTACCTCAAATGGCGATACGCGACTTAAACGGTCGGCCTATAGGGGAATGTCCTCAGAAGGCTGCAGTTTTGACGCATTGTAATGGCAATGCTTATTCTGTGACCGAGATTAAAGTCAGCCCTCTGGTCACGAGAAGAGTTCATTAGACGTCTTGATATATCCTTGAAAAGTGCACGGCCGCCATGGTCCAAGGGTATATGTATATGTAATTTGTTTTCAAATTACTATATTATTATTCATTATTGAGCGGCCGTAGCACAGTGTTATCGGCCTCGCCTTTGAAATATAAGGTCGCGGGTTCGATCCAAGATCGAGCCCTCACATCTTTGTGTGAATTTTACGAGTATCACCGCCGCTGCTCAATATGTAAAAAAATATTGTGACGAAACCGGAATGTCTAGGAACTAACCATTCGAGAACATGTGATATTCGATTACCCGCTCTTGGCCAGTGTGTGTGGATTAAGGCTTACACTCTCTCAACTCTTAAGATAGTTAAGAGAAGACCCGTGCCCAGCTGTGTGACACTGAAAAGGGATGAAGTGATGTTTGAATATTAAGACGAAATTTAACAAAGAATAGAAAAGAATAGAACATATTTAACCTTACTTAAATTCGTTTATAATCAAATGAATTAAATTTATTATACTTTTACCTATCTATTTGTAGAGAGCTTAATAAAAAGGGGCCACACGAAATCACTAAGTCGTATTCCAAATGAAAAAGGTGTCAAAGATCGAATTTACGATTCATTATACTAAATCCGTATTATATAGGGGAACCGTATAATAAATAAATACTGCAAATTGAACTTTATGTAATAAAATTAAGGTTGGTTTTTGTGTGGATGTGGTAGTAGATTTGATAAAATAGTGAATGTGTTGGCTAAGTGCCTATTGTGGCGACAGATGGCGGTGGAGGGAAGAGGGTAAGGTCGATCCCAGTTTGGTTAATTGCTCTTTGGTATTTTTACTGCAGATGATGAATTTTTAATTTTCTATATTGTCTGATAATAATGGCTCGTAAATTGCAAAATTCTTTGTAGAATACATAAATCTACAGGTAAAATAAAAAACCTCAAGATCGAAATATGCTTTATTTTTTTTGAGACGCGAGTCTACATAAAAATAGTCTAATTTCTTTTCCTACCGTGCAGTGAATGACTGGCAACTACTGAGAAACACTGCCAAAAACACTCAGTAGGATTTTTTTATTTTTTAAATTAAATACTTATATCTATTACATTTTGTTTATTGTGTTGAATCAGAGCGACTTAATTCCACGCGTTTTTATCCGGTAGGTAGTCTGAAATTTTGTAATACGCTTTCATACATGACGTAGATTTTATAATTATTATATATTGTAGGAAGGTAGGATATGAACCTTCATTAACGCAAAAATTTGTGAGGTTGCACGTTTGTTAAATTTTTACTCATTCACGGCAAAACTGATAAACGGATTTGGTTAAAATTTTACATATTTGTGTATTTTCTGGATTAACTAGTATGATATTTTTTAAAGATTACAATATTTCAATGTGAAAGAGAACTTCAAACCGTCATTTACGCTTATTTTGTGAATTTAATAATAAAAAAAATTACAAAGTAACACTCAACATATTATTCTTCGAGTTTGTTCTAATACTATATTATATGATCTTGAGTTGTTTACAAATCGAGTTTCAGTGTTGTATAAAGGGGCAATTTTTTTAATGGTATTTTACCCACCACCGCAATTCCGCCACTGCGATCTAGGATCAATAGCGATGCCGTATGGGATTAAGAATTGTGAAAAAAAAGACTGCGGAGCAAATTAAACTCTTCAAAACTGAGATAGACCTTAGAAACTAATAATTCTTAAGGGTAATTTGACCCAAAAGCCATAGTACAACTTTATGATGTTTTTGTCATTCGATTGGGAATTGTGATATATCTATGGGTATATTAATGGACTTGTTTAGGGTTCCCTACATGATCAACTCGTTTGATTAGCTTCTGTTCAAGGGTATTTTATATTATGGATTTAATTGAAATGGTTCTTCAGGATTTTATATTGTAGTTGTTTTTTTTTTACTTCTTTTTACAACCATGTCCGCAAAAGGCACCGCAGTCTATGGACGCTTGCAACACCAGAGGTATTGCGTTGTGGACTTTTTTGATAGCAACGAGCATTACTGCTACTTAGGTAGCCACTAAAAATTATGTTGTGTATTCTTTATGAGAGGCAGATGTCTCCCCAGTCGGTCTGCCCATAGAGGTAGTCACTGTGCCCTAGCTTCAACCCTTTTTAGCGTCCCACTGCTGGGCACGGGTCTACTCTCAACTATCTTATGAGTTGAGAGATTTTAGACCTTAATCCAAACACGCTGGCCAAATGCGGGTTGGTGGATGTCACATGTCCTCGAATGATTAGTTCTTAGACATGCCGGTTTCCTCACGATGTTTCCCTTCACATATATTGAGCAGCGCAGATGGAACAATTCACACAAAGATGTGTGGGCAGGGAACGACCAGGATTCGAACCCGCGACCTTATTTTTCTAAGGCGAGGCCCGTACCGCTGCGCCACCGCTGCTCTGCACTGTGCCCTAACTAATCTTTAAAAACCGTCGGGCACAATTTTCACCTCTGTTTACACTATTGAAGGGCCGGTGGCGTGGTCGGTAAGATACTTGCTTTTCACGCCGCAGGTCGAGGGTTCGATTCCCACCCGAGACAAACATTAGTGATGAACATTTGTGTTTGTGTCGAGTCTGGGTGTAAATATCTATTAAAAGTATATATTTACAAAAGAAAAGTATTATATGTATAGTATATACCAGTTATCTGGTTTCCATAACACAAGCTCTGCTTAGCTTGAGACCAGATGACCGTGTGTGTAAATGTCCCAAAATATTTATTTTATTTTATTAAGTAAACCGCTATCTCTAATATAGTTATAATATTAATAGTTATCTATACTAATTGAGTCCTCACAACAAACATTATGCACCCTCGCCCTCTGCAAGTAATTAAACGGTGATTTCGTTGCATTACTTAATGTACTACTGATTTTATTTGTGGGGATGTATGAGTTTATCTTGCAGACCCCTTGCTGGGCTTCGGGTGCATCCCTTAGGGTAATAACCCTGTACGTACTATTGTTGGTTTGTGTCATACAACATAACGTGTAAAAGTATGTATGAAAGGACAATAGTACTTTTTATTATGATTTTTTAAATTATTAAGTGTAATTAACAATAATTATAATCGCCTTTATTATTATAATTTTTATCTTTAGCCTATATTGTCCCACTGCTGAGCAAAGGCCTCCCTTAAATTCCTCCATATTGTCCGGTCTTCCGCGACCTCTGGCCATTCAATATCGAATGCATCCAGATCATCCCGCCATCTTTTTCTCGGTCAGCCTCGGCGACGGTTACCGTCTTGGGGCACCCAGTGTGCGGCTATTCGGGCCCATCTCTCTGGCTCTGGCTCTCTCTTGGCCGTCTTGTGACCCACATCTATTTCCCCAGTTTTTTTACGAATTTCGACATTGGGGATTCTGTCTTGAAGTTTGATGCCAAGGATACTGCGCTCCATAGCTCTTTGGCAAATCTTGAGTTGGGATTTCTGTGTTGCCTTTATTATTGTAAATAAATAAATTAAATTATAAAGAAATAAAGTGGGTTGAAAAAAAATATGCATTACGTATTTGATTTTTTACTTGTCAAGCCGTAGTATTTTTTTATAACAAGGAAAAAATGCAGAGGCTGTCTTAACAATTGTTTATTTTTTTAATAAAGTTTGAAATCAAGTATACAATTTAAATATTCTTTAAATATTAGCAATTTAACGATTAATTACTATAATTGTATAATAACTCAACTTATTAAAAGTTTAAAATCATTGTTAAAAGTAGTTGTGTTGACTTTAATCAACATTGTTTTTGAAAAATGCACTTTATGCTATAGATAGTAGAGATCCTTAAAATGAAACATATTTCTTTGATTCACCCACATTATTGTTTAGTCTGTGGCGGGTCGGATTTGGCGCCATTTGGGCGACCGATCGTATAAAAGGGCGTAAGGAGCAACGGACACAAGTAAATCCAGAAAATTGTAAAAGATAATAATTATACAACCTGAACCGGAAGGCTATACTATATTTGAAACGAGACATTCTTCTAGTCATAACTATAGGCCGACCGTTTAACTCGTGTATCGCCATCTGAGGTACAAAGTCATAAAACATTAATTAAATCTCATAAAGAACTATTTAACCACAGATAAAAGTAATGTAAGACTATTCGTCACTAATATCCATATCGCTTGAATCATCATCACTGTCTGTACAGCTTGAGGAGTCAGAATCTTGGCGATAGGCGATACGCGAGTTAACAGTCGGCCTATAATAACTATGCGAAGTCAAAAATTAATTTGCATTATATTTTGATACGATCTTTAATGTGCTAAGTTTTTGCAAAAAGTTCGCGTCGCGCAACCCTAATCAACATTATTTTAACTCTCTTTCACTAAAGAATGTGACAATAGGCGGTCTCTTCAAAAGTTAGGGTTGTCTAAGAAAATAAATTGGAAAATAATATTTTTATATTGTAGGGGATTATTCTTTACTTTTCTAAATGATTTATTAAAATTTAAACGCCACATTTGGCATATGGCTCAAACAACGTAGAATTTAAGGCATGATGTAGCCTTTCCGTTTCACCCTGTATAATTATGTTAGGTACATAATGGATACTTAGTTCATTCAATAAAATAACGTGATACTAATTAAATACAACCAGATCATAATAATAATACCACCAATGAACATTGTTTCTACTAAGATTCATCTTCTTGGAAACGACGTCGTAGTTCCTTTTAAATTTTAACCTACAAGGGTTGAAGTTTATCCAAATCAAAAAACAACAATCAAAACCATTTATTTATTAAAGTCAGAATCTCTCAACAATTAATTACAATGTAAAATAATTACAATACTATTATCTTGTAATGCGTTTTCATGTGCGACTTACCTAAACCTCTAATGTTTCCTTTCAGTCAGCCGTATCGTCTATTCGAATTTAGAATAAGCCAGTTTGAAATTCGAATTGAGATGTTTGTTTATGAATCGTCGGCTACATTTTGATTTACCTAATTGAGGTGTATCGTATTATCTATGGTTAGAATTAAATTGATCAATTTGGATAAATAAATACCATAATTACCTATAACTACTTACATAATATTAGCTGTGGTGACTATAGTTCGCAGATTCGGTCCTGGGTCGAACACAAAATCACTCGTAAATACTACTGAATCGGTATTTACTACATAAGCGCGTTCCATGGTAGGCCACCATAATTGTTTAACTTCCGGCACGTCGTGGTCAAATGCAAGCCCATTTTAGAATAAAAAATACAACAATAAAAAAAATTGTCTATTACTGCGGTCCGAATAAAATAATATAAGCTGTGTGCTTAATTGGCAAATTTAGTAAAAAAAAACTCCAACCCCCAATACTTTAAGCAGAGCTTCCAATAAAAGCTGAACTCTCTTTGTACAGAAGCATATAAAAAGCGAGATCAGCTTATACTGGAAATGTATAGCTTAATGTGTAGCCGTGTGTCCCACTGCTCGGCAAAAGCTTCACTTATAACCTTCCAAGCATATCTATCGCACCTCATCTCCGTTTAAGTTACTACAAACCAACTTAGATTGTCGCTACATAATTTTCGTGATCTTCATCGGAGATGATGGCGGTCTTCAGGAATTCACTGTGTACCCGAGCCCATCTGTCTTTATGCTTGGTAAATGAGACCAGCTCTAATCCCACTAGAGCTTGGCGGACTTGTTACCCACGTCAAGTATTCCTGTTTTAGAACGTATGATTGTGTTGCGGATAAGGTCGATATTATTAATGAAATTTAATGCGAATTCGTATAAATTTTTTGAGTATGTAATTCATGAGTCTTAGCACGCTAATTGCTATTGCTCAGCTAATTGCTTAGCATTGCATAATAATGAAGTTTATGATTTTCACGCGCATGCGAACGATGTCAATGGAGGTCACGTGAAACAAAGAGTGGTGCGGAGAGCGCATGAGCGCGTGCTAAAGAAGTAGGTATGAAGCAAGATGTGAATTCACTTCACATTTAACAGAATTTCGCAACTACATTTAATTTGTGATATGCTAATGAAACATTCACGTGTTAAAATTAATGTGAATGCTAATTAGTACATTACTAGTCGATACTATATCTAACGAGTGAAACTGCGGGTATAAGCTAGTCAAATCATAAAAAATAAAAATATATAAACCACTTTTACCATCCATTCCCGTCATCTCTAACCACAAGAGAATTCATAGTCTAAACAAATGCACAGAACATGGTCAATTTTATGGGGTAGATCTAAACATCTAAACAGTTGGCACTAGGGAGGGGACACTCTCTAGGGAGGGGGCAGTTAATGATCATAAACACTCGTTAAATGATCGAGTGATGTCCTTTTAGAGTTGAGTGGTTTAGATCACTAGGATTAATGTTTTTTGTTTAGTTATTGTTAGTACTTTTTATACCAAACTCGCTTTAAACACTATATTGGATCAAATAGATTGCCCTGTCATGAGATGCAGTATGCAGTACATGGATTCAGAGCTGTCATATATATGTCAAATAATGTCACAAAATTATGTTGCTAACAAGAAATATTATGATATTGGTACAAGACTTACTAACAATAGTAACAATATATCGATGTACTCTAATTTTGGTGGATATTCCAAAAGTAACAAAGCGCTTTGCTTGTTGTCTTGACGAGTCTGCGATGGAACGCGCTTATCTAGTAAATACCGGCTTACTCGTGACTTAAAGGCAGACAGATTATAGCTACCTATCTGGAACGAATTTCGCTATAATATGAATTTATGGGGAAAGCGCATTCCATCATAGCTTATGATCTCATAACATCAGGAATATCAAATAAGTTTCTGTCTAGTGCAAGCGTATTATAAAATTTAAAAAAATAAATCCATCCCTAATACATAAATCTTAAAGACAATTCTTTGTTCAAATATTTAAATATTTGAAAAAAGAACACCTACACAAAAATAAGTCCTACTGATCTACTGCATTAACCATAGATTAAAAATCTTCATTTAGGGTCCGTAATTGTTAAATCATGTAACTGTATCCACTACCCAACCTACCCTGTTTGTTACTGTTTCACCCCATCCTTTGTTAACCAGAGGGTTTTAAGGGTGTGTTGATGTGTTGCTTATAATAGATTATCGAATTATTTGAAGCATACACTTGATTTGATTGTTAATCCTTCCTTTCTTACTAATAACATATGGGACAGTAACTCTGTCTGTCTGCGTTCGTGCCAATATTACTAAACCGATTGGGATGAAATTTGGTTTGAAGATAGTTTGAAACCCGGTGAAGGACAGAGGATAGTTTTTATCCGACTGCGCAAAAAGAGGTTTATGGTTTAGTTTAGCGCGATATACAAGGCTGGCGTGTCGATCTTAGACTATATTATTGCTTAACATCAGGCAAGTTCTAGTCAAGTGCCAGCCTATAGCAGAATTAAAAAAAATATATATAAAAAGTTTGTAACATAATTAAGTCTAGCAAGATATTCTTATACACCGAAATATTTTCCGGTCTGTTAATTTTGTAAGATAAAAAATTCAACTCTTACGCTTCGCATCTCAAAAACCTCCGAAATCGCACACAAAACGATGCAACCACTCAGAAATAAGATACAATTATAAAATCAAGAAACAGTTGCAACTAATCGCCATTGTTAAAACTAAAATAAACGGATTGGGAACGGCTAATTTAACAAAACTGAAATCAATGGCGCGCGAAATTGCAAATTTTGTCTATGGCCGCAAGATGGCCGCTTGACATTTGTTGAAAGCGCGCGCCAAAACCCTTTGGGAGCTGTCAAATGATAGCAGATGGCGGTAATTTGCAATAATAACGATTTGTTGACAATTCTATTGTTATTTATTGTAGTGTGATAATTGTTTGGACAGAGATACCTTGCGGATTGGTGACATAAATTAGTTTAACGGCACACTGGGTAATTGAGGTATCTGTGTGTTTTCCTTGCAGTATTTGATAATGGGACCACATAACACACAGCTGAGAGGTAAGCAGCGGTGGCGCAGCGGTACGGGCATCGCCTTAGAAATATAAGGTCGTGGGTTCGATTCCCGGTCTTGCCCACACTTCTTTGTGTGAATTGTTTTATCTCCGCTGCTCAATATCGGTGAAGGAAAGCATCGTTAGGAAACCGGCATGTCACTTGCGTGAAAAGCAAATACACAAGTCAACTTAATACAAATTTGAGTAATACAGAAATGAGCGCTGTTTTTTACATTTTTTAAATACCCTCAAACAACACGCGCAAAGAACGCGATAATTTATAAAATCCGCTATCAATTACATCGTTAAAACCATAGACACGTGTAGCACAGTTAACGAATGCAAATAATAACGAGTCTGCTTTGATGTTTAATTATCATTGGTTTAAGTTACTGAACTGATTGAGCTATGTAAGCTACTTCACTGTTCGTTACATCAGTACATATCCCACTTCTGCTGTTAATTTGAAATACGTACTTACTAAACAAGTTACCGTTTTCTATACTCCTAATAAGTGTACTCGTAAGGAATTATAGTATAATAATAATAATAATAATAAAATAATAAAAAAATCTTCTTACGACAAATAAACAATCTAAATAGTAATAATATCTTCATATTATGAGATTGCTTTTTTGACATCCATATTATAATAGTATTTATAATTGTGATAAATATTTTTGGACGTCAAATACCTCAGTCCGCCCGTGACTATAACGTCTCAAAAGACTGAAACGTCGAGATCTAAAATCTAAAATATACCGCGATAAAATCCGTTAGAAAGTAGTTTTATTTCAATGTATAATATTCGCGTAAATCTAAAGACATTACATCCATATTTGTTAGTAACAATAGAGATTAATTCTAGTTTTAAAATTCATTATAAATTTTACACTTTTAGAGGCCTAGTACCAGCTCTACCCAATGCCTTCGTATGGAACAGTCCGGTCTAACAGCGACTTCCAGGATGCTGTTGGTACTGTTCCGAAGGCGAAGCAAGGAGGACGTTGTATTGCGTATGATCGCATTAAATCTAATAAGTATGTATGTATTTACAAAAGAAAAGTATTATATGTAGTATATTACCAGTTATCTGGTTTACATAGTACAAGCTCTGCTTGGTTTGGGATCAGATGACCGTGTGTGTTAATGTCCCACTATATACATAAAGCCATCCGTGTGCGAATCTGCCAACATTAAGGGTTCGCTGCAGCCCCTGGAAAGCTTCAAAAGCAGCCTAAATACATACTTATATAAAAAATGAAACTGACTGACTGACATATTAATTCACAGCCCCGATTGTTGGGTCTAGATCTAATCTAGGGTCAAATTTGGCACATAACTTCCTTTAGAGGTCTAAGGTTGCACTAAGGAAGGTGGCGTGGTCCGTAAGATACTTACTTTTCACGCCGCAGGTCGTGGATTCGACTCCCATCCCAGACAGACATTTGTGTGATGAACGTGTCTGTTTGTCTTGAGTCTGGGTGTTATTATCTATATTTAAGTATGTATTTACAAAAGAAAAGTAATTTAAGTAGTATATTACCAGTTATCTGGTTTCCATAGTACAAGCTCTGCTTAGTTTGGGATCAGATCGCTTTGTGTGTTAATGTCCCACTAAATTATTAATATCAAGATGTGTTTTCTGTGCAAAAGTAAAAGGTGACTGGCCACACACCTTCTTACAATATATGTACTTAGTAGGCTTTGGCTGTGGTTAGTGACCACCCACCAGACAAAACCGCACCGTAAAGCGGCCTTGCCGTGTTCCGGTACGATGTCTGGTAACACCATTTAAGAGGGTTAGTCGGAATTTTTGCTCCTTTATAATTACTAACCGTATGGAGCCTCATTTCACTGCCACCTTCTCACTGAAAATCATTCGTAATCACGAGTGAATCGGTATATTGCGCAGGCGCGTCCCATCGTAGAATAAACCATGCAAGTTGTAGTCAAGCGCAAGCCTATAGCAGAATAACAATAAAATGAATTCATAGATTCTCACAGTCATACCGAAATCGAAATAAAAAAAATCTAGTTAAAAAAACAGGCAAAATAAGTAGGTACTTCAAACAGGAGAATCCTCATTAGGAATCAATACGTTTATCCGCGGTCAAACAAAGAGCATACCCAGCGGTGCGTGAAATATAGAACCGCTACACAAAAGGGCTAATAACTCGTGTGAAGGGCCCTTAACGCTCCCTTGCATATAGTACAAGGGATAAGAGGTAGCGAACAGCGATTTTAGTTTAATTAATCTTCCTATCATACTAATATTAGTTTGTAAGAATTTATGGATGCTTGGATGTATGTTTATGACTCTTTCACGAAAAAACTACAGGACAGAATTGAATGAAATTTGGCACAGAGATAGATTATGGTCTGGATTAACACATATGCTTCTTTTTATCCGAATACTATGCGGGCGAAGCCTTGGGTTGAAGCTAGTTACGCATACATAAAAATAAATTGACATTTGTTAGTAACTTTGAAACTCGTAAACGCTTGAAACAGTTTGGTTGATTTTGGACTTAAAGTACTCCTACAAGTCCAAGGAAGGTTTGCATGGAGAGAAATAAGCAGTACAAAGTTCGCAAGGGCATCTGGTTAATTAAATTTATACATAGAAAGCGAAAGAGCTAGGGGGAGGCGAAGTAACCACGTGCAGTACACATGGGGGCATTCATTCATAGGAAGTATATAATATATAATTATTATAAATAAATAAATAGTTAGTAATAAATAGTTCTTTTATATTTACTGGTAATAATGACTCAGAATCGAAACTAGATATAAATAATACTTTATGCAATATAATTGAATGGCTGACATTAAATAATTTAAAAATCAATTTATCAAAAACTAATTTAATGATATTTAGAAATAGAACAACTAAATTAACAAATATTAATATCAATTATGATGGACATCAAATTATGGAAGTAAAAGAGGCCAGATTTCTCGGTGTGAATATAGATTTTAATTTAAATTGGAAAATACATACTGACTCATTATGTTCTAAGCTGTATAAATTTTCGTATGCACTTTATATGCTATCAAAAAAACTAGACAGGTTTAATGTACTGATGGCTTATCATGGATATGTGACACCGCTATTGAGGTACGGAATTATGTTTTGGGGCAATTCTACTAATAAGGATGCGGTATTCAAGGCACAAAAAAAATGTGTGAGGGCCATTTGTAAACTGAGGAAGACTGATAGCTGTAGACAATATTTTGTTAATCTTAAACTGCTCACCCTTCCATGTTTATACATTTTTGAAGTAATAATATTCACAAGGAAAAATATTAACATATTTGCTAAGGTAACCAGTCAAAGATACAACTATAAATTGCGTCCTCAATCAAGTAAGTCGGCACTGTTCAAGAATAGCATTCTGTTTATGGCACCTTGTATTTATAATCACCTACCAAAATCTTTATTAGAATTATCAGATTTCAATATATTTAAAAAAAGTGTAAAGAATTTCCTTACTCAAAAATGCTATTACTCAGTTAAAGATTATCTTGCTGACAAATTTTGATTGTTTTAATTTTTTTAAATTTTATTATTATCGTTTATTTGAATTGACTATTACTATGAATTATGAATATTACTATTTATTATGTATCTCTTCTGACATTATTCTTTATTGTGCCGTAAATGTATGACATTGTGTGTATTATTTTTAGTTTATTAATGTTGGACATAATAAGTAAATTGCTGATGAAATTATAGTAATATAGTAATAGAGTAAATTTGCATGCTTAAATGAAGCTGAATAATGGTGACCTAGATAAAACTATAACATCTTTTGTATATACCCATTTTTTTTCGCAAATAAATAAATTGAATTGAATTGAATTGAATTGAATTGTTCTTACGTAAGATCACAAAAATGCGCAAAGCTAAAATGACTTTGAAAAATACTTTGAAAACTTTACTTGTCTTTACAAATGCACACGTAAATAAAAGCTAAAAACAAACACGAAACATGAACAGTTTATACATATAAACTGTTCATGTACCCTAACAGAGGGGAATGCGCACAATACCAGTTCCGTGTTAAACTTTCTAAGGTGATAAATCAAGTTGTTTAAAAATATAACTCGCTATAAGCTTATAACTTAATGAAGCCAATAGAGATTTGTACAAAAAATATGATTCTATCTTTGTACTACGATCTTTGATCGTTTGTCGGGTGAAATCGGTACTTTTGTATAGTGTAGACTATTTTTTGCAATTTTTTCTTCTGGCGTCTGCTATTTTGTAACTTTTTAATTGTTTTGAAGGTATTACAAATTGTATTGTATGTTACGGCGCGCCTTCACTAATGCGTAATGCTATAATTAGTAGTAGATTTGCTATAAAATTTTGACAGGCGTTCCGTCATTTGACGGTAGAACAAAAATTTATAAAATCAAAATTGTGATTCTAATCGCGCCTACGAGCGCACCCTTTCCAAAAATACTTTTTGAAATTCAATAAAATATCAGTAAAATACAAGATATAGTATCATTTTCTATAAATTCAGACGTCGATAGCCAGCTGAAAGCAGCGATATCGAACGTTGGCGACCGTGACAGGATATCAGGTCATACATTAAAAGTATGTTATTTTGTTCGTAAGTTCCTCTGTGTGTTCGCTTAGTAACAGCTAGGTCCCGAGTTCGATTCGAGTCTGTGTCTGCGTGTTGTGTATCTGTGTACAAGACCCAAGCCCAAGGTCCAAGATGGCGGATTTCCAGTCCTATAAATTTATTCTTATTTGAATCGCAAAGTACGCTGGATTCAGCGTCCAACGTCTTTGATAGTGATTCGCCAACGTCAAGTTGAAATTGACAGGGTAATAAAAAAATAATTTTGTACGGCGAGGCCAAACGTAATTAACTAAAGCGGGTATTTCATGAAATGAGACTTACAAGAGCATAGGTAATCAACACTGCAACAGTATATTACCAAAGAATAGAAAATACATAGAGTAAACAATTACATAAACTTACGTAATACATAATGTATGTACCTACATTTTGTGTTTTACAAACCTCTGAAAGGTAGAGAACACGTTCACAAAATGGCGGATATATCCGAATCCATATTCATAGACACGAAATCGGCTAATCAAAAAACATTTCACATCGCAACGTGAGACCTCCATACATACTGTGGCGCTGGCTAATGACTGTATAACTGATATTTACGTTTGTATCACGGGTTCCCGTTAATGTTCACGGATTTGATACACAAATTATGAAGAGTTTGCCTCTGTGTACGTTAGAATTGTCTCCCGCCATTCTGACGAACACAGAGGCAAATAGCAACCCGCCCTGGCTTCGCATGGGTAGACTTACTACGGGTATTTAACAAAATTAAAAAATATATAAATTTTTACACACTCTTGGTAGATTTTCCATGCTCAAAACACAAATTTTATTATCATAAAAAAGGTTATAGTGAGTGAATTTTAAAAGATAGACTTAAGCTGTTGCGGACTTTTTTTAGAACTTCTATAGACGCGTAACCTATAAATGTAGCAAGCTGTTGTCTAAACAGATAGTAATTTGTCAGTTCAATCACTTTTGATAGCCTAAGGTCAGTCAGGTTGTCAAACTTACAAGATGTCAACGTCACTCAGGTTGCTTGTCCGTGATTGTCATTGTTACATCTAGAGTACATTTTACAATGTCTATGATGTCGGTTGAACAGAGGTATAGGGCGTCTTAGAACGTCGCAGTTTTTTAGTTTTTTACTACTAATCTTTAAAAACTTATATACTTATTTAAACTTGACACTAGCAAAATTGCTGAATAATTTCTGCAGAGGCCATAATTAAAAGAAGAAGAAGATGATGTCGGTTGGGTGAGCACGTGTTGTGTGCAAACCGAATTTGTCCTCACAAAAAAGAAATCTATTTCCATCCAAATATTTTGGGAATATTTGTGATTACTGTGATTAGGGAGATGCTGTAATCATTGTCAGAGATATTAATTAGCTTTCTATGTTGTTATATTGTGTTCAAAATCAAAGCATATTTTTTAGGCATCAAATGAGCTGACCGCAACAGGAATAGCACTTACACAAAATCCATACTCTCCAAAGTAATATGTTAAACAAAAAAAAGATATTCCTGCGCTCAGTTATCATTGTAAAACGAATTAAAAAGAATTCGCCTGAAAGTACGGTTTCGGCAAAGGATTGAATAAAAATGATAAAAATGAATACGGTTGCTGGCTTGATGCGAGTACGGCTTATAGGGACGGGGGTCGTATGTTATCGAAATATTTAGGCGATTATTTATAACGATTGAATAAAAATGTTCTACTAATCTAATCATATTTAATATTAAATATTGTTGGATTAGATAGTAAATAGTAATGAGTAGGTACTAATTATAAAATCAAACTTAAACTTAATAATAATATTTAATCTATAGATTTCCGAAAATGAAAAACCTAAAAGAAAATGAAGCGCTGTTCAGGTACAATAAAAGACATCAAAGATGTATTCTCTAAGATAATTTGCTCTAAAAAAATGTCGATAAAATATTTATCTACCATGCCGTGGCGATTTAAAAAAATATAGCCACTTCTTTATTAGTCAGACAGTAAGTATTTATTTATTACTGATTTACCTTTAGCTTGCTGTTTATTATACATATTTTTACACCTATATTCACCAAACAGTATAAGCAGAGGTGGTTAAATTTCATAATTTTTAATAACCAAAAAATGTAACCAATCCCCATATTTAATTTAATAATCCCCACATGTAATGCCTCCATACCTCCCACAGCCAGCGTCAAAAGAATTAAAAAGCACCGCCACCCTCTCGCGTGGAGGTAAAAAATACCCGCCAACAGTCAAAGTAACGTTATTACTGCCACGGATTAATGCATACGCTATCCTTGTTGGTGTAGTGGATATTTCGCCTCTAGTCTAGTCTTTGTGGTAACGGGTTTAAATCCCACTCCAACTAAGACTCCATATGAGTTTTAGGATTTGGAACTTCTCAGAACTAGTCCTTAGCCAGGAAGCTGGTGGTATCACTCCTCAATCAAAAGCAATAAAGAATTACTTACTTACTTACTCCCATGTGCCTTGAAGATCAGGTTAAAGCTGTTACATCAATACTATATAGAGCGGTTTAGTCCATGATAAATGCGAAGTTTGCAATAAGAAAGATTATCACTTGATTTCATGGTAATTCTTTGACAAATGCTGACTTAAATCTAACTCACATTTAACTTATTTAGAAAAATTATCGCGTCCACCCCCCCTGTAAGCATAGATCGTAATCTTTCCGTTTGGAAACCATCCCCTAATAACTACCCGTCATTTAAATAAAAAGACAATTAGGCGGGATGTTTTGACCACTGCAACTGCTTTATTCATTCGCTTTTAACTTTAAGTGATATTAACTTCAATATTAAGGCCTTGAGACAAATTTGTATTTTAACTAGTAATTAGATTTTATCGAGTATTAGAGATCAGTAAGCAGCAGCGGTGGTGGGCCTCGCCTTAGAAATATAAGGTTGAGTGTTCGATTCCCACTCGCGCCCACACATTATTGTGTGAATATTTTTATCACCGTTGCTTAATAGCGGTGAAAAAAAAACCGCCATTTCTAAGAACTAATCATTCGAGAACATGTGACAGCCACCAACCCGCACTTAGCCAGCCAGATTAAGGCCTAAACTCTCTCAACTCGTAAGATAGTTGAGAGAAGACCCGTGCACAGGAGTGGAAAATAAAAAGGGTTGAAGTGAAGCACACATTATGCATAGTAATTTTGATTTAGGATTTCGAGAACTAGCGGGATTAGGTATTTAACATAATTTTAAATTTCATTTATTTTAACGTCAATCTTATCACACCCTTCTTTTGGTCTAAAATTAAAATGGGCAAACAAAACGATTGTTGCTTATAACAGCAATCCGTATAGGTTTGCTTTTCACTGGATAATTTCAATAAAAATAAACAATCACAGTAAAACAATACGAAAGTTAACTGTACCTGTACCAATAACAAATTATAAAAAAAAACAGCACGCTGAATGATTTATATAATTATCCTAAGTCCGCTGTTCGAGTAGTGTCCCTAACATATTGACTTAGAAGCATAACAGGAGGGGTCTGACAGAATTAATGGTGGACGAGGTAAGCCGGCGCGCATTAATTGTTAAAAATTGTCCATTCATTTGGTCACTGATAATACCTTTGTACGAGTGTTGAGTAATTATCTACGTAATGTAACGTCATGTGCGTAACGCCTTAACATTAAAAAAAAACAATATTTTTTATCAATGAGACTGATTAATAAGGATGCGGGTCATGTTGCCGAAAAAAGGAAAAGAAAAATAAAACTAATATTAAATATATATTCTGGAATATTAACACACACGGTCATTCCATCAAGCCAAGCAGAGCTTGTGTTATGGAAACCAGATAACTGATATACTATACTTAAAATACTTTCCTTTCATTATTATATGCATAAAATAGTAAATCACACCCAGAATCGACACAAACAAACATGTTTATCACACAAATGTTTATCTCGGGTGAGAATCGAACCCACGACCTACGGCGTGTAAAGCAAGTATCTTACCTACCAACCACGCTACCGGCCCGTCTATCTATAGTAACTCGATAGTATGTTTTAGAATTATGATATACATACTTACCTATGGGTAATATAAAAAATCATTACCTATCTAGGCAACAAAATGGTTTAATAGAAAACCGACAGTTATGGGTGCATTTCGGAATATGAAAGTAAAATAAACATCGTTTAATAAAAAAAATTGCAGATCTCTGTCTTCTGTCTGTTTCTGAAGGAGTTATTCCCGAACAAACATAAAATGCATCTGTATTAATAACCTCTTACTTTTTTTAAGTCGGTTGAAAAGAAATTAGCTCCAGAAATTATACAAATGTAAGAGATAATATATAAGACGGTCAGCATGGTGCAGCATGTTTATTAGTTTTTATCTTTCAGAAGAATCAAACAGAAGCAGTGATCAATAAGTGTAAAAAACATGCAACTTCGAATAAAAACTTAATACGTTTTAAAGCACAAAGTGATTCGTTTCTAATTTCAAGTGTCACTATAGATCCCTTAAGTTGCAACTTATTATTTAAATCGAAAGCGTTAAAATCGACCTTATTAAAACCTCCTTTAGAATAATATTACTAAATCTATAATCGACTAAAATATCTATGATTTAGTTGCTTTGTAATACGACCCAACACTATTTACCTATTCATTTTTCAAAAAAGGAACTTAACGCCCAAATCGACGCGTTAATACTCAACAAAAGGAAAAATAAACGGCTTTGTATAATTCAACCAACATAAAAATACATATCAAAATACAAATACAACCTTAAACTCTTTACAAATACAGTCTAAAATTGAAAATAAATTGATATAAGTAGAGGCATTATTAGTTTGGTATTTAAACTAAGTAAAAAAAATATAAATAGAGCTCCCTACGTTTTTTAAACATGTAATTCGTAGTTTCAAATTGCGAATGCGGCGTTCTTATTTCAAAACAGCGAGGTGTCATTGGACACTCCCTCAAGAGTACAGCATCAAGATAATTCCGTTCCACTGATAGAGAATAAAAAAAACATAAACTTTAAAATGAAAATTATTTAAAAAAAAGAATATTTGTCAATACAAAGTGAACGAGACCAAACTCAAGTTTCATCTTGTTTTGTTTAGGAGTTCTTATGGCCACCTTACGATTCCACATTCCATCCATTAAATGAACTCCGTACCTACTATGGTGAATTAAAACCGAAT
Source organism: Meganola albula (assembly GCA_936450015.1). NCBI lineage: Eukaryota > Metazoa > Arthropoda > Insecta > Lepidoptera > Nolidae > Meganola > Meganola albula. Next base: position 2,314,647 of record OW388165.1, on the reverse strand, counting down.
CCAAAGTCAGATAATTTCTATTTCAGCCTTGAAGATTGATTAACACATAGCACTCGGCAAAAAATCGACTTCAATTTGAAATTTACTCTTTTTATAAAAAAGAGAATTTTGAAAATCCGTAAAAAATTTCCGTCCATTATGCCAAAAATAACCTTAAGCTACACTTGAAATCCCAAAGTTTTGAAGTTATTACAGCGCATTTATTTCAACGTAATTAATTAATGTGTCCATTTCAATTGAACGCAAACCGTCAATTTTAAATCAATCACAATTTATACATTAACGTTTATCGATAAAGGATTTTAATTAGCGATGGCTCATTTATAAATCGTATTACATACCATAAACAATTATTTGTGGTTGCCTATCAAACCAATAATTAAACTGAAATGTTCCAAGTTAACGTTAATTGTGAATCAATAGTGGGTTATATTTTATGTACGTAACTAATTAATTTTAAAAACATAATGACGATGAAACGGGTACCTAATCAATTCAAAGACAGATTTATTTAGACTTACAATGATATTTTAATAAATATTATATATTAAAATATAGAGCGAATAAATAATTTTATTATTAAAAACAATTCAACTTACAACAATTGTGTTTCATATTATGAAATAAGAGGCCATAGTTGTTGGAACCCTGTCTGAATCGACTGATGAAACTTTTTTACATAGAATATATTTTAAGTACAATTGTTACCAGATTTTTTACATTGGCAAATCTAGCAAAACTACAGAATAACTATTAGTAGTCTCTTCACAAACTAAAAAACAAAAGTAATTTAACCATAGACAAAACTAATATATTTTTTTAACCGGGAGTTTCGCATAGCTGTACAAGGAACATAAGACATTTTTTTTTGAAAATGGAATCCAATGTTATTCAAACGGTAGCAGTTTGTCAGTTTGACATCTCAGTGATGACAGCGAGATTTGGAGCGATTCACCACAATAGTACCTACCTTGTGTCGGATAAATCTTGGTACGATCCCGCAGGTATAATACTTGTGTCACTATTAAAGTCCACTAGTGGATATAGACCTCGTTTAAACCGTGCCAATGAACAAGACTTGCGGCTGCTTTCATCAAGCGTATATCTACGCGATTTACAGAGATCCGGAAAAGTCTAAGAGTTTAAATTTAAAGTAGGTACTTAAATTTTCTACCATAGTCCTACTTTACATAGAAAATATTTTTTTTCCCCTATTATTTAAATAAATCAAAAGATAGAAAGTTCGTACATAAAATTTGAAAACGTTTTTATTGGAAAGTGATATACCTAGAGGACAATAATAAATCGAACCCGATATAGAACAGCGGTCATACAGCGGCGATTCACAAAAAGATGCGATGTGACCAAAAAAAATCTATTACGACCTTATTCTCATCTAATACACCCACACTCTGTATCAGGAGTGTAAAGTGCTGACAGTTCGCCAATTGTTTGTCCTTAACGCGACACTGCTCCAACACTCGGAGCTAGATTTTAACCCTTTACCTACACACAAGAGAAGAAAAGATTTAATTTGCACCTATTATCCATCAAAGCATGCATTTATACACAGATTTTTTCTATTTCTAGGCCCTGTTCTGTACAATGACATTAATAGAATACTAACAATTTATAGACTAACACGCAAAAATTGTGCTAAATCTTTATTCAATTTCCTGCTGCAACTAAGTTATACAGACACAGAAAAGTTACTAGAAATTCCAAAATAGTATATCTTTTAATATAATTAGTTAGGCATTTTTGTATCTTGTTGTAGAAACTAGCAATTAAGTTGTGTTTAGTATCTATTGGTTTAATTTAAAATAGTTAGAGAGCCGGCCTGAAACACAGGTTATTTAATAACCTAGCTCAGGCTAGCCGACGCCTCTTCTGTAAAAGTAAGTAGTTATTAGTCTTATATATGTACATAGAACATAGTCATATACTAGTAGATTATAGATAATAAATAGCAGTAACTAATTATATTTAGCTTAATATTGTATCTAGCTCATGCATATGCCATGAAATTCAATAAACTTATTTTATTTATTTTATTTATTCATGAAAAAGTTATAAGACTCTTTAGATCAAATGGACTTTATCTCTTTCTTACTAGTATAAATGTCAAGATGACAAACAAAGACAAACTAATTATAAACCTTTTTTAGCTATAATCAGCTTAAAATACGTTTATGAATACGGGGCTAGTTTATATATTTTTCATTGGTCTATTTCAAAGCCGAAGTCAATATCGCTGCGCCGCCACGGCATGGATGAAACTAGCGGTAACAGTCTCGCCTTTGAAATATAAAGACACGGTTCAATCCCCGTTCGTGCCTACACGTCTTTGTGTGAATCAAGAAAAACATCATCAGGAACCCGGTATGTGTAAGAACTAATCATTCGAGGACATATGACATCCACCAACCTGCATTGGCAACTCTCTCAACTCGAAAGATAGTTGAGAGAAGACCCGTGCCCGACCCGGGACTTTAGAGTTGCAGTGAAGAGCCCTATTTATTAGGCATTCTTAAATAATTAAAATCGCCCTCACTAATAAGGTAATTAATATTCCTAATACAATGTTTAGGTGTTATCCGTAGATATTAGCATACAGACAGACAGACAACATAAATATGTTGCTGATCAAGGGACGATACCGCTTGTTATTTTTTTTTAGTTTATGACTTTCCTAGTAATCCACTTTAAGTTTTATTATAGTAATTCAGCCTGTAGGCTAATTTAAAAATCAAACTAGCTTACCTGTATGAAACGTCAACTGCCTAATCAGCAGACAGGCGTAAGTACTTTTTATTAGACTAAAACATATCCTCAGTTTGGGTCCAATCTCCACAAAGAAAAGACGTTTACCAACCAATTGTGGTTTGGAATAAAAAGCCTTTTTTTAAAAAGGAGTTTTAATTTCATGGACTAACAGTTAGATTGTAATTATTCTTCCCGATCGCCTCGCCCGATAATAATAGAAAAGTACCTATAAATTAATTCATTAATTTATTCATATAAATTTATGTTTTAACTTTTCTATTATTGAATTATTTGGTTTATTCTTAAATTTCTTCTAAAATTCTTAGAAGAAATTTAAGAATAAATCAAGTAATTTCTTGACGCGCCGAATAAGTTGTGGTGTAGTTGAATATACGTGTGTTAATGTAAAATGGTATTCTTGTAAATGTTATATTTTTGTCATAAACGCCAAAGCTGTTGTCAAAATTAGGAGAGTACGAAAAGGTCTGTTTTGATCGAAACTTAACTGCAACTGCACTGCAATAGAACTTATTTAATTAAGTGAATTGGCCTACTGGTTGTGGCATCTAGGTTGCGACAGGCAGTGAACCACTTTTTCCCGGGGGGAAATCCATTATGGATATCCCGCCCTGCGCCTACTCGGGTGGGGGGATCCATAAAGTATTTTCTAAGGGGTATATTACACCGATCTTGTTGCAACCTTTCCGTGCGTTCAAATGATTTTGCCATAATTATTACTGGAATCAGCTCTTATAGGTCCCCTTAGATTATATTACCCGTGGTACTTAGTCAATTTTCATGAGGCAATTTTAAACCTCTCTTTTTTTCTCTATGCTGTCTCCCGTTTTGCCTGGAGGGAAGTGGACACTGTAACTTTCCAACTCCTCCTATTATCTTTCTGATTAAATACATGCGGGATCCAAGACAGTTTAGGTGTACCGGGAGTTGGCCGGGTTCAAATCCTAAGTCTCTGCACGGCGCTGTTGTCGATCCTGGTTTACAGAAGTAGCAATGGCGTGATTGCAGTATTATGTAAACTACCAACCCTAAACATTGTGGAATAAGCAAATAAAGTATTGAGTATGGAATATCACCCGCTTTTCATTGGCTATGTTTAGGAAGAGCCTATTGCTGCTCATCGGGCACAATCTCAAACTGCGAGCTGCAACTAAGATTCTCTAAGTATACGATGGAAATGGGAAATAGACGGATGTCGACATCATAAACGGGTTAAAGTAGATGGAACTTCAGAAAATACCTACTTCAGTTTTTATTATTCACTATCAACATTTTTCCAGGTGCCATGTTTCATGAACCAAACTAATAAAACAATGTAAGGGTGCGCGTCCACTAACCCGTAATGTATGCGGTGCGCACGCGCCGAATTACACAAATCCAATTAAATGTACGATCTAACGATAAACACAATATGGTCTTCACGCTCGTTAGATTAATTATAATTAATGTTTTATAACTAACTATAAATAGGATATATTATGATGAGAGAAAAAAGTGAGGAATGGACCAGTTGGCGTAATTTACGTAATTTCTTGACGCGCCAAGCTAAGCAGAGTTTGTATTATCGAAACCAGATAACTGGTAATATAATATACATTTACCACCTTTCTTTTGGAAATTTATACTTATAATAGATACTAGCGGACCCGGCAGACGTCGTTCTGCCCGGTAAAGCAGTGCCATCTACCGGGTCTCAGACCTACCGAATATAACTAATAATAAATAATAGGTATCTGACCCGGTTTTTAGCACTTCTTGGCTTTCTAAATTTTCTTTTTTTTAATTTTTCCCTGCGTAATTAAAGAATCCTCGTACTTAAAGAATTTTTTTAAAAAAAGAATTAGCGAAATCGGTCCAGCCGTTCACGCGTGATGTCGTGACAACGGAAAACGGGTTTCATTTTTATATATATAGATTACACCCAGAATCGAGACATATAGACATGTTCATCACACAAATGTCTGTCTCAGCTAGAAATCGAACCCACGACCGGCGGCGTGAAAAGCAGGTATCTTACCGACCTCGCTGGCGGTCAATATATTTAAATACTTTACAATTTTATACATAAAATTATTTAAATAACAAATTAATTTCACAGTTCCAGTTTATAGATTATCTAGATAATAATAAAAAAGGGCTAAATGCAAATTAGACACTAACTGTAAATCATAGTGATAAAAAATTAATACAAATTGCTGTGACATACTTTACGCCCTGACACGCGCTTGTTAATGAGTAAAAATAATTATTGTGGTGTCACATTTACTTTACTTATTTTGGGACTAAACCCACTACCACAACCCACCGTTACTCCTTTAAGCCAGAATCGACAGCGGCGCCGTGAAAAGACTCACTGTGGGACACTAAAAAGGGTTGAAACGATTATATAGGTAGTGCACAAGTGTGTGTACAAACACAGTTACACTCTGTATTTTCTTCACTCTAAGACTCCAGTGAGACCGGTGAAAGATCGGGCGCAGGACCGACGGCTTTACTAATAATGTTAGATAAAACTGCAGTGAAAGTCTATAGGCCGACCGTTTAACTCGCGTATCGCCTATCGCCAAGATTCTAACTCCTCAAGCTGCACAGACAGTGATGATGATTCAAACGATATGGATATTAGTGACGAATAGTCTTACATTACTTTTATCTGTGGTTAAATAGTTCTTTATGAGATTTAATTAATGTTTTATAACTTTGTACCTCAGATGGCGATAGGCGAGTTAAACGGTCTATCTATAGTGGCTAGCGTGCTCACTTAATAATCTTAGTTGCAACTCCAAGTTCGTAATTGGGCCCAATGAACGGCGATAGGCTCACCTGACGCCCATTTTTATAAATGGACCTAAACATATCCAGCCTCTGCCTATACCTATTAGTAATACCGGCGTTACGGTATGTTATGTATATATGTTAGTTATATTCGAGTCAAGGTCATGACATATTCACCAACACGTTCTTGGCCAGCTTTTGTGGATTAAATCTAGACTCTCTCATCTCTCAAGATAGTTAAGAGAAGACCAGTGTCCAGCCGTGGGACACTAAAGCTTTGTAACTTTAATAAAAATCAAAATTTTCAACGTGACACTTTTTCAGGCGCCATCTTGATTGAATCGCACTTTGCGTTATAATTATTTAATGACTTAAAAAAAAATATTATGGAAACATGATACCATGATGACCCGCCATAAATTATTCAGAAATTATGTTTAGCTGCGTATTTTTATCGGAATATTTAATTAAAATTCGGCTAAAATATCGTTTGTATAGGGTTCCCGCCATATTTTTGAGTTCCTCCGCAATGTTACGTACTTAGTTTTTTTTTATAATAAGAGACTTCGGCATTTAAACCTTTCATAACAGTTTTTTTTTATAACATTTTTGGCTCTGGTTGCTTGGACCTTAATAACCTTGATTTTATTTAATCTGAATAGTGTTGCTATTGAAAAGAATAAATTATAAATGGTAGTAAAATATGTAGCTTAGATATTTTGTACTGACAAAAATGTATTTCTGTATTAAAATGGGCGCAAAGCGACAGCAATGATAATAAATACCTCGATTTTCAAATTAAGCCACAAAGGAGAGGTCAAAAGTGGGCTAGAATTTTGAACACCAATGTGATATACCTCATTGGAAAGCTTATTTAATAAGCTGTTAGAATTTAACTAAACACGAATTTTAAGAGCAACCATTTTTGTAAAAATCAAAAAAATGTAATAGAAAAACAAAACGCACATTACCTTTAATTATCCGTTTCCTAAGCAGTATAAATATTGCAATCACGTCAATAATTGCATTCTGTTACAGTACTTTTCTCTTGTAATATTATTCTAGCTGCAGCTTAATGTAATTATGACGAAAAATATTTGTTATCTTATTAGTGTAATAACAAAACGCGTGGAAAAAAATATAATTACGGGAAACGTCGTGATGTCATTGTCATTGATCAGTTTGATTGACAGCGTCGAAATAATTTTGATTTTTTTGGTTGCTCAATTGACATTTGACCATGGGGTTGCCAATTGCAATAATCATAATATTGCATTAAGGATTCTTATTTTCAATTTCAATTTTCAAAAAAACGGGGGGGGTGTAAAATTTTTTTAAATACACCAAAAAATTTAATTAATTATGCTCTATTAACCTATGTAACTCAGATTGCTGTTCAAATTTACAATTATTTTAATCCCAGGCTCTATACATTTTTTGAACGTCTCCTTTGGTTCTGATTCCACAAACCTCTTGATGTGAATTTATTTGATTTAGTTAATAATTACATAATGGTGAGAAATTACATTATTAAAACGAGGAACCATTTAAAACGAAATACCTTTAGTGGTATTAAATAGAACGGTCAGGAAGAGAACCAATAACACGGTTAAATTAAGCATCGTGTATCCTATGTAAAAATTATTTAGTTAAAACAAACAAAAGAACATGCGCAAGTCAAACGTCAAAAACCGTACACCAAAGAGGTCTTCATACAAAAAAGTAGAGTAATAAAACTACCCCAAATTAAAAACTCACCAAATTTAAAAGCCACAATTATTGTATGTCAACCCTGCGCGTGGGCACGTTTTACCCCAAAATGTTGCGTACGCGCATCGTTGAATTAGCGATCTAACCGCTCGATAGCTATAATAACGGACTTTGTATTTGTTTGGGCTTCAGCTTAATTGCGCAGACTGATAATTTGATAAGATATTAAAGTGAATCACCCTTTTACTTGAAATGGGATGAAATGAGCTTTTTTTATCACAAGTGTTACCCTATTTTATTGCTTTGCATTTTTAAGTTTCAATTATTAGACGATTTTAAAAATAATTGTTAAATTATAGCCCAGTTTGAATGAAATATGTGAGTGTAACATAACGTCTGTAGATCGGTAGCTCGTAATGTCTAAGGTGTGAGCATTACTTCAGTAACATTAAAATCTCTAATTAAAATATTTGCACGTGAAGCATCCCATATCTAACTTCCTACTAATATTATGAAGGCAAAAGTTTGTATTGTTTGTATGTTTGTGTTTGTATTTTTGGGAGTTGAGTCACCTTCCTCCGTGGGTGTAGACCTTTAATTGAGTCCTCACACTTGGTCCCCGGGTGGTGCAAATCAGGTGACAATCAACTGGTTCAATGGTGGTAGGCTTCGGTCGTGGTTAGTGACCACCCACCAGACAAAGCCGCACCGCCAAGCGGCCTTGCCGGGTTCCGGTGCGATGTCTGGTGACACCATGCAGTGACGGTGGGTCAGAATTGTTGCTCCTTTAAGGTTTCTAACCTTAATGAGGCTCATTCCACTGCCACCTTATCACCGATAATCATTCTTAATCACGAGTGAATCGGTATACTGGGCTGGCGCGTTCCATCGTAGACTACATCATTGCTTAACATTAGGCAAGTTGTAGTCAAGCGCCAGCCTATCGAATTATATAAAAAAAAGTATTAAGTATTTTATTTACAAGAAAGTAAATTATTTTATGGACCCGTAGTGCGAGTTCCCAGTCAACATCTCGAAACTTTCCTCAAAGAAGAGTTTTGGCTGTAGGTGTAGTCTACCGGAGATTGCGCAGTAATCTACGCAGCACCACGCAGGGCAACACGACCTCTTTGTGTTGTATAGAGTTATTCCATGTGTTATTTAAGTTTTTATATCTTAATATCTTAATATATATATTTCTTGTGTGCGTGTGTATGTGACTGAACTCCTCCTAAACGACTGGACCGATGTTCAAGGGGATCTGGGAATGGTTTAGATTCACAATTTTGTCCGCTGGCGGTACGAAGTTCGCTGGGGCAGCTAGTATACTTATATATTTTCTATTATTCTAGTTGCCTGAAACTACTAAATAGTAAGCTTCGGGAGAAAGCTAATATAGTTGAGCCGAAAAATGATCTAGTCAAAATCTCGTTAGTAGCAGGTAAGATGGAAACGAATGGTTTCAGTGAATACTGAGTGATCGTTATCTATGGTACCTAGATATAGGAACAAGACATAAGTTCACTTTAAGCCTTTTCAGTGTCTCAATGCTTGGCAAGTCTTCTTTGAACTATATTACGAGTTGAGAGAGTTTGCAACTTAATCTACACAAGCTGGCCAAATGCGAGTTGTTAGATGTCACATATCCTCGTATAATTAGTTTTTAGACATATCGGTTTCCTCACTATATTTTCCTTATCCAATATTGAGCAGCCGCGATGAAACAATTCACACAAAGATGTGTGGGCACGACTGGGAATCGTACCCGCGATATAGGTATTTCATAGGCAAGGCCGATACCGTGCGCGATAAATTGAGAAGAACTAATAGCCTTAAAATAACGTTATAATTAAAATTCGGACCACAGCTGAGCAGTTAATGTACCATTTATAAACAAAAACCATGTTTATGTTACAAAACAATTACTAAAGTTAATGACACGTGACACTATGATACTGTAATTAACTGTAAATTAAAAGAGCATCTATTCCTAGTGTCAAATGAGTCAATCCATCAAAGGTTCATGGCAATTAATATGGAGTTTAAAATATAGGTACTCAATACTTAATACTCAATTATTTATTGCATTCCATAATGGGTACATAGATAGTATTGTCTTAGATTTATGCGAATATCACACATTGAAATAAAACTACTTTTTAACGGATTTTACCGCGGTTTATTTTAGATTTTAGATCCCGACGTTTCAAAGTCTTCTCAGACTTCATGTTCACGGGTGGACTGGGGTATTTGACGTCCAAAAATATTAATCACAATTATTACTGACTACCTTCAAACATTAATATTTAAGTTGCGTTCCGATTTAAGCAAACTGAGCTCACAGTGTCTTGAATTCTGAGTTGATTTTGCTTGGGTTTTGGTACAAGTAAATTAAGCACTGGGTCCCAAGCTGGTGGTATATTCCAACCATTTTCTCTGTTAAAATTAGGATGTTTTTTAATTTTAATAGCTTCACGGATCATTCTAGGTAGGAACCGGTTGAAAAGACTTTGAAACGTCGGAATCTAAAATCTAAAATAAACCGCGATAAAATCCGTTAAAAAGTAGTTTTATTTCAATGGGTACATAGATGGTAAATTATATTGGATTTGATCAAGGACCCTGTCGGGCACAGCAAAATAGCCGTAAACAGTTTATTTTAAGAGAGATATGTGGTCGTTACATCATTGTTATATATATAATGCAATATTAGGATTTTTTATAACAATATTAAGTTGTAAGTACTGTAATAATATTATAGATAATAATAAATGAAATATGTATATGATATTAAGTATCAGTACAATACTTAGACTTCAAATTAGTTAAACGGATGTCATATTAATAATTATAAAATATTTGTTAAAACATCGGTTTTTATTGATTGTGTCTGATTCCAGGAACTTAGCGACTTTTATTGTTCAAATTTTACGTCATAAAAACATATTTTTTACTAATTGTGTTATCTTCTCTTACAGATTTTTACCTATGTTGACATTTTACTAGTTGAATTAAAATTTAGGAGTAAGTTTTAAATGAGAAATTAATTTAGAAAATTTTAACTACAAAAACAAAACAATCCTAGGTAAATAATAAAAACTGAAAACTAAAAAAAGAAAAGTACTAAAACTACTCCAAATTAAAAAAATTACCAAATTTAAAAGCCTCAATTATTGTACTCGTATGTCTAGTACTGCAAAACTCTATTTTGAAATAAAGTAGGTATAACTAATTCATAAAACCTATACATATATGCAAAATTAACTGTCTGTGTGGCGCGCTTTCACGCCATAGAACGGAGATAGTTTTGAACCCGGGGAAGGACATAGGATAGTTTCTATCCGACTGCGCAAGTAGAGTAAATGGTTTAGCCCTATTACCTACCGATAAACGCGTGGGTGGAGTCGTGGGTAGAAACTCTGTAATTTTAATTTAACTCATATTTATGCTCTCATAATTATAACTTAGTTATTTTTGTAGCCATTTATTTATATTTTATTCTAGTATTTATTTACTTTAAAACTATAAAAACAACAGCTATACAGACAATAATAATTAAATTACAGATATGGTCTACATTGCAGACAGTACAATATTTTTTACCTTACCATGACATCAAGCCGCCATTAAGGGCGCGCGCCATGTTATCTATTACTGAAACTGACAGTTCACCTAAATTACCTTTTAACATGTTATAAATTGGTACTCTACTGGAGTTTTTGGACTATTAGACCAATTAAAAGGTTAATATAAACAATATGACGCTTTAGGGAGTAATAAAGGTTATTTTTAAACATTAACACGGTTTTTTTAGTTCAAGCCTAAAAGCTCAAGTCTTTAGGTAATTGAAATACGTTAAGACCATTAAAATGTATGGGCATCATTTTAGTCTGTTATTAGTGCAATATATAATTATTTGAAACAGACTTATCCCGTAAAATGTCTGGATTTTAACTAACGACACAGTGTTAATTTATTTACTAATGAATATATTAATTAATAATATCGTTTTGACTCACAATTTTCTTATGAAAGGAGTGGTAATAATTTAATGAAGGAAACATTTAAAAAAAATCTAATCTGACATAATATTCAACCGACAACACTTGCTTAACCTGTAAACTATTTTTAAATACATAACCTAAACACTAGAAATGTCAAAGAAGCTCTAAAATAGTTTACCAACCCCAAAACAAAAGTCTGATTATTGCTTTGCTTACCAAAACGTTAGTATCAATGATAATACACGCAGCTGCATAACTCCAAAAGTCATGGCGGTATTCCAAATTCAATTTCGATAATGAAGTGACAGTAGATAAAAAAACGTCAAAATCCAACAATCGAAGCGTGGCAACACTTGAAAGCACGCGTTCCAAAGATAAAAATCTACTATTTTTAATTAAATTGAGATTCTTTGAAGCATCCTGTTGTAATAGATGGCGCTGTTAATCTAAAAACATTACATAATCAACCTTATCGTAATGTAGTTAGGTCCATTTTTATTGGTTTCAATTTCAATTTAAGTGCAACTATTAAATAATGAAGCATTATTTTTAAAATCAACTTTAATGATATCTGTGTTAGGTTGAATATTGTTTGTAACAACAAAGCGTGTCGTTTCAGTATGCATGACACTAATTAGCCGGTTACGATAAACAAATGTAAACTGTGTCTAATTGTGATAAGATTGAAATTGCTTTACGTTATACGGTATTCGTGTTGTGCCATCGTTAGCGCGGTAATGCAAGTTTTTATTACAAAGTCATAATCGAATTAATCGAGTTAATATCGCGAATCGCTTAATGGTATCGATATACCTACCCGCGAATGGGCAGTTAATGTTAATATCGATGATTAATTAAATAGTATCGAGTTGTTGTTGGGAGTGTTTGTTTTATAGAGTTTGGACATGATAGCTTCAAGTTAATTACTTAATTATGAACTTACTGGAATGAATTTCTTTATCCCACGTTCTTGCATGAAACATGGCGCAGAGGGAACGCAGAAGTGTAACCTCAACAAAAGTTCTTATTTTGAATTAATTAAACGGAAATACATATTTTAATCTATTTTAGCGCCATTTGAGATTTTACTGATAAATTTTAATCCGTAAATATATTATTTTAATATTAAATATACCTATTTATACCGGCAAAATTTTGTTTTGTGTAGGTTTTTAGATAATAGTGCGTTATTAACAATTTTGGACACGGAAGGGAATGTCTTACATAGACCAATAGAATACGAGTATCGCATCATTTTCTTGTTCTCCTATTGGCTGTTGGTCACGTTATGCTTGCAGTGCGTGAAAGAGATAGTTGAGGAGCGTAGGTGCATACACCTACGCTCCTCAACAACCTGTACGTCACAAATCAGAACTGGTTACCAAATTAGACAGTAAAATGCTACTTTTATTACGCCCTAAAATGGTTCATGTCTTATTTTATCTATATGTCAGAGAAGTCATTAGTACGGGAGCAGACTTGACAGCGAGGCAGAGTCTAGCCTGAGGTTCGCACGGGTGACGAGTGGGGACCGTCGCTACACGAATTGTCCTCAGTTCTCTACAGACATCCGTGCGACCAACATCGTTCTAGGAACTGTCTTACCACTCGTTGTATTATTTTTACATTTCGTAACAAATTAATAGTGTGGTTAAGTTAACTTTGTTTGCTAGTCGTAACTATACCCACTCAATAAGTTTTCTGGCAAGTACTATCCCTCTGATTCTCCTGTACCGATGTATAGATCTTTTACACACATGAATGCAAATAAACATTTGATTTAATTTAGAAGAATAATCATTAGAAAAAAGGTAATGCAGCTGTATTGGACTAGACTTTGAAATATTTATTTATTTATTTAAAACCAAATACAGCTACCATTACAGGTTTCCCCAATTCGATACTGTACCATATAACTATAGTCTATAACACATGCATTAAATAATCAATATTAAGTATACATAAAAAAATAGATTCAAATTAAAGTAAAAATAAAATAGTAATTAATAGGATTATAAAAACGAAACATAATTCAAAAAGTACATTCATGATAACAAATAATATAAAGTGTAACTTTAATAAATTCGCTCAGTGAACACGTAAATAGATCGATCTTTGTGGCAGTCGTATTGAGTATGTGTATCACGCGAGTCAGCGGAGTTTTTGCTAGAAGGTTGGTACGAGCTCGCGGGACCGCCAACAGGTTCGGTTTGCGACGCCGTCGCACGTACTCATTTGGTGCATTTAGTGCTATCCACTGCAGTACGTCTGGATTTTCAATTTTACCCCTAAATATTTTAAATATATAAGTACTTAGAGTTAAATCTCTCCGTGTTTCCAGCTTGTTGTAGCCAACCATGCCCAAAACAAACAAGGTTGGATACATCAACGGATGGAGCAGGCACCGCTGACCAGAGCGCTGTGCGTGCTTAATGCAGTGTCAGAAAATATAGATTTATTTTCATGTTCACTAACTGAATTTACAAACGTCACTCTTAGTATTATTAGTAGTTGTAAGTAGGATATTTAAGATTATATAATTTATGTTTATATTAATAATTGTAAGTACATTGTCGCATTAGGTGTAAACCTGTAAAGATAATGGTAACTGAAGAATAAAAATAAATAAATAAATAATAAATAAATAAAATGGATACACTCCATATAGTTTTTGGTATATGTACCTGGTAAACTTATTTTGAATGCGCTCCAACATGAAGCCATACTTAGCCTCATGTGGAGCCCAAACTGCAAAGTTAAACTCCAACTTACTCCTTATCAGCGCATTATACAGTGCTGATATGGCTCCAACATTTGTAAATGACACTGATCTACGAAGCACAAAACCCAGTTGTTGAAATGCTTGCAGACATTCATTATGTGCTCTCGAAACGTCAATATAACATCTACGATAACACCAAGATCTCTCACTGATTTCGTTTCTCTTTTTAAAGGGGTGTCATCGATGTTATAGCAGCAGCAGATTGGGGCTTTTAGACGGGTAAACGACAGTACACAACATTTGTTGGTGTTGAATTGCAATCTATTGTCCCTACTCCATCGAACTACCCGGTCGATGTCGCGTTGCAGCTTTTGACAATCCTTCTCACATTTAACAGTTAGCAACAACTTGAGGTCGTCAGCAAACAGAAGACATTTAGAATCTTCTACCACCTCTGGTAGATCGTTGATCATAATGAGGAACTGTAACGGCCCTAAGTTGCTACCTTGGCTCACGCCTGACCTAGTAAAATATGGTTCCGATTTGTACCCACCGTACTCCACATACTGTCTCCTATCCTTCAAGTAGCTTACAAAAAAATTTAACAATTGAGGAGTGCATCCGACCCTTGCCAACTTGGCCAAAAGGATATCATTATCTACTAGATCAAACGCTTTACGAAAATCCAAGTAAACACCGTCTACCTGCACCCCTGCATCAACGTTAGGTACCAAGTATGTCATAGCGTTTAGCAAATTACTTGACGTGCTATGAGCTGGCCTGAAACCATGTTGAGCCTCTGACCATTGGGATGCCAACTGCTCCTGAATGCTCTGGTGAACATATGTAGATACATATGAAATATATGTAGATCGCGGTTTCGATTCGATCGGGCACACATACCTAGCGTTAGTTCCCTGCTCAAATTGATGAAGGAGCTGAGATGTTTTTGAGGCTGAGTCACCTTCGTCCGTGGGTGTACAACGTTAATTGAATCCCCACACGTGGTCCCCGGGTGGTGCAAATCAGGTAACAATCAACTGGTTGTAGGCTTCGGCCGTGGTTAGTGACCACCCACGAGATAAAGCCACACCGCTAACCGGCCTTGCTGTGTTCCGGTGGGATGTCTGGTGACACCATGCAGGGAGGGTGGGTCGGTATTGTTGCTCCTCTAAGGTTTCTAACCATATGGAGGTTGATTCTACTGCCACCTTCTCACCGATAATCATTCGTAATCACGACTGAATCGTTATACTGGGCTGGTGCGTTCCATCGTAGACTAGTTGTAGTCAAGCGCCATCCTATCGAAAAATAAATTTAACAAAATGAAGGAATACATAGTGAGGACACTGGCATGTCTTGCAACCACCGGATTAGAATTCTACATTAGAGGTGACATCCCTCAACACATTTAATACTCCTTAACTCTCTCAACTCTTAAGATAGTTGAGAGAAGACCCCGCACAGTAATGGGATACTGGGTTGTTACTTTATTAAGTAAACATTTTCACACTTTCCCCAAAACCGGATGTGGAAGTTTAAAAAAATGTTCAACCACCTCTATGTCCGGTCCGGAAGCGTGCCGGAAGTGACGTGTGCCAACGTTTAGCCACCCCACATGTTAATCTGAGTGTAATTTAATTATTTCTGTTTTGTTTTAATCATTTTATTGTTTTTTTACCTAATTGTAAAAGGAGGAGGTTTGAAATTGGAATATGTATTTACAGGAAAATATTTTAACCATAAAGCATTTTTTTCAATCAGATCTCGAAACCCGTAGGGAACCAGTAGCCGAGATGGTTAGACCAGGTGTCAGATTATATTGTCTTCTGACTATATTTAACGATTGTCATAGATGTGTTAAATGACAACCGGGACCGACTTTTTGTTGTTACACAAATATTGTCCGGGGCGGGAATCGAACCCGCGACCTTCCGGGCACAGTATAGCCCAATCGGGCTTACACCGCTCGACTACCGAGGTCGTCGAAAGCTAGCGGTGTAAAATTACCGGTCAGCGGCGGGAAGAGGACGACCGTACCCTTAGTATCAATAGTAAACATCTTTCGTTAGCGATTACTTCAAATTTTTAGTACTGAGATATCACTTCACTTCAACCCTTTTTAGTGTCCCACTGCTGGGCACGGATCTTCTCTCTTCTATATTATGAGTTGAGAGAGGTTAGGCCTTAATCCACACACGCTGGCCAAGTGCGGGTTGTTGGATGTCACATATCCTCGAATGATTAGTTCTTAGACATGCCGGTTTCCTCACGATGTTTTCCTTCACCGATATTGAGCAGCGGAGATGAAACAATTCACACAAAGATGTATGGGCACGACCAGGATTCGAACCAGCGCCCTTATTTTCCACCGCTGCTCCACTAAGATATATCAAAATAAAAATTATGTATTTATTAAAATTTGTATAAATTCATATTTTCTGTATACTTTCCTCCTTACTAAAAAACGATGTATAAGATGTTAACAGCAATTCTTTGTTCTGTCTCTTTCTTTTTCTCCTTTCTTTTAAATCATTTGACAGAGACAAAACACTTGTGTTAAAGGCAGAAAATTTAACTCGCGTATCGCCTATCGCCAAGATTCTGACTTCTCAAGCTGCACAGACAGTGATGATGATTCAAGCGATATGGATATTAGTGACGACTAGTCTTACATTACTTTTATCTGTGGTTAAATAGTTCTTTATGAGATTTAATTAATGTTTTATGACTTTGTACCTCGATGGCGATACGCGAGTTAAACGGTCGGCCTATAGCCATTCACATCTTAAACATTGTTTATGGTAAGGGGATTGATACTAACACGTCGTTGCATTTTCTTTGCTTTAAACACACATGTCCTGCACACAAATATTTCTCCGATGGGAATCGAACTCACGACATGCTGCGTGATCAGTCATGCCAATAAGAACTTCGTTCCCGACGGGAGTCTCATTACAGCATAATTTTTTGTAAGCATATAATTTTAACTACGAAAATGAATTAAGACTATTACACTAACAAAATTTTTTCGTCTGTGTGTTGCATGTCGCGTGACGGTCGGCCGCGGAGTAGGGATAAAGGAAAGGGGCTCGTCAGAGCAGCCAAGGCCAATGGCGGCGCCTATAGTTCGCAGCAGCTGATGATAAAGCTATTTTTATACCCTTATTGGAATATTATTCCAAAAATTTTTAGTTAAAATCTATAATGTGAAAAAACGTTTCACTTTTACCGTGGTTTCATAAAACCAAACAATTTATTTTTATTCTTGTGATTATACTTCTGCTTGACCACAAATTGCATGTTGTTCAGAGATGATGTGATATACGATGAGACGCGCTTACCTAGTGAATTGATGGACTTGTGTGTTGAAAATAGGCAGATTAGAGCTATCGGGAAATATAAATACCGGCAGCGAGTTCCACAACTAGGCAGTTCGCGTAGAAGATGAAGTTATAATGTAGTTCAGTAAATAAAAAAAACGAAAAATTGGCTTATTTCTTTTATTCCTTCGCCTCAGCATAATATTACAATTACGAAGATCATTCAACTACTATCAATAAATAACATTAATATTTAGAATTAAGCATTGGTAATTAGTATTTATTTATGCTAGCAACATTACTGAATTACATTGAAGCTTAAAAAAATAAATTATAATGTCATTTATGCGACATAAAAGAGTAGAAATGTAAAGAACTCTTTCATGGCGCATTGTACAATATTGTTGTATTTTTTAAGGTTGTCAACATTTTTGTATGAAAACACATAATTCTTAAAATATTACTCCGTAAAAACCACCAAATAATACAGATATACGATACAAAATTTGTTTTGTCTTGGCGTGTTAGTAAGAGTAGGTATGACCACAGATAATAATTAATACTATACACTAGCAAAAAATATTGTGACCGACATGTGCTTTAATAAAAAAAAGGACCTCGGCGTTTGTTACTTTTTACTACTAATCTTTTAAATACGTACTTATTTTAATTTGACACTGCGCATTAAAAAACTAGAATGTTAATAATAATGTAAAAAATATATACTGGCGCCGAATTCGGTATCTTTTCAACCGACTTCAAAAAGAAGGTGGTTCTCAATTCGACTGTATGTTTTTTTATGTTTGTTACCTAATATCTTTGTTATAAGTGAACCGATTTCTATGATTCTTTTTTTGTTGGCAAGTAAATGCTTCCGTGTGGTCCCATTTAAATTTGATCAAGATCTGACCAGTAGTTATGGAGTTATGTCGAAAGAAGCGTCATTGTTTACGCTAAGCGCGCCGCCTTCCAAAATTATTAGTGCAATTGCCCTAAACGCATAATTCTAGGTACCTACAATTGAAGTCGGTTTTGTGTTGTTGTTGCAAAAAGAATTATTCTTAATCGAATTGCTTTTCACTCGCACGCGTTGGTCGTCTTTTACAGAGTAATATTGGCATCGTTTCTAATAACATACAATTTTTACATAATTGAAAATAGATACAGATTGAAATTTATTATAAGGGCGGCTTGTTCGTAGTTATTTTGCCTTTACGTCCATAATTCTTTGCTTTAGAAACACATGCCTTTAGAAATGTTGGCTAACTTAAACGCTGGGTATAACTCCATGGGTTCTAGGTTAGCCAACTTAGCAGAAACAGAGGCAAAATAACTAAACGAATTTGTTTTGATTTTTTTTCTGTTGCATTTAATTTTAAAAAATGAAACACAATAAAAAGTTAACTAGACGACTAGACGAACTATTTTTTAAACAAATACAGATTAAAAAACATTAAAAAATACTAATGGAACGCTTAAAATTACAGAAAAGAGTACTCAGTTCTTTCAATATGTAGCTATTATTTACAAACTTACGCGCTGAATAAATAAAATAAGTACATAAAATGTTAAAAATTCATTCTTATTTACAATAATATACACGAGACATAGATATTTGTACGTTATAATTAGGACTAGGTACTCTGAATTGTCAGGGCCGGATTAGAATTTTGTGACAGAAAAAGGGTGCAGAACAGGGAATGTCACGTTATTTACTATTTATAAAAAATCAATATTTAAATTCACAACATAAGGCCCTAACCTAACCTGAACTATCCATTTAATGTACTTAATAAAAGTAATTTACACTACTGGAAGGTTTAAATGTACTTAGACAGGTAAATTGATACTAAAGAGTATATGTCTAGTAACAATTAGCCCAAGCCAATTTCTCTATTTCAATGTCATTAAGACACAGTGTTTCTAGAGTTAATGGCAAGATTATGGGACACATTTTACCGACAAAATACTCTATAATTTCGTTATTCGTAAGATTTACGAGTACTTAATGATCAAGCAGCCTGTTTCGCAACATATTATTCCATTAACCCCTGTTTCGCACTGGCGAAACATGCACAACAAAACATGTTTTATACACTACCCATCTCTTTTCTTCTAGGATGAGTAGAAAGAGATAAACAGTGTTAGTAATAATCCGATCCTGACATCTCCAAATAACGCTTAGTCGAATCGCTTTACTACCTATTTACTACGTAAATAAAATAGCAGGCGTGTTTAGATAAGATTAGCATTTTACTAGCACTAGACCCACGCAACAAGTTGGGACTTGTAAAAGAACATTCGAGAATGAAACCAATGATTGCAATCTGTTTTACACAAACGGCATTCCCACACTCGGTGAAATTATGACTGGTTTTACTTAAAACCAGGCCAGCGCTGACCAGATTAACGAAATTAACATATTCATATTATAGAATCACAATCTAAAAAGAATCCAAATAACCAAAAATCCTTTCTGCATAAAACTGAAATTAGTATTATGAGTAGAAATTACTTCAAATGAAATTAATATAGTAATCCAATCATGTATTACTTTATAGCTATACGTAAAACACGCCTGCATAAACCTATTATACATAATAAGTTATTTGAACGATTTGGCATTTATGATATGACTAGCACCCGCACTAGAGTCCGTCATTCTGCGGGGGCTCCACTGAGCACTACACAAGACTCGACAGCGGGGCCCTGGAGGTTACCGGCGAGGCTGGCAGGGGCTGCAGCTGCTGGGGCCCCTGCGTTGGGAAGTACACCCCTGGTTCGTTGAACTGAGGATGCATTGGTAAAGGTGTGTGGGGAATTGAGGTTGGCCGTGATTCATGGTATAAAATTGGGACGCGAACTAAACGTTGCGCAGCGTGGGCCATGTTGGCAGCTTCTAATTCTGCTGCGAGCTGACGTTTCCATTTATTTCGGCGGTTTTGGAACCAAATCTTGACTTGAGTCTCCGTTAAATGGAGGGAAGCGGCTAAACCAGCCCTTTCTGAGCTGCTTAAATACCGTTTCATATCAAAGGTCTGCTCTAGTTGGAACACTTGAGATCTGGAGAAGACAGTTCTAGTTTTTTTCTTCCGCTTCCCTAAGTTTGTGTTTGGGTCTCTTTTCTCGTCTTTGTCGAAATCATCGCTTTCGTCGATGTCTGGGTCGGAGTCTTGGACGTCCGGCTGTTGGGGGTAGAGCGCGGGATGGAGGCGAGGAGAACGAGGAGATGAGCGTGAGGGGGAGGGGGGAGTGGTCGCGCGAGCTGGACTCCTGCCACGTGGTGAGCCCGCACCTGAGCCCTCTTCATTGGTTGTGGAGTCTTCTGTAACAAAATTTTGTATCTTAAAATTGTACCTAGGCATGGAATATTGTCACCCATCCGAGCTATAGTCAACTTCAAATTACACACACAATTCTAGATATGGAAACTGTACCTACCTAGTTATTTAAAAAAATACCTACCTACTTAGTTATTCTATTTAAAAAAAATCGTTTAGTGACAAGTAACTTTTACTCTACACAATAGGATTTTTATGTATTGATAATTAAATTAACTGCCGCCGATAATGTAGGTAATATTACCTACGGTTAGTTTTTGAAACTATTGCAAATAAACACAATAAATTTGCCGCTTAGACGCAAATCCCCAAGTTACTTCACTTATCAAAAGACATTTTCGATCTGAGTCACCGTCACCGTGACCATATCTGTCAAACAATCCCGCCTAAAATCAAAATAGTGTTGCGACACACAAGAAATCCGTCAAATTGTTCATTCGTAGGCGTTGTTCGATTAGTATTCGGATTAAATCGACTAATACCGAGTAATTGGATATCCCAGTTCCGCAGTGTCGATTCTGCCACAACGAAGCCTGTCAAGTACCTATAATCCACACTGATTTTATAAGCTCTATTAAGTTTACACAGAATGCTAGTTTAGCAGGTTATGACTAGATTAATTAACAAACCATTAGCATTACGAACACACGGGTCTTCCTTCAATTGTTTCAAGAATTGAGTGATGGCTAGGCCTCAACCAGTTTATTAATTATGGACTTAACTGCAATAAATAAGTCAGTGGGTAGTCTAAAAGTCATACTATGTTTAGTTCAAAACACGCTGCTTTATTCACAAAATTCTCCTTCATTGGTTATTAGGCAGTGATGTTAAAATAAAGTAAACATCAAGAAGTATTTACTATGCCCATTAATTTCGAACCTTAATTTATCTAATTTCATTTCTGAGGTAACTACTGAAGCAAGTCATTTCCTATTCTACTAAAATTAAAAAAAAACACTGGTAATTTGAACAAAAACTCCATCGTAATTAATTAAAGCACCATTTCGAATTCCGAACCCCTTCAGCTTACAATGCTAACAAATTAAAATTACTCCTAACTACATACACGTTATAATACTCGCTAACATTTATAAATAGTCGTATAACTATAACCTACCAGCTATTAATGAGCTATATAAGCAAAGTATTGTTTAAAATAAAGGGGTCTTAGTAAAACGGTTGTGCTCGGTGTGTGATTTGCATTGATTTTAGAAGCCGTGTTAGTAATCCTTTGTTACCGCTCGCTTGGTGTTTACACAAACGCTTACGAGTTAAGTAGTTTTAGTTTGCGTGTCTATTTGGATATTTAGTATTTAGTGTCTAAATAGTTGCTTTTGCTTCACGGTATGTGGCATTACATTCTTTTGCAGACTGATTTACTTGAAATAATTTTTAAAACGAAGTTTTTTTTTGCAACGCTTGACTCGCGGGGCAGATAAGGTATTAACCACAGCAGAAGTTCTTATTTTAAATTATTTTAACGTGTTTATATTTTTTATCTAAACTAGCGCCATCGGTGAATTTACCAAAATTCAATAAACCAAAAAAATATTGATAGGATACATTTGATAGGGTATCTAATTAAAGATTACTACATATTGTGTTCAATACCGACAACCGTTTGTAACACATAAACAAAAATGTCATTAATTATTATTTTTTATAAAAGTACTTGCACCTTTTAATCTGAACCTATGAAGAAGACGAAGACCTGCAACGTCATTAATTACAAAAATAAAAATAAAAACTTCTCGCAAAAACCGAGCAATCAAACAAAACAACATTCCGTATAACCGCATTCGAAAATTAAAACGACCGCGCGACATCACTCTAACACACAGTTACACGCCGAATGACTTTGAATACAAAACTCTATAAGTGCGAAAGAGATGGTATACGTTTGTTGTTTCGCGAATGAAAGGAATGGTAGAAAAGCATTGTTCGGTCGGTTTGGACCGCGCGTGAAATGGCGCGCTTTTGTTTCGACACGGAGATGGGTTTTGGGAAATTAAAGTTGGGAGTGGGGTTCGGAGTGCAGATATTATGGTGATTGCTTGTTTAGCGGTAGCTGCTTTGACTTGATGGTGAGTTTTTGATGTCCCCCCCTCACTCGGGATGAAATAACTTGTAATATTACGGATGTGTATTAAAACTTTTGTATTTAGAAGTTTTGTGTTCTCGTATTTTATTTTCGTTTGACATTTTGACTTCCTACTTTTGCAGTAGGTAAGTTTAACGTATTTAGGGCCCAGTTTTCATTGGCAGGGAACTTTTTTTTTCGACAGTTAAATAGTTGACGTAGTGATTATTCGGCCTATGATTCGGCCCGTGTCACTCAAAGTTTGTGGCTGACTCTAATCTGTATGGATGGAGCAGATTTTTTCAAAGGAATTATTTTGAAAACGTCAAACATATTCCTCAGATAAAAGTTACCAGGATATTATAAAATTAGTCTTTGAATAAAAAACAACTTATTATGCCTTACGTGGAACGTTATACCGTGCATTGACATGTTTTGGAATTAATTAACTATTCTCAAAACAAACAGGAATCGATAGATAACTTAATTATATTTAATTACACCTGCTGTTATATCGAATACTATACACAATGCACTCAACGTCAGCTGTCAAATCGCATCGGTAATCCCCGACAACAACCCGGATACCGAAATCACGTCGTAACTCGATACGACGGGGAATCGATTAGATGACGCCCCACTAGTGCTAATGTGTTGCTCGTTTGTTATCTGTGCTATTTGCGCGGGAAATTAATTGTCTGCCACTATGACATTACTGTCTATGGTTGAAGGCAATTAGGCCGTTTAGTCATAAATTCAAATAAAATATTTAATAAATCTCCCGATGTAGATAAGAACCTTATCGGTGTATTCGTATGCGTTACGTTGCACAAATGTGTAATAGAGTATCTATAACACTTCACTTTTAATATTTGAAGATGCTACCTACATAAGTAAATACTTCATTTTCATATGCGCACATACACAAACAGGCGAAAATGTTTATGTATGTCTGTGCACAGACAATATAATACTATACTAAATCTGTGTATCTGTGTACGAGTTTGTGGCAAATAATGTACTAATTTTCATGCGATTTTTATTGTAAAGCAGTACTTAGTGATCAAGACGCAATTTATCAAGCTCGGGGGTTCGATTTAATTATGAATTTAAAGTAATTTTAACAGAACCTCACCTCTAGGTGGAGTGTTACGATCCTGCGGTCGCTGCCAGTACCAAGGAGCTGGCACCAAACCCCCGTACCTTCCAGCGAGGGCACTCCACTGAGATATTAAACCCAACCTGCAACAAGAAATACTAACATGATATATTTTTTATAGCACAGACAATATAATACTATATATATAGCATAAAACTTGTCTATGGTCCGTGCTCCTTTGTCTTTGACAATCTGTAGTAATAGATTGTCTGTGGAATAGATATAGGGTAAGAAATCTGTGATTTTGGTAAAAAAATCCTGTCTTTCTGCTTTCATGTCCAATCTATTGAACCGATTTGGATGAAATTTGGTATGGAGATAGTTAGAGACCCGAGGAACGACGTAGGATAGTTTTTATCCGACTGCATAATAAGAGGTAAATTGTATAGCGCGATAACCGACTAGCGAAAGCTAGTACCATGACATGACGTATACCTACAGTAAAGTTATAGGTAATATTATCTGAAGTAGGTACAGGTGAAGATCACCCACATTTGAGGCTATGGTTATTTCCCATATTTTACACGTCAATAAAATATAAGTTTCTGAATACTACCTTGAATTTGTCTAATGCATTTTTAATTTATTTTTTAAATTCAAAACGTTCAATAAATAAATTTAAAGAAAAAAAAGAACCGCCTTTTTAAAAAGTAAAAAAAAAAAAAAAAACATTTTTTTTCTCACTAACTTGTTTTTATGCCATAAAATTCTACTAAAATGATACCCAGCAAGATATATTTGATCATGAAAGGAGGGGAGTGAGTTCAAAACACAGGAATAGAAAAAAAAGTACATAGTTAAACTGCGTGCATTCTGTAACTTGCATACTTGCCAGTCAGACTGCTCAAAGAGTAAAGAAAACCAAAGGACCTGAACTCCTTTGCCATAAATAAAAAAAAAACTAAACACTCCGCTAACACAAGTCACAATAAATCACTTACTACACAGTTTACGTTTTAGTTTTCATTGAAAGAGCTTCCACGCTTACTTTCTATCGACAGATAAATATCGATTGTACTAAAGAGGATTGCAGCACTACGCTCAACACTCCTGGGAGATACTATAGGGACGTGACCAGCTGTCGATAGTTTAATTTTAATAAATAGTTTAGCTCAGGTGGTTCGGCTGTGAAAAAAAATTATAGACTATTGCCGAAAGGTATAGATATGGCGGAGATGAGTGGAAATGCCGGGGGAGGACGCCTTAGAAGGACATCCGTTGATCTCATCGGCAATGTCCTTCAAAAGGGACATGGATCAGATTCTACGCTTTAGACATGTATAGACTTTTCTTTGTAATAGACATAAATATTTTGAAAAAAAACAAAAGGGATTGAAAACTAAATCGTTTCGTATTCAGAATGTCACGTTAACGATAAGTCTACCACTCAACACACGATATGCAACGAGTAGTCTATTGCAATCGACACAACATGTCGATTTTATTAGTTTTCAATCGACATTTTTTTCAACATGTCTGTTACAAGTCCATCAAATCTAAGAAGTACCGTTTGACAGTTCTAAACGTAGTACATTTAGAATTTTAATTTTTGTATGAAAATTGTTTATGTTATATTAAAATAAAAATAGCTTCATAATTTAATTATTTTACAGGAAAGCTAATAAAAATAGTGTGAATTACGCCTCTATTAAGCTAATTTAATAGAAAACAGTGAAACGTCAAACTTCTTTGATTTGATGGACTGTAGTGATAATGACTAAAGCGTGAGAGTCGGTTCCCAAGGCCTCAAATATGGCGGTGGTAAACCTTTGGTCCAGTGGTGAGCATGTCCGCTTAGTACCCGCGGGTTCCTGATTCGAATTTTGAGACAAGTAAAAAGATGTTTAAAGTACTTAGAAATTTATAAGCCGTGTTTGCAATAGGCTAGTCATATAGATACTGAACTAAACATATCAAGTGAATTGAGGCTGATATTTAACTCTGCCTACACTATAACGTCATTAAGGCGGGAGTTCTATACAAACTTGGCCACTAAACTTAAGATTGCTGCTACGAAAGTGCTACGCAGTAGCATCGTAGCATGACTACGAGATTTCGTAGTAATTCGTAGCAGTCGTAGCACAGGCAATTTGTTAGACGGTGTTTGATTGCCCTTTTTTATTTGTTTGGGTCAAAACTAAAAAAATATAAAATTCTCGTATCACAATGTTCGTTCCCATACTCCTCCGAAACGGCTAGATCGATTCTTACGAAATTTTTTATGCATATTCAGTAAGTACTATCTATTTTTCAAGTGTTATGGGGCGTTAACCCCAAAAGTATTTTTTAAATTTTTTAGATGTTTTTTTTTCAACAACTCAAAATTTTCACCCTTCTATCACCCCCTATAAGGTGAGAAATACGCGGTAAGAAATTCGCTGGGGCAGCTAGTTATTATATAATAATAATTATAGTTACTTTATTCCACTGACAAACTTGACACAAGCAACAAGGTAGCAACAAGGTAAGTAATTGTGTGAAATATATATTTGCAATTTCTTCCTCTGTGTGAGGCTGGTATCTGTATTAGGAAAATCTGTGTTACAGATCGCCAGGCAAGGTCTCGACGGTATTGCGAGAATTTTACATCATTTCCTTGGGATTATGTTAGATAGAAATTGAAATTTGACCCCCTTCCTATTGTCGGATTAATCCTAACGCATTTGGTACGTACCTTTAAATCTGGTGACACTAAAATACTATGTTTTCAATGTCCCTATAAATCAAAGATGGCCGCTGCCAGGATTTTCAATTTTCTTGTAAATTTTTTAATATTTTTTTGTAAATTGTTCTTCTTGTAGACCTCACAATATGGGTATCAAATGACGGGCCGGTGGCGTGGTCGGTTAGATACTGAATTTCACGCCGCAGGTTGCGGGTTCTATCCCTACACAAGTCACACACTTGTGTGATGAATATGTCTGTTTGTCTTGTGTCTGGGTGTAATTATCTATATTTATGTATGTATTTACAAAAGAAAAGTATTATATGTAGTATATTACCAGTTATCTGGTTTGCATAGTACAAGCTTTGCTTAGTTTGGGATCAGATGACCGTGTGTGTTAATGTCCAACTATATTATTATTATATAAATGAAAAGTTCTTAACTTGGAAAATTTATTTACAAATCCAAATGGCCGCTTACATAAAATGGCGGATTATTATAACTTTTTAATACATTTTAATAAAACCGTTTAACCTAAAAACATTTTATTAAACATCGTGAGGAAACATTCGTGTGTCTAAGAACTAATCGTTCGAGGACATGTGATATCCATTCCCACACTTGGCCAGGTTGTGTGGATAAAGACCTAAACCATCTCAACTCGTAAGATAGTTGAGAGAAGATGAGAAGAGTGATTGTTTCATTTCAATGATAAGCAAACAATGCGTATCTAACATTTTTTTATAATGTTTTTTTATTCTGAAATAGGCTTGCGCTTGACTATAACTAGCCTGATGTTAAGCAACGATGTAGTCTACGATGGGACGCGCCTGCCCACTATACCGATTCATTCGTTGTTATGAATGAATTTCGGTGAGAAGGTGGCAGTGGACAACAATTCCGACCCACCCTCTTAAATGGTGTCACCAGACATCGCACTGGAATACAGCAAGGCCGCTTGGCGGTGCGGCTTTGTCTGGTCACTAACCACGGCCGAAACCTACCACCAGTTAATTACTAGTAAACATAATTACCAGTTGATTGTCACCTGACTTGCACCACCCGGGGGCCGTGTGTGGGCATTCAGATAAAAGGTGCACTTCCACGGTCGTAGGTGTCTCAGCGCCCAAAATCTTACTGACGGACTTAGTAAAATACGATTTTTCATACCTTTTTCTCATCTCTATTATAAGTCAGTATAAAAACCTCTATCACTATTCGATACTATACTCGTATTCTCCATCTATTCACATTTATTTTTATCGATATTTCGATAACAATGCCGATTGCGAGACTTTTATCGATAGTATTTTATTGTAACTGCAAAGACCGTAATTGTGAAATGAGAAAATAGCTGTATAGCGGTTCTAGAAGAGCTATTGTGCAGCTTGTGATGTCACTTGAGCTTGGAATACCTTGATACTTGTAACTATCGAAATAAATAAATGTATTTGTTTGGGTGAGCAGCGGTGGCTCAGCGGTATCAGCCTTGCCTTTATAATATAAGGCCGCGGTGTTAGACCGGCATATCTAAGAACAAAGTACTTAATCATCCACCAACCCACACTTGACCAGCGTGTATGGATTACAGCCATAAACTTTCTCAACTCGTAAGATAGTTGAAAGAAGACCAGTGCCCAGCAGTGGAACACTAAAAAAGGGTTGAAGTGGAACTACTAATCTTTAGCTAACCACTAACCTTAAATCAATAACCAAAATCTCTCCTAAAAGTTACATAAATTGTGAAATGTTAATAGTATCCACCCCTGCCTATACCTGTGAGTGATGTAAGCGTGAAGTTATGTTATAGAGTCCCAAAATCACCTTTCAAACAAACCAAATCAATATGAAGGCGAATATAAAAACTCCGTAACGGATTCACATTGACTCTGAGTAATCCGGAGCGCACTCCACAAATTCCATTACACGGTGTATCGCCAACTGAAAACGAAATTTCAAAGCTGTAACCTGATTGGTCGAGAAACCGCGCTCTGATTGGCTAACTTCAAACCCCGCCCCCCTAGGGGGTATAAAAATCGATGCGCGCAATTTTCTGGTTCTTTTTGGCGTCGCGCGTGCCACGATGCTGTTGTCGCTAATAGCTTTGTGCCTTTTTATAGTTTAAATTGGTTAGTTGTTAGAGGCGTGAGAGGTTTACAGTTCAGGGCCATTGAAAATGTCTTTTCTATTTCAGACTCAAGATGTTTACAGACTATTCAGGGGAGTTTTGTCACAATAACTTGCTTCAAAAGAGTACTTAACTGTTGTAGAGTTACGATCTTATTCATAAAAATGGACTTTGTCTTGATCTTACTTGAACAATTGCCTTTATCTGTCATCTTGATATATACTAACTAGTAAAAAAGAGATAAAATTCGTTTAAACTAAGTTTAATAAGCTTTTTGTGAATTAGATAATATAATTATAGCAACAGTTTAAGTCTATATCTGAAGGATCGAATACGAAATGAAGTGATCCGACAGAGAACTAAGGTAATCGACATAGTTCACTGGATTAGTAAACTGAAGTGGCAGTGGGCCGGTCATATCTGCAGTAGAACTGACAACCGCTGGGGTAAACGAGTTCTTGAGTGGAGACCACGAATTGGTAAACGTAGCGTAGGACGCCCTCAAACTAGGTGGAGTGACGATCTCAGCAGGGCGGCCGGCAAGAACTGGATGGGAAAAACCGCGGCTCGTGCTCAGTGGCGTACTTTAGGAAAGGCCTACGTCCAGCAGTGGACTAAAATAGGCTGATGATAAAGTTTATCTGGCGTGATTAAATTTGTGGCTAACTGCACGACGTTTAACGCAGAAATAGAGGCCATGTTTACAACAAAGTTGGCAGTTGTGTTAGAAAATAATGAAGTTATACTCTATCTAACAATGATTTATGTATGTTACTAGCTTTCCGCCCGCGGCTTCGCCCGCGTGTATGTCGGTTATCGCGCCAAAACATTACCTTCTTTTTGCGCAGTCGGATAAAAACTATCCTATGTCCTTTCTCGGGTCTCAAACTACCTCCATACCCAATATCATCCAAATCGGTTCAGTAGTTTAGGCGGGAAAGCGTAACAAACATACTTACATTCGCATTTATAATATTACTAGTTTTCCGCCCGCGGCTTCGCCCGCGGATGTCGGTTGTCGCGCTAGGCCATTAATACCTATTTTCGTAGTCGGATAAAACTATCCTTTCCCGGGTCTCAAACTATCTCCATACAAAATTAGTTCAGTAATATAGGAGTGCAAGCAAAATTTTGTAATCGGCAAGCCCCCATAGGTATATCCATAAATCAATAGGTGTTTCTTAAAAAATACTACGGCTCTTAGACCATACTTATAAGAAGAAATAAAATTTAAATTCAGACAGAATATCAGACATGTCATAGTGTCAAAATAAAAAGTAATTTAAATCAAAAGCACGAAAGAGTATTGATATCAACTTTGAAGAAAATCGCACTCAGAATAATTTCACAGGCATCGCCGGCATATTATTAGGTTAAAAATAAAAAAAATGGAAAAATAAAAAACACGTGTTTCATTATTTAATTTAAGCTTTATTTTTACCGAATTTGAAGTGAATCGAACCAAGGGTTAAACAGTTATGTAATATTTACTTTTTCCAAATAAACTCATTTTACACCACCGCTGGAGGTAGTTTTGGAAAAATAAAAAACACGTGTTTCATGATTTCTTATAAGGTATATGTGTGCCAAATTTGGAGTGAATCGGACTTGAGACTATACGGATCCAGAGAAACTTGAATTTTTACCAATAAAACTCATTTTCCACACCTCATGGAGGTAATTATGGAAAAATAAAAAACCCGTATCTCATTATTTGTCTTAAGGTTTATGTGTACCGAACTTTAAATGAATAGGACCAAGGAATAAAAAGTTGCATACAAACTTCACCCCTCTATTTAACCCTCTTAATGGATCATTTTTAAAAATATTATTAGCCTATGTCCGATTCTAGGGTATACACTACCTACATTTCAAATTTCAATAAAATCGGTTTAGCGGTTATGGAGATACGCGGTAACAAACCTTCACACACACACACACACACTTACTTTCGCATTTATAATATTAGTAGGAAGTAGTATAGTATAGTAAGTATTGATAAAATATGACGCTTGCGCAAAATAAGGGCAACAATCACGCCTGTATTACCCGAAGGCGTAGGCGAAGGTTGTGTCTTTATCAACAGTTAGATTATAAAAAGAAATCAAGTCGAAATACGTCTTAATTACAATTTAACTGATGAGGATGACTCATTACAATTTTGATTTTCGTTTCAGAAATCGGATATTCAAGTGCATATTTACCTAACCATGAAACAGAACAATATTTTATTTCTATTAAATCCATTAATAAGTAGTTTATCACTACATAGTATAAAACAAAGTCGCATTCCTTTCCCTTATATCCCTATGTGCGCTTAAATCTTTAAAACTACGCAAACGATTTTGATGCGGTTTTTTTTTAATAGATAGAGTGATTCCAGAGGAAGGTTTATAAGTATTACACATTGCACCCGTGCGAAGCTGGGGCGGGTCGCTAGTACTTTATAAATACAGAAGTTTTATAAATCATTTTACTAATATTATAAATGCGAAAGTCAGTGTGTGTGTAGATACTAAAATAGGATATTTTAGAGGTGGTATTATCCACTCTATATTACGCACTTCCTCGGAGTTTAGTAAGTATAAACAGAAATATCCCATCTCTGTTTATAACAAACCGCTCATATACTAAAACTCTACTTACCTACTCTATGTATGTATGTACCTACATATTTCAAAGGAATATGCCGCCCTTTTGATAAAGCAAAGAATTCCTTCATAAAAATCTGGCTCCATTATATCACGTCTAAACCGATAAGTTTGTAAGCTCCCCTAACTTGAGAGTAGCTTGTGGTACAAGTTAAAGAATACTGCGTTTTTACAACAGAAAATGTTGATCGGTGGCGCAGCGGTACGGACCTCGCCTTTGAAAAATAAGGTCGTGGGTTCGAATCCTGGTCGTGCCCACACATCTTTCTGTGGGTTGTTTCATCGCTGCTCAATATCGGTTAAGGAAAACATTGTGATGAAACCGTCATGTCTAAGAACTAATCATTCGAGGACATGTGACACCCATCAACCCGGACTTGGCTAGCGTGCGAGGATCAACGCCTAAATTATCTAAACTCATAAGATAGTTTACATAGCCAGCGAAAAGTGGGACATAGGTATACACCTCTACCCACAACTTCGGGAAATACAAGAGTGATACTATTTTTTGTTGGAAGAAACTTTATAATACTACTAAATTAACGAAGCAGTTTATGTTTACTCTTTATTTTCTAGCTGTTGTATTTGTTTTTTTACATATGTTTTTCTATTTGATTGTGTGTTTTCCCTTTGTGCCAGGTAATGATTTTTTGTTCTTCTTTCAGTAGATATGGTAGTTTTTAGTCTCAATTATTCATCCAGAATACAATACAAATAATTTTGATTCAGTTTAATTAAGTTAAATGTTCTTGGTTAAAATTTTCAAAAAAATTAACTTTAATCGCTTAAATCTTATATCTTATCCCAAACCGAGTCGCATTAAATTATTTACATTTAGCTGAGAAAAGTGGCTGGTTCAAGACGTAGGGCTCCGTCAGAGGGTGCAGGGGACACGCCCCTGAACTATGATGGAGTAAATGAAGCTTTTATACTAATAGTTTGATGTTTACCGTTAGGGCAGATAAATAAAGTATCCTTAAAGTTATAAATTTCGGTGTTACTGGTAGCTAGTAACTGTTAATAATATAGTGGGACATTAACACCCACGGTCATCTGACCCCAAACTAAGCAGAGCTTGTACTATGGAATCCAGATAACTGGTAATATACTACATATAATACTTTTCTAGATAATTACACCCAGACTCAAGACAAACAGTCATGTTCATCACACAAATGATTGTCTTGGGTGGGAATCGAACCCATGCGGCGTGAAAAGCAAGTATCTTACCGTCCACGTCACCGGCCCGTCAATACTGTTGACATCTAAAGGATCGACAACGTGTGAATGATACCTCTGGAGTTGCAAGCTCTCTTAAGTGATGGTGACCGTTTCACTTCAACCCTTTTTTTAATATCCCACTGCTGGGCACTGTGCAACTCGTAAATAATTGCGAGAGTTTGTGCCTTCCACACACGCTAGCCAAGTGCGGGTTGGTGGATGTCACATGTCTTCGAATTATTCGAATATTGAGCAACGACGTTAAAACAATTCACACAAAGATGTGTATGTACAATTGGGAATCGAACCTTATATTTCAGAGGCGAGGCTGATACCGTTGCGCCATCGATGCTCTATCGGTGTAATAATGATGCAATTTACTTCATTTCTCTCACCGCTCGACGACCTCGGTAGTCGAGCGGTGTAAGCCGTCCGAAAGGGCTATACTGTGCCCGGGAGGTCGCGGGTTCGATTCCCGCCCCGGACAATATTTGTGTAACAACAAAAATTTGTTTCGGTGTCTGGTTGATTGAGGGACTACCCTCCGTGCCTTGGAGAGCACGTTAAGCCGTCGGTCCCGGTTGTCATTTAACACATCTATGACAATCGTTACATGTAGTCAGAAGCCAATATAATCTGACAACTGGTCTAACCATCTCGGCTACTGGTTCCCTACGGGTTTCGAGGTCTGATGGCAGTCGCTCGTATAATTCTGGTAGCTAGCCGCATCAGGTTAAACTGGGAGCCGACCCCGATAGAAATGGGAAAAAGGCAAGGGGAATGATGATGACTTCATTTCTCTCTCTCTATAGCGATCCCTTTTACCTCCATATACGACATGACATCCCTGTTCCTCATTTTCGTTTTCGGTCTATATAATAATATATTTTTGTCTTACTGTAGGTACAAAAATAACATACCAGTTTTCTTATAGCTAATTTCCTGTCACTATGTATTCAAATTATATGTCGAATGCTTAAACGGTTAAATGAAATCTATATAATAAAAATGAATTACTAAATGTGATGCTAAGCGTAAAACTCGAGAATGGCTGACCCGATTTCGGTCATAATTTTTTTGAATATTCCTTGAAGTACGAGGATGGTTCTTTCGCAGAGAAAAAATAAAAAAAATGCTTGAAATAGTCTAAAAACAACACTTTTCTATACTCACATACAAAAGATTCGTAATAGTACTTAAAATTTTATTTAACTTTAATATGCTATTAGGCGGTACGAAGTTCGGAGGGTTAGCTAGTTTTGAATAAAAATAGTTTAATTTATTTTTTTTAGTTTTTAATATATTTATAGTTTAGTTTAGACTACATCATTGATTAACATCAGGCAAGTTATAGTCAAACGCCAGCCTATCGAAGAATAAAAAAGAAATATATCTATTTAATAATTTTCTAAAGGTATTTTCTTCCTAGAAATGTGACAAATTTGATGTTGACAAACTCGCGGGTAAAAGCTCGTATAATCTAAGCTTACCTATCCCACGGGATTCATAGGACGTCGTAAATAACTCTCACATAATACGGGATCAACGCTGAACGAGGGGAGTTTGGAGACAACGTCTAAATTTGCACAAGGTAGGTAGCTACCCCAGACCATGTATGGGTACATGGGTATTGTTAGGGTTGCCATCCGTCCGGGTTTCCCCGGATTTGTCCTAGTTTAGAGGGCGTCCGGGGAGCGTCCGGGGAAGGTTTCATTTGTAGACCGAGTTTTAAAAAAAAATTGGGCTGCCCGACGAACCAAGTAACTGATTTATATAAACAATTTGTAACAAAATGTAATATGATTCTGTTTTGTTAAAATAATGAATGAATAGAAAAGGTGATTTATGACATTTTAAACTGTTTTTTATTACATTGAATATGTTTAAAAGATCTTGTTGACATGTCCGGCTTTCGGACTCTAAAATCCGGGGTTTTCACGAGTCTTGTCCTGTATTCCAAATTTTAGAGATGGCAACCCTAGGTATTGTGAGTATACATAATGGACTATTTTCTAATTATTATAATAACTTGTGACCCGCCCCGGCTTCGCATGGGTACAGATTACACACCTAAACTTTCCTCATGGATTACTTTGTTTAATGGTGAAATCGAATTGTAATAACTCTAGCAGATAACTATACATTACTCCAAATATGTATAGGTACAGTACTGTACCCTTAGTTGTCTATACTATCAGTAAAATGTCAAGATAATAAGTTAAAATGCCCATAAATCTACAAACTATTTTACTTATTCCGTTGCCAATCCATTTTATTATATTTCTAGCAACTCTATTTTCTTTTGAACTAATGTTTTGAACAAAATAAATTAATTTGAAAACGCATTTTGTGGTCCAAGATAGTAATCAAAAACTTTTTTCGTAATGTTGAACTCGTACTAAGAATACCTACTGATATCTGATAAATTTGAAGGTGGTTTATTTGTCAATCACTAGCGACCCGCCCCGGCTCCGCATGGGTACAATTTTTATACCAAAACCTTAAACACAGATCACCTTGTCTATTGGCGAAAATCGTATGAAAATCCGTTCAGTAATTTTTGAGTTTAACTATCGCTAATAAACAGCGGAAATAAGTAGAGATACCATTAGATCAACATTGAAATAACAACCAAAAATTAAACAAAAACTCCCCTAATCTGATCTGTAAAATTAACTTTTTTTCTGTGATAAACATGGCTGAATACAAATTAAGAAAAAAAAAGCGCGCGCAAGATGGCGTCAACAATGACAGATCGTTTACACAGATAACAAAATGTCCCGCCACTGTAAATTAGGAGGAAGGAAAAAGTGCGAATAAATGTTTATTCTTGAAGACGCTGTGTTTTATTTAATGACAGGGAGTTGGATGAAAATAGACGCTTTTTACTGGACGTCTATTTAGATTTACAAGGGTCTTCTCGTTGTTCATACCTACCCAAGAATTTACTCTATTTTATTTAAACTATTTTATTTCATGTTTTGAAGTAATAGTTACATCTTGCTAGTTGTATTATCTGTGCTAGCTAATATACAAAGTTTACAGCGGTGACCCAGCGGTATCGGCCTCGTTTGATGTATAATGTCTCGGGTTCGATCCCCGGTCCTGCCCACACATCTTTGAGTGAATTTTTTCATCGCCGCTGCTCAACATCGGTGAAAGAAAACATGGTGAGGAAACCGGCATGTCTGAGAACTAATCATTCGAGGACATGTATACACC
Organism: Meganola albula; assembly: GCA_936450015.1. Classification (NCBI taxonomy): domain Eukaryota; kingdom Metazoa; phylum Arthropoda; class Insecta; order Lepidoptera; family Nolidae; genus Meganola; species Meganola albula. The sequence goes on along the minus strand of OW388165.1, from coordinate 2,278,862 downwards.
GATTCACTCGTGATTACAAATGATTATCGGTGAGAATGTGGCAGTAGAATGAGCCTACATATGGTTAGAAAAACCTTAAAGGACTACAATTCCGACCCACCCTCTCTTTATGTTGTCACCAGACATCGCACCGGAACACGGCAAGACCGCTTGGCGGAGCGGCTTTCTCTGGTGGGTGGTCACTAACCACGGCGGAGACCTACCACCTGATTTGTACTACCTGGGGACCACGTCTGGGGATTCAATTAAAGGTGTACACCCACGGTCGAAAATGACTCAGCCCCCGTAAAATTAAGAACTGCAATAAATGTTTTATTATTTAGTTGCTGACCGTACAAGTCCGTGTAAAGATAAACAAAGTCATTACGAAGCCTACACAACACATAAAAAACAGAATCCTTACTTACAAGACACGACGTTGCCCATCTAATCAACGTTCTTTCGCCCCTTTTATCTGTAACACCCTAAATAGAAAGGGTGTGACTCACCGACGGAGCAACGTCGAAGATATCGCCGAATTAGAAGTTGAAGTCAAATCCTTACTAATATTATAAATGCGAAAGTAACTCGGTATGTCTGTTACGCTTTTCCGCTTAAACTACTGAACCGATTTGGATGAAATTGGGTATGGAGGTAGTTTGAGACCCGAGAAAGGACATAGAATAGTTTTTATCTGACTGCGCAAAAAGAAGGTAATGTTTTGGCGCGATAACCGACATGCACGCGGGCGAAGCCGCTGTCGGAAAGCTAGTTTTAAATAAAAATGTAAACTCCTAATGAAACTACTTTCTAACGGACTTTATCGCGGTATATTTTAGATTTTAGATCCCGACGCGACGTTTCAAAGTCTTTTCAGACTTCTTGTTCACGGGTGGACTGAGGGTTTTTAGTTTTATTTCAATGTATGATACTCGCGTAAATCTAAGAAAATACTTAGTGAAACCTAGAGTTAACTGAGAAAAGCTAATCTGGGGTTTGTATTTCTCCTTTAGCGTCAAAACATATACTCGCGTTGCGGCGCCGCACCGCAAGAATCGGCAGCGCAACGCTCGTTGTGCTAGTACATTTTGTTCTATGTAGAGGCGGGCGGCACTGCCGATTCCTGCGGTGCGGCGCCGCAACGCGAGTATGCGTTTTGGCTCTTTTAACTAAATATAATTCAATAATATTCAAGGACATTAACACACACATTAATACTTAAAAAAATAATAACTGCCTGCTTCAGTTTCACACTTTTTAGTAACATTATGATTTTATGTTTGTTTGTGTGTTGGGATATTGTATACACGGCCGTCTGATCCCAAACTAAGCAAACAGTGAAAAAAATATAGGTTAGCTTAATTTTCAGTTCCGTTCCTTTCGCTGCTTAGGTTATAGGGTAACATCATTGCTTAATACCAGGTAAGTTTTATTTAAGCGCTAGAAAAAAGACAATAATTTATAAATAGCAAATAAGAAAAGTACATACGTCTTTTTTAACGCGGTCGGCACTGTTCTGCTTGGTTATACAATTTGAATGTATGCAACCGTACGTAGCAACCACTTTTCACGGTCGCCAATTTAGACTTTTTTTTACTAAAATGGGCTTACTTGACGTTAAGCAATGATGTAGTTTACGATGGAACGCGCCAGCACAAATGACGATTCACTTGTGATAACGAATGACTTCCGGTCAGGTGGCGGTGGAATGCGGCTCCATATGGTGAGAAACCATAAAGAAGCAACTATCCCGACCCACACTCTTAAATGGTGTCACCAGAAATCGCATCGGAACACGGCAAGGTCGCTTGGCGGTGCGGCTTTGTCTGGTGGGTGGTCACTAACCACGGCCAAAGCTTACCACCAGTTTATCGTCACCTGTTTTGCACGCGACAAAAAAGAGGGATGTCTTAAGTTTAATATGTATGTGAATCTGTATCTAGTATTTCTGCTTTTGGTATAGTCACGCTCAAATAAATGAATGGATTTTTGTGGTTTACTTTACCTAAAAGCAGAAGTGATAGAAAATATTAATAGTTCTTATGTAGATTAATCTTGGGTTAAATTTCTTTAAATTTAGAATCATGACAAGAATTTTTTTTTTGTCAGACCACCGTGTGGCGTCCGCTTCCGGTCGGATACTTCGTAAACTGCCGAGTGAACGAAGTAATTTGCCGTCACTCCACTAGTCTATACTAAGGCTTACAGTGGGTAAATTTGCGTGGAACGGGCAAGGAGTTACCCAGAACAGACATAACACGGGTTGCTTGTCAAATATTTTGTAGACCCTCTGCTTTTTAGGACAACTTTAATTGGATTGTTTGAAGTTTCAAACTAAATTTAAGGTTAGATTTGATTCTGAAAAGCCTCGTTGGTTAAATGGTTATAATGTTCATAAGAGCGAAGTTCCGGGTCTAGCATACATACATACATTTTTAATATACCTTTTTAAAAAAATATTAGTTCCGTCTATGGCGGCCAGGTACACAGGAAATATTAAACACACACACACACAAACATACATTCTTTTCGCTCTTAGAGTTCGGTGGGACAGATTGACAGATACGAAATCAAAGTGCAGGCACAGGACCGACGGCTTTACGTCCTGTCCGAGGCACGAGGGTGTCGGACGGACTAGAGGTGAGAAGTTAGAAAACTCAGCATTCTTTTTAATTCTATTTGAACTCATTACCTCAGGTTTAGAGGCTAACATATTCCCTACACTACTGAAGCAGTGAAAGAAAATGTATTTTTTGTTCTGAAATAGGCTTGCGCTTGTCTACAACTTGTCTGATGTTAAGCAATGATGTAGTCTACAATGGCATGCGCTTGCCCAATATACTGATTCAATCGTGATTACGAATGATTTTTGGTGAGAAGGAGTGCAGTGGAATGGGGCTCCATATAGTGAGAAACCATAAAGAATTGCTGCAATTCTGAGCCACCCTCTTAAATAATAATAATAATAATATATTGGGACATTAACACACACGGCCATCTGATCCAAAACTAAACAGAGCTTGTACTATGGAAACCAGATAACTGGTAATATACTACATATAATACTTTTCTTTTGTAAATATATACTTAAATAATAGATAATTACACCCAGACACAAGACAAACAGATATATTTAAACAAATGTTTATCTCGGGTGGGAATCGAACCCCCGACCTGCGGCGTGAAAAGCAAGTATCTTACCGACCACGCCACCGGCCCGTCAAATGTCACCAGACATCGCACCGGAACACTGTAAATCTGCTTGGCGCATGGTGGTGCGGTTTTGTCTGGTCAGTGGTCACTAACCACGCCTACCGCCAGTTAATTACCAGTAAACTAATAATTAATTACTAGTTGATTGCCACCTGATTTGCACCACCCGGAGACCACGTGTGGGGTTTCAGATATAAAGTGCACTCCCACGGACGAAGGTGGCTCAGCCCTCAAATTAAATTCTGAGTAAACGAACTATATAACTAAAGTTACAAAAAGGATGAGCGAAACTGCTAATTACTGAGTAAATTCTGAGCTAAAATCTTTCGCAAACGATTTGAGTCTAGTTAACTCTGGCTAATAAACCGAGATATTGCAAACTTTGGTTTTGTTCGACTTTGTAGAAGGTATCCTATTCAGACGGTGCTTCGTTTGTATAGGAAAGTTACTGGCGCTACTGGAGTTTATCAGAGATATATGTATATTTAACGTAACATCGAGTGGATAATACCACCTCTAAAATAATAAAAAAAATTAATATAGTGATTTAGAAAATTATGAAATACTTACTATTGGAATTTTTCACTCGTCTTTACGAGTACTTCCTTGAAATTTAGGTAAATATCCTATTTATACCTACACACTTAAGCACTTACATATTTGTTCTCTAGCTATAAGTTTATGTAACTCGATTAGTCAATAGTTTAAAAAAATGTGTTTTTAGCTAGTAACTAATAATTTTTGTTAAAACAAATAACTAATATATTTTTTTAAATAATTTAAACTTTGATCTTTAGTGTCCTTATAAAAAGTGCCAGTTGCTTTGTGAAGATCTAAAACTTGATTTCTGGCAGTAAAACGAAACAAACAAAACGTTTGTCGATTGAAAACAAATTTTCTTGTTCTCGGAATGTCGTGTTAGAGATAATTCTTCCACTCAGCACACGACATGCAACTAGTAGACATCATAAGTCGATTCCTTCAGTTTTCAATTGACATTTAGAATTTTTTTCGACATAATATGTCGCGTTCGAGATAAATGTATCAAGCGCTAGAAACAGAGTCCATGGCCCCGATTCTCGAAAATAAATAAGGATTTCGTTAGTATTCTGTCATTTTTTTGACATTTAAATTTGTTACATTTAACTCTAATAGATATTTAACTCTAAAAATGTCAGAAAATTTATGAAATCCTTATTTATTTCCAGCATATTATGTCTATTAAAGATAAATGTCTACAGCTCGAGAATTTGGGCCATGGCCATTAAATAAATAAATAAATATTCTGGTACAATAAGACACGGTCGTTTGGTCCCAAACTAAGCAGAGCTTGTGTTATGGAAACCAGATAACTGGTATAAGTATACGATACATATAATACTATTCTTTTGTTATCTATTATATAAAATTTCCATGTCACAATGTTTGTAACCGTACTCCTCCGAAACGGCTTTACCGATTTTTACCAAATTTTATATGCATTAATTTTTTTTTAGTAATTGATACGCGGTACGAAGTTCGCTGTAGACCCAGACTCGATACAAACAGACATGTTCATCACACAAATGTTTTTTTCGAATAAGAATCGAACCCACGACCCAAGTGAAAAGCAAGTATCCTACCGACCACGCCACCGACCCGTCACAAGTCAAGTTCCAAGTCAGTAGACTAGCAAGTAGGTAGGTAGTTACCCGTTCAAACGGGTCTCCATCTCAGATGAAGTCTCAACCGCGTTGGTCGACCGCTGATCGATTGTAGTATTATCCGCTCCCCGACAAGTGGCCAGCGCTATACCCTCAGATTATTGAGTTTAAACACTCCTATATTGTTACTGTATTCGAACCTTAGAGCATTTAATAGGAGCTGTTATACGCAACTTCTAATACTGTATAGTTTCTGAAAGTTTTTGGGGAGGGGAGGTAACCACGTACAGCACACATGTAAACGTTGAAGCGTCTTTACAAATGCACACGTAAATAAAAACTACACACAAACAAAACATGAACAGTTTATGCATACAAATTGTTCATGTACCTCGGCAGAGGGGAACGCACGTAATACTAGTTACATTTTATATTTTTCAAGGTTTGAACCTTTAGTTAAACTTGTGTATTGGCTTTACAAGTGTATGATACATAGTGCTCACTCTTGTTTTACCTGAAGATGTAGGCAGAGGTGAATACCACCCTATTTGCGCTAGTTATATTTCAGGTCGCCTATTGATATTTCTCAGACACTAAACCATCTCTACAGGCCGACCGTTTAACTCGCGTAACGCCATCTGAGGTACAAAGTCATAAATCATTAATTAAATCTCATAAAGAACTATTTAACCACAGATAAAAGTAATGTAAGACTATTCGTCACTAATATCCATATCGCTTGAATCATCATCACTGTCTGTGCAGCTTGAGGAGTCAGAATCTTGGCGATAGGCGATACGCCAGTTATACGGTCAGCCTGTATAGTAAGTCTGTGCACTAAACCTACCTGTCAAATATTTGACGTTCGTGTCGTCGACGTCGTCGTTTAAAAATCAATTAAATTTAAAAGTCGTTCAGAAATCAAATTAAATTAAGAATACTTTTTTTTTTCAAAATGCAGTATAAAGTTTGTCTGGTCAGCTAGTAACTATTTATTTTACTAGAACGTTGATAACGTAATAAATAAATTATCATTAAATCCTTACCTTGACAGCATAGCATCATTTGCAGATCCAAAATGATTCGCAGCCAAAGCAGCTTCTAGAACATTCGATTCTTTCCTCGGCTCCGCCCTATTTAGTATCGAACTAATAGAAAAACTAGTATAGGGAGCGCTGCCGGTCGCCTTCTCTTCTTTATCTTTCTTTATATCGTAGAAAGGACTCTTCTGTTCCCTTCTAGAAGGAGATGAAGTGATGTCAGGACTGCTCGCGCCGGATACGACGTTAACTTCGATGTCGCGGTCGTCTTGCGAGGAGTTTGGGGAGTCCATGGTGGGTTAATTATTAGTTCTTCATTTTAGGGTGACCTGGGAACAAATTGATGTTGAGTATTTTGTAAGAACAGTGTCGAAAGGACATATTTTGATGCACGTATTTTATTCGGAACAAAAATTGAATAATATATAATTAGAATACATCTAATATATACTCCTCTGAAACGGCTTGATCGATTCTTATGAAATTTTTTATGCATATTCAGTAAGTCTGAGAATCGGCAACGATCTATTTTTATTTTTTTTGAATAAATTTTATTTTGTTATTATGTGGCATTAAAAATACATACAACCCTAAATTTTCACCTTTCTATCACTTAATCACTTTAAGAAAGGTGAGTAATACGCGGTACGAAGTTCGCTTGGGGCAGCTAGTCATAAATAATATAATCAATAATCATTAAATAATTCAATCAATAATTTTTATCTTATTATGTATTTATTAGAAAAAAAGGTAAACTCAAAAGTACTATGTAATATTTTGACATTGTTATAGCGCATTGATAAATAAAAAGGCTTCATTATATTATTATTATTATTATTTTATTCGAAAGCTAAGTTTCAAGTGAATTACTACACTAAAGAAGCTGTAAGTGTACCTACATACGCTACACATCAAACTATACATTTCCAATATAAGCTGATCTCGCATGGTATAGGATTTCTGTACAATGAGAGATCAGTTTATACTGGAAACGTTAACTTTGATGTGTAACTGTGTGTCAGTGGCGAAGGGTAGAAGTTTGATAAAGGGAAACCGGAGCAAAAAGTTCTCACTTCGGAAAATAATATATCTTCTCTACTTCTCTTCAATACCTTTTTCGATCGTTCTTACACTAGATGCTATACTCATTTTTGTTGCTATTTATAACTTTTAGGCGTTACATGATATATTATTAAGTACGTGTGGTATTGACCAATTCCTAAAGGAAGCCGATGAGAATCGGCTTGTATGGTCATATATATGCTCTTCGCGACTGCTGTGTGTACTGAAGTATTTTTACTGTACCGAATACAATCCAGCTAAATACACAAAAAATACGAAAATAAGCTTTCCATTAAAAGCATTTTCTACATCAGACAAATCCAACCCTAATTCATTTGATACTATAAGAAAAATCACTGACTCTTATCCTCTTATTACCACAGAACATACCATTTAGCGGTTAGCGATTTTGTAATTCATTTCGCGTTCGCGTTTCGAAAAGTTTCGCCAATAATTGGCTTCTTCCCACTGACGTCAGTCTATTAACTAGTTTGCTTGTGAAAAGTGAAAAAAATTCCCATTTCTATTGGGGTCTGTTCCCAGTCTAACCTGATGCGGCTAGGCTACCAGAAATATACGAGCGACTGTCATCAGACCTCGAAACCCGTAGGGAACCAGAACCAGAACCAATTATATTATTGGCTTCTGACTACATGTAACGATTCTTATATATGGGTTAAATGACAACCGGGACCGACGGCTTAACATGCTCTCCGAGGCACGGAGGGTAGTCCCTCAGTCGACTAGACACCGAAACATTTTTTTTGTTGTTACACAAGTATTGTCCGGGGCGGGAATCGAACCCGCGACCTCCCGGGCACAGTATAGCCCAATCGGACGGCTTACACCGCTCGACTACCGAGGTTGAGTTGAAAGAGTTTATGATTAGTTCTTAGAACTGCCGTTTCCTCACGATGTTTATGTTATGAGCAGCGGTGATTAAACAATTCATACAAAGATTTATAGGCTCGGCCGCGGATTAAACTCGTGGCTTTAAATTTCAAAGGCATGGCAGATTCCACTGCGCCACCGCTGCTCACAAAATCGCTAATCGCCCGCTGTTATATTCTGTGGTGGTACAAAATCACCCCATTTTTTTTTCAGAATCCTTATAATTCATTATTTATTCAAACAATGGGGGCCGCCCTCAGAATATTAGCTATCCCTTTGAGACCCGCTAAGAACAATAACCCACTTAAATATCTTGAATTATGTATTATAAACGTCTTAAGTTTCCAGTTATGGAGAGTTTGAATTGATTAGTTTGTTACTGTTCCCGGTTTAGTTATAAGTTCGAATTGCTACCTTGGTACAGTTGGTACTATTCAAACGACTTCAGAAAGAGTGGGGGGGGGTAAGTCACTTTCGTCTTTGGGAGTGCACCTTTTACCTGCACCCAGGCAACACGTGTGGGGATGCACTCGTGGTGCCTGGGTGGTGAAAATCAGGTAACAATAAAATGGTGGTAGGCTTCGGCTGTGATTATTGACCACCCACTAGACAAAGCTGCACCACTAAGCATTTATCTTACTAATTGAAAGAGTTTAGGCCTTAATCCACGTTGGCCAAGTGATTAGTTCTTAGACATGCCGGTTTCCTCACGATGTTTTCCTTCATCACTATTGAGCAGTTGATGAAACAATTCACACAAAGATGTGTGGGCACGACCGGGAATCGAACCTGCGACCTTATATTTCCAAGGCAAGGCCCGTACCGCTGCGCCACCGCTGCTCAACAAGCATGACTGTTGCATAATTTAAAAAATATATAACAATTTTTGTAACTTTTTCTAACATTCTATAGAGCGGACGCAGTGGCGAGCAGAAGTTAGTTATGACCAGTATGTTGAGTAGGTACTGTTAGTAATAGCAAATCATGACGGTCCGCGCTTTGAATGCGAATTGATCGTTTGAGAGCCGTTTTATCTCTTGTATTATAAGTGCTTACACACGTTTTGCTCTCAACTATTTACTATTACTGTAGCTTAAAGCAAAAAAATACTCTCCACACACGCCACTAAGGGCCAAAACACATAATTGCGTTACGGCGCTACACCGCAAGAATCGGCAGTGTTATCCGCCTCTACATAGAACAAAATGTACTAGCACTACGAGCGTTGCGTTGCGGTTCCTTGAACTTGACACTGACAAAATTGCAGAATTATTTCTGCAGAGGCTGAGTCACCTTCGTCCGTGGGAGCGCACCTTTTATCTCAATCCCCACACGTGGTCCCCGGGTGGTGCAAATCAGGTGACAATCAATCAACTGGTAATTATGTACACTGGTAATTAACTGATGGTAGGCTTCGGCCGTGGTTAATGACCACCCACCAGACAAAGCCGCACCGCCAAGCGGTCTTGCCGTGTTCCGGTGCGATATCTGGTGACACCATTTCAGAGGGTGGGTCGAATTATTGCTGCTTTAAAGCTTCTAACCATAAGGAGCCTCATTCCACTGCCACGCACTCACCGAAAATCACTCGTAATCACGAGTTAATCGGTGTATTAGGCAGGCGCGTCCCATCGTAGACTACATCATTGTTTAACATCAGGCAAGGTGTAGTCAAGCGCAGGCTTATTTCAGAACAAATAAATAAATAAGAGACCATTTTTAAAATTTAATGGCGAAGATGAAAACCTGTTTTAGTTGTTGTTGCCAGGAACGTACCATAAAATGTTTGGTAAAAGGCTAATTGAATGTTTAAAATGTATGTAATTACCGGTGACAATCGAGCCTCAATCGCGATCACTATCACGAACATTTGCGACATTTTACACAACTCGTTCAATAAATTGATTTCGATCAAACACGGGGTTTCAATATTACCATAATTTTTGGCAAAGTTTACTTTGGTACTATAAATAATTCATTTTCTGTTTAAATTGCTATTCGAAGGCTTATTATTCAGTAGCCAAGTAACTTAACTGAGGAATAATTTTGTAATTTTCGCAGTCAATGTATGATATTGCACAATCTTATTTCCCCATCCCCGTTCTTCCACCGGACAAGTAGGGGTACGGCTATGCGCCACCGTTATATGGTGGCAATTCCGTGGAATATCAAAGCACTTTGGTCCACTTTCATTGTGCGAACTGCCATGTTGTGGAATTCTTTGCCGGCACCTCTGTTTCCCGATAGCTATTAATCTATCTGTCTTCAAGTCACAAATGAATCGGTAGTTATTACAGTAGTTAGACAGCAACATTGCTTCACATCAGGCAAGTTGTGGTCAAGCGCAAACCTATTATAGGATAAAAAAAATGAAACATCAGTCAAAATGTCAAAAAGAGTCCATAAATGCAACAATAATTGCTTAAAAAAAATAAAATTAAAATTAATTAAATTAATTAATTAATTAATTAAATTTAAATTAATTAATTAATTAATTATTTTAATTTTAATCGATAAAATCTTAGTCATAACTCAAGTTTGGAATAGCGATAGCAACGAGGTATAAAAAATCTTCTTTTAATTAATCTGTTGGTAATATGAAAAATGAGCAGCGGTGGCGCAGCGGTACGGGCCTCGCCTTATAAAAATAAGGTCGCGGGTTCGAATCCTGGTCGTGCCCACACATCTTTGTGTGAATTGTTTCATCTCCGCTGCTCAATATTGGTGAAGGAAAACATCGTGAGGAAATCGGTATGTCTAAGAACTAATCATTCGAGGACATGTGACATCCACCAACCCTCACTTGGCCAGCGTGTGTGGATTAAGGCCTAAACTCTCTCAACTCGTAAGATAGTTGAGAGAAGACCCGTGCCCAGCAGTGGGACACTATAAAGGGTTAAAGTGAATATGAAAAATGTTAGACTCGTATTTTTTTTCCAACACCATATTTTATTTTATTTTATTCTTCGATAGACTGGCGCTTGACTATAACTTGCCTGATATTAAGCAATGAAGTAGTCTACGAAGGAACGCGCCAGCTCAGTGTACCGATTCACTCGTAATTACGAATGATTATCGGTGAGAAGGTGGCAGTGGAATGAGCCTAGGACTAGCCCAGGTTAGAAACCTTAAAGGAGCAACAATCCGACCCACCCTTGCATGGTGTCACCAACCGAAGCCTACCACCAGTTGATTGTCACCTGATTTGCACCACCCGGGGACCACGTGTGAGGTCTCAATTAAAGGCGTATACCCACGGACGAAGGTGACTCAGCCCCCAAAACGTCATACCTCTGTATAAAAATTACCTAGGTGTGACATTATTCGAGATTTCGCTTCGACGTGTCGCCGGAATATCCTAAATCTATGGTTTCCATTTATGTTTCTTTTTACTCTTCTAGTGTTTTTTTTTTCTTTTGATTCTGTGTGTCCTGTCTCTGTCAAATAGACGTTTTTTTTTATTTCTTTCTAGTGCATTATTTGACCGAGATGTAGGCCAAACCTCTGATCACCTGAACAATTTAGGTATTATTATGGCGCAGCGGTACGGGCCTCGCCTTAGAAAAATAAGTGTGTGAATTTGTGTGAATTGTTTCATCTCCGCTGCTTAATATCGGTGAAGAAAAACATCATGAGAACTAATCATTCGAGGACATGTGACATCCACCAACCCACACTTGGCCATCGTGTATGGTTTAAGGCCTAAACTCTAACTCATAAGATAGTTGAGAGAAGACCCGTGCCCAGCAGTGGGACAGGGTAAGGATTGAAGTGATAATGTCCGTAAAGTGTGTATCATGTGTGGTAGACAATTTTAATTGTAAATAGACCATAAACAAAACGTTGTTTATGACATCAAACCACAATTCGTGGCTAATCATACTTTGACACGATATTCTCTATTGGTGTAACATTGGTGATCTGGGTGCGGAAGATAGATCCTTGAAATAAAACTCGGTCGGTGGTCGACGCCGTAGGTCGTGGGTTCGATTCCCACCCGAGACAAACATTAATGATGAACATTTGTGTTTGTGTCGAGTCTGGGTGTAAATATCTATTATAAATATATATATTTACAAAAGAAAAGTATTATATGTATAGTATGTTACCAGTTATCTGGTTTCCATAACACAAGCTCTGCTTAGCTTGGGACCAGATGACCGTGTGTGTTAATGTCCCAGAATATTAAAATTTATTTATTTTTATTTTAAAACTACTTTTTAACGGTTTTTAATGTCCACCTGTGAACATGAAGTCTGAAAAGACTTTGAAACGTCGGGATCTAAAATCTAAAATAAACCGCGATAAAATCCGTTAAAAAGTAGTTTATTTTAATGTGTTATATTCGCGTAAATCTACCTATTGCAATAATAATAATATAATATAGTGGGACATTAACACACACGGTCATCTGATCCCAAACTAGCAGAGCTTGTACTATGGAAACCAGATAACTGGTAATATACTACATAATAAATTATCAGGTATCTGGTTTCCATAGGCCGGTGGCGTGGTCGGTAAGATACTTGCTTTTCACGCCGCAGATCGTGGGTTCGATTCTCACCCAAGTCAGATATTTTTGTGATGGATATGTCTGTTTGTCATGAGTCTGTGTGTAATTATATAAGTTTAAGTATATATTTACAAAAGAAAAGTATTATTATGTAGTATAATACCAGTTATCTGGTTTCCATAGTACAAGCTCTGCTTAGTTTGGGATCAGGTGACCGTGTGTGTTAATGTTTCGCTATATTATTATTATAATACTTTTCTTTTGTAAATTTAAAAATACGAACCAACTGCAATGTTTTTGCAATGACTCAATACCTGCTCAGCCGATTTTGTTAAAATTAAAATGGGAACTCTTGGAAAGTAAACCTTTTGTGATAAAAACAGAATTATCAAAATCGTGTACATACAACAAAACATACAGTTGGATTGAGAACCTCTTTCGTTTTGAAGTCGGTTGATAAAAGTGCATACATACATATTTAATCAAATGTAATAAGTAAATTCTCCGTTTGATATAATCAGTGTTCGAATGAAGTTGACCATAATCAGAATAAAAAAAATAAATTCAACATTAAATTTAGTATAACATACCTACCTACTCCATTTATTTACAACAAAAAGCCAAATAATAATAATAAAGTAATAAATGACGTAATTTATTTATATTTAATATATTATCTAACACAAAATAGGCGATTAAAAATTCTCCCAAATATTTTGTCTACTAGCTGATTTTCTTCTTAAAACTGAATGCCGAATATACTTTACTAAGTATTTTTGGAAACGCGTCAGAATAGGTCCATAGATTGTTATCATTTTATAATATCACACAACCAAAATTAAAAAGATATTCAATACTTTGACGCGGCAAAAATATTTTTATTTTTTTATGGCAAAAAACGCAAAGCAAACAGTGCAGGGTGTTCTCGATTCAATGACGCGTAATCGATATGTAACTGATACTTTTTATCGATTATCTTTTACGATGCGTCTTTTTTAATTAAATTTGCGTTTACATTTTTAATCTGTTGTCATAATAGTCTGTGGGAATAAACACAAGGTGTAAACCATAGACTAGTGTTTAATACTTTTTTGCGTTTATTAAAAAAATTATTATAGACTTACGGCGTTATTCATAAAAATCTTTTAAACCTCTTTAGTTAAAATTGACTTTGTCTCTTTCATACTAGTATAAATATAAAGATGACAGACAGAGGCAAATTACAATTATATATTTACAAAAATGATTATGAATTATAATTTTGTAAGTATCTTTGAAAAATCTCAACTTTAATTAAATAGACCTATTATGATAAAAGTGTTCATACTAGGAAAAAATAAAAGGAACTTAGAGTAGCTACCTACGTGTGTGATTCTTTCATTTTGTCATGTGTAATAGAAAGCTGTAATTAGACATAGATAATTTTGCAAAATAACTAGCGATCCCGCAGTTGAACCGCACAGGCCATATTGCCGGCGGCGGCGGTGAGGGCGGGTACGAGATAGGTACCCGATGCCATGGAGTACCTACTTACACAAGCCATATAATATTGAGCGAATATAAATAAAAAAAAATGCATACATAACTAAAATTTTAATGAAAAACACAAATAAGTAAACAAATGTTTCCATTCATTGGTAAAGCGCTACGATGCTAACAAGCATGTACTTTTTTATTCTGAATATAATTCTGAACTTAACTAACCTAACTTATTCTGAATTTTATTTTATTTTCGCTTGACTACAACTTGCCTGATGTTAAGCAATGATGTAGTCTACGATGGGCCGCGCCTACCGAATACACCGATTAACTCGTTATTACGAGTAATTTTCGGTGAGAAGGTGGCAGTGGAATGAGGCTCCATATGCTTAGGAACCATAAAGGAGCCATCCGACCCATCCTCTTATATGGTGTCACCAGACATCGCACCGGGACACGGCAAGGCCGCTGGGCGACGCGGCTGTCTGGTGGGTGGTCACTAACCACGGCTGAAGCGTACCACCAGTTAAATACATAGATAATGGTGATAAAGGTGATGGTTTTTATATAATTTTCCTCCGTATAAAACAAGGAATCGAACCAATGCCTCTGTCACTAAGCCACCGAGTGTGTTCATATCAACTAAAAACAAGATTGGAAGCAGATGGCCATATGAATGATAAGATCTGACAAACTTTAGTGCCACTAAAATTTAACCCTTTACATGCTAATCGGAAACGTTAATTTAACCGCATTTACACCGTAACGAGTAGCACTTTTTAATCATCAGCTATTCGAATTTTTATATATTTTACTAGTATCCGCCGACGGCTCCGCCCGCGTGGTACTTATTGGGATAAAAAGTAGCCTATGTGATAATCCAGACCATAGATTATGTTTTCGCTATGTAAATAACAGCATTTAAAAAAAATTGGTTGCCTGTGAATTCGGTATACGGGCGAAAGTTTTACGTGACAACGACTTTGAGTGGTAAAATAATTTTAATGTGAATATTCATTCGTATAGTAGGAAGAAGGATGAAACATAGTTGAGTGGGAGAGAGACGCAAGGCATTCGGCGGGCCTCTCTCTCGTTCGGTGACTCATCGTAACGTTACCGAGCGTTACACTTTTTCATAAGTGCCTCCCAGCCGCAACCTAATTTAAGACGTTGTCACGTCAAAAATACGAACCAACTTCAATCTTTTAACAATAACTCAAACCCCGCTTACCCGATTTGGATAAATTTTGATAAAGTTATTGCGTAACACGACCTCCTACACTTTTTAGTCAGCTGAAAAATGGGAGCATTTTGAAATAGACCTTTTAAAAGAATAAGAAAAGAAAAAGAAAATTACTACATCACCTACTTTATATAATACTAGTGGACTCGGCAGACGTCATTCTGCCCGGTAAAGCAGTGCCATCTACCGGGTCTCAGACCTACCGAATATAACCAATAATAAATCATAATAATAATAAATAGGTATCTAACCCGGTTTTCGGCACTTCTTCACTTTCTAAACTTTCTTTTTTTTTAATTTTTCTCTGCGTAAGAACCATTCTCTTACTTAAAGAGGAAAACGGGTTTCATTTTTATATAGATAGATTATAAACGTGAAAGTTGGTAAGAATGTATGGATTTTTGTTACACTTTCACGCAAAAACTACTGGACGGAATTGAATTAAATTTACCACAAAGATAGATTATGGTCTGGATTAACACGTTACATTTTATACCAAGTACATAATATGTTACACGTCGCGTCGGTGTAATAGACAGCCTAGCCAAAGCCAGCCGCATCTTAGTGAATGAGTTAATAAAATTTGACTTTGTAATGTAAATTTACAACTTGGATGTTAAAAATACATTTTTTAAATTAACTTTGTAGCTAGGCTTGGCTTTAACCAGGTGTTATTGTCTTAGATTTACGCGAATATCACACATTGAAATAAAACTACTTTTTAACGGATTTTATCGCGGTTTATTTTAGATTTTAGATCCCGACGTTTCAAAGTCTTTTCAGACTTCATGTTCACGGGTGGACTGAGATATTTGACGTCCAAAAATATTAATCACAATTATTACTGACTACCTTCAAACATTAATATTTAAGTTGCGTTCCGATTTAAGCGATTTAACCAGGTGTTTTGATATTCAATATTGTTGAGAAATAAAAAATGGTTTACTGTAATTTTTTTATCTGAAATAAGCTTGGACTTAACTACAACTTGCCTGATGTTAAGTAATGATGCAGTCTACTATGACAACGATTGTCGCCTGTAAGTGTACCTATGTAACTTAGGTATATAATTACCCCCGTATTCATAATTATTAAATATTATTATATTATATATATAAATATTATTAATTATTATATATAAATATTATTAATTATTATATATAAATATTTTATGCTAATTATAGCTAAAACAGGTTTTTCTTTGTCTGTCATCTTCACACTTAAACTTCCAAATAATATTAGGGAAATGACTATTAACAAATTTAAAATAATTATAAAATCTACGTTATGTAAGAAAGCGTATTATAAAATTTCAGACTATCTAACGGATAAAAACGCTTGGAATTAAGTCGCTCTAATTCAACACAATAATCAAACAAAATGTAATAGATATAAGTACTTCATTTAAAAAAGAAAAAAAGCCTACTGAGTTTTTTGGCAGTGTTTCTCAGTAGTTGCCAGTCATTCACTGCACGGTAGGAAAATAAATTGGACTATTTTTAAGTAGACTCGCGTCTCAAAAAAAATAAAGCATATTTTTATTTCATTTCATTTCATTTCATTTTCACATGTACACTAGTAAGAAAGAGACAAAGTCCATTTTAACTAGAGTCTTAAAACTTTTTCATGAATAAGGCCGTAAATCTATGATACCTATATGTCTTTTTTTTAGTGTAAATCACTAATATAATACTGTGTTCAATTTTCTGCCATATTAACTTTTGTAAAAATCAAGTCTATTCTAATCGTTTGTATAATATTGATTTTAAGAACAGCAATATTATTATTTTTCATTTTAATAAATAATAATAATAATAAGGTGGGACATTAACACACGGTCACCTGATCCCAAACTAAGCAGAGCTTTTACTATGGAAACCAGATAACTGGTAATCTACATGCAATACTTTTATTTTGTAAATATATACATAAATATAGATAATTACACCCAGACACAAGACAAACATATTTAAACAAATGTTTGTCTCGGGTGAGGATCGAACCCACGACCTGCGGCGTGAAAAGCAAGTATCTTACCTACCACGCCACCGACCCGTCGGATAATTATAGTCAAATAATTTTTATAAATTTGTGACGTAATTCTAGATAAAACCGCCAATCTCTCTACCGTGCAGTGAATTACATAATATCAACTGAGAAACACTTTTTATATGTATTAAATACTAATACAAATTAATTAATTAATCCACAATGTCACCTTTTATTTAACTATTAACACAATTAATAGTCCCACAGCACTATTACTGTATTAATATAATAAACCGCGAATTCTCTATGGTAACAAGAATCGCCATTTTGTCTGACACTCGTCATACGTGCCCCATTTTGTTATTGTCACTTAAAATAATTAATTCTGCATGTTGTTAGTTTATTTGTGTTACAAATCGGTATTTTAATTTTTGTGGGTCACTAATTAACGCTTCGCACTTTTATATTAATTGATATTGTAGGTAGGTACCTACTGAAAAAATCTAGGAATTTTCGTTTATGACATAAAACCTTTTTCGTTTATGACATACCTATTTAATGTTTGAGTAGGTAGGGTCTTGATGTACCAGTGGCGAAGAGTCCGTACAAGCCGATTCCAATCGGCTTCCCTTTAGGAATTGTTTAATATCGTTTACTTCGATAAGATTATGTAACGCCTAAGAGTTTTAAACAGCATCAGTAATGAGTATCTATAATATGAAGATGGTGGTCTCCATAGAAACATAGGTGACGGTATTGAAGAAATATTATTTTCTTGACTGAGAACTCTTTTTTTTTAATTTATTTAACCAAATAAAATAGTACAATGTTACATGTATATTCTTCTTGCTAAACTGTTAGTATAAAGTAAAATAAGTTTTGTTTATAAAGTAAGTTTTGCTCCGGCTTCCCTTTTTCCGTGGCACGGAGGGTAGTCCCTCAACCAACCAGACACCGAAACAAATCTTTGTTGTTACACAAATATTGTCCGGGGCGGGAAACGAACCCGCTACCTCCCGGGCACAGTATAGCCCAATCGGATGGCTTACACCGCTCGACTACCGAGGTCGTCAAGCGTAGCGTAACATACAAACATACAAAAAAAATCTATACAATCTTCTTTTTGAAGTCGTTTGAAAAATATTTAAGCTAAAGCATTCCGCCCTCTTTCTGCAAAACAGTCTTAAGACAAACTAACATCAAAACAGTGTTTATGTCTATTAGGTCACACGAGGACAATAGACAGGACAGTAAGGCAAGACAGCAAGCGACAACTGTCTTGAGGACAATCCCATGCAATGTATTTTCTAGTGGCTTGCTGTTCTGTCTTACTCTCCTGTCCCGGCTATTGTCCTGGTGTAAATGACCCATTAGACTATTTGGTAGTGGCTATAGTAACCACTTACCATCAGGAGGTCCGTGTTCTTGTTTCTGGATGGTAAAACTAATCCTTTGCCCGAGATACAAACCAGCCTTCTGGTCGCGTCAATTTCACTTCACTTTCACTTTAACCCTTTTTACTGAGCACACGGGTCTTCTCTCGACTATCTTACGAGTTGAGCGAGTTCAGGACTTAATCCACACACGCTGGTCAAGTGCGGGTTGGTGGATGTCACATGTCCTCTAATGAACTAATTATTCGGGGACATTTGACATCCACCAACCCGCACTTGACCAGCGTGTGTGGATGAAGGCCTAAACTCTCTCAACTTATAAGATAGTTGAGAGAAGACCCGTGACCAGTAGTGGGACACTGAAAAGGGTTGTAGTGAGGTTTTGTTCACTTTCCAGGCGGTTCCATTTTAATTCCATCAAAATTCAGAAAATTCAGCGTATATTGAGTTCTTGTTAAACCATTTTTTTTAAGCTAAACTTACCCCCGTATTCATAAACGTCTGATAAGCTCATTATAGCTAAAATAGGTTTATAATTCGTTTGTCTTTATCTGTCATCTTGACATTTCTACTAGTAAGAAAGAGACAAAGTCCATTTTAACTAAAGTCTTACAACTTTTTTATGAATAAGGCCGTTAGTATACAAAATAAAATGGTCTGTTCACTGTGTTTACTTCCGTTTTTGTAAAGCTGAAGGAGACGTGACCTTCAGAGTACGGCTGATGGAGACTACTAAAAAGACTTGGATAGGCAGAACTGTAAATTTATTGCTTAAAGTAACTTTATGCTAATGTGATAGGAATGTTTAAAATGAAGCTAAAATGAATGCGCCCGGTTTGTTGTCGGATTATGCACTGTCGCGCACGGTATCGTGCGCGGCTAAGTAAAGTCGCAATCTGAGGTACAAAGTCATAAAACATTAATTAAATCTCTTAAAGAACTATTTAACCACAGATAAAAGTAATCTAAGACTATTCGTCACTAATATCCATATCGCTTGAATCATCATCACTGTCTGTGCAGCTTTAGGAATCAGAATCTTGGCGATAGGCGATACGCGAGTTAAACAGTCGGCCTATAAGGCACTAGATCAGCAAATCGGTGTTCGATCGTATTGAATCGAACAATAGCTGTCTTATGACTGTAGATACCAGTAGAAGGGTGGAAATTTGAAAAAGGGGAAGACGGAGCAAATAAATGACAAGTATAATAATAATATCTTGGTTACCTACACCGACTTACAAACTTACTACAATTGAACAAATCTAAGAAGTACCTTTTGACGTTTCACTGTGTTCTATTAAATTAGCTTTATAGAGGCGTAATTCACACTATTTTTATTAGCTTTCCAGTAAAATAATTGAATTATTAAGCTATTTTTATTTTATCATAACATAAACAATTTTCATACAAAAAATAAAATTCTAAATGAGTACTACGTTTAGAACCGTCAAACGGTACTTCTTAGATTTGATGGACTATAAGTAGTGCGTCCTGCATTTTTGATGCTATTTAAAACTATGGCGTTACTTATTATTTAATTAAGTACGTTATATTGACTAATTCCTAAAGGGAAGCCTGTGGGAATCGTGTTTGGATCCTTCGCCACTTCGAAACCTAATGTTGTAAGTTGACTGGTAAAGGTAAGTTGTAACTGCTCTTAATAACTAAAGTTAATAAGGAATTCTAAATACCTTTCAGATTTAAATAATGCTCCTTAACATATCACAGACAACACATCACAACACAACAGTACATCTTTAAACAACACTGTCAACAATTTTTTTTTAAATAAAATTTTAATACTAAATCTGTTTTCCTCTGTCTGTTTTTCCAACTCCAAAACCACGTGATAGATTTAAATACAGTTTTCACCAATAAAAATATAGTAAACGATTAAGGTTAATATATAATTTGCACTTTAACAAATCAGGGACAGGTCTATTAATAAAAGTATTTCTAACACATCATAAAATCGCGATTACTGTGGTCCGTGCGCCCTCGCGCGCTTACCATCGACTATTCAGCGCAAAACTACCCTTACATAGGGGCGGAATTTAGCTCCACCCTTAAACTACCCAGCTGAGAGAAATATATCCGTCCTTTTCACACGTTAATACTAACACAAACCACCCCTTATTCGTAGAAAAATGAGCTTTAGATTCATAGTGTTAAGATTGTGGAGTACTCGCTGAAATCAAGTGAAGAGCAAATCGATTTTGGAATTTGAGGTAGGTAACGCAATTAAGGTTTTGCTTCTAAATAGGTGAAACTGTTTTCATGTTCTGCTTAATTCTGTGGACTTTGGTTTATAATGGTTAAATGGCGGTTTCGTTTAGTTGTTTAACTGTAGTTTTTATGAGTTAGAATGTGTTTAGGGTTTCATTAGTGGTACCAATTATGTTTTAAGTGCTAAAGTTAGTTAAATAATCAGAATATTATACTTGGATTTGTATTAATTTGCGCCTGGTAATTTTTTAGGTAGATAGGCAACTAATAATAATAATATAGTGGGACATTAACACACACGGTCATTTGATCCCAAACCAAGCAGAGCTTGTACTATGGAAACCAGATAACTGGTAATATACTACATCTATTACTTTTCTTTTGTAAATATATACTTAAATATAGATATTTACACCCAGACACAAGACAAACAGACATATTTAAACAAATGTTTGTCTCGGGTGGGAATCGAATCCACGATCATCTCTAAAAAAGGAAAAAAGAAGAAACACTAGTAGCAATGGCAAAGGGTGGAAGTCTGAGAAAGGGAAGCCGGAGCAAAAAAGTTCATACGAAAATAATATCTCTTCACTACCGTCACCGATCATTCTTACACTTGATGCTATACTTATTTTTGTTGCTATTTAAAACTTTTAGGTGTTACATAATATATAATTAGGTACTATCAGTACTATCATAACATACAACATTTAGAACATATCGTATTGAATTGATCATTTCCTAAAGGGAAGCTAATGGGAATCGGCTTGTATGGAGTCTTCGCCAAAGCTCTTCGCGAAGAGTCTATAATAACCCGATTCCCATCGGCTTTGGAATTAGTCAACATAACTGGAGTTCTTAGGTCAGATGGTGAAGAGACATTTAATTGGGTAAAAACTTCGAAACCGTCTTCTCTTGTTCAGCCTTCCCTTCGATACTGGTAGGTAGGTACCTATTCAAGCCATGTCACTCTTCAGGGTCTCAACTATCTTTTAAGTAGAGAGAGTTTTAGGCCTTAATCCACACGTCGCGGTTGTGTCACTTTTGGTTCCCGTGACCCCCTGGGCAAGATGCGAGGAGGAACACCCGGGGGGTTTTAGTTAGGGTAGGCGCTTCACGCAGTCCCACATACCCCCTGCCCAGCGCCCTACAGGGCAGGGGGATCCATAAAGGATTTCCCCCCGGTCAAAAAAAGGCCTTAATCCACACACGCTGGCCAAGTGTGGATTGGTAGATGTTACATATCGTCAAATGATTAGTTCACAGACATGCTTGTTTTCTCACGATGTTTTCCTTCACTAATATTGAGCAGCGGTGATGAAACATTTTTAAATAAAAATGTATGGGCACGACTGGGAATTTAACCCGCGACCCTATTTTCAAAGGTGAGGCCAATACCGCTGGGCCACCGCTGCGCAACAATTCCAAAGCCTATACAGTAATGTCTCTATGGTCCCGTGGTAAACGTGTTGCATAATAACCGCGAGGTCGTAAGCTCGAATCACAGGCAAGCAAATTTACTTTTCTAATATACTGAGAAAATTTTAGTTGCAGCTCGAAGTTTGGAATTGTGCCCGATTAACGACATTAAGCTCGCCCCCTATTACGTATGGGACCTAAACATAATAGCCGGTGAAATGTGGGTAATATTCACCTCTGCTTACATCTTCGAGTAATACAGACGTGAGCGTAAATGCTGGTATTAATAATGACTAAAAATTTTCTAATATTCAAAATAATAATAATATAGTGGGACATTAACACCAAACACAATTATCACTTTTAGTTACGTTCCGAATTAAGCAAACTGAGCTGTGTCTTGAATTCTGAGTTAAACTTCAATAATATTGTTTGTCGGTAGTCAGTAATACTTAATTAAGATTAATATTTTTGTGGACGTTAAACATCTCAATGTTTGACGTCCACAAAAATATTAATCCACCCATGACCATGAAGTCTGAAAAGATTTTGAAACGTCGGGACCTAAAATCTAAAATATACCGCGACATAATCCGTTATAAAGTAGTTTTATTGCAATGTGTGATATTCGCGTAAATCTTAGACATTACAATCGATATCGATTTACAATAGTCAATTGTAACAATCGATATTAATAAATAACTATAAATTATAATAGTTTACCTACACAAGACATCACAATACAGGGGAATCCCCCTCCTTCCTGCCATCGCCTTGAGGCTACACCGGCAAATTAGTATGATCCCCGCGAGCGCCTTCGTCCGCCAGTGAGAACTCCAACTAATTTGTATTATAATTGCCCGTGGAGGGTGAAGACTGCTTGGTTTAACAGGAAAATGGAAAGGATTGTTTGATTTTAAATAAAAATTAACTACATACCTATCTAATTACGGCGACGGGCCGGTGGCGTGGTCGGTAAGATACTTATTTTTCACGCCGTAGGTCATGGTTTCGATTCCCACCCGAGACAGACATTTGTGTGATGAACATGTCTGTTTGTCTTGAGTCTGGGTGTAATTATCTATATTTAAGTATTTATTTACAAAAGAAAATATTTGAGTATAATTAGTATATTAATGTAACAGATATCTGGTTTCCATAGTACAAGCTCTGCTTAGTTTGGGATCAGATGGCAGTGTGTGTTAATGTCCCACTATATTAATAATATGGTAAATATTATACAAGGTGAATCGAAAAGGGTGTATTATGCGTTAAATTCGACGTTATTTGTAATAGTTATCATCATCAAATTTTAAAAATCATGTTTATAAAAAATAAACCCAAATAATAAAAATGTTACTTAGGAATTTATTTTCATTAAACAATGTTTTGAAGAGACCACTAAAGTCACATCTTTTACTAGGTCAAAGATAGTTCAGAAAAATTGCAGATTAGTGTAACGCGACGCGACATTAATGTTAATATTTTGCACATCAATAATTAAAATCGTAACAAAATGTAATGCAAATTAATTCCTCACTTGACATAGTCATTAGAATGTCTGGTTTCAAGTATATTATAGCCTTTCCGGTTTAGGTTGTATAGTCTGTTCAAATAAATACACCTTGGAAAGTCCAGTGGTAAACGTGTTCGCTTAGCCGCGAGGTCTCTCTAGAGTTTGAATCCCAGGTAAAGTAAAAATATGTTACTTTTATAATACGATACATAAAAAAAATTTACGCAGCTCGAAGTTAGGACACTCCTTAAATTAGGTACCAGCGTTTCGCCCGCGGCTCCGCCCGCGCGTATGTTGGTTAACACGCTAAACAATTAACCTCTTTTTGCCTTTCCGTTGTCCAGATCTCAAACTATCTCCATACCAAATTTCATCCAAATCGGTTCAGTAGTTTTGACAGACAGACAACTATCTGTCGGTCAATTTCGCATTCATAGGATGGGACTTACACATAGCCAGCGAAATATGGACGATATTTTACACTTTTATGTACACCAATACAGGCCGTAAGTGATGCAGAGTTTAAATAGTATTTTAGATCATAAAATAATCCACGCTGGCAAAATTTCAATATTTTCGAACACATAACCTCTTGTGTTCGCAGCCAGTTTCCTCGCGATGTTTTTTTGATTTACTGTGAACACATACAAAAGTAGTTTCTCTGGATTATTACAATGTACATTAAAAAAATGTATAAATATTCATCTCAGCAAGTAATTTATGTAAATATTATGCTCGCTGGGATGTTACGAATTTATTCAAGGATATAAACGGGTGAAAGAAGACGTATACTTAATTGTTTTATTTATAAACTGATCGCCGGGACAAGTAATAGGTAAATAAATAGTTAAGAAGGTGTTGATTGAAATCTTAAATATACCGCGATAAAATTCGTTACAAATTAGTTTCATTTTTTATAAGATACACATTTTAAATACTACAGAGACATCTAGCGTAGAATAGCTGAACAACAACTACGCCGTAGCTCGTAGCATATCATCATAGCAATATCGTAATCAGCGCCATCTAGGGACTGATAGTTGAAAGAGGCGTCGAATTAGTTTCGAAAGTTAATTCGTAATTTTATAAACGGCGCCATCTTTCGAGAGAGTACATTACACCATTATTCAATAATTTATTGCGTTTACAATGTGTAGTAAAATATAAATTAAATCTTATCAATCTGAATAAATCTGTATGTGTATCATCTGTCTGTGATTGCAACGTGTCTACAAATGAGTGACATCTAACGGGTGATAGTGTTAGTACTTGATAACTTCAAACAAGTGTTAACAGCGCCATCTTACGAGTGGTAGTAAAACAGTGGCCACATCATATTTATAAATAAGTAAATTTAAGTGCCATCTAACGGGTGATAGTATAAACACTACGTGGGTCCAAATATTAGTTTCCAAACAACGCTTCCTTACAAGTGACAGCTAAACGGACTCTTAAGTTCAATTGCACTGTCTGTGGGTCAATCTTAGTACATTTCGAATGCGAAAATTTATAAGGTTAATTATTTATAGCTTTCCGCCTGCGTGTATAAACATTACCTTCTTTTTCGCAGTCGGATAAAAACTATCCTATGTCCTTTCTCGGGTCTCAAACTACCTCCATACCCAATTTCATCCAAATCGGTTCAGTAGTTTTTGCGTGAAAGCGTAACAAACAAACTTACATTCGCATTTATAATATTATAATATAGTATAGTATAGTATGTGTGTGGATAGATGTTTGTTTCGCGCAAAAACTGGAAATTTTCATGAAAATTGGCACAGAGATGGATTAGTTTTATTCATAAAAATCTGACTCTAGTTAAAATGAACTTTGTCTCTTTCTTACTAGTATAAAATATCAAGATGACAGACAAAGACAAACGAATTATAAGCCTATTTTAGCTAGAATGGGCTAATAAGACGTTTATGAATACGGGGTTAACAATGTTGTTAAACCCTTTATTTTAAGATGTTAAATTGTAACTATTTAAAAATTGAATAAACCTTACTTACTAACAGTTACAGAAAGGTGATTATATATTAAAACACATTTATGTCCAAAATACTTTTATTTCTCAACAGTTTATTGTATAAAACATCTTGACTATGTACTATAGACATAATATTGGACTTTTTTTATGTACTAACCCCGTAAACATTGCAACTTCTATTCATAACAGAGCATTTGGTCGAAGCAAAGCGAATAATAACACCCATATTTTTAACTGTCGCAATAATCATTCGTAAAATTCGTATTTTTTTTTGTTTTTATATCGTAATACTTGGTAAATTCATTCATCCGTATAGACATTGTAAATTCTAACAATATGCATATAGATATTCGTAAAGATTTCTCCCAAAAAACTATTAATGATTTAGAGAGCACTTTAGAATGGTCCTATCAACAGACAGTATAGTTAACGTATATTTCTACTTAAAAAATACGGGTGTATAATCATTCTTTACTACCTCTTTAATTACCTAATCAGTATTTTTTTAACAACTCATATTATAATCTATGGTATTTTTTTAACAAGTATTACTATCTATGGTTTTATCATACCATAGATTAAATATATTTGAAGCCACATTTTCATCAGTTTCAGACTACATTTACTTTTAAAACTTAAAAGCTATCAATAGGTTTTCTACACTTGTAAAAACTTACACAAAACTCTTTTGTCTAATTAATATTAGTCACAAAAAAGATTAATATCTTCAATAAGTATAATATTACGTAATATTACAGATAACAATAACAATTTCATAGTTGCCCTGTCAAAAATTTCTTAGTTTTTAAAGTATTTCATAACTGGCAACATTGCTATTGCACGCTGTAAAAAAATACAAGATACTTTTTGGCAAATAGCCTTAAGGCGAGCTATAGGGTCCTATATATAAGGTCCTATCTCAGGTTGTTTTTTTTTATGTATATTCGCTGATTTCTTCGATAATTGTAGACCTTCTTAGAAATTTATTTTTCTTTTTTTAAGCATCTTATGTCTTTCGGCTAAATTAAGCTGTATAGGTTAAAATAGAAATTGTAATTTTTCAGTTATTCACCAACCAAATTGACCAAATGACAGGGCTTCAATTTATTGATGACTCAGGAAGTAATCGGAGGTAGTCTGTGGGGACTTACTTAACCAACACGTGATATTTTTACTTACTTTTCTTCAGTAATACTACTTAACCATGATCTTATTATTAAAGAGTATTAATTGATTATATTTTCTAAAGCCCGACAGTTCTGTTCAATAGCTAGATATGTTTTATCTGAAGAATAGATGTGACAGTAAACGTTTTATACTATAGATATGTCTACGATGGAACGCGTTTAACTGGTATATCGATTTGCTCGTGATTACCGTGTTAAATGTACAAAACTGTTCTCAATAAATTTTCTCAGATAAAAGATAACTGGCTGAATAATCGGCCCTTAGTGACTTTAATTGATTCTACATTCAAATTATCTATATTAATTCTATTTTATGCAATTCCTTAGTTGCGTGTTTAAAAATTGACATTTCTAAATTTGGCGGGAATATAATTTTTTTTTTAGCCACCTACTGAAGTAACTTTTTTTGGTAATATAGGTAAGTGCATTTTTATCTGTTACAGGAGTATTTTTGATTTGATAAAAAAATCTTTATTTTTTTGTTATGTATACCTGAAATGCTTTACAAAGAAAATGTGTTACATTTTTGGAACCAAGTTCTTTGACTGCTTTTAATAAAAGTGCTGAAATAGTCATCCAATAAAAAAGCGTTCAGGGGGCCGTTCCTTATTTCCTCCCTGTATCTTTCTTTAAATATGCTTAGAAGTACTGCGATTGTAGCAAGCATTGTGCGCTTAAATGTATTAAAAACCTTTTGTGTCATTATACCAATTTTTAAAAACTGCATATCTAACGAGAATCACTCGAACACATGTTTTTATTCCCAGAAAATAAAAATAAGCCAAGGCTGTATGGTCGGTAAACCTTTGCCTGCTATTTGGCGAATTATATTAACAACAACAACGGTTTTATTATTTATTTTCGAGTATTCAGTGTTGAGTTTGTGCCATTACCTGCAGAATTTGACATTCTATATTCAAATTTTTGGCGCCATTATCTACATTTTACACAGAGGTAGGTACATAGACAACAGAAACTACGAAATAGAATATTTAAACTTAAAATCATTATTATACGTTCAACTTCACGATTAAATAAATTATCAGGTTAGGAAAACAAAAATATCATCTAGTAACACTGACTAGACATTAAAATTATTTTTAACATTCTTTTTCTACGCGGGTAACTCCGAACATACACTAAAAATATTTACAACTATTTAGTCACCCGCACTAGCTTTAAACAGGTGCAAATTATAATTATATACAAAAACCTTCGTCGTTTACCGCTTTTTCTGGTAGTGAAAACCGTATTAAAATTCGTTGTGTGGTTTAGAAGTAATTTGCGGAAAACAGACAGATGGAAGTCGCGATATTTTAATCTAATTATTAGTAGTATTTAAGGTAGCAAAAGTAAAGTAAAATTAAAAATGAAATGTTTGACTATGAGATAATTAATAATTATTAAAGTTTTTGACAATAGGAACAGAAGTTATTTGGATTTGGCACTGAAAATCTCATTGGAAGATATTGTAAGCGGTTTTTAATATTTTGGCGTGATTTCAGCCGCCATTTTGTTGTACGTGGTTAATGAAGTCCTTATACAGCTATGTTTTACAACAAATAACAATAACTATGTATAATGTAACGTTTATTTTTTGTTTAAAAGACCCGAATCAATTTAATATTATAGAGGTCATATCATGCGCCGCCATTTTGTAACATAATCAAAATGGCGGTTAACGAGAAAGTTTGGCGGGTACTAACAGAATCTCTTCAATTTCTTTTGAGTTTTTTATAAGAAATTATGTTATTAAGTAAACGGTAAAAGCCAATATAATGACAGATCGAAAAAGATCAGATGGGAGGAGGTCACGAAAGATTAATGGGAGATAGGGACAGGGCCTTTGTCGAGAAATGCGACAATATAAGGTCAAGTTAACAAGATATCACGTTGCAGTTTCTAGTAACCAGGCTTTGCTGTGTAAGGTTAAATTGGCAAACGCCAAAGACCGACAAGCAATGCCTTAGATTTAAATATTACAGTTTCAGCGATCAAGGCGTTCAAAAACTCTACAAAAGATTGTGCGTAGGTATAATCTTTACAGTAACGATTAATCAAACCCAAATTAAACAGCGCCATCTCTTATATTTACAAAGAAACTAAACAAAAACAATATACTACATTAATGGAAAGTTAGTTATCAAAATCCCGATTATTTTAGGATTTCCTATTATTGCTAGATATCTTGTCTTTTCCTAAATTTAGTGGTCAATTCATGAGCAAATATCTACAACCCTGAATGTCTTTCAATTGCACAAAATATGTCAACTTGACAGCTGTCAGTGGTAGCTGTCACAACGACAGTCGACGTGAAATCACGCGCGTACAGCTAAAAACTTCAACAATCTGACATTGGCAGAATTGTAACAACAAGTTACAACAACAATAAAAAAAACACAGCCCGCCAATTTTATATTTTCATAATTCGGTAAGTTACTCTTAATTTTTACAATCTCACTCATGAAAATTAAAACTAAATAAATTGACATAGCCAGCATTGCTTTTTTTTATTTATTTTTTTCGGCATTAAGTCGGTGTTGACTATTCTGCTTGTGTCAAGCGGTATTTTTTAAACTTATTTTTACATTGATAGGACGCCTTTGGCTCTAACATTAAAGTTAAAAATATTGTTAATTAATTATTTAAGCTTACCATGATTTTAATGAAGACACAGAACGCAAAAACTTTTCTGCTCTCTAGAAAAATGTGCCTTTAAGTATATTTTTCAATTTTTTTTTGGCATGGTGGAGTCAGCGATGGTCTTAATTACATTTTTATCGTTCACCCTGCATTACGACGGGTCATGGCATTGATATTTTCATCAACAAAACAACAGAAAAGAATAATATTTTACAGGTTTTCATTATTAGGTATCATCATAACTTGCTCGGCAGAATGCTACTAACATTATATCAAAAATAGCGCGAAAAAAACCGATTTATTTATTAACTGTCAAGGTTTGGTATCTTCGGGGCGATTTTTGTCATTTTTACGTTGGCTGAGTTTTTTCTTCATTTCTAATAACATTTGTTCGAATGTCATGTCTTCATTCCTACGCGCTTGGAGTGCTGATTGGCCGTGGAAGGAGCTTTCAGTGTATTTGGCTTCCAAACCATCTGTAAATAGAAAGTAAATAGTCACAAAATGTGCGGTAAATTGTTAATATTCTTCAGGCGAGTTGTTACTGTATCAGAGAGTTATAATTATTTCTTAATTATTCTGTGTCGAGATATGATAAGATACATTCAAAGCAATTTTAAAAAGAGTCAGTCAAGACTGTTCGTAGTTTCGACGCCCAGAATCTAAAGTAGCTATGGGCCTTGAAACTTAGCCCATCTTCTGAAAACAGACATCCAGAAACCACTATCCGTCCTGACGCTGAAGAGTTGAAGTATTGTAGTTTGGGTTTTACTGTTCGTAAATAGTTCGTAATGTGTTTTAAGTTCAAAATGGCATCCTAGCCACAATATATGAAGATAATTTATCTCTTAGAAAATTTAACAAGGAACTGGTATTCGCGCCGTCCCCTCAGCTTAGATACTTAAACAGTTTGTATGCATAAAGGAGACGTTCAAAAAATGTATAGAGCCTGGGATTAAAATAATTGTAAATTTGAACAGCAATCTGAGTTACATAGGTTAATAGAGCATAATTAATTAAATTTTTTGGTGTATTTAAAATAATTTTACACCCTCCCGTTTTTTTAAAAATTGAAATTGAAAATAAGAATCCTTAATGCAATATTATGATTATTGCAATTGGCAACCCCATGGTCAAATGTCAATTGAACAACCAAAAAAATCAAAATTATTTCGACGCTGTCAATCAAACTGATCAATGACAATGACATCATGACGTTTCCCGTAATTATATTTTTTTCCACGCGTTTTGTTATTACACTAATAAGATAACAAATATTTTTCGTCATAATTACATTAAGCTGCAGCTAGAATAATATTACAAGAGAAAAGTACTGTAACAGAATGCAATTGTTGACGTGATTGCAATATTTATACTGCTTAGGAAACGGATAATTAAAGGTAATGTGCGGTTTGTTTTTCTATTACATTTTTTTGATTTTTACAAAAATGGTTGCTCCTAAAATTTGTGTTTGGTTAAATTCTAACAGCTTATTTAATAAGCTTTTCAATGAGGTATATCACATTGGTGTTCAAAATTCTAGCCCACTTTTGACCTCTCCTTTACTTATTTATTTATTTGGCTCACAAAACAGAATACAGTTCAAATTACAAAAGAGCATGTTACAAAGGTTTAGTTCAAAACGGTATTCCAAAGCATGTGTACATAGCATGACAAAATTGTTCATGTTTCGTGATGTGTGTAGCTTTTATTTACGTGTGCATTTGTAAAGACGCTTAAACTTTTACATGTGTGATGTGATTACCCCGCCTCGTCCAAAAACTGGTAGCAACAATTTAGTACTAGAAGTTACGTATAACACCTCCAATGTTAAATGCTCTAAGTTTTCATAGTCAATACTTGTCTACTTCACGTTTTTGGACTAATCTCTCTACCACAATCCCGCAACCACTACCTTCTGTAAGCCCGGATCGACTGTGGCACCGTAGAGATATAGGTTTTTATATCCGGCCAAGTCCCGGGACACCTAAACTGTATTGAATCCCGCACGAATTAATCAGAAAGATAGGAGGGGTTGGAAAATTAGATTTTAAATACAAAAAAGATGAAATAAAACTATTTTATAACGGATTATTCATCATGATTTATATTATATTATAGATCCCGATGTCTCAGTCTTTTCAGACTTTATGGTCACGGGTGGACTGACTTTTTTATTCTTGAATAGGCTGGCGCTTGACTACAACATACCTGATGTTAAGCAATGATGTAGTCTGCGATGGGACGCGCCAGCCTAATGTACCGATTCACTCGTGATATCGAATGACTTTCGGTGGGAAGGTGGCAGTGAAATGAGGCTCCTTATGGTTGAAACCATAAAAGAGCAACAATTTCGAACCACCCTCTTAAATGGTGTCACCAGACATCGCACCGGAACACGGCAAGGCCACTAACCACGGCCGAAACCTATCACCAGTTATTTACCAGTTGATTGTCAATTGATTTGCACCACCCGGGGACCACGTGTGGGGATTCAGTAAATAAATAAATAACCTCATCAAAATGAACTAAGCACCACAGGTAACTTTATCGACGGGGACCTATTCGAGCTAATTCCAGTTATAATTATGGCAAAAACGCACGGGAATCAATAACATACCGCCCCAGATAATGCTTGTACAATGTCGAGCATAATGTTACGTGTATTCTGACTGCACTTATAGAGTTGTCACGTTATTCCACTTACCAAGGTCCGCATAACTCTGTCTACAGAAGGCCCGTCTTCCACCAAAGCCGACGTCGTACTGAGGAAACGTACTGGCAGACTCCACCGCCGTCCAGGCGTCCCGGGGTCTTTGGAACGTTACAAAGCCGTAGCGAGAACTGGAAAATAAATATAACTTTAAAACAAAAATTGTAATCAAAGCCGACAAGGTTCGAGAAGGTTCTCGATCACTTCATCATTCATTCACAGCATTCTTCAGCAGCAATAAAAAAACTACATCGAAATCAGTCCATTCATTTAAGCGCTACAAGGCTACAAACTGATACACACGACTTCCACACCCCTCATGCAACTCCGGTCGCGGCGACGTACTAGGATAACATGAGAGTCAAAGAGTGATGACGCTATTTCAATAAAATTAGACTAGTGGCAAGTAGTGGAACCTCTAAAACACAAAACGGCCATCGCGTCGGCGGTCAGTTTAGGTCGTTGTCTACTAGGGCAACAGCAGATTGTAGGAGATATAATAAAGCAATTCATGTAGATTAGTTGAGACAATACTTTGTAGAAAAAGAACTGCAGACTTACCCATCTTCTTTATGGTGTAATCGCACCTCAATCACACTTCCAAACTTGGAGAACTGTGACCTCAGCGTAGACTTAGTGACGTCCTTGTCCAACCTACCGACGAACACTATGCGTCTTTCTTCCACTGGTGTGTTGTTTTCTCTGTCAACAAATAAAGAGATACAATTTTGGCGCCCTATTGGGACTGACGGGCCGGTGGCGTGGTCGGTAAGATGCTTTTCAAGCCGCAGGTCGTGGGTTCGATTCCCACACAAGTCAAACATTCGCGTGACGAACATGTCTGTTTGTCTTGTGTCTGGGTGTAATTATCTATATTTAAGTATGTATTTACACAAGAGAAGTATTATATGTAGTATATTACCAGGTATCTGGTTTCCATAGTACAAGCTCTGCTTGGTTTGGGATCAGATCACGGTGTGTGTTTATGTCCCACTATATTATTATTATTATTGGTGCGGATCGAACGACCGATCCATGAAATCATAGCGATTATGATTCCGTTGAAAGAGATACGTATATCCGCATCTCTTTCTTCCAACGGAATTTCTGTTAATATGGTACCTGACAAACAAAGCAGTGTTCGTACAATGGAAAATAGATAAATGATAAACTACTTATTAGTTCAATATAACATTTGCAGCAAAAGAAAATTCTTACTGACCTGTCTTCAGAACTAAAGCTTCTATACGGCTTTTTGTAAAGCTCGACACGTTTGTACGGGCTGCAGGACATTCTGGACACCCTGGATACTCTGGATGCTCTGGATGCGGTCGAGGAGTTGGAAGACGACGAAGACGAAGAAGACGAGGAACTGCAACGTTTTATTCAGTTAGATTTATTAATCAGTGTATATCACTAGAGAAAGTATGCAAGGAGCTGCAAAGCTATATTTGTGACGTGGTGCTTCTGTTCTGTAGCATGTTGTTCATTATTTTACCGTTGCTTCAAAATCTTTACCTTTTTGTTTATTTACCAACTAACAGGGCTTATAATAAGTCAACCATTATTTAAATGCGAGAAAATCAAACACATACAATAACAGACTTCGGCCGCATACGTTCGATTTTGGAATTCGATTTCGGAATGACATCATAGATTAATAGACTATGTAAATGAGTATTATTTCCAATATTAACAGGTTGAAGTGTCTAATATCTTCAGACGCCTATATTTTTTTAATAAAACATTCATTTTCCTATACTAGTAGTGTTATCAAATCTAGACATGTCAATAAAAGGCTACTTATGATTGATATGACAGATTGTATTAGATAACTAACTGGAAATTGACACGAACCATTTCTGCTTATCACTATATAAACTACAAATAAATTCTCCTATTCAAATACTTACCCCGTTGATGAATCCGAACTTTCGGATACCGTAGGCTTTCGCAATGGAGGTGTCATTGATTTCATTGGCTTCACAATGTTCGCAGTATTGCCATTGGTAGCTACCACTTTATTTTTCTTTACTGGACTTTTAGACTCCGTCGCTTTGGACTTGGAGCGAGTCCGATTCGAACGATCGCGACGAATGGACGGCGATCTTCGTTTATAAGGAGATCGTGATCTCCTTTTCCTTTTGTAAGGAGAATCCGATCGTCTATATCTCCTGTATCTACCTCTAGATCTAGATCGGCTACGAGATCGTGACCATCTTCTACGACTGCGTGATACCGATCTTGACCGACGTCGGTATCTCAACTCGTGTCGGTCTTTTGAACGAGACCGTTTCTCTCTAAGATCTAGTCTTTCTGGTTTTGCAGGTTTAGTCTTTGCTATCTTATCATCCAGTTTTGACGTCTCTTTATTGCGAGGTATGCTGCTATCGCTTGATAGAGACATATCGCTGTCGTTTCTCTTTCGGTTTGGAGTTTCATTGACTTCAAATGCACCAGGTAACTTAATAAATTCTGAATCAGAATCCGTTTGCATACTAACACTGGTAGAAACTGGTTTACTCCTATGTTTGTCGAGATGTAGGATGACTTTGTCTTCTCCGTGATCAGCCTTTGCATCAAATTCTCTGACTATCATCGTTTTAACAGATTTGTCACATTTGTATTCTATATATTTTACCTTAGCATGTCGATTAGATTTCTCTACGACTTTTTCTGGTGCTTTTTTCATAACAACGTCTTGTATACTGGCGAACAAAGAATTACTAGATATCTTAGTATCGACTTGTTTCTCAACACTCTTCAATGTCGCCGTAATATCTTTGTATCGGTCCTTATCTATTTTTATATCTGAATGCTTCTTTTCATCAATAGGACTACGTTTATCCCTTTTAACATTATCAAAAACGTTATGTTTTAAGACATGATCAGATTTTTTTATTTTAAAGTTAATGACTGATTTGACATCAGTTGGAGAAGTGGCTTTTGGATTTTCACGTTTGATTGTTCGTGTAAACATATTTTCGTCTGTATTCGTTCCTATGCTAACTAGAATAATTTCTTCATAATCATCTGACAATTGAGGTTTCTCGTTAACAATCGGTACGGGTACATTAGGTTGAGTCATCCCTACTATTTTTAACATTTCTGCGTCGCTTATTAAAGGTTGCAGTTCCAAGTTTTCCATTTTAGGGATCTTACTCATTACGATATCTTCATCTCTCTTTCTCATTGCCTCAGCCTTTTGTTTTTTCGTATTCATCAATATTTTTCTAGAAGCCTCTTTAATTGGATCAAAAAATGTTTGTTCGTTGTTTACTTTATTGGCATTATTCAAAAACTCGTCCGGCGGTAATTTTAAGTTCGGACATTTAACAGCTTTGCCCAGTCCAGGATTCGGCATGTCTGGAAATATCGCCTCTGGGCTCACTGCCGCCGAACTATTATTTGAAACACCTCTCCTCAACTTATATTCTTGGAGGTTAAGTTTCTTTTTCTTTAGCGGTAATTCAGCCTCTTTTTTAATAGCAGCCTCCATACACTTATTCAGCTCCTCTTCGAACGGTCTCTTTTCAGTTTTGGGTTGAATCGTAAGGGGAATTTTCACGTCTTGTTTATTACTAAACAATGCTGTATAAAAATGCTCATCTTTTGGACGGGGTTCTTCCTTTATAACAACAGTCTCTACACTATTTACAACTACACCTTTGTTCCTAGCTAAGTCTTTACTATTTTTGTCCTGCTTTTCTACATTGTTCGTTTTATCACTAACACTATTTTTACACTTTTCTATATTTTTATTTTTCTGAGAGTCTATATAATCACAGTTCAGTATAACTTCAGATTTATTTTTAATAGTTAACTTAATGCTACCGTTAGAATTTTGACTACAATTATCACTCGCTTTACAAGCACTTTTGATCATCACAGAATTGTTAGATTTATCTTTTAAACTATCGGGCGCACTGTGAGTTGGAGACAGTTTTTTACGACAGTTTGACTGCACAGGCGACTTAACACTCGGCTTAACACTAATTTTCTTTTTAGTGTCTATATCGTCTTTGACTTTTTTATTTTTGGAACTAGCACCTTCAGCTTCATCATCACTGCTAAGATGGTATACCACTTTTTTACTTTTACACGACCTATGTCTAGAGTTTAGGATTCTACTATTACTAGATAACACTTCAGGCTTCAGAAGACTTTGTCCTCCCTTTAGGTTGGGTAGACTGTGCCTCTTTTTCGACGAGCAGTAGTCATGGTCTGAGTGCACTGGACTTTGCGATCGCCTCACTGTGGAGTGTATTGGCGTCGGCATCTGTAATAATTGTATTGGAATACAGTGTGGTAGCTTCAGCAGGATCTGAGAACTAAAGGTAACATTAGAATACTTACCAGTATTTGCCGCATCTTGTTCTTGTTTAATTGAACCCCTGCGTCTTGTAGTCTCATGCCAGTTGTTAGAGAGATTTTGTTTTGTTCCTTGACTTTAACATCTTCGGTTTTAATGACAGGTGTAACTATTTTGGTAGTGTTTAACTTTTCTGTAGCTTCAAACTGTTCTAGTAGTGAGTTGAGGTTATTGGCAGCCAAAACTGGAATAGTGGCATCATTGCACGATTCCACATCTACAAAATCGTCTTGTTCAACCTTAGGATCTAGCAAAATCTCCTTTTTAATTAGGACTTTTTTAGGACTATAGTCTATTACTTCTTTTTTGACAATTTTCTTTTCTATACAAAAATCTAAAACAGTAGGCAAAGGAGTGGATGTCATTTTTCTGGGAGTAATTTCTGTCAATGACGGTTCAGGTAAGGTTGGTTCAATTTCCATATCTTGCTGACTCAAGTCATCTTGTGGTTCAGTAGCATTGGCATCTCTATTATTCGTTATTAGAAAACTGTTAACATCTTCGTCAGTCAATGTTCTCGGAATGTCATCACTCTTGTTGTTCTCTGGCTTATCCTTATAGTTGTCAAAAGTAAGGTCAGAAAGATCTAAATTCAAATCCTCAAAACTCAAACAAGTTTTTGCGTCGTCTATATCCAAGCAAATGTGCTGCATCGGTGATTGTGGAACTGAGCAAGATCTCTGTATATTTCTGAATTTTGTGTATGACATGTCCTCTAACAGATATCGTTTCAGATCTTCAATATTTGGCAGCACTTCTAAATCAGACTCGTTAATAGATACATCAACGTTCTCCGGTTCAGTTTCGGTGTTTTCACAAATCTCTTCTTTTATTTTTTTAGTATCAGCGATCACAAATTCATCCACAGTTGGAGTTGACTCAGGTATATGAAACTTTGTGCTTTCTTCTTCATGAACTTTGTGTTTAATAAAGAAATCATCAACATTTGGTATGACTGGTGATTCTTTGCCTTTATCTTTTATGAAATATTCATCCACATCCTTAACAACTGGACCATCTGATTCCAGCAATTGGTCGTGTCCGTTATTATTTTTTATAAAATATTCATCGACATTTGAAACGACTGGTGTATCTAGATTGATATCGAGACTATTTTGGCAAATCGAGGTATTTTGTTCCTCTTGTTGACTAGGAGTATATGAATCTACGCAAGCTGTTGGTTTCACATCCTTAGTAGATACCGTATATTCTTCACATTCTTCGTCAGAGGAAGCTTCTACTAAATCCAAATCAGGGTTGACTGTGTAAACAGCAACGACGTCATAATCATGGCCTTCTATTAAGCTGTTATCTTCAAATCCATTGACTCCTATTTGCATGGTATAGGGTAAATTGCTGTGGCCTTCATGAAATTCGTCATCAACTTCGACATCGTCGTCTTCTTCATCCACATCATCTTCATCATGGTCTATTAAACCGTCTTCTATTTCTTCTTCGCTGTCTTCTGCATCACCTTGTACTAAGTTCTCTTGAAGATCTTCCATACTCTCTTCTGGATCTGAACTTTCGTCATCTGAGCTGGTTTCTTGACTTGACTGAGTCGTATTCATCTGAAAATAATAACACAAATAGTACTTAGACCTTTTAATCAATAATGTTCAATAGAATTTGTCATCATCATCGACCTATTGCAGTCCAGAGCTGGAGATAGGGCTCTCCCAATAAGCGTAATTTATCTTTGTCTTCGGCTTGTCACATATAGTTACTAAGAACTCGCTGACCTCGCAGAGGTTATCGATTCTTCGTCAAATATGGCCAATAAAATTAAATCTTACTTAATCAGGTAATTCTCTGTTCAAACTATTTGCAGTTTTTTTGTGCATGTTCTACGCAGTAAAACGCGCCAATTTCGGCCAATGCCATAAAAATTGCATTAAAGTAAGAAATAACAGTAGCATACTCACTGTTTTACTTCGACACCAGTCCCCATTGCTCGAATCAGAATGTCTTTGCGACACACTGATCTGAGGATATTCAGGGCTGTTCTGGTTGCAGCTGCTCTCCGAGGATATGGAGTCACTCTTCATACGAAGAATCTTATGGCCGATGGGACGAAAGCGCGCTTGGTGAAAAGTGTTGAGGATGTGGGACTCCATGTCTGTAAACAAAAGATTGATAATAATTAATTTGGCAAAATGAGACCACTTCGAAGTGAACCACTTTTAAACAAAAATAACAAATCTCTCTACCAATGATGTAGTTGTGCAGGAACAAACGAAAAAATTATAAATATACGTGAGAACTAAAAAAATCCTTTGTGAAAGTCGATTTTATCTAACACTGGCTTGGTGACTTTTGCCCTTTTTCGCTTAAATACGTGTTCCCCATGCCTTTGTCCTATTATATGTGAACTCATTTTTAGAGTAGGAAATTTTATAATACAAGTAGCATTTGTCAGTCCTAGTTTCTGTTAGACTCCTCGGGTCACCGACTACCGCAGACGGGCCCGGTTTACCAACTAAATCCACAACTGGTCTGACGATGCAATGATGTGGTCTTCGTTGAAACGCGCTTGCCCAATATACCGATTCAGTCGTGATTACGAATGATATTCGATGATAAAATGGCAGTGGAACGAGGCTCCAAATATTTGACCATATAGGCGCAACGATTCCCACCCACCCTCCTAAATGGTGTCACCAGACATCGCACCAAAACACGGCATGGCGGTGCAGCTTCGAAAAACCCTTATGACAGACTGCAGGATTGATACAAGAGACAAACAAATAAAAAAGAGACCAATTCTAATATGTCAATTCAATTCAATTCTATACTTCATTGCGTTCCACAATGTTAATTAAATAAGGTGTTTAGTAAAACAATTTTAGGTATCAATAGTGGACCCTGTCGGGCACAGCAAAATTGTAGGAGAGAGGAGGCGACCTTATAAAATAATAGTTATGTAATTAATTTCCATAAGCAAGATTGTGTGTAAGATTGTATGCTCCAGATGATGACTCGTAATAGCGATGTCTTAGGGAACCATTCTAAACTGGAACCGCGCCGTTTTAAAACCATCTACAAGTACAACCTTGATTCAAGACAATTTATCTCAAAAGTTATCAATACCACTAACTTAGACCAACAAAGTGTGCCTCTACGTTATCTATTCATCACGTTTTACTATACATATCAGATATACACTCGTGATAATGACATTATCAACATTTTCTTTGACCAAGTTACCTCATACGTTTAGGTAACGAAATTTACTTAATAGAAATGACGACAAGGTACCAAAAATCGTATTTTAATTCATAATAATAATATAATAATATAGTGGGACATTAACACAGACAAACACACACACACGATCATCTGATCCCAAACTAAGCAGAGCTTGTACTATGGAAACACAAGACAACAGACATATTTCAACAAATGTTTGTCTCGGGCGGGAATCGAACCCAAGACCTGCGGCGTGAAAAGCAAGTATCTTACCGACCACGCCACCCGGCCCGTCAATTAGTCCATCGGTAAGATTATGAAAAAATTTCAGACATATAATGTTTGCTTTATCATTGAAATGAAACATTAATTTAAATCGCATTAGATTTATGGCGTGAGAGTGCCCTACGTCATACTTCTGAGTAAAACTTATCAAGGGTGACGTCATTAGACATTTCCCTTAGCGCCGTAATCAGATCACACAAAAAAAGAAAAATTCCAATATTTTTAATTTATTTAACTGACAGACAAAACAAACGGTATGTCGTCATCCTGTATTTTTTATTATTTTACGATTATAAGGAAGACTTATAGTTGACGACCTCGGTATTCGAGCGGTGTAAAACGTCCGATGGGCTATACTGTGCCCCGGAGGTCGCGGGTTTGATTCCTGCCCCGGATAGTATTTGTGTAACAACAAAAATTTGTTTCGGTGTCTGGTTGGTTGAGGGACTACCCTTCGTGCCTCGGAGAGCAGCACGTTAAGCCGGTACCGGTTGTCATTTAAAACATCTGTGACAATCGTTACATGTAGTCAGAAGCCAATATAATCTGACACCTGGTCTAACAATGTCGGCTACTGGTTCCCTACGGGTTTCGAGGTCTGATGGCAGTCGCTCGTATAATTCTGGTAGCTAGCCGCATCAGGTTAGACTGGGAGTCGACCCCAATAGAAATGGGAAAAAGGCAAGGGGAAATGAAGGAAGAGTGATAGGTGGAGGTGGAAATGAGCTGGATCTGGTTTTAAGAAATCTTCAATTAGAAGTTATTTATTCAAAAATTGTCTTACGCTGACTACAACTTGTCTAAAATTAAGCGATAACGTAGGCTACGATGGAACGTGCTTATCGATTAAAAATCAATTAACGGAACAGACAAAAATCTTTCGCTAAATAGAGATGCAAATTTCACAACTCGGCAGTTCGCACAATGCTAGTGGAAGTAAAGCGCTTTGTTACTTGAAAAATAATGAAATATTCCAGAGGCTATATTCTGGGATATACCTATATCGGCCTTCCCATATAACCGCCGTTTCACCTGACTGGCTACTGTCGACGACCATTCACAAATCGCCACCACTTTACCGAGGTGCGAAATTATTATTGGAAAGAAAATAGTGAACCCTACTCAATAATATATATATTTTTACTGGTATATATATTTTTACTGGTAGGTATATATATTTTTACTGGTATATATATTTTTACTGGTAGGTATATATATTTTTACTAGTAATTTGTACAACGTCATTAGACGACAGACGACTCCAGTTTGTATAAAAAAATATCTACATAATTAAATTTTATCCTGTTCCGTCCAGTTATGTGTGAAAGAGTAAAAAACATCCATACATTCTTACAAACTTTCGCGTTTATAATATTAGTAGGATAGTAAAAACATATACATTTATATTGACGGGCCGGTGGCGTGGACGGTAAGATACTTGCTTTTCACGCCGCAGATCGTGGGTTCGGTTCCCACCCGAGACAAACATTAGTGTTTGCAAGTATATATTTACAAAAGAAAAGTATTATATGTATAGTATATACCAGTTATCTGGTTTCCATAACACAAGCTCTGCTTAGCTTGGGACCAGATATGACCGTGTGTGTTGATGTCCCAGAATATATAACGAAATTAATCGAAATTATGAAAGACACTAAAATTACGAATATTTAAAATAGTTAATACAAAAACCTACTGAGTAAATAATATACTAAGGGAAGGGAAGGCTGATTTTGACATAGAATCGTTTAGACAGCCCATCGTTTAGCGTAAATGAGTAACAAATGGTAGATAATAATATCTTAATAATTGAACTGACAAGTGAGTCAAGACATTTTGATGAGTTGAGAGGCGACCGAACTTCATTTGAATTTATTTTGCTTAGAAACAAAGGGAATCGAGGTCGCTTGTTGCAAACGTGGATTCCCCTAACCATGCATACCTACTGATTTTCATGAAAATCTTTGAAGCGTTTAAGAAAATTTTCATACGGCTAGACATTATACGCCAAATACGTGAATCGTGCCCACACAACTTTGTGTGAATTGTCTCATCACCGCTGCTCAATATCGATGAAGGAAAACATCGTGAGGAAACCGGCATGTCTTGGAACTAATCATTCGACGGCATGTGACATCCACCAACCAGCACTTGGCCAGCGTGTGTGGATTAAGGCTTAAACTCTCTTAACTCGTAAAATATTTAAGAAAAGACCCGTGCCCAGCATTGGGACACTAAAAAGGGTTGAAGTGAAACATTATACTTAATTCCATTTAATTTTATAAA
Source organism: Meganola albula (assembly GCA_936450015.1). Classification (NCBI taxonomy): domain Eukaryota; kingdom Metazoa; phylum Arthropoda; class Insecta; order Lepidoptera; family Nolidae; genus Meganola; species Meganola albula. Next base: position 2,236,587 of record OW388165.1, on the reverse strand, counting down.
CAGTTATTTTACGGCACGTTCACTTCAACCCTTTTTAGTGTCCCATTGCCAGGCTCGGGTCTTCTCTCAACTATCTTACGAGTCGAGAGTTAGGCATTAATCCACACACGTGGGCCAATCGCGGGATCATGGATATCACATGCCTTCGAATGATCAGATCCTTCACATATATTAAGCAACGACAATGAAACAATTCACACAAAGATTTGTGGGTACGACCGAGGATCGAACCCGCGAACTTTTATTTCAAAGGCGAGGCAAATTCGATCTGGAAATGTCTGTCTTGAATCGAACCCACGACCTACGGCGTGAAAAGCAAGTATCTTACCGACCACATAACTACCACCATCCCATCAATAATTCTAGTACTTAGTAAGTTTTAATATAACTACAGTAACATACACCCTTGGAGAAGATGGCGTAGGACGTCTCGTTGATTTGTAAGAAACTTAAAACAAAATTAAAAAATTGAAAATAATTTTTAACTGCCTGAATGGTCCATTGGTAAGCGTGTTCGCTTAATAACTGCGAGGTTCCTGGTTCGATTCCCGGGTCGAGCAAAAAGACCTTCTATACTAGAGAATCTCAGTTGCAGCTTGAAGTTTAAAATTGTGCCTGATGAACGGCAATAGGTTCGCTTCCTATCACGTATGAGACCTAAACATAGCCAGCGAAAAGTAGTTGGTATTTGACTCTGCTACCCTTTCGGGTACCACACATACACATTATAACACACCAGTGGCGAAGAGTCCATATATCCTATGGATCCTCTTCAGGAAATGGTCAATATCACACGTACTTAATAATAAACATATTATGTAACGCCTTAAAGATTTAAATAGCAACAAAAAGAAGTATAGCATCAAGTGTAAGAACGATCGGTGACGGTAGTGAAGAGATATTATTTTCCTAAGTAAAAACTTTTTTGCTCCGGCTTCCCTTTTTCAGACTTCCACCCTTCGCCACTGTAACACACAGCACCATCTACATAGTTACAAATGAAGCTATATATTTATTTTATGCGTATTAAAAACTAATGTACTACATAATATTTTTTTTGTAAATACATATTACAGATAAATCACATCCAGACACAGAACAAACATTCACGCTCAAAATCATCGCATATCCTCTGGTTTAGCAGACAGGGTCTCTAACTACTACGCCAAGGCAAATCAACCCTCAAATATTTACTAGACATACCCGTTATGTCTTCCTTCGACGACATTGAGCACCGCCGACGAAACTTTTCACACTAAGCCACACGTCAGCATGTCTTAGGAACGAACCAAATCATAGGGTACCTACCTGAGACCCGGATTATAAGTGTCCGGAATCGCGCGGAAAAAAAAACAAACTGGCTCGAATTCAATCAGACCCACGAACAATCCTACATACATAAATATATACAATTACGCCCTTTTCTCATGGGGGTAAGCAGAGTGTAGAGAGCTACCTGCTACAGTCTAAACACAGTTCCATAGCCTCAATAATTTTCATACATGTACGACAGTTGTGAGTGTCACGCTCCTGTTCCTTTTGAAGGACATCACCGATCAGATCAGAGAATGTCCTCCTAGGGCGTTCTCCCTGCGCTTTCACTCACCTCCCCCCGTCCACAACAACAATAAATATTCTGGGACATTCAAGCAAGTTGTAGTCAAACCAACCTATTTTAGAATTAAAAAAACAAACGTTAGAATTCTTTCCACATCGAACTACAAGAAATCAGGGTCCCGATTCCCGGGCTTAAGACATTTCTCTCTAATATACATAAAGGAGACGTTCAAAAAATGTATAGAGCGTGGGATTAAAATAATCGTAAATTTGAACAACAATCTGAGCTACATAGGTTAATAGAGCATATTATTTAAAATTTTTGGTGCATTTAAAATAATTTTACATCCTCCCGTTTTTTCTTAAATTGAAACTGAAAATAAGAATCCCTAATGCAATATTTATGATTATTGCAATTGGCAACCCCGGCCAAATGACAATTGAGCAACCAAAAATATTAAAATTATTTAGAACGCTGTCAATCAAACTCGTCAATGACAATGACATCATGACGTGTCCCGTAATCATCTTTTTTTCCACGCGTTTTGTTATTACACTAATAAGATAATTAATATTTTTCGCCATAATTACGTTAAACTGCAGCTAAAATAATATTACAAGAAAAAAAGTACTATAATTGCAGTATTAATACTGCTAAGGAAATGAATAAATAAAGGTAATGTGCGTTTTGTTTTTCTGTTACATTTTTAGATTTTTACAAAAATGGGTCCTCCTAAAATTCGTGTTTAGTTAAATTCTAATAGCTTATTAAATAAGCTTTCCAATGAGGTATTAATACATTGGTGTTCAAAATACTATCCCACTTTTGACCTCTCCTTTCTAAGATAAAACAATAATTTCATTAGATCTCTGAAATTTTCTGTTTTCAACCTACATTCGCCATTTTTTCGATATATGTATGTCGAGCTCTAGAACGCGAACGCCAAAAGCGAGCTTTAAAACGCAAAATGCAAGGTGCAGGTACCAACCGATCTTGAATTTGCCCCGGAAGGAATTTTACTTCGGATTTTATTTAGCTCCGAGCGAACCGGATGCTTATGGTCCTAGCTTAATATTTATGTTAAAATAGACTAACGTGAGGGGAACCCATGGGCGTCCCACATTATAACTTGCGTCACTCGCAACTTGGCGCCGATATATTTGAATTGCAAGTTATCTCCGACACGTTGACGCCATTGTCCAAGGTCATAACCAAAAATTCCAATTATACGCTGAGTTGGGATTTTGGGATAGTTATTGCATTAAAAACAGCATACACGCTATGTAATGATGTAATAACTTTAAGTTTATTTAGATACGCGGTACAGCCTGTAAATGATTTACACTCAAGGAGCATACAGGGCCCTGCGTACTCATGCTTTTAGAGCGCTGTTGGGGTGCCACCGCAGTGCCTCAGGGATGCCTCGAATGATGTTGATAGGTTTTTCGTTATCATCAGAATACGTATGCATCCCTGTTGCAGCGGGTGCGGGGGGCCTCTAACAGCTTCCTGATGACAGTTGCGGGAAGATTGGACGTGGACAGTACCATTAGGCACTGGACCCACGTCCATCTAGTTAAGAACTCAGGTATAGCGTTTAACCGATATAATAATATGCTGGGTACATATTACATAATTATCTACGTAATACATACTATGATAGTTTGTAAGATAACACTGGATTCCGGTCCGAAATAAATGATTTTTATTTTATTCAATTATTTTACAGTACAGGTACTTTGTGGTGTAAGGTAGGCCATGGTGGCTGCTTACAATAAGGTGGGCTGTATTAGTGATGTAAACCGGTTTTGTAAAAACCTTAAAAAAACCGGTTTTTATAGAAACCGATAATTATCGGTTTTTATTTCAAAAAACCGATTACGATCACTTTTCTGTCTAGCATTCGATATGCATCCCAACCATCCCTACTGTTGTCTATGGTTTGGGAAATCACCGACATGTGACTAACTTCACGGTACTAACATTTAGGTTTCGCTTGTGTTTGTAGCTTGGATTTCCTCGTTACATTTTTGCGAAAAAAGCCTAAATAAGATTGACAATGCTAGTGCAAAGTGTAAGCTATGTGCTAAGATAATAAAAGTTGGAGGAGGAACTCCAAATAAGAAATCACAAAACAAATTAGAAGTGCCAGCGTATTTTGGTATAGCAACAAATATTTAGCGCCATTAGATGAAATAGCACTTAAGTATTTAGTAATACCGGCAACATCACTGCCTTCAGAAATAAGGTTTTCCAAATCTGGAAACGTTATGTCAAGTAGAAGGAGCAGGCTACAAGCAGATGCTGTAGACCAAATATGTTTTATTAATCAAAATCATGATTTACTTGGAACTGATGAAAAATAAAAAAAATAATTTCCCGTGTCTTTTATGATTATTTTATTATGTGCAATTGTTATAAGTGATAATATCAGGTAAAATAAACAGTAAACACTATTTTTTTGATGACTTTTTTGTATTTTTTGAAAAAACCTTAAAAAACCGGTTTATTTTAAAAAGTAATCGGTTTATACCGGTGCTGAAAATTGTAATCGGTTCACATCACTAGGCTGTATGCTTGTTTAACAATTTGATGTAAATAACAAATCAAAATTCAAAATTCAGTGTAACCCTGTATTATGAAAAAAAATGAATGCTGTGGGTCGCCTCTAGTAGGTACTTTATTGAGCAATGTCTATGTTTGACATTGATGGGTCACACTTACGTGTTTTTTTTTAATTGATTCTGTGAGTCCTGTCTCTCTCTGTCTGTCTGTATGGGTCTGTGAATATTTTTGTATCAGTTTTAGTAATTACATAGAATAAGTATGTATTCTATTATTAACAAAGTGCAAGTTATCCGAATTTGTAAACAAAAGAACGGATTTCTAGAAATTTCGGTAAGTAAGTACATATAATGCCGACAGTCGAGTTTACTAGAGTAATAAAGCGGCAAAAAGTACAAAGCTAAGCTGTACTAATTTTCGCAACTTAAAAAATTTATTGTTTAATTGTTTAACTTACTTTTTATTGTTAAATGGTTGTTGTTATTAAGAGTATCATTGTATGGAAGACAAGCTAAATAAGGGGTGGCGAACCTTTTTGTATCGACGTGCTATTTATTTCAAAAAGAAAAATGAGGCCCTAGCTAGGGGTGCCGTCCAATAATTTTGACTGGCTTGAATAACATACTGTTACATTGAAATAAAACTACTTTTTAACGGATTTTATCGCGGTTTATTTTAGATTTTAGATCCCGACTACGTTTCAAAGTCTTTTCAGACTTTATGTTCACGGATGGACTGAGGTATTTGACGTCCAAAAATATTAATCACACTTATTACTGACTACCTCCAAACATTGTTATTTAATTTGAGTTGATTTTGCTTGGGTTTTGGTACAAGTAAATTAAGCACTGGGTTCCAAGATGGTGGTATATTCCAACCATTTTCTGTTAAAATTAGGATGTTTTTTAACTTCAAAATTCAAGACACTGTGAGCTCAGTTTGCTTAAATCGGAACGCAACTTAAATAATTATGTTTGGAGGCACTCAGTAATAATTGTGATTAATATTTTTGGACGTCAAATACCTCAGTCCACTCGTGAACATGAAGTCTGAAAAGACTGAAACATTGGGAATCTAAAATAAACCGCGATAAAATCCGTTAAAAAGTAGTTTTATTTCAATGTGTGATTTTCGCGTAAATCTAAGACAATACTATACATACTGTTAAGTATACTTTGATACCTAAACTCTGTTACTACTATTAAAACTCAAAACGTTTTCTGTGACTATGGATTACATTATAAATAACTTAAATACAAATATTAGGGCCATAATATTATGTCACTTTGACCCGTGGCTCACACCGACAAATCATACAAAAGGAAATAATGTATTGCAAACACTGACCAACTTTATCGCTCAGGGATGATTAGAAAGAGACAGACAATGCTAACAATATGATTTGTTGTGCGGAGCGAGCTTTATATTGTACTAAAGTGCCATTGATGATTTTATTTAGACAAATAGTTAACTATTTGTCTAGATATGATATGGTCGAATAAGTTTTGTTTGAAGCAGGAATTCGACCCAGGATCTCGCGGTTATCCTGTAACACCTTTAACTCTCTCATCAATAGTACATAATCATATTCTTAAAATAGGCGAATTAACATATTATAAAGTAAACATTATAAGCTTTGTGAAAAGTGCATTATGCCACCTCTTGACACCATTATTTAAGTAGAGCGCATCCTTCTGAGCGAAGTTTATTCTCACTAAAACACCTATTTTTATATTAAAATAATCTTGCGCATGACCACAACTTGCCTGATTGAACAACGATGTGGTCAACGGTGAAACGCGCCTACCCAGTATACCAATGCACTTTTGATTAGGTACAAATGATTTTCGGTGAGAAGTAGGCAGTGAAATGTACACTGTATTTTAAACGAAACAGGCTCGGTATGGTTGGAAACACGATCCAGAGCCACACTCTCGTATAGTGTCACCAGGCATCGCACCGAAACACGACAAGACCGCTTAACACTAACCAGGGCTGAAGGCTACCACCAATATATTGTGACCTGATTTGCACCACGAATTCAGATAGACGGTGCTCTCCCGCGGACAAAAGTGACTCAGTTCCCAAAAACCCTGTACCTCAACTGTATTGTTTTACTAATATACAAGTGCGTACAGCTGCTGCATGAGTAACTCACACTATGTAAACCAGGCTTAGTTAAGTGATATAATAACACTGCTACAAACACGGTTTGATAATTAGTCTAATATAAAATTCGTCATATTTGAATCATCACAATAATAAATAAGTCAAACATTTGATAACGCGCAATGCGTGTGACGTAGGTACTTAAATGATTATTTTTGTAATCTGTAAATGTCGGATCACCTCAGCTCGTGATATTTTTTGTGTTTTTATCTGGGAAATCCTTTTGAATTTGCACGTAAACCTGGGGCGAGAGAGAAGTGTTGGTACAACATAAACTTTCCTCATAAATCTCTGCGTCCAATGGCGAAAACCGTATGAAAATACGGGGGACATTAACACACACACACACACACACACACACACACACACACACACACACACACACACACACACACACACACACACACACACACACACACACACACACAGACACGATCATCTGGTCCGAAGCTAAGCAGAGCTTGTGTTATGGAAACCAGATAACTGGTATATACTATACATATAAAACTTTTCTTTTGTAAATATATACTTATAATAGATATTTACACCTAGACTCGACACAAACACAAATGTTCATCACTAATGTTTGTCTCGGGTGGGAATCGAACCCACGACCTGCTGCGTGAAAAGCAAGTATCTTACCGGCCCGCCTATGCCGTTTAGGTTTCAAGATGCGGAAAACTTTGTTTCTTAATTTTTCATTATACCTATTACTATCTTAAATTCTGCACAAGAGTGACACAAGAGTACACCACACACAAGAGCACACACATTACTGCACTAAAATATCACCTGCGTTGTACATAGCTAGACAGTTCAGACTACCAAAGTACCAACTGTGACCAAAATATTGCTAAAAGATTAGTCAAAATTGATATTAAATTATTAGGTTAGGTTTAGCTTCGTATAACTGTAATAAAATGAAACCTTCCTTCGCATGAATTCATAAATTTTGAGTTTATCAAAAACTACATTAGAAATATGTGGAGTGTCATTTAGTTAGGACTTAGGAGCCCAAGTAAGAATACATGGTCATCCTACAAAGAAATAGATTTATCGAGATAGCACAAAGGATTAGCAAGCTGAAGTACCTACCAGTAATGGCTGCTGGCAATATTGTCGAAGAAACCAACTGGCGGGGTGAGCGAGTTCTTGAGTAGCGAGCGTATCTTGAGTAGTGACGATTTGCGAAAAATTTCTGGCAGAATGTAACAAGTCCGAAGACGGTGAATGACGCTTATTGAGTAAATTTATGTATAGTGGGTCACAAGACTAAGTTAAAGTGAGAGCTGTGAATTGTGCTGACTATCTCTGATGAATGCAGTCAGAGAGATGGGCTCAGATGCACACGACAGCTATAACGCCCACGTTAAGGGCTATTTTCGCTTGCAGATCAGCATCGTTGCTAGTGCCTACCTGAACTCGCCAACAATAGCTACAATACTTTTACTATATTCTTTTTTAATACTATTAGATGACTTATAAAGGCAGCTGTGCTAATTGCTGCTAACCCGAAAATCGGGTCCTATTGTCTTTATATTGCTATTGACTGATACAAAAATATTTAGCACGTTTGAAATAAAGAAATAGTGATTTTTTGTTATTTTACTACTCGCTTTCTATTGATTGAAACAAAAGGGACGGTAACAGCTGCGATCATCCAGTGGATTAGATTTTGTTCCAAAAGTATCATCTTTTTGGGTTTAACTTGGGCTTTGGTAATGGTACTTATTTTGCTTCCCGGGATGTAAGTACACATTGCAGGTACCTAATTAGTGTAATTTATCTTTCCCTTCATTCAACTTTGCAGCTGCTAAGAATACTTTTTCGCTTTGTATCTGAAGATACGAGATTAAAAATACACATTATAGATGCTGTGTACGAAGTGTCTATAAGATGGAGACATTGGGAAGACCTTTGCCGAGCAGTGAGACAGTATAGACAAGTAAAAAAACACAGTTGGTATAACCACAATCTATTACATCAATCCATATCTTTAACTAGTGGGTGGTGACCAGCCACGTGTAAAGCCTATACTTTGTTATAAGGAAAAACAAACAAAACATTGATATCAGGGAAATTTGGTGAGTTCGCGTTACTGGGCGTTTGCACTGCACAACAAAACATGATTCAAGCATAGTCCTATCTCTTTCTACTAATCTCTAAACGATAGAGATGGATAGTGTTTGCAACATGTTTTCTTGTGCAGTGGAAACTAGGAGTTAAAACCCACACAATTATCATGACCATAATCATATTTTAGTCCACTGATGGACATAGCCTCTCCTGAAGCATTCCACTGAGCACGATCCGCGGCTACTTGCTTTTTCCCTTGCCTTTTGCCCATTTCTATTGCTGTCTACTCCCAATCTAACCTGATACAGCTAATAACTAGAATTAAACGAGCAACTGCCATCAGACGTCGAAACCTGTAGAGAACCAGTTGCTGAGATGGTTAAACTAGATGGCAGATTATATTAGTCTTCTGACTACCTGTAACGATTGTCATAGGAGTTTAAAATGACAACCGGGACCGACGCGCGATGCGACGGTTTAACGTGCTCTCCGAAGCAGGGAGGGTATTTCCTTCAATCAAACAGACACCGAAACAAAATAATTGCTGTTACACAAAGATTTTCCAGAGAGAAACGAACCCGCGACCCCCGGGCACAGCCCAATCTAACGGATTACATCTGAGCTTACATCGCTCGACTACAAATACTACAATAACAGAGGTCGTGTCTTATTATTCTTAGATTATGTTGCCTCTCGTAATGGTCTCCTATATTACAAAACCCAGTGAAAACAATAAAATTAGAAAGTATTGCAAATGGTGAAATTCGTTTATTTTTACCCCTTTCCTCCCTTTATAGAATAAAAACTTTTTACAACGTAAAAATGTTTTCGTCATAGGTGGTCATAGTAAGCAAAAGGCGGCGTGTATTCTGTGGCTTCGAACCTTAAAATTCATTAAACCATACGATGGACACCGTACCAATGGACTCTTGCAAAGCTATTATAAATTGGGAGCGATCGGTTCGACCGTCACTGTCGGTTCGTTCAGCTCACCGAAAAAGTCCGGTGAATCAATAAAGACCTTACGGCCGATTGAGTTAGGTCATCCGCAAAAATAGGTTGACCCGTGTATGTCACCAATTCTGATGCGGATCTTTTGTTAGAAAGCTGAAGTGACTTAAGGTATTTATTTCGGTAGAGGGTCGACGGACGGCACTCAAAAGCACTCTGACCAAAAAGCAACCAAAAAGGTCGTAACAAACATTACCTACTGGTTGCATACACATCAGCTGATTGTCTGTTGTCAAATTTTGATTGAAAGTCAAAAAACTAAATAAAAAACGTACAATCAAAACACAACAAAATTTATAAACACAAAAAAAACTTAAAAATTGTTAAAAAAATATTAAAAAAATCGCAATTTATTTTATGTAATAAAATAATTTTAAGAAATAAGAAGATACAAAGGTTTGTTTATTAATATTTATATTTATAGAGATAATATAGTAATTATTAGGTTGTTGTTTGTGAAGTTTGATTGCACTATTGCACAAGAGTGAATAAGCTGAGTAACAAAAACAGCTTAAAAAATACGAATTGACTTTAATGTTTAAACTAACTCAAAACTAAAAAAAATTAAATGGAGCCACCTGGAAAGTACCCTTTGAAACAAAAAAGAACTATCAAAATCGGGGTAGGTACTTAGTCGTTTCGCACCACGCGTTATTCGGACCGCGGTTCGAATCGCCCAAGGTATCTTTTGGAATGGGTCGATTCGGAGCACTGAGCGAAACTACTCAATACTCATATTGTACATTCTAATTTAAATTCATAGAAATAATTTATTTGTACAGATGATGAGAAAAGTGTTTAGTGCAAAAAAAAAACAAAAATACTATGTTTTAAATAAATTATCATGCTTTCTTTAAATCACTTCACTTCAACCCTTTTTTGGTGTCCCACTGCTGGGCACGGGTCTTCTCTAAACTATATTACGAGTTAAGAGAGTTTAGGCCTTAATCCACACACGCTGGCCAAGTGCGGGTTGGTGGATGTCACATGTCATGTCCTCGACTAATTAGTTCTAAGACATGCCGGTTTCCTCACGATGTTTTCCTTCACCGATATTAAGCAGCGGAGATGAAACAATTCACACAAAGATGTGTGGGCACGACCGGGATTCGAACCCGCGACCTTATTTTTTTAAGGCGAGGCCCGTACCGCTGCGCCACCGCGCGCTGCTTTCTTTAAATACTTTGCTGCAATCCACATACTTAATAATGTAGTTGTACTTACTATATAAAATCACCACATCACAAAATTTGAATAACAATTTATCATCCAGTCACATCACCACTCTCAAAGTTGATAAGACACTGTGACCTCTTCAATAACTCAAGTGCAAGCAAAATGTTACTAAAAGCATCTACCAATCAGAAGCAAGTGTCCATGCTCCAGGGTTCTATTGTTTATGTGACCAGTAAGTCAACTTTTTAACAAAGGGTTAATTTTACCTGGGATTCTTGGAACGTTATTGCTCCTTTTTCCATCTATTTATCATTGTTTACTATATTTTAAGTTAATCAATATATTTAGTAAGTAAAAAAAATAATTTTACAGTGCAATAGCACCAATACTTTACGTAGCGGGCTTATGATAAATGTAATTTATAAATTATTCTTCGTCATTCTGTGTCTGGTTGTACTGTATGGTAATGTACAATAAAACTACATATCTTTTCTATCCGACTTCACCTATCCAAAAAGAGAAATAATGTTCCCTATACTGTGGTCCGAATCAACCCACAATCAAAAGTTCTTGGGCAATCCGAACCGCGGTGCGAAAGTAAGTACCCATTTAAAAAGAACTCTTGGGCAATTCATCCCGCGGTTCGAACCACTCACGGTGCGAAACGACTAAAGACCCCAAAATCGATCTACAATTTTACTGGCGGAATTATTGCGTAACATACATACAAAAAAGTTTTCTCTAGTTAAGATCTGCAGGTAGAAAATTCATATTTGCATTAAGCTTGCCTGAGTACATTGTTGTTTCCTATTTATTATAATTGTGTATGTAAGTTTCTTGTGTACAATAAAGGATAACAAAATACAAATACTAGCTTCCGACCGCGGCTTACCTCGGGTGGCATTAGGCATCCCTCACATGGGGCGAAATCGTTTCTCGAGCGTATGACCGACACGAATGCTGCGTTGTCGCTGTATGCACACTGCGTTTGCACCTTAGGGCGTATACAGAAACAAAGCAGGGCCCCGATTCTAGTGCTTTAGACATTTATCTTTAAATGTAGAAAAAAATTGCGATTTCATTGGTCTTCAATTGGCATTCGCCATTTTTTTATTATAACATTCGACATATTAATACCTGTGTCTATTAGAAATAAATGTCTAAAGCGCGAGAATCGCCCTGCACACCTGCGTCGATTGCTGGCGCTGACACGAACTAGTAGTCATTTTGTGGGCGTATAACTACTGCTAGGAAGGAAATATGCCGCGCTGGCAGTCGGCGCAGGCTACCTGCTTTCAATCTGTATACTCCATTATAATAAAACGTAACCTAAATACTATTCTACACTGTAATCTATCTGTTTGTCAAATCTCATCCAATTCTGTAAGTGGTTTTTGCGCGATAAAGTAACTCACATTCATACAAACTTTCGCATGTACAGTATTAAAATGATTACGTTGATAGTGGTTCATTAAAGTACATATTTCACACTCTTGTGCAAAACGGGTCGGTAAGATACTTGCTTTTCACGCTGCAGGTCGTGGGTTTGATTCCCACCCGAGACAAACAATAGTGATGAACATTTGTGTTTGTGTCGAGTCTTGGTGTAAATCTAATACCTTTAAACGAGAAATTCTTGTATATAATTGGAATCTCGGAATCGGCTCCAACGATTTTCATAAAATTTAGTATATAGGGGGTTTCGGGGGCGATAAATCGATCTAGCTAAGAATAATTTTTAGGAAATGTCATTAAAAAAAAAAATTTTTTTACATCCAGATATTATCTATTACTAGCGGACCCGACAGACGTCGTTCTGCCCGGTAAAGCAATGTAATCTACCGGGTCTCAGACTTACCGAATATAACCACTTCTTCGCTTGCTAAATTTTCTTTTTTTTTTAATTTTTCTCTGCGTAAGAACCATCCTCGTACTTAAAGGAATATTTAAAAAAAAGAATTAGCGAAATCGGTCCAGCCGTTCACGCGTGATGTCATGACAACGGAAAACGGATTTCATTTTTATTTATAAAAGATAAGTATTATATGTATAGTATATACCAGTTATCTGGTTTCCATAACACAAGCTCAGCTTAGCTTGGGACCAGATGACCGAGTGTGTTAATGTCCCAGAATATTTATTTATTTTTTTAATGCCACAAAGTTTACTGAGATCAATTATCTATACACTTCGACCCATTTTAGTGTCACACTGCTGTACATGACGTATAATATCCACCAACTTGCACTTGGTCAGTGTGTGTGAATTAAGGCCTAAACTCTCTCAACTCAAGATAGTTGAGAGAAGACCCGTGCCCCACAGTGAAACACTAAAAGGGACACAAGATTCAGGGTAGATCTAATATATAAAACTTCCATGCTACAATGTTAGTTACCAATTTTACCAAACGGCTTTACCAATTTTTACTAAATTTTATATGCGTATTCAGTAGGTCTGAGAATCGGCTGCTATCTATTTTTCATACCCCTAAGTGATAAGGGTTGTTCACCCTTAATTTTTTTTTTAATTTTTGGACGAAATTATTTGTTTTTATTTTTGTATAATGTGGCATTAAAAAATACATACAACCCTAAATTTTCAACCTTTTATCACCAAACCCCATTTTTTAATACACAAAATACACAGTACGAAGTTAGCAGCTAGTATTATTATAATGTCAAGACATGTTACATCTGTTCTGTCAGATACATCTCATTTATGATTATTATTATTATCATTATAACAGCTTCATTTTCGAGTTAACTCCTTTTTTGTTTACATAATATATCTATTATCATTGTTTATCATATGGTCCCCTGGTGGGTAAAAGCGGTCTCCACCCACATTTCGCCGTAAGTCCCATACATAACATGGGGTGCTGATTGAACAGCAATGAGGCACAATTCCAAACTTCTGAATGTCAACTAAGTTTTTTTAAGTAGGTACATTAGAAATATTGTTTTTTTGCTCCCCCTTGGAATCAAACTTGAGACCTAGAGACATTGAAATAAAACTACTTTTTAATGGATTTAATCACAGTTTATTTTAGATTTTAGACCCCGACGTTTCAAAGTCTTTTCTCACTTCATGTTCATGGGTGGACCATGAAACTTCGGGACCTAAAATCTAAAAAAAACTGCAATGAAATCCGTTAAAAAGGAGTTTTATTTCGATGTCTATAGGTCTCAAGTTTGATTCGAAGGGCGAGCAAAAAAACAATATTTCTAATATACCTACTTATGTGTCATATTCACGTAAATCTAAGACAATACTTTGAGACCTAGAGGTTATTAAGGGAAATTGCTTACTATTGAACCACTGAGGCAGTACTTAAAATTAAGGATATAATATAGTTAATTACACCTACCTCATTGTATTGTGAGAATTAATTATTATTATAGTAAGGCTTTACATTAATTATGTATGATATTATTGTAAGGTTATTGAACTTTTTAACGAATTAGGTTTATCCTTTGGTTTTACTCACACAATTACTATTTTTTAATCTAGTAAAAAACCTCACAGTAAAACTTTAGGGTATAGATTAGCACCTTCAGACCTACACTATAAATAAAATAAATAAATAAATATTCTGGGACATTAACAGACAACATCTGGTCCTAAGCTAAGCAGAACTTGTGTTAAAGAAACCAGATAACTGGTATATACTATACATATAATACTTTTCTTTTGTAAATATATACTTATAATAGATTTACACCCAGACTCAACACAAACACAAATGTATGAACCCACAACCTGTTGCGTGGAAAGCAAGTATCTTACCGACCACACCACCTGCCCATCATTATTATTATTACCTGGATTATTATAAAAAATACTTTTTTGTAAGCTAATCTATTCTGTCCCACAGCTGTACAAAGGCATTCCCCAAAGTCTACCATCTTATCCTGTCTCTCGCAATCTCTGGCCACTCTATATTGAATGAATTCAGATTGTTCCTTCATCTTTTTCTCAGACTGCCTAAGTGACATCTACCATATTGTGGCAACAAGAGTACTTTAATCCAAGTAATATATTCCTTCAGGATACTTCCCCATACAAAATGAGAAAAAATTAATGGCCTGAAGCTAGCTTCAAATATTATTTGAAGCTATTATTTTTAATTTATATTACATTACTTAAACTAAAAGGGTTTAAGTAATGGCTGGCCTGTTGGCGCAGGGGTTAGTGACCCTGACAGCTAAACCAGAGGTTGTAGGTTCAATTCCCATCCAGTACAAATTTTTGTGTGATGAGCAATATTTGTTTATTATACATCCGAGTATAATTTATCTATAAAATGAATGTATTTAAGTAGTATATCAGTTTCTAGTACTCATCACAAGGAAATATATTTGCTTAATTTGGGATTACAAACATTCCCAGCGTTTATCGTCAATAGGGGCTAAAATACCGTCTCAACTGTCAAACCATGTGTGAAAACGAAACAAAATTCACGTGACTCGAAAAATTATGAAAAAATACGCAACAATTTCAACAACCACTCACTGTTTTATAGCTGAATACACGCGCTCAACATTCACATAACGGTCACTTCTCCGTATCATAACGCTGGACTTGCAAAAACTGCACTAAATAAAACGCATTTTAGGTTAAGTCACTCAAGCATATTATCACACCACAAAACCTTTATTTATCGACAAAATCTAACATTTTAATGTCAGTTACACATCTAAATATCGTTTTATAGTAATTTAACAGTAAATAAACACGAATAAACAATGTTAATGTAAGATGAAATTGCCCGCGCGAACCTAACCTTGGTTGCGATTCTCTTGATAGATTTCTAGTTCAAGGTCTTATGAAAAAACTGAAAAGTCACATGAAGCCGTTACACAAACAAAACTGATATATCATTGCGACCCGCACAGAAATCTATTTTAAGACAAACAACAGATGAAAAAGTACTAACCTTTACAACCTCAGGTGACGGCTTTATCCATGTAAATTTTTTTGTAATGATATAACAAATTCTACACAGTTCACACAACACGTAACACAAGTCTTATGTTTTTAACACTTTTTAGTGTAACACGGGTAATTGTCTAAGTTTTTCTTAAAAAAATTAGCACTTTTCACAAAACATCACATGTTACGAACTTCACGACAGCACGATCTTGTGTTGCCATGCCATGTCATGCATGTCTTATAACGCAATGTGTCAATATTCTGTTGACATGACAAGTGACAATTAGTGATGTTCTAGTTGCACACAAAGTTATAGTCGATTACTTATCGATAACTACCAATTTCACAGATAAATCAATCCTATAATTACGATGTTTGTTGTTGTTTCATAAAAAACTGTAGAACTAATTTATATGATATTTTGTAATACACGTAGTTAATTGCCTAGATTACGGTGCGACTAAAGGAGTAGTACGGTAAGACTCATGATCTTTGGGTACTAAAAATTTTCATACCGTATAGCGCTCATTTTATTTTCGGTTTAAAGGTCTTAATTCTGATTAAGACATTATACGTCACTTACATGAAATTGTACTTATTGGGTATTACAATTTGAATTTATTTGTAAGTTACCCGCAAACTACGTTTCAACAAATAAGTGTTGTTGTTGTACCAAGAAATACGTATCGTTATTTCTGTCGTATGTTCAATCGTAAGATTGTAGTAACGAAATGTGTTTTGCGGTCAAATTTATAACTTACATGTGTAGTTAATTATTTATATAACTTTTATTTAAATTTAAAAATTTTGAACGTCTCTTGCTGTAAAACACCATACAAACAACCCTTTTTCGTAAGCTCCGTAGAGCGTTAGATATGAATGCAAGATGCCGAACAATCGTAGAAAGTAGTTTTTATAAACGCAGACGATCGTGCAGACGAACGACTCTGTATGTAGCTCAGCAGAGGGGAACACGTACTGATGACCGAGGCCGATCCTTATATAAAAAATCTTAAACCTTAAAGAGTAGAATTGGTTTCGGGAAATAAAATAAAATCAACAGTCGTTTATACTGTTTATATGTTTGCTTGAGTTACTATCAATATGTCACGTGGATGAAGTTATCGACAAAAACCAGTTCATATAATAAATGCACGTAATTAAATTTTATTTATATTTTATTTTCAGATGGCTGAGGAAAACAGCCCTCAACTTCAATTACGGTCGAAAGTAAAAATATCAAGACAAGCTGTAAATAGACAGTCAATAGTCCAAAGTGCTACAAAAACCGAAAGCAGCAGTTCGGAAAGTTCAGCCGAAAATCAACTAATGTCCGGCAATACATCACGTCAACAATCGACAAATTTAGCAGTTATCACAGAAGAACAAGCTACTCCTAGTGAATCTCACAAGAATCTTTTGCCTCCCAGCCAAACGCCTACAGTGAAAGTAGGCGATTTGGAATGCATTTGCAGAACGTATGATGAGGTAAATAATATTTAATAACTATTCAAGTAGCTAATTTTTTGGTAGTAAATCCACCAAAAACAACTAACAATCTGGAAAAAAATAACAACAAACCCGCCCAAGTGACGCCTGAAAAATTATCTGAATCTCTCTCAAATGTGCTTGAAATGAACTTGTTGAAGGTAAAAAGAGTTATTTTGTATTAAGATAAAAGGTTTAAAAAAGTAACAATATTAATTGAATAGTATTTTTTCTTCAGACATTATTATGAATTCTTATTTCTTTATCACAACCCTTAGAGCATTTAACACGTGAAGTGTTTTACGCACCCTCTAGTACTAAATTGTTTCTGCTGGTTTTTGGGGGGACCACGTAACGTACAGCTCACAAGTAAAGGTCTTTATAAAAGCACACGTAAATAAGAGCTATACACAAACAAAACATGAACAATTTATGCACACAAACTTTTCATGTACCTCGGCAGAGGGGAACGTGCGCAATACCAGTTCCGTATTAAAGTTTCTAAGGTATCGGTTATTACAGCATTTTTTATCAGTATTTCAGACTTGAAAAAGACAGGATTCATCCCGAAGATATTGAAAGAATGTTCAAAGAAAAAGAAGATGGACTTCGCAAAGAATACGAGCAATTGCTAGATAAAGAAGTTGAAGCTATGAATGAACGATTCAATAACATATTAATGTGAGTATGTACAGCAAAATATGTTCACTCGATACCTCAGATTATAAAGTAAAATATATTAGTACTTACTTCTATGTGGAATTTGTTTGATTACAATTTTCAGAAATGAACAAATGAGGGCATCTTTGATGCTTCGTGAGGCTCATAGAGATAGACAAGAAAAAATAAGAGCTTTGCAATCACAGTTGGAATGTAAAAACTTAGCTGCCTTGATGTATGTCATATGCACTGACAGACATCAAAGTAAATTGGAAAAGATGAGGATTATCGAAGGTAAAAAGTATAATCGACTAATCGACTAAAATACCTGAATCGATTACACAGAGTGATTACAACCTTTTCTAGAATTTTTCTAAGCCACCCATCTTAATCACAAAACACGAAATATTTTCCATAAATTTTATTAGGTTCTTAAATTACTATGATTTTAGGATGTTTTGTCCCAAGGGAACCAAAAAGTCCATCTTTAAAGAATCTATCCATCCGTTTCTTTGTCTGAAAACCACTTTATGCAAATGCATGATGCTTTAATAAAACAAAGATTGGGTACACTTTCCCAGCATATTTCTAATACTACTGTAATGACAATAATACTTATTGTATAATCCTGTTAGAAAGAATGGAACTGACTTAAACTTCCAAGTAACTTAACTGTAGGTAGTGTAGTTTGCTAAAAAAACAACAGCCGCTAGCCGGCCTGACGCGGCGCCGCGCGTCACCTGTTGATTTTAATGCGGCAATATGCACTAAGACAATTTGCGTTGTATTGTTCAAAGGCATTGGGAACAAAGCCCCTTCCCGAGTTCTTCAATTAAAATCGTCATAAGTTCATATCGAAAACACTAAACATTAACAACTTCAACCAATTTAATAATAACAATAATAAGTATAAGTTTATTTTAGGTATCAACCCATACTAATCTTACAATAAATCTTAATAATAAACATAAATTAAATTAATAAAATACCCAACATAAAAGAAAGATTACAAATGTCTTAATAGGTAAATCATGTTAAGGCCGCGTTTTTCGAGAAAAGTAAGCATTTAGTGTTATTTCAATCGGGCTCGCAAAATACATGTTATATGCGGATTTTCACTATAACCTGGCCTTAAACAAAGCACCTTACCATTATTTCTATTACTTAGGCATTTATGAAAAGACAGACGAAGCTTATTTAACAAAGTAAAGAAATCAATAACATTGTCTCAGCAAACGTGCCAGTCGCTCTACACCTTTAGCTCAATTTTAAAATATAAGTATTATAGGTTACATACAGATTCGATCCCCGGTCGCGCTCACACATTGTGTGAATAATTACATCGCACTGTGGGCTGGATTTCGACTTTCATAGACACCCGATCAGTAATCTCGAAAGTGGCGATTTTTATGCCTGCATATGTTTTGGTATATCATATACATACCTAAAAATGGTATCATTATAGTACAGACTTATAAACGGCTCGCTGAGAATTTTTTAATGAAAAATTTGTATGGAGCTATCAGAAAAAAATGATATTTCTCCGGTCGTATACATTTGGCCCTAATTCTTTTTTAGGGGGTCAATCTATGAATTATTTGAAATTTTTTGATATATTATACAACACGACCAGAGGTGCGGAACCTAGTTTTTTTTTTAATTTTGATTTTTATTTATTCTACTCAAAACTTTCATAGTATTCAATTTTGCTGTCTACAAATAGCATTATACAATTATTATAAACACGTAATTATATCAGGCTATAATAAAAAAAACATATTTTGGTGACAATTTTTATCTTTATTCTCATTATTTAAAATAATATTATGGCTTCAAAAAACATTTTCAACATTAAATATTAATGGTTTTTATGTATTCTAACAAATTTGCAACTAATTAACTAACTAATGATTAATTTGTATCAATAATAATCGTGTCTCATAGTAACTATAATAATTAACGGCTTAAATCTATTCTGAGGAATTTGCAGATAATTTACTAATTACATATAATTTTTATCAATAATAACAGTGTAACTATATTAATTAACGGTTTAAATCTATTCTGAGAAATTTACAGACTATTTACTAATTACAAATATTTTTAACAATAATAACCGTGTCTCATAGTAACTCCAATAATCTGCTTAGACAATTACAAGGGAATACATTTATCAATGTAAAATGGAGAGTATTGTTACAAACTTAGATTTATTTGTGCTATTAAAAGGTGCGAACAAAATTACTATCAGTTTTTGTTTGAGTCAGTTTTATCACGACTGGACTGTAGTTTATCCGATGAAGATAGTGTGACTTTTCGGGAATTTTGCCGAAAATTTGTTAGAGCAGTCAACAAACGCTGGTGTTCAGCAGGTCGGAATGTGGACATATTTCGTAAGAAGTATGAAAGTTGGCTGCAAACGAATGTTGACTGGCCTAGCTGCATGCTAAGCCAAGTGCAAGGACCTTCAGAAGCTTCAGTTTATGAAGCCGAACCATCTGCATCAACATCTTCAGTTGGCACTATGACCAAAAGGAAGCAACTTCGGAAGCCTTTCGAGGATTTAGGAACAAAGCAGAAAAAAAGAAGAAGTGGTGAATTAGACGGGGAATGCAGTGAATTAGTGTTCGCAGCAGTATCAAAATTGAAGGCAAACGGAAAGGAAAATATGGCAGCTGTTATTGCCTACATGTTGAAAAATCCCGAGTCAATTAGCAAATTCCAAAAAGACGTAATGATAAAACAAGCAGTCACCAAAAAAAAAATTACACCTTTGAAGGCTCTTGGTTTATTGCTATCTTAGGAAGTTGTCAAAATGGCAATACATAACATTGAGAGAGGCAGCGATACGTGAAGGTATTCATGATTTATACCCATCATACTACCAACTACAGAAAGAGAAGAAAGAGTGTTATCCACCGCAGAACTCTATGACAGTTACTGAGTCTTCGGCCAGAATTAGTCTTCAAAGTTTACTTGACGTTACTTCCAAAAGAGTATTAAAATCTCTATCAGAAGATTTACAAGGAAAAAATATGATTCTGTTTTCGAAATGGGGTTGTGATGGTGCATCGAGCCAAAACAGATACAAACAAAAGTTCTGCAAACGATGATTCTACCATTTTTATGACGTCTTTAGTGCCCATGAAAATTATGTGTGAGGAAGAGACTGTTTGGGAAAATCCAAAACCTTGTTCACCAGTATTTTGTCGTCCTGTGAGTTTTCAATTTGTAAAAGAAAGTGAGGCAGTGGTGAAGGCCGAAATAACTAAAATAAATGAAGAAATATCAGCTCTTCGACCAACCAAATGCAAAAGCAATAACATAAACCACGAGCTTGTGATGACAATGGTTGATGCCAAGATTTGCTCTTATCTTTCAGAAGCGAAGTCTAATGCAGCATGCTATATTTGATTAGCGAAACCGACCGAGATGAACAACTTGGAAGCAGTCGTAGAAAAAGTAACTTCACCTGAGATGTTGAAGTTCGGATTATCTTCACTGCATGCACGCATAAATGTAATGGAATGTTTATTGCATATTTCATACAGACTTGACATCAAAAAATGGTCTGTAAAAGGAACAGAAGATCAAACTATAAGAGATGCAAGAAAGAAGATGATTCAAGATCGTTTTAAAAATGAACTCGG
The DNA here is from genome assembly GCA_936450015.1 of Meganola albula. Classification (NCBI taxonomy): domain Eukaryota; kingdom Metazoa; phylum Arthropoda; class Insecta; order Lepidoptera; family Nolidae; genus Meganola; species Meganola albula. The sequence continues at coordinate 2,215,302 of OW388165.1, read as the reverse complement.
CTTACTTATCGATATAGTGAAGCAAGGCCATGGTACCACCAATGACGGTAACACAGGAAGAAGGTTTTTTGAAGATCCAGTGAAAACTGCTGATATAACAGGACTCGATGCGGAGCTGATTCACAGGTTTGCTGTTATTCTACAAGCGGTAACTTCCGGTGAGCATGTGGATATCTTGAAATTCAAAGAATATGCCCACAAAACTGCTGAGAGGTACGTTTCTTTATACAATTGGTACTACATGTCTGCAACTGTGCACAAACTGTTACTTCATGGAGCTGATATCATTGCTTGTAATGCGATAGTACCAATTGGGAACCTTTCTGAAGAAGCCTCTGAAGCCCGCAACAAAGACTTCCGAAAATTTAGAGAGCATAACTCCCGCAAGAAGAGTAGAGTGAGTTCCAATGAAGATATTTTAAATTTTCTTCTTCTTTCTTCTGATCCACTCATTTCTTCACTGAGACCCATTTTTGATGCAAAGAAGAAAAAAACTTTCTTCAGTGACACTCTTGGTCTACTCAAGCTTCAAGAACCCGAGTTTGAATTCATTGACGTTTCTCAGTTAACATCTGACTCTGAAATGGATTCTGATTCGGACTCTGAATAATTTCAGATTAAGTTTTTAAATTAGTTTTTAAAGGTTTTTATTTAATTTGTTTGTATTTGATAATTATTTTTATGAGGCACTGTCATTATTGATAAAAGTTATACATATATTACTTAATTATTAGGAAATTTGTTAGAACACATAAAAATCATTGATATTTAATGTTGAAAATGTTTTTTGAAGCCATAATATTATTATAAATATTAAGAATAAAGATAAATAATTGTCACCAATATATTTTTTTTTATTATAGCCTGATATAATTACGTGTTTATAATAATTGTATAATGCTATTTGTAGACAGCAAAATTGAATACTATTAAAGTTTTGAGTAGAATAAATAAAAATCAAAATTAAAAAAAAAACTAGGTTTCGCACCTCTGGTCGTGTTGTATAATATATCAAAAAATTTCAAATAATTCATAGATTGACCCCCTAAAAAAGAATTAGGGCCAAATGTATACGACCGGAGAAATATCATTTTTTTCTGATAGCTCCATACAAATTTTTCATTAAAAAATTCTCAGCGAGCCGTTTATAAGTCTGTACTATAATGATACAATTTTTAGGTATGTATATGATATACCAAAACATATGCAGGCATAAAAATCGCCACTTTCGAGATTACTGATCGGGTGTCTATGAAAGTCGAAATCCAGCCCACAGTGCATCGCCGCTGTTCAATATCGAAAAGGGAAAACATCGTAAGGAAGCCGGTATCTTTAAAGATCCTTGCCCAACTGTGGGACATTGAAGAGCTACCCAGGCACTGTAGCGCCCCGCGCGTCCGGCTGGCAGGCCGTTCATTTCACCGCTCCAACTACTGTATATGGTAACTGAGGCTCGAAACTGGAACACCAGACGTGGCGGTCGTACCACGCGCCAATAACTTGACCTGCCCAATTCTATTTTTATACCACTACTATAGATAGACCGTTTAACTCGCGTATCGCCATCTGAGGTACAAAGTCATTAAACATTAATCAAATCTCTGTAAGAACTATTTAACCACAGATAAAAGTAATGTAAGACTATTCGTCACTAATATCCATATCGCTTGAATCATCATCACTGTCTGTGCAGCTTGAGGAGTTAGAATCTTGGCGATAGGCGAGTTAAACGGTCTATCTATAGCGCACCCGAGAGACGTTGTCCTGCATGATATATTATTGCCATCTTCCGCGCTAATTTTTAAATCAACCATCCGGCGCCAGCCAAACGCATACAAAAAAGTCATTCAAATCTATCTATAGTTTTAGAGGAGGTCAGTTACATACACACGTACATTTGAATAATTACAAATACTTATTATTTATTGTTAATTAATTAATTGTTTAAATAATTTTGCTAATTTAATTTCTACAAAATTGGATGAAAATCCGGTAAATACATTATTTGATTTCATTTCGTTTATGTCAGAATACACGAACTACATCCGTGAACTGCAAGGCATCCTGACAGAAGGGCAGAACCTTATCCTCCACTTATCTCGTGGGTACAAGACCGCAGCGCGCGTTGACCACGAGTGGAGGGAGAAAATGAAGAAGATTATTGGCGAAGTGAGTAACAGAAGTTATTATGATAATAAGCCCGTAAGGAAACTTGTGACAAGCTGTTAAGGCGTAAGGACCATACAGACTCGAGTGCTCCAGGGAGAAGGTCCTCTCTTCCACCTCCAGCTTGCCTTTACTGGCTCGCTGGAGCGAATTCTGACAGGGGACAGATCACCCACTTCATGCTTGCCTTCATTGACCGGCTTGAGTGGAGTCGTGAGAGTAGAGATGCTCTGAGGAGGAAGGGTCCCGTGAGAGGCTAGTGGGGACATGAGGCTGGACTCTTAGGGGCCAATGAACGGGTTAAATGCCCTGGGATACGGCTCCACTCCTCTATATAGCCCCTCAGAATATGTTGCCCCTTGTAGCTTCTTTTAGCGGTCATACAGGGTCCCATTTATTGAGTAGACGAGTCACCCCCTGCCATTTTTTCCGTGTTTATTTGCATTGGTCAGGCAGGGGCCATAGTCCTAGTTACCTAATCCATTAGCACCCATAGTCCTGCTCTAACCGGGGATTGTCCTTGTGTGTGTTCACTTTTTCACGCAAAAACTACTCAACGGAATTGGATGAAATTTTGCCACAGAGATAGATTATGGTCTGGATTAACACATATACTACTTTTATCCCATTATGTACCTACCACGCTGGCGAAGCCGTGGGAGGAGACTAGTTACAATTATAATGCACTTGTGGCGTCACATACCTCACGCCACTCAAGAGACATGACGTCATAGCAATCCTGAATCGCACAAGCAAAGTTTCACCGACGATTAGCATATATACAACTTCCCGACAAGAACATTCGGAGGGAGTAGGTACCAATTAGGCTACTGACAAACCAATCACATACTCCCACAGTTCTTGGCTTACATCCAGCACTTCAGCGGAGGTACACCAGAGGAAACACAGTTCTACTTCGATCTTGAGAACCTGATGAAGACCAAGTCTCCTATACTAGACGATCCTTGTGAAGACCCATGTCAAGAGGAGGATGTTCAGGAAGAACAGAAACCAGTTCGTAAGTACCACCTTAAACTTACTTCAACCCTTTTTGGTGTCCCACAGCTGGGCATGGCTTTTCTCTCGACTATCTTGCTAGTTGAGAGAGTTTAGGCCTTAATCCCTACACGGTGGCCAAGTGCTGGTTGCCGGTTTCCTCACCATGTTTTCCTTCCGATATCGAGCAGAGCCGATGAAACATGCACACAAAAACGTGTAATTAAAATTTCAAAGGCGAGATTGACACCGCTTCGCCACCGAAACTCACCTTGCTGCGTCAATTGATTACGTGAGGCGTTTTTGGTCTGTCTGTCTATCTTTATACAAGTTTGTTGCCACGTAGCGCCTTAACGGATGGCACAATTTGTTGCGGTTCTTTTTATTCGAAAGCTAAAGTGATTAAGATTGTTTTAGGTAAATAAAAACTACGTTGCAGGTTATTAAATTCTTATTTTATTTTGATTGAGTTATTTTGGGTAAGCGTGATCGCTTCATAACCGCGAGGTACCGGGTTTGTTTCCCGTATCGTGCAATAAGACTTCTAATATACTTAAAGAATCTTAGTTGCAGCGCGAAGTTTGGAATCTTGTGCTTATGAACGCCAATAGGCTCGCCCCTATGATGTCTGTGCTCGTCCCCTATTCCATCAGGGACCTAACCATAGCCAGCGAAAAGCCTACACCATGATTTTATTTGAATATTCTGGGACACACACGGTCATCTGGTCCCAAGCTAAGCAGAGCTTGTGTTATGGAAACCAGATAACTGGTATATACTATACATATTATACTTTTCTTTTGTAAATATATACATAACAGATATTTACACCCAGACTCGACACAGACATGTTCATCACACAAAAGTTTGCCTCGGGCGGGAATCGAACCCACGACCTGCGGCGTGGAAAGCAAGTAACTTACCGACTACGCCACCGGCCCATCGATTTAATCTTATACTATGTTTTGTAGCCGAAAAGAAGGAATGGTACGAAATGATGGGAGATGATTGTCGCCCATTCGTAATGTTTGGGGACATAGGAGATTTCAAACCGCCGCAGCGGAGGAAAGTGCTCGCAGACATTAAGGCTACTAAGACAGCGCCTCAGAAGTGGAACGAATACGGTGAGACTAAGGGCGTATACAGATAAGCTAGTATTCAGGGTGTCGCGGTTGTGTCACTTGGGGTTCCTGTGACACCAAGTTGCGCGAAGGAACACCCGGGGGGTTTAGTTTGAGTAACCAGCTGGAGTCCCATATACACCCTGTCCTGTATGTATAGATATTGGAGAACCGAATGTTAATGGGGGCTGAGTCACCTTCGTCCGTGGATGTACACCTTTAATTGATTCCCCACACGTGGTCCCCGGGTGATGCAAATCAGGTGACACTCAACTGGTGGTAGGGTTCGGCAGTGGTTAGTGACCACCCACCAGACAAAGCCGCACCGCCAGCGGCCTTGCCGTGTTCCCGTGCGATGTCTGGTGACACCATGCAGAGAGGGTGGGACGGAATAAGGAGGCTCATTTCACTGCCACCTTCTCGCCGATAATCATTCGTAATCACGAGTGAATCGGTATACTGGGCTAGAGCGATTCACCATTAGAATCAGGCAAGTTGTAGTCAAGCGCCAACCTTTTTTTTTTTTTTTTGTTTCCGCTGTGGGAATGCATTTACGCACTGTCCCGCCCCTAGGGGAAGGCGGGGGTGTGTGAGACTCGTGGCACCGAGAAGCGGTGCCCCCCCGACCGCGATGTTGCTTTATGCAACACCGCGGGCGGGGGCAATACTCACTAAACCCACAGCGCTCCGTCTTTCACCTTGGTGAACATGAACCGCAGAAACAGCCGCCACTTATTCCGTGACGGCTGCGTCGACGGCGCATGTGCACCCAGCAGGGCCGCGGGAACCACGATGTGACACTACCGCGACCCAGTCAAGCGTCAGCCTATAAAATAATTAAAAAAATGAATAATTAGTTTTTGATTTCGGCTGTATAACCGCTATTGATAACTTACTATTTATTTTTATGATGCATAACGACCATCGTCACGCTGGTATCATTAGTTAGCGAAAACATTATTACCTACTGCTTACCTTTTTATAGGAGCAGTTTTGTTTTAGCTTATTCTTGGTAGATAATGTCACTGTTCTAAAACTAATACGAACGTTTTAATATATTTTCGTGAGGGTGAGATTGATAAATAGCGATGCGAAATCATATATTGGCATGTTACTGCATGCTACACAGTGCTTTGCCATTCTATTATGTTCTGGCCTTTGTCGTTGTGCTACGTCATGCCATGTACGCCGTACGCCATGCTGCGCCTACGCAACAATATGTTATATTAATTTATTTCCAGTCTTCAAAGACATGTGCTTGAAGCGGTTCTGTTCCAACCACGGGCTGATCAAAGACTCTTACGTGAAGAAGATGCCTTCACCGAGCAAGTGGAGCTGCCAGGAAGTGCAAACAGAGAAGATGGACCACGTTCCACCCTCGGGTGGATCGAGACTGGTAATTGGTTTTAGTCGAAATTAGCACCCGCCCGCTGCTTTGTCCGTGTGGTATTAGGTAGCTTATAATAACAAAGAAGCAAAAAAAGAAGCCAAAAGAAAAGGTAGCCTATTCCATACAATAATCTATCTTTGTGCCAAATTTGTTCCAATTCCGGCCAGTAGTTTTTGCGTAAAATAGTTGTTTTTTTTTGCTGATGACCTAACCCAATCGGCCGGAAGGGCCTCTATTGGTTCACCGGACTTTTTTGGTGAGCCATCCGAGGACGGTCGAACCGATGCGTGAAAGAGTAACCAACATACACTCATCTACACATTCACTCCCCCCCAGTCGGGCTACCTGTGGAGCAAAGTCCTGCTGCTCGCATTAGGAAATATCATTATTATTAAAGAACCAGCATTTAAGTTAGCCTATACATATTTTATGTCTAAAGCTCATTACTTTGTTTACAGTCCCTTACCAGTCGCCAGAACAGAGCCTGGAGTGTTGATATTCGTGGACAAATGGGATCCTTATTGAAGATCATGTAAGTGGTACCTACTCTGTCTTTCAAAAAATCTAAAACAATGCTGCTGGCCTTGCCAATCTACTTCTTTACTAACTTTGGACTTAGTTCATAAGGGAAATAACCAAAATGCACATAGTTAAATACTAACCCCCGTATTCATAAACGTGTTATAGCTAAAATAGGTTTATAATACGTTTGTCTTTGTCTGTCATCTTGATATTTATACTAGTAAGAAAGAGACAAAGTCCATTTAAGAGAGTCTTATAAGATTTTTATAAATAAGACCGTAAATGCTTGGGGTTTCTTTGAAGGAATACAATCCTTCAAAGAAACCCCAAGCATGCTGAAGCAGTGGGCTGGCCAGTGGCCATAACTGACGAAGAGCCGATAACTGCTGGGGTAAGCGAGTTCTTCCTTTCAAAATGCGTCTTGGCTAGCGTAGTGTATGACAAACTACAGGCTGGTGAGTGAGTGAGTGACGATTTGGGGTAAGCTGGCAGTAATTACATGTGGCTACCTGAAGACAGGGTAATAGGGAGGCCTATGTCGAGCAGCGTACATATAGCCACCTAAACAGCGTCTAATCAGATGCTGATACTTCCCGAAAGGTTTTTGTTGATCAAATTGTCATGAATGTTGGTTGTATGTAGATCGTCGATCAACCCGCCGCAAATAACACCAAAGACGAACCTTCTTGGCGCCAGAGACTCTATAGAAATTAGTTCTGCTACCAAATTGGTGAGTTGGTATTATCTAATTAATACCTCCAGCTTTCAGCATCGTTTTTAGTAAGACTAGTTTTCAAACAGTGTGTTGCCAGTGAAGACAATAATATGAAACCGTATATGGTCTTTCACGATTGTTCTTTTAAATAGACTCAAGGTCACTTAGATGGCTACAAAAAGAGCTATGCTCGGAGTTACTTGATGCAATAAGATCCAAAATAAGGAAGTCCACAGAATAGCCTTTTTACGCGATAATAACTCGAAATAACATAAAGAATCTACAAGAAGAACAAAATTATCTAACATATTGGTCTGAGTCCGCAAGTTGAAGTACCAATAGGCAAGTTACGTTGCTGGTTAAACCAATAATCTTTGAGTAATCACATCTATCCAGAATTGCACACGTAACTTCTTTTGTAATCAACATAATACTTTCCATTAGGGTCTATTTTGAACGGAAATGTACAAATTTTACTGTAATTTTACATTTTTTTGTAGTGCCCTTAATTTATCCGGTACAAGTGGATCCTCAATCCTCTATGTGTGAACTGAGGGTCCAACTATAAAGCCCATTACTTTAATATTTGATTTTCACAAAATCTGGTTATAACTTTCACAATTCTTTGGAAATGTTCACTAAATCCTGATCATGTTTTTAAAGAATTCTGAGAAAGTGGCTCTCAGAGCACACGCACATCTAGGTTTTTGCGATGTTCGATGTTTGATTTTGATTTCAGTGCGATTTTAAAACTTAGGTTGCCTTTATTTCAGCGTGACAGAATTTCCCACAGCTCAAGAGATGAAAAGGATAAAGACGTGGTCCTCAGTATTGGAAGAAGACGCGTATGTCCTACATAGTATTAATTAATATACTAGGACCACAGATAATTCTGTGGTCCTACTCACACTGAACAGATAGGGACCTACTAGGCACGCTGCGCCACTTTTTCAAAAATTGTAATAAAATTGTTATCAATATTTATCATAACGGGCAATTAACGCCTTCTTTTAATTTAGTTTTACGTTTCGACACGAGTTTCACCATCAGTCGCAACCGGAAGCAAAAGAGCTCCGTTGCTCCGTTAGTTATCCAACAGTAGGCGGGGTGGCTGTATCAAAGTTTGTGTTCGAACAATATGGAGTGGTAAGACGTAATTTAGGCGAGCGAGGGGCAGCTATGCAGCGTCTACCTACAGGTATCTGATCGGTGCCTACTTATTATGATATTATGATTAAGACACTACGTGATAATTGGGGAAAAATATAATTTATTACTGCTTACACAGATAATTGGCTAAATCTATTTTGTTTAATTATACAAACTCTCTTTTGTCGCATTTACTGGCAGTTAATCACTATCCAAGAGCAGCAGTGTCACAGCGGTATCGGCCTTGCATTTGAAATATAAGGTGGCGGGTTTACGCACCTTTGTGTGAAGTTTCATCGCCACTGCATAATATCGGTAAAGGAAAACATCATGAGGAATCTGACATGTTTAAGAACTAACCATTCAAGGGCATGTGACATCCACCAACCCGCACTTACCTAACCAGCGTGTATGGATTAAGGCCTGAACTCTTTCAACTCGAAAGATAGTTTAGAAAAGACCCGTGCCTAGCAGTGGGACACTAAAAATGGTTGAAGTTGAATCACTATCCAACGCGAAGACGTCGCGGAAGACCCTGACGAAGATAGGGGGATGAACTGCATGGGTTCTTAAATAGTTGAATGGAAGTGGCTCACGATTGTGATGTCTGGAGGCATGGAAAGGCCTTTGCCCAGCAAGAAGATGATCAGGGCTAATTATAAAACAGTTTTTATTTCATGTTCTTGTAATATTCTCGTACCTAAATAAAACAATTAAAATCTTTCTGGTGTTCATAAAAATCTTGTTTGCAGACTTCACTGTTTCAAAAGTATGGTGAGGATGGTTCGACACCGTTTGAAAGGTATAGTATCTCAAAATTATTTACTGTAAAGGCACGTGAATTAATAACTGTACAGAATAAATATTAAAATAATAATAATAATATTCTGGGACATTAACACACACGGTCATCTGGTCCCAAGCTAAGCAGAGCTTGTGTTATGGAAACCAGATAACTGGTATATACTATACATATAATACTTTTCTTTTGTAAATATATACTTATAACTCATAATAGATATTTACACCCAGACTCGACACAAACACAAATGTTTGTCACTAATGTTTGTCTCGGGTGGGAATCAAACCCACGACCTGCGGCGTGAAAAGCAAGTATCTTACCGACCACGCCATACAAACGTTGTGCGAGATTTCACTACTACACGCGCAGCTATGTGTGCGTGAGATGTCAGTGACACGGCGCGGCGAGTGTGCACCGACGCTCGCTCGAGGACAAACCCGACAAACCGGTTTGATCCAGCCGCGAGCGACCTTACTGAGCGTTAGCACTGCACAACAAAACATAATACAAGCACAGTCTTATCTCTTTCTACTCATCCCTGAGTGATAGAGATAGACAGAGCTTGCAACATGTTTTCTTGTGAATGTCTTGCCAGTGGAAACTAGGAGTAAGTTTTGGCACATATGGTTTCTTGTGCCAGCCGACAAAGATACGAGCGAAGAGAAGAATTAGGTTTCCCTGTTGTGTGGTAAAAAAGAGAGGTGTTGTTATTTCACGTTTCGTTCCCCTTGCCTTTTTCCCATTTCTATTGGGGTCGGCTCCCAGTCTTACCTGATGCGGCTAGCTACCGGAATAATACGAGCGACTGCCATTAGACCTCGAAACCCGTAGGCAACCGAGATGGATAGATCAGGTGTCAGATTATATTAGGCTTCTGAGTCTGACTACATGTAACGATTGTCACAGGTGTGTTAAATGACAACCGGGACCGACGCGATGGCTTAACGTACTCTCCGAAGCATGGAGGTATCCCTCAAACAACCAGACACGAATTACGTGAGCGGCGGACGGAGGGAACAGATAGGAAACTAGAATTATTTAAAATGTTACTATACTAATTAAAACTAACATTGTAAGATCTTAAACCTATCTAACCTAGGTGCGAATGGGTTCGAAGTTGGAATCACACTGCCCAACTTAATTATTAACTTAAAATTACTTTACAAGTACTGTACAACTGGGGCTATCTAGGTCACATGTCGTAAAAGTCTAGTCAGCAAATCATTTCTGGCACGAGGCAGGCCATCGATGTCGCAATTGATGACTCGAACCTCGTGACGGGCTGCAACTCGCGCTGTGGGATGTAGCCGTATGTAACACACGGAAACAAAACTTTGTTGTTACACAAAGACTATCCGGGGCGGGAATCGAACCCGCGACCTCCCGAGCAAAGTAGCCCAATCGGACGGCTTACACCACTCGACTACCAAAGTCCTAAATACCTATTATATAGATACACAGGTAAAATTTATAATGCAACTTTTTCGCTGAAACCCTACCCTACTGCTTTCTATGTATTGCTGTGAAATTTCTGTACCTTTCTGTACCTTTCTAAGCTGGCGACACGTCGCGCGTCGTCGTCTGCTTCCTGTCGTCCGTCGACCCAAAGTAATATATAATCTTTTTAAAAAAAATCAATTGCTGTTCGTTAGTCTCGCTAAAACTCGAGAACGGTTGAACAGATTTATCTTATCTTAGTCTGGAAATGTTCGTGGAGGTCTAGTGAAGGTTTAAAAGGTGAGAAAACTTCGAATAATTGAACAGTTGTAGTATTTACCACCTATCTGTAAAATTATGGATACATTAAAAACATTAAGTATTGAGAATTGAAGTTTATCTGAATAATATAAAATACAATTTACACTCCTCAGCTCCGTCGGATCTAAAATGAAGAATGAAGACCGTACAGAGGACTTCAGTCAGATTCGGGACGACCCATATTCTCTTGGGTAAATATTATTTACTTGCCTCTGCATGACTTAATTTTTATACCACCAAATTGGCAATGTAGCTCATGGACGCTAAGAACACTAGAGGCATTACAGATGCGGACCGAGCAACGTAATTCTACCCGTCTAGAACAATAGAAACCTCATTAGTTACCAAATTATTTTTTTTAAATACTAAAGACCCTGACATATTTAAAAAAAATATCAAAATTGGTCTATCAATACACGCGTCATACTTATTACACCAGTCTTTTTTTTCGGCGGTTTAAAACCTTTGCAGTATGTATGCAGTATGTACTGGACTCCACGACACAGGGAATCCTAGTGTGGGGTCCAGAGAAACTGTACCAACTTGTTTGTAGCCATAACTTGTAATCTTCACTCATTGTTGTCTTTGTATTGTTTCATTAAATAAAATTTATTATTATTATTATTATTATTATTAGTATAAATGCAAAAGAAACTGAACCTGAAACTGAACCGGTTTGGATGAACTTTTGTATGGAGATTGTTTGAGATCTAGGGAAGGATATCCGACTTGCAAAATGACGTGGCGCAATAACATACTCACGAGGAAAAAAATTAAAATTAAATTAATAAATTTTTTTATTTTTTTTTAGGGCAGAGATATTTTAAATATGACTGCTACTGCACTATCCACCTCTATAAAAATAAAAAAATAAAATAAAATGTTATTTATTTCAGGCTGTCATAATAAAATTGTTTTTTTTTTATTTTTTATTATCGTTCAGGGATGAGTAAAAAGAGAACAGTGCTTGACATAATATTTTGTGATGTAAACTCAAAGTTAACTTGACTATGATATTAACTTGAATTTGTTTACAGTAATCACCACAACGACAGTTTACACATCCTGCAGCCAAGAGTACCAGAAAAAGACCACAAGCTTAATTATGAGAGGGTAAGTAAAACATTTGGTAGTTATTGTCGTTAATTTGTTAAAATGTTGGTAGGTAATAATAATAATAATCTAATCTTAGTTTTACTCACAGCGTATGCGAGTCCCATCGTATCATAAACAATTATGACTAGTTATTAATTATTTACTAAACAGTTATCAGACAGACAGCGGGGTCGCCCATTAAGAAGGTGGGAAGACGATTTCCGCCTAACATTGGGACCTTACTGGACCAGAGTTGCAACCGATAGAGTGCAGTGGAAGCAGTTGGAGGAGGCCTATGTCAAAAGACACACCGAACTGAGGGACATCCTATAAATAAAATATCAGGCCAAATCGACTATTACCAGTTCGGAAACACGGGCTATTATTATTAACAGATAACTGACTACAAACATGAGCCGTGAATTTGAATAGTCTTTGCATAGGTACTGTTGAGGTACTGTTGGTTCCTACTGTTGAGTTAGGACAACATTTTATGTAAATCAACTTATTGTCTTAGATTTACGCGAATATCTAATAAAAATAAAACTACTTTTTAACGGATTTTATCGCGGTTTATTTTAGATTTTAGATCCCGACGTTTCAGTCTTTTCAGACTTCATGTTCACGGGTTGACTGAAGTATTTAACGTTCAAAAATATTAATCACAATTATTATGAATTATTGCGTTCCGATTTAAGCAAACTGAGCTCACAGTGTCTTGAATTCTGAATTGATTTTAACAGAGAAAATGTTTGGAATATACCACCAGCTTGGGACCCAGTGCTTAATTTACTTGTACCAAAACCCAAGCAAAATCAACACCCTGCTGATCGTCAGCCCACCTAGTCTGAGGGCGTCCTACGCTACGTTTGCCAAATGTTGTGGTCTCCGTTCAAGAACTGCATCTTTTACACTTAAAGAAATACATCCTTGAGCCACTACAGAATCGTTACAGCCCCATCAACAACCTGAACTGTTTTCTGTGAACCAGGTGTGTCCTATGGAGAAATGCCAGCGCATGCAGATGGATTCATTCATCAGGAATCTGCCGCCGTACATGAGAGCGAACCCGTTCACACACTTTGAGCAGACGTTTGAACAATACGAAGTTTGTTCGCCAGGTTTGTTTTCTTAACTTCTACGAAGATAGCACACGTAGACTTATGCGTTGTCTTTCACTATAAGGAACTGACTTATCTAACCTCATTCCTTAAAAGGAACACGTTCCGCAGTTCCTTTCGCTCCTAAGATCAGTTTCAGTGAGTGAAATCGTAACGAAAATACCACACAGTAGAACAACAGTCGAAGTAGGAGTGATTGCGAGATATTTTCGGCGGCAGTGAGGTTCACTGAGTGAATTTGGAACTGCGCAATGAAAATACCGCGCAGTAGCGATAGAGTTCATTTCGTTCACTGTCGGTGAGCAGTTCCTCGGAACGAATCATTCAAGAGTTAGGTACTCTAGTTTACGTATGTACATAATATAGGTAAGTGCTATTTAACCTAAATCTGAGCATACAGCCCACCAGGGCTCCGATTCTCGCCGTTTTACATTTTTTTTAAGACATTTATTTCTAATAGACATTTTTCGAACAAAATTGGCGATTTTTTTTTCAATGACATTCGCCATTTTATTTTCGACGTTTATCTGTAAAAAAAAATGTCTGAAGTGCAAGAAACGGGGTCAAGACCTAGTTCCAGCGGCTTAACCGGGCATCTCGACAGAATTTGAGTGGTTGGTTTATCGTGTCTTTACCAGGATGATGAGTGATGACTAACTAAACGTGGAACACTTTTTTATGGCGGTTGTATCGCCAGCTTTGTTAAGGCCCCATACGTAATAGGGGGCGAGTCTATTCCCGGTCATCTGGCACAAATCCAAACTTCGAGTTACTGCTAAGTTTCTTTGTACATACTATTAGATAAGTCTATCGGTTCAACCCGGGATCCAAACCCCGGAACTTTGCGATTATTAAGCAAATGCGCTTGCCCCTTTTCCACCGAGGCAGTGGCCGAGGTACTTCACGAAACAATTTTTTGTAGAGCAACTAGAGATTCTTCAACAACGCTTAGAAAACAAGAAGTCTAAAGAAGACTTGGAGCTGTCTACTACCACATCGATCCTGGGCGAGTGGACTTCCGACGGAGTAGGTGTCCAGACCTCGGAGATGGACCTGTCCATGCCTCCGTGTACTTGCGCCGTGCCCTCTCCTACACCTGCATCTAGCAATTACATCTTCAACTGTATGTACCTACTTCAAGTCAAATTTTCCTTGTTCTTTCCTTCTTTATTTTTTAATTAATATTATTATTACTGTAGGTACTTTAATTATGGCCTCTGCAGAAATAATTCTGCAATTTTGCCAAGTAAAAATAAGTATACAAGCTTTTAAAAGGTTATCTACGCCATTTTCTAAAAATCCTTGAGAAATTGAGTGAAAATTTTTATTTGAAAATTATTTTTGACGTGTTGCCTGTTGCCGCATTTTCATCTCCGTAGAACGTTACTCCATCTGATTAGAAACCTTATAGAAACAATTCCGATTTCCGACCCACCCTCTTAAATGGTGTCACCAGACATCGCACTGGAACATGGCAAAGCCATTGGCGGTGCGGCTTTGTCTGGTGGGTGGTTACTAACTATGGCCACCACAGCGTATCAGTTAATAACCAGTAAACATAATTACCAGTTGACTGTCACCTGATTTGCACCACCCTAAGACCACGTATGGGGATTCAGATAAAAACTGGTGAAAAAGCCCTTTATTCATGAAAATTTTGTGTCACGAGACGCCAATTATTTGGTGGTTTGTTCTAAATTCCATCATGTCTTTCAGTCCAAGACTTGTACCCGGTTAAACAGACCCTGGATGAGATCGAGAAGGAGTGCCTCTACGACGACAATGTTGAGTTCAACCGGTTCCAAGTTATTGGACAGGATAACAACCAACTTACTGCGTAAGAAATTTTGAAGGCTATATTATTTTCCGACTTTTTTACCTTCCAGTTAGCTAATTATATTTAAAGTAAATTTTTAGATTTTTCAAATGTAATTTAATAACCAACGTTATTATAAATATTCTAGTGTATAACTATAAAAGAAAAGAGTGCTGTTACTTTTCTAAGAAAAGTAAAAGCACTTTTAGTGCTGGCACCGATTCACCAAAGATTTTTGGAAAAATCTGAGAATTTATGACATGGCAAATAACAGCAAGCTATTCGATTCCAGGAAAGAGGAGCGTAAAGAAGAATTCACACAGAACAGATATAGAAACATACAAAGGATATTGAAACAACATCCGAGTCTATTAGACATCTTCCAGGCGAACACACGGTGAAAACTAATGCTACAGAACTCGCAGTGTACGAATATGTTTACAAAGAAGTTTACGTCAAATATTTGTTCCCAGATTTTAAGAAAATTTCTGACGAATACCCGGTTTCTATATCAGTAAAACCACTTAATTTAGCATCGACTACCATTTTGTACCAACCGAAGGCAAAACTGCTTTTAGAAAAAAAATCAGGAACGCTAGAATAATGTCTGGTGCCTCGTTCGAAGTTTCGAAAATTAACCGATCGTTGATTATTGGAAATTGGGTATTTGTCAATTCACAAGCTTCTTTAATTTGCCTATTTGTAGGTCAAATCTTGATAGCACAATTAGAGCCACTTCCTAAAGTTTGGACCTTACAGATTTTTGGATAACAGCATTTGAATTTGAAACAAGGGTTTTACAGACTAAAATGTGATCAGTAATTAATGTTCTACAAGTTATCAATCATGATCATTAGCATACTATACCACAATCTAGTACAATTGTAAATTATAACGCTGATAAAGATACTGGTGATGTTAAAACAAACGTTTTGTGTATACCTTTATTTCTAAATCATAAGTAACAAACACTAAAACCTAATAAAAACATTGAAAATAACCAATAAGTTTAATTAACACCTAATCATAAATTACCTAGACAAATAATAGGGAACATTGAATTTTATATGTTACATGATCAAGCAAACAGAGTAGTTATACAACAAATTGTATAGAAAATATATCTTTATTGGAAATAATGACAAAGCGACGAGACGATAAAGCATTGTCAAAAAAAATACCAAAAATTTAGAATTTGATCCAAAGATATTCTGTGAGCTAATAAAAAACGGAAAAATTGGTAAGAATAGTTAAAATAGGGATAAAAATATGATTCCTTGTATATTTTACAGACAACCTACGAGTATTGAATAATTATCACATTCTCAATTTTATAAAATCGGAAGTAACTACAAATCGTCCGTAACACGAAATTTTTTTGATCAAATAGCCACGTATTCAAAAGCCGCATCCCTAATAGTTTTAATATCTTGTCCATTAGCTTTGCTGTTTATATCCTTTATCTCTCTCTGTATAGACGCTTCTATGGTCATAATATTATTATTAACATCATCATCCTGTAAATTATCATTAAAATCTTCAAAATCATGATACACCGACCGCTTTTCTTCAGTTTCAAATACATTCGACCTAATTATATTAACTTCGATCTCTGATTCATAATTATATTCTGTCAGACTAGGTTTAGAAATGGTCCTGAAAGAGTCTTTAGCAACAGGTATTTTCGATTCTTCAATTTTATTTCTGGATTCAGTCTTAGTTAATCCCGCATAAGAAGCAGATTTGACTACTTCTTCAGGGGCCTTAAATTCTATATTTTTGGATGGTGCTTTGACTATTAAGACTTCATTGGTTATTTTAGGACTAGGTGGATTTTCAAAAGGCACTGAAAGAGTATTAACTGTTACTTCTGCTTCTTTACGTCGTGCTTGTTTCCTTTCTAGTTGGCTCTGTAGTTCATCTATTCTCACTTCTTTTAGGGAAAGAAGACTGTCTAAATGTTCCACCTGTTTAAAGAGATTGTCAACTTTAACTAAAAAATGTTCAAGGTATGATAACAGCAGATTACATCGCAATTTAAATTACATTCTTCAGAACTACCTACCTTCTGTTTGAGTACCTCAGCCGCCTCTTTGGCGTCTTTGAGCTGTTCCTTGAGAGCGCAGTACGCGTCATAGCTCACCACCTTTTGTTGGATCGTGTCCAGGACACCATTCACACGAGTTTTTAGTGGAACCACTAGCACATGATCTGAAAATTAGAGACACTAGTTGACCATCACGTTGTCGCGCAAAAACGTTTACCAAGTGTGTGAGAAGTTTTTGTCCTTTCCCGAGTTCAAGAAATCGGTAATCACATCAACATCTGCTTAGCGGTTGAGCAAGAAAAAGTTTCGGCATTTATAATGCATGGACAGGGTCATTTTTTGGTCTCCTTAGCCTAGAGGTAGCTGGTTCAGGCTGGTTCTACATAGTATGATATAATTAATTGATGAACAGATAAGATGAATGTAGGTTTACCTTCGTCCCCACACGCTTCGTAATAACTACCACCACTGGACAGATTCTGCTCTGCATCCCGAAGGGATTTATTCACGTCTTCATCTCGACGGATCTTCTCTCGAACTATGAGAGAATAACCTTTAAAATATCCTTGACTGCTGGCGTTGCCAAAAAAAGTCAGATGCCCTCGATTGTTAAGGGTAATAAGTGTAATAAGATAAACCAGTTCCCTTATGGTGCTATTACCATTACAAGCAGTAGTGATAAAATATACCAACAAAGTATTCTGCCGAATAAGGTTTAGAAGGTATCTAGCTTTAGCATCACTGGTCTAGCACCCTGGTAACCGTTAGGTTAATAGAGTTCTTCATTGTAGTAGAACATTCAGACTAAATGGAGTGTAGATATCACAGTGGATTATGAGAGCTGGACAAGAGTAGCAGCAGCGAGTCCACTGACCAACTAAGAATTAACATGCGCTATATTGGGTTAAACTACATCATGGCAAACGGCGCAGGACTTCTTCAGACTATGTGGAGTGATAATCTCTGGAGAGATAGATGAGAGCAGAGGAACGTGCTTGGTAGCATTTTTGGGAGGCCTATATCCAAACGAATACAGGTTAATCATGATTAAACCTCACCCATAACCAACACTCTTTCAATGACTCCAGGCGCGCTATTCGCTAGCTGCTCCATGGTATTACAGCATAGATGGAGCTTCAGTTTCTTCAGCACCTTGCGGTTGAGAGTCATCCAGTTGTTCAGCTTGAGGGAGTGGCTGTTTCGAGGAGGGTAATTGTGCATGTCCACTAGTTTGGGGTAGTGGCAATTGAGGATTTCTGCCAGCAGAACTGTGGTAACAGAATAATAATTGATTAATTTATTTTTAAATTACTTTTACGAAAGTATGAGTTTGTTTCAGAGGACAAAACTGGATTATGAATTAATATTCATTTCACAAATTACCTCCGTGTACGATTGAGTCAAACAAACTATTTTTGAGTCTACTGTTCGACAGTAGATCGGAAATTCTACTTAGACTATTTTGGAATAAATAGAATGGGAAGACTTATTTAAGCTATGCCAGGCATGTGTCTTTAAACACTTACCGGCATCAGAAAAGTCTCTGTTTATCTTTTTATGAGGTCTAGACAGTTTGAAAGTGTCCACCCAAGACAGAACAGATTCAATATCGGATACGGGTATAGGAGAATCTATTTGCGCCATCATTTGTTTCTTGATTATAATTATCCTATTTTTATCTAAAACTGCAGAGGTACAATGAAAATCAAATAAATTGCACTTTATTGATTGTTTGACAATAATAATTTCGCGTTACATGACTGACATTTTCTCTTTTCTTAATTTGATTAAATGGCAACCAGCCTGTTTCTCAATGTTTTATGCTTTTTGATTACCTAGGTAACTCTCTAACCTCTTTTGAGCAGTTTTGGAAAAAGTATGGTTGGTATGGACCATAGAGATGCCGATTGCCATGGACCGTGGAACGTTTTCCCCACCCCCTCCTACCAGTAGAGGGTAGAGGGTTTTGCTGATCTGTGGGTTTCCCTGTTCTCTGGTTGGTACCTAAATGAAGCCTCGTAGGTATAATAACCCCAAGCGAAACAAACGATTTGTTGGTCTATTTGATGATTACATTACATTAAACATACTGCATTTAGGTCCCCACCCTATCACAGAACTGAAGAGTAATCCTCCACAATCGAGTAGCTTTTCTACACTAATAATGGGATTTCTAAGTTATAAATAATTTTAAATTTCGATACTTACAACAAATTTGAAATTATTGTATGCCCCAAACGGGCTGATTGGTGTTCCTTTATTTAATGTACTTTACCATCTCCATGTACTCAATCAAAAGCAATAAAATGGACTTTGTCTCTTTCTTACTAGTATAAATGTCAAGATGACAGACAAAGACAAACGAATTATAAACCTATTTTAGCAATACATTTATGAATACGGGGGTTTATATCTAAATACATGGCCCCATAAAAGAGTTACATTGTTATTTTTTGCTAATCTATCTCTTCAAATTTCGTGAAATTGTAAATAATTACAATAATAATAAAACAAAATAAAAGATACATCTTTTATTTTCTTTTATTATTATTGTTATTATTTTTTCCAATTTTAATTTAACTGTATTATAAATTATAGATTAGTAGGTAAGTAGGAAATGTATGCACCTACTAAACACTAATATTTGTATGCCAGTGCGGCAAAACAGAGAGTTCAGTTTTAATCATAGGAGCTTGAAATGTATTATCCACCTGTGTTTGACAAATAAAAAATATTCTTTTCTATGCTATTTAAGTGAACACAGTGCCGGATTAAGCAAGCGCGGGGCCCGTAGCAGATCATACTGAGGGGCCCTTGTTCTACTATAGGCTTTTAAATAAAATTGGTGAATTTACTACAAACTTTACTACAGAGATCTAATCAAATATCTAGATATTTTTTATCATGTTTTAACAATGTAGTTATATAAAATGACTGATTTTACATAATAAAATGTTCTTTAAAAGATAATAGCATTTGCGGCATATTACAGAGCTGATTAGCTCTCTATAATATGCCACAAATTAATAAATGTCGTTTACGTGTCGTACCAATCTATCTCCAGTAATATTGTAGGTACTCTGAACAGAACTACTTACTAAAACCTTGCAAGGATTAATGTTTGGAGGTTCGTATACGCGGGGCCCCCTTTTGCGCGGGGCCCGTAGCAAATGCTACTCTTGCTACGTGGCTAATCCGGCACTGAGTGAACATGACAAAAAACAAAAGCTGTGTCACCTTCGTCCATGGGAGTGCACCATGTAGTCCCTGGGTAATATCTGGTGCTAGGCTTCGGCCGTGGTTAGTGACCAATGACCGTCAAACAAAGCCGCACCGCCAAGCGGCCTTGCCGTGTTCCGGTGCGGTGTCTGGACACCATTCAAGAGGGTGGGTTACTAACCATAATACTATGACAGATAATATAATACTATACTATAAAGGAGCCTCATTTTACTGCCACTATCTCATCGAAAATCATTCGTAATCACGAGTGAATCAGTATATTGCAAACAAAACACAGGAGTTCAATTTTTCTGTGAATTTTTAAGCGATTTTTTTTAATAACAATTCACGAATTTGTGCTAACGGGGTACCTCTCGCTCCTTAGAATACTTTCAGTACCAACATATGAAATGGACGAAGCCTTGAGCGCAAACTAGTCTCATATATTTTAATATATGAGCCTAGTTTGCGCCCGTAGCTTCGTCCACTTCGTTATATTAGAAAGCATTCTGTTTCGCACTTAACGTCCATCATAAATGCAGCATAACTTTATATTACAGTATGACCACTTCTCTTAGACCCACCACTCCTTGATTTTTCTTTCAATACCAGTCCCAATGTGCAGCATCAGAGGTCTACTTATACTGGTATTTAACGGTATTGTATGTTTTCTATAGAAATCGGACTTTCCAATGTTTTGTTAACGACGTAATGACAAAAAGCTTATGACTTTAGTTGAACACTGTGAAGTGTTGTGAATGAGGACTTAGATCTAAATATATAAAAGAAGAAACTGACTGACTGACTGACTGACTGACCGACATATCAACGCAGAGCCCAAACTGCTGGGTCTGGAGACTCCAAATTTGGCACATAGGTTCCTTATGGGGTCTAGGGGTGCACTAAGAAAGGTTTTTTCAAAACTCACCCTTTAAGGGGGTGAAACGGGGTTCCAAAGTTTGTATGGAGAAACAAGATTAGTGAGATCAATTTCGCGGGCAAAGCCGTGGGCGGAAGCTAATCTAAAAATAAATAAGTAGGTAGGTATGTAAAAACAACAACTAATCACTCTTTAGTTGGTAGCCCTCTACTGGGGCCGTGTCTTCTCTCAGTTATAGAGTTGAAAGAGTTTAGGCCTTCATCCACAGTTCCACACACGCCAAGTGCATTTTGGTGGACGTCACATGTCCTCGAATAGTTAGTTCTTACACGTGTCGGTTTCTTTGTGATGCTCAAAGGTAAAGGATTTCCTTTACCTTTGAGCAGCGGAGATGAAACAATTCACACAAAATATGTGTGGGCATGACTGGGGACTGGTGACTATGAAGAGTGTCGGGATATAAAAATCTAAATTTAACCGTGATAAAATCCGTTATAAAGTAGTTTTATTTCAATGTGTGATATTCGCGTAAGCTTAAGAAAATACTATTCATCTTCTTGGTTTGAATGACATGATTCTGTGCCACCACCCCTCTCCATCTCCATGTTACGCCATTTACAGTCTAAAATAGTAAACAGAACAAGGAAAGAGACCAGATACAGGCGAATATCAGTTGTTTACAACTGGTTGTCTGTTTAATAATAATAATAATAACAATAATTTCTATAGATGCTTGCAAGGTGATTCTAGCTTCTTCTTGAGTGGTGTGTTTGCAGTAACTTCAAATATTAACGGGGTAATTATTCCGACCCACCCACTCAAATGGTCCCCAGATATCGCCAAAGTTTTAAGTTACGACGAAAGTCTTCAATTAGTGCGTCCAACAACATTATGACATACGGAGCCGAAACGTGGACACTCACGATTCGACTGGTCATAAACTTAAGTCGCTCAGCGAGCTATGAAAAGGGCTAAGCTCGTAGTTTCTCTGAAGGATTGAATACGCAATGAAGTGATCCGACAGAGAACCAGAGTAATCCACATAGCTGACCGGATTAGTAAGCTGAAGTGGCAGTGCGACGGTCATATCTGCTGCAGAACCGACAACCGGTAAACGAGTTCTTGAGTGGATTGGCAAACGTAGGACGCCCTCAGACTAGGTGAAGCGATGATCTCTGCAAGGCTGGTAAGAGCCAGATGAGAGTAGACGCGTGCTCAGTGGCGTGGCGTCCTTTGGGAGAAGAGGCTTATTTATATCCAGCAGAGATGATGATTAAGGTCGCTTGGCGGCCAGACTTTGTCTGGTGTGCGGTCGCTGACCACGGCCGAAGCCGTAATTGTTACCTCATTTGTAGCACCTGTGGATGTAGATTGTAGATTGAGGCTTGGATTTTTGCAACTCGACGTCAAGTGTGCGCTAATTTTTTGTGGTGGTCTGGCGTAACTACTGCCAGCCCAGCTCCAGGAGGAATCCTAGCAGACTCTTCACGTTGCTGACGGCCCTGTATCTTGCCAGTCCTTGATAGCATTTCTTCTGCCATGCAGACCCTGCACAGAAGACTGACCTGTAGATGTAATAATATGCGGATTTAAAATTTAAGATTCAGACTCCTTACACATGTCAAGACTTCCCAGAAACATTACACCTCCACAATGTAAACTGTCGGTTTCCGATAGTTAAGTAAGAACATAAACAACTTTCTTTAAATAATTGTTAACGTTTTCTAAACGCTGAGGTGTTTGCGCTTAGCAAATGACACCTAACAACAAGTTCCGTTATACCGACTGTCAATAAGGATGATGGCTTTATTCATACGAGTATACAGCTTTAGACTGAGCACAAAGGTCCTCCGAAGTTGGTTATGTAACCAATGTAAGGGTATTTTTTATTCTGTATAGGCTTTTGCTTGTTGTTAAGCAATGATACAGTCTATGATAAAACGCGCTTACCCGAGTAATACCGATTCACTCGTTACTTGAAGACAGGCAGATTATAGCTGTCGGGAAACAGAGATATCGGTAGCGGATTCCACAACTTGGCAGTTCGCACAATAAAACTGAAAGCAAAAGGTTTTGTATATTCATGGAATTTTCACCATATATCGATGGCGCACAGCCATACCTCTACTAGTCCGATGATAGAACGTAGATGGGAGAATAAGATTATGTAATTCCAACGCATACTCTCCGAAATGTATCCACATTTCGGAGAGTATGCGTTGGAATTAAAAAATATAAATAAATATGGTCTTCTATTGGATAATAGAAGACCATATTTATTTATATTTTCTTTTCATATTTTTACTAACCCTGGATCTTATATGGTCTGAAATAAATGATTATTTAAGCCTCAACTTTGATAAATAACATTGCGGGCTCCATCACCGGTCGACCCCACACATTTTTGTATGAATTCTTTTCATCGCCGCTGCTCAGAATCGGTGAAGGAAAAAGTGAGGAAACCAGCATACCTATCTAAGAACTAATCTAAAAGACATGCGACATCCACCAACCCGCACTTGGCTAGTGAAAACTCTCTTTCTAAGATAGGCAAGAGAAGATCTGTGCTCAGCAGTGGGACACTAAAAAGGGAGTGATGGTGTGTGGGAGGTGGGTCTTTATCAGAGGCGAAGGATGGAAGTCTGAAAAAGGGAAGCCGGAGCAAAAAAGTACTTACTTAAGAAAATAATATCTCTTCACTACCGTCACCGATCGTTCTTATACTTGATGCTATACTTATTTTTGTTGCTATTTAAAACTTTTAGGCGTTACATAATATATTGTTAAATACGTGTGATATTGACCATTTCCTAAAGGGAAGCCGATGGAAATCGGCCTGTATGAACTTTTTGCCCCTGGTGTATATTCTTAGTGGCGGTACCTTCAGTAAATTGAGTGATCTTCAGAGGCGTCAACTTCAACCTATGAGTGCTCGCTTGCACATATCAGGTTCATATGACGTTCATGAATGGGTATAAGTAAGGGTGTGGTGTCAATGTTACCGGTTTTCCAGTGTAAATAGTTTGTTAAGATCTTATTGGTCAGTTCATTAATTACATTAGACGTTATTTAAAAAAAGTAAGATAAAGGAAGAATAAATATAAAAAAGATTTGGATAAAGATTCTTAATCTGATAATCCGTTCTTTATTTAACAATAGAATAGCACAAAAGATCCAGCTGCGTCGAAGTGCTCTGGGTCTGGGTCTGAAACAACAATGTTTTAAATATATTTGAGAAGTAAAGGGATGTATGTTTTAACTTGGTAATAAATATCCGGAGATTAATAAAAAAAACGATTACTCGCTAAATCGGCAATCTCCGGAGGTTCACCGGCTTTTCAGGCTCCGGAGTAAAGCTCTATTACATACCTACCTACGTTTTTTGCGGCTCCAGAAGCGCTACATACTTTGCTTTACCAAGAAGCAAGACTTTATTTCCAAACAATGTGCATTTAACTCGCTCCGCTTTCACTACGACCTCGCCTCTCCAAGCCTCTTTCGTTGACATTGGAAGTGGGTGTCATGTCCGCTTGGATGGGAAAGAAAATTGTGAATCAGCGAGACACTGCGGAGTGCGGACTCAGTGTCGAAACGATTTCTGTGAAGTGAACACTTGTGTAACGTCTTTACTAATATTGATTAGTGATTATTTAAATAAAACAAAGGTAGGTAACACTATTCAATATAAATTACTTCTAGGTCGGGTACGTAGGCAAAGGAGGATTTTTTTGGAATTATTTCATTGCTGTTTTTTTTACTATAAA
This sequence comes from Meganola albula, assembly GCA_936450015.1. NCBI lineage: Eukaryota > Metazoa > Arthropoda > Insecta > Lepidoptera > Nolidae > Meganola > Meganola albula. The sequence continues at coordinate 2,190,738 of OW388165.1, read as the reverse complement.
ATAGGCTCGTGCTTGAAGTTGTCTGTTGTTAAGCAATAACGCAGTCTCCGATGAAACGCGTTTACCCAGTAAATAAACTTGTGATTTGAAGATTGGCAGATTGTCAAAGAAATCGACTTAATTAATATTGGCGAAGAAAAATATCATGTGCACTTGAATAGCCTACATACACCATATAACTAGGTATGCATAGTTGAGATTGAGAGGAGACCACTCAGTGGAAGGGAGGTACTTTACTGATAGGTACTTCTTTAAATATCAGTGGCGAAGAGTCCATACAAGCCGATTCCAATCGGCTTCCCTTTAGGAATTAATTAATATCTATAGTTTACTTCATTAAAATTAGGTAACGCCTAAGAGTTTTAAATAGCTTTGAAAATAAGTACATTGTTACTATGCGTTTCAAATAAGAATAGGATTGGAAATCCGCCATCTTGGACCGGAATGCGCAACAACTTCACATTTTTTAGTACAGTGAGCAAAAATGTTTGTTTGCTATTAAAATCACATCTAGATGAAAAAAAAAAAAAAATGCGTATTTCTTATTGCCTTATGAGTAAGATTCGACATTCGGAGTCGAATATTTAGATACGAACATATTTTATTAACTTCCGACGACAAAAATCGGAGTTATATGATAAAACGTGTGTTTTTATCCGTGTATATGAATTTGTGTGAAAGTTTGTGGTATCCTACAGCGTAAATTTACTTAGGTAGGTAGCTGCATTGTAACTACATACTTGTGTAAAGTTTTTACATAAATCACTTTTCCATACATTTCAAAATAAATTATTGTGTGTAGTTTGACATTTTGTGCTGGCGCTACTTTTGCTTGGTTTTTGCTATGAAGTTAGCCGCGATCCAGTCCTATTCCTATTTGAAACGCATAGTAGTTCCAAGTCTAGTCCTATTTTTATTTGAAACGCATAGTAAAATCACTGTCAAAGACGGTGGACGCCAAATATTTTTAAAAAGTGAAGTGTTAGTAGATACTAGAGCACAAATTTTTAGCAATGTCCATATTCCTACACTGTGACCCCAGGCACCAAGGTCAATTATACTATTATCATCATCATCATTACATATGGAAAGGAAATAATTACCTTTTTAGCAAATAGGTATTATGATCATTAGGTACGCGACTACCCAGTTACTTTAAATCATTATATTTATAGGCCGACCGACTCGCGTATCGCCATCTGAGGTACAAAGTCATGAAACATTAATTAAATCTCCTAAAGAACTATTTAACCACAGATAAAAGTAATGTAAGACTATTCGTCACTAATATCCATATCGCTTGAATCATCATCACTATCTGTGCAGCTTGAGGAGTCAGAATCTTGGCGATAGGCGATACGAGAGTTAAACGGTCGGCCTATAAGCCGCAATATTATAATATCTAAGGTTTGACTTATCTTTTAGGGCCTAACCCTTCACCACCATTCCACTACTCCTATCACTGTAAGCCAGGATCAACAGCACGTAAAGAGGCTTGGGTTTTGATTGAACCCAGTCAATTCTCATACTTTTTGGATAGAATAAAATGTTATAAATATTGAAGTTTCATTATCGACCTACTTACTTAAATAATCACGCATAGTGACGCATTACGAATGATGCCACTGGGTCGAAGTGCACTGGGTCTACCTCCAGCCCCAACGATAAGAACTTGATACAGTGTCGGCGTTAGTGGTGACGGCCCGGGGCACCAAATTTGGGGGGCGCTGAGGTCTGGGGCATCGAACATCGAAGTACATCGTATCTAGTCTAAATAATAATAAATATACATCACTCTATTCGTTTCTTTTATCCGCCTCCCAAATCTGTACATAAACTACGTTCACATTGGGTCAGCAAAAAATTAATACTCGATAATGATTTAAAAACACTTACTGGAAGGGGCCATTTGGCAAACGAAATGTAATGTTGGCAGACCAAAACGAAGGTGGGCTGATGACATTTCACAAGTAGCAGGCGACGATAGGATAAACCAAGGCCAAAACCGAGACTCGTGGACAAAAATGGAGGACCCCTTTACCCTTTTCGGGTAAAGGGGTCCATATCTCTTAAGCAAACCAGTAACTAACAATACTAACATAAAAGATAAGTAAACACTAATAAACTAACACTAAAAATAATTTGTCTACTGTAAACTTTTTCTTTGTAAGAGATATGGAATAAACGGCTTTATTATTATTATTATTATTAATGATTTCCGAGTGGGCGCCTAAATATTACTGCCCGGGGTATCAGTGGCCCTAACGCCGCTGCTGACTTGATAAACTATTAACTAATCTGGCCCTTTAGCCGAGGGTGTAGGCTGACTGGATTTAAGTAAGAATTGTGCTACCAGTAGACGTATACGTGTTCATGGTCAACCTAGCAGTGACAAAGGCAGGAAATCTTTAAAAGGGAAGCCGAAGCAAAAAGTTCTTACTTAGGAAAATAATATTTCTTCACTACTGTCACCGATAGTTCTTACACTTGATGCTATACTTATTTTTGTTGCTATTTAAAACTTTTAGGCGTTACATAATATATTATTAAATTCATACTAGCTTTCCGACAGCGGCTTCGCCCGCGTGTATGTCGGTTATCGCGTCAAAACATTACCTTCATTTTGCACAGTCGTATACAAACTATCCTATGTCCTTTTTCGGGTCTCAAACTACCTCCATAGACTCTATACCCAATTTCATCCAGATCGGTTCAGTAGTTTAAGCGGGAAAGTGTAACAGACAGACAGAGTTACTTTGAAGTAACAGTTCAGTTACTTGAGAGTTACTTTGTTTGAGTTACTTTCGCATTTCTAATATTAGTAGAGTAGTAGGGATGTACGTGGTATTGACCATTTTCTAAAGGGAAGCCGATGGCGATGGGAATCGGCTTTTATGAACTCTTCGCCGCTGCGACCTAGTGATGTATCAACATAGGCCTTAGAACGCCTTAGCCAATCGGTTCGGTCATCAGCATCTATCTGCTTCATGTTTTCAATGCACGCCATCAGTCTACCTGCTTTATATCACCGTGTTTCGAGTGACCTAAGTTACCTGCTTATAATCTAGCGAGGCACTCACATAAAACCTATTTACATCTTTATAGTATATCTAGCGTACCATCGGCGGCTTTACCCGCGCAACCTACATTTTACATCATGCCCAGCAGTGGCATGATGTAAAATGGCATATTAAAAATAATAATAGCCTTCCTCAATAAAAATGCTATCTGACATTGCAAGAATTTTTCAAATCCAACCAAATCAGTAAGCAGTCACTGAAATTTGCGCATTCAATCAAACAAAACAGCTTTATAATATTAGTAGGTATACATAAGTATAGATTCGTTGGTGTAGCTAATCAATGTCCATCGAATTAACCGCGTTTTGGTACATCGGCTGCATCATCGCCTTTTAACTGCGATATTCCGAAAAAAGTGAAAGTCAAATACTTAACGTTTTGGAAAGCCAAAAGGCAATGGTTTCGTAATGGTTACCAGGGCTAGAGCTAGACGGTGAGGTTACTGTTATGCTAGTAATTTATAGTATTACTTTATCTGTACTGTTATTAACAATTACGTACATCGGCTGTATCATCTATGTATAGGTACTATTAGGTACTATAAAAGTGAAAAGTTTGTTTGAACGCGCTTATCTCTGGAACTACTAATTCGATTTGAAATATTCTGGCACTGTTAGACAGCCCTTTATTGAGGAAATGAGGAAGGTTATAGGCTACTTTTTATCCCTCTGCCAGTCACAGTAAAAATGTACCTACTTATTTGACTCATGTGAAGCCACAGCGCGGGATTCCAGGTTCAAATACACATTGGATCTTTTGTAACAGTTAGGAATTATAAACATAGGCTTAGGATTGTCTATGGGCTAATGCTAACAGATACAATCTTATAGCTTATAATAACACACCTCTTTTTTACCGGTGTTTAAAAAATAAAAATGCTGGGAACTCCAATATCATACCTGATTTGTTTGTAACAGAAACCAGATTTCGTACTTACAAAGCCTTGGGAACTACTTGTATCATAATTATGTTCATAAAATGCGGATAGCGTACGATTACCTACCATTTACAGTTTTTGTTCACCCATTATGTTTGTGGTTGCAGAAAGAAACGCACGTTCATTATTTATATCTCATTAAAAACGCGTAGTTTTTACAATCTGATTCTTGTTTGAGTTCGTTACTAGTGGATCTTGGTTTTGAATGTTGTAAGTACTTAGACACACGGTTACACAAGCTATACATTTCCAGTATAAGTTGATCCCGCATTGTATAGGATTTCCGTGCAACAAGAGATCAGCTTATATCTACTGGAAATGTAGGTATAGCTTGCTGTGTAGCTTCGTGTACTATATTATATTATGGAACTAAGTGAGCCTTGTATTTTGTGTTTTCTGGTAAGCTGCATTTATATTAAGATCAAGACTATCTTTAACATTGTATTGTCTAAGATTTACGCGAATATCACACATTGAAATAAAACTACTTTTTAACGGATTTTATCGCGGTTTATTTTAGATCCCGACGTCTCAAAGTCTTTTTAAACTTCATGTTCACGGGTGGACTGAGGTATTTGACGTCCAAAAATAGTTGTTTATAGTAGTTTTATTTCAATATCTTTAACATTGCCGAGACCGTGACCTCAAAGTTATTGCATGCGCATCCAAAAAGTAGTACAACAGAATATTATAGACTACCACAGATAATATAATCTTCTATTATTAAATTCTCGTGTCACAATGTTCGTTCCCATACTCCTCAGAAACGGCTGGACCGATTCTTATGAAATTTTTTATGCATATTCAGTAAGTCTGAGAAACGGCTACCATCTATTTTTTAAACCTCTATCTATTCTCTACTATCTATTCTTCACATTGATGTACCTTTTCGTGTAATGATGCAGCCTGGACAATTGGACACAATGGTGTATCGTGGGTACTTAAATATAATGAATGAGTCATGAAAAAATGTTGACTAAACAGTAGATACTTAAAATGTAACGGATCTATGTACGCACGTTCTTTTATAAATACTTACTACTAAGTACAATTAATGCAGTTTGTACGATTAATATTATAACGGTTTTATGACTTATTATTTTCTTTTATCATTTACCATCTTACTAACTTCGCAACGTTCTATACATATCGTTAGGTAGGTATGTAGAGGGTGCAAATTATCGGTATAAAAAGTATGTAGTAATGGTGAAGGGTAGAAGTGTGAAAAAGGGAAGCCGGAGCAAAAAAGTTCTTACTTATGAAAATAATATCTCTTCACTACCGTCACCGATCGTTCGTACACTTGATGCTATACTTATTTTTGTTGCTATTTAAAACTTTTAGGCGTTACATAATACATTATTAAGTAAGTACATGTGATATTGACCATTTCCTAGAAGAAAGCCGATGGGAATCGGCTTGTATGGACTCTTCGCCACTGGTGTGTAGGTATGTACATAAGTAGGTACTTAGTAAAAACTGATTCGGTGCAGTGGTCCAGTGGGTAGCGTGTTCATTTAATAACCGCAAGGTCCATGGTTCGATTCCCGGGTCAAGCCAAAATACTTAAATAATAAACTAGAGAATCTAAGTTGCAACCTCTAGTTCTAGTTCTAACCTATCACCCAAAAACAATGTAGTACCACAGATAATATAATACTATACTAGTAGTAGTACTAAAAGTTGGGTATCCTGCCGTGTGAAATGCTCTTAGTGGAATTTTAGCTCTCTATACGCCGACTGTTTAACTCGCGTATCGCCATCTGAGGTACAAAGTCATAAAACAATAATTAAACCTCTTAAAGAACTATTTAACCACAGATAAAAGTAATGTAAGACTATTCGTCACTAATATCCATATCGCTTGAATCATCATCACTGTCTGTGCAGGTTGAGGAGTCAGAATCTTGGCGATAGGCGATACGAGAGTTAAACGGTAGGCCTATAGTTAGCAGCACATCAAATCTACATTACAAAACAAAACGATTAACTAATCATTACGTAGCGTCTCGATCCCTAATTAGGCGACACCAATAAGATCTACCTAGCCCAAATATTTGATTTCAATTAGAATGCATTAAGGTCACAACGGCTATAGGTTAATCACACAATAGATTTAGGACTTATTGTTATTATTGTAACTTAAATACCTAATTAGTAGGCAACACCTACTTATTTCTATTAAGGGCAACACGTTTCACATATTTTAAGTACTTAGGTGGCAGTGGCGAAGGGTGGAAATCTGAAAAAGGGAAGACGGAGCAAAAAAGTTCTTATTTAGGAAGATAAATCTCTACATTGCGGTCACCGATCGTTCAATACACTTAATGCTATACTTATTTTTGATGCTATTTAAAATTGGGTATGGAGGTAGTTTGAGACCCGTGAAAGGACATAGGATAGTTTTTATCCGACTACGCTAAAAGAAGGTAATGTTTTGGCGCGATAACCGACATACACGCGGGCGAAGCCGCTGTCGGAAAGCTAGTAATATATAATTTAGTATGTGATTTTGAACATTTCCTAACTAAAGGGAAGGCTTGTTTGGACTCTTGGCCACTGGTAGGTAGGTATGTACCTATATAGGTAGGTATTTAACATTAGGAAATAACAATAATAAGGCGTACCAGGATATACCAGTAGTTAGGTGCAACTTTAAATAGGTTTGTTGAGGTATCTCTGTTTCCCGGTAGCTATAATCTGTCCGTCTTCAAATCTTACTCACATCGTAGAACATTACTTAGGAACAGCTTTTTAGAATATAAATAAAGAGGCATCGATGGGCCAGTCCATATTCATGCTACCTACTTATGTCAGGTTTATGCAATGTAGATATGTTCAAAATACTTTAGCTTCCACAAATAATTATTTTCCTCCTAGAAAAAACATGCTCCTTACGAATAAGTGAGAATATCTTTTTTCTTTTTTTCAGTCATGATTGTTGCAGAAGCGTGGAAAGCCAGCTACCTCTATTGGGTATTTCCCGCCTTAATCGCCGCCACTGTCCTAGGGATTTTCGGTCTCTTCGCCGTTCTATTCTCAGTCCGTCTTTTCGCCAAGTATACTTGTGGAAGATTCAAAAAGACCACGAGAATGGACGGAAAGACTGTGATAGTCACTGGCTGTACCAGTGGCATTGGGAAGGAGACTGCAAGGGAGCTGGCAAAGAGAGGAGCCAGGGTTATCATGGCTTGCAGGAATTTGGAAGCCGCTGAACGAGTAAAAGGTATAAATTTTGTATCCAGTTTTGGTTCTGTATTACTATTCAAAAATTTCTAGATAGGATATTATGTAATTCCCATTGGGTATGTACATAAAGTTTTAGGGCAGTCGAGAGGTCAGTGCCGTAAATAGCATTTTTACGCCCTGTGCGATCTTGCTGTGCCCTTTTTGGACTTTATCAGGAGCAAATTGAACAAATAATAGTCCAGCCTGGCCATTCCTGCGCCCCCCGAAGTCAACAAGCCCGGGCAGCGGTGGCACTGCCCTATTTACGGCACTGATTAGGTTAGCTTGGGACTTAAATATTATCAATAATTAGGTACAAAAACGTGATTCTAGTGAGAGTAGAGATTTTCTCCTTACTGACCTAGGGCCGTAGCTAACACATTTTTGGATATTCGCATAAGTAAACCATTGAGATGACAGTTTATTTTTAACCGACTTCTAAAAGGAGGAGGTTATCAATTCGACTGTATGTTTTTTTATGTTTGTTACCTCAGAACTTTCGAATGGGTGATCCGATTTTGATTTTTTTTTTTTAATTGAAAGCTGATGCTTCCCGTGTGGTCCCATTTCAGTTTGGTTTAGTTCTGAGAACGGCATCCATGAAGTCGGTTCTTTTTGTTAATATTTTAACTTATATTATATAAGCCAAACTTCCGTCGTCATCTGGTTTGCTTTCTTAAAGGTAATAAAGAGGGACCTATATAGTAAGATAGATAGGTAACTGTAATAAGATGAGATTAAAAAACATCAAATCCCATCCATTCTGAGAATTGTACCTTCCGACAACTTTATAAAAGGCCTTACTAGGTAATTAAAAGGTAATATCCACATTCCAGCTGAAATCATCGACTCTACGAAGAACCCGAAAGTCTTAGTGAAGAAACTGGACCTTAGCTCATTTAAATCAATCAGAGAATTTGCTGAAGATATCAATAAAACCGAAGAAAAACTAGACGTATTAGTCCACAACGCAGGCTACGCGGATACATTTAAAAAACGACGCTCTGTCGACGATATAGAACTCACAATGGCAACGAACCACTACGGACCGTTTTTACTTACACATTTACTAATAGATTTGCTGAAAAAGAGTGCTCCTTCTAGAATAGTTGTCGTGGCTTCTTCGTTGTACCGTTTGGCGTCTTTTAATCTCGAAAACCCGAATCCCGTGGATTCTTTACCTGGATATTTATATTACGCATCAAAAGAGGCTAATATCCTCTTTACAAGAGAACTAGCAAGGAGATTAGAAGGCACGGGAGTTACAGCGAACTGTCTTCACCCAGGCTTAATAGATACAGGGATCTGGAGGTCCGTACCGGCCCCCCTAAGCTGGGGTTTAGCGCTAATAAACAAATGCTTCTTCAAAACACCACAGCAAGGTTGCCAGACTACAATAATGTTAGCAGTTGATGAAAAACTGGAAACTGTATCAGGGAAATACTTTTCCGATTGTCGTGAAAGTACGGTGTCGAGAGCTGCTAGTGATATGGGAAGAGCTAGAAAACTCTGGGAGATTTCAGAGGAAATGGTCAAGCTAAGTGAGACTGATGCTAGAATTTAGATTTTTATGCCATTTACTGTATACATTTAACAATATTGTAATTTCAATGCGACTTATAAGAGTAGAAAATCAATCGCCACACGAATGAAAATATTACCTCCCGAAGTTCCAGTTCCCGAATTGTACTCATAAATCACACTGTAAGTTAGTTGAGGACTTATTTATAGGTAACTTTTTGTATTTTGTACCTGGCATCATTTGAAATTTGGCGCGAGTTAGTTATTTACCATTTACCGCTGCCACCGAAATAAATTGGTAGGTAGGTATTGCATGTACTTTAAAATTAATTAAACTTATATCCATAAATATTTCTGATATTGGAAGTACAATAATATGCAATAATTAAATGTATTCTTTAAAAAACCTAGTATTATTTTAATTAAAATACCAAACTCATATTAAAATATTTAATTAGACACAGTTACTCATCTAGATCTAAAAGAAGAGAATATTTAAAAATGTGTATTTTTACAATATAGGTTGTAAAGCTTTCAGTGCACAAACACAACAAGTTAACAAAATAAATATTTAAGTTTGCATCCATACAACATTCATACAGGGAATATAATAACTAAAATAATAAAAGTACGATTAATACAAACTTACACACAAAAATCGGTGTAGTGGGTTGAGCCAAAGTGTACATAATAAACAATGTGTACAATAGTTATGATTTGAAAATATCTAAACGCAAGCATGCTAGTTCTATTATAACGAAATTTGTTACATTTTTTCAACTCTGCACCAGCCGTGAATCTACTGAATTTACTTAGATTTGATGGGTCAAATCAAAAATATAATGGATAAATGGCGATAATATTTCAGTCAAATATTAATAGGTTTTTCTCATAACTTCGTTCCAATTAGATGTCCCAAATACACCTCGCGCGAATCAGTGTGTTTTCAAGCAAGGTAGTAAATAATTATGATATTTATATGCAACAATTAAATCTAACCTACTGAACACAGAGTAAATAAATAACAACTAAATGTTAATCTATTAAATCAAACTGATCTAAAAATGTATGATCTACACCTAGTGCAGTGCCTAGACTTTCCCTAGGTTTCCTAGACCCCACTTCTTTTATATCAACACACAAATCATCATCTAAATAGTCTGTAGACGTCTTAAGCACACTGCAACTTGGACTTAATAGATCCGGTAATAGGACTCTATTTGCTGTAAATACATCAACATTTACTGAGTTCAAATTTTCTTTTTCTTCTGCTATAGTTCTAAATTCATTTGCTTCGACTTTGTCTGTGGGTAACACAGAAGCTCTTACTTTCTTAAACCTATTAATAATCTTCTCCAAAGAACTAGTTTTTCTAATTAACTGTGAATTATTTTTAGGAGTTTCAGTCTTAAGTTCATCATTATCAATAATATTTTCTTGTAATTTAGGCAAATTTAAATCAGCAAATACGTTTTGATCTGCATAGTTTAAATCCCTTTCTACTTCAGGTGTGATCGAAATAACTGGTAAACTTGTTGCATCTAGTAATTTTCTAGATTTTTCTAAACTGACAACACTGTCTGGAGTTCCATAGCTGTTTTCTTTTTCCAAACTTGATATACCAGAAACCTCCATTAAAGCACAATCTTCCTGCATAACAGACAATTTTCTAGGTATTCTAGAACGTTTTGAAGACCTATTTTCGTTTAAGTTCGGAGAGGAATGACTTCGAATAAGCCCTATACCTGCAATACTATCATTCGGAGCATGTGAAACTTGAGAATCATTGAATAAACCTCCTTTCTTAACCTTCACATTATCTGGCCGTTCTGTTTTGTATTTAAACTTTTTGCTACTAGACTTTTTAGTGGACAGCAACCTTAGAATTTGTTGCTTCGAAAAACCAGATGTACATTCAGCAATAGTCTCATTTCTAATATTTGTTTGGTTAAGTATTGAGTTATTAAAATTCTGTGTTACATTAGGACGGTCATAGGAGCTCACGCGACATGATATTAAGCTTTTTAAGAAATCATCCTTAGGTCCTTGGTAGAAAGGTGTAATTAGGAGAGATCTAGGTTGTGGTTTAGCAAAACCAGAACTTGTTTTTCTTCGTAAATTAAATTGATGTTTGGATATATTGAGTGGTGTGAATGTATCGAATGCAAGCTGTGTATGATACTCCTTGGTAGTTTTAAGATCAGAGAGGTCAGGTATTGGTGGTATTTCAGTGAAATCCTGGATGATTACAGATTGGTTGTTGAATCTTGGTGGCTGTAAAAAAAAATAAAGACATTATTCATTACACAAGACTTCTCTACTATGATGGATGTGAGTATAGATGAGCAGAATAAAAATACAACAAGGTAGGACAGAATAAATAAATAACTATGATAACAAACCATATTGCTTACTTTTGTTACTTGTTAATACTGTTAATACTGTTAGTAAAATAAAATGAACAATCTCTGAATCTCACTTTCAATCTCTATGAAAAATCTCTACTAACTATGTATTGACATAGTTAGTATAATTTTTACACTGTGCTACATGTGCTGAATATAATTTCTATCTAGTTAACTCTTTAGTCTAGGGAAAACTAAGCTAAAAGACATTACAGATGAGATTTACAAACTACAAAAAAAAGCAGTTAAAGTACATAATTATTGGGTAAACTTCTCTTGCTACTCGGAGTCTCTTGTTCTGAATCATTATTAGTCTCAGTGGTGAAATATGAATATTCTTTGAGGAATAGGACCTGTATAAATAAGTCAAAATAAATGCTACAAAAATTCAAACAATTACACTATCCCTTTGAAAAGATTTAAAAGAAAGGAGGACGAAGTTTAGCAGGGAGGTAGATCACAAACAATAAATTATAGGACATGGCTTAAGGTAAAATGTCAGCTAAGACTATATCTATAGACAAAGCCTCTCTCATAGTCACGAAGTCAGTCCTACTAATATTATATATGTGAAAGTTCGTATAGAAAGACGTGTGAATAATTATTACTCCTTCATGCAAAAATTTCTGGACAATTGAATGAAATTTGGCATAGAGATAGATAGTCAGGACACACAGGCTACATTTTATCTTATTATAAAACCATATGGGTGAAGCCGGAGGCATAAGCTAGGAAGTAGTAATTTTATAGCTATCTTACCTCAAGTCTAGCTTGAGCATTCATTACTCTATCTAGTAGAATTCTAAATGCTGCCACCATCTCCTTATAATTCTGTCTTCCACCTTCCAAATACTCGTTAAACTTATCTACTTCATTACAAATATCAGTATTCTTCAATATAAAGCTAATAGCTATCAAAAATCCTCTTATCAAGTTTGGAAATATTAATTTATCATCTTTCACAATATTTTTGAGTATATACTTCTGTTCGCTGTTGACATAACTTTCTAAATCTTTTGTATTAATATCATCAGTTTTAGGATTGTACTCCAAAGTGTAGGTAGACCTGTCAGCTTCACCAGTCTGCCTTGCAATAAGTAGTTGAGTATTATTCTGAGTTTCTTTACACAATTCAGAGAAAGGATTCATTTTTTCATCCCATTCAGACTCCATAGAGTCTATTTTCTGGTCAAGTTCTTCTAACCAGGCATCAAAAAACTTTGATGGTTTGTTTATATTCTTTATATTTATTATTTCAGCTTTTGTAACTTCATCAACATTATACTTTTTAAAGAATGTGTCAATTAACTCGTTAATATACTTTTCTATGTTCAATTCAGTCAACTTTGCCTCCATTTCTGTTATTTTCTTTTTAAACATTTCAGCTATCTTTTCCATAGTGTTCCTTTTGATTATATAATTTGGAAACCTACTCGATAAAGTTACAGTTTCCTTTTCAACACATTTCATGAAATCTTCCTTATCTTCAGAGTTGTATTTAGCAGTCATGTTGTTATAGAGCTTTATTTGCTTATCCTTTTCCATTTTAGTGAGTAATACTCGCTGTACAGCCAGTTGCGACATTTGAAATAGTAATAATGTAACTTTATAACATCCAGGGTTCACCAGATAGGAGGACATTACAGGGGAGAGCAACCCTTTACTGCTGTAGTTAGTAATAAAACTAGATATCTCATTTCTGTATGCTTTTTCAGTCTTAGTGTCGTACAAGGGCCAAGAAATCGAACTAGCAACTTGAGGATCAATAACAGACACAAGATAGTGAGATAGATGATTAAACAAGTTTTGAGTGGGTTTATCTAAAGCATTATCTTTAAATATTTGTCTATTCAGCTCGTTTGACATAGGCTGCAGTTTACTGAGGATACCAACGTTCAAAAGGGTCTCCTTTTTGAACGCAACAACAAGGCCTTTTTGCGTTGCAACAGAAGCCATTTTCAGTGAATTTTACACACAATACACGAGCCTGTAGTCGCTTCACGTTACTTGCCACATTTTAGAATGTTTCACTCAACTATTTATTCACCGTTCACTGCGACGCAATACAAACAAATGCGCACTACAAAATTGCTAAAATCCAAAATCCAAACAACGTAAAGTCAAAAGCAAAATTTCAAATTGTTGAAATGTCAGCCTTTCCGTTGACGATTGACCATAGACATTATTTCTATGCGATTGACGGACGAACGCGACGAGGAATTTCAGTGCGATACGAAGCGTGCTAATTGCATTGCTAAACAGGAAAGTTTTTGGACACACCATCAACCAGATAAAATTATTATTGGACCGAAGGTTAATGTTGCCAGACCTTTCTACCGTTCAAAGAAAAGAAAGTAAAACTATGTGAAACGAATCGCATTCGCTACACATTATTGTCATTCATAGCAAATAACCTCATACGAGATAATGGAAAACAGAACGTTTTTCTAACCTCAAAAAATAAACAGCGGGGAAGCAAAGAAGCATCACATGTGCATGTTTCCCAAAATGAAATTAAATTGAAATAAAAACAAATCAAAATGGTGCGTGATTCAAAAAGTATTCTTAATTTTCTATATTTTTGTCAGTTGTTTGTAAAGTATTTGCTTTTCAGAGTAAGTTATACGTTTTGTATGAACACAGCGCGGGTTTCGCGTTGTTCCGTGTGGCGGAATTTGAGGAATTAGCAGCATTTTTGCCTCAAGTCGAAGAATCTGTGACGGATCTGCAGAGGTTCAACTCTGTAGTGACACTTATCGGTTTCCAGCCCTTCAAATCTGCTGTTGTAGCATTAGAAAACATCAATGCTATTTCCGAAGGTTTGTGCGTGTAATATTGATAACCTGAAGGTACCTTAACTACCAAAAACTCTTACTTTACACCATTGAAATATTACTTTGTATGTATAAATGACTCAAAAATTATTTGTTCAAACTCCGCCCTTAATATGAATTCTGAGAATAAATTAACTACAGCTTTATTCACATGCTTAGACTGTACAGTTGAATTATTTGATTTTGAACCACTAAATAATCTATCAGTCTTACTTGGATATCTTATTATATTAGAATTATTTTTAAAAAAGTTATTATTTTTGTGTAATCATTATTATTCTTACGTTATTATTATGTAGTGGTAACAACCCCGAAACACAGGTTCCACCTAGTTCGGGTAATAATGTAATTATACTAGCTTACTATAACTGTTTCCGATTGATATGTAAAATGATGACTTGAATTTAATAAATTTTATTATTTTATTATTATAACATCACATGAACCCATATAATCATGTATAATCCTAATTGTTAGATGGTACGACTTTCCTTTGACGTCCGTTGAATTAAGAGATGGGGTGTGGGTAAGGGGGGAGGGGAGGTGAACTTCCCGCCGTTAAAAGGAAAACTTGCAGAACCCCCCCCCACTTTCGCGATTTTTTAAATCTATTTTTTTAGAGGAAAATTTCAATTTTTTTTAATTTATTATCATCAGATTTAATTTCTTTAAGTTTTATGTGTTACCATCTAAGTCCTACATGAATTGACCTATTTTGATTTATCTTATTTTTATTTGAAAGTTGAAGCGATCAACATTATTCTTAGGGTATTAATAGAAATTAGACATCAGGGATGTCATTAAATTTCAATCTTTAATGGTGTAATTTTTTTGGTTAACTACATAAAAATGTTGACACCTTGTGTACCTGTAAATGATTGACCCTGATCTAAATAATCTTAATGCTGTATAGGTATTGTCCCTGAAGACCTAAACTTATTCCTGGAAGGAGCTTTGCCTAAACGCAAGAAGCGCAGCAAGTGTACACTTGGAGTGTTAGATCCTAAGCTTGGAGCTGCTATCAGTGAGGCCCTGGAGATACCATGTTCACATACTGAAGCAGTGCCCGAGATCTTGAGAGGTGAGAGACTTACCATTATAACCAATATAATTGGGACTGGGGACTATTGATAGATGGATTTATTAATATTTAAAATATCTAGATATTATTTTTACTAAATAGACAAGCAGTTGTAGACAATTGGTATTTGCCTATATATCTTTTCTTTGGTTTCTTTCTTTGTCTTGTGTACCATGTTAGGTTGTAAATTTTCTGCTGCTACAACTTGCTCAGGAGTCTTGTTTTGCTATGAAATATGTAGTAACAAACATCCTTCCCATTTGCTCTCACTTTCAAAATTGTGTACTGACTAAATGCTGCAATTGACTGACAAAATTGAGCTACCAGTGCCTTTGCACTGCACAACAAAACATATGAGCACTGTGTATCTCTTTCTACTCATCTCAGCGATACACACTGTGCCTGCAACATGTTCATAAAGGCATGCTTTACTGCACAAACCAGGTGTAAGAATTTTTCTTCTGATCTTATCTTGCAATCAGCCTGTTGACTATCAGCAGATTTGGTGAAGATTATATTGGGTGCTACCCCCTGTGGAGTATATCCCTTTTTAAGTCTTTAAATCTGTTTATCTCTTTTTTAGGTCAGACTATGTGTTGACAGTATTTTCTTAATAAAAAATAGTTTTAAAATGGTTTCATTTCAATATGTGTTGTCTATCTTGATCAAAGATGTCTCGCTTCTTTTTAAGTCTGTGAATAATTTCTGCAGTATATTTTTTTATTTATCACCGTAAGAAGCAATTTCCTGTTTGATAGTTAGCACATCGCTGGGGACCTGTAAGAAAATACCTAATACATATACCTATAATGAGCAATTTTTGAGAAGTAGTATTTCCTACCCTTATTTTAACTGTGGAGAGTCCAAAACAGTTTATAGGTGTAAGATGTAATTATAACTTCTTTTGTCTCTTCAGGTATCAGACACCATTTCCATGCACTGATAAAGGGGTTAACTCTCAAAGCATGCAGTGTTGCACAGCTAGGTCTCGGCCACTCATACTCAAGAGCCCGTGTCAAGTTCAACGTACACCGTGTAGACAATATGATCATACAATCCATAGCTCTATTGGATCAGCTGGATAAAGATATAAACACATTTTCTATGAGGATAAGGTATGTCATAGTTTTTGGTGTTATTTCCATTACAACAACCTCACCCAGGGGCGTAGCTACCGCCGTATTTGCCGTATCAATTATACGGGGCCCCGGGCCACGGGGGCCCCCAAAGTGTGTAAGGAAAAATAATAAAAACTTTCTAATTTATTTTATTTTACAAATGACAAAATTCTATAAAACAATTCCTTTTTTATTTGTAAAATGGGTAAATTATGTGATAAATAAATATTTCTTCTCACAATATTTTTTTTCTTTTGTGAAAAATCTTTACCTCCATATAAGGGCCTCCAAAAAATTTTTTATATGGGGCCCCCACAAGGCACGCTACGCCACTGACCTCACCACTGCTTCTCCTGTAAGCCAGGATTGACAGAGGTATAGAATAGAATAACATATTATTATTTGTCAAACATAGGTAAACATAGAAAATCAAAGGTCTTAAGTTTAAAGTAGAACTCTGAATGTTTTGCCACAATGGCATACAAATATCTTGTAAACGTGCAATTTATGATTAATTAAACTTAAAAATTAAACTTTAAAATAAAAAAAAATTGCCTATTATAGACCACCTTGAGCTTCTTGGCTTATTTATTATTATTATTAATATGACTTCGATCCTCAATTTTGGCCTGTACATTCAGTCCATGGCTCAACTAGCTGCCAAAAAGCTAGGTGTCCTCGCGAAGTTGCGTCAGTACTTCACGCCAAAACAGATGCTCGAGCTATATCAAGCAAAAGTTCGCTCATGCATGGAGTACTGCTCGCATCTTTGGGATGAGTCTGCTAAATACCAACTCGAGGCATTGGAGTCTATAGAAAGGCGAGCCAAGAGACTTATTGGCAACGAATCCCTCGTCAAGGCTAAATTGCAAAGCCTCGAGCATCGACGCATAGTTGTTAGTCTTTCGGTCTTTTACCGGATACACTTCGGAGAGTGTGCATTGGAATTACACAATCTTATTCCTCCATCCCCGTTCTACTATCGGACAAGTAGAGGTACGGCTATGCGCCACCGATATATGGTGGAAATTCACTACGCAAAATAGGCGCACTAATGACGTCGAGTTGCGGAAACCTAAGCCCGCTACAATCTAATGGTGGAAATTCCACGGGTACGCACAAAGCGCTTTACTTCCATTTTCATTGTGCGAATGGCTAAATTGTGGAATTCGGTGCCGGCATCTATGTTTCCCGATAGCTATAATCTGCCGGTCTTCAAGTCACGAGTGAATCGGTATTTACTGAGTAAGCGCGTTCCATCGTAGACTGCATCATTGCTTCACATCAGGCAAGTTGTGGTCAAGCGCGAGCCTATTTTAAGATAAAAAAAAATAAAAAAATAAAAATTAATTTAAAAATATTTAAAGATACAACAATTTAGTCAATATGGAAATACATAGGTATGTCGAATATTAATTATTATACTTAGTCATATTTGTTTCTTTGCAGAGAATGGTATTCATACCACTTCCCGGAGCTCATCAATATAGTTCCTGAGAACCATCTGTACACCAAATGTGCAGAGTTCATTAAAGATCGGAAAACTCTTAATGAGGAATCAGTGGAGCCATTAACTGAGATTATAGGAGACTCAGAGAAGGCTCAGGCCATCATTGACGCGTCTAAGATGTCAATGGGCATGGATATATCACCAGTGGATTTGATTAATATACAAATGTTTGCAGGCAGAGTTGTGGGACTCAGTAATTACAGGTAATTTTAAATTTATATAAATATCTCGCCTCCTAGATCTGATTATGCCTGTGTACAGTCCTCTCTCCTATTGTATTCGTAGGGAATTTCAATTATAATTTACATTTCTTGAGCAATATAAATAAACTTAGAGAATATAAATATTTTTTTTGGGACATTAATCCCGACGTTTCAGTCTTTTCAGACTTCATGGTCATGGGTGGACTGAGGTTTTGGAAGTCCAAACTTATTAATCACAATTATTGCCGACTACCTCTGAACATTAATATTTAAGTTGCGTTCCGATTTAAGCAAACTGAGCTCAGTGTCTGGAATTCTGAGTTGATTTTGCTTGGGTTTTGGTACAAGTAAATTAAGCACTGGGTCCCAAGCTGGTGGTATATTCATTTTCTCTGTTAAAATTAGGATGTTTATTAATTTCAAACCGCAATAAAATCCATTAAAAAGTAGTTTTATTTGAATAATTAAATACTCTCAAAACTGTAGGAAGCAGATATCAGAATACCTTCACACGAAGATGCAGTCAGTAGCTCCGAATCTAACCACACTAGTCGGTGACCAAGTGGGTGCAAGACTTATATCTAAAGCAGGCTCCCTCACCAGTCTCGCTAAGTACCCTGCATCTACACTGCAGATATTGGGTAAGTGGGTTACCTTTTAGAGCATCTAACACGGGAGGTGGTATACACAACTAACACAATTATTACGCGCGTTTAGGGCTGCGGTCGGAAAGGTAGTCATTAATTAAAATACTATTTAAATTGAAATAATATTAAACCAAACGGAACTAAAGGCTATTAATATCACTACAGGTAGATAAAACATTTGTGTTCTTTTCACAGGTGCTGAAAAAGCTCTATTCCGTGCGCTCAAAACACGTTCCAACACACCTAAATACGGTTTACTGTATCACTCAACGTTCATCGGCCGCGCTGGACTCAAGAATAAAGGCAGGATCAGCAGATATCTGGCCAACAAGTGCTCTATAGCGTCCAGGATTGATTGCTTCTCTGGTAAGTTAATTTAAAATGGATTCTAATATGAGGCAGGTTAAATGCACACTTTGATCTACCGCAAGTGATGTAACTCTGCTTGAGGTAATAACAGTAGTGCTAGAGAAACGCACAAGTATCCACACACGTGCATCCTATGTGCTCAGTGTACTGAATATTGTGCTACACTTCCATCCCTATAAAAATTCCCTGCACGCTACCCACACATACCCGATTTTGTGCCACTCAACAAAATTCAAGGCCACGCGTTCAGTCGGTCATAAAATCGGTCGTGGGCAGCCAGAAACTGTTTTTCTGACGACGGCTACCAGTCTAAGTTGATTAGGCAGGTGCACCGGAGATATAGTAGAAAAAATTAAGTGTCGACGCAAACGCAGGTGCTCTTTTCTCTTCTAAGCCCGGTGCCGGGCGTCCGGACGCACCGCCACGAGCGGTACGGGCACGAGATCTACGGCTTTTCGTAGTGTTCGAGAGTGTCTATAAGAACGTCTCCCCAATACGCGCCATTTTAATCTGTTTCGGTTGGTCATATCCAACATCTGCCAACGACATTTCAAAAATCTCACTCCACCTTCCTGGAGGGTGTTTAAAATTGTTTGCTACATTATGTATTTATCTACAGTCCTGTTATATTTAAAATAAATTTCCTACAGTTTTAAATAAGCAATTTATTTATTTAATCATTTTCTTTTTACAGAAACCCAATCTTCAGTATTTGGTGAAAAACTACGTCAGCAAGTTGAAGACCGTTTGAAGTTCTATGAAACGGGAGATATTCCGAAGAAAAATATAGAAGTTATGAAAGAGGCCATTGATGAACTCCAAGAGGCTGTCAACCTTGAGGCCAGTGCCAAGAAAAAGAAAAAAAAGAAGAAGAAGGAAGTTGAAGCTATGGACGAAGATTGAAAAGTGACAGTCCTATCAACGAATTTTATTTCCATTGTTAAAATAAGCAGTGTTTTATTTTTTCTTTTAATAAATTAGTTTTAAGGTTATTTGGTGATTTTTTGTCTTATTTTTTCCCTAGAGAATATTAATTCTCAAAGTATATTATTCAGACGGATGGACTAATCCATTTTACGAAACTATCGCAATACTTGCTTTTAACGCCGGGTGGGTTCGATTCCCATAGACTCATTAGTCTGCATTAACATGTCTGTTTGTCTTGACTGGGTTTCTATTATAAGTATGTATTTACAAAAGAAAAGCATAAGTACCTATGTAGAGTGCTTATATATCAGTTATCTGGTTTCCATAGAGCTAGTTTTGCTTAGCTTGATAACCGTGTTCTCACAAGGGTTCTAAAACTGGGGTACGTGAACCCTTATTGTTCCCCATTTTATATGGTTTCCTCTAACCTAGGGAAACCTTAGATGAACCCTAAGGGTTATTGTGTGAGCAATGATTTAAGCTGTAAAATTACATCCTACCAAATCATTGAGCAAAACGTGCCTAAGGCGCGAACCGCGCTAGTCCGTATTACTGTATTACACAACTCATCAACTTTCTAATAATTGTGTAGGTCATTCTTATATGTTGTCCGCAATTTTAACAAATTTACTGTAGCATCGGTGGTTCAGTGGTAGAATGCTCGCCTGCCACGCGGGCGGCCCGGGTTCGATTCCCGGCCGATGCAAGTTCTTTTTGGAATCGAAAAATGTTTCTTTTTACATATTGTCCCTTTACTAGTATAGTATTATATTATCTGTGCCTTTACTAATATCTCTGATTGCGACGGCGATAAAATTCACGTAATAGTTAAAATATCTGGCAAGTGTGACAAATTAAAACTTTATCTTATAATCAGCTGGTATTTAATGTTTATCTCATCTATTCCTGTCCTAATGGGCTGCCTAGAGTAGTCTGCAAGAGCAAATGCATTTCAGGAGTATTGCCTTAATTTAAAACTAGCGACTCGTCCACACTTCGCACGGCTAGCAAATGAACTATACCTACTGACATACCTTCCCATTAGATTGATAAAAACCGATTTAAAATCTGTTCAGTAGTTTCCTTCAAAGATCATTGCGACCATACAGCCAGGAGTAGCAGTTTTGTAATAAGCATAGATTTATAGGATGTAACAGTAGATTGGCAATGTAGTGATCAAGACGAGACCAAAAACAAATTACAATAGTGTGCGTGTTATGTGAATGTGTACGTGGCTAATAGAGCTTGCTGCACCATGCACCGCCTAATACTTCGACTATCGATAACACTTTGTTTGACGCTGATAGTGATGAACGAAATAAAAAATATATACATATCACACTATTTATATCAACATTGTTTTAGTAAGTTATGCCACATTAATATATCTAAAGTTTACTAATATTCCAGTTTGGAAATCAATATTTCGTTAATTACGAAGTGAAATGCTTTGGCAAATTTATAAGAGATGTACCAATCGAGAAGATGCACTTCTTTATTTATGCTTTCATTTGAATGATTGTCATGTACCCACGAGTATATAAAAAAATAATTTGCCAAAGAACCTCAATATCGTAGTCATAACAATGCTACAAATATTTCAAATGAAAGCAGAATTGATTCGTCTTTGGGACCTTCTTTCGACCCAAAATTGAGATAAAACTGGCTCCAACCTGTAGCGATAATCATTATGGTCCACTATGGTAACTGTCTTTAATTCTGTCTCGGTGGACCATTTTCCCTTAGTTAGTAGTTAGCCATCGACTACACGTATAAACCAAGCAATACTACCTATCGCGAAGGCAACAGTTCTGTTCTGAATATATGAAGTTTTTAGATAAAAACTACTTAAATAATAAAATATTATTTTCACACAAACACAGCGCTGTGTAGTCCTAAATTAAGCAATTATATTTGCTTGTGTTATGGGTAATAGGAACTGTTTTATTTTATAAATACTTTATTATGAAAAGTTACACCCAAACACAGATCGAACATCGAGCTCATCACACAAAGATATTAAAACACGTAAAAAAAACTCAAAGTATTTAATTAAATTTTATTTACTAAACATTTTACTTACTAGAACCCAATAACGCTAGATTACAATTAATTTTAACATTAATATTGACGCACGCGAGCTGTGTCACAAAGAATTTGAAGATGTACGGGATTGCTATAGAGACGAGGTTCCCTTCGCCACACAGTCGACAGGTTTCTTTGCTTCGTTCATCTTTGCCGATGATGGGGCCGAGGAGAGTGCCGCATTTTGTGCAGAGAACCGCCTGAAATAAATATTAATTAATTTCATTAGCTTGGCTACAACTTGCTTGATGTTAAGCAGTGATGCAATCTACGCATGCTCAAAAAACCGATTTACTCGTGATTAAGAATATTTTTCGGTGAGATGGCAGTGGAATAAAGTTCCATATGGTCAGAAACCTTAAAGAGCAACAATTCTGACCAACCCTATTGCATGGTGTCCCCAGATATTGCACCGGAACACGGCAAAGTTGGCAAAGGCAAAATTGTCTACTGTTATCCTTGCTTTGCACTTGAAATGCTGAGGTCGGAATAATGTGGGGTATATAATAATATATGTTTTTGTATTGAAATGTTGATATTAATATGGAGCTCCCCAGGATTTTTTTCACTGGAATTTTGCAACTTCGGACATCCGAAGTCGTTGATATAAGTTTGGCAACGTAGCGTGTAAGGTAAATAACTTTCTTATCAATAATCACGGGATCTTTACTGCTTTGTAAATCTGGGGATTTGAGGTATATCCACTATATTCTTTCGCGACATGAATTCATTGTAAGTATATAAATAACTGTACCTAATTCCGACATACAGTGAAAAAAATATAGGGTAATTTGGTTTCAAATTTGGCTTCCATATTTGTGACCAGCTGTTGCATAGAATATCATGGATAATGTACGAGCTGTTATCCCGTGGGTACACTGTGACGTTGTCAACTAAAACGGGTATTTCACAGTAACAAAATTACTGTTTTTGTATCCGTTTCCAAAGAGAATATTTATTGTACTATAGTAATAATGTTGTTTTAAAATATAGTCACAATACTTAAGTAGGTTTCACAGCGAAGGCTCGTAATTACTATTCGGCGAAATATTAATAAACCAAAATGAGTTAAAAAGTAAGTCAACTCAACTCAATACTCAATACTTTATTGCGTTCTACAATGTTAATTAAATAAGGTGTTCGGTATAACTAATAAATCTTAACGCGAGGTTCGTAGAGATATTGAATGTTTGATAGGAGCACGTTACCTGTGACTTGTCGGAGCAGTGGAACAGTCTGTCGTGCAACAAGAAGGAGGCCCCGTGCGCCGCGAGCGCGTCACGCTCCATCTCCCCGAGCCGCACCCCCCCGCCGCGCCGCCGCCCCTTCACCGGCTGGCGCGTCAGGGCGTCCATGCCACCCGTCGTACGTACCTATACACACACACATACTGTAGGTACATACATACAGAACCCTTATACTATCACCGGCTGACGCGTCAGGGCGTCCATGCCGCCCGTCGTACGTACCTGTACACACACACATACTGTAGGTACATACATACAGAACCCTTATACTATCACCGGCTGACGCGTCAGGGCGTCCATGCCGCCCGTCGTACGTACCTATACACACACACATACTGTAGGTACATACATACAGAACCCTTATACTATCACCGGCTGACGCGTCAGGGCGTCCATGCCGCCCGTCGTACGTACCTGTACACACACACATACTGTAGGTACATACATACAGAACCCTTATACTATCACCGGCTGACGCGTCAGGGCGTCCATGCCGCCCGTCGTACGTACCTGTACACACACACATACTGTAGGTACATACATACAGAACCCTTATACTATCACCGGCTGACGCGTCAGGGCGTCCATGCCGCCCGTAATACGTACCTATACACACACACATACTGTAGGTACATACATACAGAACCCTTATACTATCACCGGCTGACGCGTCAGGGCGTCCATGCCGCCCGTCGTACGTACCTATACACACACACACATACTGTAGGTACATACATACAGAACCCTTATTCTATCACCGGCTGGCGCGTCAGGGCGTCCATGCCGCCCGTCGTACGTACCTATACACACACACATACTGTAGGTACATACATACAGAACCCTTATACTATCACCGGCTGACGCGTCAGGGCGTCCATGCCGCCCGTCGTACGTACCTATACACACACACACATACTGTAGGTACATACATACAGAACCCTTATTCTATCACCGGCTGGCGCGTCAGGGCGTCCATGCCGCCCGTCGTACGTACCTATACACACACACATACTGTAGGTACATACATACAGAACCCTTATACTATCACCGGCTGGCGCGTCAGGGCGTCCATGCCGCCCGTCGTACGTACCTATACACACACACATACTGTAGGTACATACATACAGAACCCTTATACTATCACCGGCTGGCGCGTCAGGGCGTCCATGCCGCCCGTCGTACGTACCTATACACACACACACATACTGTAAAGTCTGTTTTTCCTTAGGATGCATATTATATCAACAAATATGGCCGCCTCGTGACCAAAGACTATATTTTTAGGGTAGGGCCACCATGATTGAATACATTGAATGATTTGTGAAAGAGTGGCTGAATAGATTGCTAATCATTCATTATTCGGAACCAAGAAGCTTTACATTATTAAAACACTGGAATACAATAATACAGTCGTATCTCAAATAAATTGTTGAAGACAGGAAATATTATAAATGCTTAAAAAATTTGAAAATATTAAAAGAATACAAGCCATACGTTTCAAAGACTTCTTTCATATTTCTCTTTTTCTGGCCAGTTACCAAAATTAAGATGAGGGGTCAAACAAGCTATTTTGTTAATTTTTGAAGTTATACTTCTTTAGGCGCGTTATGAAAAAATGATGAGAGTGAAATTTTAAGATGCGCGCGCATCTATGACACAAAATTAACAGTATGAAGCTGTCTGCGTGAAATTTTAAGATGCGCGCGCATCTGTGACACAAAATTAACAGTATGAAGCTGTCTGCTTATTTAATGATGCCAAAGAAGTATAACTTCTCACGCGCGTACATAAGTACACGCACATTTTTTTTTATAAATCAATAATCTGTTAGTGAATCTGAGTAGGCTAATGCGGATGCGGGATGAACTCTGTGTTAGTTAGAGAGGGAGGAGTCATGTGGTTATAAAAAAATAAAAACGCAAGCGCAGCGAAGTTATTTGTTGGTAACAACGAAAATAAAAGCGAAATTTGGAAATAGCGTACAAATGCATCGCGAGCGGAGCGAGCGCGAAAAGTTTGTTGGTAGTAATACTGTAAAACAAAGGATAGGTAAATGACAGTGCGATTTTCGGCGCGAATCGAAGTGAGCCCGGAAATTTTGTTCATTAATGAAAACGCGGGCAAAGCAAGTGCGAAGCGAAATGTTTCTTGGGTACAACGAAAAATAAAAACAAAAGTCGTAATAGTGTGAGAAAAGCGAGCCAAAAACTATCGTTGGCAAAAAAGAAAATGGAAAATAAAATAAATAAATGAAAAAGCAAGCGAAGCGAGCACTGAATATTTCGTTGGTGATAATTGAATACTGGTGAACCACCTGACAGTAAAATAATTTCAAAATAAAGAATTTGATTTGATTTGATTTGAATCATATAAAATAACAGACGACAAACTTATCATTAGCATTTTTTTTTGTTGGACATAAAGGTTGTTATCGACTAAAATTATTTCGTTTGTCGCGGGCCGCAGAAATATCGTCTGCGGGCCGCACTTTGACGACCGCTGCTCTAGATGAATACCGATAAATTGATTACAGCCTTACCATGTATTAAACTGTTAAGGAAAAGATCTTTTAAAATAGGCAGAGCTGTTTTTTTTTTCAAACTTCTGAGTAAATTCTAAATCTAGACACTAAAATACTTAAATTACCCATTTTGGTGTAAACGTTCTCAAGTCATGACGTGACCAAGGGAAGCACAGATTGATTTTATTTAAATGATCGTTTAGAACATTTTAAAGAGCGACGATACGATACAACTAATTATAATTAATATGCACTCAATTTCATACAACATCAGTTACGTGGTTAAAAAACAAAATTTTCATATTTAAAGAAGACAGTATTTATCCACTAATAAAATAATTTAAGACAATACTTTACATTAAAGTACAATCTAAACATCACATGTTCATTTGACTGGATATCATTCACTCAGTTCTTCCTAAATCTATGGTTATCGAATCCATAAAAATCTATGTCCACACTCTAATTTAAAAAGTATAAAAATGTCAAACAGGCTGTGTCCTTGCATAACCTGTGGTCATGAATTTTGGAATGTGTTTAGAATTTTATCAATAATTCGTATTTAACTGGTTGATTTAAAACATTTTTCAGTTAATTTCATAGTTAAAGTGTTTACTCAATGGAATAAGACATTTTTAAGTCGATACATAGTGTGGTTGATTGATAAAATCGTGATATTCTAAAGTGATACGAAAACTGAAGCTTTGTTTATCTTTTTGGCACGGTAAGGAAAAACACAGTATAGGTACATACATACAGAACCCTTATACTATCACCGGCTGGCGCGTCAGGGCGTCCATGCCGCCCGTCGTACGTACCTATACACACCCACATACTGTAGGTACATACATACAGAACCCTTATACTATCACCGGCTGGCGCGTCAGGGCGTCCATGCCGCCCGTCGTACGTACCTATACACACACACATACTGTAGGTACATACATACAGAACCCTTATACTATCACCGGCTGGCGCGTCAGGGCGTCCATGCCGCCCGTCGTACGTACCTATACACACACATACTGTAGGTACATATATACAGAACCCTTATACTATCACCGGTTGGCGCGTCAGGGCGTCCATGCCGCTCGTCGTACGTACCTATACACACACACATACTGTAGGTACATACATACAGAACCCTTATACTATCACCGGCTGGCGCGTCAGGGCGTCCATGCCGCCCGTCGTACGTACCTATACACACACACATACTGTAGGTACATACATACAGAACCCTTATTCTATCACCGGCTGGCGCGTCAGGGCGTCCATGCCGCCCGTCGTACGTACCTATACACACACACATACTGTAGGTACATACATACAGAACCCTTATTCTATCACCGGCTGGCGCGTCAGGGCGTCCATGCCGCCCGTCGTACGTACCTATACACACACACATACTGTAGGTACATACATACAGAACCCTTATACTTTCACCGGCTGGCGCGTCAGGGCGTTCATGCCGCCCGTCGTACGTACCTATACACACACACATACTGTAGGTACATACATACAGAACCCTTATACTATCACCGGCTGGCGCGTCAGGGCGTCCATGCCGCCCGTCGTACGTACCTATACACACACACACACATACTGTAGGTACATACATACAGAACCCTTATACTATCACCGGCTGGCGCGTCAGGGCGTCCATGCCGCCCGTCGTACGTACCTATACACACACACACATACTGTAGGTACATACATACAGAACCCTTATACTATCACCGGCTGGCGCGTCAGGGCGTCCATGCCGCCCGTCGTACGTACCTATACACACACACATACTGTAGGTACATACATACAGAACCCTTATACTATCACCGGCTGGCGCGTCAGGGCGTCCATGCCGCCCTTCGTACGTACCTATACACACACACATACTGTAGGTACATACATACAGAACCCTTATACTATCACCGGCTGGCGCGTCAGGGCGTCCATGCCGCCCGTCGTACGTACCTATACACACACACATACTGTAGGTACATACATACAGAACCCTTATACTATCACCGGCTGGCGCGTCAGGGCGTCCATGCCGCCCGTCGTACGTACCTATACACACACACATACTGTAGGTGCATACATACAGAACCCTTATACTATCACCGGCTGGCGCGTCAGGGCGTCCATGCCGCCCGTCGTACGTACCTATACACACACACATACTGTAGGTGCATACATACAGAACCCTTATACTAGCTTTCGAATGTTTGTGTGCACGAATATGTCTGTTTGTCTCGAGTCTGAAACTTTAATTTCTTCAAACCAAACTTAGTTTAATAACTGAGTTTAGTTTGAAAAAACTAAAGTCCACCCCCCTGGGGTTGTTTCCAAAAAATAAAAGCACGTATTTCACTATTTGTTTCATAGTTTATTTAAACTGAATTTTGAGAGAATAATGCCAGGGAATAATAAGTTACATTCAAAATTTATCACTCTATTTAACACCCTTGAGGGATGATTTTTGATGCTATTGTTGACCTATGTCCTTTTCTAGTTTCTACACTACCTACATTTCAAATTTCATTAAAATCTGTTGAGTGGTATGGGTATGGTGATACGTAGTAACAAACACTCACACACCTATACACCTTCGCATTTATAAAATTATTAAAATATATGTCACAGCACTTAAACTATAAACGTAGCAAGCTGTTGCCTAAACAGATGGTTAGATGACACTCAGGTTCCTTGTCTGTGATAGTCATTGTTACGTCAGGGGGACAACGCGAAGTCGGTTGAGTGAGCAGGCGGTGTTTGAAAACCGAATTTGATCACACAAAAAGGAATCCATGTCCATCCAGACATTGAGTGAATATTTATCATTAGGGAAGTGCTGTAATCATTAACGGAGATACTCATTAGCTCTCTGTGGTGTTATTTTGTGTATCTAATTATCACAACCCTATGGGTTCGCCGACATATTTTAGATAAATAAATCTATTTACAAAAAAAAGTAGTACATTATGTAATGATTACACCCGTCTTCTTCTTTGTTACTCGATGGGACTTTGTAAGTAAAAACTCCTTGGTTACTAATTAAGTTTACTATTAACTTTTAGGTTTGCAAATAAAATGTATGAAAAATCGCTTTTACAGTACGGAGCTTCACTGCGTTATGGCTGACGTACAGCGCCTCTTCGCCGATCGCCCGACGTTGAACACGAAGATATGCGTTGCTATCTAATACAATTTATCAGGCGTTATATGGCCTGAACATGTAATAAATCAGTTATCTGGTTTCCATGCTACCCTTTCCGGTTCTCCTTGTATTTCAAAGGCTAGGCTGATACTACTGCGTCGCCGATGCTCTAAGAATTACTATGCTCCTGTCATAATATTATCGAAAAACAGCAAAACATTCTCACCTGCCATTTATCAGACACCATGTGCCTCAACCGCTGGTAATGAATAACACCAAAGAATATATCCGCGGTCATCTCCCGTCCGTCAGTGCCGCTGTACATTCGCTCTGTACCGTAGTAGTTGTACCCAGAAGCTTCCAGAAGACGACCGAAGTAATTAATTGCTGTATCCTTTTCATTGAAACGGAAAGGGGTTGCGTCATGGACCTGGAAACGAATTTCATTTGAAATTTATGATATTTATATACCGACTGACTACCAACCCACACTCGGTCAGTGTGTGTGGATTAAGGCCTAAACTCTCTCAACTCATAAAATAGTTGCTAGCATAAAAATAGCAGCTATAACCTGTTTTTAAAAGTCTTAACATTCTTACATTAACATGCATGTACATTTATGAAATAGGTGTGTTCGTTAAAACACATAAACACTTGTTTGTTACGGCTAAAAATATTTTTCCAAGAAACACCAGAAATGGTGATAGACTGGTAATTGACAGAAAACTGAGAACTACTCTCTTCCGAAAAAATTCATACTTTATGTGTATAAAAGTTTTTAACGCAATACCTGAATTCATTAAAGCTTGCCCTCTAACTAAATTTAAAAAGCACCTAAAAACATGGCTCCTGGAAAAAAAATATTATAAAATTGACGATTTCTTTAACAATTATTAACAAATATTCATTGACATTATATTATTAGATTAATTGGAAAATAATTAGATTATCTGACTTTATATTTTAGTTTATTTGTGTGTAAAATTTGTAATGACATTATCTTATGTGATTATTAATTGTATATGGACATTATGGACCTATTGTATACCAAATATATTTTCTTGACACAGTGACATAAATAAAGATTAACTTTTATAATTTGAACAAAATTGAATAATAATTATTTTTTAGCAAAAACATTGTAGTAGGTATAGATGGGTGGTTTAGGTAAAATATAATAGATTAAAAATAATTTTGCATGTCTACCTTAGACAAAATAGGCTGACCAATTAGCATTTAAGACCTTTTTGTACCCTGTTTTATGTGAAATAAATGAATTTGAATTTGAATTTGTCTTGAAGTCACGAGTGAATTGGTGTTTACTGGGTAAGCGCATTTCATTGTAGACTGTATCATTGCTTAACAACAGATAAGTTGTGATCAAGCGCATGCCGTATAGGATAAAAAAACTTGAGAGGTGTCAAGGGACACCTCTCAATAATGAAGGAATTGTAATAAAAATTGTTTTTTTAAGTTATAATAATATTTATTTTATTATTAACAAATATAATGTAATATAAACTTAATCAGTAGGCTCAATTTTCGTAATAATTGGCTTGTGGTAACTGAAGTAGGAAACATGTTTGGGATTCTAGCTTACTACAGCAAAAAGTGTCGTGACAACTTTTCGTAAGAATTTTTTCCGTCTAGCCCCCTTTCACAACGCGCGATAAGGAACTTCGTTCCAAAAATACAGTAAGGTAACGACCACCAACCCAGACTGACCAGCGTGTGTGGAGTAATGCAGAACTCGAAAAGACCCGTGCCCAGCAGTGGGACAAATTAAAGGGTTGAAGTGAAGGGGGCGAAACGGGAACCACGTGGGCGAGGTCGCTGGTTAAAGCTAGTACTATAAACTTACGTGTCCATGTAAGCTGGCAGCTTTCCCCGCCATACATTCGATCATCATAGCGATGGTCATCCTACTGGGGAACCCGTGAGGGTTGAACAGAACATCCGGCATCAGTCCGGACTCCGTGAAGGGCAAGTCTTCAGCCGCCCACTTCTGTGAGCAGATGCCTTTCTGTCCGGCACGGGACGCGAACTTGTCACCTACTGTTGGGTTGCGCTGGAAATGGTAAGTAATCTTTAAACACACAAACAGGCTTATTCATACTCGTAAAAATCTTATAATATTCTTTAGTTAAAATGGACTGACGTTTTCTCTTTTCTAAATAGTATAAATGTCGAGATGACAGACAAAGACAAACGAATTATAAACCTATTTTGGCTATAATGAGCTTATAAGACGTTTATGAATACGGGAATTTAGAGTTTATTTCTTCAACCCTTATTAGCCAGCGTGAGTGGATTAAGGCCAGACTCTCTCAACTCGTAAGATAGTTGAGAGAAGACCCGTGTCCAGCAGTGGGACATTAAAATAAAATAAAATAAAAATAAGTTTATTGAATTTCATGGCATATACATGAGCTAGATACAATATTAAGCTAAAAATAATTAGTTACTGCTATTTATTATCTATAATCTACTAGTATATGACTATGTTCTATGTACTTAAATAAGACTAATAACTACTTACTTCTACAGAAGAGGCGTCGGCTAGCCTGAACTAGGTTATTAAATATCCTGTGTTTCAGGCCGGCTCTCTATTTTAAATTAAATCAATATGATACTAAACACAACTTAATTGCATTAAAAACGGTTTGAAGTGAATCTGACAACAAAGAACGAAAGATAAAAATAACTATCCATTTTAGTGGAGTATCCTGGCATTTGCCGATTCACGTTCATTGTCATTGTAGTATAGATAATCAATCTATTATAGAATATAATATAATAAATCACCAATGTTGAAAACATACCTGTAACCGTAACATGACGCAAGCCTTCTTCAACGGTCGAGAACTGAAGTCGCCACACAGTCTCACACTGTCGACACACACTTGCTCCTTGCCGTGGTATTTACTTACTATGAACTGACTCTTTTCAGCGTCATAATAACTGTGGGAATAAAGTTAAACATTTTTAACAATCGTCCTAGGTATTGTCTAATCTGTCGATCTATACGGCCTCATGTGTCCCCGACAATTAGCAGCGGTCGTGGGCGAGCTGTGCGGAGGAAGAATACCTGAGGCTTCATAGTATTAAGGGGAAGCACAGAAGATCCAGCTGGGTCGAAGTGCTCTGGGTCTACCAGCCCCATTTATAAGATAAGATAAGATCGATCTATACAGTACTACAGGGAAGGAGAGCAGCGGTGGCGCAGCGGTACGGGCCTCGCTTTATAATATAAAGTCGCGGGTTAGAATCCTGGTCGTGCCCACACATCTTTGTGTGAATTGTTTCATCTCTGCTGCTCAATATTGATGAAGGAAAACATCATTAGGAAACCGGTATATCTGAGAATTAATCATTCGAGGACATGTGACATCCACCAACCCGCACTTGGCCAGCGTGGTCAAGATCTAAAACCCTCTCAACTCGCCAATAACGGGTTGCAGTGAAAGTCGTGGGCTAAACGCATGTTACCTTCTCTTCAACCCTTTTTAATGTCCCCCTGCTGGGCACGGGTCTTCTCTCAACTATCTCACGAGTTTTGGAGAGCTTATGCATTACTCCACACTCGCTGTTCAAGCGTGGGTTGGTGGTCGTTAACCTTACTGTATTTTTTTATCCTATACGGCATGCGCTTGATCGCAACTTATCTGTTGTTAAGCAATGATGCAGTCTACAATGAAACACACTTACCCAGAAACCACAAATTCACTGGTGACTTGAAGACAGGCAGATTATACCTATCAGGGAAACAGAGATACCGGCAGCGAATTGTATTACAACATAACACTTACCAATAAAATGGATCTTCGGGGTTAACTTTAGCTCCGACAGCAGGCAACCCATCTTCATCAATATGTTCACACAACTCAGGTCTGTTCGGGTCTCTACAGAAGTAGGAAGCTGTGTGAGATAGCTCTATGAAGTCTGCTTTGTAAACAAACCCGGCTGCGAAGCCTCGCTCGTACGCCGATTTGTTTATTATCATCGCGTCTTCCATATCGTAACCCTGGGGAAAACATATTGCATACTATGCGTTTCAAATACGAATAAGACTGGAAATCTGCTACCTTGGACTGGAATGCGCCACACACAACTTCACAATTTTAATCATTTTTTTTAAATTTAGTCATTCGTAATCACGAGCGAATCGGTACATTGGGCTGGCGCGTCCCATCGTAGACTACATCATTGCTTAACATCAGGTAAGTTGTAGTCAAGCGCCAGCCTATTCAAGAATAAAATAAAAAAATTCTACAGTGGGTAAAAATGATTCTTTGAAAAAATAATTACCTAAAAGATAAAACACAGGTCCTTGTCAAAGAAAACCGGTTTCTACCAAGAATGATCCGCGAAGCTATTGAAATTAAATAACATCCTAATTTTAACAGAGAAAATGGTTGGAATATACCACCAGCTTGGGACCCAGTGCTTAATTTACTTGTACCAAAACCCAAGCAAAATCAACTCAGAATTCAAGACACTGTGAGCTCAGTTTGCTTAAATCGGAACGCAACTTAAATATTAATGTTTGAAGGTAGTCAGTAATAAATGTGATTAATATTTTTGGACGTCAAATATCTCAGTCCACCCGTGAACATGAAGTCTGAAAAGACTTTGAAACATCGGGATCTAAAATCTAAAATAAACCGCGATAAAATCCGTTAAAAAGAAGTTTTATTTCAATACATAAAGATCATCAAAAAAATCCCTGTATTTTATGTGGTTTGAGTAAGATTGGGTACTTGGGAGTCGAATATTTAGGTAAGAACATATTTTATTAACTCCGGATGATAAAACACGGTGTTATAATATAAAACGTGTGTGTGGACATCAGTGACGAAGGGTGAAAGTCTTAAAAAAGGAAGCCGGTGCAAAAAAGTTCTTACTTAGGAAAATAATATCTCTTCACTACCGTCCCCGTTCGTTCGTACACTTGATGCTATACTTATTTTTGTTGGTATTCAAAAGTTTTAGGCGTTATATTACATATTATTAAGTACATCTGATATTGACCATTTCCTAAAGGGAAGCCGATGGAAATCGGTTTGAATGGACTCTTCGCCACTGGTAAATATACATCTTTTATGTATCTATGTTTCTGTGTATTTGTGTACAAAAAACTATAGTGTGTGTCAGTGTCTTCTAGTGATTGCATTTAATGCGATTTCGTATTAATTTCATATGCAAGCACATTCATGAGTCTTAGAGTGCTAATTAATATTGCTACGCTAATTGCTAATATGACTATAATAATGAAGTATATTATTGTTGTTAATATGCGAATTAAGGAGCTAATAATTTCACTCGCGAACGATGTCATTCGAGGTCATGTGAAGCGGAGAGATACTATAGGCCGACCGTTGAACTCGCGTATCGCCTATCGCCAAGATTCTGACTCCTCAAGCTGCACAGACAGTGATGATGATTCAAGCGATACGGATATAAGTGACGAATAGCCTTACATTACTTTTATCTGTGGTTAAATAGTTCTTTAAGAGATTTAATTAATGTTTTATGACTTTGTACCTCAGATGGCGATACGCGAGTTAAACGGTCGGCCTATAGATAGATAGATAGTACGTGGTTGCGTGAGCGCACGCTGCCAATCACGACCGGTGTAAAGAAGTAGGTATGACGCGAGAGGTGAATCCGCTTCATACTTCACAGAATTTCGCAACTACATTTAATTTGTTAAATGCTAATGAAGCGTTCTCATGATAACAATAAATATGAATGCTAATTAATATATTACTAGTACTTACGGTGTAAGAGATGACAGCGACAATTGCGTTAGTACCACAAGGGAAGTCATCCAGCCCCACGTTGTCGTAGTGTGTGGGTCGGAACAGTGGAGTGGCTGGGGTCTGCAGACGGTACAGCTTGGTCTCTGCGTTGCTCTGCCACGTGTGGATGGGTGTGCCCATGGTTTGTTTACCCATCTGACACTGGTACATGTTACTGTGGGATTTTCAGACAGAATTACATCCTACTTTCTAGTAATCGCGGCCAGATCGACTTTCACTAACTTTATTTATTTTTACAACCTTATTACATTACTACACTATTACTAGGATTGCACTTGTTGCCTTAATTTAGATGGCAAGACCTAACCCGGACAACGTTATATTTCCTAGGTTGTAACTGGAGACCACAAAGTGGGACTGGGAAAAAAGAAACTAAACTAACTTTCGAAAATATTAGCCTTTTATATTGTTCAAATGCTGAATTTCAGTGTTGAGTTGACGACAATCAATTAATACTGCAATCCAGCATATTAATACAGAAAATAGGGATGTATAACAGAATGTTTGTATGGAAGTGTGTGTAACTGAAGTGAAACTCGTTCACTCACAAACTACTTACTTGAAACATTTGGATGACATTCATCACAGACATAGATTATATATTATAATAATATAGTCTTGAATAGCACATACGCTACTTTTTACCCTAATAGGACTCGGGCGATATCGCGGACGGAAACTGCCTAATCCTACTAATATTATTAACGCGAAAGTTTGCAAGAAAGCATGGATGTTTGTTACTCTTTCACGCAAAAACTAATCGACGGAGTTGGATGAAATTTGGCACAACGATAGATTATGGTCTGGATTAACAATTAAGCTACTTTTTTTTAAATATTCGATATTATTCGAATCGACTTTTCTGAATATTGACAAACGTGTACACTGCCATTTACATTATAGAACACCTTCGTATTAAAAAGAGGTTCCGTTACCGTGGAGACTGGTTACAATCCGGCATAGGTACTAGTTGTGCTAGATTGCTCATGAAGGCTGTCGGCGACAGCTCCCTGTGCGTTGTTTTGCCTGCAGACAAAAACAGGAAAAAATAATCATCCCAGCTTCGTTGGAACTTTTAACTCCGAGTCAAAAGACGGGTGTTTTTAGTTGGATGTCTGTATCTAAGTAAATTTTTAGTAGGTATATCAATAAGTAAATAAAAGACGTGTGGCACTCGGGGACTGCCGCGGTAAAGCTATTGCATAGCATTTTGTATCAACTTATGCAATTATATATTTTTTTTATTTATTTTTTTTATTCATGCAGTATTGCTTTTTCTTTGATATTAATTCAAGTTACACTTTTTGAGCGTGGTGACCGATAAGAAAACAATTTTTTCTATTATTAAATAAATAAAATACCTATACACCTATATACTTTCTCATAAACAGCTGCTTATGTATTCGTCCGATTTCGGAGCAGCTCGTCTCGATTCGTGCGAGTTTCGTAGAGTCGTACAATACGTCTAATCGCGCACAACGCCGTGTCGAAGACTGCCGAACTGAAACGACGTTGCACGGCCTTCAAGCCACACCTCCTTGCCCGTCGGAGTGGGGAGCGTAAGGTTTTTTCGTTACGGAATTTCTGGATACCGACGCCCCGCGCTCTAGGCCCGCGATAGAAGATATGCAATAGCTTAAAAAATATTCTGGGACATTAACACACACGGTCATCTGTTCTCAAGCCAAGCAGAGCTTGTGTTATGGAAACCAGATAACTGTGTGTGTTAATGTCCCAGAAATATTTATTTATTTTATTTTTTATTTATACATATAAGAAAGAAAAGTAAGTAAGTTGTTAGTGAACCAAATAAATAAATAAATATAATACTGTTCTTTTGTAAATATATACTTTTAATGGATATTTACACCCAGACTCGACACAAACACAAATGTTTATCACTAATGTTTGTCTCTGGTGGGACTCGAACCCACGACCTGCGGCCTGAAAAGCAAGTATCTTACCGACCACGCCAAAAGTATTATTAATTATTTACAAAAGTATTATATGTATAGTATATACCAGTTATTCGGTTTCCATAACATAAGCTCTGCTTAGCTTGGGACCAGATGACCGTGTGCGTTAATGTCCCAGAATATTTATTTATTTAACTAAAACCAGTAATTACCTTTATGTATCTCGTTGTGTGTGACAGCGATGTCAAGGTACAGTTGCTCCAGCGTGCCGATGAACTCGAGCTGATCACTCGCCAAGTTGATGACAGGACGCATCATACGAGCTTCTGACGTCATCAGGAACACTCCCGCGTACTGACCACATATCTGTCGATGTACGAAGATTGTACAGCAGATCCTCAATCAATATTTTGTTATGGCTGGCGGCGACATTTATTGTCTGATAGGACGAACTATACCAACTAGCTAGCTTCAACACCTGTCTACAGTTTCTACATTCAACGACCTCTGTAGTCGAGCGGTGTAAGCCGTGCGATCGGGCTATACTGTGCCCGTTCCCGGTCGCGGGTTCGATTCCCGCCACGGACAATATTTGTGTAACAACAAATATTTGTTTCGGTGTCTGGTTGGTTGAGGGACTACCCTTCGTGCCTCGGATAGCACGTTAAGCTAATATAATCTGACACCTGGTCTAACCATCTCGGCTACTGGTTCCCTACAGGTTTCGAGGTCTGATGGCAGTCGCTCGTATAATTCTGGTAGCTAGCCGCATCAGGTTAGACTGGGAGCCGACCCCAATAGAAATGGGTAAAAGGCAAGGGGAACGATTTTGAGATTTCTTCAATGAAAACTTTTATTTTATTACTTAAAAAGAATTATAATTTCAAATTATACAGTAATTAGAGAGAGAACTTTGTTCAGGTGTTCTTCGCGTAATGGCGGGTGGTGCGATCCATAGTGATGTGCTTCGTAATCCATGTTAAATAATCCCATGATTTAATATAATTAATTTAAATAATAATATAATGTTATAGTATATGATTATGTAATTTTAATGTAATAATTGATATGTATTGAATAATATTAGTAATTTAAGTAATATAAATTGAATTTGAATGCCGCTGTGTAGGCAAGACATCATAAACTTGTATTCCTTGAATTGATGGATTGCTTGATGTGTAGTCGATGATGCTAGGGATGTGCTTCAACAACACCGTCCATAGTTTTGTTAACTCTTTGAAAAGTAAACGTGTTTCTACACCCCACGGACCCTTAAATTGTCATGTAAATTGTTCGAAAATATTGTACAAGTTATTTTTTGTACATATTTACGTTAATTGATTTTTGTACCCTGGAATCATGCCTTTTTTCTCCATAACATTATATTAAGGATTATTTTACTCGATAATAGATGGCGCTACTTGTTTTAACACTTTCAAAGTTACTATAGATCTAGTTTACCTTGCCAGATAATAGATGGCGCTACTTGTCTTAACACTTCCAAAGTTACTATAGATCTAGTTTACCTTGTCAGATAATAGATGGCGCTACTTGTCTTAACACTTCCAAAGTTACTATAGATCTAGTTTACCTTGTCAGATAATAGATGGCGCTACTTGTCTTAACACTTCCAAAGTTACTATAGATCTAGTTTACCTTGTCAGATAATAGATGGCGCTACTTGTCTTAACACTTCCAAAGTTACTATAGATCTAGTTTACCTTGACAGATGATAGATGGAGCTACTTGTCTTAACACTTCCAGTTACTATAGATCTAGTTTACCTTGACAGAAAATAGATGGCGCTACTTGTCCTAATACTTCCAAAGTTACTACAGATCTAGTTTACCTTGCCAGATAATAGATGTATGTATGTATGTATGTATGTATGTATCTTTATTATCAAATTTCACAACATTACAATATTTCATTGCCCCACAAAACTGTTTCCACAGTTTGTCTGTGGGTGCACACATTCAGGTTAACAATAGTTATAACAGTGTGTGAAATTTTAACAAACTATATACTTAATAGGTATAATAGGATATAGGTGTACACTTATGATACAGTATTCAAACGGCTAAGTAAGAATTGTTTGAGTGATTTTACAAACTTATTTTTATCTTCCATAACTCTAATGTCGGCTGGCAAGCTGTTAAGAAGATAAGGTATTTGTAAGGCGCTACTTGTCTTAATACTTCCAAAGTTACTATAGATCTAGTTTACCTTGCCAGATAATAGATAGCGCCACGAGCCTTAACAGTATTATTAAATTTGTCATAGCTACCGCGTTTACCGTGTTTGGCTTGACGTTTCGAAACGGGTTTCATCGTTGGTGGTCACAAGCAGACTAACTGGCTGTGACCACCAACTGTGTTATCCTAATGAGTGTTTAACATAGTTAATATAATTAGGCAAACACTTGTATTAAATATGTATTCCTACCTGTTTCTTAGGTATAACGACAATTTCAGTCATAATAGGTACTTCTTCCCCCTTGACCTTCAAACTCCTGAGGTATGCGGTGGACTTGTGGACAGTATCCTCAGGGAAGTACCCGACCAGACGTCCGTCTATGAACACTGGGTACTTGTACACGTCTTGGGAAAGTGGAGTTTGAGCCACTGAGCTTATGGGGTCCATTCCTGAATGATAGAATGAGACCTTAAGTTAACCTTTCTATACTATGTCTAGCTTCGCTTTGTTAACGTAGAGGCAAGCGAATTCGATTCACGCCGATTCTATCTCGAGTAACAAATCGACAAGGTCTATCATTTTCAAAGTTTTTTGAAGACTGACCGGTGGCGTAGTAGGTAAGATTGCTTTTCACGTCGCAGATCGTGGGTTCGATTACCACCCGAGACAAACATTATTGATGAAAATTTGTGTTTGTGTCGAGTCTGGGTGTAAATATCTATTATAAGTATATATTTACAAAAATAAAAGTATTATATTATGTATAGTATGTGCCAGTTATCTGGTTTCCATAACACAAGCTCTACTTAGCTTGGGACCAGATGACCGTGTGTGTTGATGTCCTAGAATATTTATAGATATGATGCTAAACTTGAGATTTTTGACGGTATGTGCAAATTTGAATGGTGTAACTTACCGCATCTTTCTAGTACTTGAGGCAATGCCGCTACTTGCTTTTCATCTGGATGCTGCGTGACCTGAAAAAATATAATACTATTAGAAATGCTAAACGCTTCAATTTTCTTTTTAGAAAAAACGCCAGCTACTATAAAACTCATACGCAAGCGATAACTCTCATTTTAAGGATTCCGTACCCCAAAAGGTAAAAATGGAACCTTTAAAGAGTAAATGTTGTTAATTTAATTTGGTACATGTTATGTCTATCTGTAAGTAGTTGTGCACTAGGATGTATACCATAACAATGTAAAATATTGCTGTACAGTGTAAAAACTATTCATGAATAAATAAAAATTAATAAATACCTGTGCAGCACAAGTGAGATGGTTGAGCAGCCCACAAGGGGCCCCGTCGGGCGTGTGTACCGGACACACGAAGCCCCACGCGTCCGGGAGCAGCTGACGAGCTTCTGTTGTGCGCATTTCCATGAAGAACGACCCGCGGTGGATTGACCTGAGATCACAGTGGAATTATCAACCCTTTATTTTACAACCAGCCCATCGACGATTATTGGTAGAAACAGCAGCTTGCGGTTCCAGATTTTTCTTTTATTCAGAAACTGCTGCTGACGAACAATGCTTTCAAATTACTACTGCATTAGAGACTAGGGACATTTAATATAGAAAGTATTAAAACTCTAAAAAAGAAGACAAATAAACATAAAACATAAAAGATACAGAGATTCAAGAAATTCTTAATTTCTCTTCAATTAGATGTTCGGATTATAATACCAGTTAGCTACATTAAAAATTCTCAAAACCTCTAACGGTTACATTAGAAAAGTTAGTAAGGTCCTTAAATTTTTTATTTTTTTTGGGTAATCGCATAAAAAACAAAAACAAATAGCGAAATCAGTACAGCCGTTCATGCGTAATATTATCAAGGGAAATAGGTATACATTTCGTCATATCCAGCGATGCCATGTATAGTCCGGTATGAGAAACTAGATAATAGTGGCGCCATCTGTTATCCAGTAAGGGTATTCGTCGACTATCGTGTAGAATTTACTTGCCATGATACGGCAATATAAATAGGGCCGTGAGTCGCCGAAACAGTAAGCGAAAGTAAGGTAAGGAGAGTTAAGAAAGCGAAAGTGTGAAGTGTAATGTAATGTAATGTAATGTAATTCGCGTATCGCCATCTGAGGTACAAAGTCATAAAACATTAATTAAATCTCTTAAAGAACTATTTAACCACAGATAAAAGTAGTGTAAGACTGTTCATCACTAATATCCATGTCGCTTGAATCATCATCACTGTCTGTGCAGCTTGAGGAGTCAGAATCTTGGCGATAGGCGGTACGCGAGTTAAACGGTCGACCTATAGTGTTTATGTAGTTTAATTAAGTGTCTGAATTAGTGTTTAGTAGTAGTTAATTAAGCGTGTAGTTAAAGTAGCTAGAGTTGAACCACTGCGTCACGTTTGTTTTACCGGGTCTGTTGTCGTTCATCGGGCACAATTCCAAACTTCGATAAAAAACAAAATCAGATTTTCTTTTTTTTTCGAGCTGCTAAAGTTGCAGTGTTAATCAAATGACTTAAAATTAGGATTTGTGTTTAACATAATTTATCCTTAAACTCGTAACAATTAATTTAGAGAACAATGCAACTCACTTGAAATGCGACATGTATCGCATTCTATTAATATTCTCAGCCACAATAGTGAGTCCTTTGTACTGTGCCAAGTTAACATTATTGGAAGGAGCGTTGCCTGTCGCGAGAAAGGTTTCCATCTTCTGTTCTAGATTGCCAGTCCCGCGGAGTATTTGTTGCAGTTCATGCTAGAAGGAACAATAATGAAGAATAAAAATAATTAATAATATTGTTTTCAACTCCTAAGTTGCCAAATAGTTGTACATAGAGCCGAAAACTCGTATTATCTCAAGAAATATTAACGTGAACTATTCAAATGCGGTAGAAAGAGGTGCGGGATAGTGTAAAGGTAAAGTCATATGACGAGATTTGTCAGACATTTGTCTGTTAGAATCAGAAACATACTATAGTAAATAGTAAATAAATATAGTGACATTAACACACACGGTCAAGTAGGAAAGGATTTGACAGAATACCCAACTTCAGGCTAATGCTAAAACATTTCTATGTATCACTTATCAATCTTACCTGTCCAATAACAAGTTTACTGGAAGTCTTCGCTTTCTTGGTCACTTGTATTCTAACAACGTTAATGATTTGTTGCAACCGTTCCTTCAACACTTGCAGATAAAGATGGCCCCCTACAAGCAGCTCTTGTACCATTACAGCATCAGCGCCCTCTACCTATATAGAGTAATATAAAAATATATTTTGATAGGAACTGGTCGTCTGCTGCGTCGTTGGGTGCTCGCTAGCGGTATTTAAACTCGATGTTGAATAATAAAATATTTAATAAGTAAAATAAGATACAAAAAAACGTGTTGTTTAACAGTCGTCCATGTTGGAAGTGGGTGGGGGCCGGCGCTGGCGCATCCGAAGCACTCGTCGTGCGCGTGTGTGTGCGACACACATTTAAGCGAGGCGTCAACACATTTATCTTTTAAAATTAATTTATAATAATAAAAATAATTACGAACTCATGAGTACAAGTATTTTACCAAAAAAAATAATTTTTAATATTTTTTTATTTTATAGTCGCGCAGTAAAGACGACAAAAATGGAGTGTAGAGTACTCTTTACGATACACTCCATTGTAGTCGTCGGACGAGGTGACACGATGCAGCGGTGCATCTCGCGCTAAGGATAAAAAGCCAAACGAAAAAAGTGCCCTTTCAAAACACTAGTGCTGGTGTATGCCGATGCCTTTTCCCCGTCCCGGACGGCCGCAGAGCCACAGTGACATATCGGGGTAGCCGGCCTGATCCGCCGAGCTGTTCGGTAATTTGGGCTAATTTTGTAATTTAGCCCAAATGAATTATATCCAGCAGGAACAGAGTCGGGTCTAGATCTGACTAAAATAAACGAGTATATTCACTTGCCTTGCACTTGTTCTGCACCAGATCATACAACTTGTGCGCCATGTACACGAGCGCGTTGAACTTGTCCAGGTCTGTACTCAGGTGTATCATCACGCAGCGGTCCAGCAGGAACTGAGCCGCATCTAGATCTGAAGCCCACGGAGGTAACTCGTACAACTTCGGACGGAACATCCGTCCGAGGTAAGAGCGACATTCTGTGGATGAGTGTAGACCTTCTTCGTGAAGTTCTCGAATCATGTTCTGAATACAGCTGGAATTAAACAATAAATGACATATATTCTGTATGTTCTTTTGATTACTTATACATGTTAGTAAATAATTCTTCAAAATTTAAGGGGTTATGTGATATAATATTCCATGTGTTCGCGCAACCAGTACTACATGCACGGAGGCGCTTCACCACGAGAGGGGATGGCTGCCGGCTGTCAGCCAGCAATCGGCCAACGGCCTCACATAAGTAAACACGCACAACTACTCACATCAACCCTTTTTAGTGCCCCACTGCTGGACACGGATCTTCTCTCAACTATCTTACGAGTTGAGAGAGTTTAGGCCTTAATGTTCTGCTATGCTCTCGCACAACTACTATTACCCAATTTATTGTACGAAACTAACGAAAGTTACATAAATTCAATTAAAATCTGTGTTTGGACTTTCTCCCAAGCACCATGAAAGTAAAGTATTAAGTATTTTTAAATACGCTGTCGTGTGTCTGTAATTGGCATTCAACGTAAATGATTAAATATGCTTTCTGTACGGTACCATTCTATGAACCAGAGAGCGCGCACGCAGAATGTAATGTATGTATGTGAATTAATTAATGAACACTTTAAAATAAGAACATACTTTTTAGTTTCAACTCTACGCTTATTATTTCTTTTTTTTTGTTGGGTGACCAAATCCGCCAGTTTTCTCTACCATAAGTCACGTTAAAGAACTTCGTAATAAAAATATGAAATAAACCTACTTGACATAGTACAAATCATTTCTCTTTCCATGCAGCAGCAGCCTGTATATGTAGTGATCCGGCCAATCTACTAAACACTTCATTATTAGCACCAAGGGAGCGTAGTACATCATCTTGCGGTAGGAGAACATTAACTTGCAAGAACCGTTCGTTAGAAAGTGTAGGACGTTATTCTGAAATAGACAAGCGAAGGAAACCAGTGAAATGACGAATAACGGCATTTTATGGCCGGGTGTATGGCTACTCTTACGCATCTTAAGTGTTAAGAGAGTGTTTGATTTTGCTATGTAATACATATTTCAATTGAAATCTGATATGTTATGTAGGTACTACCTGACTATTACAGGATAACTTTCTAACCGTTGTGCATAATTAGAAAAAATCCTAAACAAACTCTAATAAACATGTAGCTTTATATTTTAGTATGTAACAAAGGATATTTAATACTGATTATACTGGCACCAGTGCGCTCAATAGAGTGGCTAACCGCTAATTTTACGCCGCCGCGCGCTCATCGTCTATAATTTGTTGAGTATGTGGAAAAAAAAGTACAGAACAGCA
Organism: Meganola albula; assembly: GCA_936450015.1. Classification (NCBI taxonomy): domain Eukaryota; kingdom Metazoa; phylum Arthropoda; class Insecta; order Lepidoptera; family Nolidae; genus Meganola; species Meganola albula. The sequence continues at coordinate 2,146,475 of OW388165.1, read as the reverse complement.
ACAACAAAAAATGCATATTCGTTAAAAAAATTCACATATATAGTAAAACTTACAGTGCTAGTCTGATCTGAAGTGACACAGCGCACCATAACTCCGTAGTCAGAGAACAGGTTGCCCCTCATCCGCCAGCCGGACCGCTTGATCGCTACTGGGAAGTTGCGACGGGTCACTAGTAACATACGAGCCAGACGCTCGTGACCCTACACACAAATAAACATAAAAGATTATTTTTTTCATTGTATATGGATTATAATACAATGAATAAAAAGTACTTGTAAAACCTAAAACTGTTAACTAGTGGAAGAAGGAAAATAAAACCCTACCTTAAAATATATCGCTCATTTGGAGCGTCAGTGACATAAATGCAAAATTGTAAATTTTACAATACGATTTAAGATTTTTTCGTAACACTAAAAAAGATTATTACTACATATTTGTTACAGTTAATGGTCATCTCTATATTTTATATAATATAGAGATTAGCTGTAAATGGCCAGCTTACTCCCACTTTAACTTAGCTGTTTTGTTTCCCAAATCTGAGATGTGAGCCACATAATGTCTGCAAGGTGTAATCGCCAGTTGTTAGTTATTATTTCGATGGGACAATATGTATAACAGGTTGTCATACCTTTACAATGAAGTATCCTCCCCACTCATCAGCATGCTCATTTTTCTCCACCAACTCTTCAGGTGATAAATCAGCCAAGTGACAGATTTTCGACTAGACAATTTAAATATAGGCACTTTATTACTTTCCTTTACTGTTTTACATTAAATCTATCCCTGTACTGAGTCAAACATCTTCAGAAAATTCTCTCAGAATAGGCTTAGCAATTGCTGAGTAGTAGCACAAATGAAGCCAGCAAGACACTGCTAAATAGCTCTTTGCATTAAGAATTAAAGGACATAACATAACGCTCACATCTGTATTATTTAAAGATGTAGGCTGAGGTGAATATTGCCAACTTTTCAACGTTCAAGAAGGACTTAAAGATACAAACACAATTGGATTATATCTAAGACTAGCGGCCCGCCCCAGCTTCGCCCGGGTAGCTTCAGCCAACTCAACAATTTACAAAATATGTGATAAATAAAGAACCGCTCAACCGATTTTGTGCAAACTTCACATAAACCATCTACTAAATAGTCCGAACAATGCCTAAACATTTGGTTTGAATAGGTAAGCCCGTTTTTGAGTTATAAAATTACAATGAAAAGTGGCATTGATTTTTATTAGAATAAAATAGGTCTAATCTAAATAAAATTAATAAGAAAGAATAATAAGGTTTTAATATATCATGTCTTACTTTAACCATGACTGGTAGGCTGCCAAGTGATCTATCAACAGACACACTTTTCTCATCAATAGTCAAAGTGAGCCTTATTTTAAAATCTCCTTTATAAGTAGCAGCTCTTTGCCTACATTCTGTTGGAAGAACTGCCTGGTTCTTGACACCTGAATAATTTAGAAGAGACATATTTTTACATTAGCATAACTTTTAATTATATCTACAGCCTGACTGGGGAGGTACTGTCAACAAGGTCAAAACTTACCTACCTAAAAGGCTATTTTCGCTTACAGCAATCGACACTATTGCCAGTGTATACCTAAACTCGCCAATCAAAAGCTACAAAACTTTTACTATGCTCTTATTTGTCATTTAACATTACATGCCTTATAAAGACAACTGTAATAATTGCTGTTAACCCAAAAATCAGTATGTATTGTCTTTATATTGTCACTAATTGACACAAAAACATTTGGTATGTTCGAATTAAAAAAATATTGGCATTTTATTAACTTTCTATTGGTTGAAGCAAAAATGATGATTACAGTTGTGATCATGTTGTGCATTGGATAGTCTCAAAAGTAGATAGGTTTGGAGTTTGCTGATAGTACCTAGTACTTTTTGTTATGTAAGTCTGGATCGCAACTGGATGGGTTCCAAAGCAGGTGGGTGGAGCCTCAAGATTGTGAAGTCTGGAATGTGTTAGGGCCTTTACACAACAGTAGGGTGATCATGGCTAATAATAAAAATTATAATGTTTTTACCAATAGCTTCCATAGGAACACTGGGTTTTGCAAATGCTGCTTCATCTATGGTGATCTTTACTCTTTCTCCAGATGGTATTTCAAATTCAGCTGGAACTAAGTTGTCTATAGCAGCCTTTAGGCCATCATGTATCATGTAGTTGAAAGAATCTATGTGTGGTGCTCCCAAACATTGTAGGTACTGGAAAATATAACATAATACTTTTTTATTAACATATAGGTAGTGGCTTTTAAATTTACTAGGTTAAAAATGGTAAAAAATGTAAATTTTAGCCTTTAGAAGCAGTGATAATATAAAAACGACACAGAAGGGCCGTCAGGTTGTTAAAAGGACACAAGAATGGCAGGCAGTTTGTTTGTTTGTGTTTGTATTTTTATTTTTTGTTTGTTTTCTTTTTTTTATATTTTTTTTTTGTTTGTTTGTATGTTGTATGGCAAATCAATGTATTTTTTTTATTCTTAGACATGACAACAATAAACATACGCGGTTATGATGGATACACATGTAGTCATTATAAACGAATTATTGACTAGTACAAGAGCACTCATTATACATCACAGTACATACGAAAAGCCTAATTAATCTACATAAAAACTAAAAAGAACACAGCGTAAAAATCATGTAAGGTTACATACCGGATTTGCTATTTTAGGCGGTTTCCTGTAGTCTGGGTGACTTGTATATGCCAATGAAGGCGTTTTAGCAATCTTCTTTGTACTCATTTCGCTTAAATAATTCTACTTTATTCGTTAAAAACGTCGTAATTCTTATACATGTTTTTAAGGTTAGCACATGTGAACGCTAAAAAAAATTGTCAACAAACAACAAATTGACAGTCAGTCAGTGTCATGGAAGTATGAAAACGTCCATGGTCAGTGTGGCAAGACATTGACACTATTGACAGAGATAGACAGTAATTTCTATCAAAAACACTGAATTTCAAAGTTTGAAAATAGGTACAACGTTCTTTTTTAAACATAAAAAAGCTAATATTTAAAAACAAATTACAAAACAATATTCATATATTATTGAAATACAAACGTGTTTTTAATATAATAATTATTTTATTACTTACCCATTTTGTAAATCTTTTGAATGGTCTATGGACGGGAGTTTCCTTCCTGTCTCCTACCTACTTGTGCAAATCAGCAAGTACGAAAGTTTTAAATTTTCGTGAAATGCAAATTATCTAATTTGTGCTGCTGATTGAAGAGAAAACTCAAGTATCGCAACTTGTATCTTATTTTCTATTAAATACGCTACAATAGATAGTCCACTTTTGTTAAAGGTAAGAAAAAATACGATTTTCATTTTGTAGGATTGCTAGCTTGCAAATCTTGCAATGTGGTCAATATTTAATCCTATGTCAGCTTTCACTTACCGGCAGTTACCGGTCTCATTCGACTTACCGGTAACTCTCTTAGACCAAATTAAATTATTTTAACTAACACCTTAATTTTTCAAATTAACGGAAATGTGAAAAATGACTAATATCTGTTCGAAAGTGGCAAAATCTACAATTTACCTGGGAGTTGTGGTTGGTAAGATGCCTGACTCACACGCCACAGTTTGTGGGTTTTCAGGACCTTATTCAGGACCCGCCCTTAAGATAACCCACTGACCACTGACTTTTGTGTGCTTGATCATAACCTTGTGGTAAAATATTTATATTAAATGTACCTATTTACAAAAGAAAACTAGTTTTCAGTCTCTTTATGAGTCAAAAAATGAGTGGTTTTTATATAACAGTGTAAGCAAATCACTTCCACCCTTATTAGTGTCTGACAGCCTGGCACAGGTCTTCTCTCAACTATCTTCGAGTTGAGAGAGTGTAGGCCTTTTTCTATGCTCACTGTGGTCAGTGAGCATAGCATTTTCAGGTGCGGGTGTCATTAGTCCAGGTTCAAGGATCTCACATGTCCCTGAATGATTATTTCTTAGATATGCCAGTTTCGTCACGACGTTTTCCTACTAGCAGTGACGGCCTTAGAGCTTTCATCATGAGAAGTGTTATATGCGTTCCATTCTAGTACTAAATTGTTTCTGCAAGTTTTTGGGGTAGGTGAGATAACCACGTACAGCACACATGTAAAAGTTGAAGTGGCTTTACAAATGCACACGTAAATTATAGCTACACTCAAACAAAAAATTTACATTTTATTTGTTCATGTACCTCGGCAGAGAGAAACACATGCAACACCAGTTCCGTGTAACATTTTCTAAAATGTGAACAATGTTCAACTTCATATTACTTTTCAGATGCCGTCTATACTTTCAAAGAATTGTGTGATGAAAGGTATAATAGATTTCTACTGTCTTGTTTGTTCTAAGCACTTTATTTATGAGTCTGAAGCTTTGAAACACCTTCTTGAGAGCAAACATATAACTGCTATCAAAGCAATAAACTATTTAGAGAGTTTCAAAAAAGATTTTATTAAAAAGGTAAGTATCTATCCCTATTTATAACACTCTTCTAGCCATGCTTCAGACTATGGTGGCCAGTCTTAGCTGATTACACAGGAAACTTTTTAGAACACAATTTCAACACAAGTGTGTGTGCACTCTATTCCCTTCTCTCTTAGTCTGGTGGGATGGAGTGACCAACAAGGCTGGTGAAAGTTCAGGCACCGGACGGACAGCCTAACATACTCTCCGAGGCACAGAGGTATCACAAAACCAAATTCCTGACTCGACTAGTGCTGAGGAAGTATAAAAGTTGCAACACCATGGTGTAGCGTTAAAATAATTATATCCATTTATTTCAGGCAACAAGGCCTATATAAAATATTACATTAAAAAACAAATAATTATAAAATAGAATTACATTAAATTTAAAATACAACACAAATATATTCTATTATATTGTAACAATTATATTTACATTTTTATGTGTTATGTGTTATGTTGTTATTATATGTTATCTTAATTCTAATATTTCCTCCCGCGCGTATGTCGGTTATCGCGCTAAACCTCTTTTTGTCCTTTCCAGAATCTCAAACCATCCCCATACCAAATTTTATCAAAATCGGTTCTGTAGTTTTTGCGTGAAAGCGCGACAGATACTTTCGTATTTTTAGTATTAATAAAGATAATCTTATTATGGTGTGTATCTGTGAAAATAAATGAAATAAAAATGAAATGAAATGAAAATATGCTTTTTTTTTTGAGATGCGAGTCTACATAAAAATTGTCCAATTTCTTTTTCTACCGTGCAGTAAATGCCTGGCTACTACTGAGGAACACTGCCAAAAAACTCAATAGGCTATTTTCTTTTTTATATGAAGTACTTATATCTATGTAGGGTGGGTTATTTTATTTATCCCCAGATACAATAACCCAGCCCCCCCTTAAAATGATTGCACAATATGTTTTTAGTATAGATCTAAGAAATAAAGTTGGGTCTGCATAGTTCAACCTTGGTTACAAATTTGAAATATATAATGTCTATCCCATTTTAACACTCACCTCTCCCACTATTTTCTTTCCCCCCTCTTTCCATCTTTTCCCTGTTTTTAAACCACCTATCTCTCTCTAACCCTGTCTTTGTCTAACCCTTATTTCTCTCTGTAACTCCCTTCTATTTATCTCTACCCTTACCTCGTGACGCCCCTCTATCTACCTCCTCTGTCTTTTACTCCTTTCTTTTTTGTTGTCCCCACTGTCCCCCTCCTCCCCATTTCCCCCTCTCCCTCTCGTTCTCATACCCCCGTCTCTCGCACGCATACACATTGCTGTCTTTAATATTTTGATAAATGTATTGTATAATTAAAGAGTTGTTGTTTCCAGATTAAAAGCTTATATTACTGTGAAGTATGTGATCTGACCTTCCCTACTGTCACCAAAGTGAAGCTGCATATCTCAGAAGATCAACATAAGAAACAAAAAGAAGACAATATAGTACAACGTCGTGATAAAAACATTGTTGCTTTTGGAAATACCCTCATTTCTAATGATGCTTGGAATGGAATCATAGACAATACTTGCCTTCTTTGCAGTATTGAATTTGAGACAGAAATAGATCATTTAGGTCAAGAATCTCATATTTTAAACTTGATTCAAAACAAAGTTGTATTTGATGCAGATTTTATTTATAGAAAGGTAAGTTAAAAATAAAATATTTTTGGAATAATATTCTGTAACTGACACTTTGCGCATGGCAGCTAGGCAAAATAAAGAGTAAAATAAAGTAAAGTAGAATAAAGAGACTTAACAATTTTTTTAGTTGGATTAGCGCCATCTGTGAATCTATTAAATAATTATAGGTCAAGCTATAAATAAGTTTTTACAGTTAGTGAGAATATTGTATAGATGGCGATATCATTAAAATATCTGTCACAAACAGAAAAAAATATGATAGGCAGTGATTTTTGTTTATAGGTATCCAGTAGTAGGCCATTTTCAGATCCAGCTTCGTGAAAACTTTCATATTGTGCAACTGATAGGTAAAATCTTGAATGCGTGGTATCGGGTATCGATCCGGCAAAGTTGCGGCGTAACATATTCCTTTTTAATCTTTAAAAACTTAACTTATTTAAACTTGACACTGGCAAAATTGCGCAATAATTTCTGCAGAGGCCATAACTAAAAGAAGATGATAGGCGGTTATTTTCATAACTTTTTTTACTAATTTATTTCTAACTTCCTTCATTCGCATAATTTCGAACCGGTTTGCATACCTAGGGACTGAGTGAGTTAAAAGTGCGCTTGCACTGCACCACAAGCATGCTGTAGATATGTCTGTCTCTTTCTACTCATCCTTTAGGGATAGAGATGGATGGTTGAAGCATGTTTCATGGGCTAAAAAAACTACACTCATAAGTTGCTTTATTATGTCTTTTACAGATAGATAGTATCTTACACCAATGTTTGATATGCAACCAATTGATAACAGAAGATGCATTACATAAACATGCCAAAACAACAGAGCATATTAACTCCCTCAATAACTCCCCTGAAGATATAAATACAGGAAATAACAATAACATTAAAAAGGAAACGTCTAAAAATCAAGAAAATGATAGCAATAATCGATCTGATCTTGTAGACCTCATTGATAAATACCGGGAACAGAAAGTAAATCTCAATCTGATCACCAACACTGCTGTCTGCAAGATATGTTCTAAAAACATAGAATTTAATAAAGAAGCTATTGATGAACATATTCAGCAACATAATCCAGACCAGAAGAAGAAATATGTAAAGCAAAATACAGTTCCCGACAAGAAGAAATTTGACAAACCGACAAGTTCTAAGACAGAGCCAACACAAGCAAAAATCAATAAGAAACCTTTGCAGGATGAGTATGATCAGATTGGTAGGAAGCATGGCTTAATACAGTACGAAGGTAGATTCTATTGCAAGGCATGTAACTGCTTTGTGTCTTTTACCAAGTTAAATAAACACATTATTGGCAATAAGCATGCGGCAAAGACTTCAGATCTGAATAAACGTCCAGAGGTCTTGAGCAAGAATTCTAAAGTATTGTTTAAAAAGATGGTACAGGATAAAAGTGCTGCAATTATGCATTCACAAAGAGGGGAGTTCATTGTGCTACAAGAGAAATATATACTCTTACTCAGTAACTTTCTATGTTTGGCGAGATTCCATAATAAATTTATTTGCTTTGTATGTGATATTGACTTAAAAGACGAAGATGATATACCACAACATATTGCTAACGAAAAGCATGGATATTACATAGAACACAGTCACTTCATTACGGCGATTGAGGGTGAATTTATAAGAGAGGTAAGCACAGATAGTTAATTTACTTTTTCGCGACGTGACATCAATTTTACAATTCAATTACTCAGACAGAGCTGTACTGGGGTGGTATCTCCACCTTACAATACTTGCAGCGTAAACTTCGTTGTGTATATTGCGTCAATTATGTGAGTTCTGACGTAAGTAAAACGCGTTAAACCGTCTACCGCATGCGCGTGAGTCTGTCTTCTGTTTTTGAAATTATTTTCTTCATACTAATTACATGTCATGTACCATAATGTAACATACTCACGCTTAAAGTGTACTTTGAGCGTCAATATGTACATGAGATTGCCAATGCCTATTTGTCTTAGAAAATTAATCTTTTAACAGTCCGTGTCGCATGTATGCGATAAATGTAACCCCAGCGCCTAAGTCGCACGTATCCGACTGAATTTTTTTCTGTGTACATCCATTGCATCTACCTATTCATCACAGTAAAATTTTGTGGTCGGGTGTCACAGGTAGAGCAATTGATTTTTGACAGTCGTTTACAGTAGGTTTGGATACCCAAAGCTGTTTATCAACGTAGCTTATTTTACAGATCACTCAAGAAAGATACCATTGTGGGTATTGTGCTATAGTGAGAACGGAATGGGAAGACATGTTGGACCATATTACTAGTGACGATCATTATGACTCAAAAATAAAGATACAGCTTGCCTTTGAGGAGTTTAAGAAACATGAAGCGTTAGAGACAAATTTGAAGAACTTTATGGAGGTGTACCAGTACAGCCAGCGGTATTTTTAAAATTCATTGTTACCTTTGTTGTTGTAATGTCTTAAGGGACGTCCCTTAAGACCACGATAATAACGCCACGATTCCCGCTCGTACATATCTACCTAATCGTTATTATCGCCAAGACACGTTTTTACATTTTTCTATACATTCTCTCTCTCTCTCTCTTTCTCCCCTCTCCCCCTCCCCCTCTCTTTCTCTCTCTCTCCCCCTCTCTCCTCTCGCTCTCTTTTCCCTCCCCTCTCTCCCTCTCTCAATCTCCCTCTCTGCGGTGCGTGTGACGGGCCCTCGCAATATACAGAAAAATGTAGCACGACAGTAAAATCTCCGAGATTCTCTCCCTCATGAAGACGGTCTCCTAGGGTTCTTACACAAGCGAGCCGGCATTGTCGGTTCGGCAGTAATAGTCGAACAACAAAACCAACCCCAACTCCACTCCATTACTCCACTTTTTCGGTCTTGTGGTGATCTGGTAGTTTTGTTGCCCAGCCTAACGAAAGCTGAGCAAATTTATCCCAAACATTCATTTACATATTCGATTTTCATCATGCAGACCCGTTTATGTTTTAGAATTTAGTTAATGATTTGTATCTAAGTATTTTAATTTACACATAATAATATGTAAAGTCCATTTTGTGTGTGTTCGGTCAGGCTTCAAGTGTTATAAGTCTCTTTGTGTTGCTTCTGTATGCGATAATCTCAAAAAGCTAATAGTAGTAGTATTTCTTAAGAGAAAGTGAATGATAAAGACTATTTGTTTGTATCTCGCAGTTCATAGCTTTTGTGTGTTTTTGTTATAAAAATTTAATATGCCCCTTGTTTTATTAGTTGTACTGAGTGTGAATTTTGACGTTTACATAATGTGTATGCCGCGTGAGCGTGAGCATGTCTAAACATATAAAAGAAGAAATAGACTGACTGACTGACACACAGCTCAAACCGCTGGGTCTAGCGACTCCCAAATAGGCTGTGATGTCAAGGGGTGCAAGAAAGGATTTTTCAAAACTTACTCCTTTACCGCACCGGAATTGTTGCTCCTTTATGGTTTCTATTCTATCCATATGGAGCGTCATTCTACTGCCACCTTCTCACCGAAAATCATTCGTAATCACGAGTAAATCGTTATATTGAGCAGGCACGTTCCATCGTAGACTAGTAGTAGTAGTAGGCTTTACATCAGGCTATTTGCAGTAAAGTGCAAGCCTATTTCAAAATAAAAATAAAATGTAGATTACGCGCGCAAAAGCTAGTATTGCAGATTCTATAATTAAGTTTTTAATAATAATATTAATATACAGCGCCTCTGGTGGCATGTTTTGTAACTACATTTCTTCAGATAATGGACATGCGCACGCGCTCGCGGTGTCGCGAAGTGTTTACGTCAAAACTCAGTTACAGTTCTGTTTTCAGTATTTAATTGTTGTCAAGTCATACTGAACTAAGTTTAACTAAAACAGGTCGTTGGTCATTCACGTCACATAATGTTTTTTATGCAAATAATTTTTGCTTTTACTTGTTATGATATGATTGATAAAAATTATAATCTCATTATAACTTAAATCATCGGGATACGTAACTGAAAATTTGTATTTCTAACCGGCTTCAATAGGGTCGGGAATTCGGTATCAACTCACTTGTTTCGGTATTTTTTTGTGTGTGCTCCAGCATAGGTATATCACAACACCACATATAGTCGGATTTGTGTTTCTTTTTGTTTAAGATCTTTGTTTATTCCAAAAATTAAATTAATTCCATTTAAATTTATCATACATTTTTCTTAAAAAATGTTTTGTTAGTTTTGGTGCCATACTCTATGGGATTTTCGGTTGTGTTGTTTTCATTTTTATTCTCTATATTTGTTATTATTTAAATTAGACTTAAGTATATGTTTTTATAAGTGTTAAAATTATGCCAAAAGACGTAATTGTCCTTTAAGTCGAAAAGCCCCGGAAGACTTACTCAAACTGTAATATGGCGATAATCGAAATATTCGTTATATAGCGACGTTTTCAGTCTTCATGTTTATGTTGTAATTAAGAACGATAGAATTGTTTTATTATGTAATATAGCGAAAGATTTAAAAGAAAGAAGGTATAGGATTGACATTTCGCCACGTCACTTTTTGAAGGTGAATGTCAATCCCATACATTTTGTTGTTTTTCTATCTTTCGTTATCGCTTCGCTTTTACACTTTGTCTAGAGGCCCTGAAGCATTCGGGGTGTAGTTTATCGTGTTAAGTTCGATTTGAGTGCATCTGAGGCTATCATTTTATTATTAAACATTTTTCTTTTTTATTAATTATTATTTCGTAATCTCTCCCTGCGTTTGTACTGCAAAACAAAACATGTTGCAAGCACTATCTGTCTCTTTCTACTCATCCCTGAGTGTAAGAGGTGACAGTGGTGATGGTAATGCGATCACGTATAAATTTCATAAGCATGCGAATTCATGAGTTTTAGCATGCTAACTGATGTTGCTAATCTAATTGCTAATAATTTCACTCGCGAACAATGTTATGTGAGTACGTGTATGCATGCGATAGAGAGGACACGCTGCCCGTCGCGGCCAGTGTACCATGCAATCTAAAGAAGTAGGTATGAAGTGAGTGGTGAATTCGCTTCATCCTTCACAAAGTCTTACAACTATATTTAATTTGTTAAATGCTAATAAAGCATTCGCATGCTAACGATTAATGTAAATGCTAAATCCACAAGTAGTAGAAAGTGTTTGCAACATCTTTTCTTGTGCATGTTTTGTCACTGCAAACCTGGTCCTCTAGTCGAAAAGAACAAAATGTATAGAACGATAATTTTATACCAATTCCATATATCTCTGTCTTTTCGATCCTTCGTTCGTTATGTCACTTTGTCTAGAGGCCCAGGGGTTATGCCTTATGACTTGCTTAGTTATGAGGACTTTAAGAGTCCGTAAGCATGGTGACGTTTGCCACTTTGGTATGAATTAAATCATAGTTATAAGTATCCTATGTAACATGTTATTATAATTAATAATAAATGTTTTTGTCGAAAACAATAAAATGTTTGGTTTTTGGTACAATTTCTTGACAATTTTGATTCATTCGCTTTGAATCCTTGCATCAGCTGAACCAATTTGATGTAATTAAGATAGATTGCTCCAATAGGTCGGGTAGATAACATTACCGTGTTGCTTGGTCGGTTTAGATGAGCAATTTAAAGCGCTTTTTTTCTCTATGTTGTCTCACGCTTGACCATTACCTTACTGATCCGTGTGAGATCCAAGATAGTTTAGATATCCTGGGACTTGGCGGAGTTCACATCCCAAGTCTCTTCACAGCGCCGCTGTCGATCTTAGCTTACAAGAGTACCAGTGTTGGGAATGCGACGGTAGGTTAAGTCCAAAAAAAAATCCGATAGATACAATTCAAAACACGGAAGAGTGCAAGTGAGAAGAACTTAAAGTTATGGCAATTCAGTTAAACAGAAAGAGATAGCAAATCTGCAACTTGTTTTTGAAATACATGTCTGCAGTCGGCATAATATTCTGAATAAAATTGTTTGCACACTTGCCGTACGAACATTAAAAAAACAAGAAGGCAAATCAAATTTGGTATTACACATCTTAGCAAATGTCCGGAGTTATCAATATTATAATTTATAAGCCTATCAGCCCTTTGGGCGGAAATCGGTGACCGAGTGCGCGATCGTAGTACATGGCGTACGTAACGTGTAGATTATGAATCTGCTTAAACGACCCACGCACTTGGGCGCGATACTACAAAATATTTACAGAAGTCTCATTGCATTGTTTACTACGCTCTCGCCAAATAGTGTGGTAAACCAAGTTATTTTTCTATGAACACGATTTAAATCATTTAGGCGTTCTAGACTTGGTTAGAATCAAAATAATATTATGTACTTAAATTAGGTACTTAATTCAATTTTATTTTGAGAATTTGTATTCAAAACCAAAGGACATCATTCATTTCGTACCCAAAAATGAAAGTGCCGGCCAGAAAAAAAAAATACTAGATTCTTAGGCGAAATAATGTCCTGAAGATTTTTTATTATTACAAGAATCGTCTACAATTAACCCCCAGGCTGCTATTTCACTTTGAAAATACAAAAAATAATTCTTTTCTTACAATGTTTGGAGCATCACATTACGCTTAAAAGTTGACAAACAACCTAGCTAAATAGCTACCTGCTATTGTGTTATCTCGCACGGCCGCACCCCGGCCCCTTCACCGCGTATTATGGTTCGCGCCCCTTCTCCTCCCCGTGTCCGCACGGCGAACGCAAGTAAGGACAAGTTAGTTATCCATGCGACCTATGTTACATCGGACGGCTACTATTCAGTTTACTTGTGCTTTTATTTTGCTGTTATTATTATGGCGGAATTACTGTGTACATGGTGTCATGAATCTGTTGTGAATAGAAGGAGATTGGCTTGGGCTTCCCGAGAGGAGCAGCACATTGAAATAGCGCAGATTGTTATTCAAGAAATATTGGAGCAGCAGGTATGTACCTATTTATGATGTACCATACGTTTTGTTGTAGGGTTATTGTTTCTGTTTCACAAGAGTATGTCGCTCTCTTATAATAATTATGTACAGTAGTCTCAGTTTATTGTGTAGAAGTAGTCCATATTCGTCTCTGTTCAAGTTTTTAGAACGAATTCTGAATGTAATTCGTCTCACACGTTTATTTTACCTTTCAGGCTCAGCCTACGGAATACATTTGTCGACCTTGTTGGCAAAGGGCAGAAAGAACGTACCATCGAAACATACGAGAAGCACGTCAAGAAGACGACGCCGCTGATGTTCATTCTGCGGAGCCAGTTGCAAGCGGAGAACCAGTTCAGATGACTTTGCCTGGTTATGTGCGGACTCCGGACACTAGGCGCACGTGTGTTTTCCAACATTGCGAAAACAGTACAAGGTACCAAATACCGAATAATATTGTACTTAGGATGCTAGGCCGTTATAATCTTCTTATATCCGAAAACAGTCGTGTTTGTAATGAACATCTGCAGGAAGACTTATGGCATGTGCTGGCCGTACAACAAAACAACATTTCGGAATTTACAGCTGCCCATATAGCACGAGCCTTGTCGATATTAACCAGGCATGTAACTACTGATGTTTTGAACTTCGCCCAATACCAGACAATAAGTCCAAACGAGTTTCATACCTGGACTGGCCTTACTCACGATCAATATACAGATTTATTGTCAAACACTCCTAGTCTCAACGATAGACGTAATAAAAACGTAATATTGGCAGCTGTACTTGTGAAACTGCGGACAGGAGATTCAAATGCGAGATTAGCTACAATTTTTAGAACGAGTGAATCTTCTTTTGCCCGCATGCTTAAAACTGGTCGCATTGCACTGATGCAAGATTTTGTCCCGCTGCACTTGGGCTTTGATCACTTAAACGTAGGGAAGACGTAGCTCGCAGAAACCTCACAGTGCCAGATAATCTCTTTGGCAATCCAGATAGTCCATCTAATGAAAGAAAGGCGATAACGATTTGTGATGGCACATACATATACATTCAGAAGAGTTCCAATTACTTCTTCCAAAGAAAATCATACAGTAATCACAAATACAGAAACCTCTTAAAACCATTCTTATTTGTGTGTTGTGACGGACATATAATAGAAGTGTCTGGACCTCATGCTGCCACTACATCAGATGCTCAAGTAATGAATAGTGTTATAGACAATGAAGAAGACAGTGGCGATGGCGTTTTTCATTGGTTCTACAGAAATGGTGATGTTTTTATTTTGGACCGCGGTTTCAGAGACTCGGTTGTACCCATGCAACAACATGGTTACTCAGTACATATGCCAGAAAGCAAACATCCAAATGAAACACAACTCACTACAGACCAGGCAAACAAATCCCGTTTAATCACTATTTGCCGATGGGTTGTTGAGGTGGTGAACGGACGTTTTAAACGAGACTTTCGGCTTCTGAGAAACATATATATAAACCGAACGTTATACTATATGTTTGAGTTCTTCAAAATAGCTGCCGCTTTAATAAATGCCTATCACAGGTTAATAGATGATAATATTCATGCACAGACATTTTTAAATATAATTAACGAAAGATTGACTCTTACAAACATATTGGCAGATATAGTCATAAGACATAATTATAATAGAAGGCGAGTACAATTTCGTTCACTATCAGCAGATGTGCCAGAATTAAATGACTTCCCGAGGCTAACGGAAGAAGACTTGGTGCTATTTAGTCTTGGCATATACCAGATAAAACAAGCGAGGAGCTACTACGGCGAACATTTAAACCCAAATGGAGAGTTTATTATTGAAATCGGAAGCGGACTTCTCACTGATCATGCCAGAGAGTTGGGTGAAAATGTAATAATAATAAGGGGAAGAATTCAGTCTCGCCATGTGAGAGCCAGAACATATTATGTATACATTGGCTGGAATACAAGATTAAGTGGTCGGGAAGCCATAGGACATTATTATTGTACTTGCAATGTAGGCAAGCGAACCGTCGGTTGCTGCTCTCACACAATGTGTTTGGTATGGTATATGAGCTTCGCAAGACACGAACCTCATTTAATTCCACCCGCAATAGGGTTAGAAAGTGTTATAATAAGGTCTACTGAAATGTAAAAACATGTATATTAAATAATTATAAAAGATTCCCCCAATCTTTTTGTTGTTATTTTTTACTACCTACCATGGATGCGCATGCGCATGGATAACTAACTTGTAACTTGTGCATTGTCCTTGCTTGCGTTCGCCGTACGGACACGGGGAGGAGGGGGTACGTGGTGAAGGGGCCGGGGTGCGGCCGTGCGAGATAACACAATAGCGGGTAGCTACTCAGCTAGGTTGTTTGTCAACTTTTAAGCGTGATGTGATGCTCCAAACATTGTAGGAAAAGAATTATTTTTTGTATTTTCAAAGTCAAATAGCAGCCTGGGGGTTAATTGTAGACGATTCTTGTAATAGTAAAAAATCTTCAGGACATTATTTCGCCTAAGAATCTAGTATTTTTTTTTTCTGGCCGGCACTTTCATTTTTGGGTACAAAATGTTCGAGACTTGAATGATGTCCTTTGTAATAATATAATTAGTTGTGCCCATATTTTGCCTTCAAAATAAGAAATGGAAAAATAAGAATTACTGGAATAAATCGCATTTTAGTTTAAGAGTGGGGGCTCGAGACCTCTTAGATAAGTGTTAACTACACAGGTACGACATCATGCGAAGTTTGGGCTTAATGTAGATAGGCATTGCACCTATTTCACGATAAAAAAAATACGTCACAATTATTTTTCACTGACGCGACGCGACGTCAAAAGAATGGTTCACGGTCTTATTCATAAAAAAAGTTATCAGGACTCTAGTTAAAATGGACTTTATCTCTTTCTTACTAGTATAAATGTCAAGATAACAGACAAAGACAAACGAATTATACACCTATTTTACCTATAATGAGCTTAAAATACGTTTATGAATACGGGGGTAAAGTGTTTATGTATCTCTTATAATATTATCATCTTCACTGTGTAAAGTGGGACTTCTGTGTATATTTTATTACATGTACCATGGACAATAAAATTTGGCCAGTGTTCCTAGCCCGCGGTGGACGCTGCGCGCGTCTCTGGTCGAGCGCGCCAAAAATATCGTTACATAATAAAAATATATTTTTATGCTATCCGTACATTTATAAATTAATTATTATTAATTCCAAAACTTTTATGTAGTTTCGTGTAGTGTTTTTATTTTACGTGTTGAAGTCGTGATTTGACTATAAACTGGTAAGTATTTAATTATATTAAAATTTGTACAGTTTTGGCATAATAAGTATTTTTGGTAGATAATTTGTTTACCGTAATTACGGTTTTCTAATTAGATATACTAATTAAACTAACTAAATATTCATAACTATTAATTACGTTATTTATTATCAGAAACGTTTATAAGTTATTATTATTTATATAGATAAAGTACCCGCATTTTAAAAATTTACCTAAGCACATGAAAATGAAAATTTTCTTTTCCAATAGGTACCGCACTTCCACTTAAACATATATGCACTTCAACCTTTTTTTAGTGTCCCACTGCTGGGCACGGGTCTTCTCTCGCCTATCTTACGAGTGGAGAGAGTTTAAGCGTTAATCCAAACACGCCGGTTTAGTTCGTGTTGGTGGATGTCACATGTCCTTAAACTATTAGTTCTTAGACATGCCGGTTTCCTCACGATGTTTTCCTTCACCGATATTGAGCTGTGGCGATGAAATAATTCACACAAACATGTGTGGGCACGACTGAGGATCGATCCCGCGACCTTTATATTTCAAATCGAGGCTAATATGCTGCGCCGCCGCTGCTCTCCTGCGCCACCACCTTCTCTCTCATGGCATGGCAATGGCCACATCCATGACATTAATACTATACTGTGTTTTTCCTTACCGTGCCAAAAAGATAAACAAAGCTTCAGTTTTCGTATCACTTTAGAATATCACGATTTTATCAATCAACCACACTATGTATCGACTTAAAAATGTCTTATTCCATTGAGTAAACACTTTAACTATGAAATTAACTGAAAAATGTTTTAAATCAACCAGTTAAATACGAATTATTGATAAAATTCTAAACACATTCCAAAATTCATGACCACAGGTTATGCAAGGACACGGCCTGTTTGACATTTTTATACTTTTTAAATTAGAGTGTGGACATAGATTTTTATGGATTCGATAACCATAGATTTAGGAAGAACTGAGTGAATGATATCCAGTCAAATGAACATGTGATGTTTAGATTGTACTTTAATGTAAAATATTGTCTTAAATTATTTTATTAGTGGATAAATACTGTCTTCTTTAAATATGAAAATTTTGTTTTTTAACCACGTAACTGATGTTGTATGAAATTGAGTGCATATTAAATATAATTAGTTGTATCGTATCGTCGCTCTTTAAAATGTTCTAAACGATCATTTAAATAAAATCAATCTGTGCTTCCCTTGGTCACGCCATGACTTGAGAACGTTTACACCAAAATGGGTAATTTAAGTATTTTAGTGCCTAGATTTAAAATTTATTCAGAAGTTTGAAAAAAAAACAGCTCTGCCTATTTTAAAAGATCTTTTCCTTAACAAATACATATGGTAAGGCTGTAGTCAATTTATCGGTATTCATCTAGAGCAGCGGTCGTCAAAGTGCGGCCCGCAGACGATATTTCTGCGGCCCGCGACAAACGAAATAATTTTAGTAGATAACAACCTCGATGTCCAACAAAAAAAATGCTAATGATAAGTTTGTCGTCTGTTATTTTATATGATTCAAATCAAATTCTTTATTTTGAAATTATTTTACTGTCAGGTGGTTCACCAGTATTCAATTATCACCAACGAAATATTCAGTGCTCGCTTCGCTTGCTTTTTCATTTATTTATTTTATTTTCCATTTTCTTTTTTGCTAACGATAGTTTTTGGCTCGCTTTTCTCACACTATTACGACTTTTTTTTTTATTTTTCGTTATACCCAAGAAACATTTCGCTTCGCACTTGCTTTGCTCGCGTTTTCATTAATGAACAAAATTTCCGGCCTCACTTCGATTCGCGCCGAAAATCGCACTGTCATTTACCTATCCTTTGTTTTACAGTATTACTACCAACAAACTTTTCGCGCTCGCTCCACTCGCGATGCATTTGTACGCTATTTCCAACTTTCGCTTTTATTTTCGTTGTTACCAACAAATAACTTCGCTGCGCTTGCGTTTTTATTTTTTTATAACCACATGACTCTAACTAACACAGAGTTCATCCCGCATCCGCATTAGCCTACTCAGATTCACTAACAGATTATTGATTTATAAAAAAAAATGTGCGTGTACTTATGTACGCGCGTGAGAAGTTATACTTCTTTGGCATCATTAAATAAGCAGACAGCTTCATACTGTTAATTTTGTGTCACAGATGCGCGCGCATCTTAAAATTTCACGCAGACATCTTCATACTGTTAATTTTGTGTCACAGATGCGCGCGCATCATATGCGCGCATATTAAAATTTCACGCAGACAGCTTCATACTGTTAATTTTGTGTCATAGATGCGCGCGCATCTTAAAATTTCACTCTCATCATTTTTTCATAACGCGCCTAAAGAAGTATAACTTCAAAAATTGACAAAATAGCTTGTTTGACCCCTTATCTTAATTTTGGTAACTGGCCAGAAAAAGAGGAAAATATGAAAGAAGTCTTTGAAACGTATGGCTTGTATTCTTTTAATATTTTCAAATTTTTTATACATTTATAATATTTCCTGTCTTCAACAATTTATTTGAGATACGACTGTATTATTGTATTCCAGTGTTTTAATAATGTAAAGCTTCTTGGTTCCGAATAATGAATGATTAGCAATCTATTCAGTCACTCTTTCACAAATCATTCAATGTATTCAATCATGGTGGCCCTACTCTAAAAATATAGTCTTTGGTCACGAGGCGGCCATATTTGTTAATATAATATGCATCCTAAGGAAAAACAGACTTTAGGTAACTAGCTTTCCGACCGCGGCTCTGCACGTTCGGATGTCTGTTATTATTACGCTAAACCATAAACTTTTTTTTCGACTATCCCAAAAATACTATACTATGTCCTTCCCCCGGTCTCGAACTATCTTTACACTAAATTTCATCCAAATCGGTTCAGTAGTTGTGGCGCGAAAGTGCGACAGACAGAGTAACTTCCGCTTTTGTAATATTGAGTGAGAAAGTATTTTTTATTCTGAAATAGGCTTGCGCTTGACTTCAATTGCCTGATGTTAAACAATGATGTAGTCTACGATGAGACGCGCCTGCCCAATAAGTATACCGATTCACTCGTGATTACGAATGATTTTCGGTGAGAAGGTGGTAGTGGAATGTGGCTCCAAATGGTTAGAATTCATAAAGGAGCAACAATTCTGACCCACCCCCTTAAATGATGTCACCAGACAACTCACCGGGACACGACAAGGCCGCTTGGCGGTGTGGCTTTGTCTGGTGGGTCACTAACCACAGCCGAAGCCTACCATCAGTTTATTGTTACCTGATTTGCACCACCCGGGGACCACGTATGGGCATTCAGATTGGAAAGGTGCACACCCACGGACGAAGGTGACCCAGCCCTCTAAAGATTAATAATAATCCTATCCTTCACTTCAACCCTTTTTAGTGTCCCGCTGCAGGGCACGGGTCTTCTCTAAGCTATCTTACTAGTTAGGAGAGTTTATATTAGGCCTTAATCCGCTGCCCAATTGCGGGTTGGTGGATGTCACATGTCCTCGAATGATTAGTTCATAGACATGCCGGTTTCCTCACGATGTTTTCCTTCACCGATATTGAGCAGCGGCGATGAAACAATTCACACAAGGATGTATGGGCACGACTGGGATTCGAACCCGCGACCTTATATTTCTAAGGCGAGGCCGGTACCACTGCGCCACAGCTGCTGCAATCCTATCCTTATAGTCAGGAAGTTAGTGGTACCACAGATAATATAATACTAGTGGTACTAACAACCCCATACTTTATTCCCCCATCTCTGTTCTATCATCGCACATGTATCTAGAGGTACGGCTGTGCTCCACTGATAAATGGTCGAAATTCCACAGAAGATCCACAAGTTTTTCGCACAAAACTTTCTGGAACTTTTGTGGAATTTATACCATACTTTTTGCTTCCACTTTTATTGTGGAATTCGCTACCGGCCAGCGCTAATCTCTGTTTAATGAGCTTTAATCTGCCTGTCTTCAAGTCACAACTGAAAAAAAAACTTGAAAAAGCTTGTGAGAAAAGCTATTACTTCCCAGTAATAGTTTTTCTTAAATATAATTTCCAAAAAAAAAACCGAGTAAAGTTCGGTCATCCAGGTACTTTACTATAGGCCGACCGTTTAACTCGCGTATCGCCATCTGAGGTACAAAGTCATAAAACATTAAATATATCTCTTATAGAACTATTTAACCACAGATAAAAGTAATGTAAGACTATTCGTCACTAATATCCATATCGCTTGAATCATTACCACTGTCTGTGCAGCTTGAGGAGTCAGAATCTTGGCGATAGGCGATACGCGAGTTAAACGGTCGGCCTATACTAACGAGGCGATAATCAAATAATTTTATTTCAACTCCATTAGTATTTTTCTTTGTGTTAAGTAAGAAAGTTGACCTTAAGATCTTTAGTTTCCTTCCTCTTGATAACCTTTACAATACCCAACAATTAATTGAAATCAATTCATATCGGTTTATCGTGTTAATAAATCCTTGATAGCATAGAATTTACCTTATCCTTACACGCTTTTATTAATTTCAAATAAAATCTGTACAACGCATCTTGGAAATTGTAAAAAAAAACATAAAAAAGACAGCATCACGCCTGTGTTGCCTGAAGGATTAGGCAGAGGTGAAAGTAGGAATTAAATTTAATGGTATGACCGTGTAAATGAGTGATAGATGCGAAGCATGACAGTGAAGGACAGATGTATAGGTAAGAGTGAGAGGACGAATGAATGCAGAATATGTGAACGAAGGATGACTGGAATGTAGGTAGATGTAAGATTACTTTTTAAGACGTAGGACGAAGACGGGTGTTGTTGGAAATTGTTGTTGTTTTTTTAAATAAATCTATTTATACAGTGCCAATCCGTGGTTTTCCTTCGAACCCAGAGTAGGATCCCACACGAATATCACCCACTTTTCACCGGCTATGATTAGGTTCCATAAGTAACAGGCGGCGAGCCTATTGCCGGTCTTCCAACTTAATCCCAAACTTCAAGCTACAACTAAGATTCTCTGTATAATAGAGCTCCACACAGGACGTCGCGGTTATTATTTATTTGGTTCTCCAACAAGGTATACATTAGAAAACAGTACAAAAAAATATTTTGTGCTCCCTCAATTACAGGAGAACACAGCATGCATTAATTGACAAAACAGTACCTAATTTAAATACGTTAAATGAAATGATAATAGTAAAACAAAATTAAGCTAACACACTTCCCGCTTGACCATCGAGGCAGTTGGAAATTGTATTAGACCCGTTTCCTCTTTACGAAGGAACTAAAAAAGTAAAGAAGGCCATGAACAGTCAACGCCAAAAGTAAAAGATCAAAAACACTAAAATTTAACACTATTAAGTATAGGTAGTAATAAGAGGCGTAATATTATAATAATAATATTCTGGGACATTAACACACGACCATCTGATCCCAAACTAAGCCGAGCTTGTACTATGGAAACCAGATAACTGGTAATATTCTACATATATTACCAGTATATAATATTTTTCTTTTGTAAATACATACTTAATTAAACAAGACAAACAGACATGTTCACCACACGAATGTCTGACTTGGGTGGGAATCGAATCCACGACCTGCGGCGTGAAAAGCAAGTATCTTACTGATCACGCCACCTGCCCGTCAAATAACTAACTAATAATAATAATAATTAATGATCGTAATTTGCGTCAAAATAGTGTCATAAGGCAAAGAATTGTTTCAAAAGCACGTGATTATTAACTGTACCAAATATAAGGCAATAATATCTGTCTACTACCGTCCACTACAATGATCATTCATCAGTTTAAATATTCAATATTGATGATACTGTACGCTCATTAGTCAATTCATCTTTGGTACCTACGGTCTCGGCCATAAGTCCAGTAGCAA
The DNA here is from genome assembly GCA_936450015.1 of Meganola albula. Taxonomy (NCBI): domain Eukaryota; kingdom Metazoa; phylum Arthropoda; class Insecta; order Lepidoptera; family Nolidae; genus Meganola; species Meganola albula. The sequence goes on along the minus strand of OW388165.1, from coordinate 2,124,228 downwards.
TTTTACAAGTCTTTCGCATAAGGCAAGTCGCACTTACGATCTTTTTATCAAACATTATGCACGTAGACGCGCAGTACAATGAAAGCGAATATTTATATTTATAACTAGCTTCCGCCCGCGACTTCGCCCGCGAAATTGATCTCACTAATCTTGTTTCTCCATACAAACTTTGGAAACCCGTTTCACTCCCTTAAAGGGTGAGTTTTGAAAAATCCTTTCTTAGTGCACCCCTAGACTCCATAAGGAACCTATGTGCCAAATTTAGAGTCTCCAGACCCAGTGGTTTGGGCTCAGCGTTGATATGTCAGTCAGTCAGTCAGTTAGTCAGTCAGTTTCTTCTTTTATATATTTATTAGAAAAAAGAAGAAGAAGAACTAATACAATACAACCATTAAAACTGTTTCTAAAAAATAATGCAATTAATGCAGACACTACTTATCAGTACCTATATTAATTAGAGGTAAGTATTTACTTAACTATACGTTTGTACATAAAATACCTATATTATGTGGCTTTTGTGTACTCACTCAACGTGCACGGAAACAGATCTATTATACTGTTAGGTAACTAATATGATCATTCACATGCTGCTATACTTATGGCCGTAGTGTAGATTGTACCTATATGTAATAGGCTATCATTTCTTAACATCCAGACAGTTTAAGCGTTAGGACTTGACCGGGTTTTAAAAGCCAAGCCTCGTCATGGATGTCGCATCGATCCTGGCTTACAGGAGTAGCGAGGTGGGATAATTGTGATGCAGTTAGTTCCTAGAAAAGTGGTTAGGATGGCCCTGAATAATGAATAAGCACGTAGCGTACAAAAGTACAAAATATGAAGCGCCGCTGTCTGCGGCCGATGTCTGGTGAAACCATTTAAGAGGGTGGGTCGGAATAGGTCTATATTGGAAGAGTGCCCACATGATCTCGCTTATCGCTCGCAGATAGATGGAAAGAACTGGTAAAGGTCGCCCCTTAGTTGAAATATCCCACCGGCAACATTGCTATTCGTCAAGTAAATCGTTATTTGCATCTGAAAGTGACTTACCTACAGGGGCGTAGCTACCGCCGTATCTGACGTATCAATTATACGGGGCCCCCAAGCTACGGGGGCCCCAAGCTACGGGGGCCCCCGACGTGCGTAAGCAATAGTTAATAAAATCTCAATTTTTATTATTCCAGAAACGACTAAGTAAATTTAATAAAAAAAGAGTCATCATCATAAATGATTTTATAAATCAGTTTGACGAAATATGGGCAAGAGTGTAGGTATATTTTTAAAATAAGTTTTCTACGGATTTTATCGCGGCTTATCTTTTCAGACTTCATCGTCACAGGTGGAATGGTCATGGTTTTTATTTTTTATTTACCTAATTTAAATTTTTTGTAAATATTTTGGATAATGTGACGGATAATCATGATGAATAAATACTTCTGTAACACGACTATCGTTATTATATTACGTTTATGGCATATCAGGCGAATGAATAGTACGATCGATGCTACAATTAATACTCTGACAGCATCGTTGCTGTCAAAATGTCAGTGATGGAATGACAAGAGGTGTCAGTTCCGGTCGGCCATACTTCACTTTTTGCGAGAGACGTCTTGAGTAAGGTTAGTAAAATTGTTGGTTATTGTTAATTGTACGAAATGTCTTTATTTAAATATAATCTTGTATTGCAATATTTTGTATTTGAATTGTTTCCCTTCTGAGGTGTTCTAACATCTCAGAAGTGGGATAAAATGTTGTAAATAGACCCGTCGCACCACATACAATGCTCGACCCACTTAAAAACTAAAATTAAGTTGAGTAAATTTAAATCATTAAAATATAGTTCAAATCATAAACATATAGAAGAAATTAGAATAACGTGGTTTATTAGAGCAAATAATAAACATTTGATAAATAAAAGTTGGAGTTTTTGAGCCGATGTAAACGGATTAAGTTTCTCCATATCTGTTTTTAAATACATCAAATTCGTTAAACATTTATAAAATGTAAAAATAATTTAGTAGATCCTAAAATATGTACATTTATTAATATATGGGAGCATTAAATATTATGAATATCCCGTAATAAAGCAGATTGAAATAGATTATCGAAATTTGTTAATCGCACATTATTTTTTTTTTCTTCGTAAATAGTGACTAACGCTAAAAATAAACGTACTGTCAGTAAGAAAATAGCAGTGATACAGATACAAAACGTGTCAATTTAAAAATAACCAAACAGCGAGCAGATGAAAATGGATTTAAATAATTGGCGGTTAAATAAGTGACTGTAGCTTTAATCCCGTAACATCACTATTTACACTTATCCTTGGCGTAAATGAACATTTGACAAGAGTTCGGTTCTGAGTTTCAGATAATGAGTGACAAACACGACGATCTCAATTCAAGAGGAGGCTCACGATGTAGCCGAGGTCGCGGCCGCGACAATGACCAGACTCCGCGCACGAGGCGCGACCGCAGCCTTCGCGATCGTCGATCATCGCGGAAACGGCTGTGTCGCAGCCGCAGCCGCAGCCGCCAAGAACAACGCGCTTCGCGTTCGAGAACGAGTCGCAGCCGGAGCCGTCGGGTGCACCGCGCATCGCGCGTGAAAACAAGTCGCAGCCGGAGCCGGTGCCGAAGCGAGAGCACCGACAGCGACGCGACACTGCGAGAGCTGAGGCGCAAGAGGAAGCAGCTCAGGAGCCTCGAAAAGGAGGTACGCAGGAGACGTTCAGGTATGAGTTGTAATCAAGATAGTCGTACTGACACACATTCAAACCAACACATTCGTGACCGTCACCTAATGTCACCAGCAAGAGATAATACAACCCCTAAACTAATTAGAGACGATGGTAACAAACGTAGGCGCACATCTGACTTTTTCGAAGAGTTTTTAAGCGTATTAAAATCCAAGACACAGCATAATGAATCGTTTTCTACGTCAAGTCTAAATAACGTCATACCTGAGTTTAATCCTATGCTTAAAGAGCAGACTATAAATAACTGGCTAGACAAAGTACAAGAATGTTCTGAAATTTATAACTGGAGTGAAAAGCAAACCATTCATTATGCTTTGCCGAAGTTAACTGGACTTGCAAAAACCTGGTACCAGGGTTTACCCTCTATCAAGCATTCGTGGAATGAATGGAAGGATATGCTGAGAGAATCATTCCCATCTACCGAAAATTTTGCTGAGCTCCTAACCGACATGCTTAATAGACGGGTGCGCCCTGGAGAATCATTTGAAATGTACTATTTTGCTAAAATTAATCTCTTGAACCGATGTAAGATATTTGGGAAGCAAGCGGTGGATTGTCTACTTTACGCAATCGACGATAGGGGCGTACGAGTAGGTGCACAGGCAGCCAAGTTTGAAAAGCCTGAAGATGTTTTGGAATTCCTTAAAAATATAAAACCTAACAATCGCAACCAATTAGATACACCTAAAGACATAAATCGGGATAGACGTTTTAGTAACATCACAAACTCCACAAATAATCTCTTGAAGCTCACCGACACCCCCGGCGGCGCTGTCAAGAATAGTAATCAAAAGGGGCCTATGAAATGCTTCAACTGTCACGGCATTGGCCATCCTAGTTTCAAATGCCCGAAACCACTCGTAAAATGTAATAATTGTAACTATCTAGGACACGATACAGCACACTGCCCAAAATCGAAGGACGGCCAACAACATAAAGACAAAAATGTTTTAGAAGTCTTAGTTTCAGAAAACGCGAACGACAAATATAAAATTTTGATTAATATTAACGGATGTCCCATAGTTTGTCAGGTAGATTTAGGAAGTGAAGCCACACTCGTTCGTAAAAACGCTGCTATGAGTATAGGTCTAACTTGGAAGGAGGTTACCGGTCCTCATTTGAGGGGATTAGGCAACATACCATACTTACCACTAGGTTCCACCTTAGTAGATGTTGAAATACAAGGCCTACTGGAAAGGAGTGTTGAAGTTCTGATAGTAGACGATCACCTGATCAATTGTGACGTTCTACTTGGTCATAGTTTTACGGAACGGCCTACGATTACTATCACAAAGACGCCAACGGAGTTAAAATTTCAAAGGTCAGAAGACGAACATGACTTAAAGCTCGAATTGAACATTTTATGCGACGTTTCCATAGATGTAGGTGAAATGATTCCCGTCCCAGTTAGGTCTAATGTAACTTGCCATGGTAGCGTATATGTCAGTGGCTCCGTAAGAGGGTCGGAAGGTCAGGAATATTATCTCTTGCCAGGCGAATACCAAATTCGGGGAGTCGAATGCAACTTGTTCGTTTTAAATTTGGGAGCAACACCATTAGAATTTAAAGAAAATAAACTTATTACGCGCGCTAAGTTTATAGGTAGCACTAAAAGCGTGTTGAGAATTTCGGATGATGCACCATCTCTGAAACCTGTGAGTCCCAAGTGCGGTAATCAATTGACTGATAGTCAGAAACATCATTGCGAAGAACTACTTAATAAAAATAAAGACTGCTTTTCCTCTGGACTACACGACTTGGGATTCACAAATGTTACGGAGATGGAGATACACCTTAATGATAATACGCCGGTAGTCTACAGGCCGTACCGCCTGGCTCATTCTGAACGTCAGCTAGTTCGAGATATGGTAGGAGATATGTTAGATCACGGTATAGTTCGAGAATCGCAATCACCTTATGCCAGCCCAATCGTGCTGGTTAGAAAGAAATCTGGAGAGAAGCGTCTCTGCGTGGACTATCGGGCTCTTAATAGCCGCACCAAACGAGATCACTATCCCTTGCCGCGCATAGAGGATTTGTTAGATCAGCTATCAGGCCAGTCATTGTTTACTTCCCTAGATTTGGCTTCGGGCTACCACCAAATCCCAATAGCTGAAAAATCGAGAGAGAAAACTGCGTTCGTCACGCCGGATGGGCTCTACGAATACAATCGAGTTCCCTTCGGACTGGCCAATGCTCCCGCAGTCTTTCAAAGGGCAATTCACAAGGTCCTTAGTAAATCAAAAGTCAGCTATGTTGTGATTTACATGGATGATATCTTAATACCATCCAAAAGTTTTGAGGAAGGTCTTGAACGGCTTGCCGAGGTACTTGGTTTACTAAGAGAAGCGGGGTTTACTTTGAAAATGGAAAAATGTCAGTTCTTCTGCGAACGGATCGATTTTCTGGGGTTCGAGATAGATAAAGAAGGCGTCAGGCCCGGGGTCTCCAAAACTGAGGCTGTAGCTAAGTTCCCGACCCCAACGAATCAACATGAGGTGAGGAGATTTCTAGGTCTTGCAAGTTTTTTCAGACGGTTTGTCAAGGGGTTTGCTGTGATAGTGAGGCCTTTGACGAATCTTTTGAAAAAAGATACGCCTTGGAAATGGGGTGATCCAGAAATGCATGCCTTTCAAACGGCAAAGGAAAAACTGATTGACAGGCCCATCCTCGCATTGTACGATCATACAGCGGATACACAATTGCACACCGACGCTAGTAAATTTGGTCTGGCGGGCATCTTACTGCAGAAAAAAAATTACGATCCTTGGCGACCAGTTGCATACTATAGCCGCCAGACCCAGCCCGATGAGATGAAACTCCACTCATTCGAGCTCGAGACACTAGCCGTGGTTGCTTCACTTAGTAAGTTTCGGACGTACCTTATCGGCATTAAATTCACGATAGTTAGCGACTGCAATGCTTTACGGTCAACTTTTACGAAAAGGGACCTCATCCCACGCATATCCCGCTGGTGGGTCCAATTTTTGGAATTTGACTGCACTATCGAATATCGTCCCGGAGAAAGAATGTCCCACGTTGATTCACTCAGCAGAGGACCTGTATCAGTGGAACCTGAACCAATACATACACTTGATATCTTATCAGTTAATACTGAAGACTGGATATCCACTGTGCAATCCTCTGATGAGGAAATCAAACGAATTAAGGACATTCTGGAAGACCCCGAAACCCCCAAAATTTGTGGTATTTATAAAGAATACTTACTTAAGAATGGCAGAGTCTTTCGCGTTTTGAAAGACGGTGCAACAAGATGGGTAGTACCCAGAGGAGTACGATGGCAGCTCTTGAAGGCCAACCATGACAGCGTGGGCCACTTCGGGTTTGATAAAACCTTAGAACGAATTCAGTCTAAATTTTGGTTTCCAAAGATGCGCAGATTCATAAAAAAATATGTATCTGCTTGCCTAGAGTGCGCGCATCATAAATTACCCTCTGGGTCCAAAGAAGGACTACTTCACCCCATCCCGAAGGTAGACATCCCCTTTCATACACTCCATGCTGACCATCTCGGCCCTTTCCCCAAGAGTAAACGAGGTTATACATATATATTAGTAATGGTGGATGCGTTTACCAAATACGTTAGCTTATTCCCTGTAAGGAGCACCAAAACCAAAGAAAGTATTAGAGCATTTAAAACCTTATTTAGTTATTTCGGGTCTCCAACACGTTTAGTTACTGATCGCGGCACAAGTTTTACGAGCAAGAAATTCAAGGTATTTTTGCAGTCGACTGGTATAAAACATGTACTAAACGCGGTTGCTACACCAAGGGCAAATGGGCAAGTCGAGCGCTATAACAGAACGATCCTTGCCGCCCTAGGCTCGATGGTGCATGGCAAAAATAAAAATACTTGGGAAGACCTACTACCCGATGTTCAATTAGGTATAAATACGTCGGTCCATGACGTAACTAAGAAAACCCCAACAGAGCTTTTAATAGGTAGGACAGTTTCAAATCCATCTCAGGGAGTTCTTAACGAAATTGTTGAGGATGTTGAAAGCGTCGATACTGCAAGCAAAATGTTAGGAGACATCCGATCCGAGGCTTTAGATAGGATTAAACAAAATCAGGACAAAACGAAAAATAGGTATGACAAAAACAGAAAGAACAGCACAAATTACAAAGAAGGTGACTTAGTGAGGATCGCGAGGGCAATCGTGACAGGGCCAGGCCAGTCCAAAAAGTTAGAGGCGAAATGTAAAGGGCCATATAGAATTAAAAAGGTTCTACCAAACGATCGGTTCCTCGTTGAGGATACGCCGTTAACCAAGAAGGGAGCTAGATATGAAACTGTTGTCGCCATTGACAAAATATTTCCATGGCTTAGCTTTACCACCGCCGCTTGCTCCTCAAGTGAACATAGTGATGGCGATGAGAACAACGATAGTGAATAGACGAGGATTAAAAAGTATAAAATTGATAATAATTGTTATTTCGTTAATTAATACAATTAATAACGGTGAATGATAAACTCTTATCATCATCATTATGATACCATGTCTCTTGTACGCGAGCTGATAGTGATGACCAATGATTTTGTGATGTGTAATGATTACAGTTTAAGCTGATAGTTAAAGAGATGTTAGAGATTTAGGAGATAGTGATAGATAGTTGAGTAGGGAAAGATAAAGAAAGATATTGATATTGATTTGTAACAGTGTGTTTGTGAAGGAAGTTGCACACACATTGCTTTAGTGAGGGGTGTTGGAGCCGGGCATGATTGGTGTAGGAACTCACCGCCCAGGAGTGGGTCCAACATCGCAGCCATGATTGTAACTCGGTTAAGAGGCAACAACCGAGTTACGTCATGGCTATAATAAACAAAGGCTAGTGAAACATAGGGTAAAGATTAGTTAAGAAACCTTATAGTGAGGGATGTTTGGAGCCGGGCATGATTGGTGTAGGAACTCACCGCCCAGGAGTGGGTCCAAACATCGCGGCTATGATTGTAACTTGGTCAAGAGGCAACGGCTGACTTACTTCATGGCTATAGTAGACAAGTCTGAGTAAGGGTTGTCAGGGACCGGGCATGAGTAAGTTGAGAACTAACCGCCCAGGAGTGGTCTCAGACATCGCAGTCACGGTTGCGAGTCCGTCAAGATGTAACGACGGATTTGCGTCATGGCTATATCAGATAAGGCTTATTATAATTATTATTATATACTTAAACGGAAACCTTAAGTTTAATTTAAATTGAAGTGATTGACATTACGTGTAAAGCGACTTACTCTCTAGAACGAAGAGACCCGTTCCTTGAGGATGGCCGACTGTAACACGACTATCGTTATTATATTACGTTTATGGCATATCAGGCGAATGAATAGTACGATCGATGCTACAATTAATACTCTGACAGCATCGTTGCTGTCAAAATGTCAGTGATGGAATGACAAGAGGTGTCAGTTCCGGTCGGCCATACTTCACTTTTTGCGAGAGACGTCTTGAGTAAGGTTAGTAAAATTGTTGGTTATTGATAATTGTACGAAATGTCTTTATTTAAATATAATCTTGTATTGCAATATTTGGTATTTGAATTGTTTCCCTTCTGAGGTGTTCTAACACTTCTTATAATTTTATGTAAACATTTTTTATTCATTTAAACATTTTTTTTATTGGAAATCTTTACCCTTCTTAAGGGCCCCAAACAAAATTTTATACGGGGCCCCGCCATAGCACGCTACGGCACTGCTTACCTACTTAGTAAATCTAATGATACGTAACTCTTTTCTCGTTAAAAACGTAAGGTCGAAGAATTTCTAGTCGTGTAAATACTTCGCGGGTCATCTTTGTGCCTCTAAAACAAAACAAAACGCAGACAAAGATGTCAGTGCTAATTATAAAGGGTGGGGTTTTTCGCCACATAATGTAAAGTTGATGTTATCAAAAACTAGTTGCCCTTCTACCCCCGTATTATGTAAAAAGGCAAACAATAAATATTATCTTTATTACCCACATTCCGTCTACCTACATACACTACTATTTATGTGATACTAAGTACTTGAACCATAGGGTACGTTTTTCATTCACGTAATGAGAGGACGCGATCACATTAGGCGATTACTTTAAATAATATAAGTTAAAATATTAACAAAAAAAACCGACTCCATGGATGCTATTCTCAGAACTAAACCAAACTGAATTGGGACCACACGGGAAGCATCAGCTTACAATTAAAAAAAAAAATCTAAATCGGATCACCCATTCGAAAGTTCTGAGGTAACAACAAACATAAAAAACATACAGTCGAATTGATAACCTCCTCCTTATAGAAGTCGGTTAAAAATCTAGTGGTTTTGCTTGAATTTGCAGGGTCCTCAGAAACGGCTTCACCCATATCGGTGAAATTTTGGAGGAAGAAAGTTTTAGGAATATTACATTAATCTAGGTTTTATTTTCAAAAAACCTTTACGTTCGTGTTAGCGTGTAATATTTTTGGACAGTATTGTGGGTTTTTCTAAGGTCCGATTCAGAGTTTAAAAGTGTGCTACGACCCTAACTCAATAACACATTGTCAGACATGTCATGTCTGTTCGATGTTAACCTTCTGCAACACAACTTTTTTATGAAAGTCTGGAAATAGTTTTCATAATTAACGATGTTTGTTTCCAATACATGTTCAAGGTCTCGCGTTTCGGTTACTACTAAATATTTCAAACACTTTAACGTCATTAAGTCATTATTCTAAACCACCCGAGACCAACATGATTTGTGTTGATGTTTTTTTAAGTTTTTTTTACTACAAATCTTTTAAAACCTTGTATCCTACTAATATTATAAATGCGAAAGTAAGTGTGTGTGTGTGTGAAGGTTTGTTACCGCGTATCTCCATAACCGCTCAACCGATTTTATTGAAATTTGTAGTGTATACCCTAGAATCGGACATAGGCTAACAATATTTTCAAAAATCATCCCCTAAGAGGGTTAAATAGTGGGGTGAAGTTTATATGCAACTTTTTATTCCTTAGTCCTATTCATTTAAAATTCGGTATACATAAACCTTAAGACAAATAATGAAATACGGGTTTTTTATTTTTCCATAATTACCCCTATGAGATGTGGATAATGAGTTTTATTGGTAAAAATTTAAGTTTCTCTGGATCTGTATAGTCTCAAGTCCGATTCACTCCAAATTTGGCACACATATACCTTAAAAGAAATCATGAAACACGTGTTTTTTATTTTTCCAAAACTACCCCCGGTGGCGGTGTTAAATGAGTTTATTTGGAAAAATTAAATATTCCATAACTGTTTAGTCCTTGGTCCGATTTCCTTCAAATTTGGTATAAATAAAGCTCAAAACAAATAATGAAATACGTGTTTTTTATTTTTTCAATATTTTTTATTTTCATCCTAATACTAAGCGGGCAAAGCCTGAGAAATTATTCTGAGGGTTATTTTCTTCAAAGTTGATATCATAACTCCTTCGTAATTTTGATCTAAATTACTTTTTATTTTGACACAATGACATGTTTGATAACTCAATGCTACGAATAGAATTCGAAATTTAAATTTCATTTCTTATAAGTATGGTCTAAGAGCCGTAGTATTGTTAAGAAACGCCGTTATACCTATGGCGCTTGACGATTTCAAAATGTAGCTTACACTCCTACACTACTGAACTAATTTTGTATGGAGATTGTTCGAGACCAGGGAAATGATAGTTTTATCCCACTCTGAAAAAAGGGATTAATGGTCTATCGCGATAACCAACATCCGCGGGCGAAGCCGCGGGCGGAAAACTAGTACTTATATAATGATAGTTTTAATGTAATGACCGTACAAGACCGCTGAAGTTTTATCAGTTTTTACTACTAATCTTTTAAAAGCTTGTATACTTATTTATACTTGACATTGGCAAAATTGCGGAATAGTTTCTGCAGAGGCCTTAATTAAAACAAGAAGAAGAAGAGACAAACATTAGTGATGAACATTTTGTGTTTGAGTCGAGTCTGGGTGTAAATATCTATTTTAAGTATATATTTACAAAAGAAAAGTATAATATGTATAATATATACCAGTTATCTGAAGTCCATAACACAAGCTCTGCTTAGCTTGGGACCAGATGACCGTGTGTGTTGATGTCCCAGAATATTTATTGTAGCGTAGTAGTATAGAAGTCGGAAAGGTCCTGTAGATTGTTAGTGACACTGGGCCCCACACTAGAATACCCATTATTAGTACACACGGGTGCACATCAAGCTATACATTTCCAGTATAAGCTGATCTCGTATTGTATAGGTTATCCGTACTACGAGAGGTCAGCTTATAGTGGAAGTTAGGCTTGATGTGTGTACTTACATAATAATTAAATTAAAACTATTAATCACTAGCGGACCCCACAGACGTCGTCCTGCCCGATAAAACAGTACTTCCTATCGGGTCCGAAAAAAAATTCTCCACACGTGGTCCCCGGGTGATGCAAATCAGGTGACAATCAACTGGAAACAACTGTTATTAATAGTGGTAAAGACGTTTCAAGTTTTACATGTGTGCAATTTAGCACTAGAAGTTGCATACAGCACACATGAAAAGTTGAAGCATCATTACAAGAGCACAACTAAATAAAAGCTACTACAAACACAAAACATGAACTTGAACAGTTTATGCATACAATCTGTTCATGTACCTCGGCCGGTGGCGTGGTCGGTAAGATACTTGCTTTTCACGTCGCAGGTCGTGGGTTCGATTCCCACCCGAGACAAACATTAGTGATGAACATTTGTGTTTGTGTCGAGTCTGGGTGTAAATATCTATTATAAGTATAATATATTTACAAAAGAAAAGTATTATATGTATAGTATATACCAGTTATCTGGTTTCCATAACACAAGCTCTGCTTAGCTTGGGACCAGATGATACGGTCATCTGTGTGTGTTAATGTCCCAGAGGAGAACGCGCGCAATACCCTGTTCTGTGTTGAATTTTCTAAGGGTAAGTAGGTATCTACCTACCATAGATAAATTAGATAATACATAGAATAAATAATCTATTAAATTTGATTGGTTATTAAAACAATAGTAATAAAATAATATAGTTTTATGGAAATTATAATATAAACTGATTTACGCATACTCAACAAACTACTCGTTATAAAATCGATAATGGGCCATATTTCACTCGCTATCGGTAATAGATAAAATGCTGTTTAAATAGTATGATAAGTTTTGTATTTAGGTAGGTAATTATCATTTAATTATGTAACACAATTACTACAATTGAACAAATCTAAGAAGTACCGTTTGACGTTTCACTGTTTTCTATTAAATTAGCTTTATAGAGGCGTAATTCACACTATTTTTATTAGTTTTCCTGTAAAATAATTGAATTATGAAGCTATTTTTATTTTAACATAACATAAGCAATTTTCATACAAAAAATAACATTCTACGTGTACCTACTACGTTTAGAACTGTCAAACGGTACTTCTTAGATTTGATGGACTGGAAATAATAAACTTCATACTTAATAGTATTTTCTTAAATTTACGCGAATCACACATTGAAATAAAACTATTTTATAACGGATTTTATCGCAACTTAAATGATATGTTTTATTAATCACAGTAATAACTGTGATTAATAAATGAGCGTCAAATGCCTCAGTCCACCCTTAACCAGGAAATCTGAAGACTTTATTTAATCTAAAAGAAACAGCGATAAAATCCGTTGTAGAATAGTTTTATTTCAATGTGTGATGTTCGCGTAAATTTAAGAAAATACTATCTTACGAGTTGTGAGAGACCAATTCGTAAGATAGCTGAGAAAAGACCCGTGCCCAGCAGTGGGACACTAAAAAAGGGTTGAAGTGAGTGTGTTATGTATGAGTAAAAATGAATCGCTAAAATGTATGCACCCAATGCACATACACACCTATATATATGTATAATTTTCATTCGCGACAAATTACAATGTTGCAAATCAACTACGTGGATACGGGGATCCTTATATGTCTCAAGTATTTGGTGCTGAAGAATGTATCATTAATAGGCCCTGCGTGTATACTTTTGGAATGACCTATTCCACGTGGATAATCCAATATTGATACTTTGATATGCGCAGTTTTATTTAGAAACTTGACGCTAAATCGAGGTCAAGTTATCAAAACACAAGATTTTAGCATGCATACAGAATAATCACAATGAATACAGCTCAAAAAACGATAGCAAACAACATGTTTTGTATTATTAAACACGACTAAAATTGTCAAACACCAGACCCTCTTCTTCTTCTTCTTCTTTTAATTATGGCCTCTGCAGAAATAATTCCGCAATTTTGCAAATTTCAAGTTTAAATAAGTATACAAGCTTTTAAAAGATTAGTAGTAAAAAAAACTAAAAAAGAACTGCGACGCTCTAAGACGCCATTACTAGTATCCTGTGGAGTAAACTAATTCTCACCAGACCCTCATTAACTGTTTGAAGGAATGACAGAGAACTTGAAAATCGATAATAACTTCGATTGAACATAGTGTTTGAGATTCCACCTCCTTTCATAAGTAAGATTTGACCTCTTTTTAGATTCACCTTTGAAGCTTTTTAAACAAAACAACAATTTTGAAAACAAATGCTTGTATGTATATATTTTTTTATTCTTCTATAGGCTGGCGCTTGACTACAATTTGCCTGATGTTAAGCAATGATGTAGTCTACGATGGAACGCGCTAGGCCAGTATACCGATTCACTCGTGATTACGAATGATTAATTATCTATGTGTATGTGATATTATTTCACATTTTTTTTTGTAACTAAAGCTGTGCACGTTTAGCCGTTGTTCCTCCGACTAAGCTCGTTTCATCGTGTAGGTAATCCAGGCCAGGCCGTCTTATCTCACAAGTACCTACCCTTAATATTAATCTGACAATTAACTTCAAGTACTACTTATCCCAATTTCATTCAAAATGGGTTGAGCTGTTTTTCCTAGAGGATACAAACACTTAACATCCTCATTCCTCAGCCCGCTGATTCGCCCGCGTGGTATTACGAAATATTACAATACCAATAAGGATGGCGACAAGGTATAAAAATCGTATTTTAATTAGTCCGTCAGTAAGATTGTAATAAAATGTTAGGCATGTATTTTTTGCTTTATCATGTGGGATTGCACTACGTCATACCTCTGTATAAAACTTACCTAGGTGTGATGTCATTAGAAATCTCGCTTGGACGTATCGTCGTAACCTTAAAAAAAGTAAATATGTGTCCAATATTCATTCATTATCATTCATTTTCATTCATTCATTCATTTTCATTTATTCATTCATTCTCATTCATTCATTCATTTTAATTTATCTATCTGACGGAGAAAACAAAAAAGAATTTTTCATCCCAATTGCTTTTCCTACTTTAGGTCCATATAGCACTTGAATGGGCTTTACAATTTATTGATAGTTTATCAAAGTATTAACTGACAGGTTTATCAAAGGATTAGTTTGCAAGTGTTTTTATTATACAGTAGCTGAAAAGATTTATCTTAAGCCCGAGATTCGATAGCCACTTTAGTCAATGTACTTAAAGTGTGTATAATCATTATCTGACGGATTTAGACACGGACATATTATATGTCTGTGGATTTAGATAGTAATTTCTTCAGAGTCAAGATAATTTGGGTTCGATTCTCACCCAAGACATACATTTGCGTATACATACATAAATGTCTGTTTGTCTTGAGTCTGGGTGTAATAGGACATTTTTTTGTCTTGACCTTCAGATAGATATATTAAAAACTAGCTTTGCGCCCGCGGCTTCGCCCGCGGATGTCGGTTATCTCGCCAAAACATTACCTTCTTTTTGCTCAGTCGGATAAAAACTATCCTATGTCCTTTCTCGGGTCTCAAACTACCTCCATACCCAATTTCATCCAAATCGGTTCTGTAGTTTTTGCGTGAAAGCGTAACAAACAAACTTACATTCGCATTTATAATATTAGTAATGTTGGACACTTATTTTTTTCGTGTCACGAAACGAAACGAAATCTCAAATAATGTCACACCTAGGTGAGTTTTATACAGAGATAGATTGTGACCGGGGGAAGGACGTAGAATTATTTTCCGACTGCGCAAATAAGGTTAATGGTTTTACGTGATAGACAACCGAAATAGTCGCGGGCGGAGCCGCAAGCAACTGTAAACTTGTTACATACGTAGATATTATTTAATTACCTAAAATTGTTTATACATGACTGACATATCGACGCACAGTCAAGCCGCCGGGTCTAAAGACTCCAGGATCCCGATTCACGCGCAGACATTTATGACGAATTCGACGTAATTATGTCAAAAAAATTGTGGATGTCGATGCGTTAGAGACAAGTATACTACTAAACGCACGACTTGCAACGAATAGTTGCTATAGAGCAATCAATACATATTTTGTCGATTTCATGTCTTTAATCAACATTCGCCATTTTTTTTCGACATTTCGACTTCGAAATAATCAGTGTCCGGGCACATTGGTTCCGGTATAAGGTCTAGAGGTGCAAACCACGCGGACGGAGCCACGGGCGGAAGATAAGTAGTATCTGCAGAAGGAGATGTTTCCAATCATTGTTTATCTATTTTATTACTTATTCATGAATGTAGGCAGATATGCTAATTGAAATAAACTTGTTGACCTATGATACGCTAATCAATATGTTAGCGAGTTTGCGAAGTGGTCCTAATGTGACGTAAAATATCATACATAGACCCGTCCTCATTCGCTTTGACACTTTAATTACAACCAAAGTGTATCTATCTATGTATATGTATAAATCAATGCCACTTTTCGTTGTAATTTTATAACTCAAAAACGGGCTTACCTATTCAAACCAAATGTTTAGGTATTGTACGGACTATTTAGTAGATGGTTTATGTGAAGTTTGCACCAAATCGGTTGAGCGGTTCTTTATTTATCACATTTTTTGTAAATTGTTGAGTGGCCTGAAGCTACCCGGGCGAAGCTGGGGCCGGGCGGGCCGCTAGTAGTATTATATTATATTATCTGTGGTTTGTGTGTGTTATTTTTCCGTTAACTCCGTAATAAAATAAAATGGTAAAGGGTAGGTAAAATAACTTGTAGATTTTTTGCACCTTAACTAATTTACTTGACAGGTTTTTAATGGTGTTCCAAAACTTTTTTCTTGTTGATAACTCGTACTGAGGCTACTGATGGAGGCAGAATGAAAAGAACTCAACAAGAGCAATCCATCCAGCAGCTTACCTCAAGTATATAAAAGAAGAAACTGACTGACTGACATATCAACGCATAGCCCAAAGCGTTGGGTCTAAAGACTCCAAATTTTGCACATAGATTCCGTATGAGGTCTAGGGTTGCACTAAGAAAGGATTATACAAAACTCATCCACTAAGAGGGTAAAACAGGCCTGGATGGGTACTGTTATCATTCGTCAGAAATTCACTGTTAAACATGGGGTCACCTTATGGACGCCACAACTATCGGTTGCCAGCCGACTCTCAATCAAAGGCGACCCGATACAATCCACTAGAATTATTAGGTAGGCCACACCTAAAAAACCTGCGACCGAGGCTATGAGGCAGACGACTAGGGAGCAGTGGTCGAGTGGACCACGAGCTTCGGTCGGCGAGGTGCACCCGGCGAGCAGAGCGGGCCGCATACAGCATCAATGGGTATTCTGCAAATTTTACAATGTCATCGTTCTCCCTCGTGGCGGACTGTCGATGCGCTGGGGGGGCGCTCAGTGAGATCTCCACTCAGATATTAGAAGGTTCCTTATCAAACCAAGGCTAAACCACTCCAGCAACTTTGTACACTTGACACATATCACTTGCTATCTTGAGATATGAATTAGATTTGGCGTCGATTTGCGAACAAAATTCATAGAAATCAATCCATTTTATTTAAGGTAAATGGAGGCAAATTGTACCAAGGTTTTAAGGATCTTTAATTCTTACTCATCGCTTTCACTAAAAAAATACGTCTATAGGTATTAGTCCGGAGAAATAATGTCTATCTTCTTAATGCTTACACTCTTAGCTTCCATCAAGATTCACATTTATTGAACTCCTTTATTATTTAGTCGCACCACCAAGCGGCCTCGTCGTGTTCCGGTGTGTTGTCTGGTGACACCATTTAAGTGGGTGGGTCGAATTGTTGCTCCTATATGGTTTCAACATTAAGGAGTCTCATTTCACTGCCACCTTCTCACCGAAAGTCATTCTCAAGAGTGAATCGCTACTTTGGGCTGGCGCGTCCCATCGTGAACTACATCATTGCAACATCACGTAAGTTGTAGTCAAGCGCCAGCCTAATCAAGAATGAAAACAAATTAACCATCTTCGTAATTGTTCATACGTTCTCGAAGTTTTAACTTGTGGCTACGGCTACACCTTTACAACGTACTAAATATTAACCAATATTCAGTACGATGTCTTCGCGATTTATTGTTGGTGTGTTACATATCCCATCAAATGTTGAAGTAGTTGAATGAACTCTACTTACAATGTTAAGGAACAGGCGGACACAAAATTTCTAATCGCTTTTGTGTTGACACAGCTATATTCGGTGTAGGTATACTATTGTCGTGGTAAGTAAACGTGACGTATCTCGAGCAAAGAGTGTATTGTGAATTGTATTGTCCAGCATCGTAAAATCTATTTGGGCCAGTTCTAAAGGTGACCGTTATTACCCTCTTTACCTTAAATGGCGTAGTGTGTAAAATCACGTGTGCTTACTTATCGCTGTAGATAAATAATTTGTCTACGTACCGAGATTGATAGCAATAGAAATCAAATATTTTATGGTGTTAGTTTGATTTTGTGAAATAAATAATAGGTAAATTGTTTGATAATAGAAGTTAGGTATGTTTACAATGGAATTAGATAAAAATTGCTATCGGATATTGAGCGTAGGTAGTGTGTGTATGTACTGAGGTACCTAACAAGTGAACTTGAATCCATGAGAACTGGTCTGATGGGCTGTACCATGGAAGAAAGAAGCAACTTGTTACAACTGTACTGAGCCTTTACCCATTGCTGTTCCTATCACTTCAACCCTTTTTAGTGTGCTTTAAATTATGTGCTGTAAAGGGCCATATTGATCTATATTAAATAGACAATGTATTTAAGGTACTTAATTAGATAAGGATTAATGCAAAATTGCTTAAAATGGCTTCGTAAATAAGCCATTACTTTTGGTTGAAAAGTAAAAGATAAAAAAATGGTTATTGTGGGTTATCCTTAAGAGATAGACATATACTATCGGGGACTTTTTGTTGACCTTTTTAAGGTGTGCAATACTGTTGTACATTATTTTTATATATCTCGTAGGGTTTAGCCAGCGTTAGCAATGTAAGCACAAAAAATGTGTTAATTTACGACATCGCATCAGAAACATCTAAAATTATCAGTGTTTTTCTACTATATTATGCAAGTATTATATACATAAACCTTCCTCTTGAATCACTCTATATGATAAAAAAAACCGCATGAAAATCGGTTACGTAGTATATAAGGGACAGGAATGCGACTTTGTTTTATAATATGTAGTGATAGTGATAGTGATCCCGACGTTTCAAAGTCTTTTCAGACTGTTGCCATGAACCACGTCCACCCGTGACCATGAAGTCTGAAAAGACTTCAGTTTTAAAATAGTTTTATTTCATTATGTCACTATTATTTTTACCAACAATTCCTCACTGGTATTGTCTAATTATGAATTATCATAATTATAATATTCATAATACATGCTAAGCCTTGGCCTTCGGCTGACCGTCCGCAGCTCTAATAGTGCTAATATGTATTCACACAATGTCCCGTTGCATTGTGTTGGTATAACACTTTTACCTAGGAAAAGTATTAGAAATGGATTACTGCCTGTATATTGTACTAGCGGACCCGGCAGACGTCGTTCTGCCCGGTGAAGCAGTGCCATCTAGCGGGTCTCAGACCTACCGAATATAACCAATAATAAATAATAGGTATCTAACCCGGTTTTCGGCACTTCTTCGCTTTCTAAATTTTCTTTTTTTTTAATTTTTTCTCTGTGTAAGAACCATCCTCGTACTTAAAGGAATATTTAAAAAAAAGAATTAGCGAAATCGGTCCAGCCGTTCACGCGTGATGTCGTGACAAGGGAAAACGGGTTTCATTTTTATATTTTACTAGTTTTCCGCCCGCGGCTTCGCCCGCGGATGTTGGTTGTCGCGCTAGACCATTAATCCCTTTTTTAGCAGTCGGATAAAACTATCCTTTCCCGGGTCTCGAACAATCTCCATACAAAATTAGTTCAGTAGTGTAGGAGTGTAAGCAACATTTTGAAATCGTCAAGCGCCCATAGGTATATCCATAAATCAATAGGCGTTTCTTAAAAATACTACGGCTCTTAGACCATACTTATAAGAAATGAAATTTAAATTTCGAATTCTATTCGTAGCATTGAGTCATCAAACATGTCATTGTCAAAATAAAAAGTAATTTAGATCAAAATTACGAAGGAGTTATGATATCAACTTTGAAGAAAATCACCCTCAGAATAATTTCTCAGGCTTTGCCCGCTTAGTATTAGGATGAAAATAAAAAAAAAATTAAAAAATAAAAAACACGTGTTTCATTATTTGTTTTGAGCTTTATTTATACCAAAATTGAAGGGAATCGGACCAAGGACTAAACAGTTATGGAATATTTAATTTTTCCAAATAAACTCATTTAACACCCCCACAGGGGGTAGTTTTGGAAAAATAAAAAACACGTGTTTCATGATTTCTTTTAAGGTATATGTGTGCCAAATTTGGAGTGAATCGGACTTGAGACTATACAGATCCAGAGAAACTTTAATTTTTACCAATAAAACTCATTATCCACACCTCATAGGGGTAATTATGGAAAAATAAAAAACCCGTATCTCATTATTTGTCTTAAGGTTTATGTGTACCAAATTTTAAATGAATAGTACCAAGGAATAAAAAGATGCATACAAACTTCACCCCTCTATTTAACCCTCTTAAGGGATAAAATATTGTTAGCCTATGTCCGATTCTAGGGTATATACTACCTACATTTCAAATTTCAATAAAATCGGTTCAGCGGTTATGGAGATACACGGTAACAAACCTTCACACACACACACACACTTACTTTCGCATTTATAATATTAGTAGGATATTACTTTATGGTTATTAAACCCTAAAGTACATCATCATTGACGGGTTGGTGGCGTGGTTGGTAAGATGCTTGCTTTTCACGCTGCAGGTCGTGGGTTCTATTCCCACCCGAGACAAACATTTGTGTGATGAACATGTCTGTTTGTATCGAGTCTGAGTGTAAATATCTATTATAAGTATATATATGTAAAAGAAAAGTATTATATGTATAGTACCAGTTAATTGGTTTCCATAACACAAGCTCTGCTTAGCTTGGGACCAGATGACCGTGCGTGTAATGTCCCAGAATATTTATTATTATTATTTATTATTTCCTTTTTTTATTTTGAAATAGGCTTGCGCTTGACTACAACTAGCCTGATAGTAAGGAATGATGTAGTTCACAATGGAACGCGCCCGCCTAATATACCGACTCACTCGTGATTACGAATGATTTTTGGTGAGAAAGTGGTAGTGGAATGACGCTCCATATGTTGGAAACGATAATGGAGCAAAAATTTTGACCTACCCTCCTAAATGGTTTCACCAGACATCGGACCGGAACACGGCAAGACCGCTTGGCGGTGCGGCTTTGTCTGGTGGGTGATCACTAACCACTGCCGAAGCCTACCACCAGTAAACATAATTACCAGTTGATTGATTGTCACCTGATTTGCACCACGCGAAGACCACGTGTGGGGATTCCGACAAAAGGTGCACTCCCACGGACGAAGGTGACTCAGCCCCCGAAATGCCTTCCCGTTCCCTTGCCTTTTTCTTAATCTATCGTGGTCGGCTCCCAGTCTAACGGTGCGGTTAGCTACAGGAATTAAACGAGCCACATCATTTTCGAAACCTATAGGGAACCAGCAAATAGTTAGACCAGGTATCAGATTTTATTAGGCTTGACTGCGTGTAACGATTGTCATAGATGTTGTAAATGGCAACCAGGACTGGCTTAACGTGCTCTCCGAGGCACATAGGGTAGTTCAGGTAGTCCTTCAACCAACTAGACACCGAAACAAATCTTTGTTTTGTCACACAAAGATTGTCCCCGGCATGGTAGGTATAACCCTATCAGTCGGCATGCACGCACCGTTTGACTACAGAGGTCGTAAAATAAGAACATAAAATTAAAGAAAAAAAAATTTTAGCTAAATGCTAAATTTTTTTTGCTAAAAACTCCCATGTTCCCGATAACAGTAACATTATCATTATTATTTTCAATAAAAATGAACAAACAATTTTCCAAAACTGCTGTCTATGCTAAGTGCATTGTAATTGTTTTTGGAAAATTGTTATATTGTTCGAAACAAGAATCTAAGAATTTCTATCAAACTTAACATGAGTAATTTTTTTCACCACTGCCTATACTCGTAGTAATTGAGCCCTTTTGTTTCAGTGTATACCAGGAACACATAAGTCAGGATGGATAAGCCTACAATGCATATGCTCTCCGTCCAGGAGAAGGGCGGACAAACTAGAAGAACAAACCAGTACATAGCAGCTATCGCAGGTAAAAACTTTTATTTTATTATATACCTACCTACCTCACCTATAGTACCTCTATGGTAAGGTCCCGATTTCGATTCCCGGGTCCAGCAAAAAGAATTCTCTAATATACTTAGAAAATCTTGTTTGATCCCGATGAACGGCAATAAGCTCGCCACATTTTCAACCGGCCTAAATATAACCGACAAATGAGGGTGATATCCACACAGCTACATCAGGCTATACATTTCCAATATTAGCTGACCACTCGTTTTACGGAATCAGAATCAGAATCAGAATGTATATTTGTGAAACATAGGTATGGAAGGTGTTTTGTATCTATTTTGTCTTGTTTTGTTTATTTTGTTTTATTTTATTTTTATTTTAGTTGTTTAGTGTTCGGGGGGCCTTTCTGCGTGTGGTGCCCATCCTTAGATGGAGCGCCCCGCGCCGACGGGTCTCCCGGACCCCCATATGGAGGCGCTCCCTGTGAAGGCGGCCCGGATCGCCTCCTCGCTCGGTAGCGAGGAGGAGAGTGACCGGCCGCGCACAAGGAGCGGAAAGCGGCTTCGCGAGCCGCTTAGCTCTAGGGGGCCTCCTGTTCTGGGGGGCTCTCAGAGCTCGCGCGAGGGAGGGAGGGCCGTGGACTTCCTTCGTCTGGGAGTGGGGTCCGAGGCGTTGCCTGGGACCTCCGCCTCCAGGGGAGGGGAGTCCGCGGACCTCGATGGGGGTTCGGGATCGGAGGCGGACACGGAGCCGGCTCCGAAGGTGCCGACTCCCAAACGTTTCAAGGTCCCGGCCCCCAAGCGCGGAAGACCACACGCGGTCGGTTTGAGCCGTACTGTCCCCGCCTTGCGGGATGGCAGTACGGACTCGTACTTAGAGGACGACCTTTTGGCGGCGTCCCCCACTCAGGGTCCGGGTCCGGCAGAGTCTGGCCCGGCGGTGGCGACTTTGATGGCTCTGGCCCTGGATGGGATTAAGGTCATCGATGGGGTGACTCGCAAGTCCCGGAACCTTAAGGGGGAATGCATGAAGCAGATCCGGGACGCGCTGAAGTCACTCCAGGGCGCGGTGGAGGGACTCGCCACAAGGACGACCTCAGAAGAGGTCTGCAAGCTGCGGGCCGACAACGCTCGCATGAAGCGGGAGCTCGCGCAGCTTCAGGCCGAGGTACGGGCCATCAGACGGGACGGCTCCGTTAGGGGGGCCCCGTCTGCGCTTGGAGCTGCACCAGCGGCTCCCGCGCGTGTGGGCGTTGCCCCACAGTCAAGCGCCCAGGTCGGCAAGGAGGTCGACCTGGACGCTAAGTTCGAGGAGTGGGCGGCCAAGCTGCACCGTTCCATCGGCGGAATGGTCAGGGCGCAACTGGAGGGGATGCTAATCCCCGACAGGCGCCCTCCATTAGCCGCCGATAGGCGTGCAGCCCCCGCTGCCTCATACGCGGCTGTGGCAAGGGGGGCCGCCCCCCCTGCACAAAGGCCGGCAACACCCGCTGCGCCCAGAGGGGCGCCCGCTGTGCGGGTTCCTGCTACGCAGGCACCCGCCGCACGGGCGCAGCAGTCTACGGACGGGGAGGGGCGGACCGCGGGGTCCTCCCGCAAGAAGCGGCGCAGGACCCGCAAGTCCGCCCGCCCCGCCGAAACGCGGCAGGCTGCCAAGGCGGCCCCCAAGCAGGCGCCGCCGCGCCTGGCCGAAGCCAAGACGGCGGCGATTGTCGTGGCCCTCACGCCTGACGCAGTCAGTCGGGGGGTCACGTACGCCGCCGTGTTGAAAAAGGCCAGACGCGCGGTGGACCTACGCGAGGCTGGGATCTCGAAGATCTCGTGCCGGACCACAGCGTCCGGCACTAAGATCCTAGAAATCCCAGGCGTGGAGAGGGCCGCCTTGGCTGACCGGCTGGCCGGCCAGCTGAGGACGGTGTTGGCGGAGGAGGCCGTAGTCAACCGGCCCACTAAGTTTGCGGACGTCCGCATAGTGGGCTGGACGACTCGGTCTCCTCAGAGGAGGTGGCAAGGTTCGTCGCCGCCGAGGGCGGCTGCGCCATTGAGCAGGTGCGGGCCGGGTCCCTTCGGTCCGAACCGGGGGGCACCTGCTCCGTATTGGTGCGCTGCCCAGTTTCGGCGGCGAGGAGCCTCGTCGGTCGCCGCCTCCTCATTGGGTGGAGTGCGGCCCGCGCACGCGTGCTGGAGCCCCGCCCCATGCGCTGTTTTAAGTGTATGGGAACGGGGCATACAGGTCCGATGTGCCCCTCCGCGGTAGACCGCAGCAAATGCTGCTTCCGCTGCGGAAAGGAGGGGCACGTCAGCGCGACGTGCGGCGCCGCAGAGCCACGTTGTGGCCTATGCGCCGGGCTCGGCCGGCCGGCCAGCCACGTCATGGGAGGAGGGAAGTGCAACCCTCCTCCCACTAAGGCCAGACGGCCCACTATGCGCTCAGCGCCAAGGATCTCTGTCGCCGAGGCGACAGAACGTGTCGGGGTGATGGAGTGCCAGTGATGGCGCTCCGTCCCCTGGCCCACTCACATGTGCCTGCGGGGCGGCGGGCAGGGCGGCCCGTCGTCCAACCACGCAGGCACATGACGGAGGCGCGCGTGTGTGTTCCGCGCGCGCCCCAGCGGACTTGTGTGGAGGGGAGCGTTTTCATCTTCCCCCTCCCACCTATCGAGTAGAGGCTCGCACGCGGGCCAGCATCCAGGGGGTCGCGGTTGTGTCATTTCTGGATCCCGTGACCCCCTGGGCCAAATGCGAGGAGGAACACCCGGGGGGTTTTAGTTAGGGTATACGCTTCACGGAGTCCCACATACCCCCTGCCCTGGCGCCTTACAGGGCAGGGGGATCCATAAAGGATTTCCCCCCGGTCAAAAAAAAAAAAAAAAAAAAAAAAGGTATGGAAGGTGTTAAATATTACAGGTACATTGGGCGCTATGTTTTGTCGTAAAGGCGAACAAATATTACTGTACTTATATTTTAATACATAAAGAAAAACTAAATCAAATCTTAAACTACGAACTTTATCCCTACTAATTATAAATGCGAAAGTAATTCTGTCTGTCTGTCTGTTACGCTTTCACGCCTAAACTACTTAACCGATTTGAATGAAATTGGGTATGAAGGTAGTTTGAGACCCGAGAAAGGACTCAGGATAGTTTTTATCCGACTGCGCAAAAAGAAGGTAATGTTTTGGCGCGATAAACGACATACACGCGGGCGAAGCCGCTATCGGAAAGCTAGTGTACTTATATAAATAGGTACATGAAAAACACATCTTAAAAAATCAAAATAAAATGTCATCTTTATAATTTGAATTTAAAATAACGACATTAAAATACAATAGAAATTAATAAATAACAAAATCCTATACAATGCGAGACGAACTTCTACTGGAAATGTAAAGCTTGATGTGAAGCCGTGTGTACTTCTGCAGAGAGGAACACGACACTAGTAGGTACCTACTGTGTTAATTGTCCTCGACTAAAATATTGTCTAGGGTTGTAATTTATTTGACCTATATTTTTCTATTCTATTGTCAATACCGGCGAAGATTTAACAATGAGCCTCTTTGTAAATATGTAAATAGTTTGCGTGTCCTAGCGGTGCAGCGCCAGCGCAGCGGTCACCTTGTTATGTTTAAAACAAAGTGCTATAATGTCTATTTACATTTAAAGAATACTAGCTTTCACCCGCAACATCGTCTATGAAAAGTAAATTAATTAAAATAATAAATTAGTCTTTAAAAAATTTTAAAAACCGCACGAGAGAGTTTGATAAAATTTTAGACTGTCTAGGAAGAAATCTATCCTTACTTCCTTACTAATATTATAAATGCGAAAGTAACTCTCCCTGTCTGTCTGTGTTGCTTTCACGCTTAAACTACTGAACCTATTTGGATGAATTTGGGTATGGAGGTAGTTTGAGACCCGAGAAAGGACATAGGATAGTTTTTATCCGACTGCGCAAAAAGAAGGTAATGTTTTGGCGCGATAAACGACATACACGCGGGCGAAGCCGAAATGAATCCCTAATTCCCTTGGTCACGCCATCACGAGTGAACGGTTGGACCGATTCCGCTAATTATTTTTTTAGAATTTTCCTTGAAGCACGAGGATGGTTCTTACGCAGGGAAAAAAAACAAACTCCTCCGAGACGGCACGACCGATTTTTATGGAATCTTCTATGTAGATATCTATATTCGACAGGTCTGAGAATCAGTCCTAATTTATCGGACCCGGTAGGTGGCACTGCTTTACCGGGCAGGACGACGTCTGCGGGGTCCTCTAGTGTAACATAAATCTTTCAAATAGCTTTAAGCGTCTTAATCTTAATATATATTCTCCTAAACGACTGGACCGATTTTGATGAAATTTTTTGTGTGTGTTCAAGGGGATCTGGGAATGGTTTAGATTCACAATTTTGTCCGCTGGCGGTACGAAGTTCGCTGGGGCAGCTAGTATCTGTGTAAACATACTTAGCTAATTATTTAAAAGAGAAACCAACATTATGAACTCGGTATTGGAATTTTTAGAGTCTGTTTTTAAAGCATTAGGTACTCCGATTCGGGGTAGAATCGGTATTATATTAATACGATTATTGTAATTGAGAGAAGCGAGAGCAGCAGTAGCACAGCAGTACAGTCTTCGCCTTTAAAATATAAGGTCGCGGGTTCGATACCCGGTCTTGTCCACAAATCTTCGTGTGAATTTTTTCATCACCGCTGGTAAATATCGGTGAAAGAAAACATAGTGAGGAAACCGGCATGTCTAAGCCCGCACTTGGCCAGCGTGGATTAAGGCCTAAACTCTCAACTCTTAATTGAGAGAAGACCCGTGTCCAGCAGTGGGACAAAAAGGGTTGAAGTGAGATGTAATTGGCGTTGTATTAAGTTGTTCTACTGAGTAGACCAAAATTAATGACCACAGAGTCTGCTGAGAGAGGCCCGTGCATAATAGTTTGTCAGTTGTCGCGTTGGCGTTGGATAAAACTATCAAATTATCTCCATACCGAATATCATCTAAATCAAAACCATCAGACAGACAGATTTAATATTTTCGCATTAGAAGGTATAGATGGTTAGGATCATTCACAATTTATTCAAATCGGTCACCTTTCAACGCGCAGTTCATTCATCTTAGTGTTGCTACATATATGAGTGGGCTGACACTTTCGGCTTTTGTCGGTTCTGGGCCTCTAGACAAAGTGACAAGGCGAAGCGATAACGAAAGATCGAAATGAACGAAATGTATGAGATTGACCTTCGAAAGGTCACGTGACTAACTTTTTTAGTCAGTCAACATTTTCAGTCCTATTCATAATAATCTTAAAAGACTAGTTAATATGGACTTTGTCTCTTTCTTACTAGTATAAATTTGCAGTAGGTACGTAAGCTAAGATTAATGGTTTAGCGATAGACTAAGATTGATGGTGGTATTTAGTAACACCGTAGATTGACTAGAAGACAGATCTTCCATGAGGTACACAAATTAGCATTATTTAACATACTTAAAAATATGATATTGTGTTTTTTACGGATTACCTAACCCAATTAGCCGGAAGGGCGTTTATTAATACACTGGTCCTTTGCGGTGAGCGATCCGATGACTGTCGAACCGATCAATTAATTACAACTGCCCTGTGGGATCGCCATGTGGGGATGAACCTCAGTTCAGGACATTGCCGGACAACTCTAGATTGACTGGGGCTATCAATATTACGCAATCGCGCGGTCAGGTACCCACTGATCGGATTTTTATTGTTTGAGTCACAATATATAGGGTGACTGGTAATTGGTGTCAAATACCTTAATACGTGATATTAGAAAGTAACAATAACAACCGGTCCCGGGGACGAAGGGATTCTACCGCAGAGAATTTTTATCGTTACTGTTAGTCGGTGAAACCGAGCTGTTTAGTTAAATAATGAGAGGTGAATGAACTGATAACGTAGTTTGTTCAATCAATCTATTTATGTTGGATCGTGACATTTACGTTAAGTTTGTTCAGTAGTGTCGCGTTATGTGTTCTGGCGTGTACAGTTCACGTCTGGAATACCCCGAAGGTGTATGCAGATGTGAACATCACCACCAAGCTTACGCTGGCATGTTATGGTACCTAAGTTTAGTAGGGGCAGAGCCTATTGTGGTTATTAGGGCACACATCTAGTCTTATATTATTAAAATTCCTATTATAAAAAATTTAAGTACATTTAGCCCGATCCAAGATTAAATTCATCCTTTACTGAACCAGATACGCATTGCTACTAGGCACTATAGATAGACCGTTTCACTCGCGTATTGCCTATCTCCAAGAAGACTCCTCAAGCTGCACAGACAGTAATGATGATTCAAGCGATATGGATATTAGTGACGAATAATCTTACATTACTTTTATCTCTGGTTAAATAATTCTTTAGGAGATTTAATTAATGTTTTATGACTTTGTACCTCAGATTGCGATACGCGAGTTAAACGGTCTATCTATAGCTACTTTAATTTCTGTTTTAAATAAGCAGATTATAGAATTGATGGTTTCCTAATGAAATGCACAATTTTATAAAATGATTCTACTTTAAAAACTGACAAAATTAAAATAATCAAAACAAATGTCTTAAATTCATTCAAATAAATTTCATTTGAAAACGTAACCGACTGACATTTGATATTGCCACTTTGAATGGTAATATGTTAATCCTTTTAACTAGCCCTTTAACATTATTTTTTCTATCTTTTACAGCTGCCATAGGAGCCGTGATAGCCGGCACCATTCTCGCTTGGACCTCACCCGCATTACCACAACTCGAACCTCTCAAAATAAAGAACGAAACTAATGCCAACAACACTGTGACTGTTATTAACAGTTCCATTAACGCAGCAAGAGATCTCGCCACCGCTATCAATGGGTCCATCAACTCAAACAACTCGCTAAACGTTTTCAAAGATATCGTTGATGCTGTGAACAGATCTGTTACTGTTGTCAATTCAAGTGGACTCATCAACTCCATTGGTCAACCAGCTGATTTTCTTTTGGATACTAAGGAGAGTAAGTATTTTATAATAATATAGTGGGACATTAACACACACGGTCTTCTGATCTCAAACTAAGCAGAGATTGTACTATGGAAACCAGATAACTGGTAATATACTACAACAACATATAATAGTGAACTGCTGAACTGATTTGATATCTTCTTTCAATTATTCTTAGAAATCCAAATAAGGGGTGTACGTGTATGATGTTCGTGGGCTCAGCTGGTTTAGAATAAATAATAGTGAGATGCTTGCTGGGGTCCTAGCATCATTATTACAACATCTACTAAAATAGATCACTTGTGTGGTCGTTCAGGAAATAACTCTTTATAGTAATTCACCACCTAAGTGGATGAAATGGAGCGGGGATTGCTTAGATTTGCGACAGTGCGATGGCCTTAATCATAAGATATGTGAATTGGTATTAGAACCACGTCAACTTTTACCAGTTCCACACCAGCGACACCTAGTGAAATATTAACATAATTAATTTTGATTTATCAAATTGGCGCTTTCGTGTAAGTTAGAAAACACACGCTAGGCCAGTCACCCTGTATAAACTAATACGTATTTTTACATGTAACGATTTATTTTTTATCTTACGCGTCTTTCGATAATCTTAGTAGATATAACATTTCGGGGATAAGAGAAACACGTCATTAATTACATAACTTTAGTGAATAGCAATTTAGGTTAGCAAAAATCCTTGGAACAATAGAAAATCGAGCGCTTTCTTATTTACCACTTTCAGTGCCAACTATTTGGTGGTCAGTTCGTCACTCCACGAATCTATTCTTGGCGCTAAAAAACCTTTACTCGCGCCTCATTTGCATTCAAGGCAATGTGCAGCAGATTGTCGAAGATTATTAGAATGATGTTCCGATATGCACGTGACATTGACGTTTGGCGCATAACTTTGTTTTATCGATGAGTTGATCTCGATTCAAACTAAACTATAATTACTTTCGCCTGGCTGCCCAGTTAAACAACAAGGTCAGTTATTTTCAACAGCTTAACCCCTGCCTGAAACCTGCCCTTTCAATAGACCGATAAAAATCATATAATGTTTTTGATGGTTCAGCCAAATACCAACTCGAAGCATTGGAGTCTATTGAAAAGCGAGCCAAGAGGCTTATTGACAACGAACCCCTTGTCAAGGCTAAATTGCAAAGCCTCAAGAATCGCCACAAGGTTGATAGTCTTACGGTCTTCTATTCGGAGAGTGTGCGTTGAAATTACATAATCTTACTCCCCCATCTCCGTTCTATCATTGGACAAGTAGAGGTACGGCTGTGCGCCATCAATATATGGTGGAAATTCCACGGGTACGCACAAAATTGCTTGCATCTTTATTGTTCGAACTGCCAAGTTCTGGAATTCGCTACCGGCATCTCTGTTTTCCGATAGCTATAATCTGCCAGTCTTCAAGTTACGAGTGAATCGGTATTTACTGTTTAAGCGTGTTTCATCGTAGACTGCATCATTGCTTGACAACAGGCAAGTTGTGGTCAAGCGCATGCCTATTACAGAATAAAAAATATAAAAAATATACGCATAGACACATATTGCTCAGTCACGTTATGGTGATTGGTGCTCATAATGTGCACTCATCTGTACCACAGTAGATATATTTACATAAAATGGGAAGCAGTAGTTCAACAATTGCATGAATCAAATAAATTAATAAACGAGCGTCATCCGCTTAGATACTTCAACGTACTCTGAGCGATCGTCGCGCACACCTGTTGATCTGCGTGTGTGTGTCTGTCGACTACAGCAACAAATAAAAATTATATATCACGTAGTAACCCTAGCCCTTTGACCGACAGCAGGCATTTAATACAAGAACACATCCAATAATTAGGGAAATAACTCTTTTTAGTAACGAACAGTAACATTTTCTTCCAACCGTAAGCTGAAACTTTTTCTATAAAAAGAAAACAAATGGAACGCTATGTAACGCTTCGTTAGTAGTAGGTGGGTAACGAACGGTTGGCAACTGTCATGACTGATCAGTGATCATTTATTATAGGGATCGGGCATTTGAACTACTCCGACTGTGTAGTCGAGAGGTAAGCCGACCTGACAATTTTTGTATAACAACAAAGATTTGTTTTGGTGTCTGGTCGATTAGGGGACTACCCTCCGTGCCTCGGAAAGTACTCTAAACCGTCAATTAAAATTTCCATGATAGCCGTTAAAGGTAGTGAGAGGCCTAATATAATTTTATACCTGGTCTGGTAGCAGTAGCTACCCGTAACTAGTCTAGGAGCCGACTCCAATAAAAATGGGTAAAGCATAGAAAATTGTGATGATAATGGGCATTACAACTACTGCTTATACTTATACTATAAAGTCTGTGTCGTAGTGACGATTGGCCTGTCGGTAATAAAATTGAATGATGAATGAGCTAAAATAAAGGTACAGTGTAGTGTCAATAGACTATAGTGAAACGAAATCAAAAGTAATGGCTTATATTTATACAGAGTGTATTGAACTATTTATAAATGTTAAACTGTTGGCAAACGGCCACAGTACGTCACCATCACGAGACACGCCCCCGGATCGGATGAAAGCTGTTGTTTATCATGTGGTTGGTTTGGTAAACAGATAAAAATTTATGTAACCTTTACGATATTTTGAACTACACTTTTTCAAGGACGTTGTGTCATCCACCAAACTGCATTAAGCGCTGTGTAGGTTAATATCTAAATTCTCAAAATTCACGCATTATACATTACCTGCCTACCAGCCCCATTGATAGAATGAATAGAACTCAAGACCGGTGCGAATTCGTGGAAATATATTGGTTACATTATGGCACATGATGCTATAAATTGTACCTTTTGAGGATGCTAAATAATTTTTAAATATGAAATTACCTATCTATCAATCAGTGACACATCATTGAAGTCTACGAGTTTATGAATTAGAAAATTTGTAAGGAAAATGATATACACATTTCTTACTCTTTTACGACTGTTACAGCCGAACTGATTTGGAAAAATTTGCATAGGAGTACATACACGCTACATAAATTTACGGGAGGCCGATGGATAATAACGGCCGGTAACCTTTTGCTGTGGCATGCTAAATGGGACACATATCCAGCAGTAAACGTCTCCAGGCTTATAATGATGACACTTTTTACCATGGGAATGTGAATTGTATATATCGGGGAAGAAGCGTTAATGTAAATAATGATTTCATTTGAAAATAAATCTCTTCAGGTTCCCTCGTCTCCTCGATCCTAGCGATCGGTGCGGCTATTGCGGCGCTGCCAGTGGGAGTCCTCGCCAACAAGATAGGCAGGAGGCCCACCATCCTCATCCTGGCTGGACCATTCATGCTGAACTGGCTTTTGACAATCTTCGCCAACGGTGCTGGAATGCTGATCGCTGCCAGATTTTTCGCTGGCTTGGGAACAGGTGAGTCTATAATTGAAATTGGTAAAATTAGACATTTTAGATTTTGATACAGATCTTAGATAATGATTACCAAGCTACCTTGATAGATGTAGGTCTTGGCCAAATACTTAATAGCCTTTAACTAAGCTGCGTCGGCCCTACGTAGAATAGATTATGTTAGGACCAACTAGAGTTGGTCGGGCTTTCTTTACTTTCTAACTCCTCTTATTAAATTTTTTAAATCCGAGCCACTTAACGCTGCCGCTTTTGATCCTGGCTTTCAGAAGCAGTGATTGTGAGTTTAGTGCAAAAATAAGGTCAAAAGACTTCAAAATATCACGATACCTTACACTATAAACCTACTTTTCTAACTCCGATTTTTAGACGGGTGCGCCGTGACATCGAATCTTGTTTTTGACCCTTTACAAGAACCAGCAGTTGGAAATAAGTTTCATGAAGATTTTAATTGAACCAAATTTCTTCAGGTGGTATCTGCGTGGCCGCTCCAATGTATATCGGTGAGATAGCGGAAACTTCCATCCGCGGGTCTCTTGGCGCATTCTTCCAGCTGTTCCTCACTGTGGGAATCTTATTCACCTTTGTGGTTGGAGGGTGGACACACTGGAGGACGCTTTCCATCATCTCCGCCGTGCTACCACCGCTGCTAGTCATCGTCTTCTGGTGAGTTCATTATCCTACTCTCTTTTTATGATGCATTTTTTTATGGGGACACTGCGAAAGGGATTTGAATGGAAAGTTGCACTGACGAATGTTATTACCAATTGAATAGCTCTCTTGAGGTTCTTTAATTCTCCCTCTCTGTCTGGGTGCTTTTTTAACTATTCCTTGTTTATTTGTCTAGTTTTGGATGTATATTACTTATAAAGTGGATGTTTGTAAGTTTGTACATGCCATTATCTTTAAAGGCGACCACCATCTTATCCTAAGATCAAAAAGACAAGGGCTTAGAGTTACAGAGCCTCTGTCTATAAACTAATTTATTTTATACTAATTTATTTCCCTATCTTTTCGTATTTAAGGTGGATGCCAGAAACTCCACAATATCTACTTGGAAAGAACAAGAGAAGGGATGCAGAAAAGTCTCTGCGCTGGCTGCGTGGACCTGATGCTGATTTGACAGCAGAGCTCGAGGATATGCAGAAAGATGTAAGGAATCATTTTCTATTTGCCTGAAAGTTTGTGAATAATTGGATGGTCGTTTATCTCATCCGCTTTTCTAAGAGTAGTAAGCTACAGGTTTGAACATCACAAAATCCTAAGGTTCCTCCAAGAAGCTGTCGCTAACGTAAAGGGACTGCAACGTTTCTTCCTGGAGTTAGTTAGCAATGACATATCAAACACGTGAAGTTATGTAAAACCTAGTGCAAACCAACCATTTCTAACTAAGGAAACATACAAAAAATACCATACACAAGAGATCTACCAAAATAAACTTTAATGACATTTTTGTAAGCCGCTTCTTTTGGACCACTTTTTGGCGGTTTCCGTGAAGTTTTTGATGGAAAATTTGCTCAGTACTATATTTATGTTCTAGGTGGATGATGCAGCGCTCCAACGTGGTGGCATGGCAAACATGATTACCAACCGCGCCTCCCGCATGGCTCTTATCTGTGGACTTGGCCTGATGTTCTTCCAACAATTCAGCGGTATCAACGCCGTCATTTTCTACACGAACAATATCTTTCAGTCTGCTGGTTCTGACATCCCCCCTACTATTGCCACCATCATAGTCGGAGTAGTCCAGACGATTGCCACTTACCTCTCTTCAGTGTTGGTAGAGAAAGCTGGAAGACGAATTCTCTTACTCCAAAGCTGTGTGATCATGGGGCTATGTTTGATAATCTTAGGAGTATACTTCAAGATGCAGCAAGACCATTACTCCGTCGCCACAGTAGGATGGATTCCTTTGGTTTGTTTAGTCCTTTTCATCATATCTTTTTCGATGGGCTTCGGTCCGATTCCATGGATGATGATGGCAGAATTGTTCCCTGTAGAGTACAGGGGTACTGCAACTGGATTTACTGTTATAACTAATTGGATTTTAGTGTTTGTAGTTACATTATGCTTCCCCATCATGAAGGATGCTATTGGTATCTACAGTTGCTTCTGGTTTTTCGCTGCTCTGATGGTTCTTTGTACGTTCTTCGTCTTCTTTTTGATTCCGGAGACTAAAGGGAAGACTGTTTCGCAGATTCAAGCTATGCTCAGTGGTAAGAAAGCGTAAAAAGAGACTTAATTAGTAAAATACCTTGAGGAGAAGTGTGCAATATAGCTAGCTATTATAGCATTATCAATTGAAAATAGACACTTCAGAATGAAGTTGAAATTGATGTACCCAATACGTAAATAACGACAGCCTTGCCTCGATTAATTAAACCCAAGTTCCAATTGATATCGTATCAGTAGTATCTCCAATGTGCCAGTGTATGCTGATGCTTAAATTATTTTGATATTGTCATTGAGATACTACTTCACAATACATAGTATTTTTAATGGATATTGTTGATATTTTGTAAAGAAAATACTGTTGCTAACTTTAAAAAAGCTTGTTGAGACGATCAGAGTCTTCTAGGATCGATAGCAATGGTTCCAAATTAATGTTTGTAGACTTTGATCGTGTATCGTGAAATCATGCGGCAACGGTTGAAAATTTAAAACATTGTTTATAATTAGCATTGCTGTATAATGAACTAAGTTCTTTATTGCTGCTCAGTGTATGAAAATTTAATGTAGAAATGTGTAACAGCAATCCAATGAAACTACGTCGCCATGAATCAATCTGCGACTATAAATCCAGTAGCACGTTAATGATCATGTACTGCTCGCTTACATAAGTGTGCATAGCGTTTTTTTGGAAAAAGGTCATAAGCGCAACTTGTTTTAATGCTGTAGTGCATTATAATTGCTACTAGACTTATGACCGAGATCATTGTCTGTTACTGTTTATACATAATTATAAGTTCTTTAGTAGATTCACAGATGGCGCTAATTCAAAAATAACATTTGCCGAAAATATGAGATAGATGGCATTAATACATAGTAAGGAACTATGTTTCAACAGGGTGCCCAAGGCATCCCACGCGTTCTAGTTTAAGTAGGGCTTCCAAAGCATTAGATATCGCATTTTTAAAAAGATCACTACTAATTTTTATGCAACAAATTAATTAACACCCATCTTTTTGGGGGTTAAATAATTTCTACTGTAGAATTAAGTGCCTGCATAGACTTTGGATGTTATTTTATTAAAACACGACATTTATTTGTGATGTTTTTTTATTTTTAAAATAATAATTTAAATTTATATAATCTTAAGGAAACGCAAGTGTGTATATTTATTTAAATTATGAATGTTTATATGTGTAAGTATAATAAAAAAAGAAATTATTTTTAATTGATATCAGACTCTTAGCTGGCCTAAAAGTTAATAAACTTATACAGGGTGTTATTTAAGTGGCATAATATCTTATTTTTATTCATTTTTTGTAACGTGAGTAAATGCTATACGCATCCCCTCATCTTGATTAGGTACAAAGCGTAAGGTATAAGGAACTCCCATTATTGGCTCTGAAAAGTGTTGGAACTCTACTTCAACTCACAAATAAAACGACGATTCAGCAAATATTTCGTGATTTAATCTTCTAACAAAATATACGTCCGTTCTATTCGGTGGTTAAATTACAAGAGAGCGCTAAAGTCAAATTTAAATGCAACGACAGATGTCAGTTGCAATATTCATACAATCGATCACTCTTAGTGACGGGTATCTGTCAATGTGAACAGACTAAAAATACTACACTGTTGACGTATCTATGACAGTTGACAGATACTCGTCACTAGTACAAATCGGATAAATTAACTAAGTACATACGTGATGAAAAGGATATACTAGTAGTCTTACACAAGTAATACCCCACAGGTTCTTCAGCTTGTCGGTGTCGGGCCTGCGCTTCTCGCGCTTTTGACATTTGAAGTCCTGGGCCTCTTGACAAGTGACATAAAAAAAAACAAAATGCATGTAACTTTTCGAAAGTGTATGTCAATCCGATATACTTTGTTATTTTCGATGTTCCGTTATCGCTTCACTGTTTCATCGAACACACTTGTGTCAGGCTATGGAATTCGCTATTGCGTTCACAAAATCAATTTATATTTAATTATTTTTAATATATTTTAATTGCTTCACAAAAATTTGGAATAAATACCTACCTACACAATTTGTTGTGCAATATGTGCCAATGCCACGTCTTCAATGACACCCTGTATAATTTTTAATTTACTAAATCAGTGTACACACGGCTACACATCAAGCTATACATTTCTCGTATAAGCTGATCTCGCATTGTATAGGATTTCTGTACCCTTAGCACGAGTTGTCATTACGAAAAAAGTTGTCGAATACTGAATGAATCTTTCCGTTTGCCGTGTGTACCTACATACCTATAATGAGACATTTCATGTGAGTACAATAATTGAATGTGATAGTCTAGAATTAATGTGATTAATAATGAACAAATACAATTTAGAACATAATTGTACAAATTAGTGTTAAAGTAAATCAGTGCCGGATTACACACATAGCAAGAGTAGGTAGCATTTGCTACGGGCCCCGCGTATACGGACCTTCAAACATTAAACTAATTTAAAAATATTAACTATAATATAAAATTATTTTTTGTACTAAGACAAATATTTAAAAAAAATATCTCGTTGTGCACTGGTTAAAAAGTTTTCCTGTATGTAATCACAATTGTTCATTTTTTAAGAGTAGGCAGTTTACTAGACTCGGTAGCGAGTTAAACTCGTAAAATGAGCGTAACGAAAATACGCAGTCTATTGTGCGCTCGTGTTTATTTGTTTTATAAACTGCTAAACCAAGTACGCAGTGAATAACAAAATTATTATAATCATGTCGGCCAGTTTGTTGTAAAGCGTAGTACACACCAAAGCCGCTTACCCACCGATCCGTAACGGCCATTCTTAATTATCATACAACTATAATTCTCTGCTTATCCGCTTTTATTATGCGAACTGCCAAGTTGTGGAGTTCGCTACCGGCGGCGTCTCTGTTTCCCGATAGCTATAATCTGCCTGTCTTCAAGTTACGAGCGAATCGGTATTTACTGGGTAAGCGCGTTTCATCGGAGACTGCTTCATGGCTTAACAACAGGCAAGCTGTGGTCAAGAGCAAGTCTATTACAGAATAAAAAAAAGAGATAAAGTCGTGATTGTAAGTTGGAAAACAAGCATATGACCCTTTTGTTAAGCGGAACTGCTGGAGCTGAATGGCGGCAATTCTTGTTCTGCAAGCGCCCATTGACTACTGACCTTACGGTAGTCAATGGGACCTTTTAAAACAAGAGCTGCTGCCTTTTAGATGTCGA
Organism: Meganola albula; assembly: GCA_936450015.1. Classification (NCBI taxonomy): domain Eukaryota; kingdom Metazoa; phylum Arthropoda; class Insecta; order Lepidoptera; family Nolidae; genus Meganola; species Meganola albula. The sequence goes on along the minus strand of OW388165.1, from coordinate 2,087,035 downwards.
CTGACACTGGCTAACTTCACACCCAGCAACACAACTAACAGTTATTACACTGCGAGTAACTAGTTAGTTAGTAAGTTATTCGGCAAGGTGGACAGTATCTTCCCAGTAGGGCTGCATAAGCGAAGAAATATACTTATAGAGCCTCATTCCACTGCCAGCTCACCAAAAATCATTTGTAATCACTAGTGAATCGCTTTAAATTGGCCTGGTGCGTTCCATCGTAGACTACACTATTGCTTAACATCAGACAAGTTGTTGTAATGCGCAATCCTATTTCAGAATTTAAAAAAATCGATGTGCCATCAAAGTGTTGGCTATGGCGGGTCGCCGGATTCGGTGTGTATTATGCTTTAGATTATGTTAAGCAAGTTTATGTAGAAAAGTAGAAAATAATGTAAATGAATAAAGACGAAAGTGCAAAATATTTATTGATGGTTGTTTTTAGATATTTTATACTAAATGCTTTAGATAGTAATAATTAATTATAATAGAGTAGGAAATAAATATATTGTTATATGTGTTGTCTTTTCTTTTCAACCATTATGTAGTTCCTCGTTTGTCAGCAAAATGAAAGAAGTTTAGGTGTCCTGGGACTTGGCGAAGTTTACAAAACCTGGCCAATCCTGACACTGAAGTAAGTATCAGTGGCGGGATTATGGCGATTGGTTTAGGTAATCTACAATATAAAAATGAATCGCAAAATGTGTTGGTAAGCGCATAACTCGAGAACGGCTGAACTGATTTCCCTAATTCTTTTTTTAGAATATTCCTTGAAGTACGAGGATGATTTTTACGCAGATAAAAATTAGAAAAACTCCTCCGAAACAGCTTGACCGATCTTTATGAAATGTTATAGGCCGTATTGTTTTCGGACCCGGCAGGTGGCACGGTTTTACCGGGCAGGACTACGTCTGCGGGATCCGCTAGTACTTCATAAAAACAGTTAAAATTAAAAATATTGAATTACAAACAATGATTAAAGACAAACAATTTATTGAATTAATACAACATAGAGGACGTGACAGACGGACACTCTTTGCGGATAGTTCTCTTCTCGATATCGTCGACTCGTGACGCTAGTTCTGTAACCTTATTCTCTATCGCTTTCACGTCAGTCCGGAAACCTGCAAGGTACCACCGAAATTATAAATAAATGTTACAAAAGTTATACAAAACCCTCCCCACAGACGGACTCACACTAATGTTGCCTCTGTATGCGGGTGGCGAGTTTTAGCCTAAACGCATTGACAAAGGGAACGCACCTCGCTTTCTCTTTGTCAATGCTCTTGCCTGTGCGGGGGCCGTTTTAGCATGAACGCTTTGATACAGGGAAGGCAAGGTAACTCGCCTGTGTGCTTTGACACAGGGAAAACGACGTAACTCGCCTGTGTGCTTTGACACAGGGAAGGCGAGGTAACTCGCCTGTGCGGGTGGCGTTTCAGCATAAACGCTTTGACACACGGAAGGCGAGATAATTAGTAGAAGGGAATGCGTCGATGTGCTGTAGGCTGTAGGCGATACTGGTCCCACAATTATCAGAGTTAGAGTGATTTCTGCGATTCATCTGTTTTTTTATTATTTATTTATCAAGACTCCTAAATCGCATTCTAAATATAAAGCAAACAAATACATTTATCTTTTTCGATATCGTCATCATCACCATCATTATGGTTTAGAAGGTGTTGCAAAGTTAGTTGCGACTTTCGGTACAGAGTAAGCTGGGCCCGTCTGTAGTTAGATTCTGGGATGCCGTCTGTGGCGACAGATTTCAGAAAAGGAGTTATCTCGCCTACAGTGAGGGCACATTCAATATTAATACGAGATAACTCGCCAGGTGCATTGAAAGGGTTATGTTCCACTGCTGGACAGGGGTAAACATGACAGTTTCCTCGCTATGTTATTGAATAAACTGTTCTTCTATTTAAACAAATACGAACTATGCCATTCTGGGTTGCGAAATTTATGTGAAGTATGCGTGGATCTCTCTTAAATACTAATTCCTTCACGCTGGATTACCAGATAGCAAGACCACTTAATTTTCAATAACACGTTACCTTAAAGTAATGCGTTATTATAACTGCTATAGTAATAACGACTAGGTTGCTACTGCTATTACACCTCTACACCTTATTTAACCATACCTGATACTGTAGCATCCAGTTCAGTTAAAAACTGTATTTTATTACATAGCTCATCATATTTCTGTGTGATATACTCTCTAGCGTTGTGAGAATCATTCATTTCCTTGTCAATTTTGTTAATTATTTCAAATTTTAACTCGTCAAATTTTGATTCAACACTTGGACCGAGCAAATGGGCACCTTTTATTAGCATATTATTATCCTCATCTCTCAGCTGTTTAGATATTCTAGACATTGTGATCAATGTTTAGGGATTTTTACACGGAATAGTTTTATGTTTTCAAAAGTATGCATCGTATTTTGCAGGGAAAATAGAAAAAAAGTAACAAAATCCGAAAACTAATTAGAAAAAATAAGTTGATATGACGTTGCGTTGTATCGGTTTGTTTCATCGAATTTGTAGTTTGAAACTGCAACCTGTTTAGTCTAAAAAGAGTATCTAATAATCACTAATTGGTTTTTATTTTGAAGCACGTTTGGAAGGTAGTTTTTTAGAGCTAAGTGGTGAAAGGTGAAAATCTGAAAAAGGGAAGCCGGAGCAAAAAGATCTTAGCTAAGAATATCTCTTCAATACCGTCACATAAGTTTCTATGGCGACCACCACTTTCATATTAAAGTACTTATTTTTGATGCTATTTAAAACTCTTATGTATTACATAAATTTAATAAAGTAAACTAAATTAGTATCAATTCCTAAAGGGAAGCCGATTGGAATCGACTTGTATGAACTGGGAGGTATGGACCACTGGGAGGTATAGAGTTTCATGGTTAGATGTTTAGTAGGTTACCTTATCTTATCTTATCTTATCTGGGGCTGGTAAACCCAGAGCACCCAGCTGGATCTTTTGTGCTTCCTTTTGACACTATGAAGCCTCAAGTATTCTTCCTCCGTACAGCTTGTTCATTTCAACTGCGACTTGTCGGGAACACATAACACCCTGGCCACGAAACACGGCGTTGGGCGGCGCGGCTGACGATTATGCAGTTCATTGCCCACTCTCGTTCACTTGTCTTTAGATACTGCTTAAGCAAATACGCAATGAATGATGAAATCGCAAATCGCACCGCCCGACGTCGTCTTCCGTGGCTAGGGCGTTAAGCTGTATTCACTTGGGGTAGGTAGGACGGTCCACTCTTAATGCATTCGTGCGTTTTCGAGTCAGTGGGTCACATTCATGGGTGTATTTTTTCAGCATTATTCAGACCACAGATCAACAAAATCCTCCACTCCTGGAGACACATTCGACAAGAAACTTAGACTGAATTTTTCTAATGACTGAATATATAGAAAAACAATATAGCACCTGTGCTAAGCCTAGCCGGGTTTAATGGCGGGTTCCACTCTCAACCAGTGGAAATACTCTTATCAAAATGGGACACCCGTGTATAGTATTATATTTCTACAGAAAACTGGCGACAATGTGCAATCAACTCAAGTGATTTGCACTGATGCATGGTGATGATAAAACGTAGGCAGGTAGGTACTTTATAATTAGTGTTCCGTAGTGAACAAAGTCGTAACACCACTTCGTAGTAAATAGGTACCTACTTAGTATTGTCTTAGATTTACGCGAATATTGAAATAAAAAAAATCGCGATAAAATCCGTTAAAAAGTAGTTTTATTTCAATAGGTACCTACTTCTTTTATTGTCTGTGGAGTGAAGGCTTGGTGATCCAATATATAAAATTACCCCGGGTTTAACCATAACCTATAGAGCAGCGGTGGCGCAGCGGTACGGGCCTCGCCCTAGAAAAATAAGGTCGCGGGTACGAATCCTGGTCGAGCCCACACATCTCTGTGTGAATTGTTTCATCTCCGCTGCTCAATATCGGTGATAGCATTTGGCCAGCGTGTGTGGATTAAGGCAAGAGAGCACAGATAATATAATACTATATTGAGAGAAAACCCGTGCAAAGCTGTGGGACACTAAAAAGGGTTGAAGGTGGGGTAAAAATATTCTACATACGGAACCCACACTATTATTTAATATCGTGTGTTCATCCTGAACAATAGAGATACTTATTTATTTGGAGTAATTGTATAGTAAACAGCGTTAGTAGTGCTTGAACGTTTACTGTAGCCGTGTCTCCTGCTGTATGTAAGTTTTTTCCTTTTTATCCTATAGCGGGCTTGCGTTTGATCACAACTATGACCATGGAACTATGACAATGGACTTTTTTGTATAAATATTAGACATTTTATTCACGTTCGTATGTATTGTAAGTAATATTAGTATGTAGGTGTATGTATGTATTTAAAATATTTTTTGTGCACTTCTACCCATTCCACAATGTTTCCTTACCTAGGGTTTGCTGGTAGAAAATTCAAATTTGAATTAAGCTCGCCTGTGTACATGATATGCTGTTTCCTATTTATAAATTGTTTATGTAAGTGTTATGTGTACAATAAAGAATAAGAATGGAACTCGTTTACCCAGTAAATACGGATTCACTCGTGAATTATATACAGGCAGATTATCATCATCATCATCATCATCATTAGCCTATTCTAGTTCACTGCTGGACATATGCCTCACCTAAAGTAGGTACGCCACTGAGCATGATCCGCGGCTTTTCTCATGTAAAGGGCCTCACGTATTTCTAGCATTCTATCATTGTAAAAGCGTTTTTTATATACATAATAGGCTTGCGCTCGACCACAAACTTTCCTGATGTGAATCAATGATTCAGTCTACGATTGAACACGCTTACCCAGTAAATACCGATTCACTCGTGACTTGAAGACAGATAGATTATAGTTATTGGAAACAGATGCCGGCAACGAAATTCACAACTTGGCAGTTCGCACAATAAAAGTTGAAGATAAGCGCTTTGTGCATGCCCGTGGAATTTACACCATATAACGGTGGTATATAGCCGTACCTTTACTTGTCTGGAAGAACTAACTATGATGGGGGAATAAGATTGTGTAATTCCAACGCACACTCTCCGCGTTACTCATGTTCAGCAATATTTTATTACAATCATGTACATATTATTATCTACCACCCAGAGTCTGTTGTGATAACAAACACTGATTAATTCCTATCGTCATCATCCAGTACAGAACTGGTGACTGGACAGTACACGTTCAAATCAACAATACATTTTAAACATATTACAAAGTGCGGAATTACTAAAATTACAGCTTTGGGTAAGTGCTTTCTTACCTAAGTTATAACTATAAATAAAATAATAAATAAATATTCTGGGACATTAACACACACGGTCAACTGGTCCCAAGCTAAGCAGAGCTTGTGTTATGGAAACCAGATAACTGGTATATACTATACATTTAATACTTTTCTTTTGTAAATATATACTTATAATAGATATTTACACCCAGACTCGACAGAAACAGAAATGTTGATTACTAAGGTTTGTCTCGGGTGGGAATCGCACCCACGACCTGCGGCGTGAAAAGCAAGTATCTTACCGATCACACCACCGGCCCGTCAAAAAAAAAGAAATTAAAATTTACTCTTGTATTTAGTCAAAAGCATAGGCAGATATCAAGCATTCTCATTCACCTTAGTAACATCTTTTATCGCGTGTTCTACTGCTGACAATCATGATGAACAATCAGCACATCACATCTTGTGGAAGTGTAGTCTTTGGCAGAATTAACGTAACATTTTTTTTATATATAATGGCTCGGTTTAAGACCATTTGCCAATAACAAAGTTAGGGAAACTTATAAAACATTAAAACAATTTAATTTAGAGCGGATGGAAAAACCAGGACAGGATTTGGGAAGAAGTAAATTTTTAATTTTATAATTTTAATCAGCTAGAATAGAATATATATACGAGGGTTATTATGGTATAGAAGTAACTGGATAGAAGTAGGTAAAGGGACAGGAATAGATAACAAACTATTAAAAAATGAATGGGAATCATAGAGGGGGCAGGAAAAAAATATGTGATTTATATCAGCTACACCGATGCCACATTCGTATTCGTCAGATTGTAAGATTTTGAGACGGGCAAGATGCGCCGGTGTGCTGTTGTGGCCCAGACGCATGCGTATAAGTGAGGAAGTTGAACGTTTGTTATAAATAACGTAACATTATGTTTGATAATATACAAGCACTGGGGCGGTATATTATACCGATCTTGTTGCACATAGAGGAAAAATGCGGGAGACAGCATAGAGGAAACAAGTAATTTTTTTATTTTTTTATTAGTGAATCATTGACACACTCGGTCACTTGATCCCAAACTAAGCAGAGCTTGTAATATGGAAACCAGATAACTGGTAATCTTAATATATATATTTCTTGTGTGCGTGTGTATGTGACTGAACTCCTCCTAAACGACTGGACCGATTTTGATGAAATTTTTTGTGTGTGTTCAAGGGGATCTGGGAATGGTTTAGATTCACAATTTTGTCCGCTGGCGGTACGAAGTTCGCTGGGGCAGCTAGTATACTACATATAATACTTTTCTTTTGTAAATATATACTTAAATATAGATAATTACACCCAGACACAAGACAAACAGACATGTTCATCACAAATGTTTGACTTGGGTGGGAATCGAACCCACGATCCGCGGCGTGAAAAGCAAGCATCTTACCGACCGCGCCATAATCTATATTTCTTTTTTATGTTAGACTTTAGTTTATAATTCAAAGATAATTAATCAGATATAGGAAAATTGCTGGTCATGGATTAATTACGAAAAAACAGAAAAATTGATTAATTGTTAGATATTACATATATCTATTTACATTTGATAGATATTGATAAAGTTATTATTATTCGTTAGATAAAGCTAAAATCAATGTTATTATATAGATAACTGTGATATGCAGATTTATTTCAAGAACGTAATTTGTGTTTTTAACTACCTAAACATTACATATTCATAGATAGGTACAGTCAGCTACAACATTTGATAAACAGTCTTAATATTACATAACATCTTAACACTTAAAGCTTCTATAAATGTGTCGTGACAAGAGGATACTCTATATCATCGTTAGTAGCGCTGAGGTGCCTTCGCCGACCGAAGCTCGGGGTCCCTCGAGAACTGTTCCTTGATCGGCGGTCTCGAAGTATACATCCTATCCTATCAAAGTTTGTAGCAGATATGTATCGGGTCATTTTTGGTTAAGGCATACTTTCTTTGATAAACAGTTATAAACGTCAAACATAGTCTTAATGTCTCTAACATTTCATAAACAGATTAGCAATCAATAATAATTGATGGTCGCTTTTGAGAGAACAAGTGGTTTAAAAAAGCAGTCAACGTAAGTGTTAAATAACAAAAGTGTTAACACGCTTTGTAATATTGAATCTGTTCATCACTTATCGTAATTGCAACGGAGTTGACTGTACCTAAATATATTTTACTAGATTACTTTAATTCCCTATTGCCCGTGATTTTATTCTTCTTTTAATGATGACCTCTGCAGAAATTATTCCGCAATTTTGCCATAGTCAAGTTTAAATAAGTAAAGTTTTTAAAGATTAGTAGTAAAAAACTAAAAAACTGCGACGTTCTAAGGCGCCATTTTTTTTAAGACATCATACAAGCTGTCACCTATTTTGATCGTAAAACAAATGGCAAACATCAGCGCGTCGCCTTTCATAAAATTAATATTAAATTCTTACTCTTTTTTCGACGGATCTTAAATAAAAACGATTGCGGCCTGTATTGTACCGGGGTGCTCTTCGCCGACTGAAGCTCGGCTACTGGTTACCTACGGGTTTCGAGGTCTGGTGGGGCTGGCAATAGCGTCGCCAGCCCAATCACGCAATTGGTTCGGTTCGGTTGATCGGTTGCCGAAAGTTAACATCCATCGGCTTCTCGCAATTTTAATAATGTCAGCAGTCCACCTGGTAGCGGACCGACGCTGCGGCGACCATTGCGTGGACTCGAATACCATTATACCCCAACGGTTATCGGTTCTACGAGCGATGTGGCCTGCCCACTGCCACTTCAACTTGCTCACTTTGCTCGCTATTATTATTATTAATGTGTAATCTGTGCTTTGTTTAATCTATCCGATGACATAATGACTCCATCAAAATGGTAAATAGAAGGAAGTTTCATCAGTTTTTTTCTACTAATATTTGAAATACTTATACTTACTTGTATACTTATTTAAACTTGACATTGGCAAAAATGTGGAATAATTTCTGCAGAGGCCATAATTGAAAGAAAGAGATAAAAATGGTGTTCAGTTCACAGTTCAGTTGGATTAATATGTATATCTAATGTTGCTCTCTTCTACAACGAAGTCATGCACGTATGTACATGTAGGTACATACTCCCTATTCATAATAACCAATAATTAAATTTTAGGACATAAAATCTTCAATCAAAAATATATACTACATTTTTTAGACCCCTTTTAAATAGATAATAAATAATAATAGATCTGTATGGGTTATATCCACCGACCCGCACTTGGCCAGCGTGTGTGGATTAAGGCCTATCAACTAGATAGTTGAGAGAAGACCCGTGCCCAGCTGTGGGACACTAAAAAGGGTTGATGTGTGACGGGTAATATCTAAGTACTCGATCAAAGTGTGTCTTTCGATAAGATTACCGACTACTCAATCAGTAAATCGATAACATAGCCGCCTACTGGTATTTTCTTAAATTTATGCGAATATCAATATACTCAAAAATGCTCCAACCATTACCTGAGATTTGATAAAACACAGGGTACCTACTCGAAGTACACCGATTTTTATCAAGAATGATCCGCGAGGCTATTGAAATTAAAAAACATCCTAATTTCAACAGAGAAAATGGTTGGAATACTACCTGCTTGGGTCCCTTGTACATACCAAAACCCAAGCAAAATCCACTCCGAATTCAACACACAGTGAGCTCAGTTTGCTTAAATCGGAACGCGACATAAATAAATAATGTTTGTAGGTAACTAGTTAGTAATAATTGTTGTGATTAATAAATTTGGACGTCAAATACCTCAATCCACCCGAGACCATGAAGTCTGATGAGAGGGTCTGGTGAGACTTTGAATCGTCGAGATCTAAATTAACACGTTTAACGTCAAGTGTCCCATATATGGGACACTATGAACTAGCTCTACACGTCCGTGCCCCATATATGGGTAATTTAGCTAAGGTAAGTAGTGAGAGTTTATGTCAGTGCAAGAGTCTCTGTTAAAGCACCTACTGAAATGAAATATCCAAGTATTTCCAGATATGAACGGTTTTTATTAATTTTTGGTAAAAATAATTCATTTATTATCGATAAATTTAAATTCTAAAATTAAAATTTAAAATTTAATTTAATTTAAATTGGATACCTAATAATCGTGATTGAATTGAATTGAATCGTTTTTTTGAAATGTTTCGATTACATTTCTTATTATTTACGTTGTTAACAGCACATAAAGATTGAAGTAATGTGGGACGCACAAGGAAATGAAAACATTTTGTATGAGGACGTTTAAAGTGTTAAACCGCTATAAAATCCGTTATAATGTAGTTTCATTTCAATAACCACCTACTACCTAATTAGTAAAAACATTTCTTTGGGCTAATGAAGGTCTCCTGTAACGTCACACTCAGATTATACTCGATTTTTCCACTTAACACATGAATTAATTATGATTAAAAACATTAATAGATAAAGCTATAGATTACTAATTGATTGATTGTTGATATGAATCTAAAATGAAAAAATATTCGCGTACATACAAACCTAATTAATACTACTTATTTAATATGTATATCTGTAATAGATAATATATTAAAAAATGAAATATTTATGCAGATGTTAGGGACTGCCGATAGAAGTAAAAACTGTGAACACGAGAGATTTCGCTAATCTAAAAAAGCGTCTAACGAAATAGCACACGGCCGCTGTCATGAGCATATCGGTGACGCGAACCCACGGCACTTTTTGGTAGGGGAAAATCATATGATTTTTCCCTACCAAAAAGTGCCCAATGCAGTCAAAGAAGTTTTCACTTCAAAAAGGCGCTATAAGCGCTATAAGCGCTATACTTATAGCGCTTATAGCGCTAGTCTATAGCGTTCGTGGGGTGCTGAGGGAAACACTCATTAATAGTTATAAAACAAACTATATTGTTTTTACACAACAACAGAAATACAGTCACAAACACAACTAATACAAACGTCCAAGCTAACCTATAAAAGTCTCTCTCTCACTGAAAACCACCGGCGAATTGGCGCGAACCCCCGCGCACCGACTACCCCGTGAATACCCCGCGTGCACCTATATAATGTTGCCGCGTAATGTCGGTAGTAATCGGAGGCTTAGTGTTGCCACACGCTATACACTCCCCCTCGAGTTCTAGAGAACGTCCCCGCTCATGAACTCGCACACATGAAACCGTACATACAGGACAGACATGTTTTCGAGGACGTCCTCTCTGACGTTTCGGTACTACGGGATGAGGAGGCGAACTATCTCGGTTATGAAACCTAGTAAGATCTGATACATGATATTTACCTAAAATATTCTCAGGACTGTCTAGGTTCGCGATGAGATAAGACGTAGGACTCGCTCTTTTTACAATCATATAAGGACCGTCCTTCTTTGGCACAAACTTTGCAGTTATGTTTTTAGCAGCATTGCTTAGAACATGTGACTTAAGGAGTACCTGGTCTCCCACCTCAAATGCTTCGGCAGGCGATCTTGACTTATCGGCACATTCCTTACGCCTATCCTGCTGTGCTTCGACTCTTTCTCTTACAGCGATGAAAGAATTGACGAAATCCTTTAGATAAGGTGTGATTTGCGGCACGAAATAATCTTTATTTAGAATAGACCGAATATCATGTTGTACGTCGATCGGCGATCTAAGTTCCCTGGCAAACGTTAAATATGCTGGAGATGCACCAGTGGTTTGACAAATCGCGGAATTCATGGCAAACCTTACAGCGGGCAGATGCTGTGGCCACGAAGAGTGGTCAGTATTGACCAGACGAGACAACTGCAACTTTAAATCTCTATTTTTACGTTCCGCTGGATTAGCTGACGGATGATAGAAAGGTAACAACTCTTGGCTTATACCTAAAACAAACATACATTGCTGCATGACAGCTGACACAAATTGGACGCCATTGTCAGACACAATGCGTCGAGGAAATCCGTAACGGAGAAAAAATTCTTCAATCAGAATGCGAGCGCACGCTTCTGAAGTTGCCTCTTTCAAAGCGTAAAGCTCAACCCAACGGGAGGCGGTATCTTCTACTAATAATATCCACCGTTCTCCGTTACTTCCTATGGGAAGCGGGCCGAACAAGTCCATAGCCAACACTTCTCCCCTTTGATGTAAAACCGGCGTCTGTAATAAACCTGACGGCTTTTTGTTAGAAGACTTATACCGCTGACAAGTGGCGCAGGTTTTAATATATTCCGTAATAGCCCTACGCATATCGATTGTACTCATGAAAGAGTGCTTTTTTGTTGACTGAACAAGCTCATCTATCAACGGCATTGGATAGACATCAGTTTTTGTTACCGAATTGAGCTTTCTGTAGTCTACACAAAACCTTACCGAACCATTTTTCTTAGGAATGAGGAGCGCCGGAGAACCCCATGCAGATTCACACTCTTCAACAATATCATCTGCTAGCATTTTATCTAACTCTACCCGCATAACCTCTTTCTTGGCTGGTGTCAACCTATATGGAGGAACGGCAATGGGGGGGTGATCCCCGGTGTCGAAATATGCTCAGCAAAAGGAGTCGCGTCTCCCCCTGGCTCAAAGATGTCCTTATGTTCTATGAGAAGGCGTGCAAGAACCTCACGCTGATTACTATTATTGATGTCGCCTCATCATCGCGCAGCACTTCAACTGCGGAACACAAAGACGCAGGTGACACCTTTTCAAATTGCATCTCAAACTTTTCATCGCTGTTGTCGGCAAAGTGCCAGCGACTAATACCAAAGTTAAATACAAGATTGAATATAGTAAGAAAATCTATACCTAGTAAGCTTTCGTTATTATCTGCTTCAGGAAAAATTAAAAAATTTATCACTCTAGTTTTATGTTGGAGTGTCACCTTCACCTCTGTGGTTAGTACATTCATCTCCCTACTTACACCATCCGCTAACCTAACAATTTGTGTTGACGGAAATAACGGGTGTCCTAACTTAAGTAGGAGAGCGTAGAGCGTGTGACCAGCAATACAGCTTTTAGCGGCGGTACCCACTAAAGCAGTCCCACAATACCCTAGAATGTTTATATTTAACACAGGACGACAAAAAGGTGCATTATTGCTTACTTTATCAACATACTCACAACTATTGTAATTCAATTTACAATCGTAAAAACTAGACACACATGTGTTTAACTTATCGACATTACTTTCACAAAGATAAGTCATACTATCATTTAAATGTGATACATTAGTACAGACATTTGTGTTACGAACGTTATTGTTACCAACAGTACAGTCAAAACACTCACCAACGGCGCGCGAAGGGTTACCTTGCCTCGACGCAGGCGTTTTAGTGTTAACTCGCGGCTGCACGGTGCGGGAAGCGGCGTGCGCGCCTGCTGCGGTGCTCGAAGTCGGGCTGAGCGGGCGGCCACGCCCGGGCGGGCGCGCGGGCTGCACGGGTCGCACGCGTACTACGCGCTGCGTTGTGACCGCGCTGCTGTCGCGCTCACTGTAACTGCTAGCAGATGTACTTTTCTGTTGTAACGCAATGTTTAAAGAGTAAAATGACTGCTGACCACTCGGCGAACAGTTTTTACACTTTGATTTGATAACATTTGCGGCACCACAGCCGTAACACTTTAATTCACTTTCCAACTTTAAATAACTATCACTATTATTACATTTACCATTAATACGCTTCAATTTCTCACATAACTCTTTGCGGTGACCTAATCGCTTGCAATACGAACAAAAAGGTTTCTTCCCTTTGACGGTAGACTCGGCGTGTGCCGCACCGGCACTTGACGGCGAGTCGGCGACCGTAGTTGGTACTACAATAGGTAAATCCCGCGATGGCGACGACAGCGTTGTGCGCTTGTTGCCAAGGGCTTGTGATTTTGATTGAACGGTACTAGATGATCGTATGCCGGTTTCCAAGAGAGAGTCTTCGATAATGCGACACTTGAAAAGTAGCTCTTCGAAGGTATTGACGCTTTCTCTGGTCACGCGATTTCGAATATGCGGACTAAGAAGACCGTACGCCATGTCCAACTGCACTTTTTCGGAAAGATCGTCCTTAGGAATTTTTGACAATAGTGCACGTACCTTGGCAATAAACAAGTCGGTATGTTCCTCTTCCTGGGACAAACTGAAAAGTTTCTTGTAGACTCGATGAGGCGGGTCACGCACACCCAACGCACCTTCTATTTGTGTAAGCGCTTCTGACCACGAGCTAGTGGATCGCTTCACACCTTGCCACCAAACTGCAGCGGGCCCCTCCAATAACATTGAGAATCCCCTCAGTGCATTTTCGTCGGAAATATTTAGGCAGTCTTTGTACGTAACGATCGCATCTATAAAATTCTCCAGCGACTCGTGCTCGTGTCCGCTATAACGAGTTGTACATTTCGCAAAATTTCCGTTCGCACTGCAACTACTTGCCTGAAGAGTCTCGAAGTGGCCAGGTTGTGACATTGGAGTTGACGATCGTACCTGATTTAGTAACTCCTGGCAAAACTGGCTCTGTGTTTGTTGGATTGTTGCGATAAAACTTGCAAGTGTTTCCTGGGACATGGTAATGTTCTCAGAGTCAGCGTCCTCCGCTGAACGTGTTCTAGGCATCTTGAACACGGGTTCGAAGAGAATAGTTAAACCCCTACGGTCACTTTCGTGATCGTTGTAAGAACTTACTACAACACGACTTTGTTCAGTAGCAAGACACACACTTACACACGTTGGGCAGCCACTTATAGCGTTCGTGGGGTGCTGAGGGAAACACTCATTAATAGTTATAAAACAAACTATATTGTTTTTACACAACAACAGAAATACAGTCACAAACACAACTAATACAAACGTCCAAGCTAACCTATAAAACTCTCTCTCTCACTGAAAACCACCGGCGAATTGGCGCGAACCCCCGCGCACCGACTACCCCGTGAATACCCCGCGTGCCCCTCTATAATGTTGCCGCGTAATGTCGGTAGTAATCGGAGGCTTAGTGTTGCCACACGCTATAGAAAGCATATTGCCATTCATCGAGCACAATTAAAAACTTCGAGGTGACTCAGTTTCTCTAACATGTTAAACGTCCCCATAGTAAATGTTTTCATTTCCTTGTGCGTCCCACATATAACTTCAGTCTTTTTAAGTGCTGTTAAAAACGTAAATAATAATAATTGGGCTTGGAATCCGACGTCAAGACTTCAAGACGATGGTTTCTTTTGATAAAGATAATAAATGAATTATTATTGCCAAAAACAAAACAAAAACAGTTCTCTACTGGAAATACTTAGATATTTCATTTCAGTAGGTGCTTTAACAGAGACTCTTGCACTGAGATAAATTCTCACTGCTTACCTTTGCTAAATTACCCTTAGTGCGTACTTAGTCGTTACGTAGTGACCCATATATGGGGCACGGACGTGTGGAGCTAGTTCATAGTGACCCATATATGGGGCACTGGACGTTGAACCTGTTAAGTATATCAGGAAAGTCGTTTTGCTCGACTCGGACGAACTCGGGACCTCTAAATTAATAAGCGTACCATTGAGTAAGATATAGAACACGCTTTTTAAACCACCATAAAACGTGAACAATTATGATAATCAAACAGATTATTAAGTAGAAAGCATTTGAAATAACACTCCAGTAATATTATCTTGAGAAGAGCTTTTCATAATGTAACTAATCTGCACTTACACTTGTGAAGTGTTTGTTTTTGAAAAATACGCTACTTAGGAACTGAGTCATTAAATCAAGGTCGTAATAAGAACTAGAACTTGGCCTAAAGACCTAAATAAACACCTGATACTTATTGATAACCACTTTAACTTTGACTCGTTTAATTTTCCCACTACAAAGCGATATAAATATTTAATAGACTGCCAGCCGATTTAAAAATATTGTTATATCATAGCACTTTTCGCTTTAGATCGGTGAAGGAAAACATCGGGAGGAAACCGGCATGTCTAAGAACTAATCATTCGAGGACATATGACATCCACCAACCCGCACTTCACCAGCGTGTGTGGATTAAGGCCTTTTTCTGAACTCTCTTCGACCTATAGTGCCTTTGTACTTTGTAGTCGAGCGGTGCAATCATCTGATTGGGCTATACTGTACCTGTGAGGTTGTGGGTTCTATTCCATCCCAGACAATCTTTGTGTAACAACAAAGATTTGTTATGGTGTCTGGTATTTATTAATTTTAGTTTGATACAATAAATAGAAATTAATCATCAGGAAGTTATCAACGCCTACGAATTTTCACTTAGCAACTTACATAATAACAATTTTTTTCTTTAGCGCCTACTAAAATGCTCATGCAAATTGCCATTGATGATAATTAGAAAAATATTGCAATTATTATCAGTAATAAAAGTAAATAATATTAAAATATTGTCTCTGTAATGATATCCCTGTATGATAGGTAGGTGTTATTTTTTTATTCAATAGTCTGGCGCTTGACTACAACTTGCCTGATGTTAAGCAATGATGTAGTCCGTATACCGATTTTCGCGTGACTACGAATGCTTATCGGTGGGTTTCCAACATAACTGGGCGTTTGCACTGCACAACAAAACATGATACAAGCACAGTCTTATCTCTTTCTACTCATCCCTGAGTGATAGAGATAGACAGAGCTTGCAACATGTTTTTATGTGAACGTTTCGCCAGTGGAAACTAGGGGTTAAACAGCTCGTTTCTATATCATAGTACTAGGCTTAGAGTATTTAACAAGGAGGTGTTATACGTAACCTCTAGTACTAAATTGTTTCTGACAGTTTTGGGGTAGGCGAGGTAACCACGTACAGCAAACATGTAAAAGTTGAAGCAGCCTCTTTTTAAAATGCACACAGTTTATGCATAGGTAGGTACAAACTGTTCGTGTAACTCGGCAGAGGGAAACGCGCGCAATACAAATGTCAAAAAATGACGAATATCATTAGTTTTCAATGACATCAGCCATTTTGTTTCGGCATTTGTAGATTGGAGATAAATGTCTAATGCACAAGAATCGGGGCCTAGATCCGTGTTTAATTTTTAAGCTACTAAATTATGCGAATTTTAAAGATTTTCCTGTTGTTATTTCTTCAATGCATTAGTTAGATTTATATGTTTAAACATCCTTCTTCCAAGAAACTTATTTTCCTGACTTTTTATCATTCATAACAGAGATATTCAAACGTTTCCTCTATGCATTGAATCAAACGAACTGCATAATAAGTGCAGTTTTAAGGAAAATTGTTTTTTGTGTTACACATGTTATGGGAAGAAGGAAAGCGGATAGAAGACATTTAATTAGTCATGTTTAAGACTACTTCCGGCCTTGTTGGCACTGATTTTATTTAGTGAGATGAATGCTAATTTGAGTTCTTAAAGATGATACGAATGAATGATGGTAAAGAATATTTAAACCAAACTAAAATTTCAATAACCCTAGACGCATAGTTTTTTAAGCTGTAAAAACCATATTTTTAAAATCGCTTAAAAAGTAAACCGCATCAAACGAGGCAACAAATTTAAACATAGAACATTAGATACACGTGTCAAAGTTTTAAAGAGTCACAGGCTCTTCGTAGTACTTTCGTAGCAATCTTGTTGTGAGGTAGAACCTGAGCTCGTAGCATCGTAGCAATTTCGTAGAAAGCTACAGGTTTTCGTAGCATAGGTACCGAAGCCCTACTCTCTGCTACCATCGTATTTATGCTTACGTAATTATTTAATTAATTTCATCTAAAACTCCCATTGTCTACATTATTTATAAAGCTGAAGTTTTTGTTTTCGTAAACTTTCTTTAAGAAGCAGAACCAGGGCTTGTACTATACAAACCAGATAACAAATAATATACTAAATGGTGTACTATTTTTCGTTCGTAAATACATAATTAATATAGATAATAACACCCAGACTATAAATAAACCCTACTCTATACATATAAGTACGTGCCTGCTATTTAATTACTGGCAACGATCCATATTACTGGCATTCAATTTTATGCTATTTAGCAGTGTCACTGCGTAATGAATATGTAGTTAAGAACATAGAGTTGGCACAGATAATATAATAATATACTGTACTAGCTTCCGCCCACGACTTTTCTCGCCTTGTACTTATTGAGATTAAAAGTAGCCGAAGTGTTAATCCAGACCATAATCTATTTCTGAGTCAAATTTCATATAATTCCGTCCTGAAGTTTTTGCAAAAATTGGTTGCCTGTAAATTCGGTATACGGGCGAAAGTTTTACGTGACAACGACTTTGAGTGGTAAAATAATTTTAATGTGAATATTCATTCGTATAGTAGGAAGAAGGATGAAACATAGTTGAGTGGGAGAGAGACGCAAGGCATTCGGCGTGCCTCTCTCTCGTTCGGTGACTCATCGTAACGTTACCGAGCGTTACACTTTTTCATAAGTGCCTCCCAGCCGCAACCTAATTTAAGACGTTGTCACGTCAAAAAGAGTAACAAACATACATTGTACATCCAGACATCCATACATTCTTACAGACTGTCGCGTTTATAATATTAGTAGGATTGGAAGAAGGATTGGTAGAATGAGTCGAACCCTTGTCTAAAAAGAGGTGTTATAATTTTGTTGTGTATAAATATGGGTACAAGAGTTTGTTGCCTCACCTTTTGCGCTTACCTAAACGAAAACTATTTTGATGTGTTATTTGAAAGCTGAAGTGATGGAGATGGGTTTTAGCTAAGTCGACGGTTTCGGTTTTTTTATATTATAGTTATTTTATTATTGAAACCTAACTGATCACAGACCTCATTGAAAAATTCAAAACTAGACTGAAAAGGCTTTTTGTTTCGATTAAACGCACTGATATTTTTATCTACAATAAGTACCTACTCGTCTGGTTTAATTTAATTTTTTAGGGATATTTTATTCGTACGAATAGCTTATTCATATGGTCTTGCATTAAATTACGAATTCGGATTATTCATAAAAATGACCTTGAATGCAAAACGTAGCTCGTTAAAATTTAACTAATGAATACGTATCTAGCTAGTTTCTAAGTAAATTACAATTATTCAAAAATGTTATATGTTAATTTAGAATTTTTACTTAATTTACGAATCATACGTAAAATCAAAATCGTATTAAAACCGTATCGGAGTGAAGCCTAAATCGTAGTTCTTTTTTTTCCTTTTTTTATTTAATAATTTGATTATGAGTGATGGTTTTTGTTCCAGTTTTGGCAGTCCGGGTGTTATACTGACATCCCTCGACCCCGCAACGTAAACAAGACATTTTACATAGTAAAGTGTGACGTCACGTGACGTATGGCTGATAGGAACTACGCTTACGCCCCGGTGGGAGCCGGCGCGCCAGTCCAACAGCAAGCGCACAGAATGGAGGCAGGGCAGCTCTGGCGGCAATATGTCATCGCTGGCATCGGTATGTACATTCATAATTCACATAAAATAATCGATTATAAATTTAATACCATTGGCAGAATCAGTTATTAAAAAAAAAACAAAAAAAAACCGCGAAAGTTTTTGAGTAACCCGCGTAAATTGTAGTGTTGTGCTGTGAACTAGAACTGTTGTACAAGTGCGTGTTTTTAACTTACTCGGTTATACGTTTAAACTGATGGAACAAATTTTAATGTCGACTGATTAAAATTTACGTTGTATTTTAATTAGGTATTGTTAATTTATAAATAATTTACACGAATACTAAGTTATCTGTGAACAAGATTTTGAGTGTACAGTGGAACAGTAATTGTAAATAAAATATCCAGTAAATATGACGCATTTTCATAATTTTTGGTAAGTAGTTTTTTCAAATGTCATTAGACCTCGCAATTAACAAAACTGGTTTGTGACACTTTAAACTACTAAACAGACTAAAAACCAGTTGATAATGCAATTATTAATTAAATAATTAACAAAATAAAATATCCTACCGCATGTCGCAAAAGATTTTGCGCCAAAAATCCGCCATTTTTTTCGGGTCTATGGTACGAATAAAACGGGGGACGATACTGTAACTGTCACATACCATCAAATTTTTTTGGTAATACGGGGTAATAAATAAAAACAAAACAACAAACCAAACGTTTTCTTGGCAGTTGAGTAAAAAGACTAAATACCTATTATTTTATTTGATATGATCTGTGTATTAGCCATTTAGTGACGTCACGAATTAGGAAGCATAGCGGATTCCGTTTTCGCGCGCAAAGACAAAATCAAAAATAAATAAATACATAATAATTATTGAGGCATTATGCAGTCTTATAAAATGAAATGGACAATAAGGACCTCGGGATTGATATACAACAGTTTCCAAAAATTATAAAATACCATAATATAAAAATCACGTCTGCCAAAATAAACAGCATGCACAAAACAGCATGACAGTAAGGAAAACGTTGGCAACACCGCATATCGTTTTTATTTGGCACTTAAGAATAAAACCTTATCAAGTGGCACCTCATTAGACAACCTATATATGCTAGGTACTCGAGAAAAAAAACATTGCATTGCTAAATATGTAAGTATTCAATTTAATTTATTTCACCAGTATGTTGGCGTTCCTGAATTTCAAACGAAACAATACCCTACTAGAAGTAAATTATTACCAACACAACAACGAGGAAACTTATTCGAAACGTTTTTAATTACCTACAATTTTGTATGACTTGCACGTTCATACTCCTAAAACCGATATACAATTGATACCTACTTCAGATTTACCGACTTTTAATCAGAGTTCAGATTAAAATTGTGATTTCTGATTAAAATCTACTATCTACGCAACATAGCGCACGCGCCAGCATTAACCGAAGGTGTAGGCGATAGTAAATATCCACATTTGCTTGGTTGTGTTAAAAAATATAAATTAAATCCTTTAGGTTATAGCAAGCAAACCTATTTCCCTTCTTCGGACACAATTCCTAATTTCGAGCTAGAGTCATGATAGTAAAATAGCATTCGTGCAGGTGTCGGCAGATGTCTGACACGGCTCGTCTGAAAGGGCGAGCCAGTATTTAGTTCGGGTAACCAGTTGACGTCCCATATATCCCCCGCCCTGCGCCCATACAGGATAGGGGGATCCATAAAAAGGATTTATTTAAAAAAAACGGTGTAGGCAGAGGTGAATTACTATTTCGCTGACTACTTAGATTTCATTCTCATATCTTGTAGCAAGCACATAGCCCAATTTCGAGCTATGTAGGTACTAAGATTTTTTCTAAAGTTTTGAATCCTAGACAAAACACGCTTACAACTGGTTCAGGCAGCTAAAATTCTGTTTATTAAAACATTATTAGAGCGTTGGGAACCCGGACCTTAGAAAAGGCAGTAATATTTTTATGATCATTTAATATCTGAACAATTTATCGCAGTTTATTGGAACTGAGTTCCTTATCGCAAAATACAATAAGACTGCGCATAAAAAATAGTGTAACCGTAACGAGAATTCTTATTTTGAAATATGTATAATAATAATAATATAGTGGAACATTAACACACACGGTCATCTGATCCCAAACTAAGCAGAGCTTGTACTATGGAAACCAGATAACTGGTAATATACTACATATAATACTTTTCTTTTGTAAATATTTATACTTAAATATAGATAATTACACCCAGACACAAGACAAACAGACATATTTAAACAAATGTTTGTCTCGGGTGGGAATCGAACCCACGACGTGCGACATGAAAAGCAAGTATCTTACCGACCACGCCACCGGCCCGCCAACTTTCAACAATCTAACTTTAATTAAAGAAATTAATTAATAGCCGGCGAAAAGTGGGTCTTTTTCACATCTGTCTACACCTTCAGGAAATACAGGCATCACGCTATGCTAATAAATAACAAAATTGCTTATTTCTTCTTTAAACTATAAAGTTAGTGTTCTAGTATATGTTTACAAAAGAAAAGTATTACATGTATAATAAATACCAGTTATCTGGTTTCCATAACACAAGCTCTGCTTAGCTTGGGATGATATGATCGTGTGTGTTAATGTCCCAGAATATTTATTTATTTTATTCATTTAAAATAGTTCGTAATACCACAGATAATATAATTAGGTTTTAAAAATAAATGACAATGCAGACTGCTTAAAGGAAGGTTCTTTTTTCATTAAACAGTCCCTGGGTTACATCGATCACTCTAGGTCTCTTTAGAATAACTTGTATTAAAAAATTGGTTACCTTATTCTAAAAATTACTTACCTACTTATATTTTATGCGTCGAAGATTTTATTTTTTCCAAATTATTTGAATACGTTTGAAGTACTTAGGATTATTTTTACAACGTCGTTAAATGTGTATTTAGCGTTAGGTCACTAACAATAGACGCCAAGTTAAAGGAACAATGCTTGTGAAATAATAATATTATTATAACTTGAATCTGTATATAACGCGTGTTAGACTTATAATAATTGCAGGTGACGTCACAAGCACGTGTTGTGTTCATATGTAATGTCGAATTTATCTCTGAAATTGCTGTAACGATTAAATTGAAATTGGTGTTGCAAAATATGTAACTACTAGCTTCCGCCAACGGCTACGCCTGCGTGGTACTTATTAGGATAAAAAGTAGCCTATGTGGTAATCCAGACCATCATCTATCTCTATTCCAAATTTCATACAATTCCGTTGAGTAGTTTTTGCTTGAAAGAGTAACATACATACGTCCGCACATCCATTCATTCTTACAAGTTTTGCCGTTAATGATAGGTAGGATTTGTGTACCTTACTACCTACCTAAGCTTAGTAAAAGATGTGTGAATAGGACAAGAATTTCTTTGACAAAAAATTCACGACTTAAAAAAGTTGAGACCATTTTGAATTCTTTCCCCTACAATCTTTTTGCTCTGTCTCATCTCTGTTATAATTTTTATGGCAAATCCTTAAGATTTTTGAAATATTAAAACGTTACCTACACGTTTTTGAGATATAAAAAATATAAACTTAATTAGAATTGTTATTATACGAGTTACGTAGAGGCGCTACTCCGCAAAAAAAAATTTCGTTTCAATAACTAATGTAACTACGATTTTCCTTGCATTTTACTCAGTTTCGATTCAAAAAACAAATTAAGTATTTTAACCCCCGACGAAATAAGGGTTTTGTAAGTGTAACTTGTGTATTAACAATAGAATAATTGTACCTATGTTCTTGTATTTGTGTAAAAGTTAGTGGCGTTGTGGCGCTTAAAATACTCGACCGATTTTGATACGGTTTTCTTTATTTAAAAGCTGAAATGATCGAGATTTTATGGCTCGGTCAGAAATTTACTATAAATTCCTAAATCATAGTTTTTTAGCCCAGTTTACACTTAGAAAATTTATATTTATATAAACTGGTACTGCGCGCGTCCCTCTCTGGCGAGGTACATGATCAGTTTGTATGCATAAACTGTTCATGTTTTGTTTGTTGTGAGTAGTTTTTATTTTCGTGTGCATTTGTAAAGCCGGTTCAACTTTTACATGTGTGCTGTACGTGGTTACCTCGCCTCCCCCAAAAGTTGGCAGGAACCATTTAGTACATACTAGAATTTGCATAAAACCTCTCATGTTAAATGTGTATGTAAAACCTCTCATGTCCTCAGTATACGAATAAAAATATAGCTAAATAAAGCTGATTTATCTGATAATACCAGATTATTTAAATGAAATCTAATCTTAATCCAAATTATCTGAAACTAACATGGGGCACCACACGCTCACAATCATATTTAGATATCAGGATATATATCTTTATTTATTGACAAAATTTGATAAAAAAACATGCATTGATGTCGATTATTGTCTGTATTCGTTTATCGTGTTAGATTTTACACCTTGTTACCTGACTAAATGGGTAATATAGGTGTATCGCGATTTAGGTTGTTAACACGGGTTCCCTATGTATTTGCATAATTATTTTTAGCATAATATGACATGGCATACGTTATGTTTGTCCTAATCGTAGTTACGCATAACATAATTTACCCATAACAGCCAATGCATAATTGTTTTATGCATAATTTCCTTATACTTAATAATACTTATGACTATAATAGTCAATAGTCATTTATTCATAATATAAATTATACGTCGTCGCTTATAATATATTAAATAATTAAAACACATTCAACATCTACATATCGTAGAGTATTAATAAATAACAAATTAGAAATTATATAAATTCGTCAACAGTATAGAACGCTTGCTCGACTAACCAGCGTTTGAGATGACTCTTACAGCTGGCAAGACTAGTAGTATCTATGATTTTCTCTGGCAGTTTGTTATAGACATCTGGTCCCATGACGTATGGCGTTTTGGAAGACTTTTTAAGTGTTCTCGCTATTGCCGATAGTTTAAGGGGGCAAGCTAATTCATTCCAAATCTCACTTAGGGGGAGGTGGGTCTTGGCAACTTGGTTCTTACGCAAGAAAAATTAAAAAAAAAAGAAAATTTAGAAAGCGAAGAAGTGCCGAAAACCGGGTTAGATACCTATTATTTATTATTGGTTATATTCGGTAGGTCTGAGACCCGGTAGATGGCACTGCTCTACCGGGCAGAACGACGTCTGCCGGGTCCGCTAGTTAAATTATAAAAGTTAAAGTAACATTTAATTTTTTTATACAGATTACCTACCAATTTATTGTATTGTAGCCAATTATAATGAGGAATAACTGCTTCTATTTGGGCTTTAAATAAATATTGTCAATTCTATATTTTTTTAGTAATACATAAATAAATGTGTTTAACAGATAAACTACTAGAACTAGAAATAATTACTTAACTAGAACTAAATTAGGTATTACAATCAATTAGATTCCACTTCGAAAAATCCGTCTACGTCGTAGGTTTACCCACGCACATTACTTTTCCGTATTATTTACCTTTGGATTCAAGTTGGACTTTAATGGCAAGTCTATAGCACGTTTCAATCGGTAAATAAATACGTAATTTTTTATTTTAATATATCTTAGTGCTAACAAATGAAGTAATCGCTAAGGGAAGATTTTTACTATTGATACTAAGGGCACGGTCGCCCTCTCGCCGCTGTATCAACTAAATTTACACCGCGCGCGTTTAGATCGTCCATAAACGTGCTCTATTAGTCTATTACTGACACAGAACAGCTAAAGAAAATTACGCACTGAATAAAGTTTTACCGTCTTATTCAAAAATCTTAAAGACTATTTAGTTAAAATGGACTTTATCTCTCTCTTACTAGTATAAATACCAAGATGACAGATAAAGACAAACGCTAAACATATTTTAGCTATAATGAGGTTATACGAAGTTTATGAATACGGGGGTTAATGTATAGTGAAGGTATATACCTACCTAAGTTTTAAGACTTAAGATCAAAATTGTACAAATAAAAGACTTACCTATAAGACTTTTATCAGTGATCAGGACTTGTAGATTCTCACCTATGTAATGAATTGATGACCTATACGCAACGGCTGCGGTGTCGCGGTGCCGCGGTAAGTATTGACCGCGCCTCTGAAATATGAAGTCGCGGTCTCGATCCCCGGTCGTGCCCACACATCTTTGTACGTAATGTTTCATCACCGCTGCTCAATATCGGTGAAGGAAAACAACGTGAGAAAACCGGTTTTTATTTTATTTTAGTAAGTAATTATTTATTGCTTTTGATTGAGTACATAAAGATGGTAAAGTACACTAAATAAAGTAACATCAATCAGCCCGTTTGGGGCATACAATATTTAGCATTTGTTGAAGGTTTAAAATTATTTGTGACTTGAGAAATCCTTAATATTGTAAAAACATTTGTCTAAGAGACATTTATTTAACCTGGCTCTGAATAAATTGGTGGGTAACTCCCTTATGTTTTGGGGTATTTTGTTAAAAACGTTTACACACATAATCGAACTGTTTCTTCGATATAGTTTGGATTTACACTTAGGCATGATAATCATGAAAACTTCTTTAGCGGCGTTGAGCACTTTTTCTGTAATGGGTATAAAATCTTAAACTCGCGTCAGGACACGTGACCTGATCGAAAAAGCGTAAGACGGATGGAGAGTAGACAGCTATCCCCTCTCTACGGCGCGGCGAAAATGTATGCCTGGGCTTACTGTTTCGTTTAGGCAGCGCAGGGCGCTTGCGCGAATGTTTTCACTTCTGCCGGCACTCCCGGAGTGCAACCCGTCTTTTTTTAAATAGTTCTGGGTAATTTTTTACAAATAAACCAATCTCAAAGATATATAATTTTTAATTAGGTAACAATAATTAATTAGAATCTATGGTCTTCCTACATTTTTAGGAAGTAAAGAAGATACGTAAACAATCATTCATCATTGATAGCATATCAATGATAAATTATTGATGACGTATCATTGATGTAAGTATATTATGATAGGTGCCATTTTTATTATAAACAGGAGTAGGATGACCATGATTTTTTATTTATTTTCTTAATTATTTATTTTACATCCCAGACAAAAAATATTAATATATTAATATATTAATATATTTTTTGTATGTAATAATTTACATACAAAAAGATTAATTGCTTAGTCAGAATCAGTACCCTTAGTACCTACGTGTTGATAATACGAAAAAAGTTTTCAAATACAATCCTTTCAAGATAATGTGTTACCCCCGTATTCATATAGGTACTAAATTAACATTATAGCTAAAATTGGTTTACAATTCTTTTGTCTTTGTCTGTCATTTTGATATTTATACTAGTAAGAAAGAGACAAAGTCCATTTTGACTAAAAAGTAAAATTTTTGAAGAATATAAAAAAGTAAAAATTATTTAACCTATTCTATTTTCAAATAATTTTATTCAATTCCAAGCAATTTATTTTATATTTAACGAACGTTTTAAATTAAAAAAAAAAACGACGGGTTGCACTCCGGGAGTGCCGGCAGAAGTGAAAACTTGATTATTAACGTTGAGCATGTTTGATATTTTGGAATGGTTAGGGAATAATTTTGCACCAATTGCTTTATCAGTATAAAAGTACTATCATTTATGTGGTAGAATACAATATTCATTTATTGCGCTATCGTACACAAACATGACAATTTATATTACATTAAAAATTTAACACTTTAAAACTATTACAATTATTTTACATTAAAAAGTTTATCTCTCCAAAAAATCAACTTTACGAATACACAACAATGTGATCAATACACAGACGGTCGAGCCATCAACTGTCACCATCCATGGATGCGCGTGGCACGCTGTAACATACACGAACATTCGCGCAAGCGCCCTGCCTCCGTCTTACGCTTTTTCCGACTTTTTCGATCAGGGTCACGTGTCCTGACGCGAGTTTAAGATTTTATACCCATTACAGAAAAAGTGCTCAACGCCGCTAAAGAAGTTTTCACTTCAAAAATATTTAAAAGCGCATTTTGACGAGTACACGATCGTAAGAAAGAGAAGTTGCTTTACACATTGTATAGAGGCATCTCCCTTCCGCAGCTTCAATAATACTGCTATAAGCTGTAATGTTGTGGCATGACACCTGTGGGCTAATGCACGTACTTAATTTTTTAATTTTATTTTCGGAACTTATATGTGTTAATGTAATTGGTTTAACAAAACCGTGTTAACATAAATAAATAAATATGACAATCACAAGAATACCATTTTGTACTAAGACGTAAACTTAACTGCAACAGCACCGCGACTTGATCGGCGCGTCGAGAAATTACGTGAATTAGCCTGCAGATCACCGTTAAACGAGTCTTCGTGTATTATTCCTTGTACACACAACTACACATCAAGCTCATACACAACCAACATTAGCTGACCTCTCGTAGTACGGATAGCCTATACAATGCGAGGTCAGCTTACACTGGAAACGTATAGCCTGATGTGTAGCCGTGATTCACTTCAACCCTTTTTAGTGTCCCACTAATGGGCACGGGTCTTCTCTCTACTATCTTATGAGTTGAGAGAGTTTAGGCCTAAATCAACACACGCTGGCCATGTGCGGGTTGGTGGATGTCACATGTCCTCGGATGATTAGTTCTTAAACATGCCGGTTTCCTCACGATGTTTTCCTTCACCGATATTGAGAAAATAAATAAATAAAATGTAACAAACCTTAGACTTAGACCCTTTAGTTGAGAGAGTTTAGGCCTTAATCCACACTCGCTTACCAAGTGTGGGTTAGTGGATGTCGCATGTCCTCGAACGTTTTGTGTTGTGACATGCTGGTTTACCTGGTTTCGTCACAATGTTTTCATTCAATATTTATAAGCAGCAAGCATCAATGAAACAGTTCACACAATTAAGTGGGATATTATTCATCCAATCATTCGTATTATCCATACTAATATTATAAATGCGAAAGTCTGTCTGTCTGTCTGTCTGTCTGTTACGCTTTCACGGCCAAACCGCTGGACCGATTTTGATGAAATTTTGTAGGAATATAGCTTAAAACCATGGTTCAAACATAGGCTACTTTTTTTTTCAACAATCAACCCCTAAATGTCTGTCATAGGGGTTGAAGGTTTATATTAATTTACACTTTCACAGCCAAACTGCGTGACCGATATGGATGAAATTTTGTAGAGATATAGTTTAAAATTATGATTCAAACACAAGCTACTTTTTTTTTCAAAAATCAACCCCTGAATGTCTGTCATAGGGGTTGAAGGTTTTTATTGCTTTACACTTTCACAGCAAAACTGCGGGACCGATTTTGATGAAATTTTGTAGGGATATAGTTTAAAACTATGGTTCAGACATAGGCTACTTTTTTTTTCATAAATCAACCCCTAAATGTCTGTCATAGGGGTTAAATGTTATTATTACTTTACACTTTTACAGCCAAACTGCTGGGCCGATATGGATGAATTTTTGTAGGGATATAGTTTAAAACCATGGTTCAAACATAGGCCACTTTTTTTTTCAAAAATCGACCCCTGAATGTCTGTCATAGGGGTTGAAGGTTTTTGTTACTTTACATTTTTACAGCCAAACTGCTGGACCGATATGGATGAAATTTTGTAGAGATATAGTTAAAAATTATGATTCAAACATAAGCTACTTTTTTTTTCAAAAATCAACCCCTGAATGTCTGTCATAGGGGTTGAAGGTTTTTATTGCTTTACACTTTCACAGCCAAACTGCTGGGCCGATATGGATGTACCGATGTACTGTCTGTCTGTTACGCTTTCACGGCCAAACTGCGGGACCGATTTTGACGAAATTTTGTAAGGATATAGTTTAAAATTATGGTTCAAACATAGGCTACTTTTTTTTTTAATTAACCCCTGAATGTCTGTAATAGGGGTTGAAGGTTTTTATTACTTTACACTTTCACAGCCAAACTGCGGGACCGATTTTGATGAAATACTGTAGGGATATAGTTTAAAACTATGGTTCAAACATAGGCTACTTTTTTTTATAAATCAACCCCTAAATGTCTGTCATAGGGGTTGAAGGTTTTTATTATTTCCATGATTAAAAATACCGTACGGGGTATCGTTGGTAGTGGAATTTTATAAGGTTTTACAATAATTCGGGAAAAGTACGGGGTGCATCACAAAAAAATGTAAAATAAAACTTCTTAGAAAAAATGACCGCGTTATAAAATTTAAAAATTAGTTTCTTTACATCTCTTATTTGAAGTCGGTGCTAATTCGGTAGATTAGACAGTAGTTGGTCCAAACATAAATATTTGTAGGATAGCAGCTCGAAGTTCGGTAAAGTGTCCGTTAAACGTCAATTAACCCTTATTTTACGTATGAGACTTAAAACATAGCCGACAAAATGTGAGTGATATTCATCTCTGCCTTCATCTTCAGATGGTACAGTAATGAGCGCTATGTTAATAATAACCAATGAAGATAAATCGATCAAGTTGAGTTTTTAACCCCCCATAAAAAGGGATATAATAAGTTTGAAACGTATATCTATGTATCTGTGTACAAATTGAGAGGGTTTTTTTTTGCTGATGACCTAACCCAATCGCCGGAAGGGCCTCTATTGGTTCACCAGACTTTTTCGGTGAGCCGTCCGGGGACCGTCGAACCGATAAATTGAGAGGGTGTAGGTACTCAACTGCTTAAGTAGAATGATTTTTCAACGATTTTTTTTTCGAATTATTTAAATTATGTTGATTTGTTTTTTTTTTCATTTACAATTGCTACTCTGTATGCGGAACTTAATTTGAATGAAAGAAAGCTAAAATAAATCATTCAAGCTTTAGTTTGAGGAACGATGCGTGAAATGACTAACTTCATAGTGGAAAGGTTAGCGGTTTTCTTTGATGGTTTCTAAGGTATCGATATATTCTGTCTAATTTTACAAAACAAAGCACGATTAGTGAATATCCACAAAGTTTCTGACCTAATTTCATGTACCAATCATCTCAGTATGTCCGTCCTCCACAAACTGATAGAGTGAAATCCGTATATAATCACTCTATCAGTTTGTGGAGGACGGTCCTATCCACCCGGTATACCGTGTGGGGTATAGTTTTGAGTAGAATTTCTTAAGTAT
Organism: Meganola albula; assembly: GCA_936450015.1. Lineage (NCBI taxonomy): Eukaryota > Metazoa > Arthropoda > Insecta > Lepidoptera > Nolidae > Meganola > Meganola albula. Next base: position 2,057,305 of record OW388165.1, on the reverse strand, counting down.
TCACAAACGTTCGGGAAAAGTAAAAAAAAAAAATTGTTTATAATTTTTATATAAAACGGGTTCCTTGGGGATGTTGCCTAGAGGGAATAACCCTAATTGGTTTCCGACGGGAATAACCCTTTTAAAATTCCTAACAAAGTTTGGTGAACTAAAGATTTTAACAAGACTTAAATGGTACAAAAATAATTTTCCAAAATGGAGTAAGACGTCTTCGATTAAAAGAAACAAACATGATCTGATTTAAGACCAATAAAAAATATGATAAAGGTTTCTTAAAGATCTGTAACTTGGCTAATTTTTATCCTAACACAACGCGGGCGAAGCCGCGGGCGGAAGCTAGTTAAAAATATTTTTCAGTTTCCTTATTTACGTTAAGTTTATTGACCACAACTTGTTGTCAAGCAATGATGAAACGCGCTTACCCAGTAAATACCGATTCACTCGTGACTTAAAAACAAGCAGATTATAGTTATCGCCAAACAGAGATGCCGGTAGCGAACTCCACAACTTAGCAGTTCGCACAATAGAAGTTTTGCTCTGCATACACTGTTGAGCCTTGAAAAACATGAAGGCCTTTGAAGGTTTTAAACTAAAAATATCAGGATTAGCAGACAACTTTATGCAGGCGGGAATAATGGGTAAGAAGACGGTATTTCAATAAAATAACTACGGCAAATATCACTTCACCCCGATCTCACGATAGCACAATCATTAATTCTACTAGATCATTAAAGATCGCTAAGATTACGTTGGATTAAAGCGTAACGTCCACCGAGCACGTGTTTGTGTGCGCACTTCCCGACGATGCTACCGTCCATCACAAAGTGTCAGCCGTTCTAAGATGGCCGCTTCACCCGTGCTCGGTGTTCATTTGTTCGTTCATAATATCATTTTCGAGTGACAGCTGAATTAAAAGACGGACGCGATGACAGTATAGAATGACAGCTGATGCATTGAGAAGTAGATGTGCCAACAAACATAACCATTATTTAGCAGTCGGGTAAAAAACAACTTGTCAATAACAATTAAGTGTTATCATTATATAATTGCGACCTCAAATAAAATGCTGATAAGTGTGGGTGACAAAGATTATCTACACAATATGTATCTTGTAATGTAAATATAGAGGTTAATAAGCTAATTAATTAAGTAGTCAAAAATACGATCAAAATTTGCATTATCGACGTTTATTTTAGTTTTTTTTTACTTAATACAGACGATTTTACAATAATTGTAATTGTTGGAGCAGCGCAAACGCAGCGGTACGGGCCTCGCCTTAGAAATATAAGGTCGCGGGTTCGATTCCCAGTCGCGCACATGGTGCCATCTTCGTGTGAAAGTTGCATCGCTGCTGCTGTTTCTTTATATCCTACTAGCTGCCCCGGCGAACTTCATTTTGCGTATTTCTCACTAATTTCTCATTATTTTAATTTGTTTGAATACTTTAAAACCAAAATTAGTCAAATCAGTCCACCCGTTCTCGAGTTATAGCGAGACTAACGAACAGCAATAGATTTTTATATAAATAGATAGACTAGCGGACCCCGCAAACGTCGCGTCGTACTGCCCGGTGAAGCACGCTACCGGGTCCGAAAATAGATTACGACCGATTCTCAGACCTCTTGAATATAGGATAAGATCCCATAAAAATCGGTAAGCCGTTTCGGAGGAGATGGGTTTTTTTTAATTTTCTCTGCGTAAGAACCATCCCCGTACTTTAAGGATAATTCTAATAAAAGGATTAGCGAAATTGGTCCAGCCGTTCACGCGTGATGACGTGACCAAGGGAAATAGGGATGCATTTTTATATTAAAGACTAGCTGTTTAATTTTCCTCACCTTTTTTTATTTGGAGTTATGGTAAATTCCCTTATTTTGGCATTAACGGAATTATCCTAAAATTGTATTTTATAATAATAATGTTTATTTTAGATTTTTTACATCCTTATTTGTTAATTGAATTTTTTAATTTTAGTTAGTAGTATTTCGTGTCTCATAGCTGGTGACCCTGACGTGAATATTTTTCACTGCTGTTTGATTCATTTGGACTTTAATAAATAATTGAAATTGCAAAGGAATTTACACAGAATACACATTAAATTCACAATGGCAAAAACAATTGTGATAATATTGAAACAGTTTGGTGTGTCCATGTAAGATACCGGTTTATAATATCAGTTTGTCATAATAACCTGCGCGACCGAGGTATACTAAGTTATTTAAAAATTATAATAGGTAAAGAAGCAGTGGCGAAGATTCCATATATATCACGATTCCCACCGGCTTCCCTTTATGAATTGGTATACATAACGTACTTAACACATTCAGTGCCACTGACACGCCTAGCGTGTCCTCACAAATTCAACGGGTCATTCACGAACACACCAGGCGTGTTTTCGGTTTTACATTGTTAAATCAAAGTGGGGCTACTTATATTTTTTCTCGAAACGCTCGTAATACGATTGCATTGTAATAGCGACATTACTAAGTTAATTAAATTTTAATATTATGTAACGCCAACGTATTAGAACTTTAGGAACTAATTTTTTCTTTCCGTGTGGCGCCCTCATTGATTTTTTTATTTTTTATGTTGCACTGTAAGTACCTGCAATTTCACGAAAATCATTAAACATCTTGTATAGTATCCCCCGTATTCATAAATGTCTTATAAGCTCATTATAGCTAAAATAGGTTTATAATTCTTTCGTCATCTTGACATTTATACTAGTAAAAAAGAGATAAGTCCATTTAAACTAAAGAGTCTTATAAGAATTTTATGAATAAGACCGTTTGTTGATACTATTGTTAGTTTACTACTTAGTTTACGTGTTTTATTACAGCAATTTATAATATTTAAATATTTTATAATATAATTGTGTCATTTCGTCATATCGTTTTTGAATGATCTTGACCAAATAAAGATAAACATAATATTAAATGCGGAATTTGTTCAGGGCCAAACTGAAAAATAGTTATATTAGATTGCTTTTATTGACACTAAAAATTAATGCAATAATTTATAATTAAATTAATTGCCATGTGGTATAATAATTTTGTAATATTTGGTAATTTCTTTTTTTATTATCAAATAGCGTTATTTGAAATATCCGTTCTCACGTGTATCAAGCTGTTTCACACTTCCGTGGTTCTCACCAATTGTATAGTATAGTAAATATGTATAGTATAGTATATCTGTGGTAATACTACCACATACATACGTATAGTTTAATTCGCTGAAATTGGCCCTTGAGTTGTTTACTAAAACAATATAAAAAATGGATTAGATGATTCGTTTACCCTGTGTTAAAATAGTCTTTTTAATATAAACTTTTCTAAGTAAATGAAAAAGAAAAATGTTTATTGAAAAAGAAATGTTAACTACAAAATTATAAATTATCCGGTGGCCCCATACTAGGCATGGCCTGTACTATGAGTGCCGGGTACGATTAACAGTTTTTAAAATTAAATATTTCGGTCGTTGTTAATGACTTACATATATCTTAATAGGCGAATTTACTTCATAAACAATAAAAAAATAGAAAAGTGATCTTATTTATGACAGTTATAAAGCATAATATTATGATTAATTCGAGTTTTTTTATTTAAGTATTTGTCTTGTCCTAAACGCGCGTTCCTGTACCGGGTGGAAGAAAACTGATAGGATGTAATCCGTACATCATCCCGTACACTCTGTTACACATCAAGCTATTGGTACATTTCCAGCATTATCTCGCATTGAACAGGATTTTTGTAAGACGAGAGATCAACTTATACTGGAAATGTTTAATTTAATGAAAGGAAAGAAAGAAAGAAAAACATTTATTTGACAGAGACAGGACACACAGAATTAAATAAAAAAAACACGTGAAAAGAGAAAAAAACAAATGTAAACATTTAAAAAGAAGAGAAAAAAAAAACAAAGAGTAAGTGTGACCCATCAGCGTCAAACATGGACATTGCTTATTTAACGCTGTCAGTACCTACTAGAGGCGACCTACAGTACTGAATTTCAGCAATGTCCATATTCTCACAGTGTGACGCCGCGCCGCCGTAGAATGTGTGACCGTGTGTACATGAAATTAGTTCAGGAGCTGTGGGTATCCAATAATTGAGTTTTATTTAGTTAACTTATGCGGAATGTATCGTTACTTTAGGGAAACCCTGATAGCGAAAAGCCAACTTTTTCCGCAATGAGGTTATCGCCAAGCGCACAAGCGCCGCGTCGCGTCGCGTCATTTCACGCACTAATGCATTGATCGATGTTATATTTTAGCTGTCTTTCATTAAAATCTAGTTCTACGTACAGAGTAGTAAATGTTAATTGAAATAAAGCAAAAAAGTTTAAAAATAACCGGTAAAATTTCTAGCGGAAAATGATTCTATTATGGAGCTGAGAGCACCCTCTCAGTCTGTGTAGGGCTATCACTTCCACTCTTTTTAAGGTGGCGACGAAATGTGGATGATATTCATCTCTGCCTACACTATTGTACAGGCGTGAATACAATGTCCTAGCTAGAATATGTATCCGATCTACTCACACACAAGAAAGATTATTATATTGTAGTTTATGTTAAACGGGTGTTTATATGCTGTGAGCGAATTTTCTAATTGCCCCATTGTGTTTGTGTCAGTCTGTGGGACAATAAGTACGGTGACCATGTTTGAACATATCCCGGAATTAATTACGGAGGATCAGGATGTTGCATAATATATGCAAAGCCTAAAAAATCTTCCTCATTACTTTATTATGATTACAAGTAAGCGCTGGTAGTTTCTGAGTAGTTTTGTAATTACCAAAATTTTAAGTATACAACACAAAATGACATTGTTTATTAATTTAATTTAATTTTAATTCATCTATATCTGTGCTAAATTTCATATAATTACGTCCAGTAGTTTTTGCGTGAAAGAGTAACAAACATCCATACATTCTTACAAACTTTCGCGTTTATAGTATTAGTAGGTTAAAATGAATTCAATAGTTTGAAGAATTTTGTTCCTCGCAGCAATCGCAATATATTCTCTCAGAATGCTTTTGTTATATCACGTACCAATGCGAAAAATTACTTCATTTAGTATAATAAACTCCGCATTGTTTAGATAACGCAGTTTATTACTCGCAATTAAGACATTTTTTATCGACATCAGCTTATAGTTTTATCAAAATTATATTATAAAGAGCGTATCACTATCGCTTCTTAAATAAATATTTAGATTATAAAAAAATACTAACCTAGCCCGCTAGCGTCTTGCCCCGCTATTTAAACCTCCAACAAATAATCAGGGGTGACGACGTGTTGTATGTTTGTCGTGCGTATTGTGTATCTGTCTACGAGTCTAGGGTCTCGTAACGCCTAAACAGATTAATCGACTTTGATGCAATTTTATTAGAAAGCTGAAATTATAGAGATGGCTTTTATTTAGACTAAAAATATGTTAGGCTTTATTAGAGTTTTAATCTGGAGTTATGGTAAATTTACGGAATTATCCTAAAATTCTTATCACTTATACCTACCCTTTTAATAACAATAATATTTATTTTGATTTTTTTTTCATCCTTAATTGTTAAGTTACTCTTTTTCTTTTTTTTTAATTTTAGTTAGTAGAAGTAGTAGGTCAAACAGTTTTTGAAATATTACGACACATTCATTCTCACAAACTTTAGTATTCATAATATTAGTAACAAGATTCGGCACACACTTTTGTGTACTTATTTACTTTTTAATTTATTATACATCATAACTTCTTAGTTGCTTTGATAATATAATCTCTAAATAAACTGACTTAAATTTTCTTGTCAATACTATTATCTATTTGGTTGTAAACTACTGATGTTTTAATATAAAACAATGAATGCAGACAATAGACACAAGACAAATATTTCTTAGGTCTTAGCCTAGGTATTATTTAGTTCTCAAATATTTTAAAAACTTAAATAGGTATGTAAATAAAAGTAACAGAAGGTATTATACTTTATAATACCTTTTGCTACTGGGTATAGAAATCAAAATTATATTTAACTAGTCTGTCTGTAAAAAGTATTACAAAACATCGAACACGAGTTATTGCTCCCCAAAATTTATTAAAGAAATACTCGGATAAATCGAATTAAAGATACATGTTTTGTGACGTCATAAGAATAGAACCTACCTAAGCGTGACGTGATTTTTATTTTTTATTTTTTTATATTTTTTATTTTTTTTGTTCTTTTTCCTAATTATTCCTGATACTTAAATATTTTATGGTCACCCTACCCAGATAGCATAGATAGAACGGAATGTCTGAAAATGACGTGAGCTATTAGTGATTAGCTCTGCCCACCGCCCGTGAACGGTAAGCGTGAAGTTCAATGTCAAGGTAATCGGTGTTTATGTAACAGAATTATTTCTCTTTACGCGCTGAACATTATGTAAATAGGCATTTTAAATACGGTCATGATTATCAGAGGTCGGATTTAGGTAGTTATTTACATAATTATGTACCTACTTGCATCGAATTGTTGATATTAATATGGATCTTCCCGGGATTTTCAATGGACAATAATTTAATTCTCATTTGAATTTGCAACTTCAGACATCCGAAGTAGTTGATTTAAGTTTGGCAATAGAGCTTAACATAAATAAATTATCGTCAGTTTTATGTGTCACTCTGTAAAAACATATGAAACTAAATACCTAGGTACTTACTTACCTAGTTGTGAACAATGGTACAGAAATGTAGATAAGAACTGAATTTAATTAAAGTTTCCAATTGAAATACTTAACTAAACCGGGTAATCAACATACAAAGTGTTCACGCGTGAACATCGCCCACAAGCGACGGTGTATCCGGTGCGTGCCGCGGGGCAAGGGCGGCGCGGTGCACCGATGTATAGCTAACTTAACGACGGACGTATTAAGCAAATGTCGCATCATTCGATCAACTTGTATTTTATTTAATTTTCTAATATAAAAGGTTTATACGAGACTGGTGCCTTATTTACTCGCCCAACACAAAGTATGAAGACAATTTTAAATAGATACTTTTTTTTTACTTTTTTTATTTATTTAATAAAAGAAATATACAAATAGAAAGATTTACATTATCAGTGTCACATAAACCATCACTGGTTTTTCTGTACACTTGATAGATATATGATGGGATTAATTTTACATACTATTATTAGGGGATCTCCAGTCAGGAACAAGGATTTAAAAATTGTACTATGTAGAACACTTAAAAACCCGCGTATGTGTAACCGCAGGCATGTAAATAAAAAAAGACAGGAATATTAAAAGGAGAGAGAAAAGATAAAAGTGGTCTGAACTATTCGTAAAAATATGAATTACATTCGTTGGGTGTCCCGGGACTTGTCCGAGTTCAAATTCCGAGTCTCTTCAAAGCATCGCTGTTGATACTGGCTTACAGGAGTGCAGTGGCTGGATTGCGGTGGTGGGTTTAGAATCCCAAATTAGTCATTAGAATTATCTACCGCCTAAGCGTTTTAGATACCATCAAAAATAAGTACCTATATATAAAGGTGGTGGTCACCATAGTAGCATCAGTGACGGTATTGAAGAGATATTGTTTTTTTTTAAGTAAGAATTTTTTCGCTTCGGTTTCGTTTTTGTAGATTTCTACCCATCACTACTGATGTATAGTTACTATAGATAGACCGTTTAACTCGCGTATCGCTTATCGCCACGATTCTGACTCCTCAAGCTGCACAGACAGTGATGGTGATTCAAGCGATATGGATATTAGTGACGAATAGTCTTACATTACTTTTATCTGGGATTAAATAGTTCTTTAAGAGATTTAATAAATGTTTTATGACTTAGAACCTCAGATGGCGATACACGAGTTAAACGGTTTATCTATAATAAAATCAGTAGTGAAGGGTAGAAATCTACAAAAAGGAAACCGGTGCGAATAAGTTCTTACTTAAAAAGCAATATCTCTTCAATACTGTCACCGATGCTTCTATGGTGACCACCACCTTCATATAGGTACTTATTTTTGATGGTATCTAAAACGCTTAGACGGTAGATAATTCTAATGAAGTAAACGATATTAATTAATTCCTAAAGGGAAGTCACTTGACTTTTTGCCACTGCCATACGTTTCTTTTGAAAATAGTTGCAGACAGACATGTTCATCACACAAATGTCTGTCTCGGGTGGGAATCGAACCCACGACTTGCAGCGTGAAAAGCAAGTACCTTACCGACCATGCTTCCACCGGCCCGTCTAGAGCAATCTAATTCGCAATAAATATTTAAAAAGTGACAACTTGGGTCAGTCACGCTATACTTGAAAGAAGATATGTATGTGTGCATATCCTAGGTCTTAAAGAAGGTCTTCTAAATATAGACTAAGTACAGGAAGAAACAAGGGGATCATGAGTGTGCTGTGCATATATTTTATTAAGTAATTGCTGGTCCTTCAACGTATTTTGCCAAAGATAGCGAAATATTTAGGTCAAAAGCAAAGAACTGCTATATAAGACCAGTGTTATGTGTGTTCGCTTAGTAATCGCGAGGTCCCGGATTCGAATCTAAAGTGGAGCAAGATGAAAATGAAAATATTAACACGTATTTATTGTTTCAAAAAAGCTTATAATCGTAATTATGAATAATAGCCTCTCCTACCTGAGTTGTGGAGACTAGTCTCTTTCGTTATGTTTCTAATATTGGGAATTGTATCAAGACCTCTGCCTACACTCCCGGGTACCTATTATTGGCGTGAGCAAGCTATTCCGGTAAAAAGTTTTATTTCAATGTATACTCGCGTAAATTTTCGTAGAATCGTATGTAAGAAAAAAATTAAAAAATCTCCTAATAATCGTCTTGATCAGTTTAACTTTCAAATAAAATAAAACACATCAGAATTGGTCCATCCATGCAGGTGCTTCGTGGCAGTAATTTTGTATACACAGTTACCGCGTCAAACTTAACACCCCTCTTTATATCGGGTGTTAAAAAGAACTGCCTTCAGATCGTTGAAAGGTTCTTCTTTTCTCGTTATTCTTTTTTTAATCTCGTTATGATCAGCTGATTGCCAGAGCTACCTACAGTACTAGATATTATCGGGAGTGACCGCAATTGATAATGTTTTACAATAACTCCTTTGTCAGATTGCTGTTATTAATATCTAACGCGTGCTTATTGCAGATAAATTTAATTATCAGTCACTTCGGTTTCTGCTTATCTCTTCTGTTTGTTGTTCAGGAACCCAACAAACACCTATTTACACTGAGTGTATTCTTTAAGATCCCCAACTTACAGAATACAGGTATCCCTATAACTCCCCGATCGGGATACTCGTCATCTGCTCAATACGTCGCAAAACAAAACCGCACCGCCAAGCGGCGCGCGGCGTGGGCCCCGATTCCGGCGCTTTAAACATTTATCTCTAATAGACCTTTGTCTAACAAAAATGTGGATTTTTTGTTTTCCGATGACATCCGCCATTTTTTTTGACATTTGCGCGCTTTAGACATTTATCTCTAGTAGACAAATGCGATGCGATGTCTAGTGACAGTGGTAACACCATAATTATAAGAGAGTGGATGAGAATTGTTGCTCGTTTATGGTTTTTTACTATATGGGGCCTCATTCCACTGCCACCTTCTCACAATCGAATTGGAATCTAAGACAATCTAACTTTCAACTCCTTTATGTAACGTACTTTATTTCCTATATTTTTATCTATGTAGTAGTAAAAATAAACGATATTATCTTTCTGATTATATACATGCGGGATTCTCTACAGTTTAAGTGTCCTGGGACTTGCCAGGTTCAAATCTCTAGTCTCCCCTCTGCGTAGCTGTTGATCTTGCCTTACAACAGCAGCAGTGGCGACATCGCAGTGGTGGGATGCTACCATCTCACCGAAAATCATTCGTAATCACGAATGAATCTGTATTCAATATACGCGCAAGCGTGTTCCATTAAGACCCGTGCCCAACCCGTGGCACAGTAGAAAGAGTTGAAATGAGTGAGTGAGTGTTCCTGTTCCATTATACAGGCCGACCGTTTAACGTTTACGTCGGAGCGTAACATCAGTAGAATAAAAAAAATACTGCTAAGGTGTATTTACGTCAGTATGTAGGTATAGCCACAGATAATATAATAGATAATATACTATACTATGGTATAGCATAGTGTAGCAGAGACTGGTGACATAAATCGCGCACCTTAGTGCTTGCATTAGAATGTAAACAACCTTTGTGTCTGATTTATATCATTTACATAACTGTACTCCCAGATGTTTACATTCTATTGTAGTGTAGTTCAGATCGATAACGATGTTTATACATTGTTTTCAATGTTAACTAACCTAAATTGTGTGCAAAATTTCATTTAAATGCTAAAATATATGTGTGCATTTGTTGGACGTGCCGATGGTGTGGTTTTTTTTATTCTTCGATAGGCTGGCGCTTGACTGCAAATTGCCTGGTGTTAATCAACGATATAGTCTACGATGGAACGCGCCAGTCCAGTGTACCGATTCACTCGTGATTACGAATGATTATCGATGAGAAAGTGGCAGTGGAATGAGCCTCCTTAAGGTTAGTAACCTTAAAGGAGCGACAATTCCGACCCACCCTCACTGCATGGTGTTACCAGACATCGCACCGAAACACGGCAAAGTCGCTTGGCAGTGCGGCTTTGTCTGGTGGATGGTCACTAACCACGACAAAAGCCTACCACCAGTCGATTTCCACCCGTGACAGACATTTATGTGATGAACACCTCCGTTTGTCTTGAGTCTGGGTGTAATTATCTAATTAAAGGCTTATCTTTAATTACAAAAGAAAACTATTATAAGTATGTAGTATATTATCAGTTATCTAGTTTCCATAGTACTGCTTAGTTTGGGATCAGACGGCCGTGTGTGTTAATGTCCCACTATAACATATTACTTATATTACATAGATATTATTGGAATCCCAAGAAATAGTAACAAACATTCTCACAAACTGTCGCATTTATAAGTAGGTAGTTTAATCACTGATCCATACTCCATATCTGCCTCAGTGGTTCAGTGGGAAGCATGTTTGCTTAATAATCACAATTCAATTCCTGATCGAGCAAAAAAACGTAAAAAAATATTTAGCTTAGCAATTGCAATTAGCATGCTTATACTATGATGAATTCAAATGCTCAAGAAATTTAAACGAATTCGCATTAATTTCTATCACTAATGAGCAAACTATACGAGATTGCATAAGCAATTTTTAAGTCGGTTAAAATTAACTTGTAAGAAGACTTGACCCCAGATAATGTAATCTAAAAGAACGAAAAACATCTTATCATTGCACCAAAGATATAATTTATATTGTTATAATAACATTTTGATAAGTTAATAAACTCCGCAGTTCCAACTCACTAAGTAAACTTTATAAATAAAATACTAAAGTTATTCCCGTGGCTTCACCCGTAAGAATTGACTTATGAATCTAATTTATGATATTCTCGTGTCGTAGTGTTTGTAGCCAAACTCCTCCGAAGCGGCTTAACCGATTTTTATGAGATTTTAATACCATAATAATATGCTGTACCTAGGTCTGAGAATCGGTTGTAATCTATTTTTTCTTTCGGATAATAATATATTTTGTTAAGTACTTTTATTTTTTTATGATGTTGTATTAAAAAACCACACAACCCTAAACTATCAGCCCTTTACCACCAACCTCTATTTTAATAGCGATATTAGTAATTTATCAAAACTGCTCCGAAAAGGCTTCAAATGAAATATTATAAGTACCTAACTATTTCAAATAGGTCGGAGAATAGGTAGAGAATAGTCTATTTCATACCGCTAAAACCACAGGTACTTACACCATCCGGGCAAAACTGGGACGGGCAGTTGGTAATAATATATTTTTCTAGGCCATTAACACACACGGACATCTGATTCCATACGCAGAGCTTGTGATATGGAAACCAGATAACTGATTTATAGATACTAACGGCCTTGTTCATATAAATATTAAAAGACTCTTTAGTGAAAATGCACTTTGTCTCTTCCTTACTAATATAAATGTCAAGTTGACAGACAAAGAAAAACTAATTATAAACCTATTCTAGCTATAATGAGTTTAAAATACGTTTATGAGTACGGGGTTATTTAACCCTTTGAACGCCAATGACGCCTTTTTTCGAGCACGGAGATGCCGTTATGGCGCACAGTGGTCTGAAAATCGAGCTCCCCTTTCGTAGAAAGTCAATGTGGGATATTCATAAAACTAAAATATGGAACGTCTCAGGTATACATTCCTTTAATGCATATTTTAGTTACTCCGCGCCTGAGAAAAAAAATATTTAGTATTTTTTTGTATGGGAGAAATTACATAAAGTACATTTTCTTGCGACTGAATGAAACTGAAAGGCTGGTACTCATACGAGCTATTGCCGCTCTTAAGGCGATTACGTTGACATACCACTCGTGTACCTTTAGGTGCCGCTTCACACGTAGGATTTTTTTGAAATTTCGAATTTTCGGTATTGAATATTTTTTGTTATGCCTTTGGGGTTGTTGTTTTCCTGCGAATTCCTTATGAAAACAACAATTTTTTTTATGGAAACAATCTCTAAATCGCGTAAAAATGTCTGCTGTTTCAAACTAAAGTTCGATACCTGCTTGGCCGTAATGTATGAAACAGTTGTTTTCTTTTCCGTCATTTCAAGGTGGTTTCCATAAAAAAGTTGTTTGTTTTTATGAGTAGAATCACCTCATAACAGGAAAGCAACGACCATAAAGTCACGCTATTTAAAGAAGGAATAAAACACTTATTTAACATTTTTTTCATATTTGAAAATTTAATACGATTAAAAACTGTACAATCAATTGTAAAACAAGTGTTTAAATATTATAACAGTTAAACAGCTAAAACTAATTTATTTATTTTTAAATTTAATCGAATAATTTAGAAAACTTCATTTGGCTAGTATGTACATTCCTCAAAATACTTACGTCTAAACCCTAGCCTTTGTTTGTTTAGTACTGAAAATCGTTATTTCTCTAGTATTAGAACATAAAATAATAATAACATCTATAACTAGAAAAAAACTGAATCAAAGAATACAAAAAGCTTCATTTGGTTAGTATTTACTTACATTCTTCAAAATACGTCTATATTCTCTTTGCTTGTTTAATACCAAAAATTCTTATTTATCTAGTCTTAACATTAAAATAAATAAAAATAATAATAACGTCGATATGTATAAAATACGCATTAACAATTATCATCAAAATCTTCTAATTCTGAATCCAGCATTGCGACACTAACATCAACAAACTCAATATTTTCTTTGTCCACACTTGTATTGTCTTCATTAATGAGAAGTGTTTTCATGTCATCAGAGACAGCTGTTCTGATTGACTTTCTGTGTACAGGTCTTATGCTGGATAGGTACGGATCTGACGATACAAGGAGTCCATTAAAAATATCTTCATTTGTTGCTCTACGACAAAACTTCCGCGAATGATGTTCTCGGATTTTTTTGAAGTCTTTATTCCTGGCTTCCGATGCCTCTTCTGATAATTTGCCAATGGGGGTAATGTTGAAATGCCTGATAATTTCAGCACCATGCAGTAAAAGTTTGTGAACACTTGACGGCATATAATACCAACCATAGTGTTCCACATATCTTTCTGCAGTAAGGCGCGCAAAATTTGCAAACGCTTCAACATTAACGGGCTCCCCACATGCTATCACTCCTAGAATTGTGGCAAATCTATGGATTATAGTGGAATCTAATCCAGTGATGGCTGCCGTTTTTACAGGATCACTAAAAAATTTTCGGGCTGTATTGCCATCATTTGTAGTGCCTGCACCTGAAACAAAAACCAAAAACTTCACCATTTTGAGCAGAAACAACGTATTTGGTAAGTAACGTTCTCAAAATCATTCAAATCAACTCGTTGCACTTCAAGACTCACCTTGTTTGACGATATCTACTAAGAGGCCCATTTCATCACGAAACTTCTGCTGGATGATTTGCTTTCTTGCCTTCAATAACTCTTTGCTGTCTGCATCCCTAGCTTGCCATGTTTTGAAATCAAGTCTGTAGGAAATGTGAAGCAAACATTCCATACACCTAATCCAAGCATGGAGAGTAGACAAACCATATTGGTATATTTCCGTTGACACTGGTTTTCTGGAAAACAAATAAATAATATATTTAAAAATAGGTATTCATGATTATCAGCCAAGAAAATTATAAAAGTATTCAAAACTTACTCTGAGATCACATGTAATTTATTCATTTCAGATGGGGTTGCTTTACATATGTCACAAGTTTGGGTTGATGTTTCTGATAATTTAGAAACTATTTTACCATCTATCATAGTCATGAGCATTTTAACTTTAACTGTATGATTTCCCATTATAGAAGGCACCAGTGTAGCAATTTCAGCTTCAATCGTGGCTTGTTCTCTCTTGATGTCTAATTTGTTTTCACTTGCAAACTTGAAAAAAAGAGGCCTGCAAAACATTGTCGAAGACGGTTTTGGATTCTCCCATACATTTTCTTCATCACAATCTAATCTTATAGGTACAAAAGAACACATGAAGACGCTGGAATCATCTTCCTCCACCATGCTTTGCTTATACAAACTCTGCCCTGAAGAACCATCAAAGCCCCACTTACACAGAAGTGTTAACTCCTTGCCATCTAAAGTAGAGGGCAAACGTAGATATTTTCCAAGTCTTGACACAGTTTTATCCAAAATTGCTTGAAGTTTAACTCGTGCCCCATTTTCAGAAATGTCTATGCTATCCTTAGGTGGGTAACAGTCCTTTTTCGCTTCTAGGACAGTTGTGTATGAAGGATATAGTGGGATTCCTTCTTCCTTTGCACAAGCTCTCAAAGTAGTATACTGCCACTTCGACAGCTTCAACGAAGTCAAAATACCTAAAGCTTTATCAGCAGAATATATGGGCACATTTTTTTTAGTTTTAAGTATATCTTTTATCTTTGTAGCCTCTTCGGGATTCTCTGTGACTAATTTTATTATGTCTGCTACATCTTTATTTTGCGCCTTCAAGCCAGTTGCATAAGCAAGACTTTCCGATGGATGATTTAAAAGCTCTTCTACTCTCCTTTTCTTCTGTAACGGGCTTAACACCGAAAACTCCTTTCTTTGGTTTCCAAGAGATGTTGAGGTTCCAACACTACAAGTCTGTGGTTGTGCGGATGTTGATGCACCTTCGTTTACGGGAAATTCTGAACTGGAACACTGTGACTGATCTATCGTTACTGAGGAAGTCATCTTTTCCTTGATGACTTCAGGCCATTTGATGTCTTCTTGGAGCCATGCTTCGTACTTTTTAATGAAAGTATGTCGTGTACGATTACATGAGATCCATTTCCTTTTCAATGCACACACATAAGTTTGGCAGAATTGTTTCAAGTCTCTCTTTTCATTTTCTGACAAATCAATACTATTCACAAACACATCAAACAACACATTGGGATCTGAGAAAGAAGTGTTGTTGGCCACAAACATGAAAATATCAAGATTGGTACCAAAACCTTCCATTGCAATAGAAAAATTGAAAGAACAGAAAAATTAAAGTTTACGCGCACAAGTGCTAAACGTTACTGACAGAGTCCATGCCAAACATTCTATTTATGTATAACTCTCTCACCGACCCTCATTAAGGGTCGGTACAAATTAACACGTAATAAAACTGAACTATTAGTAAAGTAATAAGTGATTCCCGTAATTGATAATGATAACGAACCTCTGTTATCATTAGGTATAGTAAAAATCATTAACACCCTCTTAGCTAATGAGGTTACTATTGTAAAAAGTTATTTGTTAAAATAAGGCAGATATTAGTTGCAGTGCCCTAATTAGTATTCGCAAAAAACGAATTTCTAAAGTTAACTTATATTTTGAGTTAAAGTAATTGAATCTATTATAACAATTATTATAATATTAGGTGCGTATTTATTATAAATATTTAATTCCAAATTCCTTACCAACCTAATTTAAATGCGTCACATACTTAAAATATTCAATGCCGAAAATTCGAAATTTCAAAAAAATCCTACGTGTGAAGCGGCACCTAAAGGTACACGAGTGGTATGTCAACGTAATCGCCTTAAGAGCGGCAATAGCTCGTATGAGTACCAGCCTTTCAGTTTCATTCAGTCGCAAGAAAATGTACTTTATGTAATTTCTCCCATACAAAAAAATACTAAATATTTTTTTTCTCAGGCGCGGAGTAACTAAAATCATTCATACTAAAATATGCATTAAAGGAATGTATACCTGAGACGTTCCATATTTTAGTTTTATGAATATCCCACATTGACTTTCTATGAAAGGGGAGCTCGATTTTCAGACCACTGTGTGGCGTTGCGGTCAAAAGGTTAAACACAAGCCTACCTTTATGTACACACGGCTGCACATGAAGCTATGTATTTCCAGTGTAAGCTGACCTCTCATTGTACAAGAATCCTATACAATGCTTAAGTAGTTATCCTAGTTTATAATAGTTTTGTACAACTCGATGTGTAGCTGTGTGTACATATTGCTCGTGGTAAATTATGCTAGTAACTTGATGTTGATCGATGCAAACACACAGACAGAATAAAGCAGTTTTAATATTAGTATGATTATATTATTATCTACGTGCCTACTGCTGCCAAATCTACTGAACATATAGGTAATAAACCTTCCTACACATTAAAGATAATACGTGAGAACAATAAAGATTAAATTATTCTGGTATTTAATTTACTTACCTACTCAACAATAAAAATGAAAAAAAAAATTACAACAGGCCGAACGTAGTAAATAGTATGCCCTCTAAAGGGTCTTAGAGCATCCCCTCTAACGAAATTGCACTATTAGTATTTTTGAATCTCGAAGGGGGATCAAAAAGAGGGGTGTTAAACATTTTAGGTTTGTAGCCACGAACGCCTATACAGGTAGACAGATTTTGTTGCGGTTCTTTTTAATCAAAAGCTGAAGTGATAGTGATATGTTTCTTTGCTTAAAAATACATAAAAAAATTATAGCCCTATCTTTTTTGAAGTTGGTTAAAAGTAGTGATTAAACGTATTGTAATAATTTAACTGTTGTAAGTCGCTTTTATTGTTCGTTTGTTTAAATTTAGATAAAGAAATAAATAATGATAATTTAAAACATAGACAATCGCTAAGTATTGACATGGTGATGTGGATATTTTGACGTGGAAATAGATAATACCACAGACTTAACTAGCTGTTATCCCCAGCTTCGCCCGGGTGTTGTAAGTACCTATGGTGTTAAGTAGGATTGAATTATACTTTGCAAAAGAAAAGTATTAATAGTATATTACCAGTTATCTGGTTTCCAAATTATGTAGTATATTACCAGTAGGTAATCTGGTTTCCATAGTAGAAGCTCTGCTTAGTTTGGGATCAGATGACCGTGTGTGTTAATGTCCCACCATATTATTATTATTATTTTACAAACCATTCTCGAACTTACTAGATATGTACACAAAAAAATCAATTAAGCTGTTTTGGATTTGGAGGAATTCGAGAACGTAGTTGTAAGTCTAAATTATAACACTCCTTTTTTTCTTTAGGGGTTAAGGGTTATAGGTCGTAGCACACAGTCATATCAATTCGAAAACGGATAGTAACCGTATCGCCTTTCATCTCGCCAACCAGGGTCAATCTTACGGTTAGGCGACGCACGCCGCACTTACGGCTCACAGACCACTGGTTAGCGGCTAGGCGGCACCAGTTCAATGAAAGCACTTTCAGCAACGCAGCCCGTGGGAGGATCGTAGACGAAGAGACGTAAGCTGGGGTACAGAGGGACGTATGCGCAGGAAGTGCAAGTCGACCACCGCATAGCTGTTCGTGAGCTGTCTTGAGGCGAGGCGCATACGTTGATGATGATGATGTGATACAATGATTATCCCTTTCCGAGTTGATATGACTACTACGACCTTGAATAAGCCCCGCTTCATCTGATCCTGTGGTCCCCTAAACTACAAATTTGATATATTTTTTTATTTTTGTTGTGTAGCGAACATCGCGATCGCCAGTACTGGTTATTCTATGGGATGGACCTCTCCGGTGAACCTGAAGCTGGAGACCGGCCAGTCGCCCCTGCCTCAGAACTTGGACGCGGACCAGCTAGCGTGGGTCGGCTCCTTGCTCAATGTGGGTGCTATTGTAGGTAAGAACTGGTATTCATGATTTCCTTGCATTTATGTTTTAAGAGCAGCAATGACACAACGGTAGCGGCCTCGGCTATATAAGGTTACGGGTTCGATACTCGGTCGTACTTAAACAGCTTTGTGTGAGGTATTCCATCGCTGCTGCCTAAATTTGGGGAAGAAAAAAACTAAGGAAACTGGCATGTCTTTAAGAACGAATCATCTGAGGACCCACACTTGTTCAGCATGTGTGGATTCAGGCCTAAACTCTCCGACCTCCAAAGATAGTTGAGAGAAGTCACTTACTCAGCTGTATGACACTAAAGGGGTTTTTTTTACTTTATATTTAGTTATGCTAACCAAAATCACCTACAGTGATCAAAGTTAGCAAGTTGAAGTGTCACTGAGCAGGTTACATCGGTCGTAAAACCAATAACCGCTGGGAATGGGCAACCGCGCAATGGGCGTCGCGTCGCAGCGTCAGCCAGCTCGCCACGAGGTGGACTGATGGATGACAATGTAAAACATTGCGGGATAGGCTTCCCGTAGGACAAAGGGAAACATGGATTCATTTTCAAGGTTTAGTAACTTCATAAGATAAAAACGGAACCCTTATGGGATCATTTTATCGTCTATCTGCCAGATAGACGGTCAAGGAAGATACTATCTAGTAGCTATTACTCAAAACTATCCATCAGCTTCCCTGTTGTTAAACGGAACCCTTTCCGTGCGGGTTCGAGAGAACTCAATTTATACCTATCGTTCCCAGGTCCATTCGTGGGTGGTTTCCTTGCCTCTCGAATTGGTCGCAAATGGGGCCTTGTAGCCTCTTCGATCCCTCTATTCATCGGTTGGATTCTTGTCGCTATCGCTAGCAGCCCAGGAATCATATACGCTGGAAGAATCTCCTGGGGTGTTGCTGTGGGCATGCTGTTTACTATATCACCAATGTACTGTGCTGAGATTTCGACGGTAAGTAAAAATAAAGCTTTAATTATCTTCTATTAAAACCCCAAAGGTTCCTTCCTCATTTGCTCAAAGAAAATAAAATTACTTACAAAATTGATGAATCTCCTTAAAGTGGTAGGACGTAGCGGCCGCGGTTGTAAATTAAGCTAATTGTAGCAATAAAAACCGAGTCAACGTTTCTGCTTGCTTGCCAGCCCCTATATGACCGGGTTTAATTCGAATTTCGGGTATGGCGGGGATTTACTGACAGAAAATAGAGCGAACTCGAAGATTACATTATAGTTGGGGGATGATTTGCCGAAGTAACTGACTTGTTTTGGGCACCCGAGGAACTTGAACAACAGGTCTGCTACCACTTGAAATTCCTGCAGATCCTCATGAGCTACCGCTAGACTTACGTCCAACGCTGATTCCCCGGAATCTGCCGCGGGATACCATGTCGAGTCTTTCAATGCCGTATAAAGAAATCCCTTTCGATGCTACGGATTATTTGAAGCATAGCAATTTATGTCGTATTTCTGTTTCGATCCCCTCCGCTGCTACGCGCTGAAAATCACTTGACTGCTACGCGACCTGGAACTGGTCGCTCGGGTACTAGCCGATTTTACCGCGAAATTCACAATTTTAATAGTTTTTCGCTGCAGGGACTGTCCTTTGGTCAAAATTAAAGTCACTTGCCATGTCTCCAGGTCTAAGTAGGTTTTTAGGTGGAATAACATAAGTGATATGAACTACTTTTATAATTGATTTCAGAATGATGCTAGAGGTGCTTTGGGGTCATTCCTACAAGTATTCATCACGATGGGTTACTTGCTGGTATACGGTATCGGGCCGTATGTGTCCTACCAAGTCATATCGTACGTGGGAGTCGTATTCGTCGCTGCGTTTGTTATTGCCTTCTTCTTTATGCCTGAGACACCAATCTATTACCTGTCTAAAGGTTAGTGGAGTCATCAATATCTCAGTCTTATTTAAAGGTTTCTTTTTTATACTACATTTACTGTGGAAACTGGAGGGTCAGGTGGTGGTGACCCTCCAGTGGGCAGGGAAGATCTTTCGGCGAGGTGTGATGCCCGGCAACCGCGGTCCTCGCTGTTTTTGTCGGAAACTTGTTTAAATGCTAATCGTCGGTGAAACTTTACTTGTGTGATTCAGGATTGCTATGACGTAATCTCTTGAGTGAAGTTGACTATGTGACGCCACATTAGTTCTCCTAGAGCATACGGATTACGAACTTACATTTCTTTGAATATTTTCTTTATATCTAGCGAAGTCGGAAGCTTGTAATAAAGTAATATTATGTCTTCAGATGACGTGGACTCGGCAACTAAATGTCTGTCTGTTATTCGGGGAAAATCTCGCGAGGGTGTGCAAGCTGAGATACAAGCCATGGCGGCGGAGGTCAAGGCTTCCATGGAGAAGACTGCCACGGTAAGTCATCAATATGATTCTTTTTCATAAAAGTGAATCAAAGTATCAACTGCTAAGACGCTCCTTGAGTTGGGAATACAAAATTTGCTAGGGAAATAGAGTCCTTAATATAAGGTGGTGCACTTTTAGGTACCAAGCAAATCTTGAATTTTTTCCCAGAGTTAACTATTACTTTTGGGTTGTATGTTACTGATGGTCAATTCAACAGGGCTTTGCTAGGCATGATGGTAAGCCCTTTTTTCCTGACTTGCTATAGGCTTTTTCAGTCATCTTTTCAGACTTCACCTGATTAGTCTAGCGTGTTTTTATGGGGTTGTCATGTCCAATTAAATGGGACTATACTGTTGCCCAAATGTTAAGTCCTTGCTCCATTTCCAACTCCCGGTTTTGTAAAGCTTTCCCCGCCGGATTTGCCCAGATTTGACCTGGAGTCTCGAGTTTTTCTTACAATAATTTTAAACAATTATGCACTAACTGTGAACTATAATCCTTTGCAGATAGCAGACGTATTCCGCGGCAGCAACTTCAAGGCATTCTACGTATCCTGTGGGCTAGTATTCTTCCAGCAGTTCAGTGGGATCAATGCTGTTCTCTTCTACATGACAACTATCTTCGAAGCAGCAGGGTCTGACCTAGACTCCTCAGTAGCTACCATCATTATTGGAGCTGTTCAGGTAAATTAAACAAAACTAAACTATCTTGTTGGTTGAGTTGTAAGTGTGGCCACTTAGAAGCCGTGAGGGTTCAATTCCCGGAACTAGTAAGACGTTTCTGAATTGTGTCTGATGAACGGCACTAGGCATGTACTCAATTACGTTTGGGACATGATCTTAACGGCATTATAGCAAAAAGCAGCAGCACCAAATAGCAGATTTGGTGTGTTTACTGCTATCTACTGCTGTCTTATCATATTTATGATGCTGAGAAAACTCAGGTAGGTATAGGCATAGATAAATAAGTATAGGATAAAATAACTGTCCCATCTATCAATTCAACCCAGCTATATTTCAAAAACTTGGGTAACCTGATTAAAAAAATTCCAGGTCCTCGCCTCCTGTGTGACTCCGTTTGTAGTAGACAGATTGGGTAGAAGAATACTCCTGCTGATCTCATCTTGCGGAACAGCTGTTGGCCTTGTAAGTATTGGCACAAGGGTTGAGGCTATGAGGGCTTTCCTCCACGTTCTTTTGTTGACATTTTTTTATTGTCATCTTTTACAAAACATGCAACTGTTTTGATAAAGATGACAGCAAAAAAAAGTTTATCAACAATGCTTTCCACCTCCCAGGGTCTTCTAGGAATGTACTTCATCCTGGACGAGAACAAAAACCCAGTGGTGGACAGCATCGGGTTCCTGCCGGTACTCTCCCTGGTGCTGTTCATCATCACATACTGCTGGGGTCTGGGCCCACTGCCCTGGGCAGTCATGTCGGAACTACTGCCTATAGAGGTGAAGGCTATTGCCTCGCCCATAGCTACGGCCTTCTGTTGGACACTCTCCTTTATTATTACCAGGTAAAATTACATTTGATTTTTTTAGTTCAGACTTGTATATTATAGGGCTCCGTCCGCGTGAACTACCTTTTGTGTCATGCCCAGCAGTGAGATAAAAAGTACCCTATATCCTTCCTTAGTAAATGGGTTATCTAACAGTGCAATAATTTGTCAAATATGGCCATTAGTCCCTGAGATGAGAAGACTCAACGAAAAAAACTCTTTAGCTTTATAATCTTAATATATATATTTCTTGTGTGCGTGTGTATGTGACTGAACTTCTCCTAAACGACTGGACCGATTTTGATGAAATTTTTTGTGTGTTCAAGGGGATCTGGGAATGGTTTAGATTCACAATTTTGCGCGGTACGAAGTTCGCTGGGGCAGCTAGTATTAGTATAGATTACAATGTAATATTTGTCTATTACCTACTGCCTCGGTGGTCCAATGGTAAGCGATGGTGATGACTTTGACTCTGACGTTGACGCTGACGTTAACTGACGCTGATGATGATTCTGACGCTGATGACGACGCTGTCGCTGAAGATGACTAGGACGCTAACGCTTATGATGAATATGGCGTTACTGATGATGCTGACAACGCTGACGGTAACATTGATAATGACTCTGACGCTGATGATAACACTGACGCTTACGCTAATGATGACTCTGACGGTGATGATAATACTAAAGCTTACGCTAATGATGAATCTGACGCTGATGATAACACTGACGCTTACGCTGATGATGGTCTGACGTTGATAATAACACCAACACCGATGCCTACACAGACACTAAGGCCGATACTAACACACATCACCTGTTTGCCGACTTGGTACTTGGTAATATAACAAACAAATTCGGTGGTTTCCAGATACTTCAGCACAGTATCAGCGGCGATGGGCATGGGCCCGACGTTCCTTCTGTTCGGCGCGTGCTGCGTGGCTGCCTTCTTCTTCACGATGTTCCTGGTGCCGGAGACCAAGGGGAAGAGCTTCCAGGAGATACAGGATATGCTCGCTGGCAGGTCAGATAGCAAACATTTCTGCTCTATTCTAAAATAGGCTTGCGTTTAACCACAACTTGCAAGTTAAGCAATGATGTGGTCTACAATGAAACACGAAAAAAATACGGTAGAAACAAAAAAGCTTTTATTTCAATGTGTCAAAAATCGGGTTTTTCTCAGCAAGCCCTTTTATTTGATACCTACCCATATTGTAGAAGTGCATTAAAAAAAACTAGTCAACCATCTTGGGTATTCCGCCATGTTGGATTTAGAGTGACGTCACCTAGCTAACCATGCCCTGTCATCCAAACTAAACGTGTAGGTATACAAACTTCAGTTCAGACGGTATTTTTTTGTGGATGACCTAACCCAATCGGCTTGAAGGGTCTTTATTGGTTCACCGGAGTTTTTCGGTAAGCCGTCTCAGTATATCTGCTTACAAATTAAATCCACACACTAACACGGGTTGATGGATGTCACATGTCCTCAAAAAAGTAAGATAACGGTTTCCTCACGATGTTTCTCTCACTGAAATTGTCAAACCTATTCATGATAGTATATTTTTATTTGACGGGCCGGTGGCGTGGTCGGTAAGATACTTGCTTTTCACGCCGCAGGTCGTGGGTTCGATTCCCACCCGAGACAAACATTTCTATAAATATGTCTGTTTGTCTTGTGTCTGGGTGTAATTATCTATATTATAAGTATATATTTACAAAAGAAAAGTATTATATGTAGTATATTACCAGTTATCTGGTTTCCATAGTACAAGCTCTGCTTAGTTTGGGATCAGATGACCGTGTGTGTTAATGTCCCATTATATTATATTATATTTCCAGGCCCAAGAAACCAGAAAAAGCTTAAGAAGAATTCGAATAAGATGTTATTTATTTATACGTAATTATATATAGTTATAAGTAGTATTGTTGTTCTGCTCAGACAACTTGACCTAAACGCATGGGAAGAATCATCGAAATCGATCCAGCCGTTTAGGATGTAGTCACAAAAACACTTAAGGAATATAGTTTCTATATCATATCATTATTTTGTTTGACAGGGTATTATTGATTTTAATTGAGTTTGTTACAGTACCTTTGTAGGTGTCGTGGCCAAATCGTAGAATTGATCACGTGGTGGCCAACCATATCATTAAATGGAAAACTTCAGCGGCTTACGTCATGATAAACCTGGCCATATCAATGAATAATTCCTACTAGTCCCTACTAATATTATAAATGCGAAAGTAACTCTGAATGTCTGTCTGTTACGCTTTCCCGCTTAAACTACTGAACCGATTTGTATGAAATTGGGTATGGAGGTAGTTTGAGACCCAAGGATAGTTTTTATCCGACTGCGCAAAAAGAAGGTAATGTTTTGGCGCGATAACCTACATATACGCGGGCGAAGCCGCTGTCGGAAAGCTAGTAATATAATAGTGATTATAATGTTAAGTAGGTACAGTTAAACGCACGGCTACTTCACGACAGTTCATGATATGATCAAAAATCAGTGATTAAATCGTAAAATAGTTACACTTTCCGACGTTAGAAGGCGCTGATGACCACGACATGGTCAGTATGTCAATATGAATACCAAAACAAAAATTTTAATTGCATTTAACTATACCAGTGTTAAAATGGAATTTATTTTCTTGTTTTACATGAAAATTTATTTAAAATATTGCATTATACTGTACGGTCAGATTAGTAAATTGTTGAGCCATTTGGTTATAAGTATGTTATATAAAAGTTGTTAATAATACATGAGCTTAGCTCTTGTTGGTGTAAAGAACCAATTTCCCTATCCCTGTTACCTCCTTATTCGATATGACGGGAATCTTTTTTTAACAGTTAACTCTTGAGAGATGAGAAGGTTGGCCTTCATCTTCCTCGTTTCCCTTCTTATTGAACGGTTAAATTGTTGAAATTCATATGAACTCGCTTATTCACGTAGCGACGGGTGTTAACAAAATTCACACCCAGAGCCTCTTAGACTTTCATCGCGAAGTGACTAAGATTGTCACGTGACATTTTAGATGTAAATATCAGTCCCATACGTTTTTTTTCAATCTTCAACTATCGCTTTTCTATGTAATTTGTCTAGGTGCCCAGGAGCACAACCAAAAGTTATTACACTGTGTATATTTTGTAAGGTAACTTCCCAGTCTGGCTGCTCATAGAGCAAAAAAAATTGACATCAACATTATAATTTTGCGACATTTTGATTTTTTTTCAAGTGGACATTTGTAATAATTTAATAATAAACCTCTTGTTTTTTTTTGTATTACAACCTACTTAAGATTTTGCATGCCCATGTGACGGCAAAACATGGAGATCTGTCTATCTTTTTTTTTTATAACATCTATGTATATATCACCCATGTTTGCAAAGAAATAAATAATTTGAATTTGAAAAAAAAATCACTTTGCGCTATCATCTATAAATTTTGGTAGCGTGATACAGTGATATAGTGGATCAACTATTAATTAATCTGACTGTATGTACTATTTTACTAATTTATTTTATATAGCAAAAGATAGTAAAAATGTAGCTTAAGTTACAGCAAAAAGTACTGAAAAGTCATCGTGTGAAATACTTATTCCAAAAATTATATTATTTTTATATTTAAGTAGTTAAAATTATATTTTTACTGTTATCTACTAGATTTTACTAGTAAAAGTTTTGTGTAATATTATGTGTATAAAAACATTTATTTAAGAACTGTAATAAATATCATATTTATTACCTAATTAGTAAATAAAAACGAAAAGGTTTATTAAGTTAGATCCACCCAAAACTTTTACTGGGGGTACATTTGTTCTATATAGATTAAGTTCCACAAACTTGTAAGTACAAATTAGGGGACGCTAAGATTCTTTACAAAAGACTCTTTTGTGATAGTAGTGAAATATTGTTATCTGTAAATACTAGTGATGGGCGGTTATTACTAAAAATTAATTGAATTAGTCGATAACAATCGATGTTACCAAAAAACAAGAAATGATAGTCGTTTGTCGATAAATCTTGATAAAATCAATGTCAGTCAATCAATTAATTAATTGTTATCAAATAATGGCGTGCCGAGTGACAAAGCAAAACTAACACTGATCGTGTCAATTTTAACTTCTAATGCAACTGTGAAGCCTATATGCCATCCTGGTTACCAAACATTAGTAAATGGTACCTAAGTTTGAAGGTTTATTTGCTTCGTTCACAATACACGGTGTAACATATTGCTTACAGTGTAAGTGTGCGTGCAGTCAGTGATTAGTCCGAATAATCATTTCTCATCTCTAGTACATACATTATTATTTTAATACATTAGTTGTCAATTTCACAGATTTTTGATAAGTACAATTAATAGAGTTGTTGAACAAAAAATGGCTTTCTAGAATGTCACAGTTTTTTAGTTTTTTACTACTCATCTTTAAAAACGTAACTTAATTAAACTTGACAATGGCAAAATTGCGGAATAATTTCTGCAGAGGCTATAATTAGAAGAAGAAGAAGAATAGAATTGTTCCTAAAAGCCACTGTTCTAGCATTAACATATTTTTCGCTGTAGGTCCGAAATCTGTGGAAAATATTTTGTTAAAGATAAATAAATGTTTTATATTGTTGTAAAAAGAAGTTTTATTTACTCTCGTAACCCTTAGTTTCCAATGGCGAAACATTCACAAGAAAACATGTTGCAAGCACTGTCTATCTCTATCGTTTAGAGATGAGTAGAAAGAGTTATAGACTATGCTTGTATCATGTTTTGTTCTGCTGTGCAAACGGCCAGTAACGTAGCATCTCGATTTTTCTTCGCCTAAAAAAATCCTGCCTACGAGTACGTCGAGTTGTTACCCCTTCTGCTTACCTTCTAGTTTCAGAAAGAAAATAAGAAAACATGTTCCAAGCTCAATCTCTATCCTGTAAGGATAAATAGAAAGAGATAGTACGATGCCTGTTTTCTCACTACTAGGGACCCTATACACTACACTCATGTCCTTGCTATTAGATGAAAATTCGGGACATTATGAGTAGGGTTCTTAAAAATAGTTAATTTATATTACTAAAGACGGTAGTTCGAGAAAATATTGTTCTGTGGCCATCTTCATCAACTAATCTTTCGCTGGATCAGTCTGCTTGCGACCACGACCGGTGCAACCCGTGTCGAAACGTAAAGCCAAATTAAAGGAGAGCGTGTTAATGACCAGTTATGATAAATATTAATAATGCAACGAGAAAGTTAAAAGTTTATTAGGACTAATTTGCTCAATAGTTAAATAACATACTGTCAATGTCAATAGTATTTTGAATAGCTTTCAATCATTAAATAATTCTTGCATTATGTTCTTGACGATTAAAAAAACGCAATTTTATTGATAATTTTTATTAAAACCAAAAAACAAAATAAAATTACATATTTACACACTACTGTTATTCACATACATATCAGTCTTACAATTAAAATTAATAATTTAAGGCTTAATAATTCCTTCAAACTTTTTTAATCTAGGTAAATCATTACGCTATCGTATGTATCGTATCACGCATTCATTTATTTTCGGTATTCAAATATTAATAATGAATTAATAAAAAATTTTGACTGGCCAGGTAGCGTAGTGGTTACCCTAACAGCTAGGCCGAAGGTCGTGGGTTCGATCCCACCCATGACAAATCTTGGTGTGATGAGCACGAGTGTTTGTCCTGTGTCTGGGTGTAATTTATCTATAATATGTATGTATTTACAAAAACAAATGCATCTAATTATTATATCCGTTACTAAAGGCCGACCGTTTAACTCGCGTACCGCCTATCGCCAAGATTCTGACTCCTCAAGCTGCACAGACAGTGGTGATGATTCGAGCGATATGGATATTAGTGACGAATAGTCTTACATCACTTTTATCTGTGGTTAATAGTTCTATAAGAGATTTAATTAATGTTTTATGACTTTGTACCTAAACGGTCGGCCTATAGTACCCATAATACAAGCAAAATAATTGCTAATTTGGGACTAGATGGCGCTGGATGTGTGTCAAAATATCATTAATATATTAATAATATTGTAAGAAGCTATTCAACTATGGCAAACATTCAGATCTATGCTAAAAATAATTTTTAAGTAATGCAAAAAAATATTAAGTTCTTATTACACTTAGAGCATTTAGCAAATTGTTACTGCCAGTTTTAGGGGGAGGGAAGGCCCCGTACAGTACACATGTTAAAGTTGAAGCGTCTTTACACAAAAATAAATAAAAGCTACACACAAACACAAAACACGAACAGTTTATGCATACAAACTGTTCATGTACCTCGGCAGAGGGGAACGCGCGCAATACCAGTTCCGTGTTAAATATCCTAAGATATTACCCCATTTCGGGGAAATTACAAACTAACATTACTGTTCAAATTCCTTACAAATATCATCCATAGCTACTAAAACATCACAGACACTCCCCGCATACTCTTTGATATCATCAGATTTTTTAATCTTCAGACTTGCACAGTACAATTTCTTATACAAATCTGTGGTTTTCTCATAATCCTTGTTTGATTTCGACCTACAATATTGTATAACACTTTTAAGTATAAAATGTAACCTACACTCGTATAGATTCAATAGACTTTGTTCGTTTCTGATGGTCTTATCATCGTTGTCTTCTGGTTTTGGTAAGTCTTTTTGGTCTTCTGGGTCTTTTTGTTTTAACAGCTTCATGATGGAGTGGCACTGACGGAGGAGTTGGATGGCTGATTGGAGAGATTTCAGCTTCAGATTTGGTGATACTGTTGAGAGATGAGATATTTAAAAAATGTTTTAAAAATAAGATAGTTTTAATTCTCACTAGCTTAGCATAAGATAAAAAAAGAGTTATTTTATAATACATTACACATTATATATTAGACGACCTCGGTAGTAGAGCTGACAATATTTGTGTAACAACAAAGATTTGTTTCGGTGTCTGGTTGGTTGAGAGACTACCCTCCGTGCCTCGGAGAGCAAATAAAACCGTCGGTCCCGGTTGTTATTTAACACATCTATGACAATCCTCACATGTACTCAGAAGCCAATATAATCTGACACCTGGTCTAACCATCTCGGCTACTGGTTCCCTACGGGTTTCGAGGTCTGATGGCAGTCGCTCGAATAATCTGAATGAATAATCTAAGCCGCATCAGGTTAGACTGGGAGCCGACCCCAATAAAAGTGGAAAAAGGTAAAGGGAATAATGATGACACATTATATAATAGCAGTAAAGAGAGGTTTACATCAAGTATTCACCCCATTTCTAGGCCTATGTAAGCTATGTTTACGATTCAAATGAATGCCTTTTGCCGTATAACTCTACTCCCCATGGGCAATAAGTTGACACCTGTGGGCGGTAAGTGCGATCTGTAACACTGTTGTGATCATAATCGGTTTGTGTGATTAGTGATTGGGAAGTTAATTAGTTGATAGTACCATAGATGTAATTCTTAATAAACGGGTCTCAACTTATCGCACACGGGTAGTAAAAGAAAATTATTTCTAGAATAGCTTCCACCCGCGGCTTCGTCCGCTTAGTATTCGAATAAAAACAGCCTATGTGAGCAGCGGTGCGCAGTGGTATGCTCGTCTTAGAAATATAAGGTCGCGGGTTCCACCCGATCCTCCAGTCACCTCCACACTAATAGTATTTACAAGTAACGTACCAGCAGCCTGCGTCTCTAACACCGCTACATGCTCCATTTGCACAGTTAGGTACATCGCAGCGTCTTCTAAACTCGCGAACATGTTCGCCGCTTGTTCATAGTTCGTCCGCGTCGCGTTTAATAACGTTCGCCGTTTTGGACCCTCTTCTGTAGTGATTCTGAGAAGATAATGCCTATAATTATTTCTAAGCTTTGCTTTTGGTGCTCAGATCGTAACGTCCGGTCTTGTTTCAATATTTGGAAAGCATTTCAAGGGAAAAAAATGGTTACGTGAGAAAGGGTTGGTAAGGTAAGGCAGGGTAAGGTAAGATACGGTATGGTAAAGGTAAAACATAGTATGGTAAGGTAGGGCAAGGTACAAGGTACAAGAGAAGTTAAAGTAAGGTAACATTAGATACAGAAAGCTAAAGTGTAAAAGTCGTCTCACGTACCCTCATATTTCCCACGAGTGTTGCAAAAAAATATTACAACCCATAGAACTATTACAAGTATGCTTAGTTAGGTAAGGTAAATGAGGTAAGGATAGGCAAGGTATGATTATGTGTTTCCGCGACCCATGGCGTAAATGATGATTACACCCGGGGGATTTGGTGGGTACCCTTAAGGAGTGGATTTTGCCTCGAAAAAAATGGCATGGTAAATTACGGTTAGGTTAGATAAGGTAAGGTAAGTAAGGCAAGTTAAGGTACGGGTAGGTAAGGTAACTTAAGGTACGGGTAGGTAAGGTAACTTAAGGTACAGGTAGGTAAGGTAACTTAAGGTACAGGTAGGTAAGGTAACTTAAGGTACAGGTAGGTAAGGTAACTTAAGAGCGTTTACGCGTAGCGCGAGACATCAAGTGTAGGTAATTCAATGGAAAATATTACGCACACTAAAGCACGCAGCTGTGTGCACGGTGCTAGCACGATGTCTTGCGTTATAGTCAACTAACCCATTTTGATCCGTTCGAGTGTAATGGCTAGTGTTCGAAAAAAGTACTGATGAAAAGTACAAATGATTTAAAGTTATAATAATTTTGATACATTAATCTTTTTAAAAGCTTTTATTTTCAATATTGTTGTTACCGGAAATTTGTTTATTGCTAGTTTGCAATATCCAATTTTCAGACAGTGTAACTAATATGAATATTTTTGTCCATTCATACCTTACCTTCGTCGGTAGTCGGTACTAACAGGTATACCTACGTAATAAGTCACAAATTAAAATCGTATAGTTATAGTTCCAATTATTTCCACATTTATTTACAAACTAAAATAAAGTAAACAATATATAAAGTAAATAAATAAACTAAACATTAAGAAGGCTCGTGAAGGTAATATGTCAGGATTAACAGCCATCTATAGGTACGCACGGTGTGGCAACGCTGTGCTAAAGTTCAGATTTAACAATCATTCCACCATCCTTCAGAGTCCTACTGCTGGACACAGGCGTCCCACTGCTAGACACAAGTGTCCCACTCCTGGACACAGGTGTCCCAGTCACTACTGCTGGATACATGTGTCCCATCGCTAGACACAAGTGTCCCACTGCTGGACACCGGCGTCCCACTGCTAGACACAAGTGTCCCATCCATCCCAAGAGCTGAGAGAATCCAGGGCCTCAACCCAAACACGTCGCCCAGCGTGGACCGGCAGGCGGACGCCACATGCTCCAGAATGACCAGCTCCCGGACAGGCCGGCTGCCCCACGATGCTCTCCTCCACCGACACTGAGCAGCGGCAACGAAACAACTCGCACACAGATAACGGGCACGAACGGGCAATTTTTTTATTTTTTCTTTATATTATTAAAGCAGTTTGTTTATTTTAAGCTCCTCAGACCTGGGGCCTCCTAAGGCCGTGGGCCCGCGGAATGTTGCCAGTTTTGCCACCTTATACACAACAACGCCACAACCCACGGTCGTGCAGTCTCAGTAGTAGTCTCAGCGGCAGTGTCCCGCCTGATCTACGCGGGACATCCCGCCCGACACATAAAATCGGGACGTCTGGCAACGCTGATGGGCATATTTATATAAAACCACCATTGTTATCAAAATATATTTTCTTCAACATTAGAATATGTAATAATAAAAAACCTGTATCCCATATTTATTTGAGGTCTTAAAATTACTTATATAGAAAGATTCAAAAATAAGCTTTAAACGTGTAGTTTTAAAATTGCCGAACGTATTAGAAAATATTTGAACTAATTGTAAATTGGTTCAATAACGCAGTCGTGAAAAATTAACAGACAGAGAGGGTTACTTTTGCATTTATATAATACTAGCGACACGCCCCGGCTTCGCACGGGTGCAATGCTGATACTAAATATATTGAGGTATATTTACAAAATGTCCTTTTATTTGTGCCAATAGACAAAAGAAACAGCACAACTCGCGCGCGGCCGGTTGGTACCGCCGCACCGTATATCATATCTGTAATATCTTCGGAAATATTCATCTAAATTATGGGCTGTAAAGGGCCATATTGATCTATATTAAATAGACAATGTATTTAAGGTACATAATTAGATAAGGATTAATGAAAAATTGCTTAAAATCGCTTCGTAAAAAAGCCATTACTTTTGGTTGAAAGTAAAAGATATTGTGGTTATTGTGGGTTATCCTTAAGAGATAGACATACCATCACGGACTTTCTTGTTGACCTTCTTAAAGTGTGCAATACTGTAATACATTATTTTGATATATTTCGTAGAGTTTAGCCAGCGTTTGAAATGTAAGCACAAAAAATGCGTTAATTTACGACATCGCATCAGAAACATCTAAAATTATCAGTGTTTTTATTATGCATGTATTATAGATAAACCTTCCTCTTGAATCACTCTTTAAGATAAAAAAAATCGCATGAAAATCGGTTGCGTAGTTTTAAAGATTTAAGCGCACATATGCATATAAGGGACAGGAATGCGGCTTTGTTTTATACTATGTAGTGATTAGGATTATGTGTGTTTTCATGTGTGTACTCACTAATAAACGATGTACAAGTTGTAAATATCTTTTGTATGTTTTGTCTCTGTCACATAATTTAAAATTGTCATACGGGAGAAAAGGGCAAAACATAAAATAACTATTCACTTAAATAAATTTGTTATTATTATTATCATACATATTTTATTAGTCAGAGGGTTAGTCCAAAGTGAGGTTAAGATCTGGATTACCATCCTTTTAGCTCTTGCTTTCACCATACTTTCCAAATTTTTGAATTTTCGTTTCTTTGATACAAACGACTTCGTTTATTTCCCATTATAACTGAAATTATAATTAATTGTCAATTCAAAAATATAGTCAATCATTAAAAAACAGTAATAAAATATTTAACTTACCAAAGTACCAAGAGTTTTCGAGCGCACTTTATACGTACAATATTGTTGTATGCACAACAAAGGTCAACACAGGTCGAATCAGAGCGCCGAGCGATACGTCCTCTCGCTGAAACGCCAGACGGCGGACTAATTTGACACGATTTGCCGACGCGGTTTTATAGTCATTTTAAAATATTTATAAAAAAATAACTATTACAAATTTGTTAAAATTTCAAAGTGCATGTTTTGAAGCAGATGTTTTTTTAATGTGTTATGCTACTTTTACATCAAATTGAGTAAGTTAAGTCGTTAAAAAAGTCATTTCAATTTCTTAATTTTTCATATTCTTTGTAATTTTATTTCTTGTTGTAGGATACCAAAATATATAAATGTTCTCAATTATTTAAATGCTTAAGGATCTTTGCAATTGGTCAAAAAATTTTTCCAACTAGTTCTGTAAATGGTTTTGTAGATGAGTAGCTTCGAAACTGATGTCTACAGCGAAATTATGAAAACCTCTGTTAGGTTATCTTAATATAGTGTACAAATACTACATTAATCTAAATATTTTCTCAATTATATTAAATGATGAAGAAATTCCCCATGTTTATTGGTAATTTTCATATTTTTACGAGAAGCGGTTGCAGTGTTTAGTAGGTTTGAAAAGTACACTTTTTGAGCCGGACGGCGTAAACGCCCTTAAGGTACAGGTAGGTAAGGTAACTTAAGGTACGGGTAGGTAAGGTAAGGTAAGGTACGAATAATTTAAGGTACTCACCTGTACTGTGAGTGGTACAACGACCCTAGCCGATGATAGATCATAGCTGCTCTGAACTGGTACAGATACTGCCTGGGTCCAGGACTGAGGAGACAATACTTGAGCGCGTGTTTCAACGCCTCCGCTACTTCCGTCACCTCCTGAGGAATTGATTTTAATAGTTTCAATTTGTACTAGCGGCCTGCCCCAGCTTCGCCCGGGTAGCTTCAGCCCACTCAACAATTTACAAAAAATGTGATAAATAAAGAACCGCTCAAACGATTTTATGCAAACTTCACATAAACCATCTACTAAATAGTCCGTACAATGCCTAAACATTTGGTTTGAATAGGTAAGCCCGTTTTTGAGTTATAAAATTACAAAGAAAAGTGACATTGATTTTTATATATAAAGATTATGTATACTCACAGAAACATATATATCAGGCGAGTCTTGCATGAGTACACCACGCGTGTACAGATGACAGGACAGCTCCCAAGACACCAGTTCCCATACAGATTCAGCACCACAACTCTCTTTAGGACCGAGCAGTTTCAGTGCGGAGAGATATAACTCCTCTGCTTCGCTGTAGAGGCGACGTTTCTCATTGCTGTTAACAAATAAATTCGCTTTACAGTTGAATGTTTCTATTTTTCTAAACTTTGAGCGCAACTAATATTCTCTAAGTATACTAGAAGTCTTTTTGCTCGACCCAGCAATTGAAGCCGGAATCTCACGGTTTATAAGGTAACAGTTATCGTGATATACCGGGTGGAAGGAACAGCCTCCCACAAACTGAGAGATTCATTCAGCTCTTTAATTAGAATAATCTTCCACTGAAATTCTTTTCCTAAATGTTTATTTTTGTAATTTTTTTTATTCATGTTGCTTCAATTCAATTTAAAATTACTACTACGCAGCACTCGATTTAAATGAAAGAAAAGTTTAAGGAACGATGCGTGAAATGACGCGGCGCGAGTTCGCTTTGTGGTAAGTACTAACCCCATTGTGGAAAGTTTGGCCGTCCGTTGATCCCTAAGGTACAATATATTCCGTATGAGTACGAATCATAGTATTTCCATAAATTTATGCGAATATCACACACTGAAATAAAACTATTTTACAACGGATTTTATCGCGATTTATTTTAGATTTTAAATCCCGACGTTTCAAAGACGTCCATAATTATTAATGACAATTAATACTGACTACCAACAAACATTATTATTGAAGTTGCGTTCCGATTTAAGCAAACTGAGCTCACAGTGCACCGGTGATCATGAAGTCTGAAAAGACTTTGAAACGTCGGGATTTAAAATCTAAAATAAACTACAATAAAATCCGTTATAAAATAGTTTTCTTTCAATGAGTATTGCACACCCATAATTATTCAATTCATTCAAAACAAAGCACGATTATTGAATACCCATGAAGTTTCTGAACTAATTACATGTACAGATTTTACCCTATCAGTTTGTGGAGGGCGGTCCCTTCCACCCGATATAATAAAAATCATGATTATTACTTACTTAAAACCTCCCTGATCACAATGCGCCTTGAACCTCAAATACCTTCCTTTATTACAGTAGAGTAACGCCAGATTCGGTATGTCATTGACCTGTTCGAATATCTGAGTAGCTTCGTCAAGACATTCCAGAGACTTCTTTGAGGCGATGTTGAACTGTTTCAGAAGGAGCTTCGCTTTTGGGTCCTTTGGGTCTGGTTCTTCTACGTATTTCATGTAGATTTCTAAAAGAAAACAAGTGTTTTCTAAGTGCTGGTCTTCTTTCAAATTGGTATCTAGAGACTTGTGAGAGTTTAGGCCTTAACACTAGCCAAAGTTGTGGATGTCACATGCCCTCGTATCTTTTGTCATGCCGATTTTTAACGTAAAGATATAATTTTGTCGAATTGGTTGGGAGGAAGAGGTGAAAAGGAGGTTGGAATTACACAATTTTTCTCGCCCATCTACGTTCTATCATCGGACAAGTAGAGGTACGGCTGTGCGCCATCGATATATGGTGGAAATTTTACAGGTACGCATTTGTGCGTAAAGCTCTTTGGAGCTTTGCTTCCACTTTTATTGTGCGAACTGCCAAGGTGTGGAATTCGCTGCCGGCATTTATAGCCTTCCTGATAGCTATAATCTGCCTGTCTTCAGGTCACGAGTGAATCGGTATTTACTGGGTAAGCGCGTTCCATCAAAGACTACATCATTGATTCACATCAGGCAAGTTATGGTCAAGCGCAAGCATATTATAGGATAAAAAAAATAAAGTTAGATAACTTACGTTGCGCATCGTTCATATATCGTACAGCGAGTTCGTTTCTCACAGAGGCGAGACGTCGGCACAGTTCCGGCCGAGTTGCACCACTCGCGCTGTTGTACGCGGCGCAGGACATCAGCATCGCGCTCACCTCGCTTGTAGGCAGTGATATATCTAGACAACAAGAAAATAAGATAAATGATAAATGCTTTAGCATTTAAAACAAACGGCAAAGCGCGAATGATGTTTTTGTTTTAGAATGATGGTCCCCGGGTGGTGCAAATCAGGTGACAATCAACTGGTGGTAGGCTTCGGCCGTGGTTAGTGACCACCCACCAGACAAAGTGGCCTTGTCGTGTTCCGGTGCGATGTCTGGTGACACCATAAAGAGAGGGTGGGTCCGAATTGTTGTCCTTTAAGGTTTCTAACCATATGTAGGCTCACTCAATTGCCACCTTCTCACCAATAATCATTCGTAATCACGAGTGAATCGGTATACTAGGCTGGCGCGTTCCATCGTAAACTACATCATTGGTTAACATCAAGCAAGTTTTAGTCAAGCGCCAGCCTATCGCAGAATAAAAAAAAACAAATTATAAACCTATTTTAGCTATAATGAGCTCATAAGACGTTTATGAATACAGGGATATACTTTATTGAGCGCTTAGATAGTGGTAAATAAATAAACTTAAAAAGCTCACCTAAATCGTATTCACCTGACACCTCCCCATCGACTTCCTCTACCAAATCATTCTCAATCTCCATTCTAATCTTACTATCAATTTCGTGATCAGTCTCGAATTGTTTCCTAAACTGCTCCAGCCTACCCCAATGCTTGCTTATTTGAAAATAATTATCACCAACACGTCCCACAAGACACCCAACGTCAACAACTTTACTTTTTATTATCATACTTGACAATAACTTCTGGCATTTATTCGCCATATCAATATATTTAAGAGAAAATCCGTATTGTTCGTTCGAATAACTATATTCCGCTAAAGTAGCGTACGCAAGACATATTTTTTCATATAATAACGTTTTCAAATGCAGTTTCCAGGCAAAGTTGTCGTCTCGATTCGGTTCGTGCCATGTGGGGTAAATTTTTTTGTCTTTTAAAATTTGTATTGCGTTTTTATCGATGTTAGAAGTGTTCTCGATGAGGCAATTGGCCGATTTATCGCTGATCTTTCTGTCTCGTTTCCTGCGGCGACTTCTGGATGTGTGCTCTTTAGGGTCAGTCTTTTTGATAGGCTCATAGTTTAGTTTGATGGGCTCGTATGGGTTCGCCATTTTAGGGTGTTGCTCTTCGGATATTATTTGCTGTTTTAGACGTTCACGTTCTTCTTCCTAGATAAAAAAAAATAATTTAAATCAAAATTTAACAAATTGTTACATCACTTTACAGCTGGACATGCGCCTTCTCTCTACTATCTTAAGAGTTGGGAAAGTTTAGGTCTTAATCTACTGATGCTGGCCAAGCGCGGGTTGGTGGATGTCACATGTCCGATGTTGTGGAGTGGCGATGTTACAATTCACACAAAGATATGTGGGCACGACTGGGAATCGAACCCGCAACCTTATAAATCTAAGGCGAGGCCCGTACCGCTGCTCTGAACTAAGTACCTAAATCATTATCTAAGTAGTGTAAACAGTTTTACCTTGCACTTGTGTATAGTGACACAATGTAGAGCGAGCAACCCTTTGAGAGCGTGTGACAGTGCCCGACCACATCTATCTGCTGGAGTGGAGCCGGCTGTACTGCTGCTGCTGTTCTTGTGTTTGCGGTCCTGTACATCAATATTCATATTAATACTACAGATCAACAAGGTACTTACTAGACACCGCCTTATTCAAATCTTATAGTTCTAAATATATAATAATAATAATAATATAGTGGGTCATTAACACACACAGCCATCTGATTCCCAAAGGAAACAGAACTTGTACTTTGTAAACCAGATAACTGGTAATATACAACATATTATAATATTTTTCTTTTCTAAATACATACTTTAATGTAGATAATTACACCTAGACTCACGACAAACAGACGTTCATCAGACTAATATCTGAATTGGGTGGGAATCGAACCACGACCTAGGGTGTGAAAAGTATCTTATCGACCACGTCACCGGCCCGTCATAAAAGAATAAAACTAAACGAAGATTGACAGACTTATAGACTGACTTATCAGTCTTAGTCTAAAACCTTCAAAAGCCTTCAAATAATTAAGTTTGTTGATACATCTGCTTTTCAATACATCAGCTTATAGTAGGTGTCACTCACCGCCATATTAACAGAAGGCAATCGATCTCCAATATCTCTGAGCGCTAGACCTTGAACCTGCACCGCTAGAGCAGTCTCCCCTTCCGCTACATCCACTGTGCCATCAGTACATATATCACTGTTGAACTTGTTTGAATACTCATTGTCTTCGCAATCGGTATCTGAGTTTTCCTCTAAAATAAAAATAAAATCATCTTCTCGTGTGATGTCACAGAGCCTTAAACCTCAATGACCCTGGTCACACAATGTCACATTTCCATGAAACTAACCGTAAAACGTGTCGTACCGACCACGTCACCGGCCCGTCGCGTCAGTAAGGCAGTTTATGAATAACGGAGCGTGTTTTAAAGTAGTAAATTACAGTGACGAAGGGTGGAAGTCTGAGAAAGGGAAGCCGAAGTGAAAATAATATCTCTTCACTACCGCCATCGATCGTTCTTACACTTGATGCTATACTTATTTTTGATGCTATTTAAAACTTTTAGGCGTTACATAATATATTATTAAGTACATGTGATATAGACCATTTCCTAAAGGGAAGCCGATAGGAATCGGTTTGTATGGGCTGTTCGTTAATAGTAGGTTATGTATAACGCTTACCTTTGAAGTCGGGGTTTGCAGGGTTAGTAGTAGCAGGTACATATATGTCCGATAACATGTAGTGAGACGAAGCCACAATTTGTGGGTACCTCTCTACTTTCAGTAGCTCTATCACATGTTCTAATAACTGTTTCACGTGTTTGGACCTAAAATGATAAATATGATTTATAACACATTTACACCTATATCTATATAATAAAAATGAATCACTAAATGTGATCACTACTGATCGGACTAGTAGTGCAATTTCATGACGAAATTTTAACATGGACATGCCAACTGTTCGTACTATTTCGATAAATACTGGTCACACTAAAGATTAATACCGTTTAAAAACCGCTGATGGCCCTATATATGCCACTAATGTTATTGTACATTGTTCTGCCATTTCTACGTGGCTGAATTGACCGTAATATTGTTGAAATAAAACTACTTTTTAACGGATTTTATCGCGGTTTATTTTAGATTTTAGATCCCGACGTTTCAAAGTCTTTTCAGACTAAATCTAGAATAAACCGCGATAAAATCCGTTAAAAAGTAGTTTTATTTCAATGTGTGATATTCACGTAAATCTAAGACAATACTACGTCATATTGTTTCTTTCGAACTCATCTAAAATTCTTAGAAAATGTATATTTTCTTCATAACAAAAGCAACAAAGCCATCGATTGTAAAGTGTTCTAAGAAAAAGTATTTTAAAATAATAAAAAAGTATTTACAGAACTATTTTTATTTCGTCCCTACTTTTTAAATGAAAATCATTTCAAAATCAATTTCTAATAAGAACATAAAATATTTTACACGTATGGAATCCGTGGGACGTATCCATACTAATATAATGTTAGAGGTAGTTAACCTTAAATTGCACTACTTATTCCGATCACTGGACTGATCACTAAGCGCAAAACCCGAGAACGGTTAAATCGATTTTGGTACTTCTTTTTTTTAAATGTTCCTTGAAGTACGAAGATGATTCTTACGCAGATAAAAATTTAAAAAAGAAAAGTTTAGAAAGAAAGACGTTATCCGAGAGAAGAAGAGTTAAGGCAAAAAAACCCGGCGAGATATTATAAAAGGAAACCCGAAGGAAAATCACTCGGTATTCATAATTCTTGGACCTCGAATGATTAGTTCCAAGACATACCGGTTACTTCTAAATTAAATGGATATCGTAATTCTTCAAATAATGACGGCTTCATCATTATTTGACGCTTATGAAATCCAGTACGATTGATGGCAATTTGGACTGGATCCAGCTGGAATGTTTTTTTTTTGTTCTGGAATAAGTTTGCGCTTGACTACAACTTGCCTGGTCTTATGCAATGATATACCGATTCACTCGTGATTACGAATGATTTTCGGTGAATGGACGTGCGATCGTCGATTTATCCCGAAATCGGATTGAAAATGACGCCATTTTGATCTCTAACTTACCTGTTAGTCATCCGCATATTCCTCGCCACTCTATACAGAAGCATAGCCACAGGCGTAGTGAACGGGTTATCCAAACTATCAGGGCATAAAGACGTCAAATCATACAGCTTCACCACATCATCATCGGGCCCTTTAAACAACCAATACGTATGTCCTGCTTTTGTCGCATTAGACTTTAGAAACGACAGAATATTTTGGGCAACATTCCTAATTACTTTTGGTGAAAATTTGGAATTCTCCATATTAGGTAAGTCTTCAGTTTTCATTGGTTCATACTTTTGTACAATACCATCTAAATGGTAGCACATTAGAACTTCAGGAACATTGCACATTAGATTATCCAGCCAATAGTCTATCCCAGTTAGAACATTAATGGGTTCTCTTGTATCCCTAAGTCGCAGGGATACGCAGGGTCGATCTTTATCACCGAAGATTGGGAGGTCACTACCAATTAGCATGTGTATGTCTTCGAATGTCCAAAGTACGTTGCGATTGTAAAGATGTTCGTTTGGAGGTTCCTCTGCTCTTGTTTCTGGTTCGGGAAGGAATGGACCTGTAGGAAAATTTAATTGTAAACTTTGTTTGGTAAGATACTCGTCAGGATGCTCCAGGAGGTTCAGTATTGTGTAGAACGTTTATATTTAAATAAAGAACGAATCAATGTGACGAAAATTACTATATTTTTGTGTTACAAAGGGTAACAATTAGCCGAATGACCGTTGACATATTTACGTATATAAAAAAACGTTTTCGCATCACTTATGTAGATGGCGCTGTCAAGTACGTACGCACGAGTCTGCGCAGGCGCCGTCCTCGTGTAGATGGCGTAGCAAAGCGGTTTTTTCTCAACAATCATACGATAAGCTTAGATTTGCACGCTGGTTTAAGAGGAAATGGTAATATTTACTGCAATGGAAATGCTCTTGCCTATTTTTCGTAATGATTTTAAAAGCGCATAAATAGTAGAAACAACTACTTATTTACCGCTGTATTTATACAATATAAAAATTCTCAAAATTGTTACATTTGACCGCTGTGGCTATTGGCTTAGTGCCCTGTTGCTAAGACAAACAATGCACAGTTTATTATACTCTAGTGCATTCATACAAAGTAGTTGTGAGAATATGTGGTTGTCACACACACCACACACTATTACTTTAACTCTTCTATTTATATTTAAATTCCAAGATTCAAGACAAAGTATTATCAGGTACTTGTACGAATTTCATCACCCGTCTCTGTTGCGACTGTCGGTACTAAAATAATGCACAATAGTGGTGGTAGGTGCTATTACAACCCCCTTTGGTGTCCCACTGCTGAGCTTGGTTCTGCTCTCAATCCATGCTCTCATCTAGCGCCAAGTGGGGGTTTGTGGATGTCACATATCTTTGAATGATTATTTCTTAGGCATGCCAATTTTCCTCACGATGTTTTCTTTCAACCATATTGAGCAGAAGCGATGTAAAAATTCACACAAAGATGTGTGGGCACGTCTGGTCATCGAACCCGCCATCTTAAATATCAAAGGTGAGGCCGATGGCACTGCCCTACCGCTGCTCTGGTTGGTCTGGGTCTGACGGTAGGTATATTGCTAAGTATATAGTCACCAGGGAGACAGACGGGCGCAGAGGGCGGCAGCGGCAGGGGCGGGGGCGGAGGCGTCAGCACGCTGTGCGAGAGGAACTTGTGCGTCAGCTGGAGAGACGAACTGGCTGCTGGGGACAGCGTCAGGGACGAGCGCTCCTGGAAGACGATCACATCACTTTTAAACACCAAGCGAACTTCGTTTGTTGTTCCATATCCTTATAAATAGTGATCCTACTAAACTAATATTATAAATACGAAACTTTGTAAAGATGTACAAGTATGGATACTTATTCTCTCTTTTATACAAAAAACGACTTTTCGCTAAACTTTCTTTTACTAAGTATTTTATCTACTTCCTCTTCTAAATATATAAAGGAAAAAAACGAACTGACTGACATATGAATGCATGCACAGCCCAAACCACTGGATCTGGAGACTTCAAATTTAGCATACCTATAGGTTTCGTGAGAGATCTATAGGCCGACCGTTTAACTCACGTATCGTATCACAATAACAGACTTCACAGTACCTGTTCGGACATGGTCTTCAATATGTTCTCATAGAAGAAGTCCTTCAGCCAGGACCACTCAGACTTCATCAGGTAGTCATAAACATCGAAATCGTCCAATAGCAACGTATTCTCCACACGATGCACCATCATGCTAATCTGAGAACAACATTAGTATTTAGTTGTAATGAATTAATTAGCAATCTCATTAATTGTTAGCATGCTAATCCTTTAATAGCATTTCACACATTAA
The DNA here is from genome assembly GCA_936450015.1 of Meganola albula. Lineage (NCBI taxonomy): Eukaryota > Metazoa > Arthropoda > Insecta > Lepidoptera > Nolidae > Meganola > Meganola albula. The sequence continues at coordinate 2,014,576 of OW388165.1, read as the reverse complement.
ATGTAGTATTGTCTTAGATTTACGCGAATATCACACATAGAAATAGGTAAAAAAAAATAGTAAAATCCGTTAAAAGTAGTTTTATTTCAACACATTAAATGTAGTTATGTATATTAATTATAATTCTGTGAAGTATGGAGCGAATTCACCACTCACTTCATACCTACTTCTTTAGCATGTACGTTGCTACGGCCGCAACATGAGGCGTGCGTTGTCTGTCACACGAAACCACGTACTCCACGATATCTCTCTGTTTTATGTGACCGTCATTGGCATCGATCGCGAGTAAAATTATTAGCTCTTTAATTCGCATATTAACAATCATCATATAGATCATTATTAGCATTAGCATGCTGAGACTCATTAAGATGCTATTGAAATTTATACGAATTCGCATTAATTACTATCACTAGTATGTAGCTATTTAAAATTTTCTTTTTGCTTCAACCCTATTTAGTCTCCCACAGCTGGGCCCGGATCTTTTCTCAACTATCTCACGAGTTGAGAGAGTTTATGCCTTTATCCACACATGCTGGTTGAGTGCGGGTTGGTGGATGTCACATATCCTCGAGTAATTAGTTCTTAGACATGCCAGTTTTCCTTTGCCGATATTGAGCAGCGGTGATGAAACAATTCACACAAAGATCCGTGGGTACGTCCAGAGATCGAAGCAACTGCTTTATATTACAAAGGCGAGGCCGATACCAGTGTGATAATAATCTTTTACTTCACTTTAAACGTTTGCTATTATTTTTAAGCGATAGAACAACACCAAGTTATTTTAGATACGTTTTTATCCAATGGCTGCCTCATGACGTCAAATAAAAATTCCTCCTCGAATACTTCATTAACACTGGATCTTATAATTTTTGCAGCAGCACCAAATTTAAAAAAAATACTCAATAAAAAATAAAAAATCTGCTCTATGGTGCAACTCAATCGAATGTGAAGGCAAATAAAAAATGATAAATATAATGTAAAATATAACACAAATGTAAGTTTATATCAACCTATTTTATTCCACTGTAAGATAGGCCTCTCCTAAACGCAGCTGAACAAGATCAGTGAATTTCTGGGGTTTCCATTCCTGGAATTCCAGGAGCTCGCATTAGTGCGCCAGTCCCACCAAGCAAAATAACGCACATAACTCACCCCATACTTCCATTGGGCTCAAATTATCAACATACAGTTTTTAAAAAAATGGTGTAACAAGGGTAATGGTTGCAAGTGTTCATATCCACTGCTTACCATCTATTGGGCTAACTGGTGGTTGTTTGCTAACTATTGGATAGAATAGAAACAAAAAAGTTAGTGAGATAAATACATACAGTGCCATTAGGCTGGTAGGGTAGTTTGAGCAGCTTCTTGATACACTCCGCACCAGATATAACATCCACCTCTCCGACACAGTCGGGAAACATGTGCGCCATTCTGAAGCTGTCAACAACAAGAAAAACCTAATATACAAACCAGAAAGGGTATATCATGCCTTAAATTCTACATTTTTTGAGCCATATGCACGCATAGTATGGTATGTTTGAATTTTAATAAATAATTTTAATAACTAGCAAAATAATAAAGAACCCCTACAAAATAAAAATATTATTTTTCACTTAGTTTTCTTATACAACCCTAAATTTTGAAGACACTGCCATTTGTCAGAAAAACAGCTGATTAGAGTTGCGCAACGCGAAATTTTTGCACAAAATTAGTACATCAAAAACTGTACTAATATATAATGCAAATTATTTTCTGACTTCACGTAGTCATGTAAAGTCAGAAATGGTTTTAAGATATAGCCTATCAGGTTCAGGTTGTACAGCAGCAGCAAAAAAGAACAGTTTAAAAATTTATCATAAGTTTTTACTTAAATAACTTTTCGTTTATTTTGTCATTTGGCGAAGGAGTCCAGTATTGGAATTAACTCAACCACACTATTTAAAAATCAAATAATTGAGACATTGTGTCTGTGTGTTCTTAAAAAATATTATTCTACTGCCACCATCATCAATGGAGGTTCTCCACTGGTTCAAACTTCTTTTTTTCACGCGAAAGGTGAAAACCATTTCGAAACGTTGAGCCAAAGTAAAGTGCATTAAAATTTTAAATAATGCAATGTGAAATTTTAAAGTTTATGAAACAACAGTTTTGTTGCCTGCATAAGTTAGTTATGACTTTTAATTAAATATTTAATGAATCCTCTGACCTAGGTAAGAACCGTTACTAGCTCTATCACTTTAAATAAAGAAATATTCTATCATTGAAAATTAAAGAAAGAGAAATTAATTCATGCGGGGATTCAGATAAAAGGTGAACTCCAAAGGACGAAGGTGACTCAGCTCCAATAAGACATGATCCAAAACTTTCAAAAAACAAACCATAAAAACTCTGGTGTGGTTGATAAGACACTAGCTTTATTCATTTCACGGCATTTCATGCCGTAGGTCGTAGGTTCAATACCCATCTAAGTCAGACATTTGTGTGATGTACACATCTGTTTGTCTTGAGTATGGGTATAATCTATAATATAAAAATTAATGCCACTTTTCATTGTAATTTTATAACTCAAAAACGGGCTTCCCTATTCAAACCAAATGTTTAGGCATTGTTCAGATTATTTAGTAGATGGTTTATGTGAGGTTTGCACAAAATCGGTTGAGCGGTTCTTTTTGTAAATTGTTAAGTGGGGCGGGACGCTATTTTTCTATATTTTTAAGTAAGTATTTACAAAAGAAAAGCATTCTATGTAGTATATTACCAGGTTTTTGGTTTCCAAAGTACAAGCTCTGCTTAGTTTGGGATGAGATGGCTGTGTGTGTTAATGTCCTACTATATTATATTATTATTATATTATATTTAAAAAACTGTACATAATAAATACATTTCATTCAGCCATACAACAATCATACCCTACTTTGAACTTTTCATGTTTCTCCTTACCTAGAAAAACCAGTGCCTCTAGTCAATATCTGCTTCAATCCATATGAATCAATAGCTGCTCCCCAGTTCGATGGAGGCATGTTCAGATCTGTGTTACACTGCAAGCGGGCATAGCCTACCGGGCTTTGGAAGGCTGTGTATTTCACCACTGCTGTTGATTTTACACCCGGTGATGGACTGCGGCTCTGAGGAAAAAACATAGTCATAATGTTTATAAATAAAAATAAATCGTCCATATGTAATGAAAAAAAATAATTGTAACAAACAATACTGGCCAGGCTGCTAATTGCCTCTGTAGTATACTACAATTTATAGATTTTAGAAGCTATTTTGAAACTATTTTATATATTGTTAGTTATAGAATTACTTCAATTTAATTTATCTACAAGATACAGGTGTTTATAAAATTAACTGTGAGTGTGGACTCTCATATAAGGGACAAACAAAGAGAAGTATAGAAACCTGCATCAAAGAACACATAGCTGACGTAAAACATCAACGCTCTACGAAATCTGCAGTGAACATACTCAAAAATGCCCCAACCATTACCTGAGATTTGATAAAACTCAGGTTCTTGTCAAAGAAAACTGGTTCCTACCAAGAATGATACGCAAAGCTATTGAAATTAAAACACATCCTAATTTTAACAGAGAAAATGGTTGGAATATACCACCAGCATGGGAACCAGTGCTTAATTTACTTGCACCAAAACCCAAGTAAAATCAACTCAGAATTCAAGACACTGTGAGCTCAGTTTAAATCAGAACACAAGTTAAATATAATGTTTGTAGTTAGTCAGTAATAATTGTGATTAATATTTTTGGATGTCAAATACCTCAGTTCACCTGTGAACATGAAGTCTAAAAAGTCAGGATCCAAAAATCTAAAATAAACTGCATCCATTAAAAAAGTATTCTTATTTAGTATAATTAATTATAATTATAATTTTTATTTTTATATTCGTGTAAATCTAAGATTTAATGACTAGAAATAAGATTTACTATTTTGTCGAATTAGGCTAGCCTACAATGACAGATGTAAGTTATGGTAAATAAATAAATATAAACCTACACATAATATTCCATTAACGTGTTAGTTGGCACTAAAATGTCATACTCAATTTATAATGAAGGTAGATTTATGTTGAATAATCACGATTAATACCTTTACAGAGAAATAATATGAGCTCACTAAAACTTACAAATAAATAACATAATTAAATAAATATACTAAAATACAATTGGTTAGTAACCAATGAAAAATTTTAAAATCCCTAATTATTGTATTAACCCACTCTTAACCGAGCCTGGTACAAACGTGCCCAAGACACTGGCTACATTGCTAGTGGGATAAAAACATTTAAGGTTACATTGTGGAAAACAGAGATTATTAAAATAAGTGAGAAAAGGGGTAAGCAGTAGTAGTATGCAGTACAATCAACAAGAAGTTTTGTCTTAGGCACCATATCTACAAAAATATTGTTGTTAACCTCCGTGGCTCTATTATTTTTAATAGAAAAACAACACTTTCCAGAAACTGTCTCTTACCTTATTTCGGTTCTGTTCCATTTCGCTATCTACGTCGTCCATATCTAACAACAGTGATAATTTAATAAAATAATTTCACACACTACTATTTTACGTTTATAATGAAACTCTATTCATTCGTGGGTGGTTTGGAAATAAAATAATTTTTGTTATTTCTGATTCTGTCCGCTTGATAGGCTTGGGCAAAAAATATCGATATATCAAAATATCGATATTTTTTCAGAAAAATATCGATATAAATCAGCGATATTTTTTCCCGCGATATATCAACTTTCGATATTTATTTTTAGGTATCAAAATCGATATATTTTTTAAAGCTCTGCTGTCTGCTCATACGTCACATCATGTCTTTGACCAATCTGATTTCTTAAATTTAATTCAAACGCAAACAAAACAGGCGAGCACATCAAGCAAAGAGTGCTCTTGATGTCAATATCAGACAAATACTGGTTTGAATAATGTAATTTTTGTTGTGTTGATGATGTTGATTTTTTCTTGGCTTTATGTACTTATTTTTTAAGAGTGGACGTGTTACTGCTTTAAATTAAAAATATTCATTTACCAAAAATACAATTCTACCCCGTTGTAACACAGTCAGAGTGCTTAAATTCCTTTGAAGTCGTTACAATATTTTAATAACGCGGGCCTTTGCCTTGCCACCACCACAACACCGCCGCGGTGCCGTCGATGCGCACGCGCCCCGCACGCACGGCCTTCACCTCCGTGGGAAGAGAGCAGTGTTCATAATTGCTGTCTCGCTCACTCTGAGACCCCGCGTTTCGTCACTAACCGGAGCGGTCTTTGATGGTGGGATTACGATAAACATTGCTGCAAACGAGTCTCCACCTACTTACAATTGCAACTGTGAGTATTTTTGTCATTTTGAGTCACCCTTCTGATCACGATGCCTCGCGTACAGCGTTCGCCGCCAAATACTTCTGTCTCTAAGTCGCCGGGGCATGTACATAATATTCCCCCGCTGGCTTCAAATCTACACACAGCCTCATCCGAACCGGAATTAAGCGCTCTTCCAGGAAGTCACAAACTGATAAAAGATATTTTTACAAACGCGAACCGCAGAACTAAGCGCCGCCTTGACGATGGCTCTTTTGTTGAAGACAACGATAGTGAATTGGACCACTCGCTGCTATTAAATGAAATCACTAAACTGTTCAGTGATTTCGAGTCTAAACAAAACTGCAAGTTCGATAGCCTTAAATCCAAAATGACTGAAATAACAGAGCAGAACTCTAAGATCCAAACTTCTATAGAGTTTATTAGCGGGAAATATGATGAACTACTGGGACGGCTGGATGAAACTGAGCGTGAAAACTTCACCCTCAAAAAACAGATTTCTCTGCTGGAATCCTAAGTCGACTTATTGGAACGTTGTTCTCGCTCCACTCTACTAGAGATAAACAACCTGCCTCCCACTGTCCCTGAAAGTCAAGAGTCCCTACTAAAGAATATTTGTAAGATTGGGACCGTAATTAATGAAGAAATCAACCCAAATGACGTCAGTAAGATTTATAGATTAAAGGCGAAAAGGGATACCAACACCGTGGGTACTGTTGTAGCAGAATTTAAGACATCTGTACTGAAGGAAAATATTTTAAAGGCCACCCGAAACTATAATAAGCAAAGCGGCAACAGTAAACTTTCGACAGTCAGCATTGAGATCCCAGGCCCCCCAAAACCTATCTACATCGCAGAGTCCCTAACCTCCTATGCTAAGCATCTTTTCTATTTGGGCCGCAGACTCCAGAAAGACGGTAAATGCCATAGCTGCTGGACTAGTCACGGAAAAATATACATAAAGAAGTCCGCCGGCTCTAGCCCATTTTATGTAACCCGAGAAAGTGACCTACATAATTTAGTGGGCGAAGTATTGTGACTATTTTTTTCTAAATATTTTATATACTATTTGCATGTTAGTCATATTAATTTTTTTGCGTTCACTTTATTGTATGTTACATTCCACTCCACACATTACCACTTCAGGCCATACGTAGCCCAACTTGCACACATAAACGCCAGCCCTTACCTAAATGTTTTCCTACACACGCGTGCTTTTGCGGATTGCTTGCAAAACAATTCAAGAAATAAGCTTAATTATGCTAATATTGCTCAGAGTACTGCGTTTTATGATCACAGATGCTTTAGCTTGATGTTTTGGACTTTAATTTGTAAAATTCGATAACTTAGTAGACATAGAGACTGATTTAGACAGTATCTCTATAGCTGAGTCAGCAACCTGTATGATTGAGGACTGTAACCGTATTTCTGCCTTGCATAAAAACGCTTTCTCAATCCTCTGTCAAAATATTCGAAGCTTATCAAAGAATTTTGTAGGTTTAACAACACTCCTAGAAAGAAGTAATACCTCATGGGACTTCATAATATTGACGGAATGCTGGCTAATCAAGTCTCCCCCATTACCTTCAATACAAGATTACACATGCGTTAGCACCAAGCAACATAGCTCGCAGAATGAAGGTGTAGTTGTATTTTTTCGCTCCGACCTTAATGTATCCGTCTCGGAACCGGAGATCCAAACTGCCAACTGTTTGTTGTTTATTCTCAACAACGATACTGCTATAATTGCAGTCTATCGCCCGCCGGCGGTTTGGAATGTGACTTCATTTGTAGACTCCCTGAATGCCCTACTAAACTCCGTTGCTTCCTACAAGAACATCATCTTAACCGGTGACATAAACATAAATATCTCCGACACCAATAATGACCCACGAGCTACTGACTACTTGACTATGCTTGCCTATCACGGAATGTTACCGGCACACACTCTTCCTACAAGACAAGGTAATACTTGCCTGGATCATCTAATTTTAAAAACTAGATTACCTGCTTTCTGCTTCGTCGCAAACACATCCCTCACTGATCACGACACAGTTTTACTATTTATGGAGTACAATAATCCTCCCAATACTTCTTTCAAAAAAACTAGACAGACCCGTATTTTGGACTTTGACAAAATTGAACTGAGTCTTGTTCAAACCGACTTCAGCCCAGTTTACAACACCCCAGACGTAAATGAAGCCACTGACTTCTTCATCAATACCCTAAACCGTATCATAATTCAAAATTCGATTCTAAAAACTGTTCCTAACCGTAAGAGACTTAGTAAGCCCTGGATGACTCCAGGGCTCCTTAGATGCCTACGAAATAGAGACAATATGCATTTGAAATTAAAAAAAAATCCCGCTAATGAAACCCTTTTGACGATATACAAAAGATATAGAAATTTTTGCTCTAAGATCCTCAAAACTACCAAAACTAATTATGATAAAGCCCTAATAACTAATTCCCAAAAAAATAACAAAAAACTCTGGAATGCTATAAAATCTATTACCCATACATCTAAAGTTAAAACACACGCGGATCCTCTTCTCTCATCAACTGATCCAAAACGCTCTGTAAATGAAGTGAACGCATTTTTTGCAAATATCGGGCGTACCTTGGCCGAACGTATACAACAGGCCCCCACTTGCTCACCTTCATTAACCCACAATCTCATACCTAACCAAAATAGTTTTGTTCTGCTGGAAACAGACGAATCTGAAATGGATACAATGATCAGTAAGCTGCGAAGTGATTGTGCGGTAGGCACTGATGGTTTATCTGGCGCATTTCTCAAGAAATACAAAAAAATCGTTCTTACCCCTCTTACCCATATCTGTAATTTAGCTTTTGCCTCCGGAAAATTTCCGGATGCGCTCAAACTTGCAGTCGTCCACCCTGTGCACAAAGGGGGGGACAGAGATCGATCTAGTAACTACAGACCCATCTCCATCCTGCCTGCGCTTTCCAAATTAGTTGAGAGGCTCATGAACAACCGACTCATCAAATACTTAGAGCATAATCATATTTTGTCCTCCTCTCAATATGGCTTTCGATCCGGTATCTCCACCAATAATGCTGTGCTAGATTTGACTACAAATATCTTCTCTAACCTTGATAAAAAGCAGAAGGTAATTGGTATTTTCTTGGATTTGGCAAAAGCCTTTGATACGATTTCTGTCTCAAAACTGATTGCTAAACTGGAAAGTGTTGGTATTAGAGGCACTCAATTAGCTCTCTTTGAGAGTTACCTCTCGGGCAGACGTCAGTGTGTCAGGATCGGCGACTGGACCAGTGACGAGCTCTCCATATCTTACGGAGTCCCACAGGGCAGTATCATCGGCCCTACACTGTTCCTCATTTATATAAATGAGCTCTGTCAGCTATCGCTACCTAATGCATCAGTTTTCACCTATGCTGATGACACTGCCCTCCTATTCCACGGAGATTCCTGGGATCTAACTTTCCGATATGCTCAATCTGGTCTTAATCTCGTCACTGATTGGCTGTCGCAGAACCTGCTTACTTTAAATGTGGATAAATCTAATTACCTTACCTTTTCTTTTAATGCAGCCGGGAAACCATCTTCTTCCTATTGTTTGTCTGCCCACTCATGTTCCCATCCCCATCACCTCAGAACATGTAGTTGCCCTTGCTTATCTCGTATCAATTGTGTTAAATATCTCGGTGTACATATCGATGATTGTCTGTCATTCTCAGTGCACATAAATACGCTTACTTCACGACTGCGCAGGTTGGTTTATATTTTTAAATCTCTTCGTCATGCAGCTGACAATACGGTTCTAAGACTTGTATATCTCGCTCTCTGCCAATCGCTCATACAATATTGCATAACTACTTGGGGCGGATCTGCTAAAACCCATTTGCTTAAAGTAGAACGCGCCCAGAGGGCTCTGCTGAAAGTGGGATGGCGGTTACCATTCCGCTTTCCCACAACCGATCTTTACAAGACGTGTAATGTTCTTTCTGTTCGCAAATTATTTGTATTAAATTTAATATTATCAACACACTCTAAACATCCCTACACACCGGGTAAGTTTAGCTCCCAACGGCGTAAATATACCGTCTGTCCTTCAATCCGCACCAATTGTCGATCGACTCACCGAAGTTTCACTTTCCTCAGTAGTCACGTTTATAATAAGGCAAATAAAATTTTAAATATACACCCCATGTCTAGATCAAAATGCAAAATAACTGTAACAAACTGGCTACTCAAATTGGACTATGCAGAGACTGAAGACATCTTAAATATTTTACATTAATATTTGGTTTAAAGTTAAAATTTTCAGCGTCACAACACAAACACACACACACACACACACACACAAACACACTCGCACGCGACACACACACACACACACACACACACACACACACACACACACCCACACACACACACACACACACACACACACACACACCCACACACACACACACACACACACACACACACACACACACACACACACACACACACACACACACACACACACACACACACGCGCGCGCGCGCGCATGTAGCATATTTTTTCTAAAATTAATTTCTATTCCATTTTAAATTGTTTCTTTTCCTCTCAATTGCCTAGTTTATAAATAGTTTGTAATTACTGTTATTATGTAAGTGCAGCCTACATTGTGACGTTAGGGTGAGAGCCTGGAGATCTGTCACACAGGTCTCGCACCCAGTATAGACTCCAGCTCTCATAAAGGTATTTATGAATCTGCCTGTAATCTCTGTTATATTGCCTAACTGTACCTTTTTGAGAGAAATAAACATTATTATTATTATTATTATTATTAATAATAAAACTGATGTCAAAACAGCCAGATGTGTATTTGCTTTAAAATTTCGAATATTTTGACAATTTTTATAGATAATTGCTTATTGCGCAGAAAATATCGATATATCAACATATCGATATTTTTTAGTCAATTATTATCGATATATTTTAAAAATATCGATACGATATATATCGATATTTTTTCCCCATTTGCCCATCCCTACCGCTTGATATGGTAAAGATTGACATTTTGCATTTGGCATTTGGAAATCAGTTTTACAGTTTCATTGAAGCTTGACCCAATGCATTAAAGTTTATTTTTGTTTAATTCTTAACCTAACCAGCAAAACAGCATTAATCGAATTATTATGCTGTCAAAAACTGACACTGACAAAATAAATGTCGAATGTCTGCAACGTGAGATAGTGTGGGGACTGGAGGATTAAGTAGTAGTGAGTGACTCTCCCAGTGTAAAGGGAGGACAGGAAAATCTTTCGACTTTCGATCGGGTGCGGCGCGTGGTGTGAAGCCCAACGACCGTGGTTCTCCACCAGTGTGTTTTTTTGCAGATGACCTAACCCAATTTGTCGGAAGGGCCATTATTGGTTCACCGAACTTTTTCGGTGAGCCGTCCGAGGACGGTCGAACCGATTTCACCACTGTTCTTATCGGGAGATTGTTTAAATGCTTATCTTCGGAGGGACTTTACCAATGCGATTCAGGATTGCTATAACGTCATGTCTCTTGAGTGGCGTACGTAAGGCATGTACCGCTATTTTACTTCCCCTTCGAGACCGGCAGTCGTTTCTAAGTCAAGAGACTGCCAGTGCTAGTGATGCTATGTAGTCTGCAGCGAGACGAAGAGCGCAGCGATGCCGTAGCAAATAGTTCTCAGCGAGTCGAGGTAGATTCGGTGGGTAGCAGCTGGGTGCTGCGTGTGTCATGTCGGCCAGGAACGATGGGCGCTGCTAGTTGACAGGCCTATGTGCAGTGTTCTATGCCGAAGTACAGGTATAATATATGTTTGCCCGTACGCTGCATGTTGGTGGTCATGCTGCTGACTGGCTCGATAAACTCACTGCTGTAGTGAAGTGAGAAGGGAGGTTAAAGAAATGATGGATGCCTATGATGGTGCTGTTCATTGTTGAATGTCACCAGTATGTGGACTGTAGGATTGGGTGGTAGTGACCCCTCCAGTGTAAAAGGAAGATCTTCCGACCAGGAGAGGTGTGATGCTCGGCGACCGCAGTTCTCCCCAACTGTTCTTGTCGGGAAGTTGTATAGTTAATCGTCGATCAAACCTACCTACTTTCTTTTATGGTCACATGAGGATTCGACCCAAAAAAAGAAACGGCTTCGGACAAGCACGCCCGGATTCAATCAGAAATACGTTGTAACTCTACTTAATCTGTGAACCAAACTCTGTAACATTCATTAATTTTTTCCCGCCGCGACTACAAAGGAGGGGTCTTCTGATCCAATCTAGAATTTACGGAAGCCAGTTTTATTATGTTTCTGTTTTTCGGATCCAGGTATTACGGAAGCTAATGGTTAGAACATAAGCTAAGAAAAAATCAAATAATTATTAGAGTCTGATTGAATTGGACTCGTTCGAGTAATGTTTATTTTTTAGTCTGGTTGATTCCGGGTGTGCAATAAAAAAAAGTAAACGCGAGTTAAATAAACAAATAACAGCTTGTAAATAACATTAATGTTTAACTCCTAGTTTCCACAGGCGAAACGTGCACAACGAAACATGTAAGAACTGTATATATTATTTATTCAAATTAAATTAAATCAAGTTGTTGGACCTGCTGCTTTAATATACTACCGGACCCAAGTTCGAGTTCGGGCTGAAGCAAAATACGTAAGGGATCTAAAATAAAACACCGATCACTTCACACACAGACTGCATCAAATGATAATTTGATCAACTTGATGCAGTTTATATTAATAGTGGATAAAATTATTCTTGATTTTCAGGAACATCGATTCCCTCAATTTTAAATTTTATTGTTTAAATCGATTAATCACAGTCCATCCCTAGCACTACGCCGCGGCGTCGCAGCCGGCAGCCATTTTGCAATATTTCAATATTAATCAATTATCTGGCTGACACTTTCTTTTCTTGTCTCGTCTTTCTGATTTTGGGCTTGGGCTGCTTGTCTCCGGTACTCCCCAAATTTTGTGATATTTTATTGTTTTCCATACTTTGACTGCAGCGAGTGTTGTTGAGAAAACAACGTATCTCTAAGGTAAGTTTTAAATTAGTAACTCTTCTTTATGTAGCTGGGTTTCGTCATACAAATATTTTATGTAAGTAAATTACTACGTGCGGAAGCAACACAACCACACGTAGACTGAATAAAATAATAACAAGCTTCCGTTCTAGGTCCCTAGTCCCCACAAATATCGTACTTATAACAGCAGACACCAAAAATCAATACCTTACCAACCTAAATCTCCATAATTCTAGGCAGAGCCGGCCGGCTTTATTGTATTGTTGTAAATACCACGCCCATTTGTTTGCTAAAATGGTTGACTCATCAACCTAATTACACATCTACTTATTTCTATCTAGGATGGCGAATCGAAGACCACAAAATGGTGGGCGTCGCATGGATTTCAACCTGCGAAATGATCGCGGTAAAGGTACTTTCGGCCGGCCTGGAGTCTCGCCGTGGCAGGGTGGCGGCCCTATTGGAGGCATACCGAACTTGATGCCTCTCCCTGGGGGCTCCACTGAAGCCACCTTAGCTCTTGCCAGCAACATCATCAACTTGCTACAGCCGAGACAAAACCCAGTCCCCTCACTTCTCGATATGCCTATTAGAAGAGACTTTGGTCCTAATATGGGTCGGTATGACCGTGGTTATATGCCCAACAGGGTAAGTCTTGCCTAATGGCTATTATTTTAATTATAATTTTAACTCAGTAGGAACAATATGAGAAAAAATGAAAACTATTAAGAAAATATATATTGTTAGCACTTTATCATAACACCAGTACCTATTCACAGAATTTCTGTATAATTCTATTAGCCCTATTAAGCTTCTCAACACTACATTATTTTATGTCTACATACTCTTTTAATTGATCACGTAAAGTGGTACTTGTTTTTTGCCATATTTTTACTGTGAGTCATTATCATGCATGACAGTACCAAATTATTCCTGTAATATACTTCTATAGATATTTATTATTATAATCAAGTTTCTATTATATTACTCAAGTTGAGATCACATTTTTAACACAGAACCTCAAGTATTCCGTTTCAGTACTCTGTGGCTCCATCAGGAAGCTTCTATACTAACAAATATGTTACTCAATTCCCTTTAGATGGGCAATCAAGGTAATTTCCGGCATATGGGAAATTACAATCGTTCCGGTGAGCGTATGAACAACAATCGTAAACCGTTCAGACCCAATGATGGGCACAGGCAACAAAACAAGAGCTCCCCGAAAAAGGAGGCCGATTCAAAGGCTAAACCTGTCAAGGAGAGGTAAGACTTTTCCTTCCGGTGCTCCCACCGTACTTCTTAGGCCTAAATAAGGCCATATCTGTGTATAACGTTCACCGGTCCACTTTAGCCGAATTGGCAATCGTTTCTGCCTATAGAGGTGTGAATGATTCTGCAACAAATCTCTGTTTTAACATTGTAATGTCTTCACTGTAGGTAGAATTTCTGCCTATACAGCCTGTTGTATGTCTTTGATGGTAACAGACCTTACTGGGTACCTAATTGGTAATAATGTATTAGTAAGTCTTATTTAGAGGGACATGGAACATTTCAGATTGGTAAGTTTGAAAGCATTGCAGTAATGCCTCATATATTTGTTATAAATGTTTTTGGCCAGTAAAGTTTTTGACTGATCTTAATTATTTATGTTTATTTAGATAACAGAATTGTATTATTAGCTAACCTGGCGTACTTTATACCACATATCTCACCTTTTAACCTTCCTTAGACTTAGATATGACCAAAATCAGTCAAATCGGTCCAATGATTCTAGAGTTAGATATGACCAAAATCAGTCAAATCGGTCCAATGATTCTAGAGTTTTAGCAGGACAAGCAAACAAAAAATAAGTGTACAATAATGTTCTTTAAATATTGTAAAATCTATATGCTATTATAGCTCTGAATGCTTGTATTAGATTGAGCACATAACCTAGTATAGAGGCAGTATAGTCCAGTCCATCCAATTATACTCTTTTCAGACAATATTGTCATCATAACTCGAAAAAGTATCTACCCTTAAATGACATTAGCTATGGCAGACATTAAGCACCTCCCTATTTTTTAAGGCGTTTCTTGGAACTATTTTTTTATTTCGGATGACCTTGATGTAGTCATGATTTTAGGGTACGAAGACAAAATTCTATTTAGTCTGGCTTTTAGAATATAAAAAAATATTGGTAACACACTTTTTGCTTTTTCGAATTAATAAAAAGTCGTACTAAAGTTATGGAGTGGGAGTTCCTTACGTCATAATAATACAACTTGTGACCGTCATTTATCGCGACACTCCTTTTGCCTCAATCTATCGCCTTCATTTTTCGGTTACTTAAAATAAGAAAAATATGTCCCAAATATTTACAAAAAACTTACAAGACTGACAAAAAATATAATTTTGTCATCTTGTCTAATAAATTAACATACACATACCCTGTGATTTTTTAAACTCACCCGTGTGCGGTGCCGACTCGATAAGCGTTATTCGTATGAAAACACGATTCGCGAGACAGCTAGGCTGACGCAAGGCATGTGTTGCTAAAAACATGCCTTGCGTCTGTAGGTCGCTACGGCTGCAGTGCGAACTTCACGCCTAGCGTGTCTTCTCCAGCTTTAATAATCGTCCCTGACCTTTTGAACGTAAGTGTACAGCTAGTATCTTAATTCGCCTAATATCTTTCTGAATAAATTCGCGTCCAATTCCGCCATCTACACACATACCGCTGATTTCAAAAAGTTTTACATAACATCACGCCTTTATAACGCGAAGGTATAGACAGAAGTGAATATTAACCACTTCTCGCCGAATATATGAAGGTCCTATATTTATTACCGACCTGGTAATTGAACCTGGAACTCGCGTTTATTGAGCAAACATGTTTATCACTGGACCACCCAGACAGTTTTAGTTAAACATAGTGACATTTCCTCTCTATCGGGTTATGTGTTAGACAGTATTATAATCACAATTATCATCTGATGCTCATTAACAAAGTATCTCACAGTGATCCCAAAGAGCCTGTAGTTGAGACCCAGAAGGACAAACAAGATGAGAAGAAGGAGACCCCGAAGACCAGATATGATGATATCGATCCTGCACTCCTTAAATGTCATATTTGCAACAAGAGCATGTGGGATGGCCGCTCGTTTGAGAACCATTTGACTGGTAGAGCTCATTCTATTATGATGCAGAAGACTGCAGAGAGTTATGCTTTGACTGCTGATACCATGAGGCAGGAGTTTAAGGTTAGTATTTTTGTAGTTTAAAACTATGCATACTACTTGTTTCTAAGAACAGGACGACTCGCGACTATCTAGACCAAAAATCTAGAAAAAATAGTGTCAGCACAAAATATCAAACTACACAACAATATTATATTAAAATATTTGGCAAAGTGATTTATGTAGTGTTTCTAAAATAAATATCTAAATGTGAAATGGTTGCATACTGGTCCACAATGGTGGATTTCCAGTCATATTCTTATTTGAAACTCATAGTATGTCATTTTCATAATTTCCCTACATTAAATGTGCTTGGATTGATCTTAATTTTAGGTTTATATGCTGTTTTAATTTAAAATTTTATGAAGGTCTTGAGGATGCCCAATCACACATAGTGTGTTTTTGGCTCAGTCAACTATTACATATGCTTTAGTTTACTGATTGATGAAGTCAGCAAATCAAATTTGATTGAGCTTTAGTTTTTGTGAGGAATACCATAGTGCTCATTCTTATAATATCGAAAGGTGTAGGAAGAGGTGAATTTCACTCACATTTCACTGGTTATAATTAAGTATCATACGTAATATGTGGCTAGCCGATTGCCGTTTATGTAGCACATTTCTGAACTATGATTTTCTAAGTATACTAGAAAATTCGTAGTGTAAAATAACTATGTTAACACTTGCTATATTAACAGATTCGTGAAATGAAACGCACCCGTAAAGCTGGGCAACCTCCAGCCCGTGATTTCTACTGCGCCATGTGCGATATGTTCGCTGGAGACGGTTCCATCCACCGCACTACTGTGGGACATCGTAAACTCAAGAAGTACTTACACCCGACTTGCACTTCCTGCCATAAGGAGATGCCGACCAGGATTGAGTTAGATGAACACAGACTGACGGCAGAGCATTTGAAGACTGTGCAGGATAAGCAGGAGGTGGTTACTAAACCTAAACCTGAAGGTATGTATATTGTTCTTTTTTTATAAGCATATATAACTTGCTATGTGTACAAGTCAAATTTTGGAAGCTGAAACCATTTAAAGGTGTACAATTCAGCATAAATTCGACAAACTTGTGACAGTAACATTTTTTTGTGGGACATTAACACACACGGTCATCTTATCTCAAACTAAGCCAGAGCTTGTACTATGGAAACCAGATAACTGGTAATATACTAGATATAATACTTTTCTTTTGTGAATACATACTTAAATATAGATAATTACACCCAGACACAAGACAAACAGACATGTTCATCACACAAATGTTTGACTTGGGTGGGAATCGAACCCACTACCTGCGGCGCGGCTTGAAAAGCAGGCATCTTATCGACCACGCCACCGGTCCGTCAGTAAGATGCTTGCCGTCAATATACCGCTGTGGAGCCTGTTTGATTGTGATCACAAACTCAAACTAAATGAGATATCATAATTTTGGGCTAGATTATTTTTACAAATGGTTAATAACACTCTGTTGCCTGTTTAATGATGCAGTAGGAATGTGACCACAAAAACTCAAACTAAATGAGATATCCTAATTTTGGGCTAGATTATTTTTACAAATGGTTATTAAAACTCTGTTTTCTTAGATCACACTAACAACTGATGGTAAAAACCAAATGAACAACACACAAATTTGGTTTAACAATATTTAATATTAATTAATTACCCTCCTCAGTGATGGTGATCTCAACCCTGAACATGGAGCAGTTGTACCTCCGAGAAGATCGTCAGCGTAGGCGTCGTCCTGGTGACAAGAACGACCAGACCAAGGATGGAGACTCTGAGCAGAAGGAAGGGGATGGAGAGAATCAAGTATGTATCTTAATACTTCAACATTGCTCTTTTAAGTGCCTACCACTTACAAGCATTTTGCAGTTTTACTTGCGCAGGCCTCACTGTACGTGGTTTTTAAATTATATTATACTTTGCACAAGCTGGTCTGTGTAAACAAGCTGTGGTGAAACTAAAGCTTCATTCACATCTACCAGCACCTAGCATGCCCAGCTTGTAAGGTAGACACCACACAGACAACAGTGAATGACAAACGTAAAGATAAAGTGTAATAAAGAATATTTTGTCTGCAATGTAGTGCTGGTAAATGTTACGAAGCTGTATGTGGTAGGCAAATTAACCCATCAATCTCAAAAAGTGCATTGACGACTGTTGGCTTGCGATCTTTGGCACACTTGCTAATTGGCAAGTTTATTGAAAAAGAGACAAAATCAATTTTAACTATAGAGGCTTATAACATTTTTATGAATACGTAAATATGTAAAAGAATAAACTAATATATCAACGCACAGCTCAAACTGCTAGGTTTAGAGACTCTGAAGTTAAATACGTTCTGTATGAGGTATAAGGGCGCACTACACTACTAGACCTCATATGAAAGGGTTTTTCAAAACTAACCCGAAGAGGTCAAACAGATAAACTAATACCAGTGAAGCTGCCGGCGGGAGCTAGTATAATATACATCAAATTGTTTGTAGGATGGTGAAGCTAAAACTGAAGGCGTCGATGAGAAACAAGAGCAGGATGGAGATAAGAAACCAGACTCCATTGATTCTGAGAACACTGTGCTGGATTACAAGGAGGGGGATGATATCTCCGGCATAACTAGAGAAATGTTCCCTACTTACAAGTAAGTTGTACCCCATGTTTCGGAGAACACTTTTAACATTGGTCCTGTGTCTGTCTGTCTTTCATCAGACTGTTAATCTGTCACTCCGGACGTAATAATGAGTGAACTTGCACACACGCTTGTGCACCATATCTCTTGCATACATGGCTAGTTAGCTTAGACCACTGTAACCGGAAAATGGTCTGAGGCATTATTTACCCCCAACAAAAACAGTGCTGTAAGAAGTTTTTGGTGGCGTACCGTCTAAACAGATGGAGCGATGTTAGTGCGGTTTTTTTTATTCAATAGTTGAAGTGACTGAGATGGCTCTTACCTAAAAATAATGGGTCGGGAGATAAATAGGTACGTTGACACTGACAGGCCTAACGTGTCCTCGCAATTTTTTATCGCCATGCTATTAACACGCCAAACGTGTTCATGATTTTTCGGCTTGTTATAAATAAATGAAATAGCTATATTTTCTATTAAAAGGGCTGTAAGAGGGCTTTCAGCTTTATTTGTGAACCAATAATAATAATATTCTATCACATGAACATAGTCATCTGATCCCAAACTAAGCATAGTGGGTACTAAGGAAACCATATAACTTATAAGATACTACATATACTACTTTTTTTGTGAATACATACTTTAACACTTTTTTTAGTGTCACACTAGTGGAACACTAAATTCTTTGGCTTTAATTCACACACTGACCAAGTGCGAGTTGGTGGATGTCACATGTCCTCAAATGATTAGTTTTTAGACATCCCGGTTTCCTCACTGTTTTCCTTCACCGGTATTGAGCAGCACAATTCACACAAAGATGTGTGGGCACAGCCGGGAATCGATGCCGCTATCTTATATATCTAAGGCGAGGTCCGTACCGCTATAATGATACCCAGATTCAAGACAATCAGAAGTGTTCATCACACTAATGTCTATCTTAGATGGGAATCGAACCCACAATACCCACAGAACTTGGTCCTTAAGTTTACGGATATGAAATATTGACCTATGTCTAAACACAATCACATGCTTGAAGAGCTACATATTAGTTTAGTAAATAGTATATTAATTATTGTTTGTCGTTAGCACGGAGCGCCCTGTGGGAAGTTCGTTCCTGTCGGAGTTCCGTTGTGTGCAGTGCACTCTGTGCCACAAGCTGCTGGACTCCGAGGAGACTGCGCTCGTGCACCTGAGGACCTGGAGACATCACCAGCTGTTCCTGCGCTTGCTCTACGATAAGAGTGGACTGCATCAGGTCTCTATCCTATCCCATCCTAAACTGTCTTAAGAGTTGAGGTCTTAACTCACACACTTTCGTCAAGTGCGGGTTGTTGGATGTCATATGTCCTTGAATGGTTAGTTCTTAGACATGCCGGTCTCACAATGTTTTTAATCACTGATATTGAGTAGCGGCGATGAAACAACTGACACATATCTGTTGACAAGACGGGGAATCGAACTCACAACCTTATATTTGAAAGCCTAACTATTAGCAAAGCAAGAGTTAAACATATTCATCACCTTCACCCAGGATACCAACAAGCGCCCCGCTACCTCTGACGATAATGAAGACTCCAAGCGTCGCAAGACTGATGATGGGGACGCGCAGAACGGACATGATGAAAGTGCCAATAGTGAGTTTATTTAATTTTCTTTTTATACAACAGAGTCTACAATGAAATCCGGGTTGCTACACACATGCGAGCCGGTATTGTCGGTTCGGCAGTATTTGTCTAACAAAAACCAACTTGAAGTAATTACTTCACTTGTTGAGTTTCAATATTTTTGTACTGATCGGGGATTTTTGTACCAATTTTTCTTGTTTTGTCCGTCAGATAGGTAAATTAAAAATATTGGACACGTATTTTTCCTTTGTTTGATTAAAGATAATGTAGATACGTCCAAGTCCAAGCAAAATCTCGAATGATGTCACGCTTAAGTAAGTTTTATACCTCTGTATGACGCAGCTTACTCCCAACTCCGTAACTTTAATGCATTATATCTTTACTAGCTGCCCCAGCGAACTTCGTACAGCGTATTACTAATTTCGCTATTAAAAAAAATTATGGGGTGAACATCCCGTATAGGTTTGAAAAATAGATAGTAGCCGATTCTCAGACTTACTGAATATGCATAAAAAATTTCATAAGAATCGGTCAAGCCGTTTCGGAGGAGTACGGGAACGAACATTGTGACACGAGAATTTTATAGATATTGTTTCATTTCAATGATAAAGCAAAAAATACGTGTCTAACTTCTTTTTATAATCTTACTGACGGACTAATTGAAATAATATCTTTCATACCCTGTTTTATATATTATTTTCTTCTACTCTGTTACCAAGCTTGGAAAAAGCAGACCGGCATTTTTACCGAACATTCTATTTTGTTTTACCACCTAGCAAAGCCGGTCGATATCAGTCCATTAACAACATTTTTGAAAATTACTGCAATATTTAAAAATATATATAAACGATTACAGAAAAATGGTTGAAGTCAGAGACGACTTTTACTCAAGAGAAATTTTACTGAATTTTACATGTAATTTTATCATTATGATATAAAATATTATTTATGGAAATGTGTGAGAAATAAAGCTGTAAATAACTATTACAGATGATCCATCAGAGAATGATAAAGGTGGTGCTCTGGACAAGGATGAAGATGTGGAAATGGCAGCTGATCATGATGACTGGGAGAAGACAGTTGATGAAATACTGCATGATGAAATCATTAATGGTACTAAATTAGAACAATAGTCACTGCTTTGGTCAACATGTGTGTTTGGGGCTCCGAGTTTGGCATACAAATTCCATTCCATGCATTTTCATTAACACATTTAATGCCAACACTATTATCGTGTAGTCTATAGCGTTAACGCTTTATAAAACACTAAAAAACTGTAGCTAATTTTATTCATATTGATCAAAACCAAAAACGCACCTGGCGTGTTCTCGGTATGGTGATAGACTCATGAGACTCAAATAATAGATTAATTAGCATTCACATTAATTGTTAATATGCGAATGCTTCATTAGCATTTAACAAATTAAATATAGTTGCGAAATTCTGTGAAGTGTGAAGCGAATTCACCACTCACCCCAATTCTATTTGTATTTAATAAGTCTGGAATAATATATTTATCTGTTTCACGTAACCTTGACTAAAATCATTCGCAAATGGAAATATTAGCAATATCGCATATTAACAGAAATCATTACTTAATTAAATTATCAATTATCGTTATATTAATTTTAGCAATAGCAATTAGCGTGCTAATATTAATTGACTCGCAGAAATATATGTAAATCCGCATTAATTACCATCAACAGAAACGTTAGGTGTGTCAAGGGCATTGAATGTGATAATCACGCACTTTATATATTTTAGCAACTTTTCATTTTCTTACATCTGCTCATACGCATGGCTGTGTGTACACCTACGCATGAAAGTGTATTCTATCTGAATGGATATTATTTTAATTTTTTTCTCTGATTGCGATTTGATTGTTTTTGATAAGTAAAATTTTGTTCACTTCTGCTTGGCTTTTTATTGCAAACATGTACTATTGATTGTACTATCACTTCAATCCTCTTTAGTGTCCCGTAGCTAGGCACGGGTCTATTCTTACTATCTTACAAATTAAGTGATTTAAGGCTTTAATCCTAACACTGGCCAAGTGCAGGTTGGTGGTGGTGGATATTTTATAATATAATGACGACATATTATGTCGTCGAATGAATAGTTCTTAGACTTAACGGTTTCCTCACGATGTTCTTCACTGATTTTGAACAGCAGCAATGTAACAATTCACACAATGATGTTTAGGCACGACCCTATATCAAGGCGAGGCCGATACCGTTGCGCCACCGCTGCTCCATGCTGTTGTTTTCTTTTGTTGTTTGATCCATGTTTGGTGAGGAAAATAAAGTAGAGGTGTGCCTAGACATAGTTACATTCTAATTGCAATAATTATTATTATTATTATTAACATAATGTCCCCATAAAAAATGTTTTCATTACCTTGTGCATCCCACATAAAACTTCAATCTTTATAAGTGCTGTTAAAAACTTAAATAATAATAAATGGGCTTGAATTCAACGTCAAGAAGAAGACTTTTTTTTAATAAATGATAATTTGCCAAAAACAAATAAAAACAGTTCTTAACTGGAAATACTTAGATATTTCATTTCAGTAGGTGCTTTAACCGAGACTCTTGCACTATGATAAACTCTCTACTAACTCACTACTTACCTAAATTTCCCTTAGTGCGTAGGTACCTGGTCGTAGCGTAGTGACCCATATATGGGGCACGGACGTGTGGAGCTAGTTCATAGTGACCCATATATGGGGCACGGACGCGTGGAGCTAGTTCATAGTGACCCATATATGGGGCACTGGACGTTGAACGTGTTAATCTACCGCTTCGTCTAGTGGCCTAGTGTAAAGTTTTCGTGTGCATCAGAATGGAATGGCGGGCGCATACTTGGTGTATACGTGCGAGGAAAACAGCAAAATCTCAAAAATTTATTAAGTGTACTAATTTAAAATAATAGTTATTAGAAAAAGAAAGTAAATTGAAAAATGAGAAAGTATATTCTGAATGTGAACATATTACCTTTATATACCCCCGTCATGCACCATTCTGATGCACATAAGTTTTCGAACCTCTCATCTCATGTTTCCTGCTGTGGAAAATGTTTTAACCCTGCTGTCATCCATAATGTCATCGGCGAAACATGCACAAGAAAACAAGCACTATCCATCCTAATCGTTTAGAGATGAGAAGAAAGAGAAAAGACTACATACGCAAACGCCCAGTTAGTGTACATCAAATCCTCACAAACTGCTTGTGCAAGTGACCAAACAAAATACATCTTCAATAAACCTTTTCAACCAGGGTGCTAATGTTTTCCGGTGGTAATAATTGTTTAATACGTTTTTTAATTTTTTTATTCCACAAAATTAGCAAATTTTTTACTATCTATTCCTAATAGTATCGATGAAAGCGCGCGGCGTAACATAGCAGTCATTAAGGGTCACTGACCGGAGAGTTGGTACGGCGGCTAGACGGCGACCATACCCGTATCAATAGTGAACGTCTTTCGCAAAAAGTCTAAAAAATAAGTGTTTACGTGTAATTTGTTTAAGTTTATTTTCTCAATGATTACGCACAGGTTAAAAAGTTTTCTTGTATACTAAAATGTAGCTAATTTCTAAATGTAAGTAGATTTTTAAATTTCCACACGATTTATTTTGCAGTGGTGATGAAATAATCACAGAAACGTATGGTCACTACCGGGCATCAAACCTGCAACCTTACAAAGCCGAGGCTGATTCCGGTGCTCCTAAACCCCAGACTTATGTTTTTGGAACAGAATGTTCTTATTAAAATTATGTTCAATCTTCAGATTTAGTTCAGTCAGAAAACGATGCTGAAGAACTGAAGGCGTTACAAGAGCCCGAAACAAAACCGGAGACAAAGCCTGAAGTTAAACCAGAGCCAGCTAAGGTCCAATCTTCACCTACAGCAGTGACCAAGATCCAGGACAAGCCACGTGGGTCGCCTCGTGGCAGGGCACGTGGACGCGGCAGGGCTAGGGGACGATACTAAACTTCATGTTAATAAACTGTTTTCCAGTTGCTGACACAGTTTCTAACATTATCTGACATTTACACTATCCATTTAAAATTATGTACATACTTTCTTAACCTTTTAACCGCCCGGCATAAACGCGACAATTTTCTTGTTCCCCAAGCACAGGTCGCATTTATACAACAAAGAACATGCATGTTTTATTACTCTATTTCCATCCATTACACCTTTTTGCGGGTTATTTTGGTGTAATATTATTTTTTATTAAAATTAAGAGGGTATCTTTTGAAAACTTATTTTGCGAATACCTGATTTAAACTATAATAATCTTAATTTTCATTGTAGGTATATTATATTTATTTAATTCAGACAACAACCGTATTCGTAATATTTCGAGAGAATTATGACGAATTTGATATTTAGCCAAGCGGTTAAAAGGTTAATAGAGCCGATTCTCTCTTCACTTCAACACTTTTTAGTGTCCCACAGCTGAGCTTAGGACTTCTCTCAACTATATTGAGTTGAGAGAGTTTAGGCCTTAATCCACACACGCTGGCCAAGTGCGAGTTGATGGATATCACATCTCCTCAAATGATTAGTTCTTAGTCGGTTTCCTCACGATGTTTTCTTTCACTGACTGTTCTACTAATAAATACATACTTATAATATAGGTAATTATACCCAGACTCGAGACAAATAAATGTGTTCATCACATATCTGTTTGTCTTTCTCCGATAGAGCCAATTCTCTCAGCTGGCTTGTAATGTGTACTGCGGTTTTTGTAACTCGCCCATGTATTTACCTGAAGGTAAGCATAGGTGTATGTCACACACACATTTTATCTTTAAGTCCGTTGTAGATATCTAAATATATGCTTTTAATTTCTAAATGAGCTAATTGAAAATTTCTTTTTAATCTGACTAGTTTTAATAGATTAGGAAATGTTGCTTTCGTTTGTTCACAAACAAACTCATTTAGTTTTGTTTACTAAGTATATTCGTAATATTATCTTAATAATAGTTTTGGTTTTATCAAAATGACTAAGTTATGCCGTACACTGGCCACTGACCATAATCACAAAACGCCGTGATGCGCGTTTTGGCGAAATGATGCAAAACATTCGCAATTGCAATAGAATAAGGGCACAAGAAAATAATGTTTTTCAAATTATGCAATTAATGTGCTTGTGTACTAGCAACGCATACACTTACTGCTACTCAATATTTTTTTAATAAATAAATAAATTACTCCCAGACACAACTAACAATTGTGCTCATCACACAAAAGATTTGGGGTGGGAGTCCACGTCTTCCAGCTGTCACCACCAGGCCTGTCGAATATTGCTTTATACAGAGTTAAGTATACCAGCTTTAAAATTTCCAAGTATTTTGGTATGTTTAACTCTTTATTTGCAATTATTGTCATTCTAATACTGAAGGTGCGATATATTTTAACCTAGTTTACATAAATTTTATATGCACTCCCCAATTTTATATGCATTGTATCCCAATGTGGTTATGTTTGTAACTGTCTGTGTGGCCAGTGACCGACTCGCTTATTATAGATTAGCTGGGTTAGATTAGATTAAAGGTAATGGATTATGTTAATTTTAGTGTAAGCATGATAGAATTATAATAAAGAAATATATTCTCAGCCCTATTCATAAAACACAATATCTAAAAGCTTACTAAAGTAAGTTTTTTTTAAATACAATCTTACTTTAGCGAGCCTGTACCCTTATTATGGACTTTACTATCCTGGCTTCAGAGAAATAAGAATAGGACTGGAAATCCGCCATCTTGGACCGGAATGCGCAACAACTTCACATTTTTCAGTACAGTGGGCAAAAAAAAATTAAATGCGTATTATATCTTTTTGCCGTTCCAGTGTGATTGGAAATTTGGAGTCGTATATTTTAGGTATGAACACATTTTATTAAATCCGTCGAAAAAAAGCGGAGTTACAAATTAAAACGTGTTTTTTTCTACATAAATCACTTCCGTACATTTTAAAATAATATTATTGTCTGTGGTTTGATATTTTGTGCTGGCGCTACTTTTGCTAGGTTTTTCCAGTATTATTCTTATTTGAAACGCATAGTAAATTGTAATTCTCACTGAATTTTTTTTTTTTATGGTCCTGATTCAATTTACAAATGATGTTGTTTTATTATTGACTTTTTGAAAAAGATGTACTCGTACTTACGGTCAATTATTTTAGGTTACATTTTGTAAACAACCAAATCCACAGGAATGTGTATGATTAATTTCACCATTTACAGATGATTATAAACTAACCTTATTTTTAAACAACTTCTGAGGATTTTTATGAATAAGTAATAATCTCCAAAATAAACATTACTCTTTAATGGATTAGTATCTAGAACTGGTAAATCTCTTCACATTTAATAATTTTAAGTGATTTAAATATTTTTTAGCACCCTGTAATGTAATTATTATTTGTTTAATTACATAATAAAATGCATTAAATGGTATATTTTGTTTTAATCTTCAGTTGGGAAAACATGGTAGTAGTAGGTAGGACTAGTCACACCATAGTGGTACTTTTAAATATAGGTTGCCAGTTTGATCCTGTGTCCCCTTAAATTTAAGACTAGCTTCTGCCTGCAGTGTATTAGGATAAAAAAGTAACCTGAGCACTTATAGACTTCCTCCTTTCCTCTACATCTGTTAAACAGATTTTCCAAAATAAATAAAATAAAAAGTGCTTTATTTCCAAGCACCTAGCTTTTTCATTAGTGTTGTGTTAGTAAGTTTCTTAATGAATATATATAGTAAGTGATTGTATGGACTGTATGTTTAGGTACTAGGTGTGGATCCCTTTCAGGGTATAGGCCTCCTCCAGTCATTTCCATGCCTCTGTCTTTGCCTAGCGTTGTCCAGTCCTCAGGTCCTGTCAGCTGCTTTATGTCATCTGCCCACCTCATTATGGGCCTACCAACATTTTTTTCCTGCTGGCCCTCCATCGTGTGGATTCTATAGTCCACCTCTTGTCTGTGAGGCGGGATATGTGGCCCACTTCCAATTTAATATTAATGCCTTGTATTAGTGTCTGTTAGTTTAGGTTTCCGCCTGATTGTTTCACTTTTAATTTTGTTTTTTTACAAATTTTCAACATACTCCTCTCTATTGCTCAAAAACAAACTCAAATGCACTCAATTTGAGTTTGTTTTTCACTTTGTCTGTGAAAACCCAGGTTTGACAGTCATACAAACTTATTTCTAATAATATAATTATTCCTACTTAATCTTAAAAAAAATTTAAAAATTATTTGTTTCATACTGGTAGAGGGATATGTACCTACATTGTGAGAAAAAACCCAGACTTTAAACATTTACGGGAACTTTCTCTTTTTCTTACAAACTAGTTTAAATAATAGGGGGGTATATTTATTAACTCATTTTAATTTAGTGATGTCATCCACCAAACTCCTCAATTTGATATGTAGTTGAGAGAACACTCATGGCCCATGCAAGTGACTCCTAATAAGTTGAACATTTTGGGCTTAATACATAAAAAAAATTTAACTTGTCTTCTGCAATTCACGGGTTAAGGGTTGTTATTAAAGTAAAATACATAATGATAAAACACCAGTATAATATCCTTACAAACTAAATTATGCCATACTACTTTTTCTTCATCAAATTTAATAACATTTTTTTATCGTTGATTTGAGTTTTTTGCCGTTTCTTTTTCTTATCAATGGACTTCTGTTTGGGTTTAGGAGCTTTCTGTTGTGTTGGTTTCACTTTTTTATCTAGCTTCTTAGACAACTCATTTACTAATATATCTTGCGCGGTCACAGTTTTAACCAGTTTATTATCACCAACACTTTCTTTTAGTAAAACCTCTTTTTGGAAACTCACTTTTTTGTCGGCGTTAATCCTCTTTTTTAATATTTTGTTAGTTACTCCACTACTAGAAGCTACCTTCTGATTTTTAGCAATTTTATTGAGCGCTTTAAACTTGTTCTTGCCAAATTTAACCATTTTCTAGTTTACTAATTAATCGTAAATAACAAAATGCCCAGCGCAGTGTTCACCAAACACGTTGACAGCTCTTATGTGAGTGGTTGACACAAACATCTGTCGATTTTTGACGGCATTGTGTCATTGTTTTTGACGTCGACCACAGATTGCAATAACCTTTTATTTGAAAATAACAGCCACAGAATTCAGTACAAAAAAAAACAAATAAAAAACCTTTGCAAAATGTGTTCCATATTAAACCGACTCAAAAGCTACCAATTCGACCAGTATGTAAGCAGGCAATATTGTAGGAATTGCACCATATTCGCAGAGGATAGTATGTGGGCTTCTATTATCGGTTTAAAATGAGAATAGGACTGGACTCTCGGTTAACTTAATACCAAAAACCATGCATAAGTAGCATCAGCACAAAATATGAAACCACAGTTAGTAATATTATTTTAGTAACCAAACAAAAAAAAACAAAAGAAAACAAAGTTACGCGCTAGGATGACCCACAAACTTGTACCTAAATACACATACACGGACTTATACACACGTTTTATCGTAAAACACCATTTCTTTTAATCGGAAGTTAATTAAAAATGTTTGTACCTAAATATTCTACTCCATTTGTCCAGTCTTACCCGAACGACAATAACATATACGTCTTTTAATTTTATTTCATCTTGATGTGATTATATTAACGAGCAAACGACGGTGGATTTCCAGTCCTATTCTTATGAGAAACGCATAATAAACACAAATTAAGTTTCGTAAGAGTATGTATTTATGTATGTTTGTCTCGTGATTACTATAAAACTAGCCATTGGATTGCAAGTATTCTTTCTTTGTTAGATGTAACACCTTTCAACCTAGGGATAAATCACATCACATCAAAATCGGTTCTGCAGTTTTAAAGATACTGACATAACTTCAAGATTTTTGTTAATAATGTCACTAGGGTGTTGTTTTCGCGATTATCGAGAGCGTAAATTACAAAAATAACGTCTATATTGAAATCCAAGATGGCGGATGACAATTTGCATAAAATATTATAAGTATCGTTTTTGGGATTAACGAGGTTGGAGATTATTATTATTAGTATCTATTTTAGTTATTTTTATGGCGGAAGTAATTTTTTATTCATACTCTTACAACACAGGTGTTGTTGAAAATTATATAGAATGAGAATTCAACTGTTGAATCATATACCATTGATAAAATCCAAATAGCACCATACGTGTATGTATCTCCTCATAGATAGGCAAGCTCCCCAAGCACTTTTTTGAGGTTGGTGACAATCCCGAAGCAGTTTTATGTTCTTTGGCCCCGAAAAAAAAACTTCCCTATTAAAGTGAAATCGTACCTATATCAGTTCTAACAATATAAAGGAAATGGGATCAATACCCTATTTGACCCCAATTGATTACGGTTCCGGTCAGGACCGGACCGCTCGAACGCGAAATGCCCGATCCCCTAAAACTAGAGTCCTGAGCCGAGGTTCGTCCCCACATGGGGAGCCCTAATGGCAGTTGCCACAGTACTTGATCGGTTCGACCGTCCTCGGACGGCTCACTGAAAAAGTCCGGTGAACCAATAGAGGCCCTTCCGGCTAATTGGGTTAGGTGATCAGCAAAAAGAAACCCCCCTTTTCCTGTTACTACAACATAGAATGTTTCTTTTGGCATTTAGCTGATATGACACGAAAAGTGGTACTTTAGGTTTATAAAGACTACCAATACCTATAGTCCGACAGTTTCGGGGTGACAGACGGTGGCGGGGATGAGGTAGCGCGTCATTCTAGTTCTAGCACACGGCTACACACGAAGAAAAGTGTGCCGGGATAAATCTTGCGATTAGTTTTGTACATACCTACTTGTGACGTAATATATGAGGATTGGCACCGTCAAAGAAGTACTTGGCGTATGAACCTATTTAGGTGAACACAAACGTATGGTTATTTAGATTTTATCGTATCGAATGAGGTTCGGAAAGCCCCAGACATCTTCCTACCCCGCCGGAGAGTCGTCCCAGGCGTTTACGCAAACCTGTTGTCCGTTTTCAGATAGAATAATGTTATGTATGTGTCATCATTAATTAAATGTAAAGTAAAATAAGTATGTACTTAAGTAGTTCTTGTATGTACTCAGATATTAAGTGGTGGAGCGTAATATTATATGGTTGGAGGTACCAAGGTAGGGGTCATCTTGTCATAATTATTATAATTACGAAAGTAGTTGTACTTTTAACCTTATTTGTGTGTGGTGTGCTGTCTTTGGTCAGTTGGAATATACGTGTGATTTAGATTCCAATAGCATCGTTTAATTGTATTGCGAAATCCCGGCATTCCTGTGCTCCCGAATACTTCAGGTATATCTAATTCTCAGCATGGTGTCACCAGACGTCGCACCGGAACATGGCAAGGCCGCTTGGCGGTGCGGCTTTGTCTGGTGGGTGGTCACTAACCACGGCCGAAGCCTACCACCAGTTGATTGTCACCTGATTTGCACCACCCGGGGACCACGTGTGGGGATTCAATTAAAGGACGAAGGTGACTCGGCCCCCTAATGATATTTGTTGTATAATAATATTTGTTATTTCTCCCGTTTTTAAAGTCGGGTTAATTTTTTAAATTAGTATTATTTATTTTATACCGGTTGTCATTTCCCATCTTGACAATCGTTACACGTAGTCAATATAATCTGACACCTGGTCTGACCATCTCGGCTACTGGTTCCCTACGGGTTTCGAGGTCTGATGGCAGTCGCTCGTATAATTCTGGTAGCTAGCCGCTTCAGGTTAGACTGGGAGCCGACCACAATAGAAATGGGGAAAAGGCAAGGGGAATGATGATTATTTATTTTATACCTATGAGGAATGGAAGGAAATAATTGCAGTGAAGTACGTGGTTCAATAATTTATTATTGTCACATCGTCTTTAAGACATTGCGCTTAACATAAACATCGACACATGTAACACTGATATACACATATAAATAGGTGCGGGCGCAAGGTACGTCCCCGAACACCTTCCTATACATTCACTTACCATAGAAAACCGCTTCAATAAGTTCTAGTTACATGTACATTATTACTAAAATGAACAAAATAAATGCATTACAAAATTCCATGATTATTTTGTACTCGTACAATAAACAATTAGTAATTAATTATGAAAACTAGTATAATATTACGTAAGTCTAACTAGTACCAAACTAAACTAAATAATTAATATTGGTCATATGTCAGCGATATAAAGCTGCAACGACGCTGAGCAATAATGCTACTATGCGTTTCAAATAAGAATAGGACTGGACTCGCGGCTAACTTCATACCAAAAACCAAGCAAAAGTAACGCCAGCAGAAAATATCAAACAATAATATTATTTTGAAATGTATGGAAAAGTGATTTATGTTAAAACCATACTTATTTAAGTAATTACAATACAGCTACCTAATTAAGTAAATTTACGCTCTAGGATACCACAAACTTGTACACAAATGCATATTTTATACACGGATAAAAACACACATTTTAACTTATAACACCGCTTTTTGTCCTCAGAAGTTAGTAAAATATGTTCGTACTTAAATATTCGTCTCTGGATGTCCAATTTTACTCGAACGGCAATGAGATATACGCATTTTTATTTTTTTTTCGTCTAGATGTTATTATTATACCGAACAAAATTAAATATTTTTGCTCACTGTACTAAAAAATGTAAAGTTGTTGCGCATTCCAGTCCAAGATGGCGGATTTCCAATCCTATTCTGATTTGAAACGCATAGTACCTACGTAATATTCCCGTGGCTCATTGTTTCTATAATTAACCGTAGCGTTTAACTAATACCAAACTAAACTAAATACTTATTAATTGTCATACGCCAGCGAGCCATAGCTGCGACGATGCTGAGCCATGTGTGCTACCATGAAGTTCCTGTGGCTCATTGTTTCTACAGTTTACCGTAGCGTAGTCGAGCTATGTATGAGAGCTACGAACCATACGTCGTAATAGCAGGCTACAACGATATTGAGTCGTGGTGGTGGTAATCCTTAAATAATTTTATTATTACTAAATACAAATTATTGAAGTGAAACTACTTTATAATTAGTGCCTGATCAAAAAAACGGTCAAAGCCCTTCCTGTCATTTGTCAAAATTGAACAAATTGTTTCCAATCTAATGTGCAAAACTGAGGACACTGTTTTTAAGACACCAGAATTTTAAAGTTTAAACATAATTGATAGTATCAATTGTAGCATGGTCAATGCTACAATTTTACAATTTGCAATGCCTTTGGTTTCGGCATTGTCTTCGGCAAAAGATAGCCAAATTATCGGCTCCGACTTCGAACAGAAGTCAAAAAGAAATCCTTATAATTTTTCGTATTATTATTGGTATTAGAATTTTATCTCTGCTTGGTACCTTCGATTTATCTCTCCACGGACTTTTTTAATGATCCTGAATTAATAAGATTATAATTAATTATTGATCTATTAACTATTCTTCCAATGATGCTGAAATATCAATATGTACCTAATATAAAAACGAAATGTTGTAAGAAATCTGGTAGTAGGTAAGCAGTTTCATTTCAATATCTAGTTAGCGCGTAAATATAAGAGTGAAATATATTTGTTCGGCTTTCTAAAGCATCGTCTTTAATTTGTTTTAAATTTTAAAATATGGAATGTTCGAGTATGTTCTTTTTATAATAAGTTCAATAATATTTACACAAATTTCAATAACTTACAATATGACTAAAGCAAGCATCAAAAGGTCTTTTATATAAATCTTAAACTTATAATTCACTTAAAACAGAGAAACATTTTCACAATTTTCTTTGGGAATGGCAACATGTAAGCACAGCCACGTTGACGAACAAAACATTAATTAATTTTGACTAGGCAAATAGTACATAATATTTTTAGTAGGTAATTATTCGTATATTCACCTCTTCCACTACCCTTTGATACTTATGTATAAAAAAATATCCAGCTAAACATAAAACGTAGGTATTTACTTATGTACTCGAAATAAAAAATACGCTATTATGATACGTATTACGATATATAAAAGCTACGGTTATTCGCTAAATAGCTATATATTGTCCATTCTTTCAATAAATTTCAAATATTCAAGATTATATTCATTTTAATTATATAGGTCCCTTTAAGACTAAGGGTATTTGATAAAAGTATCATACACATTGAGATTGGAACATATACCTATAACAATATATTTTTATAGATTCATAGCGTCCAATCTAAGGTACGTGCTCCGATGCATGCCTTAAACAAAACGCACCGCGCACTCAGCATTCTATATATATAGTTTGATAGTCAATAATTGTACAATTAAAACGAGTGATTTTAATGATATAGAAATCAGGTATAAGTGAAACGCACATACATTTCACTATTGGCTCGGCCACGTTTCGTTTTTGCAAAACATGGCTCGCGTGCGTTTGTTATTTGTTACCTTATTTTTTGCGTGCATCTTCTTGTATGTCCCTATGTTAGTAAATATTTCTATACTTCGTGTCTATTATCTCAAACAGTTGGATAAATGGCGACAGTTCGTTTCATAACCGTGCATCCACACCGCAGTTACTTTTTGTTGAGCAACATTTCCAAATGTTACTAAGCAACACCCGATAGCAATAAGTTATTCATGGTTAGTAAATGTTGCCGTGTTAGTCAATGTTGCTCTAACAATCGATAACATTGTTAGATAATGTTACCTGCAGTTGGAGGATATATGTCGTGCTCGATTGTTGTCGAAAGTTATTTTTTGTTATATTTTGTTGAGCACTCAACAATTAGTAACAACTAGTCTCAAAAGTTAGAGATTGCCATATCATGTTACCGTGTTGCAAAATGTTGTTCAACAAAAAGTAACTGCGGTGTGGATACACGGTAAAACCAGTTGTTCTGAGATCGATGTTTGCCGAATAACTTCTTTATATGGTTGTTTTTTAATGTTTTAATTATTGAATTATATGTAAAAACAAAACGCAAGCGCAGACAGTACGCCGTCGAGCCGATAGTTGAACATGAGAATATTGTCAACAACAATACGCTTAGAACTTTAAATATGTTTAAAATGTAAATATGTTTACAAATTTGATAATTGAGTACAATAATTGTTAACATTCCTACAACACGTAGGCTTACCATATCTACATATGCGGTTATACGAGACATGACTCGCTGCTGCAAAGCTTTTCTTTGCTAAAAAAAATAAACTTAGAATCACAGACGCGTGAAAAGCTTTTCCTTAATTAAATTAGACATTTAACAGATCCTCAAATACGTAGGTATAAACATAAAAGTATATTATTCTGATAGCATTCATTTAAATATAAATATTTGGATTTTTTTTAGTGGCAATAAAACAGTTTTGAAACATGATGGAGTTAATGTAAAACTTGTCAGAGTTTCTATAAAATACGTCAAAAGATTATCAAAAAATGTGGAAACGCATTGTTTTCAGTAATAATGTTGCCATATTGTTAATTTTAACCGTTGTATTGGATATGTTGTCAGCAGTCCTTTGGTTAGCGTTTACTGTAAAAGAAACGATTTCAAAAATGAGTGTGATGTTCTTAAATGTTAGCAAAAAATAAGTTTGTGCCATGCTTACTATGCTAGGTATACATTTAAGAACAGCGTTGCCAGACGTCCCGATTTTTAAATCAAATTTTAATGTACCGCGCGGGACAGGCTCAGTCCCGCTTTTCGGGTATAACCGCTGAGATAACGCGGCTCACGGCTGGGCACAGACAAGGACTAGTCGCCCGCCCGCCGCATAATGAAGGAAGATAAGGGCGCGCAGTGTTGCCAACCTCAGCTTAGAGCTGAACTGCAGATTTAACAGAAAAACAACTGTAGAATCTGGGAACTCAAATAAAAATATAAATATTTCAAAACTTCTAATTGTATACGTTTTTTACTATGTCCCGCTTTCGACGTAGGGGGTCTCGCTTTTTTTCACTCAAAAAGTACCAAAATCCCGATTTGGCTAAAAAAAAATCTGGCAACGCTGCTTAAGAATGACTTCATAACTTTATACCACATTTACTTGTAAGTAAGGCTGTAATAATGTACGTATTCATCACCTTTACTTTTGGTCGTACGGACAACGTCAACTTCTGCATCAAAATGGTGATGCCCTCTGTAACATGAAATAAAATATATAAGTCTCTTTTTCCATATGTTTGTTACATAAATCGAAAAAGATACCAACGTAAGAGTGCGTCCACTGACCAGCAGAGTCTGAGTAGAGTGGAGCGGATGGTAAATTAGCCAATCAGAAAGCTCGCATCTCCACTCGGTATCATTGGAAATGGGCATCACGGTCCACTCCTCTCCACTCCGCATCAGCGTAAACGCACTTTTAGATCATTACATTAACAATACTTATAGGCACCGTTAAGGGTTATTAGTTCGTGCAAAGATAAGAAAGTGTCTCACCAGTGATAGGGCTGAGGCAGGTCATCTTAGTCCTCGGATGTATCAGCAGCAAGTAGACCGGCACAGCTGTCAGGATCATCAGACATCCCACTCCTGTCTCCGCGGGAGAAGCTATCGCGGGGAATGCGACCACCAGGATTGTGCAGATTATGTAAATCACTGGAAATATGTATATAAAATTTGTTTGTTTAGCTACCAAAAATATACCTTTGAAGTCCTCAGAACTTGGGATCATTAGAGAGTTAGGTAGGGCACAGCGATTTATCTTTCACCATCTATGTATTGGCAATCAACTATGGAAGTACAAAAGATCAGCCGGATGATTTTGACGGGCCGGTGGCGTGGTCGGTAAGATACTTCCTTTTCACGCCGCAGGTCGTGGGTTCGATTCCCACCCGAGACAAACATTAGTGATGAACATTGTGTTTGTGTCGAGTCTGGGTGTAAATATCTATTACAAGTATATATTTACAAAGAAAAGTATTTTATGTATAGTATGGAAGCCAGTTATCTGGTTTCCATAACACAAGCTCTGCTTAGCTTGGGACCAGATGACCGTGTGTGTTGATGTAAAATTTATTTATTTATTTTATTTATCTGGATGTAATCTTACCAGGGAAGAACAAGTTCACTTTGATGGGTCTTTCCAAGTTAGGCTTTGTATACCGCAACACTGGGAGACAAACCACAGCTGCACCGATACTTAACTGTTAACAATAAATAATATCATATCACAATATTATTATGTCGCTTGAATGGAGGAAGATAATTGTGACACTCATTTATAGGGTTGTGGGGGAAAAGCATCTGTTTTTACTGATCATAGTGAAGTAAATTTTTATTAATTAAATTTTTAATAATATTAACGTGAAGAGAAACTATTAAATCCACGTTATTTAAGAAGGCTTACACCAACCTATCATAAAATTTCAGACATTGTAAATGATAAAAACGAATGGAATTAGATCGTTCTAAAACATTAAACAAAATGTAATAGATACAAATACTTCATTTGAAAAGAGATAAAAGCCTACTGAGTTTTCAGCGGTGTCTGTCAGTAGTTGCCACGTCGTTCAGCACCAAGAATCTACATGATTTTAAGTAGTCTCCTCCAAGAAACTAAGAATTGTATCTTCTTTGTTATAACTTTCTAAAATAAAATTGGCTCTGTACGAAAAGTACGTAGGAGGGGAGGCGTCAAGTAGAGAAAAGAGTACTTACCCAGGTAGCGAACCCGACGTAGTTGATGAGCGCGTAGATGTCGGAGACGGTGAGGTACAGCAGGCTCAGCAGCGCCACGGCCAGCACGGCCGGCGCCGGCGTCGCGCGCGCCGACACCATCGTCAGCAGCGCCGGCATCTGGCCCTGCGCCGCCCCCGCGTAGAACAGTCTGCGGACAGACTCGCACCTTGTCATGTGGAAACCGGATACCCACGTACCCTACGAGCCCAGCGGCTTTCCTCGATCGAAGAGCTATCTAATAGTGCAAAAGTTTTTCAAATCAGACCAATGCACATGATCAGGTCCCTGAGATTAGCATTTTCAACCATAAAAACAAACTCTTCAGCTTTATAAGATTAAGTACAGGTATAGACAAATATTGCACCAATTCTCTCGTTTCTATAAAAAATTGATCTAAGTCAAGAAAGAAAGTAAAGTATGTACCTACGTAAAAAAAACTGGTCCAAGAATTCAGCCTTGAGGTAACCCTGATTTGAATAACTAGTTTCTAAAACTATTATCAAATTATTAGCAAATAACCTTCACCTAGTAATAAATATGGCATAATCAGCTGTTTAGTTATCTGGTATTCCCATTGCTCACAATAATTGCAAATAGAAGATTAGATGACCTAAATCGAAAGCTATTTCCGAAATGAAAAACTTTATTTTTGATTCATTATATAGAAGTAATAACTGACTATTGTGTAAATATAATCTAACAGGTTTCTACAGTAAATAAAAGCTTTGTCTAATTCTGGGATCTTGTCTGCGAATATTATAAATATTACATAATGTTTTAATTGAAACTTTGTGAACACATCTTCCGGAACTAAAAAATCAACCATTCATTACTGAAGTTCAATAATAAACCTAACCATTCACCCTTAATGAAAAACAAAAATGATCCAGTCAAGAAATCCTTTAGGAATTAATACCTACAATATATCTGATTTTATTTATGAAGAATTTAGTTAACCTTTTAAGAGCTAGAGATTTTAAATTTTACCTGGATGACGTAAGAAGTACTCCATTGACAGCGCCAAAGGTAGACGCAGCAACGAACAGCGGTATACAGAGAGCGAAAGCACCGAATAACCGCTCAGCAAACGTCACGGCTACTGCTGCAGACCCTAAGACCTGGATAATACGAAATAGACTAGATTTGGTGCAGCCGGAATCAAATGCTGAGCAAAGTATAACGTCAAAATAATTTGCTGACTAACAACTACAGTGCTCGTATCATAAGCTTTTGAAAATCTCTGCTAAAACTATCCGTTTTGACGTCGTCTTATGGAAAAAGAACGCATCTGACATTTGTTTTTAACCGACTTCTAAAAGGAGGAGGTTATCAATTCGACTGTATGTTTTTTATGTTTGTTACCTCAAAACTTTCGAATGGGTGAACCGATTTTGATATTTTTTTTTTTAATTGAAAGCTGATGCTTCCCGTGTAGTCCCATTTCAGTTTGGTTTAGTTCTGAGAATGGCATCCATAAAATCGTTTCTTTTTGTTAATATTTTAACTAATATTATTATGTCGTAACTGAGTTATAAACCCTGTCAGATTGACCTTTTACTGATTTCGTCAATTACTCCGTTATTACAAAAAAATGTCCTTTTTCCTTATGTCGTCAGTACTACAAATATTGCAATGAATTTTTTGCCGTGTTTTGTTATATGCCTAAAATTTGAAAAAATTTCAAAAAGACAATGCTGAAAGATCGTATTTAAAAAAGATATTGGCTATTCTATTAACAACTTACCTCAGTGGGAGAAAGAGTAGTGTAAAATGCGACATTGGTAAGTGTGTAGACCACGGTAACCAGGGTGCAGGAGATGGCGATGGCCAGCGGCAGGTTACGAACAGGGTCCTTCAACTCTTCAATTATGAAGTTTAAGTAGTTCCTGTTGAAATTATGTAAGGAGAACATTTTTCACTGCCTGACTGTTCGCGTAAGGGATAAAGTGCAAATAGATACCTAAACCCGTTGTATTTCATGGGCTATTGCCAATCATTAGCTGACTAGACACGGACACAAGAACAGGTATTAACACGTTTACTGCGTAACAGGCCGATATCGGCCTGCCGCGGTACTTGAACTGGTGCGGACGAAGAAAACTATGTCCCTCTCGCTTGTGCGAAACGATTATCTCAGGTGTTTGTAAAAATTCGACAGAGACAAATATATATTTCATGTTGCGGTAAATGCCGTAGTTGTTCCCCATCAAAACATAACGGCAGGCTTTTATCGACCTACCACGCACTGACGGTGAAAAAACATCCGCGAGTGCGGCAGTGGGCCTATTTCGGCCCGCCCTCCCACCAGGCAGCTGGCGACCCGATACCGCACAGAGCGCGCGCCCCGCCAGTTAGTGTTGTGCTATCTAACAGATCTGTCGTAGCGTCCGATATTATCAACAATGGCAAGCAATAAAAGAAAAATACAAATTTTGGAAAATAGAGTAATTCGCCCTGCAGTTATTGACAGTGATAGTGACAGCAGTGAAGAAATATTTTCCACTAAGAAAACTAAAAAGGATTTGGAAACAAATGTGCACGGAAAACAAAGCACAAGCGGTAAGTTTTATTTACTACCTACACAAACACATATCAGCCTTAGACGCATAATGACGTGGGGATTTTTTATGTAATACCATCCTTTATGAAAAGATTATTCTTAACACTTTCATTGCATTTTAATGATTTATTTTCAACAGTTGATGTTGAGAAAATTTAGTTTTTTTGAACATCTTTTCAATTGAACCATAATCTGTCCGCTTTTACCCCAACACTCTTTTTTCTCGCTAAATAAGACACAATAAGAGTCACAGTAAACTTTTTTTGTCAACAGCGGACGTTTTCAGTAGCCCCAGTGGAAGAAAATTTCATATTCTTAAACCAGTCTCGTTTTCACATGAAACTAAAACAGGTATGTCTTAATTTAAATAATTTCTTTGCTTTTAGTGTTATAGTTTCTGCTGAGCATCTATTGACAGATATCTTTCTCTCTCTCTATCTCTCAAAATTTCATATTTTATTTAATTTTTTACTTATATTACTGTAAAGTTTCATCTAAATCCGTTCAGTAGTTTTTGCGTGAAAGAGTAGCAAACATCCATACATCTAAACTTTCACATTTATAATATTAGTGTAGATTAATTTTATTCCACTTACCTTTTTTTGCATTACAGAATGTAAAAATAAACCTACACCACAGACATCAAAAGGATCAAAGTACCGAAGCAAAATAAAAAAAGTTAAGAAAATAAAGAAATATTGCAGGAAATGCAACCAAAACCTTTGCGTAACATGTTTCCAAGATAGGCATAAGTAAATAAAAACATTTTACAGTTCTTTTACGATAATTATGTTTTATTTTCGATATCCCCTTATTTTTCTCTGTCCCGTCACTACTAAAAATACTTTCTAGTGCCGTTCAGGTCGATATCGGCCTGCCACTTTTCCTGCTTTATTTCTCATTTCTTGTTTGGCAGATCCCGGGGCGAATCAAACCTATGGAAGTTGGGTTCAAACTCATTCTAACAATATAAAAAAAAAATGTATACATTATGTTTCCACAAAGTTATAGCAATTTAATCTATGCTAGTGCTGGTGGGTCTAGATCGACCACTCACGCACGGGCGGAAACATCATTGGGGGCGCATTTTGGCCCGCCGCCGCACTAGATGAAGTATTATGATTTTACTTGCCGCAGTAAACGTGTTAAAGTGCACAAGGGTGTGCGCAAACTTATGCTCATTTTAATCCTATAAACTCAGAGCCCGGTGAAGCGTTTTGGCCGTTACGACCGAAGAGAACATGAGCACAAAACTGTCGGTTTGACGTAGTTCTCGGGACACAGGGGTGTCATGCCCCCTACATTCTGACTACGGTCTAGCGCTGAAAAATTAGAAAAATCCCTAGTATTTTTAGACGGGGAGAGATTGGAAGAGATTGTCCAGCGAGCTGGACCGCTACGCGAAAGAGACAGTTTATATTACAAATGGCTCACTGGCGTATCGATGAAACTACTCTAAAGTACGAAATTAAACGTGAAATTAAAGGAGAAAGATTACCAAGCCAAAAAATATTTTTACAAAAATCTCTGGAAAGAGATTGAATTATTCAAGTAGAATCTTACCATCCATTGTAAGCAAACAATCCGGAATAAAACGAAAGAGCGATCGAAGTGACGTCACTGGTGGTGCCCTCAAACGTAAAGTGTTCCACGTGACCTGTAATAGATACAAATCGATAATAATATTATGTGGTGTTTGTTCCACCCATGTCGATAGAATTCTATATACATAAAAGAAAGTCGTATTAGTTACACCATTTATAACTCAAGAACGGCTTGACCGATTCGGCTGAAAATCTGTGGGGAGGTTAGAACCAGAAGAAGGACATAGGATACTTTCTATCCCGTTCCATTCCCGTGGGACGTGCAGTCACAGCATGTCTAGTCGTTTTTTTGTTAAATAGGTACACAAACTCCGTAAATAGGTATACAAACTCTTATAAGGGAGTGCAAGACACTTCATTCTTAAGAACGTTAATAGTATAACATCGTAGGATATCGCACTTCAACCCTTTTTAGTGACCTACAGCTGGGCACAGGTCTTTTCTAAACTATCGTACGAGTAGAGAAAGTGGAGGCCTTAATCAAAACACGATGTCGCGGGTTGGTGGATGTCACATGTCCTCGAATGATTAGTTCTTAGAGGCGATGGAACCCGCAAACTCATATTTCAAAGGCAAGGCCGATACCGCTGAGCCACCGCTGCTCGCGTTTGGGCACTCACGCTCGCCTATCTTACGTCTTAATTTTGAATAGCTAGATCTAAGACAAGAACTAGAATGAACCCATCATCTTCTGGATATCTTCCTCAATTATTATCATTTTTATTTATTATCATCACATCTGTTTAGATAAAATCTGTGACCCACAAAACCATGTAAGCGGTTTGACTGTAGGATCTAGTCTCCGTACAGTTTATATCTAAGATACCTAGATTTATAATTAACAACATTACCTCGCACCCTTTTGACAACTAAAATTTCATAGACAATATTTGAAGAAAGTGGGGTCCAGTAGGTATTTAGTCAGTGCCTAGACAATTCACAGACTATTCTGTGTCATTGCACTGTAAAGATTACAGCTAAACCTTATGTCACCAAGAAGTTCCTGTAAAGAAGGTCTCACACCGGGAGCATTCGTCTGTAATGTAAAATTTCAGATTTGATTTTTTTAGCATTACGTAACAATACCGCCTCCCTGACTGACGAGCAACAACAATAATAAAAATAAAATAATCTAATAATTATTATTAACAACATTAAAATAATGTCTCTAATGTAACATTTTAGTTCGTTAGTACAATTTGTCAGTACACACGTACATCACACTATAAATTTCCAGTTTAAGCTGACCACTCGTTGTACGGAAATCCTGTACAATGCAAGATCAACTTATACTGGAAATGTAAAACTGGACGTGTAGCCGTATATATAAAAAACAATTTAGAATACTATCACAGACTACTAAGATAACCAATACTGTCATGAATCTGTCAAGAAATATTATGTAAATTAAAATGCAAAAAAGTCTACTAATTGTTTTACCTATTCTACTTCTACATTATTTTATCGTAATATTAACATTTAAAAAACACCGCATTTTGACAAGATCAAGATAGTTAGTACCTTCCAAAACTTTTTTCGTAATGAACTAGGGGCACAGATTCAATTTTAATTATTTATTTTAAATTATTTGTAAAGTAACTAATGCCTTACCTAAACTAATGCGTCAAAAATTTCATTCGCATCGTTATCCTATGTCGTTATCTTCCGGGAACGTACCTAGAAGGATTAATACTGATCTTTTTTCCCGAGATATAAACCAGACTCCTGGTCACGTGTGTTGTCAACTAAGCGTTTTGACAACTCCTTGAAAAGTGAACGTGCTTGTTATTAATTAATGTAAATTTTAATGAGGGTTGTACGTCTTAAGAAAATTTTACAGGCTGTATCATCATTACAGGTTGCGCAACTGTACCTAATATGCTCGGTTCTCCTTTCTCACAGATATAATGCTCGAATCGGTAACGTTACATTACAGGCAAAGGTTCGTAGTGTGGGAACACCTTAATACAATCTATTACATCTTTTGATTCGTCTGCGAGTCCCGGATGACGGGCACAATCATCTAATAAAGCACATCTCCACCGCCTACAGAAAGGATGTCCAAATTGACTTTATTGTGCACAAACTTGGGAATATTATTCCCTACTCAACTAAATATAGGACGAAACCCGTTTTCCTTTATAATACATCTTTTTACAAGCGTGAATTTTTTCACTAATCTTCACTAACAGCGGGTCTTCTGGTAGAGAGGAGGTATAACCAAGGTTCGCATTTATAATATTAGTAAGGATTCAATCTCATGACATCTTCGCTTCCGGAGTATTTGATGTCAATGTCATTCATTCATTAAAACCAGAAGTATATGAATATTTATTCATGTGCCAGATATATTGCTTAGGTAAATATTCAAATTATTTATATTGAAT
The DNA here is from genome assembly GCA_936450015.1 of Meganola albula. Lineage (NCBI taxonomy): Eukaryota > Metazoa > Arthropoda > Insecta > Lepidoptera > Nolidae > Meganola > Meganola albula. The sequence goes on along the minus strand of OW388165.1, from coordinate 1,971,482 downwards.
ATTCAATTGTTATTTACATGAAAAGACGTAGTTATTTGACACTGAGCCTGCAACATTGTTTAACCAATAGACATCATAACTTGATAAGATAAGATAAACAACCCGATCTCCATAATCTAGTGTGTCCGGCAACGTCCTGAGCCGAGGTTCGTCCCCACGTAGGGAGCCTTCATGGCAGTTACTATAGTACTTGATCGGTTCGACCGTCCTCGGACGGCTTACCAAAAAAGTCCGGTGAACCAATAAAGACCCTTCCGGGTCAATTGATATCATCTTGAGCAGCAGTGTCGCAGGGTTCGATCCCCAGTCGAGTCGTGCACACACTAATCTTTCTGAGACTTGTTTCATCGCCGCTGCCCAATATATCTAAGTGAACGAAACCATCATGGAACCGGCAGGCCTAAGAGTTGATCATTCGAGGACATGCGACATCTACCAAACCGCATTTGGCCATCGTGAGTGGATTAAGGCCTAAACTCTCAGATAGTAGAAAGTTGACGAGTGCCCAGCAGTGGGACTGTGAAAAAGTCTTGGAGTGAAAAGTGACCTGGCTAGTCAGCATAGAATAGCCGCCGTAACCGGAAAAATGGTAGAAGTATTATTATTACTCTGTTTAAGAACCGATCATTAAGTGTTTTTTGTTATTTGAATTAACCTCTATTTGTACAGTCGGATAATAACTTTCCTATGCCTTGCGGTCTCAAACTATCTCCATACCAAATTTCATCCATATCAGTTTAGTAGTAATAATAATGTAATAATAATAATATAGTGGGACATTAACACACACGGTCATCTGATTCCAAACTAAGCAGAGCTTGTACTATGGAAACCAGATAACTGGTAATATAATATACTTTTCTTTTGTAAATATATACTTAAATATAGATAATTACACCCAGACACAAGACAAACAGACATATTTAAACAAATGTTTGTCTCGGGTGGGAATCGAACCCACGACCTGCGGCGTGAAAAGCATGTATCTTACCGACCACGACACCGGCCCGTCTAGTATCAGCGTGAAAGCGCGACAGACAGACAACCAGAGTTACTTTCTCATTTATAATATTAGTAAGGATGATTTTTAGCTCGGAGGCTTGGATTTCTGCATCGACTTTGACATAATGTTTCAATTTCCATTTGACTTTGACATTTAATGATATTGAGAGGTGTGTCGCGGTTCGTTCATCTTTTAAATCACTTCCTGTCTAGTGTTAAAACTAATTTTATGTTCTTTTAACATTTTATTTTATTTCACCATATCTATCACAGCATAAAATTTTAATAACTCACGACGCGAATTCCTTAACCTAGCAAAGAACTTCATCGACTGCGAGGTTCCGGGTTCGATTCCCGGGTCGAGCAAAAAAGAATTTTCTGATAGTTGCAGCTCGAAGTATGGAATTGTGTCCGATGAACGGCAATAGGCTCGCTATCTAACGTATCGGACCTAAACATAACCGATGAAAATTAAGTGATTTTCACCTCTGTCTACACCTTCGAGTAATACAGGCGTGTCGCTATGTTATGTTTAAGAACCATCTTGAACAGTTCAGCTTTTAAATAAAAAACCGCATCAAAATTGTTCCATCCGTTTAGGCGCTAAAAGGCAATAACTTATACACACACACGCGTCTAACTTAAAACTAACCTCTTTTTCCCCGGGGGTTAAATTGAATCTAAATATTGTAGATAAGGCGATATATAAGTGAATTACGCAAAACCAACAAACAAACAAAAACAAATTTGAATGAAATTTGGTATGGAGATAGTTCGACACCCGGGGCAGCATATAGGATAGGTTTTATCTGACTGTTAAATACCTAGAGGTTAATGGTGGCGGTCGGAAAACTAATAATGTGTGTTGAAATAAAACTACTTTTTAACGGATTTTATCGCGGTTTATAGTAATGTGTGTATTTAATATTATATAGCAATTGTCTAAATAAGAAGTAGTAGAGTACGTATTTATTTGTAAAAGACGAGACAAGTTTATACATATGACACTGAGATGTAGGGACTTAGTACGTAACTCTATGTATTTAAAGGCATGTATTGATTTAATATAGTCAGTGTTTATCCAACATTCACGCGTATTATTTCACTCCTGGGTCACCACATCACATGGCGACCCTGCCAAAAAAAAAAAAAAAAAAAAAAAGTAGAGTCACGCGCGCGCGTATCCGACACCGGCCGCCGAACGAAATTCTAAGTAGCGCTGTATAAGGAATGGATTCTGTAAACATCGTGATCTCGGAGTGTTTTAATCATGGCTAGAATAAATTATTCAAAGAGTGTTGTGTGTGACAGTTGTGTATCGTACCAAAATCGTAAGAAAAATGGGAAAACAACAATCCAAAGAGGAGAGCATTGTGATTGCTCAAAATGCAGCTGGAGGTCAGAATAGTGCGCCAATTGAAGAACTTCGTTTCCACTTATCCACGACCAATTTATTGATGCTGATCATCGTGTTCTGCGTGCTCCTTGGAATGCTGTATTTGATTTTCCGTATTTATCGGAAATGCCACTTGCGTTGGATCCGACAGGAGGTCGATCAGAGAGGCAATAGAGGACAGCGGCTATCTTTTCGACGACGCCAAATGTATCCGGAAATGAAGCTCGAAGACTGCAAAGTTTAATGGAACAGTGTGCGTATTACGTAAAAATGTGCAGTGCGTAAAGTGCAGTGCGGTTATTATACGGTACGGCTATATTATTATATTTTATGATCATACGGAAAATAAGAGTTGCGTTGCGTCCGCGTCGGTTCTATTTAATGGACTTTAAGTATTTACCTACTTATATTTATAGGAATGATTAATATTGTAATGAATACCTACTAATGTTATGCATATTACTTACAGCTATATTTTTTTTATTGTTGGAGAAGTATCACGAGTTTGCAATGATAAAGGTAAGACATTCTTTTGACTATTAGGTACTAAATAGTAACGATTATAATGTTATCAAGTTGATTTAGTTTTGTTTAACTTTCTGTTTTCTAAGGTAAATAGAAGATATTTTTAGTAATTTTATGGCTACATATATAAAAGAATTATATGATGAGTTGTTAGTAATAAGACAGTATTTAATTAAGATAGGCCCTTCTAGACGACAGGGTAATATTTTACAGAAAAAACTTGTTGAAGCAAAGTTAATTGGTGACCAATATAACACTTATTTAGAAAATATTGTTGAGGTGGAACAATTAGACGAAGACGAAGATATTTTAGTAAAAAAGTATTGTATAGATTTTAATAACTTATATAAGGAAATTATTAGCTTATGTAAAAGTTCTGAATTATCGAATTGTACAAAAATGGATAAATTTGACCAGAAAGTAGCTTTGAACTTATTGCCGGTAATGAATGACGAAATTTCTAATACAAAACAACTAATTGACGGTATAGAATATTACAGTTCAGTCATTAATGCGGAATCTCAGTCAAAATTGATTTCTTTTATTCTAAAGAGTAGGTTATCACAGTCTGCCAAGTTGAAGTTAGGAACAAGTTATGATACTGTTTCCAATCTCGTAAATGATATGAAAAAATTATTGTTACCTAAAAAGTCCGCTAGTGCGTTACAAAAGCAACTATTAAATTGTAAACAAAATAATTTATCTATTGATTCTTTCGGTAAAATGTTGTCCGAGATGTTTGTCGATCTGACAATTTCTCAGTCCGACGGGGATAGTGAAAAATTTAAAATGTTGAAGTCGCTTAATGAGAAGCAGGCAATAAGGCAGTTTAGCGACGGACTGAGAAATCGCAGAATTAGCACAATAATCACCGCGAAAAATTTTGACAATTTAAAAGATGCGATTCAGGCCGCGGTAGAAGAGGATGTTTCGGGTTCAGACTCAATGGCTGAGGTCATGACAATGAGGTATAACAATAATAAAAGTTTTAAAAACAATTCCAGGCTGCCTCACTACCAGAACTACCAAAGAGGTCGAGGTACGTACAACATCGGTCGCAGCCGTGGTTCCAGCAGTTGGCGACCACCTCGAGGGGGTGCCAGGCAAGGCCAGCCGTCGCAGTCACGGGGACGTACACCCCGGGGCAAAAATTCATATCGAGGTAACGGTTTTAATAATTATTATAGGGGTCAAAGACAGGCTGAAGAGCACATAAGGGTTGTCACGGATAACAACTCACAGCCTATGCCCAGTACATCAGCGCAAAATAATAGAGAGTCAGAAAGTGAGTTTTTTCGTGTCTAAAAGTTATAGTATTTTAGCTAGTGATAGTTGTTTTTGTGTAGAATTATTTTTCGATAATATTCATCCGTTTAGTTGGCTTATAGATACGGGAGCTTCAATTTCGGCTATAAAATATAAAAATGTTCTAGAATTTAACATTCCTATTTACGGAGGAAATATAATTATAAACGGTATCGGTGGAAAAGTACAGGCAATTGGATATGTATATTTACCGTTGTCAGTACATGGTCAGAGTATTAATCATAAGTTCTATGTATTTGAGACGTTGCCTTGTAAGTCGCATGGCATTCTTGGGCAGGATTTCTTAGGAAAGTACGGATCGGTTATCGATCTGAAACATAACACGTTATCTTTTTGGCCTAACGAAAGTAAACAAGTCGTTTTAAAGTTAATGAGTTCATCCAATAATTTAATTTCTTTACCAGCTAGGTCTGAATCTATGCATTATGTTTACACTAACCTTACAGAAGAATGCATAGTTTGTACAAAAGAAATATGTGAGGGAGTTTTCGTTGCCAGTACGTTAGTTAATCCGATTAATGGTAAAATACCAGTGCGAATTTTGAACACAACATCAAAAGAGTTAACTTTATCAGAACTAAAGCTCGATATTCAAAGTTCTAGGGAATATTATATTTGTAATTTTGATAAAAGTGAGAAAAATGCATCGCGAGTTAAAAGATTGTTTTCAAAATTAAATTTAATTAATTTAAATAAGGAAGAAAAGATTAGTATTGAAAGTTTGTGTGCGAAATACTCAGATATTTTTTATTTGGAAGGGGACAAGTTGTCAACTACGGATATTTATCAGCATACAATTAGATTAAAATCTAATACACAGCCAATTTTTTCGAAACCGTATAGATTACCACATGCTTTAAAGAATGAAATTAAGAATCAGATTGACCATATGCTTAAAGAAAATATTATTGAACCTTGTCAAAGTGAGTGGTCTAGCCCTATCTTGCTAGTACCAAAGAAAAGTGACCAAAACGGAAACAAAAAGTGGCGTTTGGTCATTGACTACAGAAAACTTAATAATAACATTATGGACGATAAATTTCCACTTCCAAATATTACGGAAATATTAGACTCGTTGTCGGGTTGTATGTATTTTTCTCATTTAGACTTACATCAAGGGTATTATAATGTCAATTTAGATCCAGACAGTCGCAAGTACACTGCTTTTTGTTCGGGACAGTTCCAAATGACGCGAATGCCCATGGGTCTTAAAACTAGCCCAAGTTCATTTTCTCGCATGATGACGATGGCAATGACTGGATTAACTTATGAAAAATGCCTAGTGTACCAAGATGATTTGGTCTGTTTTAGTAGAGATTTATCGAGTCATATTAGGAATTTGCAAAGTATATTTGAGCGATTACGTAAAGTTAATTTAAAATTAAATCCTCAAAAATGTAATTTTTTACAGAAAGAACTACTCTATTTGGGTCACATTGTATCAGCTGAAGGTGTCATACCCGATACTGACAAAATAAAAGTTGTTCAGAATTACCCGGTTCCTACAAAAGTAGATGAAGTGAAACGGTTTGTAGCTTTTGTGAATTACTACCGAAAATTTATTCCAAATTTTGCTACGAAAGCTCATGCTTTAAATAATTTATGCAGAAAAAATGTAGTTTTTAAATGGGATGAAGACTGTCAAAAATCTTTTGAGTTATTGAAACAAAATATAATTTCTCACCCTGTATTACAATACCCAGACTTCTCAGAGCAAAATCGATTTATTTTACAAACAGATGCATCGGGTTATGGTGTAGGAGCAGTGCTGTGCAATGGTGATGGAAGGCCAGTAGCATATGCCAGTCGAAGTCTTAATAAAGCAGAAAAACGGTACCCAACTATCGAGAAAGAGTTGCTTGCGATTGTGTGGGCTGTCAAACATTTTCGGCCTTATTTATATGGCAGAACGTTCAAAATTCAAACTGACCATAAACCACTTATTTATTTATTTGGAATGAAGGATCCGTCTAGTAGGTTGATGAAATTCAGAATTATATTAGAGGAGTATAACTTTATATTAGAATACTTAAAAGGTAAAAATAATGGTGCTGCAGACGCACTTTCGCGATTACACGTTACGTCAGAAGAGTTAAAGGAAATTAATCAAACTATAGTTAATGTAATGACGCGAGGACAAAAAGCTAGACAAGAACGGCAGGCTATTATTTCTAATGACGATTGGCTTGATCACCCAAAAGTTGTAGAAATACATAGCAAACCGAGAAATTTCACTGAATTACGTTTTATAAGCGCTTATGAATTAAATCGATATCGTAACTTAAATGAAATTAAACATGAAAGTAGATGTTTGAGTTATATACCCTCAATAAATACGATTTTTATAAATTTGGCTTCTCGATCACAATTTACGCCAGGCGAATTTGTGAGAGAGCTAAATATATTTTGTAAAGAAATCGATTTAAAAGAAGTATACTTCATAAAAAATGATAATAATAATATTTTCGTTGGAAAATTAGTCAATGAGATAAAAAATATAGGTGATTGGTCCGGACCACGAGTATGTATTTTAAATGATACGAAAAGAATTGTTGATAAAGACGAGCAACGAGTAATCTTAAATGACTTCCATCTTTTGCCCACAAGTGGCCACGCGGGCATAAGACGGATGGTTAATAATATTAAGAAATATTATTTTTGGCCGAACCTTGAAGTTGATGTAATTGAATTTGTGAAAAGATGTGATAAATGCCAAAAACAAAAGCACTCATCACATCATACTAAAGAGCCAATGACGATTAGTTCTACTGCGAATTCGGCATGTGAAAAAATATACTTAGACATAGTAGGACCTTTGGACAGGGATTGTTATAATTATAAATATATTCTAACTATACAATGTGAGCTGAGTAAGTACATCGAGGCTTATCCATTAGAGTCAAAAAGTTCAAACGACGTAGCTAAGAATTTTGTAAATAATTGGATTCTCAGATATGGTGTCCCAAAGGAGATAGCTACAGACAGGGGGACAGAGTTTCTGTCCACTACACTGAAGGAGGTTTGTAAGCTTTTACATATTAATCAATTACAGTCTACGGCTTACCACCATGAAAGTATAGGTGCCTTGGAGAACTCACACAAACACATGGGTAACTATTTACGTATACAAACCGAAAATCACCCAGAAGCATGGAGCACATGGCTTCCCTTTTGGTGTTTTTCGTATAACACTGCTGTGCATTCGGAGACCAAGTTTACTCCCTTTGAGTTAATATTTGGAAAAAAATGTACATTACCATCTAATTTAAAATCAGGATACATCGCTCCTTTGTACAGTTTCGATAACTACCCCTTAGAATTAAAGTTTAGAATTCAGACGTCACAAAAAGAAGCACACGATAATTTAATTGCAAGTAAAATAAATAGAAAGTCCAGGTATGATCGTAATATTAATCCTGTGACATATAAACCAGGTGATTTGATTTTATTAAAAAATGAAACGGGAAATAAGTTTCAAAGTCTATATTCAGGTCCATATAAGGTGTTAAATGAATGTCCACCTAATGTTGAAATTGTTAAAGACAATAAAAGTTATCTTGTTCATAAAAATAGGACGAAACGTTACTTTCCAAGTGTTTAATGATAGACATAATATGTAAGACTAAAATTGTATTTTATAAATATATTATTGATGTGAGTACTTTATCATTGTGGATACGTATGTTAGCATAATGTTATAATCACTAAAATAAAATAAAATGTATTCCATTTATTTTATTTTCTTTAAGGGAAGGAGATGAGATGTAGGGACTTAGTACGTAACTCTATGTATTTAAAGGCATGTATTGATTTAATATAGTCAGTGTTTATCCAACATTCACGCGTATTATTTCACTCCTGGGTCACCACATCACAACACAAAAGATAGATGCGTAATTTTATTAAAAATAATATAATAAATATCAGTGAAGGAAAACATCGTGAGGAAACCGGCATATCTTAGAACGAATCGTTAGAGGATATGTGATATACACCAACCAGCACTTGGCCAGCTTGTGTGGATTAAGGCCTAAACTCTCTCAACTCATAAGATAGTTGAGAGAAGACCCGTGCCCAGCAGTGGGACACTAAAAAGGGTTGAAGTGGCACGTTTTCAGAAGACAGCGATGCGGAGGAATTTTTCGACGCGTAGCTTATGGTTAAAGGTTTTAGTTTTTAGACACTAAGCCCCGTATTCATAAAAGTCATAACTTCATTATAGCATTAAATAGGTTTATAATTCGTTTGTCTTTGTCAGTCATCTTGATATTAACATTAGTAAGAAAGAGACAAAATCCATTTGACTAAAGAGTTTCATGAGTTTTTATAAGAATATGGCCATGTATGCTATGTATTTTTATTATCAAAATTTCACAACATTACAATATTTCATTGCCCCACAAAACTGTATTCACAGTTTGTCTGTGGGTACACACATTCAAGTTAACAATAATTATAACAGTGCGTGAAATTGACGGGCCGGGGTGGCGTGATCGGTAAGATGCTTGCTTTTCACGCCGCAGGTCGTGGGTTCGATTCCCACCCGAGACAAACATTTATTTAAATATGTCTGTTTGTCTTGTGTCTGGGTGTAATTATCTATATTGAAGTATATATTTACAAAAGAAAAGTATTATATGTAGTATATTACCAGTTATCTGGTTTCCATAGTACAAGCTCTGCTTAGTTTGGGATCAGATGACCGTGTGTGTTAATGTCCCACTATATTATTATTATTATTATTAATTTTAACAAACTATATAGGTCGATATAGTTGTACACTTATACAATATTCAAACGGCTAAATAAGAATTATTTGAGTGATTTTACAAACTTATTTATATCTTCTATATCCCTAATATCGGCTAGCAAGCTGTTAAGAAGATAAGGTATTCTTTTTTCAAGCGTTCTATCTCCATAGTAATTTTACTTACTCTGGGCACTATGTATTGACCTGCTGATGTTGACCTACCTTGATCATGCTTAACTTACTTAAGTTGTTATTGCCGTAATACTAAACTTATACCCTATAGTAGTTTCTCTATGTTTAATAGAAAATTATTTTTGTTCGACCCGAGAAACGAACCCGGAACCTCGCGTTTTTTGATCGTACAACCTAACCACACCAATAATGTTACTGTATCTAGGCCGTCCGTTTAACTCGCGTATCGCCTATCGCCAAGGTTCTGACTCCACAAGCTGCACAGACAGTGATGATGATTCAAGCGATATGGATATTAGTGACGAATAGTCTTACATTACTTTTATCTGTGGTTAAATAGTTCTTTAAGGGGTTTAATTAATGTTTTATGACTTTGTACCTCAGATGGCGATACGCGAGTTAAACGGTCGGCCTATAGGTACGTACCTCTGCACAGTTGGTAGATGCCGGCAGCAATGATGATGAAGAGCGCCAACAACTTCGCGTAAGTGAACCAATCCTGTACTCTTGTTGCCGCGCGCACTGACCAGCAGTTCACGAACGTTAACAGCACTGCAGAACATTAATAGATCGTCAGTACTTCATAATTATTTTTAATCCTATAATAGGCTTGCGCTTGACCACAACTTGCCTGATGTGAAGCAATGATGCAGTCTACGATGGAACGCGCTTACCCAGTAAATACTTATTCAGTCGTGATTTGAAGACCGGCAGATTATAGCTATCGGGAAAAATAGATGCTAGCAGCGAATTCTACAACTTGGAAGTAATCAATATATGGCTGTATTTCTAGGTCGCAGGACTGATGACTTCAACCCATTCTAGTATTCTGGTGGGTGGTCACTAACCTTCTTTATTATATAGGCCGCTGCCTCAACATTTAGAGGTATTTGTTTTTATTCTGCAAAAGGCTTGCGCTTGACCACAACTTGCCTGATGTTAAGCAATGATGGAGTCTACGATGGGACGTGTCCGCCCAATATACCGATTCACTCGTGATTACGAATGATTTTCGGTTAGAAGGTGGCAGTGGAATGAGGCTCCATGTGGTTAGAAACCATAAAGGAGCAACAATCCCGACCCACCTTCTTAAATGGTGTCACCAGACATCGCACCGCACAGCAAAGCCGCTTAGCAGTGTAGCTTTGTCTGGCGGGTGGTCACTAACCGCGACCGAAGCCTACCATCAGTTGATAACCAGTAAACATAATTAATTACCAGTTGATTGTCACCTGATTTACAACACCCGGGAATCACGGGTGGGGATTCAGATAAAAGGTGAGCTCTCACGGACAAAGGTGACTCAGCCCCCAAAAAGGTAAATGGGGGAATGACACTTACGTATACAGCAAGCTGCTAGGAGCCTGGTGGCGTCTTCAGGAGTATCACACTCTGGGAACATGGGCTTCAGCATGTACACGCTAAATGTAAGCGCAACTATCGCCTGGAAAAAATAATCTCATAAATAAGGGAAACTTAATTGAACGGGATTGAAATAAAACTACTTTTTAATGGATTTTATCGCGGTTTATTTTAGATTTTAGATCCCGACGTTTCAAAGCTTTTTCAGACTTCATGTCCACCCGTGTGGTATTCGCGTAAATCTAAGACTAAGGGAAACTGCATTAATTCTCGATTCGTTTAAGCGTTACCATTCCACTAATGTGTACAAAGATACAATACAAGTCAATAGGTAATGGTCAGTGGCGTGGTCGGTAAGATACTTGCTTTCACGCCGCAGGTCGTGGGTTCGATTCCCACCCGAAACAGATATTTGTGTGCATGAACATGTCTGTTTGTCTTGAGTTTGTGTGTAATTATCTATATAAAATAATTATAAAAAATATAGTGGGACATTAACACACGGCCATCTGATCCCAAACTAGTAGAGCTTGTACTATGGAAGCCAGATAACTGGTAATATACTACATATAATACTTTTCTTTTGTAAATACATACTTACGCCCAGACTCAAGACAAATAGACGTGTTCATCACGCAAATGTCTGACTTGGGTGGGAATCGAACTCACGACCTGCGGCGTGAAAAGCAAGTATCTCACTAACCACGCCATCAGCCCCTCATACAGTATGTATTTACAAAAGAAAAGTATTTTAAGTAATATATTACCAGTTAGTATAATATTACCTTGTATTGCAAGCTAAACAAAGAACCCAATAACCATTTTATGTGTACAATAAAACGAAAAGACACATGAATCGATTGAACAGACGCTGGACGAGTTTTTATAACTATAAAACAAATCCTAGAAGGCTTAACTTAATACCGATACCAATCTACGTAGTCCCATTTGGGCGCCAATATGTATTGTTTAGAGGTCGTATTTGTATATAGAAGTTAGGTAGTCTACACTTCTGTCTACAATAAGCTTGAATGTTACTAAACCATAGATTTCTGCCGCTATATAGCTGATAGATGAGCGATGACGCCGACTAGAAACCTACTAGACATCACTATGAAAATTGTAATCGTCAAAATTTGGCGGGGTATCAGGGAAGATACTTAATGTTGATACCAATCTTCGCAGTCCCAATTGGGAGCCAATATAAATCAGATTGGTTTGTACTAAATAAGATTTGTACTTGGCTTTTTCCCACTGTTTACACCCACATCACTGTTTTGAAAACTTTATAATGACCTACATACCTACATTTTATTGCTTCTTCTTTAGTTAATCTTTCTTCTTTAAGTCGCCCTTTTTTAAATTATTTTTTTATTCTAGTATTCGTCATAGGGCGGGTAAAACATATAATATTACTGAAGTTTACTTTATCCTCAGTTTGTATTAAAATAAAAAATAAAAGAACTTTCAAACGTCGAGTAATAAAATAATTATTCACCATGACTTAAGCTTAAAGGCATTCGTCGCAACCTTAATTGGATCACAGACGTAGAAAAGTAATTTGTATTCTAATCGAGTTTCCTGCGAAATGGAATGAACGAAAATAAGGTAGAAAATGCCTTTTTTCTTGTCTTTTAGAAATAATTAAATCAAGGAAATAGAAAAGGAATTAATAATAATAATAGTATAGTGGGACATTAACACACACGGTCATCTGATCCCAAGCTAAGCAGAGCTTGTACTATGGAAACCAGATAACTGGTAATAGATAACTACATATAATACTTTTCTCTGTAAATATATACTTAAATATTGATAATTACACCCAGACACAAGACAAACAGACATATTTATACAAATGTTTGTCTCGGGTGGGAATCGAACCCACGACCTGCGGCGTGAAAAGCAAGTATCTTACCGACCACGCCACCGGCCCGTCAAATTAGTTGTGAAGACTGTTTTTAGCGTCTGTACTGTGATATGTCTGTTCGAACGTTTGTCAGTAGGCTATGTATGTCATGAATCGTAGCAGAATAGAGAGCTGAAATTTCGCACAGATTGTGTAAGCCACTATAGTCACTTTCATTTCAACCCTTTCTAGTGGGCCACAGCTGGGCACGGGTCTTCTCTGAAGGAGACTCTGCCTGTGTGGCCTGAAATTGTTATCCCCTTGTTGATATAGTGGACAGTATTTTAGGTATACTGGAGCTTAAGTAAACACAAAATAGATTTTTTTTTTGCTGATGACCTAACCCAATCGGCTGAAAGAGTCTCTATTGGTTCACCGGACTTTTTCGGTGAGCCGTCCGAGGACGGTCGAACCGATCACAAAATAGATGCACTGCACATTTATTTATTGGCACGGATAGAACACGAGAGAAAGAAAAAAAATTCAACAGCGCAGTGTTGCCAATACAATTTTTTTTATATATTAAATGATATTTTTTATGTTGGTAACATTCTCTCAACTAACATATGAGTTGGGAGAGTTTAGGCCTTAATCGACACACGCTGGCCAAGTGCGGGTTGGTGGATGTTCACATGTCTTCAAATGATTAGTTCTTGGACATGCTGGTTTCCTCACCATGTTTTCCTTCACCGATATTGAGCAGCGGAGATGAAACAATTCACACAAAGATGTGTGGGCACGACCAGGATTCGAACCCGCGACCTTATTTTTCTAAGGCGTGGCCCGTACCGCTGCGCCACCGCTGCTCATTGTCACTTTCAAATTAGGAATTTAATTCAACCTTTAATCTTTTTTAGCTCAGAACACTTGACTAATTTACCTTTTAAACAAAAAAAACTAAATCAATATCGATTCATCTTATACCTTTGATTCCGGAATCCCCGGATCCGAAAAACAGAAACGGAACAAAAGTTGCTTCTGGGCAAAATTCAGGATGATTCCGGATGGTTGTTCTGACCTAACTCAAAACTTACAACCCCGTTTTTAGAGGGTTAAATATCGTGCGTTTTATTTATTTTGTTACTTAACGTGGTCAAAATCACAAGACATTTAGCTAGATATGCCTAATTGTGAGCAGCGGTGGCGCAGCGGTACGGACCTCGCCTCAGAAAAATAAGGTCGCGTGTTCGAATCCTGGTCGTGCCCACACATCTTTGTGTGAATTGTTTCATCTCCGCTGCTCAATATCGGTGAAGGAAAACATCGTGAGGAAACCGACATCTCTAAGAACTAATCATTCAAGGACATGTGACATCCACCAACCCGCACTTGGCCAGCGTGTGTGGATTAAGGCCTAAACTTTCTCAACTCATAAGATGGTTGAGAGAAGACCGGTGTCCAGCAGTGGAACACTAAAAAGGGTCGAAGTGATGCCTAATTGTGTCATTCTAAATGACCTTTCTTTGTACCGGTAGAGTAAAAGATAAAATAATTACAATAATTTGTGTGGTTCAATTTGTTTGAAAAGCATAAACAGAATCATTATCTATAATGGAAGAACATTATATCACTGTCTGACGTTTACTTTTGTTAATACTTATCTACTAGGGAACAAGACGAGGTCGAGCAATATGTATACAATGCGAATATTCTGATTTGAAATCATCTTAGTTGGACATCGACATAAAACTACTTTATAACGGATTTTATCGCGGTTTAGTTTAGATATTTATATCCCGACGTTTCAGCCTTTTCAGACTTCATGATCACGGGTGGACTGAGGTATTTGACATCCAAACATAATCACATTATGCTATTTATGTTGCGTTCCGATTTAAGCAAACTAAGCTCACAGTATCTGGTACTGACACCTAGTCTAACCATCTCGGCTAATAGTTCCAGGGTTTTGAGGTCTGATGGCAGTTGCTCGTTTAAGTCTGGTCTAAGCCGCATCAGATTAGACTGGGAATCGATCCCTATAGAAATAGGAAAAAGGCAAAGGACTTGCGTCCAGTCACCGCTGGGACTAACATATAGCCTTAACAGATACCATGTCTGTTAAGCACAGGTATCTAACTAAACAGTTAACGTGTTAAGGTTTAAATTACCTGAGAACAGGGTCTGACGATCATACACTCGATCCAGAGCCTGATAAAAGCTGCGAAAGGCCCGAACGTCTCCATGATGTAAGCGTAATCAGCACCACTGACGCGGATCATAGTGCCCAACTCAGCATAGCAGTAGGCACCGACCTGTGGAATAGAAACTGCTGTAGAGACAACATATTCAGCATATTCAGGGGGCCTTAGACAATGACACATTGTAATACCAATATCGAAGATCGAAATCGAATAGAGTTTGGGGATAAGACACCTTCGTCCGTGGGAGTGCAATTTTAATCTGAATTTGAAATTTTGTGCAAATCTGGTGACAATAAACTGGTGGTAGGCTTTAGCCGTGGTTAATGCAGCACCGCTAAGCGGCCTTGCCCTGTTCCGGTGCGATGTCTGGTGACACCGTTTGGGAGGGTGGGTCGAATAGTTGCTCCTTTATAGTTCGTAACCTGGAGCCTCATCCCACTGCCACCTTCTCACCGAAAATCATTCGTTTTGATCACGAGTGAATCGGTATATTGGGCAGGCGCGTCCCATCATAGACTACATCATGCTAGACTATTTCAGAATTAAAAAAACACTTGTGCGTTATAATTATCTCCCGCTAACTTGGATAATAAACGTACCCTAGCCAAAATATTACTAGGAACTATAAATATGTCGCAGCGCCTGACTTATAAACGTAGCAAGCTGTTGCTGTAGAAAACAGACGGTTAGGTGTCACTTCAGTCATTTTTATAGCATAAGACCGGTCAGTTGTCAAACTTACAAGACGTCAACGTCACTCAGGTTGCTTGATTGTCATTGTTACATCAGGACTCTCTAAGTAGTCTGTGATCAGGACACACTGTCTATGAGGTCGGATGGGATTTGTCCGCACAAAAAAAGAAATGTACTTATTTCCATCCAAACATTTTGTGATTAGGACACTACTGTGATCATTAGCAGAGATATTGATTAGCTTTCTGTGGTGTTGTTTTATGTCTCATCGAGCTACAAGGTACAAAGGTAATGAGTTGTATCTGGTGATAGTCGCCCTACGAATTCGCCAATAAATATATAAATTGCGTACATGAATATTATTATGTAGTACACAATAATGTGTTACGTATCCATATCAATATATACACAAATATTACTGGAATGATGTTAAAATTAAATCAGTGACACTGTTATCAGAACAGTTCACACAGATTGGTCATTTAAGAGTTATATGATACACTGATAAATAAATTGTTATTGTTTGTACCTACTTAGTTATCTCTTTTAACATGTGGGACCTCATTTTAAAACGAGATTAAGCATAGTCCGTACTCGTTACTAGGCAGTTACATAGGAACAAACTTAGCAACAAATTAAACCTTGATTAAAGAGTCTCGGCGTCCTCATCTAACTTATATCTTATCAATGTGAGTCTTTTTTGCTTCCCTTTGACACTATAAAGCCTCAAGTATTCTCTCTCTGCACAGCGTGTCCATGACCGTTGCTACTTATCGGGGACAAATAAGGCGGTATTCACCAGGGGTAAAGCGGTCCTCCCTTGATGCTTACTACGTTTTCGCACCAGAGAGTCACACTCGGAAAGTATTTGCTCCATGCTAAGCAAGAGAGACTTTCTGCTAGGTGTTTCTGCAGCCCGAAGTGCCCAGTCAGTGCATCCTTTTTTTATTGAGAGGGAATGCTTTACGGTTATGTTAGATTGGATACCTATGTATTTTAGGTGGGTATACCTACTATGTGGTAATCTTTGAACAATATTGACAGATTAATTAAGTACATTTTCCGATTACAGCCCTTGCAAACATTTTCCACAACGACAAACAACCGCTTGATCTATCTACTTAAATTGATCCCTTGGATCTCCAGACATTGATTGCCTCATTACTTCGGTATTATCTAAGAACTCTGGGGAAATCAAGAGTTGCTTATTTTGATCAAAAATAGCATTAAAATCCTTTGAAATAATGACTTCTTACTAAAATATGAATTTTAAAATATCTATTGTTATTTAAAGAATAGTAAGTAGGGTTATTTTAAAAACACAAGTAACCTCTTGAGAGTAGATAGCTTTTGATAATTGGGTAGTTCTTTTTTACACACAATTAATATTAGTTTGATTTCCCGCTTGAATCTTTATCTAAACTATGGAGGAACTGTGAATACATACTGCCTACAAACCACGAACCAGGTTATCCGGAGAATTTGGTAAAATGTTTGCGTGGAGCTCAACCAGAGTCGCAAACTTTTCATGTATTCAGTTATGTCAAAACTCGTAAAACAAAAGTTATTGCTTATGGTGTCAGCTATCTACTCCTGCGAGGTTGCTGGTGTTTTAAAAATAACCCTGTATATTGAATCCTTAAACAGCATTATTAACGTAGATAGGTTTGTAAAAACCAACGGAGAACAGACAATTTAAATAAAGGCAAACGACAGAAAGGCGCGGACACTTGTCTAAGAAAAAAGGTACCTACATGTGCAGTGGTTCAAAATAAAATCACTTACCATACTAAAAACCCCTGATGCAATCCAAACCAATAAACTGGCATTCACAGATCCAGTATACTTCAACACTCCAGTAGGTGACACAAAAATACCACTCCCGATAATCGAACCCACGATCACTGTGATCCCGTTCACTAAAGACATCTTTGCTTCGAGAGCACCTTCTTTGGACCCGTCCTCTGGGTCTGATTTTAATGTCTCCATTTCACATTCTTCTTCTTTACTTTGTGGCGACCTGGAACAGAAGAAAATAAAAGAATGAGTGGGATGACCAATAACATACCCAAAAAGTACGCTAGGTGGGTCAGCCATATTATTTTTGCAAGTTGCAACTTGCAATTTAAATGTTAGTTTCGGGTGGAATCCTGCAACTCAATTTCGAAGCCGAGTTGAAATTTGGTTAACATGTTTGGATGACAATTCATGGATAGCTGTGTGATGTCATTCTAAATCCAAAATGGCGGAATACCCAATATGGCAGACTAGTTATTTTGAAAACTATGCAATACATTTGAAAAAATGCCTGTTTTTTTAAGTTGTTTTACATTATATTTAATATTTTGTTTTAGGTGGCGTTTAAGCTAAAAAGGGGCTTTACCAGGTATACGAAGTCTAGAACCTTTCTTAAAAAAAAAATTGTAAAATCGCTTCATTATGATCGTTATAAGTTTTAAAGATGTTATTCAAAATCTGGTGATTGGCATATAGTTTTTATTGGTTAATGATTTAGGACATCTTAAAAATCCATGATTTGAATAATCGACAAGGTTTCATAGCATAATAATTCAAGGCTGAAGTCGAGCAATCGAATCGAGGAAGTCAGAGTGATGCAGAATTGCCTTAAGCTGTGTCTTCCGGAGTCAAATTGCAGTCTGAGGACCTTATGAGAGATAATTGGACACTTTAGGTGCATTTGGACGTCATAGAAGTTACGCAATAAATACTTTGTCTTCTTACGCTTCTTAGTTACTTGATATTATATATATAAAAATGAAACCCGTTTTCCGTTGTCACGACATCACGCGTGAACGGCTGGACCGATTTCGCTAATTCTTTTTTTAAAATATTCCTTTAAGTACGAGGATGGTTCTTACGCAGAGAAATATTAAAAATAAAAGAAAATTTAGAAAGCGTAGAAGTGCCGAAAACTGGGTTAGTTACCTATTATTTATTATTGGGTATATTCGGTAGGTCTGAGACCCGGTAGATAAAAAAAAAAAAAAATTTAATAATAAAAATATGTATTTCATCTCCAAAAAAAGCTTACATGTAATATTTTACAGCGACTTTCATTTCAATTATGATCTATTTGGAGATCTGGAGTCTAAACTAAGCCTGAGCCTGTGTCTTAGAACTCCAGGCCCTCTTACAATTATAACATTTTGTTGTCACAAGTTTTACATGTATGCACGTACGCACACACATTGCGCGCGCACGCGCCCACGTGCATGTGTGTGTGTGTGTGTGTGTGTGTGTGTGTGTGTGTGTGAGTGTGAGTGAATGAGTGAGTGAGTGAGTGAGTGAGTGAGTGAGTGAGTGAGTGAGTGAGTGAGTGAATGAGTGAGTGAGTGAGTGAGTGAGTGAGTGAGTGAGTGAGTGAGTGAGTGAGTGAGTGAGTGAGTGAGTGAGTGAGTGAGTGTGTGTGCGTGTGTGTGTGTGTAAGTTAATTATACAACCCCAGTATGCTACACCAGAAGTAATTCTGTACTGTCATAGTCATGAGTACACAACCATTTAATCACTTTCAGCTTGCATTCCCGTTTGTTAAGATTAGCTATGTTTAAAATTTTATTTACTTTATTATATAAAAGACTACCACGAAAATTAAAAAATTTTCGCGCAAAGAAGGTTTTTACTAAATTGGTTTTACATACATCATGTGTCCTTCTAGTTTGCACCCGTTGGGTAAGTTGTTCTGGAGTTAACATCGAATGTTTTAAAAGAACTGTCGAAAGTATGTATCTTTGGCGTACAGTTAGTTCTCCCGTTTCACGATATAAATTTGTAGTAGGATACAGACGGGGCAAACGTAAGCAAACTTTCAGTATCATACGATTTGCTCTTTCTAAAGCAATAAGTTTAGTTTTACTTGCACCACCCCAGGTGGTAATGCAATAATTTAAAACTGACTGTACTAGTGCTACATACACCATTTTAATAGTTTTTATATCTGCCACTTCTCGAAGTTGTTTAAATATGTAGGTTAACTTTCGTAACCTCTTTGACACAGCGTTTATATGGTTTTCAAATGTCAGATTAGCATCTATTTCTACCCCTAAATATTTGATGTTTTGTACAGGTTTTAGTGATTTGCAGTTGCAATTTACGTTTGGAGACCGTTGGCATTTATGTGCATAGATATTGCTTGGCTCGCCTTTATAATTAATAGGGTTACGAATTGTGAATAGAATATATTTAGTTTTTTCTTCATTGAGAGTTAGATAATTGTGTGAGAGCCATTGGCTAACTATATTGAAACCCAATTGAGCTGCTAAAAACAATTCTTTCCAGGTGTCCGCATAAAAAGTTAAGGTAGTATCATCGGCATAAGCTGATATTCGGCAATTTTTTATTTCTAACATACAGAGTTCGTTAATATAGCAAAGGAATAAGGTTGGTCCAAGTATGCTGCCTTGTGGAACACCGAATTCGATAGGAAGCTCGTTACTGATATGTTCTCCAATCTTTGTGTATTGAGATCTATTTCTTAGGTAGTCAGTGAAAAGATTTAGCGGAGTACCCCTTATTCCAAGGTCTTGGAGCTTGATTAGAAGCAGGGGGACATAGACTGTATCAAAAGCCTTGGCAAGGTCTAAAAATATTGTCAGACATTTATTTTTGCTATCCAATTTATCGATTAAGAAGTTTGTGTAGTCCATCATCGCGTTATCTGTAGATTTCCCTGGTCGAAAACAATATTGAGTGTCTGAAATTAATTTACGTTGTTCTAGATAGGTAGATAATCTCTTGTTAATAATTTTTTCAAATATTTTAGATAGATAGCCACTGCTTTACCGGGCAGAACGACGTCTGCCGGGTCCGCTAGTTTATTATAAATGCGAAAGTTTGCATGGATATGCGAATGTTTATTACTCTCACACAAACACTAATTGACAGATTTGGACGTTTAGCAAGGGGATGGGTGATGAGATTTGGGGGCTGTGTCACCTTCGTTCGTTGTACGCCTTTAATTGAATCCCCACAAGTGGTCCCCGTGTGGAGCAAATCAGGTGACATTCAACTGGTGGTAGGCTTCGGCCGTGGTTAGTGACCACCATTGAAATTGTGGAAAACCTAAACTGTTTTGCATCCCGCTTGAATGTAATCAGAGAGGTAAGGGGAGTTAAACGTAAAACGGGAGAGAATACAAAAAGGAGTAGTTAATTTTTTTACTACTCGTGTAAATAGCTTTTCTGCAGGTACTTAAATAAATTAATGTTCTGGCATCATCATTAACTTTAAAAACACGATAAAAACATAAAGGAACTATCCCACTGCTGGCCACGGGTCTTCTCTCAACTATCTTACGAGTTGATGAGAGCGTTTAGGCCTTAATCCACACACGCTGGCTAAGTGCGGGTTGGTGGATGTCACATGTCTTCGCATGATTAGTTCTTAGACATGCCGGTTTTCTCACGATATTTTCCTTCACCGATATTGAGCAGCGGCGATGTTACACTTCTCACAAAGATGTGGGAGCACGACTGGGAATCGAACCCGCGACCTTATAAATCTAAGGCGAGGCCAATGTTTAAATAAGGCACTTAACTAACTAATTTAAACATTGGTAAACCATGAGAACCCTACACATGAGTTCAGATGTACTTACATAATACATCTCAGAATGCCTTTGTAATTCAAAGGGGGTGAATTACATTCAAAGAGAGCTTTGTACAACGTGATTTGTCAAGGTTCCGACAAGGACGCGTGCTTGGTCCAGTATTATTTGTAGCCGTGGCCATGAATATTACAGAAAGTAATAATAAATTACTTACATATTTATTATTATTTATACAACAACTGCGTTGGTTTTGTTACGATTCATGAATGTATGATTGTATACCGGGCGAAAGGGATCGCCCTCCACAAACTGATAGGGTGAAATTTATTCATTTTAATCCTTACAAATAATACAAATGCAAAAGCAACTCTGTCTGTCACGCCTTCTCGCTAGAACTACTAAACAGATTTTGATGAAATTAGGTATAAAAAATAAATAAATAAAATAAAAATAATTTATTTCGGACAACAATGATCAATAATGGGTTAGTAGAAACTTAAGAATTATGTTAGTAATTATTTTTTATAAAAGAATTAGTTTTTGCAATTAAGACTGATCAGTGGTCTGAGATAGTTTGGATAGTTTCCTGACTGCGCAGAAAGAGGTTAATGGTTTAGCGCGATAACTCGCATACGCAGAGACGCGATGGGAAAACTAGTAAATAAATAACTATTGTAATGCTATTACGCTGTTGAGAAATAGGTACTAGGTACCTGATCATTCTCATTCATCCTAGTCAAGTAGGTATGTAGATTAGATATGTATAATTATTACAATAAATGCATAGATTCGCAAAAGACTATTATTATTATACTATTGTTTATGGCTACCAGTTCGATAAATTACTGATGATATTAAATAAATATTAAAATCAACAAGACCAGGAAATGTTTCTTGGTATAGTTAAAAGAATCAGCATCAACGTCTGAGAAGCTAATGATGAAGTAGATGTAAAAATTAAAATAGTGTTTAAGAGGTTCACCGTCCACGGACCACGTGTAGACTGTAGAGTAAACTATCAACAGATAGACAAGTCCAATTTATAAACAGGGTGGCATGCGGCATGATACAGCTTTTTAGGATTTTTACTTTGCAATCAACCTGTATCAGAGTGATGCCGCGCGCGCGCGTCATTGATAAACGGAGTTTATAGAACGTACAAAAGTAGAGTTGATAGAATAGAACAAATAGAAGCTAATAGAAAAATACCGAGATAATATCTATTTGGTTTGGACAGTGGTAATATTACTCAAAGCGGGATATATGGAATTTACAAATTAACCCCTTTATTAATAAAAGTATTTTAAGCTCATTATAGCTAAAATAATTCGTTTGTCTTAGTCTGTCATCTTGACATTTATACTAGTAAGAGAGAGACAAAGTCCATTGTAACAAAGGATTCTTATAACATTTTTGTGAATAAGGCCGTAGATATATGAATCTATTCCGGGTCTATAAAAATCTTATTTAAAACTTAAAGGTACTGATTTGTCCCTCAGGTTATATACAGTACTAGCGGCCCGCCCCAGCTTCGCCCGGGTAGCTTCAGCCCACTCAACAATTTACAAAAAATGTTTTAAAGAATCGCTCAACCGATTTTGACCAAACAGGCAAGTTGTGGTCAAGCGCAAGCCTATTTTAGTTTAA
The DNA here is from genome assembly GCA_936450015.1 of Meganola albula. Classification (NCBI taxonomy): domain Eukaryota; kingdom Metazoa; phylum Arthropoda; class Insecta; order Lepidoptera; family Nolidae; genus Meganola; species Meganola albula. The sequence goes on along the minus strand of OW388165.1, from coordinate 1,948,973 downwards.
AAAAAAAGCTATACGAAAGTCCGGATATTTTATGGTAATTAGTTCCGAGTTCCTACTTTAGTAAACTTATTCACAAAATACGAGTAATCAATCGATCACCGTGACAGGCTAAAATATTGAAGATTGTAATCGACTTGAATCTAGGTCGACGGTGTCTACATCTACGTGGACAATAGAGCTGAAAGTTTTCTAATCTTTGCCTGTATAACTGCTTCTTTGTAATAATTGCGCAGTAGGTACCAACGTAACTGAAAAATATTTCATCAATAATGGAACATTTTCAACATTGAGCGAAATATTGGGTTGGCAATAAACTAGGTGTATAGTGTATATTTTGGTAACTCGGACAACGGGTCGTGAAAAACTTCGTGTTTATACACCCGGCCAAGTCCCGGTACACCTATGCTGTTGTGACTCCCACATTGTTTTAATAACGAAGATAATGGAAAGATTGGAAAGTTAGATTATTTATTTCCATTCAAGAAACCTTTGAAAATGCCTCATCAAAATGGACCAAACACCTCGGGTTGTGTAATTTAAGATGCCCTGTTCGAAATTGTAAGTGGACTATCAGGTGGGGAACAACAGTTAAAAGCTGTTGGAGTAGAGGAAGAGGGATGCCATTATACAATATGTAGAGCAGCTTCTCTTTCGTACACTGCAATAATTATAGGTACTTTACGGTGTCATAGTATGTCAAAGTTTATCGTTTTTGTAAGGAAAAGTTAATAACTTTGTAGTTAACAACTTTATTTATTGAAATAAATAAAGAACTTCGACTTTTGAATATAAATATTAAATTTCTAGCTCATTAAAAACTGATCAAAGAAATATTTTTAAATGATCTCGCTGTCGCAAATGAGTATTTTGTTTTTATGTTCTAGAACTAAATTCAATTACTTACAAAATGAAGCTTGCTCGCTCAATGTTTCGACTCACTCTTGCTTACGAATGATTCAGTGAGAAGGTGGCATTGGATTGAGGCCTCATATGGTTGGAAACTATGAACGAGCAAACATTCCGACCTGCTAGGCTATAGTGATCCTCCAGTGAAAATTGAAGATCGTCGGAGAAATTTTACTTGCACGATGCAGGATTACTAGATCTGTCTTTGTCTTACTTGACGTATTTTTTTATCCTGAAATAGGCCTGCGCTTGAATACAACTTGCATGATCTTAAGTAATGATGTAGTCTATGATGGGACGCACCTGCCCACTATACCGATTTATTCGTGGTTCGTCCATGTTCTTTCTCTGACTGCAAGGTGCTGGAGAAAACTGGATGAAAATTGAGAGTAGCAGAAGATTGTGAAGTGGCGTGCTTTAGGAGAGGCCTATGTCCAAGTGTAGACGAATAATAAGCTTGTGAAAGACTAGCTTCCTACGCCGGTGGCTTAACTCGCGTCACTTCACACTTCATTTGTAGGATAAAAAGTAACCTACAGCCTTCCTCAATAAATGGGCTATCAAACTGTGCTTTAATTTTGAGATTAGCACGTTCATCTAACACACAAGGAAACTCTTCAGCTTTATAATCTAGTACAGATGGAATTCTGCTTCATGGGGTTCCTCCCCACTGACAGGAACATGGAGCCATGGCTCATGGATTTAGATGATGATGAGTAAGTAATCAATTCCTTTTTCCTTGTGAAGTCTAATAATAGGTCAACGTGTCTGTTATCCAATACACTACTTGATAAGTAATAAAGTGCTGGTTATTTGTGGTCATCGAGGGTCAACATTGATAATCAGTTCAAAGTTCTGATCGTCAGATTTGGGTTATTGACCAGTTGTTTCGACCATAGATTTATTAAAATAGGTTTTACATACAATACAAACAAGTAATTGGATGCAATCGGCGATATGGAGACAATAACAGCCCTGCTAGACACGTCTTCTTTCAACTATATTAAGTGTTTAGAGTTTAGGCTGTAAACCACACACGCTGGCAATGTGCGGGTTGGTGGATGTGACGATATGATTAAATTAAAATGCGTTGTTAAGTCAGTTAGTTTCTTCCTATAAATTTGTTTTAACTTAAGTTCTCAACTCATTTAGACCATCTGCTATTACGTACTGACCTAGATTGGAAATCAGACCCATAACGAAGGGGTGACAACATTTGTGCGTTTGCTTGGGGTTATATTATTACGCAAATACCCTAAGCTACATTATGGGATCCCTCCATACAATATTCAATAGAATTTTATCAGTTACTAAATTCTTAAATCTGGTTATGTTCAAACATTTTATTCGCAAATCTGAATCTCTGAAGATAATTATTATGCAACCTTCTTTTTATTCAAACAATAAAAATACGCAACACTGTCTTCGACCTTGAAACGTTATCATAGGCCTATAAGGCGCCTTATTAAATATCTGAAGCATCGTTTCCACTGTGCGGATAGCCCGGATTTACCTAGACTTTAGTTGGTTTTCTTTATCTGGCAAAATCTTGAGAGGTATTTATAAAGGGAAAAGAAACAACGGGCCGATGACGTGGCGGTAATATTTTTGCTTTTCACGTTGCCGGTCGTGGGTTCGATCCCTCCCAAGACAGGCATTCGTGTGATGAACATGTCTGTTTATCTTGATTCTGGATGTAACTATCATATTAAGTGTATTTACAAAACACAAGTATCAGTTTATTGTCAGTTATCTGATTTGGTTTCCATAGTACAAGCTGTCTAAATGTCTCAGGATATTATTATTATTATATTTATAAGAATCTTTCATAAGCCTTGCCTAGTTTATTGCTGAACATAGGCCTCTCCTTAGGTAGGTAGGTGGTAGGTAAGGTACAGCACAGAGCACGTTTCACGGCAGCTCGCTCTCGTCAGTGTTCCATCCAACTCTGGTACGTTCAGCCATCTTACTGGTATCGTAACTGTCGGTCGTAATAGGTCCACAATTTGAGGACGAACTGCGACACGTTTGCCAATTCCGTGATCACTGCTCAAGAACTCTTTAAGGTCAACGGTAATCGGTTCTGCGGCAAATATAGCTTACAAATAATGTGGACTTCAAAAAATTTATGGCTTCCAATATATATTTTGATATAACAAAAAATTATCTACTAAAGAAGGATGTTCTCAATTCGAATACCGCAGTGGCGAAGGATGGAAGTTTGGAAAAGGGAAGCCGGAGCAAAAAAACTTCTTACCTAAGAAAATAATATCACTTCACTACCGTCACCGATAGCTCTTACACTTAATGCTGTTCTTATTTTTGTTGCTATTTGAAACTTTTATTTTGTTGCTATTTTCTAAAGGGAAGCCGATGGGAATCGGCTTGTATGGACTATGTTTATTGTTAGGTTAGGTTAGTTAATATTGTTTTCATTTTTTGTTTCAAATGGTGGTCTTTTTTGGTGGTCCAATTTAAATGTAATTAGAATTGTTATTGATAAAACATTGAAGTCGGTTTATGCTTGATCCCATTATGGGATCCGGATATATTATAGAACCGGTAAAAGCGATGTGTTCAGTGCACGGTAGGTATGGGCCTTTAATAAAGCGGGTTGCACTATTTTGTTTGACGTCATTGGTCGACGTCGACGACGATTTGTGTGTGCGTGTGCCTAATCCAGCTTAATCAGATCAACAAAAAGCCTCACACCTACGACAAATATAAAATTCATTCGACATCTTCTTTAATCCAATCAGAATCGCTAGTCTATTATTTTTATATCCAACCGATGATACAGCTAGCGATAGAGCTAAAGTGATAGTGTTCACCGTAATCTATGGACGCTTGCAACACCATAGGAACCAAAACCAAAAGTTATTTTATTACATTGCGTGTATTCTGTAAGGTGGAGTAACCTCCGCTCTATGGATAGATCCGTGTCGAGCGAAGAAAATTGAAATCTATCTAACTTGTATGTGTTTGTATTACCACAGATAATATAACACTATACTGTATAAATATATAAACATATAGGTAATATTAAACCGTTGTGATCTTCTCATTCACTCCTAAGAAATCATTGGTGACTGACACCCGAGGTACTCTGAGAGATTGAGGGGCTCATCCAGGACTAAATAAGACTGGTGGTAGATGCACTAATGGGTACTTTGGGCTACAAAAGCACCTATATAACATAAGCCTAGCAGAAATACCACTTGCCCCCCGATCCCCTAAAAGCTAGTGTCCGGCAACGTCCTGAGTCGTCGGTGGAGAACAGTCGGGGGGAGGAACCGCGGTCGCCGGGCATCATACCTCGCCCGGTCGGAAGATCTTCCCTTTACTGGAAGGTCACTACCACCCGATCCTCCAGTCTCCACAACTATAACAAGGACTCCTTCAAGACTTAAACTTACGGAACCCTCTTTACACAATTTCAAGTCACACTTATCTATTTTTTAAGTAAAACAGCCAATTGAACAACCTTAATAATAATATAGGGTCATTAACACACGGCCATCTGATACCAAACTAAGCAGAGCTTGTACTATGGAAACCAGATAACTGGTAATATACTACATATTATATTTTTCTTTTGTAATATAGATAATTACAACCAGACTCAAGACAAACAGACATGTTCATCACACAAATGTCTGACTTGGGTGGGAATGGAACCGAACCTGCGGCGTAAAAAGCAAGCAATATTACCGAACACGCCACCGCGGCACCGGCCCGTCATGTCACCTTGCTTTACAATTCTTGCGAATATGTTGATCAATTGCTTTCGCTTTCAGCCTTGATCTCTAGATAGTTACAGTTACTAAATAAGGAAGGAAGTGTGATATTTTCATCAATTTAGTGTTACTAAGTGACACCATGCAGAGAGGGTGGGTCGGAATTGTTGCTCCTTCAAGGTTTTTAACCACTCATTCCACTGCCACCTTCTCACCGATAATCCTTCGTAATCACGAGTGAATCGGTATACTAGGCTATCGCGTTTCATCGTAGACTACAGCATTGCTTAACATCAGGCAAGTCGTAGTCAAGCGCCAGCCTATCGCAGAATAAAAAAAAAACTTTTATCACGTCATCTAGATAGTTTGATACCTTTAAACGAGCAATTCTTATATTAAAATAAATCTTTATGTCGGTCTGTGTATCTATGTATATAAAAATCAATGCCACTTTTCATTGTAATTTTATAACTCAAAAACGAGCTTACCTATTCAAACCAAATGTTTAGGCATTGTTGGGACTATTTAGTAGATGGTTTATGTGAAGTTTGCACAAAATCGGTTGAGCGGTTCTATATATATCACATTTTTTGTAAATTGTTGAGTAGGCTGAAGTTGGGGCGGGCCGCTTGTAGGTTTATATTTTCGTATTTGCTTGCTAGTGTTCGTGCTATTATTGTCTTACTGTTTTTGTTAGCTACTTTTTCAGTTTGATAAATAGCTGTTGGTTTTCCTTATAAAATAAATAAATAAATATATTATTTGAATCTCGGAAACTGCTCCAACGATATATATAGCGTTTCCTCTCACCTCCGCTGTGTACATACCTTTCGCCAATCGTCTATCATCCATCTTCTCTACATGACCAAACTACTTAAAAACCTTATTTTCATAGGTGTACCTACATGATAAAATGCATAGAATCTTCATTAGAATCAATGTAGGTCATTAAACATATTATTTTAATGGTTGTCATTGCTGTTAACCGTTAGTTTGACACGAACAAGTGATTTTGTGGTCTTACATAAAATATTTTTTATTATTATTATTATTATTATTATTATTATTATTATTATTATTAGACAGACAAGCAGTTGTGAACAACTGATATTCGCCTGTATCTGGTCTCTTTCCTTGTTTTCCTTCTCTTTGGTCTGTTTCCTTTCTTATGGATAGAATATTAGTTTTATAGATAAGCTGTGGCTGTGGCCAAATGTTTTTTTTTTAATAATATATAAATACGCAGTACCTACAACAGATATCAACAAACTAACGTTACTGGACAATCATAAATAAATAAAGATAAAATAATAATGAAAATGAAAAAAAAAATTATTATAATGATTGCTTCGACATAAAAGTATGATTTTGTTATAGCTAAAAGGTATTATAAACATGAGTATTTGATATAAAGGAGACGTTCAAAAAATGTATAGAGCCTGGGATTAAAATAATTGTAAATTTGAACAGCAATCTGAGTTACATATGTTAATAGAGCATAATTAATTAATTTTTTTGGTGTATTTAAAATAATTTAACACGCCCCCGTTTTTTTAAAAATTTAAATTGAAAATAAGAATCCTTAATGCAATATTATGATTATTGCAATTGGCAACCCCATGGTCAAATGACAATTGAGCAACCAAAAAAATCAAAATTATTTCGACGCTGTCAATCAAACTGATCAATGACAATGACATCATGACGTTTCCCGTAATTATATTTTTTTCCACGCGTTTTGTTATTACACTAATAAGATAACAAATATTTTTCGTCATAATTACATTAAACTGCAGCTAGAATAATATTACAAGAGAAAAGTACTGTAACAGAATGCAATTGTTGACGTGATTGCAATATTTATACTGCTTAGGAAACGGATAATTAAAGGTAATGTGCGTTTTGTTTTTCTATTACATTTTTTTGATTTTTACAAAAATGGTTGCTTCTAAAATTCGTGTTTAGTTAAATTCTAACAGCTTATTAAATAAGCTTTCCAATGAGGTATATCACATTGATGTTCAAAATTCTAGCCCACTTTTGACCTCTCCTTTCAATTTAATACCTCTACGCGTTCAAGAGGTAAGGGGTAGTATGTTTAACTCTATTAAAAATATTTTTATTAAATAATGTAACTAAAAATTTACGGCTTCATGTTGCTTCGTGCAAAATTTCAAAATTCTGTGTTCATGGGAAGTACCCTGTAGGTCTGCGGAAATTTGCGGCATAAACGGCTGTATCTTTTGATGGCGTTGGTCTAGAAGTTTTTTTTACAGCTCTAAGGAACAGTAGACCTTAGTATTTGATATAAATTCCAGCTTTATACCTCCACGCGTTCCTGAGAAAAAGGGTCTTGACAGACATACAGACGGACGGACGGACAACAAAGTGAGCTTATAAATAAGGGTTCGGTTTTTTCTTTTCGAGGTACGGACGGATCTCTTATTAAATCCTTCTATGAAATTCATATCCGCTTAGTTTATCTTATTTCGGAGTCCGATACTTGAGGTCAATCAAAGGTACAGACAAGGGGGCCGGCTGAAAGCCCTCCCGCCCGCGGGAGGCGATCAATGCGACCACGTGGCACACGCTACTGGCATGACGCAACATCCGCTGAAATTTCGCGGGAAAATGTTTTTACTGGATAATTAATCTGATTTTAATTTAAGAAACTGACTAGTTTTAAAAGTCGCTGTGTAGAATTGGTGTATTTATATTTATGATGGGGATGTTGCTTATCGAAAGACGCAGACGCGCTGAAAATAAAGTTTAGCAAAATCTTCGGCTAGGTAGGTACCTATTTTATTTGAGTTATTTAAGAATTAATATAATTATTATTATTATTATTTTACGTATAATAATCATAGACAGCTTTATAATTAAACTAAAAATATATCAAATTATTTTTGAAAATAAATAAATATAATACATAAAAATATGCATTTATTTGCATATTTTTATATAGTATTTGCGTATTTTTACGAATATTTCAAAACAAAAACAGCCAAATCGGTTCAGCTGTTCTCGATTTTTTTAAATAGAGAAAACAAACATTTAAATATTTTTTAATTGAAAATCTTATTAGATACCTAATATAAAAAATCCAATAATTATTTATTACTTACATTTTTGTCACTTTTATTTTTTGTAATTTTTAGATCAAATCTATATTTTCCTAAAAGGTCACTACACTGTCACCTTTTTCCCGCGTTTTTCCGGAAGAGCGACTGAGCCCGCCAGCACGGGCCGCGAGACTGCCGTGCGCCGGATTAGAGCGAGATAGCAGATCATTTCCAAAGCGCAAGAAGAGAGAAGAATGTCGTATTGAACGGGGTTTTGGGGGTTGCAAGGCAAAGGGTAGGAGTTGGGTAGCAGTTTTAAAAATAGTATCATATAATTGAACTTCGACAGCTTTCCAATATAACTTGAATGCTGTTTTGTATGACAAACAAAAGTGTTGCTGATATATCTAATATTTTCCTACTTTTCATATAACTGTGCGACTATATCTAACAGAAAACATATAACAATACAATATTTATTCTATTACATATTGAATCACTAAACACTTACAAAAATTCTGTTTTTTTTGTACAATTTAAAAGGTATAGTTTATTCAAAAAAAATTTTCAGACAGATTTTCGAGCTTATAAAGTGTGGAATTGGAATTTGTTTGTAACAGTTTCAATTTCCAAACGAACTTTTGCATATAAAAATAATCTGTCAATGCCAATGTCAATAGTCAGTCAAAAAACAGCTGATTTGTTGACATTGTTTTTGTGGTTATTTTATAGATTTTTACTTCTATTTAAATTAAAATGAGTGATGCAGCCCGAATTCTTATACTATACGGTAGCCAAACGTTCACAGCTCAAGAAATAGCTGAGCGGATATGGAGAACAACCAAAATCTTAGGTTTTCGTGGACCCGTACAAGCTATGGACGAATATCCCATAGCCAAGTTGATACAGGAAGAATTTGCAATATTTGTGTGTGCTACTACTGGCCAAGGGGACGAACCAGATAATATGAAGAAATTCTGGAAGTTTCTATTACGAAAAAACTTGCCAAAAAACTCTTTAGTGAAAATGAAGTATGGAGTGCTAGGGTTGGGAGATTCATCTTACACGAAATTTAATTTTGTTGGAAAGAAATTTCATAAACGATTAATGCAGTTGGGAGCGACGCCTTTGCTTGATGTTGGTAAGTTAAAAAAGAAAGCTTCATCAACCATAACAGGACAGTGTTGTGCAGAAAATTTTCGAACCACAAGAACAGAATATTGTAATTGGAGTCTTTAATCAATCAATCTTCTTTACATTTTCGGTTTTATACTTACGTTCGTGTTTGTAATACTGGGCGTTTGGCCTTATCTGGGCTTATCTCTTTCTACTCATCTCTAAGTGATAGAGATAGACAGAGCTTGCAACATGTTTTCTTTTGAATGTTTCGCCAGTGGAAATTAGGGGTTACGTTGTAGGATTCTTTTTGTCACAATAATACATTATAATTTATCGACAGTTTAGCATCAATTTGATATTTTAGATTTCGTCCAGGTTGCGAGTTAGATCATTTCTCCACAACTCGGTCCAAATATGTTTAAACTGAAGTGGTCTGCCTTCATCAGTAATGTGTTTTATTATTACAATCATTTTTATAATTTTACACATTTTTCTTTTTTTTTCATCTTTAGTAAGATCTCTGTTATAGGTCTCTGTGATTACCAGCATGACTTAGGTCATGATGCGGTAATGGCACCATGGTTAAAAGACTATTTGTCCAAACTAAAAAGTTACTACCCTTCAATAGAACCAGACAATTTAAAAAACACATTTGTTCCAAGATGGAAGGTTACTTTAGAGAAATGTAATCACCATAGAGCTCAAAATGGTTTAACAAATGATATTTATTTTAATGAAGAAGAAGACCAAACTTTTATACAACCAATTTTTCTAAAAATTGAGAAAAATCTGAGAACTACAGATGAATCACATTTTCAGGTAAAAATATACTACCTACCTAGTCATTAATACACTAACGACACATTCATTAATTATACTAAGAAACCTAGGATTGGATGTTTTTATTTATATTTTTTTATTTTTCAGGATGTAAGATTAATAACATTAAAAACTGCAAACAATAGCAAACTAAACTATAAGCCAGGTGATATTTTTAATATACGGCCAAGGAATAGTAAAGAAGATATAGATGAAATGTTTAGTATATTTGACGATCATAATATTGATATTAAACCTCACTACAGATTAGTAGTAGAACAGCAACATGCAGGTAAGGTGTTTAGTAACAGTATATTTTGTGGCGTCCTTTTCGTTATTTTTAATGTATTAATATCCTTTTGACTCTTGTGAAAAATAATTTACCGTACCTGTGATGTTTGACCTCAAATTTTACGAATCGATGAAATATATCTGCAATGATGTACGTACAATGAAAGAAACTTAAACAAAAAAAAAACATGTATTTGTCGTATGAATGCGACACGTAGTTACAAGGTTAAATTATTTTTATCAATAAAAATAACGATTTTCCAGTCAATTACCATTCCCATCCCTATACAAAATGTCAAGTCCACAGCCAATGTCATTGTCAAAATAACACGTGTCGCTGACAGACGGTCGCTGTCAGTTGTCAATCATTATTTTTACACAAGCAAGTTTGAAATCGGAAATACTGCAATGTTTTCTATTTTCTTTCTTTATAATAACTAAATACACGTAATTTAAGTATGTTGCGAAGGCAGGCGCGTTTGCGCCGCGAGTATTTGTATAGAAAAAATGTGGAGGACAAACAAAAAAACATTCAAGCTAAGAAAGACCAACTAAAACGGTGTCTGGAAGAAAACATTCCTATTCACGGTGATCTACGTAAAGATGCTTTAGCACTACAGAAAAGAATAGATTTCGAAGATAAAGGTAAGATTTATCATTAATTTATTATGTTTATTATTAGTGTTAAAACTTAATATTTGTATCTTGGTTATTTTTTGAGGTTAAGTATGTAACGTAAACACCAGGTTATTTGTCGTAGATTTAGGTTGTAACTACTTTGTTTTGTTTTATATTCTACCTAAATTAGACTATATTATGACAATTGTAATCAAAAATCAATAGATTACTAAAAGACAAGTAGTTTTATGTAGCGTCAGTCATTTTATACAACTGTTACCTACTAAATGAATGTCCAACTAAGTATATGCATGTACACCTTATTAAGAATGGAACTAAGGCTCGAAGTGTTCCTAATATGAATAGCTAGCTTTATTGAAGTTTGTGCCTATGGAACAGTAAGTAGGTCAAAGAGGATAGTCACTACAGTTTTAATAGTACAAGTTCTGCTTAGTTTGTAGTCATTAGATCTGTGTAGAAGACACTTTTTACAATGATTTAGTGTTTAATTAGTTGTTATATAGTTCAATAACATTTCAATACTCAAACACAACACTGGCAGAATAGTTGAAAACAACTAAGTAGCTGATAAAAAATCAATATTGAGTAATAAAGTAGATATAGATAAATACACATTTACTAGCTGCCCCAGCGAACTTCGTACCGTGCAAAATTGTGAATCTAAACCATTCCCAGATCCCCTTGAACACACACAAAAAATTTCATCAAAATCGGTCCAGTCATTTAGGAGGAGTTCAGTCACATACACACGCACACAAGAAATATATATATTAAGATTAACTAATTAGATTCTACCCATGGCTTCACAATAATCTAGACAACAATCTCTGTGCCAAATTTCATCCATTTTCATCCAGTAGTTTTGCATGAAAAAGTAAAAAAATACATTCTAACAAACTTTTGCATTTATTATATTAACAGGATGTTTTCTGACATAGCTTATTTTTTTACTAAATAACTTTATAGGTCCAGAAAGAGCAGCAGTAATTGGTGGGTTCAGTGGTGGTGCTAACACTAAGAGCTCCCAAGATGATGAGTACCGGTACGCTGGTGTGGAGGACCCAAAGATCATGATTACCACATCCAGAGACCCAAGTGCCAGGCTCAAGATGTTTGTTAAGGAACTTAGGTGAGTCTGATCCTATGACAATTTGGATTTTATACCCTAATCTTGCTTGTCGCTTCAATTTTTTTTTTGTTGAGAGAGTTTGAGCATTAATCTACACACGCTGGCCAAGTGCGGGTTGCCGGATGTCACATATCCTCGAATGTTGTCCTCATGATGTTTCCCTTTGTTAATGTTGAGCAGCAGAGATAAAACAATTTACACAAAATGTGTGGGCATGAGCAAGAATCGAACCCGTGATCTCATATTCTAAGGCGAGGCCCGTACCCACTGGTGCTCCAATAATCATGTAGTAACAACCCAATATTAAACATTCCACTATTATTTTCATGTAATATCATTTACAATTAGAGTTTTATTAAAACAATTAAACCGTGTATGCACATAAATTGAAGAACTTAGACTACTAAGAAGAATTAGTAAATAGCTGTATTTGTTTCCAGGTTAATATTCCCCAACAGTCAGCGTATGAACCGTGGTGGTTATGAGATGTCACAGCTGATACATGCCTGCAGAGCTAATGAAGTAACAGATTTTATTGTGGTGCATGAGCACAGAGGTGTGCCTGACAGTTTGGTAAGCATTTCTACACTTATAGTCAAGTTAGACACTATTAAAATGGGGGTGAAATTTTACAATCGTTGACAAATCTGATAAATCAAGTTTTTTTTTACTTAAATTGCCTTGATTTACAATAATTTGAGGTTTAACTTAAATCTAGCTAGACTGTGCTAGAGTGTAGCCTCTCATGCCAACCAATTGTCTCTGGGTTGCCTGTGCCATGGATAATTTTTTTGCATCGTGAAAACCTTCATCTTTTACTTATATTTCAGGTGATCTGCCACTTGCCGTATGGTCCTACTGCATCGTTCACACTCTCAGGTGTGGTGATGCGACACGATATTCCAGACATTGGGCCGATGTCAGAACAGTTCCCACATTTAGTGTTCCACAACTTTAAAACTGAGCTTGGTATGTATGCCACACATTAAATATACATTGCATTTATTATAAACTTTTACAGCATACTATGCGTTTCAAATAAGGATAGGACTGGACTCGCGGCTAACTTCATACCAAAATCCTAGCAAAAGTAACGCCAGCATAAAATATCAAACCACAGATATATTAGTTTAAAATGTATGGAAAAGTGATTTATGTCGAAAAAATTACTTAGGTATGTAGCTACATACAGCTACCTACTAAAGTAAATTTACGCGCTATGATGCCACTACTTGTACACAGATACAAAAACACGGATATAAACTCACGTTTTAACTTATAACATCGTTTTTTTCGTCCGAAGTTATTAAAATATGTTCTTATTTAAATATTCGACTCCAAATTTCCAATTTCACTGGAACGGCAATAAGATACTCGCATTTTTAATTTTTCATCTAGATGTGATATTATATCTAACAAACATTTTTGCCCATTGTACTGAAAAATATGAAGTTGTTGCGCATTCCGGTCCAAGATGGCGGATTTCCCGTCCTATTCTTATTTAAAACGCATAGTAATGTGTCAACTGATTGACAAACCGATTAGCAGGTGGACAGTGGGTAAGAACCAGTCAAAAGAGGCCTTTGTCACAATGTAGCACAGACATTGACATTCTTAAAAGCTTATTAAGTTAGGTGTATCCCACTTTCAGTATCTTTGTATAAGAAAATACTCATACTGCGATTACCTGTTATTCTCTTTCCCTATTTACAATTTCTTATGTTAAAATGGTAATATCTCTGCAAATTTTGTCAATTAGAGCAAGCTCGCACTACAGTTAAAGTCTTACATCATTCTTGCGTTCAATCACTGCGATGCGGTGCGTGGTCGATTGTTGATTGTCGAGTTCCTGCTCTTACGTCTCTCCCAATCCTAGCTTAAGTCTTTTAGTCCACGTTCCTCTCACGGGCTGTGTTGCTGAACGTGCTGTCATTGAACTAAAGCCGCCTAGCCTTCAACTAGCCATCGACGAGCCGTAAGCACAGCGTAATTGTAGCCGAGTCGACGGCTGGTTGGTTTACGTAAGGTTGACGCCTGGTATCGGCGAGGTGAAAGGCGATACGATTACGATCCGTTTCCGAGTTGATACATATACTACAACCCTAGACTGCTTTATCTATAGTTTGTGTGTTCCAAGATGATCATAATAATGTCTTCTATAGTTCAATATGATGAGCAAAAGCTGTATTATGTAACATTTGTCTGCAGGTGTTAGAACAATGAGTATACTCAAGTATTTATTCCCTGTGCCGAAGCCTGATTCTAAGAGAGTGATTACTTTCGCTAACCACGACGATTACATCTGCTTCCGACAGCATACATATAGAAAGGTAATATTTCAAGTAATTAAGTTTTAAAAACCTCGAAAATCTTTGAAATCTAAATACATAAAAATATCTGACTGACATTTTAATGCATAGCCGCTCGGTCTACAGACTCCAAATTAGGTTCCGTATGAGATCTAGGGGTGTACTAAGCAAGGATTTATCAAAATTCATCCTGTAAAGGAGAGACTAGTAAAAATTTAAAGCACAAAACTCGATAGGCTATTCCTGTTTCCTGCCTGAAGTACAGCTTACGTGTTACCGGTCATCGTTATACCTATAGGCATAAGCCATGGTAAATTTCACCCAATTGCCAGATACATTGCCGTGTTCCGGTGAGATGTCTCGTGGCACCATGCAGAGAGGGTGGATAGGAATTGTTGCTCTTTGTTGGTTTCTCACCATATCGAGGCTCATCCACTGCCACCTTCTTACCGAAAATGATTCATAGTCACAAGTGAATCGGTATACTGGACTGGTGCGTTCCCTCGTAGACTACATCATTGCTTAACATCAGACAAGTTGTATTCAAGCGCACGTCTGTATCAGAATAATTAAAAAGTAGTATTTATCAGTGGCGATGGGTGGAAGTCTGTAAAAGGAAGCCGGAGCAAAAAGTTCTTACTTAGGAAAATAACATCTCTTCACTACCGTCACAGATCGTTCTTACGCTTGATGCTATACTTATTTGTGTTGCTATTTAAAACTTTTAGGCGTTACATAATATTATGTATGTGATATTGTCTATTTTCTAAATAAAAAATGATGAGCACATCGGTGGCGCAGCGGTATGGGCCTCGCCTTAGATAAATAAGGTCGCGGGTTCGAATCCTGGTCGTGCCCACACATCTTTGTGTGAATTGTTTTATCTGCGCTGCTCAATATCGGTGAAGGAAAACATCGTGAGGAAACCGCACTTGGCCAGCGTGCGTGGATTAAGGCTTTAACTCTCTCAACTCATTAGATAGAAAGATGAGAGAAGACCCGTGCCCAGCAGTGGGACACTAAAAAGGGTTGAAGTGAAGTGATTGTCAATATTCTAAAAGGAAACCGATGGGAATCAGCTTGTATGGACTCTTCGCTTCTGGTATATATATAATTAACGTAAATATTATTTTTAGGCCGG
Organism: Meganola albula; assembly: GCA_936450015.1. Taxonomy (NCBI): domain Eukaryota; kingdom Metazoa; phylum Arthropoda; class Insecta; order Lepidoptera; family Nolidae; genus Meganola; species Meganola albula. Next base: position 1,933,821 of record OW388165.1, on the reverse strand, counting down.
TAAAGACATAGAACTGACAGAAATAGGTCCTCGTTTCCAAATGAAGCTATATGAAATTAAACTGGGTACCCTGGAGAGTTTGGAGGCTGCTGACACTGAATGGGCGCTCCGGCCATACATGAATACAGCTGGCAAACGAAGATTCTTGAGTGATGACGACGGCTGGCAGGAGGAGTGATCTTGATAATAAATATTATTTTGTATATTGAAGTTTTATTTATAAATCACAACTAGAGGTACCCACTGACATTGTCCTGTCTCAACCATGAATATTGAAAATTCATAAAACCTCTAACACTATGAGGTCACTTATATATTGTCAAAAGCGCGAAGGTTACATTAGAAAAGTTAATATGGTGATTAAGTGTTCTAAAAATTTCGAATTTTTGATATTAAATTTCTAATCTTAGCCTAATTTTTTTCTTTCATAAAGAATGGTTCCGATCCCCGGTCGTGCCCGCCGCTGCTCAATATCGGTGAAGGAAAACATCGTGAGGAAACCGGCATGTCTGATAACTAATCATTAGAAGTCATGTGACATCCAGCAACCCGCACTTGTATCCAGCGTGTGTAGATTAATGCCTAAACTGTCTCAACTCTTAAGATAGTTAAGAGAAAATCTGTGCCCAGCTGTGGGACGCTAAAAAAGGTTGAAGTGATTATAAATGGGCAGATACAACTTATTTGGGGGCTGAGTCACCTTCGTCCGTGGGAGTGCACAAAGACAAAGTCGCACCGCCAAGCGGCCTTGCCGTGTTCCGGTGCGATATCTGGTGACACCACGCAGTGAAGGTGGGTCGGAATTGTTGCTCTTTTATAATTTCTAACCATATGGAGGCTCATTCCACTGCCACCTTCTTGCCGAAAATGATTCATAATCACGAGTGAATCGGTATAGTCGGCAGGCGCGTCCCATCTTAGACTACATCATTGCTTAACATCAGGCAAGTTGTAGATAAAAAAAATTATAACAGTATGAATTAATAAGTGTTTTTTCAGATATGCCCGTTCCAACGTTTCTATTACGAAAACCGACTTTATACGAAATAGCCGAACAGTATTGGGATCTAAGATGTTACCCTACACAATACGTCTTCTCTCTTCTCGCACAGGTGTCGGACGATAGTTTAGAGAGAGACAAGTGTATAGAATTCAGCTCCCCTGAAGGGCAGGAAGATTGGCTGAATTACTGTAGGAGACCTAAACGTACTATACTAGAGGTAACAGTTAAATAAACCTATACATAGTACACATTATCACCTGAAGGTATAGACAGAGGTCAATATCACACACATTTTTCAGGCTATGATGGAATTATTATCTAATATAATGGGACATTAAAATACATGGCCATCTGATCCCAATCTAAGCAGAGCTTTACTATAGAAACCAGATAACTAATGGTCATATACTACATCGCCGCATAGTTGCTAGTCTTTCGGTCTTATACCGGATACACTTCGGAGAATGTGCGTTGGAATTACACAATCTTATTCCCCCATCTCCGTTCTTCCATCGGACAAATAGAGGTACGGCTATGCGCCACCGTTATATGGTGGAAATTCCACGGGTACGCAGCGCCTTGCTTCGACTTTCATTGTGCGAACTGCCAAATTGTGGAATTCGCTGCTGGCATCTATGTTTCCCGATAGCTATAATCTAGTGGTTTTCAAGTCAAGAGTGAATCGGTATTTACTGGGTAACCGCGTTCCATCGTAGACTGCATCATTGCTTCACATCAGGCAAGTTGTGGTCAAGCGCAAGCCTATTTTAGACTAAAAAAAATACATACATATATACATAATTATACCCAGACTCAAAACAAACAGACATGTTCATCAGTACATCACACAAATGTCTGACTTGGGTGGGAATCGAATGAATAACCTAGTTTTAGCCTTACAATTTATCAGCCATAATTCCCAACTTCGAACTGTAAGCTCTGCTTAGTTTGGGATCCTGATGGACGTGTGTAATAAATGAAAAGAAATCTAGATATTCCCAGCAGGCACTTTTACATCTAACCACACGTATTGTTTCAGGTTCTCCGTGATTTCCACAAATCCGCTTCTAAACTAACTCTGCCTACAATCTTCGAGTTATTTTCAACTATTAAACCCCGTTCTTTTTCAATAGCCAGCAGTAATATAACTTCAGAACGAAGCTTAGATCTATTAGTGGCAGTAGTTCATTATAATAGTATACTTAAAAAACCTAGGCTAGGTCTGGCGTCGAACTGGTTAAAAGATTTAGCAGTTGGGGATAAAGTTTATGGGTGGATTAAAGAAGGCACTTTAGTGTTCTCCACAGATTTAGTAAGTACCTATACTAAGCATGAAAACTAAAAAAAATATTTATTCTCTAGGTTAAGTAATTATTTTTATTATTAAATGTCTCTGTGGTCTAGTGGTAAGATGCTCGCTTATAGGCCGACCGTTTAACTCGCGTATCGCCATCTGAGGTACAAAGTCATAAAACATAATTAAATCTTTTAAAGAACTATTTAACCACAGATAAAAGTAATGTAAGACTATTCGTCACTAATATCCATATCGCTTGAATCATCATCACTGTCTGTGCAGCTTGAGGAGTCAGAATCTTGGCGATAGGCGATACGCGAGTTAAACGGTCGGCCTATATTTACCGCAAGGTCCCGGTTTCGATTCCCAGGTCGAGCATAAAGGACTTTTCTAATATCGCCGTATTGGTAGTGTGGAAGAAAGTGATGCGGTTATAAAGTGCGTATATTCACATCCCTTTCTTTCTACGAAATCACAATCTAAATCAAACCACATGTTGAGTATGTGACCTAAACATAACCGGCGAAAAATTGGCCATACTCACCTCTGCCTACTACATCTTCGGGTAATACAGGGATGATAATATTTATTTATAAGTATATCTCCGAGATCCTTAAAAAATTGGACACGAATTTTTGCTTATTCTAACTAACAAAAAATACTCAGATAAATTGAAATTGGGCATGATGAGTAAGGGCCCGATGGCCTCGCAACCAAAAGTTATTGCACTGCGTGTATTCTGTAAGGTACTTCCCCAGATAGGCTCTCCGTAGAGCTAATAACATTTGATTGTATTTAAACATCAACATTATTTTCCAGAACATTCCTCACATTTTCATCGGACCCGGCACCGGGTTAGCACCATTCAGAAGTTACCTACAAGAACGTGAAGCTCAGAACATTGCTTCTAAAACAACATTACACCTATTTTTCGGTTGTCGGTATGAGAACAAAGACTTTCATTGCGGAGAAGAATTAAGAAGAATGGAAAAGCAAGGAAAGTTGAGCCTGTATTGTGCATTTTCTAGAGATCAGGATAGAAAAGTGTAAGTAGACTTTTCATTATTAATTTTTTTATATTTAGGTGCCACCCCTCACTTGGCGACTGGCGTACCCGTTTCTCGAGCGTATGAACAACGCAGTTATCATGGTTGCGTGGCATTCGTGTTGTTTATAGGCTCAAGGAACGCGTACGCCCAATGTGAGGGAGGCCTCTGATTCTTGTTATTGAGTAAGAGTAGCTAGCGAATATCACACATTGAAATAAAAATATTTTAGAACGGATTTTAGCGCGGTTTATTTTAGATTTTAAATCCCGACGTTTCAAAGTCTTTTCCGTCTTCATGGACACGGACCCGTTGCCATAAAAAAAAAAAACACTTTTTGTTGCCACTAGAGACGCTTTGTTAGATTTTATATTATTATTATTATTTATTTATTTATTTATTCAAAATATAAGTATCACACAAAACATCATCCGTCGCCAAACTGTACATACAGTTTGTAGGCGTCGCGCTCATTCACATTTTATAATATGTACTTATACTATTGAATTATACCTACTATACCTAATTACAATTTTATGCATGCATTTTCCTACACTCAATCAATCGGTGCGACAGTCCTCAGATGGTTCACCGAAGAACTCCGGAGAACCAATAAAGGCCCTTTCCGATTGGGGTAGTACATCCACAAAAAAAAACTATACTCGATCACTACTCTACCTAGCTCGATGTTAGGAATTCTGCACGATCCGGCTTACCCGGGGCACATTGGTGGACCTGCAAAGCCGGCAGTATGAAACATATGTTTTTACAGAGGGGCGTTATAAGATTGAAGTGTGTGTTTATATTTAGACATGTTTGTGGCTCATAGAGATTAATTTCTCTGGTTTAAACCAAATGGACTAATTCTCATGCTGTTTACTTAATTTAACACATTATTATAGTTTCGATGGTTCCATTATATTTTTTGTTGCAGATATGTCCAACACAAGATAACCGAACACAGAGATATATTATGGCAACTTTTGTCCAAAAATGCACATATTTATATATCTGGCAACTCTAAAAACATGCCTGACAACGTCAAAGACGCTTTTATAGAAGATGTTATAAGCAAAGTCGGGGGGTTAAGTATAGAAGATTCGAGAATAATGTTGAAACAAATGGAAAATGAAGGGAGATTGCAAATTGAAGCATGGTAACATTTTATATGTTGCCTTTTTAGTGAAATATAGTATAATATATTACTAGCTGACCCAGCAAACTTCGTACTGCCTCAATCGATTGCTGTTTTTAGGATGTTCCTCTCAATTATTCCTTTTAAACCTTCCCTAGACCTCCAAGAACATTTCCAGACCAAAATAAGATAAATCCGTTCAGCCGTTCTCGAGTTTTAGCGAGACTAAAGAACAGCAATTCATTTTTATATATATAGATAATGTATGTTATATATTTCAATGGCTGTATAGGCATATTTTGTATTTTAAACACTATGGTTTAAACAGTGATGGTTTTAAATAAATGCAATAATTATTGGCATATTCTCGTGTTTCAATTTATTATTTTGGTTTTTAAAATAATAGACAGTAAAAACATATCTTAGTTATATCATAATATAACACCTTTCTACCTGTATCAAACATTAGATTACACTATTTCGAAATATTTCATTTAATGTGAAAGGCCGACAGACTGCATTCATACCTAATACTAGTATGTGTGTGTTGACAAAACGCTTTTTACGTGTTTGCATAATTCAGCTCTACTGGAAACTAATTCCTGAACTCTTTCATACAGCGGTTTACTTATACTCTAAAAAAGTATGAGTAAACTGCTTATTTTGATGAAACATTTACCTAGTTTGCACCTGTTAACAAACATGGCTATGTTTTTTAATAATAATCCTACTAATGATTAAATGAAACATATAAAATTCAATTCAATATTTCAATTTTATTACAAATGACTTATAAACTTATCTAATTAGCTATTATTTGGTAGTCCCCACAACTTCAGGTTCCCTGCGTCTCGTTTCCTCTCTGGCGGCTCCTTGTCTTCACACGCGAACGCTACTAGGTACCTCGACGGGTGCCACGCTACAGTAAACGTGGAGGCCTGCACAGGAATCTCTGCCACTTTCTCACCTGAAATATAAAATGATATTTAGCTCTGATTACGCCTTCGTGTAACTAGCTTCGGCCCGCAGCTTCGCCCGCGAGGTATTAATTATAATATAATAATAATATAGTGGGACATTAACACGCACGGTCATCTGATCCCAAACTAAGCAGAGCTTGTACTATGGAAACCAGATAACTGGTAATATACTGCATATAATAATTTTCTTTTGTAAATATATACTTAAATATAGATAATTACACCCAGACACAAGACAAATGTTTGTCTCGGGTGGGAATCGAACCCACGACCTGCGGCGTGAAAATAACCTAAATAAAAAAAATAAAAGTAACCTAAATTAAATAACCTAATTAATTAACCTATTAGTTTTTTTTTAATAATTTTAATTAATAAAAGTAACCTACCTTCGTTGAAGATCTAACACCACGTCAGTCAAAAATAGCAACTTTTCAGGATGAAAAAAAATCTAAACAATTTCACGTCGATACCGTGATAATACCATCAAAATATTTATTTATTTATTTATTTATTTATTACAGTCTGGAAGGCTTACAGCTATAAACAACATATATAGAAATTACAATATGAAACATTAAGCCAATTACAAGCCTTCACGTTTAAGAAATTGCTTATAATCCATGTAATGTGAGCAATATAGCACTGAATTTACAAATAGGTATAGTAAAAGCAATGTGATTAAGACATTACTAAATAAAGAATTTATGACTTATGCATCGTCTCGCCGCCGATGTGGTTGTAAAAAACGGATCAATATCGTGCTGCTTACACAATTCGTTAAAGGTTCTACTTGCACGTACAACAATACTGTTCTGCCTATAGTTAGTTAGACACGGTGTTTGGTATTTGAATAGGGGGATTGATACGGAGCAATTTCGATGGAACGTTTAGGCCAAGTTTGGCTAAGAGCTCGGGACTGTCAATTTCGCTAGATAGAATTTTTGATACAAATATATAATCCGCAGTCTCTCTACGATTTACGAGTGGCAATAGATGGTATTTCTTACAGAGTTGAATGTAGTTACCGGAAACATAAGGAACTCGTTGATGGTAACAGAGATATTTAATAAAACGTTTTTGAACACTTTCAATACGATCAATGTATTTGTGATAACGAGGATTCCATATTTCCGATGCGTACTCAAGGTGACTGCGGACATACGTACAGTATAGAATTTTGAGTGTTTTAGCTTCGGTAAAACTCTTTGAAAGGCGCATAATAAACCCCAAAGACTTTGATGCTTTTTTGACAATGGCATCAATATGATCACCAAAGATTAATTTACTGTCGTGATGGACTCCAAGGTCACGGATAGTAGTGCACCTTGGTAATAGATGGCCACTCAGGTTGTAGCTATTAGTCAATATATCCCGTTTCCTACTATAGGAGATCACAGAGCATTTTGATGGATTTAAATCCAGCTTATTCAAAAGGCAGTAATTCTCTAGGCGACGAAGATCCGACTGAAGAGCATTGGCATCCTCCAGTGATGATATAGTAGCAAATATCTTCATATCATCAGCAAAACATAAGAGTTTGGATGAGAGTAGGCAGGAATCAATGTCATTTACATAAACTATGAACAGTAACGGGCCTAGCAATGATCCTTGTGGAACTCCGCTCGGGACAGAATACCAACTTGATATGTAGTTATTGACAGCTACAGCTTGTGACCTGTTGTCTATATAGGAGATAAACCATCTGAGAAGGTCTCCGTGAATCCCCATAGCACTAAGCTTGCCAATCAGAGTGTTATGATCAATGCGGTCAAAAGCCTTGCTATAATCAGTGTAAACCACATCAACCTGCTCACCGGCATCCATGGCGAGAGTAATGTAGTCATTAAGGAGGGCCAAATTACTTACGGTTGATCGATCCCTCAAAAAACCGTGTTGCAATGGACTGAATGACTGTGATAGAGTAGTATAAAGTTGATTATAAACAATTCTTTCGAATATCTTAGCAATGATACATAATTTTGAAATTGGTCTATAATTGGATATCAGAGTTTTAGACCCTTTTTTGTGTATAGGAGTAATAAAAGCTGCCTTCCATATTTTGGGTACAATGCACTGGGAAAGAGACATTTGAAATAGTAGCGAGATGGGATGAGAAATAGATGTGGCACAGCCAATTAGTAATTTAGCGGACAGGTGATCTGGACCGGCTCCCTTAGATACGTCTAACTTCTTGATTAAATTAATGACATCCTCTAATTTCACCTCAATTTTACTTATATGAGCTCGAGGGTCACTCGATGAATTAATGGAAATGTCGGAGGAAGTAGACCGGCTACTATGAGCAGGCTCCAAAAATGTGGAATGGAAGTAGGAAGAAAATGCCTCGCAAATAGATTCACCAGTAGAGTGTAGGTTGTCTCCATATTGTAATGTATTGGGAATTGAGTTAGCTTTATAGCGAGATTTTACGAAGGTCCAAAAGCTTTTTGGGTTATTTTTTATTGACTTTTCAGTAAGTTTAAGATATTCATTATAGCATGTTAATTCTAAAGTCTTAGCTCGTTCACGCAGGAGTTTATATGTTAGTTCATCAGATTTATTTCCGTAAGTTTTAAATTTTTTGAGGAATTTAGATTTCTCTTTAATTAGTCGAATGAGGGCAAAACTGTACCAAACAGGATAAGTGCTATTGTGAGTCCTTTTTTGAGGAATATGTTTTGTTTGTAAATTAATAATCGATTTGTTAAAAAAATCGACTGCGTCATCTATAGAGCGAGCTGAAAACTCAATCTCCCAGTTCATTGCTCTGATATCGTTATTTAAAGTTTGAAAATCACCTTTACTGTAAATAAATCGCTGTTGTGGCGCACTGTCTAAGGCAGGAGTTTCAAATAGGTCTGAGGTAATTAATAAAGATGGGTGATAAGCGTCAATGGGAACCAAAGAATCTGTGCACTCAGATATATCGAGTTTCGTATTTGAAAACACTAAGTCTAATAATTTACCATAACGGTTAATAACACTATTAAATTGTTTAAGCCCTAATGTATACATTTCATCCGTTAGCAAACATTCGTCGTTAGTGGTTATGTTAGTGGGGGTAAGTGCTAAACCATCATCAGAAGATACCCACTTAATTCCACTCATATTCAAATCACCCATAACTAAAAACATATCGGTGGAATTATTCATAACACAGTGATTTAATTTATTTAAAAAGTTGCTTAACTGCATTGAGAAAGAATGTCCTTTATTTTGTTTACATAGATATATAACACACATATATAGGTTTAAGTATTCACGTGTGTTGGGTTTCTTAAACCTTAGACGCAACCAAAGATCTTCCGCTGACGAATGGAATATAGTTAGTGCTGTTACTGATAAGTCCCTACGTGTCGCGATAAGTACACCCCCGCCCCGCGACTGACCAGTCAAGTCATAATCCCGATCTCGGCGCCACACTAAATAGCGGTTATCAAAAAACTCGGAGTTAGAAATACCATCCAATAGCCATGTCTCAGTTAATACTATAACATGGTATGAATTCAATGAGACTTGTCGATAAAACGCATCCGATTTTGTTCGTAATCCCCGTACATTTTGGTAGTATATAGTAATTTGTTTATTATTATCATTATCCATTGCTAAGAATTACAACATTTGAATAGATAACTTTGCAAATAGTTAAACAATTACCAAACAATATTATAATGTTATGTATGGTGCGATTTAGTAGTAATAGAAATAATAACAGATAAGAAGGGTAGTTAAACATATATTTTGTAGTGGCGCAATGAATTAAAAAGGCAAAGGTAAGTAAGAGCAGGTAAGCGGTCCGCGCGCAAGGCAGAACAATTATAGGTGCAAGCGAGATAGTTATATTTATAAATTTGAAGTAAATATCGCATTGTGGAATGCAACAAACACAATAGAGAGGTGTGAAGTTCATTAGCGAGTCAGGGGTGCGAAACATTTTGCATAAGCCAAAACATGTGAAGCTTAAAATAAACAAAACAGTAATAAAAGTAGAATTACTTATTATGGATACATAACAGTTTAGATGATTTTGTTTAAATCAGATTCATTTCTAATTATTAATGTCTTACTAGAGGTGTTTTTACGAATGTGAATTTTACAATGTTTAACCCAAACAAAATCGTAATTTTTGTCCTTACTCATGAGCTTCACTTTATTTAATAGCTTTTTGTATTCGACAGTTAAGTGGTCGTTAACATAGACGCGATGTGACGTACCCGGAAAGCCAATGTCCGTCAGGCAGAGATTTTTATCGGCTCTCGCTGCTGCTACGAAGTCCTCCTTAATATATCTGTTTAGAAAGCTGACAATAATCAACTTATCTTTGGAGTTCTGTATGGGAACTCTGGAAATGTAGTTTATTTGGGATTTTGGAATATTACAGTTGATTTTGCAGCCAATAGCTTCAACGACGGAGAACAGGTTTTCATTTTGCTTCAGAGGGACACCTTTGATCTCGACATTGTTTAGCCTCAATCGCTGTTCGTTAGATGAAGATTCAGCCTTCATTCTAGACACCTCGACTTGGAAACAGTTGAACGATTCACGCAAGTCATCATACTTTGATGTTTTAGTTTCGACTTCTACAAGCCTCTCATTGAACTCATCCAACTTGCCACTAGAGAATTCACACGCTGCTTTGAGCTCCTTTAACTCGTCCTTAATTCCGCGAATGTCCTCGATAAGGGTGGGTAGGTCCAGTAATTGGCGTTTCATGTCGCGGATTTCACTCAGTATGATGTCTAAGGAAGCTGTTGAGTCGGGGGTAGATGCCGCTATTGCCGGAGAACTAACTCTGCACTTAGAACATCTCCACTGGGCTTTTTTATCGGAGTTGTATTTTCTCCAGCTCGCCTCTGTAATGCCGGCGCACGCGAAGTCCAGATGTTTTTTGCAAACGGCACACTGAACCCCGTCGGTGAAGGGGGCATCACAAATCGCGCATTTCCTCATTATGACAATTTGTTTGTACTGCTACGAAAACTTCAAAAGGTTTGTAGTATCTGGGTAAGACCGAAAAGCGACAGGCGTCCTGCGTTAGCGGGTGCTCACACTGAACTGATATTCGTTATTCGTTATTCGATATTCGAGTATAATTTTTCTTTTTTATTTAAAATGACTCGGCTTTAGACCATTTGCCAATAAGGGAGTTACAGATACGCGTCAGCCAATTTTCAGGTTGCCCGCGCTTCTCGGTTCTCAGTAGCATTTTAAAAATTATATACACGAGTATACTTAATATTAGTTCTATCTGTTGGACGAGGCTTTTTTCTGATTGACTGAAATAATAACGCATCTTTCAATTCTTTAGCGAATAACATCAAAATGTCAAAACCACCAAATTTTGACCTACGTTGTGTACCACGCGGGCGGAAGATAGTTCATGATAAATTACACCAAGATGCAGACCAAACAATCATACTCATCACACAAAAATTTGTCCTGGGTGGGAATTGAACCCACGACCTCCGGCTTAGCAGTCAGGGTAACCACTACACAGGCCAGTCAGTTCCATTATTAAGATGGTAAGTTCCATTACGTGTCATTATTTAACTCTCTATGTTCAAGATCGACGAAAAAAAAAATCTAAAAATAATGTTTCCGCCCGGGATCGAACCGGGGGCCTTCTGCGTGTTAGGCAGATGTGATAACCGCTACACCACGGAAACTTATGTTTATTGCTAGTAATTGTCTAAAATATTTATTGAAATTGTATTAAATATCTACCTATTGATAAAATTTATCAGTACCTATAAACTTATTTATCTATCTATAGTAAAATTATAAGGCTGAAGAGTTTGTTTGATTGAATGCGCTAATCTCAGGAACGAACAAGTAGTACTACTCATGTAAAGATTTCAGAATCGGTTCGACCGTCCTCTGACGGCTCACCGAAAAACTCCGGTGAAACAAGAAAGGCCCTTCCGGCCAATTGGGTTAGGTAATCCGCAAAAAAAATCAGACTGTAACTGATAAAAACGCTTACTCTGTATTCATAGACGTCTTTTAAGCTTATTATAGCTAAAATAGGTTTATAATTTGTTTGTCTTGGTCTGTCATCTTGACATTTATACTAGTAAGAAAGACAAAGTTCATTTTAACTAAGGAGCCATGTGATTTTTATGAGATATTAGAATTAAGTCGCTCTAATACAACGCACTATAGAAAATGTATTAGATAAAGTGTTTCATATAATAAGAGATAAAAGTACTACTACTGACTTTATAGCAGTGAGTTCTCAGTGGTTGTCACTTCATTCACTGCACGGTAGGAATAGAAATTAGACGTATTCCAATAGAAGCTCTTTATGTTTGTACTTTTATTCACTTTACTTGGTCGAATTGGAAAAATTCATTAAGGGTTGTATTTATCGAGAAAAGTTAGACTTATAGGTCAGTTAGTTCCACTAATATTAGAAATGTAAAAGTTTGTGAGGATGTTTATGACTCAATTACGCAAAAACTGCTGGACGGAATTTGAGAAATTTGACAAAGGGTTAAGTACTATCTTTTGACGGGCCGGTGCCGTGGTCGGTAAGATACTTGCTTTTCACGCCACAGGTCGTGGGTTCGATTCCCACCCGAGATAAACATTAGTGATGAACATTTGTGTTTGTGTCGATTCTGGGTGTAAATATCTATTATATGTATATATTTACAAAAGAAAAGTATTATATGTATAGTATATACCAGTTATCTGGTTTCCATAACAGAAGCTCTGCTTAGCTTGGGACCAGATGACTGTGTGCGTTAATGTCCCAGAGTTATTTATTTATTTATATAACAGATCGTCGCGCCTGGCCGGTCTTCAAACCCTTTCGTGTGATAAACATGTCTATTTGTCTCGAGTCTGGGTGTAAATATCTATTCACTTCGACCCTTTTTAGAGTCCTGCTGCTGGACCCGGGTCTTCTCTCAACTAACTTACAAGTTGAGAGAATTAAGGCCTTAAATACTTATTATGATAATACTACAAGAGCGAAAGCGCGAGCGCAAGCTAGTGTACCTACTACGTAATGATTATTAATTTTATATGTTCAAAAAATTGTTAGCAATAAATAGCGGTTTCCGTGGTGTAGCGGTTATCACATCTGCCTAACACGCAGAAGGCCCCCGGTTCGATCCCGGGCGGAAACAAGTTTTTTTTTAACTTACTAACGTATTTTCATGGTATTTTGCTGTAGTATAGAATTTGCTTCCAGGACTAAAGGTAAATTTAGAGTATAAATTACCTGTTTCAGTATCTCCGATGTCAATAATATGGTCCTCGCTAGCAGAAGCCAGCAGTCGCCCGTCGAAACTGAACGAGAGCGTGCGGACTGGCCACTCTAACCTGTCAACAGCAACACACAATATTTTAAAGTTGTTGCAGATTAAAATCCACGGCCCCATTTTTTTTGGGACTCAACCCACCACCGCAACCCCACCACAACCATTAACAACAGCGGCGATTTGTATTCCTATCGGCTTCCCTTTATAATTGTTCTATTTAATCAAATATCTTTTGGCAAACTTGGCGCCTGGCGTCACACTGTGGGAATATGGACATTGCTGAAAATCAGTGCTGTGTGTCGCCTCTAGTAGGCACTCACAGTGTTTACTGAGCAATGTCGATGTTTGACACTGATGGGTCACACTTACTCTGTTTTTTATTTTATTTTTCCATTTGTTTTTTTTCTTTTTCCATATGTTTTTTCTTTCTTTATTTGTTTTAAATATTATATAACGCTTAAAAGTTATAAATAGCAGGATAGAAGAAGAGAGAATAATCACAAAATGCCGATTAGCGCCGGCTCGTTTAGCGGAGTTCACGGCGAACATACGACTCTTTCATATCCCTATAAAGCGAACAAAGTCTATCTCGCTTTAAACACGCGCTGTGCATGTGGTATAGGTGAGTTTGGATGACCAAATAAGCCACAGTTATGTATGATATAGTTTATATTATTTTCTTATGTAAGAACTTTTATGATCTGTCCTTCCTTTCCTTTCCAGTAACAATGTGTTAAGTTAGACCTATAATAATCATCTATCCGACTGGCCGGTGGCTTGGTCGGTTAGATGCTTTCCACGCCGCAGGTCGTGGTTTCGATTCCCATCCAAGTAACACATTTGTGTGATGAACATGTCTGTTTGTCTTGAGTCTGGGTGTAATTATCTATATTTAAGTATGTATTTACAAAAGAAAACTATTTTAAGTAGTAGTATATTACCAGTTATCTGGTTTCCATAATACAATCTCTGTTTAGTTTGGGATTAAATGGCCGTGTGTGTTAATGTCCCACTATATGATTATGACATACTAGCGGACCCCGCAGACGTCGTCCTGCCCAGTAAAGCAGTACTGGGGCCGAAAATAGATTACGACCGATTCTCAGACCTACCGAATCGGTTAAGCTGTTTCTGAGGAAGTTGTTTTTTTTCATTGCGTAAGAACCATCCTTGTACTTCAAGGAGTATTCTAAAAAAAGAATTAGCTAAATCGGTTCAGCCGTTCTCGAGTTATGCGCTTACCAACTCATTTTTCGAATCATTCATTTCATTTTGTCATTTTTCAATTTTCTTTGCTATAAACCTCACGGAGCCCGAGACCTTTCCAACGAATGCAAAACCGTGGAAATCGGTTCGTGCGTTCTGGAGTTATAGCGTCAGGAAGGAAAACCCGACTTATTTTTATATAGTAAACTAGCTGCCCCAGCGTACTTTGTACCGCGCAAAATTGTGAATCTAAACCATTCCCAGATCCCCTTGAACACACACAAAAAATTTCATCAAAATCGGTCCAGTCGTTTGAGAGAAGTTCAGTGACATACACACTCACAGAAGAATTATATATATAAAGATTACAAGAAATAACTACATAAATAAACCTATGGTTTGCTTTACAGCAAACAAATAAGACAGTTAATTACCTAGAAAACACTCTGAGGCAAGCGAGTTCGTTGACATCCCACAACGAGACCAGTGCATCAGCGGAACCCGTAGCGAAGTACCGACCAGTGGGATCGTGCTCTATACATATACACGTCCCCGGGTGCGCCTTTAGCACTGTTTGCAGTTCCAGTGTTGGATATCTGAGGGTTGAGAAACAAGTTTGTTTACCTCTTCATTACTTACCACTTCAACCCTCTTTAATGTCCCACTAAAGAGAGAAGACCCGTTCCCAGCAGTGGGACACTAAAAAGGTTCAAGTGAAGTTAAGACTTATCTAGAATCGGTGACTATAACCTATTTTCATAAATTTATCTCATTTTTTTTTCAACTACTAAACATATTTTAAAGACAATTTTTATAATAAGCCTAAAACAATAATTAATGAAAAATAGAAGTTTTTTTTTTAGTTGTTTCTTGACACATCTTGATACAAGCTGATTCGTATCGACTTCCCTTTAGGTAATGGTCAATATCACACGTACTTAATAATATGTTATGTAACGCCTAAAAGTTTTAAATAGCAACATAAAAAGTATGGCATCAAGTGTAAAAACGATCAGTGACGGTAGTGAAGAGATGTTATTTTCCTAAGGAAGAACTTGTTTGCTCCGGCTTCCCTTATTCAGACTTCCACCCTTCGCCACTGGTAGCTATCCTCGCTGGAGGATGCACTTGACCAGACAAGAACTCACAAAATATCTGCTTATGGCCAGGTTTTAGCGAAAATCCGCAAAAACATGTATTTTGAAACACTTTTTGAAGCAGTGAAAAGCAAAATAAAAATCTGAAAAAAATGTATTCATATAGTCGAGAATATAATCTAAGGAATACGAGGACTGGAAACACGATTTGATAAAGTTGGCTCGATAGAATAAATTCATGAAGATACCTCTTCTTCTGTAATTTAATATTCTTTTTTCGGTTTTATTTCCAAAATAAGTGATTTGATATCATGTTTTATTTTTTTAAATAAAGTTCACAGGTACCTTTAGGGATATATCAGAATTGATTTTTCCTACTGCATTTATAATTTTTTTAATCCGCCAGTGTCCCGCGGGACGTTACCGAGGTGAGACCTATGCTAAATTTCTCTAGCGCGCGCTTTTATTCCGCTACGTACTTACCACAGTATAAATAACATCAGTAGGTGTAAAAAGAAGAAAAATAAAATGGTTATACTCAATTTCTGTAACTCAGTGCCGCGTTGATGAATGAAGTTGTTTATGCTTTTAATATACCTACTATAGTCTGGCAAACGAAAGGAGTCACTCGAAAACCGCGGCAAATTTAAAAAATCCTCGTCTTGCAACCCTTACATACAAAGCATACTTGGAGTGGACTAGATTGATACTTTGATTTTATCATATACTTTTATTCAATTTTATAGTATTAAAAAAAGAAATAACAGTTAAAATACATCTATTCTATAGCTTTCCGCCCCGTGAATTTTACTGATATTCTACCTCTTTGTGCACGAGTTTCTTACATTGCCTTATATTATCATCCTATGTCTAGTACTTTTAGAGATTTTTAATAGGTATATGAGTAAATGACAGAGTGAGAGACCTTTGTTTTTGAAAAAGAGTGGCCTTCTGAATGAAATATATTACTCCATCTATAGTAAGTATATTTATTCCCACTCTGCTTAGTTTTATTTTAAAGATGGACCGATTTCGCAGAAGTTGCAATAAAACCACTCGGTCAGACAGAAGAGAGAGAGGCACTTATAGGTAAAGGAAAATGAGGCGAGAATGAAGAAGTTAGGGAGTGGTGACAAAAGTGGTGCGGTTACTTTATAACAGGGTTTTATTTTTGTTAATACTCATATAATGAGTTTTATTTGTGAAAATCTTGCCAAAAATGTTTCTAAAATTTCTCTTACTCATCATGCAGTTTTAGAAATGTTAACCTTATTTTAAATGTTTCTTTTCTTTCTTGCCTTTTTAACTTGATGTTAAGCAATGATGTAGTCCACGATGGGACGTGCCTGCCCAATATACAGATTAACTCGTGATTACGAGTGATTTTCGGCAAGAAAGTGGCAGTGGCAGGCTCCATATGGTTAAAATCCAAAAATGAGTAATAATTCAAACCCACCCTCTAAAATGGTGTCACCAGACATCGCACCGGAACACGGCAAGGCCGCTTGGCGTTGCGGCTTTGTCTAGTGGGTGGTTACTTTCCACGGCCGAAGCCTACCAGTACATATTTACCAGTTGATTGATTGTTACCTGATTTGCCTGTAAAAAGGCATTCGATGGATAGATTTATCTTATTGATTAATAACAAAGCGCTCACGCCTGTATTAACTGAAGATGAAGACAGAGGTGAATGTCACCCACAATTTGTGGGCTATGTTTTAGGTCCCATACATAAAAATGACCTATTGACATTTAACGGCCACAACCACAAACTTCGAGCTGCTATACTACGAATATTTATTTTAGGTACTGTATCTACCGATTTAGCACTGACTTCAATTACTAGATGTGAAGAATTAATTTTTACTCACAGATAACACTCGTAGATAATCAGTAGAAAGCCAAGGTGTATTCTAATTGGTTTTAAAACTAATACATAAATTTGTATTTTTTTACTTTGTATTTTATTTACCTTAAAAACTATTCCTAAACTTATCATCAATGTAAATGAAGTTAGACCACAAAAATAATATCTAACGTGACATAAAATACCTTACCTACTACGTGTCTACACTGTGTCGCAATACGGACCATGCTATTGTGCGCGCGATTGAAAGAACACTAAATGCCTACTTTACTCGAATAAGACAGCCTTAAAGTAGAGTAAGTACTGATTGTAGATTATCATAAAAGAAAAAAATATTTCTTAGAACTTACATAGTGACAAATAGCTTATTCTAATAACCTATTGTAATGTCATCAAACAGAAACTTACGAGAGTATGTGCACACAGCCGAGGCCATTTGTCAGGTAGAAAAGATCTGAGGCGTTGTTCCATGAGATCTCATTCACTTCAAAATTAAACTGTTCTTCAACTACCTACAAATAATAAATTAATACACCATAAATTAATATATTAAAAAAATACAAAAGAAACAATAGACTAAAAGGAACCTTGCACTTTAGTACAATTTTTAATATTTATATTATTGTCTGACTATAATATTTAGTATTTTATTATATTTTTATTTTTGATTGTCCTGGTGGTGTAGTGGGTTCGATTTCCACCCAGGTCAAATCTATGAGTGATGAGCTTGATTGTTTGCTCTGTGTCTGAGTGTAATTTATCTATTTTAAGTATGTATTTACAAAAAAAAAGTATTTAAGTACTTTATCCGATCCTACTACCCACAAGCCTATATAATTGCTTAATTACACCCAGACACAAGATAAACAGACATGTTCATCACATAAATGTTTTGACTTGGGCGCGAATCGAACCCACGACCTTAGCATCTTACCGACCACGCCACCGGCCCGTCAATTATACTAACAAGCTAGTCATATGCATTATGCATTATGCATATTGAACTTACCACTTTGTATGTTTTAGTGTCTATAAAAGATACAAGATCCTCCTTGTTGCCGACTGCTATGGTGCTGCCATTAGGTGACCATGCTATGTTTATGTTCTCGCCTTTCGTTGATATAGTTGCTGCACATTTATGTGACCTGAGAATTAATAACCCTCTTAAAACTCTTGCTTACCAATACCTTAAATAAATAAATAAATATTTTTGGGACATTCACACACACGGTCATCTGGTCCCAAGCTAAGCAGAGCTTGTGTTATGGAAACCAGATAACTGGTATATACTATACATATAATACTTTTCTTTTGTAAATATATACTTATAATAGATATTTACACCCAGACTCGACACAAACACAAATGTTCATCATTAATGTTTGTCTCGGGTGGGAATCGAACAAACGACCTGCGGCGTGAAAAGCAAGTATTTTACCGACCACGCCACCGGCCCGTCGGTGGCATGGTCGGTAAGGTACCTTATCTGCTATTAGTTTTACTGCTGTTGCTGTTATAGTTTTACGACACCACTACTATTACTGTGTACAATTGTATTGTTTATAATTTATATCAATGGGGACCGGCATTGTACTCCTTAACACAGGTTACCTAATAACCTAGCCAGGAGTACACTATCTCACCCACCATTATAATGTAGTTTTTTTGTACACTAAACTTTTTTTGTAAATTATGTATTTCATGCTTTTGCTTAATGAAGAAAGTTTATTATTATTATTATTATTATATGTCATACAAGATGGTCATACAAAGTGGTGGCAGTAGTTAGGGTCTTATCTAACACGTAAGGTGACAGTAAAGCCATAAGCCTGGGTTTTATCCAATATGGTATGAAAAGAATGGATTTTGACTGGCGACGCTATTGCCAGCCCAGCTCCAGGAATGAATCCTAGCAGACCCTTTATGTTGCCGAGGGCTTCCTGGAGTAAGACATGCAGAATGGATATAAGCATTTTTTTATATGTGTATATAAGCTATTTTTAACAAACTACAATTATTTGTTTTGTTTTCTCATGTATCTAGACCACGGCAATCTGTTCAGGAACATTAAGCCACTTAGTTCTTTGACTTCTCCTCCATTTTGTATTTTGCACTAACTACAAAATTAGCATAAATTAAATAATAATAATCGCAAATTTATAAATGTTCATAGGGTAACTTATAACTAGGTACAAGGTAATGTATAGATATTGGCGCTATCTCCCAAACTAAGCAAATGCACAAGCATTCACTTAGTTTGGGACAGCGACAGAAAATTTTGGGTGGCTGAAATTTTCAACACATTACTTGTATTTTAGGGTTGAGATGGACATATTAATATATTACCTGGTTGACAGAGCTTTGCTTGATTTTATTTTCTGTAAATTATATAAAGGGCTCTCAGTAACAGTTATCAGCTATCAGCATTTACAAATAAAACAACATTTTCTAAAAAATTTTACTAACTAAATAGATTTAATTGCCTCGGAAACCCTCTGCATACTAAATTTCATCAAAATCGTTGAAGCTGATCTGAGATTCAGATTATATCATATTCTTATTAATATACAAGAATTGCTTATTTAAAGGTTTACACTAATGCATCTAAACTGCTGAAAACTATGCTTTGATGTAGGTGACACTATACTTAAAAACCTTAGTTGTATATTACCTTGTATCCCAAATTCTGACTGATTTGTCTCCACTAGCTGTACTCAATAAGTCAGGATGAGATGCATGCCAGCAGAGCTGATCAACAGACCCTGTGTGTCCTCTAAAAGTGAAGTCTTGTACCTATAATAAAAAAATATATAGTAAATAATAAAACCTTTAATGTACCAAAAAGCTATTAACTTAATTGGCTGAATTAAATTAAATTCTATTGCCTAAAATGCTTACGCAAGAAAAATAAAATAACCTCTATGTCCAGTGTAATAAGTAATAAAATATATTGTTAATTTAGAGTAACTTACCAATCTATTCCTTTCTAAAGAAAATATAGCCACGCTTTTATCAAAAGACCCTGAAGCCAAGCGTTTTCCATCACAAGACCAACCCACAGAATGCACTTTAGAACTGTGTGCTACATACTCGCGAACTAGACTATGGGAAGTGAAATAACTGCGCAGCTCAGCTAAGTCTTCAATTGGGGCCTGTGTTGGTTTAGGTTCTTTCATCTTTTACTCTATAAATCACGAATGAAATTACAAAATCCACAAACGAATGCCGAGCAAAACTGTAAACATTGGTTTTGTTGATTAGATTGACACACAGATTGACACATGACGTCAGACGACTGTCAATTTTAAGACGCGGTCCATAATAAGTTCGTTGAAACTTCGGTCATTCAAGAACACGTTCAAGAACGTACCTACTAAAATTTATTTCTTACAATAGTAATTTGAGACAGGATTCTTATAAAATGTGCATCAGATTATTAAAAAAATATTACTATGATGATACCATATGCGGATAGCCGCTCACCCTTGCTTTTTTTGATAACTTTACTAATATCCTTTCAAATATTTTTCCATAATCTCACAATACAATACATTTCAAACAATCAAACCTTTATTCAAATAATATTAGTGCAAATTCCATTCCTTGATGTCTCATATTGACTCATTACACGGAATTTATTGCAGTAAAACAAAAGTTATTTAAAAATACTTATTTTAGTAATCATAATTATATCAACTACAGTTTTCCAGTAGTTAAAAACATAACAAAACAATAAAAATAAATGTTTTTACAGATTCTTTTATGCTTCGCGGATCATTCTTGGTAGGAACTGGTTTTCTTCGACAAGAACCTGTGTTTACTGAGCAATGTCCATGTTTGGCACAAGTAGGTCACACCTACTCTTTGTTTTTTAATTTTATTTTTCCATTTGTTTTTTTTTCCTCTTTATGTTTCTTTTTTTATCATTTTGATTTTGTGTGTCCTGTCTGTGTCAAATAAATGTTTCTTTCTTTCTTCTTCTTTCTTTCTTTCTTTTAACAAATCTCAGGTGTTTTATCTTTGGAGGTAGTCAGTAATAGTTGTGATTAATATTTTTGGACGTCAAATACTCGGTCCACCCGTGAACATGAAGTCTGAAGAGACTGAAACGTCGGGATCTAAAATCTAAAATAAACCGCGATAAAATCCGTAAAATAGTAGTTTTATTTCAACATTATTTACTGAATGTTAACAGAAACAGATTGCAAAATATACAATCTGTCCGGTATGGCACTGTACTAACTTTAAGGGTTAGTAGATCGGTCAATATGGACCATTATATTGTTCTACATGTGGGGGTCTAAACCCAACCCCCTCCGAATGGCAAAGTGTGGTGGAGCCCCGTCGAACTGAAACCACATGCGGTGCAGATATGACAGTGGCAACTCTGATAATTCTTCCAAAAATTCATGATTTAAAAATTCTAAAAATCTTGGGCCATTAAAATCAATAAAAAAGTCAATTAAAAACATAAAAATAAGTACAATTCGAGGGGGGGGGGGGGGGGTTAGACCCCACTTGTAGAACAATGGAAACTTTAATGGTCCAATATTGACCGATCTAACAACCTTTAATGTTTGTACAACGCGATACCGGACAGATTGTTGATTGATTGATACAATACAAAACAAATAGGCACAAAAACATTTGTCGCGTAAATGCGACATGGGTGGTTGTAAGCTTAAGTCATATCTTGTTCAGGAATATTTTTATCTACTCCTGTCTCACTGTCTTCGAAACTACAATATTTGGATTTCGCAATAATTTGTTGCTCCAAAATCTGCATATTCTTGTACAAATCAAACGTTGAACAACTGATTACAGACGCGCACTGTTGGATCACAAAATAAAAACTAGCAGGAGTATTTTCTCTTATTTCCTCGTCAAATATTCGGTGGTTTTTTTCCGATTTAAACATCCACCGCGGGTCATATTCTCGACACCAGTATTTAAATTGCGGTACTTCAACATTTATCAACTTTTCGAACGATTTTTCGTATTCTTCATTTTTCTGTATCAATAAATCTATTTCTTTTAGTTTACTTATGGGCTCTTCATCTTCAGAATCGAATTCTATTTCGTTTTTAGCTTTCTTTTCTAATTTGACTTTTAAGTCTTTAAATTTAGCACTGTGTTTGTTTTCTTCAATCTTTTTAAGAAGAATCTCATCTAAATCTGGGTCATCGATAGCGAAGATATCAACATCGTTTTCAGAATCGTCTTTAACTTTAACATACATTTGTTTGATGTCATATTTTTCTTCATCAAATTTAGGATCGCATTTAGGACTCAATTCGTTTATATTTACTTTATATTCATCTCCAAATAACTCTTCTTCTACATTTTCGTCATCGACTTTATCAGTAGTATTGTTTACTAAGTTTTCTTCGTTTACAGACTGATTTACCACATTTTCGTCATCGTGGTTTATATTATCACTATTTAATGATAGTCTACTTGATATTTCTTGATTGTTTTCTACATTTATACTGTTTAAATGTTCAATATTTGCATTTTGTATAGCCAAATTTGTTTCTCTTTCTACTTGATTTAAGATATCAAATCGTATATTATTATAATAACCATTGATAAGTTCTTCCAGCTTTCTCCTTGCTTCTACTGGTGAAAGCCTTTTAGCTTTTTTTTCTCTAGTTGTTTCAACTTCTGTAGTTTTATCAACAAGTTTTCTTTTTCTCGGTTCTCTAGTTTTGTATTCAGAAGGTATAGGAATTTTGTATTTTTTACAAGCGTGTAATATTAGTTCTTTAATTACTTGTTGTCTGTCAAAATTATCAGGATTGAATGGGGGGTAATAAATAGAATTATCGCTTAAATCATCGATGTCGGTGTTTCGTGGCAAGTCATTCAGACCATGATAGTCACCGTCCATCCAAAGTTCTTCAGCTGCTTTTTGTTCTACGTCATCTTTAATGTCCAATTCTTCGAAATTGTCGTCAAATATAAGCTTATCCGACTCTTCTTCGTCTATTATTTTTTCTACATAGTTATCTTGATTGGTTTTAACACTCGGCTCATCATTATTACCCAGTGCATTATTGCTAGAGTCTACATTGTTTATTATGCAAGCATCTTCTTTTCCACTGTCGTTGTCATTACCTATCTGACTAGTAACTGCGACATTATCATTAATAGGTTCAATATTGTGATCTTTTGATTCTGAATCCATGACCACTTCATGATTTTCCTCTTTTTCTTCAGAAATTACATTACTTTCTTTATCACTTGTATTACATTCGGAATCATATCCATGATCGCTATCTTTATCACTTGCATCCACAGTAGTACTTTCAGTTACAACATGTTCTTCAGTCGGTTGATTTGTTATCATCCAATTTTTATTATCACAGTGCTTAACAAAAACCATTTCAGTGTTACTCTTTTTCATCTTTATAGATCCTCTTATAAGTTTGTTAAAGATTTTATCATTTTCACTTACACCCTTAATTAGATTTTCTATATTTTCATTTCCTAGTAAATTGAGATGTTCACAAGCATATTTTGCTGAATATTGTGTAAAATCTTCAGTCAAAAGTAGCCTTTTATCTAAATCTTGACAGTGATCAACAATAATCTCTGTATAATCAGACATAGGAGTCAAAGTTGGAAGAAATAGATCCTTAGGAATAACACTAACATAATTTTCTTGTGGTATTTTAGCTATTAAGTCCATAGATATTTTATCTATGAGATCTACTTCACTGTTGTGTTCTGCTTCTGTGTTATCGAAATAATTATGTTCATCAATATCTAAATAATGCTGAGCATTAGGATTAGGCAGATGCTTATGTACAATAAAGTTACGAAACTGTATATATTTAGACCATTCTCTAAACGAAAACAATCTCTCACTAGCAGTAGAGAATTTTCCTATTCTATGTGACTTTCCTAAATCTCTACTTTCATTAATTTTATCAATAGCATCAGATAAAGCCTCTTCATACTTACAATCTAAACCGAAACACATTTTCAATGCAATTAAAACATATGACATAACAGATAACTCATAATCAGGTACTCTAGGATTACATAAAACATCTTTCTTACTTAAATCTAAATAATTACATGGATGATAACACATTAGTGAAAAAACAAGTGGTTTTAAGTCATTTGGTAGACAAAGTTCTTGAAAGTAATTTTCGACTAGTTTTCTCAAATCAGGAATGATTGGTGTACCTAAATCTAATGTTCTTAGTAAAGACATAGATATTGCCCGTAGACCATGAGTATGCATAATACGGCTATTCAAAAAATTCAACCACTTCAGAATTGATTTAACAGGAATTTCTTTTGGTATAAATTTGTGTGCTTTTTGTATACTTATATGTTTATCTTTTACAAATCTGTGTAAATGTGAAAGTTGGATGTCACTTTTGTCTAAATTAAGGGCTAAATATAACATAGCGATTAGAAGGTTTCGTGATATAAAGTCAATGTCTTTTAAAATGGCGAGGGTTTTATTTTGGGTTTTGTTTGTATTTTCTGAGTTTTCATCTGATTGATTACTAGTTTCTTCTGAAACGAAAAATGTGTTTGCAGCTTCTGTGTCATTAGTTTGATCAGCAGATTGATTTTGCCTGAAATAAAATAAAGTTTGAATAAATAACATACCTTACAGTGGTGAAGGGTGAAAATTTGAAAAAGGGAAGACGGAGCAAATTATATGACAATATTTCTTGGTTTCTTATGATGTCTCTCAAACGAACTAAAAAGTGTGTACTGCCTTTTTTGGCGTTAGTTAAATTGACCAATTCCTAAAGGGAAGCCGGTGGGAATCATTTTATACTGACTCTTCACCACTGATACCTTATTGTTCAGCCAATAATTTGGTCTGCATCATATAAACCTACAGATAGGCTAGGTAGGCTTCGGCCATGGTTAGTGACCACTCACCAGACAAAGCCGCACCGCCAAGCGACTTTGCCGTGTTCCAGCATTATGTCTGGGTTGGAATTAAACCACTTTTTTGTTTCAGCAAAATTCAAGGATTTCAAAACCTTAGTGTAGATAATTAAAGTAGTGATTAACAGTACGCTTTCCTTACATATAATTTATTACATTTATAATAATTCACACTAATTTTATTAAGAACAAAAATCACCTCATATTTTCTTTGTTTTGATATTTCTTGACATATCTGGTCCAAATCCACAGGAGTTTGGTCTTAAAAGACGGCTTAGCTCCGAGAGATATTAGTTCATCAGCTAACCCAGCCAGTATAAAGTTGAAAGCATACCATTTGTACCATTCTTTGCTCACTGCAAATACAATTTCAAAAATATAAATGTACTGTAAGAAAAAATATGCTGAAATTATAATAACTATAAAACTTAATTTAAGCATAAATTTTTAGGACTGCGACGTTTTAAGACGTAACAAAATTTAGCTATTTAAAATGGAAACTTACTCTCAATGGTACCAGACTTCTGTTCTACGATCTTTCTCCTAGTTAACAGCGCAAATGTACCGTCTCCTAACATCTGAGATTCCACAATCGTCTCCCTTATATTCGTGTTCTGAGTACCACATTCTACACAATAGTAAAATCCATCGATCAACTTTAAATCGGTGCTATTGCACACGTTGCATGGCTCAGCTGCTTCCATTATTAAAAGTATTAGTAGTTTTTCACAACACTCTATTGTATGTTCCTAATTGTTCAATCAAATAACCAATATTTAACCTGAAAACTTTATCATTGATATCAAAACAAAACAAACGAAAAATACGCGCACGTTTTCAAAACTTCAATCAATGCCATTCAATCACTCAGAATTTACTTCGTTTCAAATGTTTTAAAATTACTTTAAGAAATGTTTGCCACGGTCCGAAATTAATTTAATTGTGACCCCCCCTCATGACCCCATGTTTACCACTCAGTGTAAATCTAGCTTAATAAAAAAGTCTGTTGTATTGCCAGTAACAAAACAAAATACACGAAAATGGTAGGAATCAGTAAAAAGCTAAATGAAGAAAAACCCACTATTCAAATTATTGGTAAATTAGTATCACATCTATATTTTTTATTTAAATACTAATGTATAAGGAGCAGAGTTCTAATTTAAAGTTTAACAAATGACAGTTTAGTAGTAATTTTGAATTTGAGTATGTAAACTAGACGATTCTTACGTCGCTTCGCAAATGGTAATTTTTCGTAGGTACTTAGCGTAGGTATCGTTGTCCGTCATCAATCAACTCGCGTAATTCGGGCGTGTGCAGCATTTACTCGATATTGAGAGAAACTAATCTGTAAACAACCTTAAAAACACATTCGAGCAACCGCGTACCTTTATACCGCCTCCAAAGTGTCATGATATCTATCTTTACACCACACCCCTGCCGATCATAATTTGTAGAGTGTCGTTTACGTGATCGCTGCGTGTTTGTGTCGGAGGACCGTGTTTGAAGCTGTAGACTGACCTATCGCCGTCATTTTAGTGTTTGGTGTAGTGTTATGTGTGAAAATTGTCCGATTGTATAGTCGGTGTGTAGTCATTGATGGGCAGCATCGCGCTCAGCAGGAAGGCGGCTGAGCGGCCGCACCGGCGGGTCTTTGCTTCGAAGAGGGTCTCAGATAAAATCAGTCACACTGGAACTGATGGAATTAGAGAATATCGTCGCGAACACAGTCTACTTGAAAGCCAGAGAGGGTAGGTGCTATTTATTATATCACTAATTAGAACTATGCTACTATTTAGAATCATGTTTACTTCTCAACAAGTTTTAATAAGACAGAATAACATTATAATAAGGTTATCACTGTCCTTACTAAGCCTCACCAGATGCACATTTCTAATAGCACAATGTAAACTCCCACTATTTACAAAAAAATTGTATTATGCAGTACATCAGTTATGTATATCAGTTATGGTTTCCATAGCACAATATTTCCCATGATATCCTGTACTTAAAACTAGCAACATTACTTGTTTATAAATGCAGCACATCTGATTACAACCATGTAACCAGAGATTGTAACTGCTACAAATGCAAACCCCTATATGTATTTGTATGCAAATACATATAGGGGTTTTTAAAGGAGTGTGTATTACATGGAGCATCACAGTTGTCTGACTGAATGTCAAATTACACTATGTATGAGTGATGTGTCAAAGAAAGGTGTATTAATACATTTCCTCCCCTCAGAGATAACCATCCAAGATATTTCATGAGTGTATCAGTAGTTACTGGGTAAGGCATAGACCATATCATTGCTTAATATCTGAGTAGTTATCGTCAATGGTAAGCCTATTTTACACAAATGAAATGTCTGTTAAATGGTCTAGCTTACTTACCCTAATGGTTGTTTGGTACAAATTTTGTTAAATGTACACAATATTAACTGCAACATTGTGAGTTGTATGTTTGTATGAAACAGTATTTCCTGTGTGTTTCAATGCTATCAATGATTTTACCTTGTAAACACTGTAAGTAACATAGCAAACAGTTAAATTTTTACTTCTGTGCATATGCAATTTGTGTGCATTACATCGAAAACATTATCTTTGTCAACATAATAATTATAGTAAAAGTATCTTAAGAGACTAAATGACCTTTATTATACTCTTATTATACTGTTAATCTTATTCTTTATTGTACACAAAACACTTACATAAACAATTAATAATTAGGAAACAGCACATGTACATAGGTGAGAATTCAAAAAACTTTATACCTCGTTTGCTGTAGTGTTTTGAAGTAAACTCATGAATGGGAATACCCTATAGGTATTTTAACCACATCCTGGTAGCGATTTATTAAAATAATTAATATTCTAGAAGGAAAGACAAATCCACTATGTTATGCACATGCAATGAACTGTCAAGTTTCTGAAGCTAACATGCTTTAAATTATACAGTGGTAGTTTACTTCCTCCATCTAAGTCACTGCTGGAGTGCTAAACCTTTCTTACTTGATGCCACTGGGCACAATCTGTACTCTTGCTAGTCACTGAAACATTGCTACTCCACCTAATGTACTCCACAATATCAGTGGACAAAAATCAACATCTACCAACCTGCAGGCCCCTTAACAAAACTCTGATGGAAGTTGAGAGAATTACTGTCCCAGCTGTAAAAAGTCA
Organism: Meganola albula; assembly: GCA_936450015.1. Classification (NCBI taxonomy): domain Eukaryota; kingdom Metazoa; phylum Arthropoda; class Insecta; order Lepidoptera; family Nolidae; genus Meganola; species Meganola albula. The sequence continues at coordinate 1,905,821 of OW388165.1, read as the reverse complement.
AGTGAAAAACTACCAGTTCACTTCAGCTGGCTAACAACAAGGCCTTTAAAAATTATTTATTGTTCTTTGTCAGATTGAATTAGAGGTACCTACTCCGAGTGCTATCCAAATTCACTCAGTGAGCTAATAGCTCACTGAGTGGATTTGTAGTTCAACTACTGTGAGTATCCATGTTCAGCTTTGTATACCTGTGCACTTGTCGCATAGGTGATGTGAAGACATCAAAATTATCATAAGACAGATTTTTATTACATAACTGTCAATGTGAGAATGGTTTAACCTGATCTGGATAGAGACAGAGAGATTATGTTCTAGAATAGAACAGACGGTACTTTTAATCCCAATAACACACTCCAGGCTTATATTGCCAGCCCAGCTCCAGGAGGAATCCCAGCAGACCCTGCACTTTTCCGATAGCCCCCCTGGAGCGAACTCGGTGATCCGAGGTGTTGGATCCACCCCTGGACAGCAGGTGACCACGTGGGTGGCTGTTTCTGCCTCCTTCATACATGCCCTGCACAGTGGGCTGTCAATGACACCTATGGTGAAGAGATGTTTATTTAGTAAGGCATGACCAGTTATAATGCCGGTGATTAAGCGTAACTGTGGCCTTGCGAGCCGTTTCAGTCTACGCGCCAATCCCGCATTAATATTGAGCAGTACGTCTTTGGTTTGCCTACATGTATTAAGTTCCTGCCAGTATTGTTGGTGTAACATTTTAGTGATTTTTCGGAGTTTATTATGTGTCCAATTGAATGGTAAGAGTAAGGTGGGTTCCGGGCTTACTGCAGTACTTGCAGAGCCTCTTGCCAGTTCGTCGGCGGCATCGTTGCCCCTCGAGCCACTGTGTCCCTTGATCGACTGCAGTGTTATGTTGTTTTGTGTGCATGCTTCAGTCAGGACTTGATGACACTTGTGCATTAGTCCTGACGTTGTAGTGCAGCTAGTTAGTGCCTGCAAACTACCGTTTCCTTAGTACATACAAGATCGTCAATTCAAAAAAAGCTTTCGAATACTCTCTTGAACTTGTCTAAATGCATTGCTTTATCTAAATGCGTTTTTAAATTCATTTATTCTGTTCAAAACTTTAACTAAAAAGAAAAGGTCATGCTAGTAATATAATAAAATTGATGTTCATGTTAGGTGTTCGAAATCTTTTTTTATATTGACAACTCGTGCTAAAGGTATGTGTCGTGCAGACAGAATCTCGGATGGAAACTAGTTTCCTAATGCTCCTTTATCTCGTCATCATCATAAGCCTATTGCAGTCTACTACTGGACATATACCTTAAGCCTCTCCCAATAAGCGCCATTTCACCGTGTCCTCTGCTTGTCGCATCCAGCTACTGCCAGCTATCATTCGCAGATCGTCACTCCTCCTAGCTGGAAGGCGTCCTACACTACTTTTCAGGACGTGGTCTCCACTCTGTAACTCGATTACCCCAGCGATTATAGTACTTCGACAGATATGGCCAGCCGACTGCCACTTCAGCTTGCTAATCGACAACTTTAGTTTTTTGTCGGATAACCTCATTGTGGATTTTATCCTACAAAGAAACGCTAAGCAAAGCGCCCCTTTACCTACTTACGGCTATTTATATTCACGTTCACACATATGTTTACCTGTATAGCCATTCAATTGACTTTGTATGACATCATTGCACAATAATGTTGCTTATTAGATGAAACAACAAGCTCATTAGTTGATAATAGTATTTAAGTTATTTACGAGCTATGTTAAGTGATTAATATGTTACAAATTTCCGTCTGTGGCTTTGTCCGCGTGATTTAATAATAATAATATCCATTTATTTCAGGCAGACCTATGTTAAATAAAGATAAATAATTATACTATGAAATTACATTTAATCTTAACACTATAAATACAACATAATTAGTAATACTATCATAATTCAAATTTTTCTTGATGCATCGGCATCAGGTATCCAACCTCGGACGCGCCGGAACACTGGCAACTTTCGGCCAAGCTCTTCTTTTGTGAAGGTCGGTAGATGATCAGTGGGTACTCACACCACGAATGAATTGAAATTCACATTGTGGCGAGACTTCAAGCGCTCGACCCTCAGCGTGAACCAAAAGCTTTCCAATCCTCTAAATATTAAATCGTCCGGCAACATCCTGATCTCATGGGAGTTGTCTAAGCCCGATTTCCAAAATATTAAGTTGTCCGGTAATAAGTCGAGGTTCCTCCCCACGTAGGGAACTCTCATATACAACTATAAAGTACATCATGTGCTAGATGCGTTTTTAACGGCACACCGTAAAAGTCCGATGACACAATGAAAACCCGTCAGATTAATGGGATATGTCTATTAAAAAAAAACTAGGTCGAGCATTGCTATTACCGATTTTGTTGATAATTGTGGCTTTACCAGTGGCGAAGACTTCTTACAAGCCAATTCCTATCGGCTTTCATTTAGAAAATCGCGCCCTATTTTCTATCGGGTGTAACGGTCAATCCGTCCCATCAAGTCTGGGAGTATAGCACCTGTGTTTTCGCATTTGAACATTATAATATCTCCCGTGTACGTAGCTAGTCAGCTGAGAATGGCTGCTGTCAATGAAATACAGCTAGAAGTGGTATTATTACCAGGTGAAATCGAGTTTTAACGCGCTGTCAGACGCATAAAAAATTACCTATTTTTCACTGTCATGTCATAATGTGTTATCCATTTAACATGGGCCACTTAAGATAAACGGGTCTTATCGTGACGTAGTTGACGATTTCTATCGGTGTTCGGCTGTTCCCTAATGAATAATGTAATAATAATAACTCTTTAATGTCCCACAAGAACAGCGGTGGCGCAGCGGTACCGGCCTCGCCATAGAAATGTGAGGTTACGGGTTTGATTCTCGATATGTCCACACATCTTTGTGTGAATTGTTACATCGCTGCTGCTCAATATAGGTGAAGGAAAATATCGTGAGGTAACCGGCATCGCTAAGAAGTAATCTTTCAAGGACATGTGACATCCACTAACCCGAACTTGACAAACTCTCTCAACTCTTACGAGTTAGGCCTGTGTCTGAAGTAAACAAATAATAAATGATTTAATTTAAGAACTTATTTTGTATGGTTGTATTAGATACGGTGGCCTGCTAACGTCGCAATCACGTCCTACTAGTAGTAAGGCAGAAGTAATTGAAGATCTTATCTTTTAGTCAGCAGCAGAATCAAGAATTGGCGCTAATGTAGTAAGATGACGTCACACAAACATCAAAGAAAGCAATTTATAAGATACTAGCTTCCGCCCGCGGCTTCGCCCGCGAAATTGATCTCACTAATCTTGTTTCTCCATACAAACTTTGGAACCCCGTTTCACCCCCTTGAAGGGTGAGTTTTGAAATTTTTTTTCTTAGTGCACCCCTAGACCTCATAAGGAACCTATGTGCCAAATTTGGAGTTTCCAGACCCAGCGGTTTGGGCTCTGCGTTGATATGTCAGTCAGTCAGTCAGTTTCTTCTGTTATATATGTATGTATTTAGATAGATGAAAGACGAATTGAATGCATCTTGCCATAAAAACAGCCGCAAACATACGTCTAAACACGAATAGCTAATATAAAGTTTGGTGTAACTTGCCCTGCACCCTTAGTACGAGTTCGTCGATCGGAAAAAAGTTTTCGAATAGATACTGAATTGAACCTGTCAAAATGCATTTTAAGACTCATATTTATTCGTTTAAAAACGTTTAGTAAGACAAAAAATTTATATTATTAATATGATGAAAAGTATTATTAGCAGCACGACTGGGAATCGGACCCGCGACCTTATATTTCTAAGGCGAGGCCCGTACCGCTGCGCCACCGCTGCTCTCATGGGGCGATCATGGTCTAATTAATGCCTGCCGTCACTTGATAACAGTATCCTGTCCTCACATATCAGTAATGTCATGAATGTCATGTGCGTTGATTTGCAGGGCTCTGGTTTTTATCGTGTTATGATAAATCCTTTTGACCTTGTGCTGGTTTTGCTGTGTGCTGTTTCTGTGTAGTAAATAAATCAATTGATTATTTCTAATGGTTGAGTTTTCAATAGCCACATTATATATTTTTTGTGACGTTTTAAACAGTTCTCAGATTTTCCGCACAAGCAATAAGAATAAGAATAAGAATTATTTATTAAACTTTAGTGGTTGGTACACTTGACTTAACTTACTATAAAGCTTACACTAGGTAGACTAAGTTATAATAAAATTATAGTTACTTAAAACAAAATAAAAACATAGCCATTATAGCAAATCTAGGTATACACTTAGATATTTATATGGTACCTCAGATGTGTTGCCTGTGGTACCCAAACTAGGCACATGCCTGTATCTTGTGCACTGCTGGTAATGTTGTCACAAGAGACGCTAAAATTTAGTCTAGTCCTGTCAAATTGATATAATAATAATAATAATAATAATAATATGGGGGGACAAAAACACACACGGCCATCTGATCTCTGTGAAAACAACAAACTGATAATATACTACATATAATACTTTTATTTTCTAAATACTTTTTAAATATTTTTATTTATTTTTGAATATTTTTATTTTTTATAATACCTACATTTATTGTATAAAGTTCCATTCAATTGTGGGTATGGCGGCCAGGTTAAGCTGACTAGTCAAGTAGATATGCAGGATACAGAACTAGTTGTGCAACTGCAAACACAAGTGGAGTTCACATGTTTGCACTCACTATTCCTTCATTAAGTGTAATGGAACGGGCAGACCGACACGACTGGTGACTGGATCCGGGACCGACAGCTTTATATGTTCAGTAGTCTAATTCACGTAAATAAATAAGGTCAGCTGCAGTGCAGTTGAAGTGAAGTTTCGATCAAAACGGACTTTTTCGTATTCTCGTAATTTTGACAACCACTGTCAGATACGATCGCGTCAAGTTCGCGTCACGCGTGCGCTTTGGACTAGATATGACAACTAAACAATTAAAAGAATACCATTTTGCACTAGGACGTAAACTTAATTGCAACTGCACCGCAACTTGATCGGCGCGTCAATAAATTATGTGAATTAGTCTACTGGATTGTTGCACTTCCAACCTTCTGACTCTAGAATAGCATAAAGTTCTAGTTAACATAGGGTAAGATCAGAATTACGACTGTTAGGTACCTACCGAAGTTATTTCAGTGACGTAATATTAGGTAGGTAGGCGGCACAACGAAAGTTATTTACGAACAATAAATTATGTATCCACCGCTTCCAAACCACCCTCAGTGAACTGTCAAGTCAGCCAGTTCATTGAAATACGGAATAATATGTGAGAAGTCAAACAAAACTTCTGGCGTACAGCCAAACTGCCAAATGCTATCGTAATATCATTTCAATTGCTATGTTTTCCATAAATGATGGTCTTGTACCGATTTCTAGACGGCGGCGATGAATTGTGGAACTCATTTTTCTAGAAGGTATTAGAAAGTAATCACCTATTTAGGCTTCTGTGTACAATTTTACTGTAAATTTATTCAGAGAGGTCACAGTTAAAATAATGCAATAATAGTACCTAGTAACTTAGGGTCAGATCTCACTGAGACGCATAAATGCACAACTTGACCACGCACGAATACGTACCTACTTCAATTTATGTAATACTAGCTGCCCCAGCGAACTTCGTACCGCGTATTACTAATGTAAATTGTCCAAAAATTAAAAAAAAATTAAGGGTGAACAACCCTTATCACTTATTGGTATGAAAAATAGATAGTAGCCGATTCTTAGACCTACTGAATACGCATAAAAAATATCATAAGAATCGGCCAAGCCGTTCCGGAGGAGTACGGTAACCAACATTGTGACATGAAAATTTTATTTAATAGATGTACATGCTCACCAGGAATAATTTGAATTCAAAATGTTAAAAAGTAAAAAGTAACTGAGTGAAGGGTAAAAATGATAATAATTGAAGGGCAGGAAGGGCAAATGGCGCAGCAAAGTTTTCTGAAGTGTGTTAGGAAAATAAAAAAACTAAAACAACAAGCCTCTGTTCGAACACGAAGAAAACGTGCGTATACCGCACAGTGTTCTAATCGGCAGGACCTTCGATTGCCACGAGATTACCGTCGCGTCGATTCTGAGGAATTTTTCTATTTGCCGATTTCCCGTACGAACCTACTGCAGAACACTTATCATTGTTACATAACGTCACGCCTGTATTTCCCGAAGGTGTAGGCAGAGGTGAATATCACCGACTTTTCGCCAGCTTTATTAGGGACCGTTCATTGGGCACAATTCCAAACGTCGAGCTGCAACAAAATCTTAGTTGCAGCTCTCAGCTAAGTATTTAGAAGTCTTTTTACTCGACCCGGGAATCGAACCGAATTAAGCGAATACGCTTACAACTGGACGATTGAGGCAGTTTTATCGGGTCCGGCCGTTATGCCCCCATTTTGGGTTGCCCCCGGCCGGTATGCCCCCACATTGAAAAATTTGTTATTCCGATTTGCCCCCGGCCGTCTTGCCTCCATGTTATTTTTAACAAGACGCTTGAGCAAATACTGTTGAAAACAAAAGTGTTTTTATATTTAATTTATTTTATATTATGTGTCATTGTATGATAATTTCCTATATTTTGTTTGATTGGTAAGGTTACCGCATTACTGTAAATTAATGAGATGATACAAACAAGAAAGTGCCTTTTACTCTACTTTTACTAGTAAGAAGTTTAAAAAATCACCTAAAACATTGTAGACGGATGTAGACAACCCCTCATCACTGCATCTACCTAATCTATTGTTATCTACATTGGCTGCGCACATCAGTCATGATGATTATACTCTTAATTTCCATTTATTATTTTAACAATTGTCTACTCAACCGTACTGATTCGAATATCATGACAAAAAAAGAAACTAAGGGGGCAACGCGGCCGGGGGCAAACCGGAATAACAAATTTTTCAATGTGGGGGCATACCGGCCGGGGGCAACCCGGAATGGGGGCATAACGGCCGGACCCGTTTTATCTTTCATTTCATTTTTAGTACTCAAAAACTTCTTGTAACTGTTGTGGTTGTCAGTGTGAGCTGACCCTTAATGTATTCCGTTCCATTAACATTAATTATCATAAAATTGTCATCTTGCCTCTAAACAAATAATATGCTGGATAGATTACATAATTTAATTACAAGTTTATTAGTAGTATACTTAGTTGCTGATGGTTTTCAACACCGAATTTATAAAATAGTATTAAGCAATTAGGTATGTATGTTTATGACAAAACTAGTTTAGATATCCCATCTTGTTCTATCGTTAAACGGATTTTAAAGGCTTAATTCGTCATTACCTTTAAATAATTATAAATAATATAGAATTAAATATATTACCAATTAAAAATGGCGGCGGCTTTGTCTGGAGGGTGGCCACTAACCACGGCCGAAGCCACCAGTCGATTTGTCACCTGATTTGCACCACCCGGGGACCACGTGTAGGGACTCAATTAAAGGTGATAATAAGGTGTTCATATTATTATAATATTGAAATAAAACTACTTTTTAACGGATTTTATCGCGGTTTATTTTAGATTTTATATCCCGACGTTTCAAAGTCTTTACAGACTTCATGTTCACCCGTGAACATGAAGTCTTATTTCAATGTGTGATATTCGCGTAAATCTAAGACAATACTACCTATGGTCATTTAATACTTTTTTTGTAAATACATACTTAAATATAGATAGACAGACCAGGCACAAAACAAACAGACGTGTTCATCAAACAATTGTCTGACATGGGTGGGAATCGAACCCTAACGACCTAATCCAAAATCTAATAAAATTAATTAAACTAAACCATTAAAAATAAATACATAAAATAAACTGTGATATAAACACAAACGTTTTGTGGCTCTTGCCTAGAATAGACCGGCACATTTTGTGCGGTGGTCATAAAGACGGCAGTAATATCCCCATAACTTTAGTAATTATATTTATCTTGTAAACTATGGGGACAGATGGCACGTAACTGCCCGTGATGGAGGCATAAAGTTGGACATTTTAGAGATACGGTTCCGGTTATAGATGGTTACTGATTTCAAAGATAGACCGACCCCGTTCCTTTAGAAAGAACTATAGACACAGATTGAAATCCCAGTCCTTTGTTTGTCCGTCAAATAGCCTATACAGGTATGGTTGGATTTTTATTAAGCTTTTTATTTGAAAGCTGAAGTGATTGAGATCGTTCTTAAAAGTCCGGGTTAACTTGAAATTATTAGTTATATAGTTTAGGTACATTAGATTTGATGACTAGGTAGGTAGAGTGGCGATCTTAGAAAGGTGGCTGGTGAGAGCTGGTTGAGAGTAATTAAAGCCAGAGTGATAGATGAACTATTAATATTATCTTAAAAGCTTTTACACATTAATAAAAAATGTAGAATAAAAATTTGTCATTTTGCGATAAACGGAAAGTGAAGAGAAATCGATTGGTTTTGGACGAATGAAGTTTTTTATTATTCCCCTTGCCTTTTTCCCCACTTCTATCGGGAGTCGGCTCCCAGTCTAACCTGATGCGGCTAGTTACTAGAATTATACGAGCGACTGCCATCAGACCTCGAAACCCGTAGGGAACCAGTAGCCGAGATGGTTATACCAGGTGTCAGATTATATTGGCTTCTGACTACATGTAACGATTGTCATAGATGTGTTAATGACAACCGGACCGACGGCTTAACGTGCTCTCCGAGGCACGGAGGGTAGTCCCTCAACCAACCAGACACCGAAACAAATATTTGTTGTTACACAAATATCGTTTGGACGGATTACGTTATTTTTTATAATCTGACAACATCTCAACAGTAGTATTCAAATACAATTACTGGGGCAAAAAAAATTATAGCGAAGAAGGGAAAGGACTGTCATATTCAGTGTGTAGAATTTTTCTTTAAGTTGAGACCATTATTTGCTTTTACATTTTCTTGGAAACGAATAGTCATTTTCATTCATGTGCCAAATTCGAAATTGACTATACTCTGGAACCCGATTTTCGTGCCTTAGACATTTACTTATCTCGAAAAATGTGTGTCTAGAGTGACATTCTGAGACTACGAAAATGAGTTTTTAATGGTCATTCGCTATTTTCTCTAATCTGGTTTCCATAACACAAGCTCTGCTTAGCTTGGGACCAGACGACAGTGTGTGTTAATGTACCGGAATATTTATTTATTTATTATATACTAGCGGCCGCCCGCGACTTCGTCCGCGTGGGGGGTCCTTGGCCTCGGACCAAAAACATTAAATTACCTATTATATTTCTAGGTAAATTGCATAACGAAGCTATAGCGAAAGATCTAAAAGCCAAAACGTATAGAATTGACATAAGATTGTCAAAGTGACATTTTAAAGGGTACATTATTGAGCAATTATTTCTAGTTTTGATTCTGGAGTCCCGAAAAATCAATTAATTACATTGTCACTTGTAATATTATTTTGAACCTGTACATATTGCAATGTGATTTTCTGTAATTGAAACGCACAAGTATATTTTGTGTGCTATAGTAATTATAATAACGTAAAGAGGTTGACATCGAAGAAGGCTATATTTCTATAGGTATTAAATGTTACTACTGTATTTTCAACTGAACTCATAAAGAAGGACGTTTTCAATTTGGCAGTAGGTTATTTTTTGTATGTACGTTATGCAATAATTCCGCCAATTGTAGAAAGATTTTAATACCTAGATTTTTTTTTGCAAAGGGTTTTTTTTTATTCTCCGATAGGCTGGCGCTTGACTGCAACTTCCGTGATGTTAAACAATGATGCAGTCCATAATGGAACGCGCCAGCCCAGTATGTTTTAACAATAACTCTAAAATTATTGTTAAAACATTAAAGTAGGTTCGTATATTTTTAATCTATGATCTTTAAATAGATAGGTACATAGCTATTTTATTTAATGGATTCATAGTTTATCTTTGTTTATTGTTAATATGCTCTATAAACATAGAAATGTATTTCAACGATCAAAACATTGGAGAGTTCGCCATGTTTATGACCGTTCTCAAAAGGACATTAATCCAGTAGCTCGTTTGTTAAGAGTGTTCTGATCAACGAGTGAGCTATTAAAGTATTTACATCTGACAATAAAATGGGCAATCAAATGTTTAAGTAGTATCAAAAACCTATCTAAAGATGCTTATAAAGGCTCTATTTGAAATGCTCGTCAAATACGTAAATTCGTGTGTGCTGTGTTAGTGGTGTTAACTAAGATGATATCTAAATTGAAAAAAAAAAAATGTAGTATCATCAATATTTTTTTAAAAGTAGGTTATACTTCAACCTTTTTAGTGTCCCACTGCTGGGCACGGGTCTTCTCTCAACTATCTTACGCTGGCCATGTGCGGGTTGGTGGATGTCACATGTCTTCGAATGATTAGTTCTTAGACTTAGGTTTCTTTACGATGTTTTCCTTCACAGATATTGAGCAGCGGCGATGTAACAATTCACACAAAGAACTGTGGGTGCGAATTGGAATCGAACCTGCGACCTTATATTTCTAACGTGAGGCCCGTACCGCTGCGCCACCGCTGCTCCTGTATTTGTAGCTTAGCTGAATATTACCCACATTTTGATAATTAGTATAAGTTTTATACCTACTTGTATAGATATTATGTCTCTGGGTTTCTTGTTCAAGTCGGTGTTCAAAAGTTAACAGATTTTGCAAAACAAAAACTAAAACAAAACACAACTAGCCCGAGAAGACTTTATACTATACAGCTATGAACTAAAGTTGAGATGTAAAATTAGTATAGGCACCTCGCTCTTCTTCTTGTTTGGACGAGACGTTAAAAGATGTGGTGGAACGCCTGGAGTAAACTGGTTTGACATTTCTATCGTAGTTCATAGATATTAATCCCTACTAATATTATAAATGCGAAAGTAACTCTGTCTGTCTGTCTGTTACGCTTTCGCGCTTAAACCTCTCAACCGATTTTGATGAAACTTGGCACAGACAATCTTTAGACCCTGAGAAAGAACATAGGCTACTTTTTATTGCGAAAAAAAAGAAATCCACGCGGACGAAGTCGCGGGCGGCCGCTAGTATATAATAAATAAATAAATATTCCGGTACATTAACACACACTGTCGTCTGGTCCCAAGCTAAGCAGAGCTTGTGTTATGGAAACCAGATAACTGGTATACATATATACTATAAACATTTATTTGACAAAGACAGAGCACACAAAATCAAATCATAAAAAAACATGGAAAGAGAAAACAAAAAATACATTATTAGAAACAATTAAAAGAAGAAAAAAATAAAAAACAAAGATTAAGTATGACCCAACAGTGTCAAACATGGACATTGCTCAGTTAACGCTGTGAGCGCCTGCTAAAGGCGACTCACACACCACTGATTTTCAGCAATGTCCATATTCCCACAGTGTGACGCCAGGCGCCAAGGCTGCCAAAAGATCAAACCTGCATAATATGCCTATTAAAATTGTAATTTGTTTTTATGTATTAAGAAAAAAAAGGAAATATTATCTAAACATTATCACCAACCATTACTTATTCTTTAAAATTCACTACAAAACAGTACTTACCTACTTTAGATTTTTGTACATTAGAAACGGATTTTTGCTCCCTCGCGGTTACTAGGTGAACATGCTATCCAACGTCAACGGGTCAGTAACTATAACAATACTAGCGGCCGGCGGCCCGCCCAAGCTACGCCCGGGTAGCTTCAGCCCACTCAACAATTTACAAAAAATGTGATAAATAAAGAACCGCTCAACCGATTTTGTGCAAACTTCACATAAACCATCTACTAAATAGTCCGAACAATGCCTAAACATTTGGTTTGAATAGGTAAGCCCGTTTTTGAGTTATAACATTAAAACGAAAAGTGGCATTGATTTTTATAACTATAACAATATTGTAATAGTAACTGAACTAACTGATTTATTACAGAACTGATAACTGAATATATTAAGCTCCTTATTCATACACGCTTTATCCATGTTAGGGCTGATTAGTCTAAAGGGGTGGACTTTGATTGACATGTCTCGACGGTTTAGGTAACACTGTAGCGAAAGATATTTGAATTAAATTACTTAATCATTACTCGTTTCTGATATTGGTTAATGATATTAACAGTACCTTTACCACGATTGCTGCTATCGGGTTTTAAGGAAAAGTTATGTATTAAATTAATATAAATAATAATATGCTGTATAATACTATACAGACCTACCGGTGGCAAAGAGTCCGTATAACACGATTTCCACCGGCTTCCCTTTAGAAATTGGTCTTTTATTTTTGGACGTCAAATACCTCAGTCCACCCGTGAACATGAAGTCTGATAAGACTTTGAAACGTCGGGATCTAAAATCTAAAATTAGCCGCTATAAAATCCGTTAAAAAGTAGTTTTATTCCAATGTGTGATATTCGCGTAAATCTAAGACAATACTCTTTGGTCAATACTACTCTAGTAAATATTATGTAACGCCTAAAAGTTTTTAATAGCATCAAAAATGCAGTACATACTTCTTAGTAAGTTTAATTTGCTTCGTCTTCCCTTTTTCAAATTTCCTCCCTTCGCCTCTGATACGTACAACTAGTAGTGTCCACACACACACGAACCCAGCGCCCTAATACGAGTTCGTAAATACGAAAAAAGTTTTCTAATACTAACATGAACGCAATAAGTTAAAATCTACAAATGATGTTACCTAATTTATTTCCAACTAGCTGGCCCGGCAGACTTCGTACTGCCTCAGTCGACTGTTGTTTATAGGGGTTTCCCGGCAATTATTCGAATTTTTCTCACCTTTTAAACCTTCTCCAGACCTCCACGAACATTTTAAGACCAAGATAAAAAAAATCCGTTCAGCCGTTCTCGAGTATTAGCGAGACTAACGAATACCAATTGATTTTTATTTAAATAGATTAATTTTATTTTCTTTATAATGAATTTTTCTTTAAAAAAAAAATGAGAACGCATTTTGATACGTTCATAATAGTAATCGGAAACTTTTTGTGTAGTTTTACTCTCGCACTAAGGGTACTACTGATCAAAACAAGATTTATTTTTGTGTGACACATGTTAGTAGTAAGGGGTGCGTGGGTTCAACTTGTGTTTATTTGTGTGTAAAAATAGTGGTCGACAAACTTTGCGTCGATTCGAGTATCGTAGCCGACAATAAATTGACGTATTGTTTACTATGACTACCTACCCTTGTTTGTACTTCGGAGACATTGGGTCTATAATAATCTCTTTTTTATCCAACTGCGCCAGAAGGAAGGTTATGTTTTTCGAGTTTGAGAGGTATCATTAGATTCGACATACTCATGAGAGTGACAGTACATCAAAATTATGAAAAATTATTTAAATTTACGGTCTTATTCATAAAAATCTTATAAGACTCTTTAGTTTAAATGGACTTTGTCCCTTTCTTACTATTATAAATGTCAAGATGACAGACAAAGACAAACTAATTGTACCTAAAACTATTTTAGGTATAATGAGCTTATGCGACGTTTATGATTATGGGGGCTAGGATTTTTCTAGCCAAATCAGTTCTCTATTCAATTGGCAGATGTTGACGCAGTCGGGTTTTTCATTTTTGAAATATTTCTTATAACACATTATTCCGTATTAGCTTCCGTATACCCCTCGTACGAGTTGTCAATACGAAGAAATTTTCCGAATACTGTCATGAACCTGACAAGATAATAAGTTAAGATGCAACAAAACCTATAAAAAAATATTTTACGTATTCTGTTTCCAATTAATTTAATTATATAATATTTAATTTCTTTTTACCAAACGTTTTGAAAACGCATTTTGATTAGTTCAAGATTAGTTTTTGAATACATTTTTCGTAATGATGAACTTTGTAGTAGGGGTACTGCTGCCTTATTATGAGTGTTTAAAGCGATTATGATTCGTTGAAAGAAAATGACGTGGTTATCCAATTCGTATATTAGCATCCCTTTCTTTCAATTGAATGACAATTGCTCTATACACTCATATTATGGCGCCTGACTGCAGTTCTGCCTGTTGGTCTTATACCTAACATTTTGTTCTTGCTCTGCATCTGCTCACAAAATTTAATTTAATTTACTTCATAACAAGCTGACATTTATGAATCTAATCAGCTGGCTGGAATAGTGATCTTAGTAAACCAAGTATCGTCGGCTTACTGCAAGAACTCATTACGAGCGGTAAAAGCCGTCCGATTTGGCTATACTGTGCCCGGGAGGTCCGGGGTTCGATTCCCGGCCCGGGCAATATTTGTGTAACAACAAAGATTTCTTTTCGGTGTCTGGTTGGTTGAGGGACTACGCTTAACGTGCCTCGGAGAGCACATTAAGCCGTCGGTCCCGGTTGTTATTTAACACATCTATCACAATCGTTACATGTAGTCAGAAGCCAATATAATCTGACACCTGGTCTTACCATCTCAGCTACTGGTTCCCTAAAGGTTTCAATTCGATGGCAGACGCTTGTATAATTCTGGTAGCTAGCCGCATTAGGTTAGACTGGGAGCCGACCCCAATAGAAATAAGAAAAAAGCAAATGGAGTGATGACTGCAAGAACTCATTTAAAAATGGCTAAACAACAGAACCACTAACTAATTTCCACTAAAATGTCAATTATCTCAGAATAGTGATTTGGTCATCTAATGACTTCCTACAGTAAGCCGACGATATTAGCTATGATCGTCAGAGATTCAATTAGGAAGTACGAAAGTGCATCCACCAAGGTAAACAAAAATAACACTGCAGGATCAATGTGCTACTGTACCTACTTGCATAACTCATTATTCAAATCACGCGATTTTTTTACAAGTTTTTTTTCTTACCGTGCGTGTATGATACAAATCTTGAAAGATACAATAGTACCTATTCTTCCAAGTATTTTGGACTTCCAGTACTCTCTTTCTCTCACTTAGGTACACATTCGTATATATGGTAACAATGCAATTTTAATCAGATAGTCGGAATGTGGCCACAGAAACCCTTTAACTAATCAAGATAAAATTAATAACTGGGTTATTTTTTTGTTGTCTTTGCAAACATTGTAGTGCAGGATTTTCATTTTACTACACCTGAATTTTTGAATTATTTGAAATGAATGGAATTTTTTTTTTGAGGAGTAAGTAGCAAACTTTTTTTCCTACCGTGCAGTGAATAACTAGCAACTACAGAGAAATACTGCTCAAAAAATTCAGTAGGCTTTTTTAAAACGTTTTTAACGACTAGTTATTTACGTGCATGTGTGAAAATGAAATCTGTCGACACACAATTCAAACGTACTCCTCTCATTTAAACGTTGCTAATGTTGCTATAACGATACACTGATACATAAACTTTCATTAAAAGCACACTTTATATAAAGCAAAAACTGTTTACATCAAAGTCTATTTTTACCATTAGCGAGTTTATTTACCTCTTATAACATAAGCTGTTAGTAGTAATAACAGTTTATTTAACAGTTATTTTATGAATCAGTGGGGTTGTGTTGTGTTGGTTGTGAAGAGTTGAGTGAACCAACCAGTTTTAATAGTGCTGATTAGATTACGCAACATAGTTAAGCGCTGATATAAATAGTGTTTGAAAGATAATGTCTGCAATAAAGCTTATTATGTTTAATCTCATATTTTAAGATTAAAGATAGTTGTATTTAACGGGGTATAAATGATTTTTTCGTGTGGACTTGGCTTCGCTTGCAGCAGTTTTGTTTGTTTTTTTATTAGGTATGTGTTCGATAATTATTTAAGTGTTGTAACACGCACTTCCTCTGTTGAAATGAGATTAGTTAAGATTGAGATCGGTAATAAATTATGCTTTTAAGTTTGACCTTAGATTTGTGTGGTCGTGAGTGGTTGAACGCCGACCGCGTGTCGGTAAGCGTGGTGTAGGACGTTCTCCAGCTAGGTGGAGTGATTATTGCGTTAAGTTGCAGGCAGTAGCAAATGCGTCAAGCTTTACACAGGGAACAGTGGTGCGTATTAAAAGAGCAGCGGTGGCTCAGCGGTATAAGCCTCGTCTTTGAAATATAAGGTAGTGGGTTCGATCCTTATCGTGCCCACACTTTTTTGCGTGAATTGTTTCATCGCCGCTGCTCAAAATCGGTGAAGGAAAACATCGTGAGGAAACCGGCAGGTCTAGGAATGAATCATTTGAGGACATGTGATATCCACCAATCAGCAATTAGACTGCGTGTGTAGATTAAGGCTGGTACTCTCTCAACTCGTACAATAGTTGAGAGTAGACCCATTCCCAGAAGTGGGTACTGGAAAGGGTTGAAGTTAAGGAGGCCTAGATCTAAAATTACTCCTGAAGCATACTTACTTCAAATTCAAGACCTTGCTAAGTTAAAAGGAGTTAGTAGAAATATTTGGTTATCCTTATTTCGTCGTCCTCTCCTATATAAATCAGGGACGAGTATAAACAGAAATAAATGGAATATATTTGCAGTTATTTCGGTCCCCGAGCCCATATAACACATTTCAAGAATGATCTCTTAATTTGGCAGGCGGTTCGAAGGAATGTGCCACACGACGTGCAGGATATATATCAATTAACCACTGAATAAGGCCGCGCCCACATTGAATGCGAATTTATATCGCACGATAACGTATAATTGACTACTATTCGTGCGAATTAAGTACGCACATTATAAAGTAGTATTACAACATTTTTATTGACTAGGTACAATTTCAACGCACGAAAAATTAGTAATGATATTTAACCTACCCTTCTACCTCAGGCTAGCCGACACCTCTTCTGTAGAAGTTACTAGTTATTGGTCAAATATACATACAAAATAGTCGTATACTCGTAGATTAAAGATCGATTTTAAAGATAATAAATAGTAATAAGTAATTATATTGAGCTTATTGTAGGTATTATAACTAGGTAATGTACCTATATGCTATTACGTTCAATAAATTTATTTTTATTTTTAAAAATCGGAATTTTACGAATGTCGTTACTAATTGGTAGTAAGTATATACAATTATTTTATGTTCCCCCTGTGACTTGTCCTTCGAACCGTTACAAATGTGAAAGTAACGGAAGTTCGTAACTCTTTCACGCAAAACAAAATTTTGCACACATGCAGTTCACATGGCATACCTAATATTTATAAGTCACTTTTTATTCCAGTGCCATATTCCCTTGAAATACATTCAGTCTATGTGTGACGAGGACGTAAACGGACGGAAGCTAGTATTACTCGTGCGTATTCGCAGTTCGCACAAATCAAATTCGTTTGGAAACGTGTGTAAGTGAGCGCAGCCTAACGGTCTTTATACATGTGGAGTATTCAGAGCTACGATATTTTAATTTGGTGGTAAATTATAACGTTTTAAGAATATTTAAAACGTCAATGTGCTCGTTAAACCGAATTATGTGGTTTAATTCAATAGTGATGTACCACGTATTTACTATTTATACGTTATCTATAGTAAAGATACAGTAAAATTTCTAAAAATTAAACTACTTCTGATCTAGCTAAGAACCGCCATGAACTTTTAGGCTTACAAAAAAATTGGTCCATTTGTTTATTCAGATACAAACGTTGGACTTAAAAGACCACTAATTTTGTCGGGGGTTTTATATGCCGTCTTAATTGACAAATATTTATCGAAATTTTAATTTTATACCCGCAGGGAGAGTAATTAAACATTAGCTTGTGTGTGCTGAGTAACATAGTCAGTTACACCGAGTCTTACGTAAATATTACAGTAATATCTCCCACGCTCCACTCTTTAGTGTATATCAGTTAATGTGGCGTGTTATTATTATGGTAACGACATAGCTAAGTAAACAGGGCAGTAAGGTTCAAACATTACGCGTCTGCCTGGAATTTTGTTAAATTATTCAAGTTAGGTAGTAGGTACCTTGTCTTCGTACTAACACTTTATTTATATTATTATACAAAATTAATAAAAGTTAAAAGCATAGCTTTGCAGTTCCAATCCTGTCCTCACAAGGACAATAAATGTTTATTAATTTAAAGATCCATTAAGCATAAATTTTGACGCTTAATGTAAAATAAAGATTTAGTTGTTTATCGATATCGACGAAAAATTACAAACTGAACAACAACACTACCTACGTCGAATTTTATAGCTCGTAAAATTGTAAGTAATTAGTGAATTTCTGGTGAACTTCTGTATTTTTGGTAAACCCCAGAATGTTTTAATGTAACCATACAGCACAAATGGTTTGGGAACGTCTTATTGATATTGGTTAGCCACTGTGGCATAAATACTTTTGATCTTTTATTTTTTTAATATTGTCTTAGATTTACGCGAATATAACACATTAAAATAAAACTACTTTTTAACAGATTTTATCGCGGTTTATTTTAGATTATATTTGTACAAAGTGGCGTCTAGTTGATATCTAGTCGGTGATTCCACATGACCAAACCACCTGAACATATTTTGACCATATCCAAAGAGATTAAAGTATGGTATAATTGCTTAATCACATATGTGTCTCTGATATTGCAACATTAAATGTTTAATTAAGATTTTAAACTAATCTAATTAGTTATGAAACTAGTTGCTATGTACTGATTAATTGAAGCTTTCGTTGAGATAATTTATGTCTTGTCTAGTATGAGAACAAATCTTATGATAACGTTGATGACTCTTTTAAGCAAAACTTGATTGATTAAGGCTTAGACCGTTTAACACTGGAGGTGTTTACGCAACTTCTAGTACCTACTAAATTGTTTCTGTCTGACAGTTATTGGGGGAGGCGAGGTACCACGTACAGCACACATGTAAAGGTTGCCGATCGAATCAGTTAAGAGCTGCCCGTTTGTGGGCTTGGACTGGCATGACCACTGCCAAGGCAGCTTTATGCCGTTTGGACGATAGGAAAGATGGTGTATGACTTGTATTAAAGTCGAACAAACGTACAGTATACGCTTCGTATAATGAGTTTATTTATACGCTCGTAAAACGCGTTTATAAGTTCGTTTGAAACGCTCGCGCTGGTCTAGAATCGCTACTAGTCTATGTTTGAACAGTCAATGGATAGAAATAACAAACAATGTTTTAGTTAACACATAGTATATTGGTTTGATGGCGATGGCGTTAATGTAATTGGAGTAAAAACTCAATTTAATTAATTGTTGGCGGAGCCGCCATTTGATGTCCCTTACCTATAACTAATATTCAATTACATAACTTGACCTGTTTTAAAACCCTCGACGTAAAAGAGGGTGTTATATGTGTGACGTGTGTATCAGTAGGTATGTTTATATATCTGTGTACAAGTTTGTGGCATCGTAACGTTTAATTAAACGTAAGACCTGATTTGAGTAGGAAATGGGTACTGAGCGGAGCATAAGGAAAAGGCAGTGCCGGAATAATTGTGGCTCATAAGCTATAAGAAAGTTTGCTGCCTCTGCCTACGTCAGTATTAGTTTGATCTCAAAGTTTTGCTAGAAGAAGAAAAAGGGATAGTTGAGGAAAAATATGGGGAAGGTACCCTGAAAAAAAATTTGGTACCTAATTTTCCGCCCTCTAAAATCTGCCGTCCTAGTCTCCAGACTAGCTCCGATTACAATTTAGCAAATTCTTTTTAACTCTTTCTATTCGCTCAGCCTTTTTCTCTTTAATATATTGTTTTTCTGGAAACATCATACGGCTTACACTTGCGAGTTAAACATAGTCCTTCCCTGTCCGGGTGCCCTACCTAATCAATGATGCTTGACGCACCTGATTTTCAGGATTCCATGCTACCACTGTGGATTTATTAGTGCATATTGAATGTTAAGGGTCCCTGGACAAATTGCATACCGGATAGATAGAGAAATGTCGAAAAGAATTTTTTGTTGAATTTTTTTTTATCATTCTCTTAGTGTCATCTCTTGCTATATAATTTGTCAAGAGGCCAAGTTGGACTTGTGAAATTGTCAGATCACTTCATATTGGGACAATGAACGTGTTTATGAGTCCGCTCCGCTGCTGTAGAAATCCAGATTATTTTAAAGGAGAGTAGGTACCTCCTTTATCTGAAACAACCTGAATTTATCTTGATCCCATTTGATAAATGTTTTCCTTGTTTCAGGTGGTTCCGATAGCAATAAAGGGAAGAGCAAAAAGTGGCGTAAAATACTCCAGTTTCCTCACATATCACAATGTTTAGATATAAAAACAAAAATAGGTAAGTTCATTATTATTTTAATAGTAGTATTAAATTATAATTAGCGGTTGTATTAAAATATACCACAAATGATGATAGCAAAGAAACTACAGGCACGACTGATCGCCTCGTTTCATAGGTCGGGTGATGATGTACTCTCGTCAGTTTAGTTATCCCAAAGGTGCTGGAAAGAACTGTGGCGGTTTATTACAGATTTTAGCTCGATTAAAAAGCGGACAGAATACCGTATCCATTCATGCAGTTCTAGAGACGTGAAGCCCAAGAGGTTCACAAAAATGCATCAGGAGTTTAGGAGTTTTAGGCGCAATTTTACCAAGGGTCAGATGGCTTACCTATTCATAAGATTTGTCTCTGGCTTACTTTATGTCAAGTGACAAAGACAATACTTGTGAATAAGCTATCAGACACTTATGGTGAAATTGGCGCTAAATATATTATTTTGTGTCCCAAATTCCAATTTAATGATTTATTTAATATGTCGTTAACAGTTATTAAGCTGGTTTTTACAGTGAATCCTCGAAATACCTCATTATAATTTAAAATAGATAGACAAGATAAACTTCCTCAAGCTTCGTATTTTGCGAGAGTGAGCTACGTGTTTTCCTGTTTCTAATAAAGCCAGGTTTACACTCAATAAGTCCAGTGGCGAGTTCAAAATATCAGTCCGATAAATAATAAGTAAAGTAGGTACCTACCTATACAGTGTTTAAACTTAACCGAGTAGGTAAGTTAAAAGTAGCAGTGGCTAAGTGTCCATATGACACGATACCCAACGGCTTTCCTTTAGGAATTAGCCAATATAACGCCATACTGTTTGACGAAAAATAGGTACATGATTTTACATAAAATTTTAGTGCGTCCGATAATACAGTATAATATTGTGTTCTCGCTACTTTGCTATTGAAGTGTAAACTGGGCAGAGCTCGTAGTTAAAACCTGCCAGATATAGCCAGACAATATTCCGACACATTTCGGCTGTTGTGATTGATTTCCGATAGCCGAGCTGTGTTTAATGATGAATGGATTAGAATTTCTATAGGGTTTCCTCGTCAAACTTTGCGGCGTCCGAGAATATTGTGAACTAGACTAGCTTACTGCCTTGGATCTTTACTTTCTTTTGCGCGATCCATCACTTCACGTCACCCTGTAGCTATATTCACGGGCCGGTGGCGTGGTCGGAAAAATACTTGAGGAACATATCTGTTTGTCTTGACTCTGGGTATAATTATCTATAAGTATTTAAGTATGTATTTACAAAAGAAAAGTATTTTATGTGGTATATTACCAGGGGCGTAGCTACCGCCGTATTTGCCGTATCAATTATACGGGGCCCCGGGCCACGGGGGCCCCCAAAGTGTGTAAGGAAAAATAATAAAAACTTTCTAATTTATTTTATTTTACAAATGACAAAATTTTATAAAACAATTCCTTTTTTATTTGTAAAATGGGTAAATTATGTGATAAATAAATATTTCTTCTCACAATATTTTTTTCTTTTGTGAAAAATCTTTACCTCCATAAAAGGGCCTCCAAAAAATTTTTTATATGGGGCCCCCACAAGGCACGCTACGCCACTGTATATTACAAGTTATCTGATTTACATAGTGCAAGCTCTGCTTAGTTAGGGATCAGATGGCCGTGTGTTATTTGCATAAGTATTATACCTTTAGTGTCCCACTGTTGGGCACAGCTCTTCTCTCCACTATCTTAACAAGAGAATGCAGGCTTCTATAATCCACACACACTGATAATTGCGGGTTGATGGGTGTCACATGTCCTCGAATGATTATTTCCTTCACCTATGTAGAGTAGCTACGATGAAATCGCACAAGATGGGCACGACGAAGATCGAACACGTGCCGCGACTTTATATTTTAAAGGCCGTCAATACCGCCGCTGCTTCAATACAATCATCTACTCGTAAATCGATTCCTGTTTACGTGTAACAAGCCTTCAGAGATTTACCTATTCATTTATCAGATTGTCAATACCTAGTAAAGATTCCCACTGCATCATATAGGTACGGAACCCTAAGAAATATTTCCTATTTATCGTCTCATAAATGCGTAAAAGGAGCAGCGGTGGCGCAGTGTTACGGGCCTCGCCTTAAAATAAGGTCGCGGGTTCGAATCCTGGTCGTGTCCACACATGTTTGTGTGAATTGTTTCATCGCCGCTGCTCAATATCGGTGAAGGCAAACATCGTGAGGAAACCGGCATGTCTAAGAACTAATCATTCGAGGACATGTGATATCCACCAACCCGCACATGGCCAGCGTGTGTGGATTAAGGCCTAAACTCTCTCAACTCATAAGATAGTTGAGAGAAGACCCGTGCCCAGCAGTGGGACACTAAAAAGGGTTGAAGCAACAACAAGCGACAAATGCGTAAAGACATTCTTACTTTCATAAAAAAAAATCCCCGTACTGAAATGAGGTCACCTGTAACATACCCATGGGAATATACAGGGTGTTCGCCTTTCTAATGGCTTACCTAACTGTTCATAAATTTTTGAGGAAACGAAACCTTAATTATATTAATTACACCGTCCGCGTCGGGGATCTGCGCAACCTAATTAAGAAAATAAGGGGTTGTGGATAATTTTGGATTTGACCTTTATTTTTGGACACAATAATCTTGTTTTAATAATTAAGTGGGTGGCTGAATAAACATGCTGTGTTATGGTAAATTATCGTTCGACAAATGTCTATTAGAGATAAATGTCTAAAGAGCGAGAATTGAGGCCTTGGTAGCTTACACGACGCACCGTGTATGAATAATTTTTCTACACTTTTTCTATTATGGTAAATAAAAAAAACCGGGAACGAAAACCATGAGTTTTGGCCGTAACGCTACACGGTCTTACTTTTTTTATTATTTAAGTTTGACGTTCTTTATGTTTGTAACAAATTTAGTAATTTCTTTTGATAACGTTTCTTTTTATGCCTCATTCGTCTATATTTTTTTGTTTTCTGTGTTGTAGAACACAGAAAGCGCGGCCAACTATTTTTCAAATTCAGGAAAAGAGATACGTATAGTAACAAATTACAACTAAATCCTGGCAAAGTTTCATCAAATTTTATATGGCCATGCGGTTGAACTGGACATTCGCCGCGCCGCCGCGCCGCGCCACGCGCCTTTGTCCCGTGTTTTAGGTAGGTACTAGCTTCGTGATTTAAAAGGAAGATAATATCGCGCTCACGCCTTTAACACCCGAAGGTGTAGGCAGAGGTGAATGTCGCACACATTTCTCCGGCTATGTTTAGTTCCCATACGTAGAGAGAGACAGCCCATTACCGTTCATCGAACACAAATCCATACTTCGATCTGCTGTCTTAGAAAATATTTTGCAGATATTAAGCGGTCACGCATTCGACTGGATCACCGCGTTGAGACAGTTGAAACCAGTTACCTAAATTTTGTAGTTATATAAACTATAGCTGAATATTGGGTACAGAATTTGATTAGATGTGGACCCTATTTCGGTTTTGACCTTTAAGTTTTAAGAGCGAAGTTGTAATTTACTTAAAGGAGCGAAATGGTAAAATGTATCAGTGATTAGTTGAGCAGAACTCCCCCGTATTACGTTTGTTATAAAGTCTAATTTCCTCTCCGGAAGTTGGTTTGGAAACAAATTTAAATTCAATTTATATGGAAACCGTATATTTTGATTTCCCTAGGCTGTTGTAGCCGTACAATAGAATTAGTTAAGGAGCGGATTAATAAAAACGGGTTAGAATTTCTAAATGGAGAGAATTAAATATTTACTTAACGTTGCTAAACGAGAATACCACTACTGGATGGTAAACAGTGACTGTAGTCTATGGAATCACTCCATCAGTCAACAACAAAGCATCATCTATGAACAGTTTCTTGGTAGCGATGGACGTTACGCACCATAAAATAAATAGTTATTAACAGCGCTTATAGGTAAAGCTGAAATTAATAACTAGGTATTCGGTTCTACAATAACTATATATTCTGATAACAATTAGCTAATAACGCATTCGCCGTGCGAGATCCAGCACCATTAACAGCGGTCATAAGCACAGCTGAAATTTATAACAAGGTATTCGGTTTTACAATAACTATATATTTTAATAACAATTAGCTAATAACGCGTTCGCTGTGCGAGATCCAGCACCATTAACAGCGGTTGTAAGCACAGCTGAAATTTATAACAAGGTATTCGGTTTTACAATAACTATTTTTAATAACAATTAGCTAATAACGCGTTCGCCGTGCGAGATCCAGCACTCCAGTTCGCCAATATTGAACAACCTAATAATGTGACTGAAACGTAACCAATTTTACTATTCTCTACTAGCAGATAAACGTAACGCCTAGGTTATTAGTAAATAGCGAGTTCACCGCGCGGGATCAAGCACCCTGGTACACCAATAACGTACCTAATAGTAAACGAAACGAAACCAATTTGACTAGCTCGCTATTAGCAGGAAAATGTTATCCTACATACCTAGTTTGCCAATGAGCAATTGAGATAACGGTTACTTACCAATAACTAGTTATTAAAATGTATAGTTACCAAGGACGGTATTGACTACAATAGCGTTAAATAGTTGCGATATTACAATATCTGGTAACGACCTATCACTATCTTTTGGATTGTAGTCACTTCAAAGTGTCCCACTGCTGGGCCTGGGTCTCCTCTCAACTATCTAACGAGTAATCCACACGCCAGCCAAGTTCGAGTAGGTGGACGTCACATGTACTCCAACGATAAGTTCTTAGATATGCCGTTTTCATTTACCGATATTGAGCTGCGGCAATGAATCAATTCACACGTAGATGTCGATCGACCAGAGATTGAACCCGCGACCTTATATTTCGAAGGCGAGACTAGTACCGCTGCGGCACCGCTGCTCTGGTTGGATCATAAAGTAGGTACTTATAGATTCCTAGGTCACATCAATGTTGACATTGCCATATCCTTCCCTTAGGGTAAACGCACGCAAAACTCGTCAGGAACTTAATCAGTATTCACAAAACAGATGCAGTTACAGAGCGACTGACAAATTGACCTCATTCGTTTTACTAATTGGAAGGGAAGAAGATTGTAGTGTCTTGTTTCTTTATTTTATTTTCTATATTACCAAGTCCCCAAAATAGAATATTGCCAACCCTCAGACATTGTGAGCTAATCTGATAGTAAGCGGTCACCAGCACGAGGGGTATCACTCGTGTGTTGCCTATATTTATATCACCGGGCCTAGCTGATACAAGCAAAACTAATTACACTGCGTTTATATTTGTAAGATGGAGGTACCTCTCCGGGACATTGATTTTCGTGTCTAAAACTTGACATATTATGTCGAACGAAATGTCAAATGTCGGTTGAAAACTAATGAAATCGACGATAAAGATGATTGGTGTTATGTCTGACGTGACATTCTGAGAATACAAAAATTGTTTTAAATCGATAATTGCTATTTTTTAACATAATTATGTCGAGTAGAGATAAATGTCTAAATCATCAGGGTCCAATCGGGCTTCACACAGGGCGAAGAAAATTACTGTGCTCCAAATTTGTTTATTTTAGAAGTTTAAGTGGGTTAAATAACACCCCGTACTTAACAAATAGAATGTATGAGATAGCAATCTATTTGTTCTCTCCAAATCTCCTCAAGTTATTTAAACTAGTTGTAAAATTTTGTTTGAATAACAGCGATATTGCCCATATACCTACAGAAATATATTTTCTTGCGATATTTTGTGGTATTGTGAAACCTGATCAATAACCACCTGCTAGAAAACCGCGGGTGCTTCGCCGCTTACCAACATAGTTTTAAATGTATTGAATGAAAGACCATTTGAAAGACTCTTGGATAGACTTACTTTGCTCTACTCTGCAGTCAACCAGTGTTTTAGTACGAGTTCATAGATAAGAAAAAAGTTTTCGAATAATATCAGTAACAGGGTTCTGGTATAAATCGGAAAACACGTTAAGCCTTTGGTTTTACGGCCGATCTCATCGCTCGTGAAGGCCAGTCCGTCCCATTTGATTCCATCTATTTTTCGTACCTACACACTTGCAAGCCATAATATTTTCTGCTTATAAATATGTGGTTTAGACATTCCTACTTCGGAATAACATAGAAGCTAGTGAAATCAAATCATGTGACAATAAACTGGTGGTTAGTGCCTATCCTCAGACAAAACTGTACCGCCAAGCGGCGTTTCTGTGTTCCGATGCAATGTGTGGTGGCACCATTTAAGAGGGTGGATCAGAATTGTTGCTCCTTTATAGCTTCTAACCATATGGAGCTTCATTCTACTACCTTTTCACTGAAAATTGTTTGGAATCACGAGTGAATCAGTATATTTGGCAGGCGTGTTCCATCATTGCTTAACATAAAGCAAGTTGTAGTGAAACGCAAGCCTATTTTAGAATATAAAAAATGTATTATAATGTATAACTCGGTACGGAATTTACACCAAGACTTCGTAGCTACATTTACAGAAGTCTCGGGTGAAACTAATGACAAACTGTAACCCTAGACAGCTAGCGATCTATCTCAGCTCAGCTCTGAACGTGAGGATCATACAAACAAGGGTATACCTTTGATGAAATCCATCCTCGCTAAATAATTTACACTGTTAGAAATGTTGAGATATCTATCAAATTAATAAATAATAATAATCTTTATTGTACCAAAAAGTTGTTTACATATTTATATGCAAGCCCTGATTCCCGAACTAGCGTGAGCTGTGAGCTGGGAATCAGTTCCTTCCCAGTTAGGTGTATCATGAAGTACAAGTTTTATTATTATAATTCTATTAGTAATGAAATATATTGTGTAAGCAATTTAGAAAAGTATCTTAGACGGTAGGTATAAAACAAATAATAAATTGAATGTGAGGGTACTCAGTGCACAAATTACACACGGGTTAAACAACAACAACGAGGTATGGTCCAAGTTGTAAGCGATACATGGTTGATGTAGATTACCTTTAGTACCTATATTTTGCAATACTGTATCTGCGTGCGTGCGTGCGTGCGTGCGTGCGTGCGTGTGTGCGTGTGTGTGTGTGTGTGCATGTGTGTGTGCGTGTGTGGTTGTGGGTATAGGTGTATGGTTTGTGTGTGTATGTGTGGATGAGTGTGTATGTTGATGTTACAAGTTATTTTATTTTATTATGGTAAGTAAATTTTCTACGTCATTGTAGTCTAGATCCTTGAGCCATAGGATCTTTGCTTTTATTCGGTAATTTGATAGGTTTTTGGTTTCCTGAACTTTGTCTTTGTTATATATAAATTGGTTTACTTGTTAAGTAAAATTTATTTTATTAACTAGTCGTGTCCAAGCTTAGCATAAGTGTAAATAGAATAGATACACATTTACACATACAAGTATCTTAAGTTAAAGTCGAATAAGTAAAATTTTCCAATCACGGTAGTGGTGATAGGAAAATTTTACTTATTCGACTTTAAATCGCGCCCATATTTTTAAATAAATTATTCATTGCCCCATCACTGCTTATATCGGCGAAGGAAATGCCTTGTCGAAAAATAATTAGAACTAATATAGGTATATTATAGATATCCGGTCTTGCCTGTATGTATGGATTAAAGCTGAAACTATCTCAATTCTCTAATTAAAAGGAGACCCGTATTCTATCTACTTTTAGAAGACTTCATTGTGGTATTGTGGAATGACCTAGATAACAATTTATATTTCAAAACTCTGGCAATATCAAATCGATAAGATTAGTTAACTTTGATTAACAATATTCACGAAACGTCCCTAATCAAATCAAGACGCTTTACCCAATTGTCATTGGGTCGATAAGTAATAGTTATACATGAAGGTATATCTATCCTAATGAAATCTATGCGATTAGTTATCAAAAGGGTTCCCAATCTGGGTAGGGTAGCTTCAATTTATTTAGGTCTGATTTGCGAATTGCTGAGGCCAAACGGTCACGGGCTGCTGGCTTAATGTTGTCTGAAACATATGTAAATGGGGTTTTTATTTAAGGAAAATCCTTTTATAGGTCCCTCCGTATCAGGGCGTACAGTGTATGCAGCATGTGAAACTCCACAGAAAGTTTTTTGTGTTCTCCTAAAGTCTTGATTTTGGTCGGAATTTAATAGCACCATTAAATGCAGTACGCGCGATTAGGTATGGGGAAACTAGAAATGTCGCCTCGTTCTACGCAGTAGAAAATGACGGTTTTCGTCTAATCAGTTTTTCTGTCTCCCCTAAGTCTTCCATATATTCCCTGGAGCCTCTGGATAATCTGTATCGAATGTTTCCAGATCGTCCGGTCATCTTTTTTTAGTGTTTCACGACGACGCCTACCGTCTAACGGCACCCAATGACCCAACGACAAACATGACCAGACATGACCAGGCCAATCCACTTCAATGTGGCCGACATCTGTTATGCTAGTTCATCTCCGAAAAACAAACAACCGTAAAAAATGATATTACAGATAGAAAAGACGACACGATATTTACTTTTCATTTCACTTATGGAAGCAAAGTGGTTTTCGGGATGTTTGTGCGGTCATGTTTTCATAATTTTCTCCCCGAAGTAACACGGAATTTTTCATGTTTTGCTATAAAATAATCCAAATTAAATATACTATTGGTACTTAATATATTATTTACACATATTTCGTTAGTATCTTTGTGTGAGTGAAGTCAGCGAAATGGACAATGGCAACTTTGATTTCCAATTCAATTGGAAATGTCTTGTTATTGTGAAACCTGGACAATGTTTTACCATTACAATATAACAATTCTCAATTCTATTCTCGCCAATAAAATGTAACTTTATCTGCAGATATATGGCCTTTTAGATCTATTGATTTCCACGTGCTGTGCTAGTTTCTAGACGATTGATGTAGGGTGTATTATGTACGTTGTCTTGTGGGTTTTATTTCTTTACTCCCTGTAATTTCCTTCTATGGTGAAGTAAAGTTTGTCGCTGTACTTTTAATCAGTCACGGTTTAAGAGGACTTGCTGATATCACCGGTAAACATTTATTATGTACCTATTTGATAGAGAAATACATTGGTGCGCATTAAGTTCGTACGACCATGATTATATAATATGTTTACGTCTGAAATAAATTAGTGTCCAAAGTGAGCTCGGAGTTACAATTTTTGCGTGATCTCCATCCCAAATGTGAAAACAAAGTCTTTGATTTCGTTTGTCTGTTACTTCGCTAACTTTTGAACCACGCAATGAATTTTTATAGGATTTCAGTGATACAAAGAGTGTTACCTAAATAAAGATGCGTGGAGTTTAAGCCACAGAACAGTAAAACCACTCCACCGTCTTCCTATAAGTGGTTTTGTTTGATTGTTGTTGTCATGACAATTGTCTACCGTTTTCAACAGAATATTAAGTTAAAATGAAGTTGACTACTGAAAACTCCCATTACTCCCAGCATAATCTCTATATAAGAGAGATGGTTATCTGCTATCTAGTTTAGCCATTGGTTTGAATACAATTTTGAATAAGAGTAAGAATATTTATTTGCACGAAACATGGTTACACGTTGTTATGGCAGAGTTGTATACAAAGTACAGCAGGTTTCACCTTTTAAGGTGTGCAAAATTACATTAATATATTTGAAAAAAAAAATCTATTAATCTATTACAAATATCACATGACAAATTATTAATCTTAAATAATAGTAAAAACAACTTATTATCATCAATTATAAATTATTTGTCTCAGAATATTCAATTATTAATGTCAAAATGGTATTAAATAGTAAGACAATAGAAAACAGTATCAAATGAATTGTATCTGTATGTCTGTGTATCTGTTTACAGTGAGACATAAAATAACTGGGGAACTGAAATTTTTCATTCCGTGTGGCGCAAGGGTCGCCCTCGTAGATATTCTATTCTTTGATGTCACAATGTATGGTTTATGGTATTATAGCGATTTCATGAATGGGCTAATTATGATGGTTTTTTTTTTAAATGGGACTTAACCCACCCCCGCAATCCCGCTACTGCTACTACTGTAAGCCAAGCCAGGATCAATAGCGACGCTGTGAAGAGACTCGGGATTTGAACCCGGCCAAGTCCCGGGATACCTAAACCTAGATACAGTACGAATTTAATCAGAAAGATAATTAGAGGAGGATTATCCACTTCCCCTCAGGCGAAGCGGGAGACAGACTTGAGAAAGAGAAGTTTAAATTGATTCATCATAACGGACTAAGCATAGCAGATAATCTAAAGGGATCTATTAGAGCTGCTTCCAGTAATAATTGTGGCAAAATTGGCTAAACGCACGGAAATTTTCACCAGTTACAACAAGCTTATATGTTCTAGATGGTCTGCGGTCGGGGAGTACTCAATATATTTTGAATTCTTAGTGACGTATGGAGGTAATATCTAACACTTATTGTGTATACCTAATAACCTAATTATAATCGGTTCGACCGTCCTCGGACGGCTCACCGAAAAAGTCCGGTGAACCAAGAGAGGCCCTTCAGGCTAATTGGGTGAGGTCATCAGCAAAAAAGAAAAAAATACCTAATCATAAAGTATTTAAATACCGATCGAATTGAGAACCCCCTGAAGTCGGTTAGAAACTTAGTACCTACATGATGAGCACCCGTGCTAAACTGATACCGGTGGGTAGTCTGGTAATAAAGTATGTTGTGTTGCTACGTTGCTAGTTGCCAGACGTAGAGTATATGTACCGTGCACAGTAAAACGTGGATCCCTTGCGTCTTGAGACGTTTTATTATTGTTTATTACTGTTGTTTGTTTTAATGGATGGAATGGGTGAATGGGTGGCTTTATTGTTCTGTCTGTACCTATTCAGTTTGTTGTTGAGTTGTACTCAAGAATTGCACTTGTAAAGTGTACTGGCGATACACTGAAATATGTACGTGAAATGTTATGCTGAAAATATCTTAAAGGAACCTACTGCCGGGATATAAAACACCCTATAGGTAGTGTTATCTAAGTAATAAGCAACTTGTGTGCAGAATTTCGCCCGAATCCGATCAGCTGTTTTGTAGTAAAAAAGTTACTAACAGCTATTTATTCTTACAACCATTCGCATTTCGATAATTATGTTTTATAAAATTAACACACACGGTCATTTGATCCCAAGCTAAGCAGAGCTTGTGTCATGGTAACCATGTAACTAATATACTGTCCTCAAACTACTTCTCTTTTCGAAATAGATAATTACATCCGCACTCGAGACAAATAGATATATTCATGCACACAAATGTCTGTCTCGGGTGGGAATGTAATCCATGACCTGCGGCGTGAAAAGCAAGTTCCTTACGGACTAGGCCACAACGGCGGCGGCCCGTCGAATTTAATACATATTAATTGTAGTTGTAGGATAATTAAATTATGATGTTTAACCTGTTTAGGTGAACCTATGAGATTGATTCCTTTCATCTTAACTTGTAACTTTTGTAAAAGATTTAGGTACAGTTCTATTCATTAATAAATCCACCTTTTGTAGTAAATCTTACTAGGTCTGTTGGCTGTTAGTTAATTATTATTTGACTTGTTTTCAAAGGCTCTATTGTTCTCATCCAAAACTTATTTCGTTACAATATTACTCTGAAATAGCCAGAGAAAATTTACAAAACAATATTGTTAAATCTGAGAACAAAATTATTCGCCGAAATTTATGTAGGTACCTACCTACGCTTATATTTTCCGAACGATTGCAAGTATTTTTAGTCTCTGCGCTTAATTTATCTATTATAAGTATGTATTTACAAAAGAAAAGTAGTATATTTGTAATATTTAGTGGTATACTTTCCATTACTTAAGCTCTGCTTAGTATGAGATCAGTGCCCTAATTCACGTAATTTCTTAGCGCGCCTATCAAGTTGCGGTGCAGTTGCAATTAAGTTTTCGTCGTAGTGCAAAATGGTATAGATACTTATAATTTTTTAGCCGTCATATCTTATATAAAGTTCTCACGTGACGCGAACTTGACGCGAGCGTATCTGACAGCGGTTGTCAAAATTACAAGTGTACGAAAAGGTCTGTTTTGATCGAAACTTAACTGCAACTGTACTGCAACTGAACTTATTTTAATTACGTGAATTAGCCTCCAGATGACCGTCAGTGTTAATGTCAGGACAAGGTTTGTGTTGAAGGTAAAAAAAAACGAAACAACTTTTAAAACACTACCCGTGCAAACTTAGCGGGTAACTATTTCAAAACGTTACTCATTAACCACAAGATCTTCCTTTTTATTGAGTTTTTACCTAATTGTGATGTGCAACGTCCATTAACAAGTTTGGCTTTTCGTTATAGCATCAGTAATTTGTTCGAATTTTTTGTGCTGTAATTAGTGGAACTATTAAAATGAAAAATAAAAGTTATACCTATATAGAATAAAAATTATTAACAATAAAAAAATTCCTTAGAACTGATTTTTGACTATTGGGAATTAGGTAACTAATTATTTATTTTCCTATTTAAGCCTAATAAGTGATTTATTAACTAACTACAATTTTGATATGTAACATCCCGCTCTAGTTTCCACGGGTATTGTAGGTACCTACAAAATACAATTTTTAAAAGTTTCCTGTACAATAGAATAATTATATTTCCTAAAAAAAACTATAAAAAACTAATAAAACAAAATAACATAAAATATTATCCATTTTGATGCAGTAGAAGTTTTAAGTTAAAATGAAATAAATACAGATAAATTTATTAACAAACAAACTATAACAAATGTTTTAGTGCACGCTAACCTCTATACTAGGATATAACTTGCATTATGTTAATAAGCTTTGGATGATGTGACTGCCTGCAACTAAACAAGCAAAGACAATAGAACATAGCATAAATCCTATGTTAGAAATCCAAATAAATAAATAAAGAAAACAGGTATTTATTTTCATAAACGCCAGACCACATTGTTGCTTAACGTCAAGCAAGTTGTGGTCAAGCACAGGTCTATTTAAGAATAAATAAATTATATATTTTATAGGTATCATCCGTATATAGGGTGACTGGTAATTAACTTCTAGGTTACCTGCTATAAGATATAGGATTGACGTCAATCATTCAATTAAAATTATAATAATTATACAAAAATATCTGTGCGCACATTGTTATTACACTAACACTGCGCAAGTACACCTGTCGCGTAAATACATGCCAGTATTTATTATACGTACTTATTTAATTATTCATTAATTATCTCACTAATATCTCAGTTTATTGAATCTATAAAGAACGATAAGGTAGGAAATCTATGATTGTTTGTAGGTACGTAAGGTTCAATACATGTCATACATAATTATTATGTTTAATGTAGATTAACGCTGCCCACACACGGTCGATTTTTTTTTCGATATTTATGACCGAATTTATGCAACTGGTCACGTTTTCAGTCGGTCATAATATCGGACATAAAAATCGGATGTGTGTGACCAGCGTAACTCAAGGCCGCGCTTTGAGTCGGTCATAATATCGGACATAGAAACCGGCCGAGTGCGGCAGCTTCAATTTTACATGGTGACTGAGCTAACGAAGTCTGTGCGTTTTCGAATCTCTGATGTTATTTAAAGGCTTATCAGAGGCTAGACACATCTTTAATCATTAAGTAAGATTTTATCTTGTTGAACTATAAAACTTTTTCAGGTAAACTCTAGCTACGTGTTTACTTTTCATAGTGACATTTGAAACAAAAAATCTTCTAGAAATTCATAACGTTGTTTACACGATTAATGTTCATGACTGTACACGATGATATTTTACTAGAAAAACGTAGCTTCAAATGGACCGACGACATGGCTGTATTTGACGCACTGTATAACTTTGAAATGAAATAAAAACAACAATTAAAACATTCCTATGAGATAACGATAACGTCCAACGCAAGCTGTAGTATGACTATGCTTTTGTTTTTATTAGAGATGCGAGATTTTTTTTTAACGTGAAGCATTCCGTAATAGAAAGAAAATTTAACGAAACAGCTAAACATACATATTCCTGGAGATATAAAAATATTAATATTTTAAAAAAGTGTACCTCTCACCTCATTAATGAGAGAAAAGTGTCATTTAATCTAATTAGCTGGCTGCTGGTGCTATACTGTCCGATAACAATCACTGATTGATTAGTTTTGCAATTTCGCCATAACTCAAGTCAGTGTGGTCCATCGACCACACTTTCTTGAGCACAGACTTAAATGTCTGTGGACTTGACTTTTGTCCCTGTAAAATTGTAAAAAAAAAACATAATTTGGCCTTAATTTTTTTATACATACCTTGTCTGTAGAGCATAGATTAGTATAGATTTTCTTATAGTATGAAAATAAGAGAAGTGTCTAATGTCCAGTTCTGAAAGTGTTACTTATTCTAATTAAAGTTTTCCAACAAATTGAAACGTGAAATACGGTTATTACAAATATCTTTAGTCGTGATCGTGACGAACAACGACAGAAAACTAATTAAAAGGAAATTAGTTTTCTAAGAAATTCTCAAGATATTGTAATGGGACTGTAACTACTTTTTATCCGACTGTTAAGGGAGGGTGTTGTTCTTGTATACCTATTTTTTAAAATTTAAATTGACTCAAACAGCAGGATGAATTGTGACAGTTAGGTATATCTTCTTATATATAAAAACAAAATCGCAGATTTTTGGCGCTAAATGACATTTTACAGTCGAGTTTTTGACTTTTTTAATTATTGAAGAATATTTTCATGAGTAGAGTAGCTGAGTTGATTAGGTTCAGGATTGTTCAGACCAAACGGATTGTCGGCCAGAATGTGAGCCCGCGTTACGCAGTTTATCGGTTTCCCATATACATATTTAACTTTTCGTACACACTGAAACCGACTATACGCTATTACGAAATGCCTTGTAGTTGAATAGACAATGAGCATAATATGCTCACAGCCTTCGCGCTTTACGTTTGGTGTGAACAATGCCTTAAAGTAGATTTATGTCTAAATTTACTGCCATTCATTGTTACGAGCAGCTTGAAACAAAGATAGTGCATCTTTGATGTAAGCTGATTGAACTCATAATTGAACCATGTACCTCCTGTCAAGTATACCGCTTGCTATCACAAGGCCTGAGGCAGATTTATGATTTGCTGTGACATTGATGTAATACTTCGTAATACTTTACTGTTTTTCATGTTACTTCAGTGCGATATATACAGGCACTTACCTTTCTTTTATCATTTTCCGAATAAAAGGTCGTAGGAAAATGTCTAAAAAAATATGCAATATTATCGAAAGCACTCAAGTCTTCGAAAAACATTAAATATATCAATTTGAAATTCTTATAGGCAGTAACTGGTGGCAGGATGTCCCTACTTATTACAACGCGATGGGTGCTCAGGGCGACGTAGGGTTGTCACATCTCATATTTAAAAAACATTTTTATAATCTTGAAATAGAATCGTATTAATATTGCCTTGTCATACTGTCTCGTTGATGTATTTGCTAATAGTAAGCGTGTTTACTGGAGAACATAATACGATAAGCATAAAGACGTTTCAAAAATATAAAAATATTAGTGGCAGCCCTAAGTAAGGAATTGTGCCCGATGAACGGTAATACACTTGCTCCCTATTATGTAACCTACCTAAACATTTATGGTGAAATGTGGGTGATGTTCTCCTCACCTGTGCCACCATGTTCGTGTAATACAAACGTTTGTGCTATGCTACGATGATTTTGTTAATTTTTGCGTCACGTTTCGCAAAGTTTTAAGTCAGGAGCATTTATAAACTCCATCTAAATGATGAACTTCTATATCGCACGCTTTCACGAATCGATTTTCTATTTACTAAAAAACGAACTCAGTCAGATCATCGCGCCGCGCCGCGCCGTCGCTTTCGTGGCCTTCCTCTAAGCTCAAACAATACCCACAGGAGTTTTCGGAAACCCATTGCTGAAAATTACTCTTGAAAATTGCACAATGTAATTTCCTCCAAGGTCTTATGATAAGATACATTTACAAAACTTTCTGTTTCAATTTCCAATTACCAAGTTTTGCTAAGAATCCCAATAATATTTATCTCTCCGATAAGTACTTTGGAAGTAAAACAAAAAGTATTTAGGCAAGAAGCAATAGCCAAAGTTTTGCTATCATGACCTTTTTTCATTAGACATGAGCGATATTATCCACTCTAATAGAAGAGCCATTAGCTTTTATACCTGGTTTTATAGGCTATAATTTAAAAAATATAGCTCCTCTCGCTGCTGTGGATTTTTCTTAATTAAACTGGGATGAGTCTCGGGAGTCTTCTCGAGTGTGTTAATTCTCTTTGTTTATTTTCCCGGGTAAATTTTGGAGTTAATTATTTGATGCTTGTGAATTAATTTCGGCTCGTGGAATAACACGCGTAGACTATTCGGTGTTCACTATTTGTTCCCCGTTTTCGCCCTTTGCTTGGGATATCCTGATCCTTTATTAGCGGACCTCTCCTTCCCTCGTTATCTACCTCGTTAATAAATAATAATGTGTTGGAACTCTCGAGTTCAAATGTCATCTTTTGAATTGAAGTAGTTTCCAAGATTTCATGGTTCAGGATTGCCGGATTGATTGATTGTATCATATTTTTGGTACTGAAAAGTCCCGTGGACGCTTATTGTGTAGATATTTATTGGTAGGTTATTCAGTATTTGTCTATTATAGAAGGGGGTATGTAGAGTCCCTATATCAGAAGTGGGTTAGTTCTTCTTTGTCCATTCATCAAGTTGACCGATAATACTATGTGAACTTGCCAACCCTACTGAACTTTGTCTGCCACAGCAATCGTCTCCATCAAACGTGGTAGTAGCTCAATGTAAACATTCTCTTTTAGTGCACAATTTTGTTATAAATAGTCCGAACAAGGCGATGAAATGGGGCCACCCTTTTTTCCTTCACGCTGTACAAGTACCCAGTGAAAGTATAGATAGTATTTTAAACAGAGATTTTATAAATCCTTGTTTCTATTGTCTGTAAGAAGGATTTTTCTGGATCCTTTTTGCGAATAAAATGTTAAACATTTTTAGCACAGTTATAATTGAGTAGTCGTTATAATAACGCCACTTTGTAAAGGTTTTACTTGAATCCAAATCTTGGTGATGTTATTACGATATTTATCACCCACATTATATACATTATCTAGTTTCTATATGCCTATGTAGGTAAGTAAAACAGAGTGAGCGTATTGGCCGAATTTAAAACTAAATTTTAAACCACAAGTCGATCCATATTTTGAGTAATTTTTCGTTAAACGTAACGCATTTTAACAAAGGGGGACCTCACCAGTTTTCTTCGTAGTATTTAATCCTCTGTGTCGCTCACTATCTACCCAGAAATATTATGATTATTTCAGTTTTAAGACATGCCATAAAGAATGAAACACGATTATGTATTGTTTACACGTGTAACGTTTGATATTGTGAAAGGGAAGCCAAACAGTTACATCAAAACGACATTGTGTTTGTTCTCCTTTGTAATTATTACGAATAATGCCTTCTAAAGGAAAACACACAAATTCATGACTAAGTTTAAGCTAAAATTCCTTTAAGTAACATTCTATAATATATATACAGCGTAACGAAGTTTTGTGTACTGTTTAATATTGTTTTGTTCATTACTTTAACCCCCGTATTCTAAAAGTATTAAGCTCATTATAGCTAAAATCTAAATATATAAAAGAAGAAACTGACTGACTGACTGACATATCAACGCAGAGCTCAAACCACTGGGTCTGGAGACTCCAAAGGAGACGTTCAAAAAATGTATAGAGCCTGAGATTAAAATAATTATAAATATGAACAGCAATCTGAGTTACATAGGTTAATAGAGCATAATTAATTAAATTTTTTGGTGTATTTAAAATAATTTTACACCCTCCCGTTTTTTTTTAAATTGAAATTGAAAATAAGAATCCTTAATGCAATATTATGATTATTGCAATTGGCAACCCCATGGCCAAATGACAATTGAGCGACCAAAAAAATTAAAATTATTTAGAACGCTGTCAATCAAACTGATCAATGACAATGTCATCATGACGTTTCCCGTAATTATATTTTTTTCCACGCGTTTTGTTATTACACTAATAAGATAACAAATATTTTTCGTCATAATTACATTAAACTGTAGCTAGAATAATATTACAAGAAAAAAGTACTCTAATAGAATGCAATTATTGACGTGATGCAAATATTTATACTGCTTAGGAAACGGATAATTAAAGGTAATGTGCGTTTTGTTTTTCTATTACATTTTTTAGATTTTTACAAAAATGGGTGCTCCTAAAATTCGTGTTTAGTTAAATTCTAACAGCTTATTAAATAAGCTTTCCAATGAGGTATATCACATTGGTGTTCAAAATTCTATTCCACTTTTGACCTCTCCTTTGGCACATAGGTTCTTTATGGGGTCTAGGGGTGCACTAAGAACGGATTTTTCAAAACTCACCCTTTAAGGGGGTGAAACGAGGTTCCAAAGTTTGTATGGAGAAACAAGATTAGTGAGATCAATTTCGCGGGCGAAGCCGCAGGCGGAAGCTTGTAGGTTTATATTTCGTTTGTTTTTTTTCTGTCATCTTGACATTTATACTAGTAAGAAAGAGACAAAGTCCATTTTAACTAATGAGTCTTATAACTTTTTTTATGAATAAGGCCGTAAATTTAAAATATGTGACACCCCGACGCCAAATCACCTACATGTCGGCCACCAGACAACGGAGAAGGGATAAAGGAGAATGAACGGACTCGATAATATAAATAAATTAATTGTTGTAAGTAAAGCATACTAGAGCAGCGGTGGCGCAGCGGTGTTTGCCTCGCCTTTGGAATATAAGGTCGCTGGTCCTCGGTCATGCCCACATCTTTATGTGAATTGTTTCATCACCGCTAAAGAAAAACATCGTAAGGAAACCGTGATGAACCACCAACCCGCACTTGGCCAGCGTGTGTGAATTAAGGCCTAAACTCTCTCAACTCGTAAGATGTTAAGAGAAGAGAAGACCCGTGCCCAGTAGAGTGACACTAAAATGGTTGCAATGAAAGCGTAAATGTAAATGAATATTTATCTGTCATTAGTCTTTCACTTCACTTTTTAAAAATATTTGGCGTCCAACGTCTTTGACAGTGATTCTGCCAACGTCAATTTGAAAGAGACAGTGCAATCAAAAAAAAGGTTGTACGGTGTGGGCCAAACGCTGACTCAAAAAAGTAAGTGGTAGGTATTGGTAGGTGTTTTACGAAGAGGTTAAACAGAAAATTAATATTGGGACAGAATTTAACAACAAACAGAAAATACATAGAATAAACAACCACATAAATCATATCTAAATATATAAAAGAAGAAACTGACTGACTGACATATCAACACAGAGCCCAAACCAATGGGTCTGGAGACTCCAAATTTGGCACGTAGGTTCCTTATGAGGTCTAGGGGTGCACTAAGAAAGGATTTTTCAAAACTCACCCTTGGTGGGGGTGTAATGGTGTTCCAAAGTTTGTATGAAGAAACAAGAAAAGTGAGATCAATTTCGCGGGCGAAGCCGCGGGCGGAAGCTAGTTGAATACATAAAATAGTCAGTAGTATTTAAGAGTGACTTCTGCATTGGCATTTTGTATTTAAGTGACATTTGATAAATATTTGTACTTGACATCCTTTATATTTGACATTAATATTGATTCAACTTCATTCATTTAAATTCAATCTGTGTTTATTCCATTCAAGAA
The DNA here is from genome assembly GCA_936450015.1 of Meganola albula. Classification (NCBI taxonomy): domain Eukaryota; kingdom Metazoa; phylum Arthropoda; class Insecta; order Lepidoptera; family Nolidae; genus Meganola; species Meganola albula. The sequence goes on along the minus strand of OW388165.1, from coordinate 1,865,965 downwards.
TTTTATTATTGTGATGTTTTATAAATTAGCATGCCTGCGGGTGGAATATTCAAAAATTCAAAAATTCTATTCAATATGGAGGGACTGTTTACCATCTGAATCATCATCACTGTCTGTGCAGCTTGAGGAGTCAGAATTTTGGCGATAGGCGATACTCGAGTTAAACGGTCGGCCTATAGTGTCGTGTTCACAAACTCGCCCTGTCCACTTCCCTGCCTGCTTCCCTCCCCAAATGTCCTGCATGTAAACGGTGTATAGATAGATAGTTGAGAGAAGAGCTGGCAGTGCAACGCTACAAGTTCTATCAATTAGACCTAACTTGAATGTCGTGATCAAGGGTAATTTAACATGTTATCGCTTACTTAGTAATCGTCTGAAACTAATTTTATCGAGTTATCGAATGTTATTGTGAACTGAAAAGTCACGAAATTGTAAATAAAATAGGTACATCGTGCCTAGATTGTTTTCGATGTTATGCTCTGTGAACTCTGGGTTCGTGCTAGCGAAATAGTTGCAAAAACTTTCCATCTCTATCGCACAGGAATGAGGAGAAAGAGACAGTCTACGCAATATGTTTTGTTGTACAGTACAAACGTACGTTTGTAGTTTATCTCTTTAGCCATGTTTGGACTATAGCGGCCAGTCCAACCTGGCAACGGTCCGTGGGGCCTAAGTGGGTCCGGTTGTCAATACCTACGTTACAAAAAACCTATGTAGTAAATAATCCACATATCATATTCTCTACTTCGCATTATGACGAAACCGCATAATGACATGGTAGCAAAATGTCTACTTTTTCAAAGGTACAGCCGAGAAAAAAAAAACACTAGGTCAGATGACATTTTTTTATATACTAGTACTTAAAATCTACATACCATGTAACAAACAAAACAAATAAGACCCCTAAAAATAAAGTAATTAATCACGATTGGTGAAGAATTTGCTTACGTATCCTTATGATATTTTTTAAAAATTGTAGAACTGTAATATTTTGTTGGTAAGTTGAGCTTTGCGTAGATAGATCCAACCGGGTGTGCCAGCTACGAATTTCCTGCATTTAACAGATATATTTTCTTCGTGTTTTAAATCTAATATAGAGCAAAGGATAATTTCTAACAATATTAGCTGTATGTTGCCATTATACGTCTGAATTAACGCCGAGACGATCTCAGTAATTAAAACGAGAGCTCTCATTTGCCGCATGATTATAGGCTGTATTAAAACGGGGCTTGTGGGGTTTGGAGTTTCATTAGAATTCTAATTATTAGACGGTTGAGAATTACGGGATTAAATTAAAGAAATAATATGTACCTACTCAGCAAAGTGTTATTAAACGTAGTACGAACTAGCTTCCGCCCACGGCTTCGCCCACGTCGTTATTTATTGAGATACTAGTTTTCCGCCCGCGGCTTCGCCCGCGGATGTCGGTTGTCGTGCTAGACCATTAATCCCTTTTTTCGTAGTTGGATAAAACTATCCTTTCCCAGGTCTCGAACTATCTCCATACAAAATTAGTTCAGAAAATACTACGGCTCTTAGACCATACTTATAAGAAAAATTAAAATTTAAATTTCGAATTGTTTTCATCGCATTGAGTTATCAAACATGTCATTGTGTCAAAATAAAGAGTAATTTAAATCAAAAGCACGAAAGAGTATTGATATCAACTTCGAAGAAAATCGCACTCAGAATAATTTCTCAGGCTTCGCCCGCATGGTATTAGGTTAAAAATACAAAAAATGGAAAAATAAAAAACACGGGTTTCATTATTTAATTTAAGCTTTATTTGTACCGAATTTGAAGTGAATCGGACCAAGGGTTAAACAGTTATGTAATATTTACTTTTTCCAAATAAACTCATTTTACACCCCCGCTAAGGGTAGTTTTGGAAAAATTAAAAACACGTGTTTCATGATTTCTTATAAGGTATATGTGTGCCAAATTTGGAGTGAATCGGATTTGAGACTATACAGATCCAGAGAAACTTAAATTTTTACTAATAAAACTCATTTTCCACACCTCGTGGGGGTAATTATGGAAAAATAAAAAACCCGTATCTCATTATTTGTTTTAAGGTTTATGTGTACCGAATTTTAAATGAATAGGACCAAGGAATAAAAAGTTGCATACAAATTTCACCCCTCTATTTAACCCTCTTAGGGGATGATTTTTGAAAATATTATTAGCCTATGTCCGATTCTAGGGTATACACTACCTACATTCCAAATTTCAATAAGATCGGTTCAGCGGTTATGGAGATACGCGGTAACAAACCTTCACACACACACACACACACACACACACACTTACTTTCGCATTTATAATATTAGTAGGATTAGTAGGATAAAAGACGGTAGTTCGAGAAAACGTTGTTCTACGGCCATCGTTATCAACGGAGTTCTTTCGCTTAGACCACGACCGGTGCAACACGTGTCGAAATGTAAAGCCAAATTAAAGTTGAGCGCGTTAATTGCCCGTTATGATAAATATAAATATTGTATCAGAGATCTTTCAAATGTATTGTATTTTACTGCAAACTTTACAAATCCGACGATTTTCTGAAATTTGCAAAATCCGGCCGAAATCTGGAGATGACTACAAAAATCCGGAGATCTCTAGAAAATTCCCATAGATATGGTAACCCTTGGTAGGTACTCGATCTTTCATCTGTGTCGGTCATCCGTCTCATCGGACTCAAGAGTGAAGAGACTGCACTAATCTCCTGCGTACCTGGTTACTCAGGCCAGCCATAGTAGTCTGAAAACCTGCTAGAAGATATTATGACAGCCAATTTTTATTAGACTCAGGTATTAAGCTGACCAAGAACTATCGATTTTCGGTTGGTTAACCTTGACAAATACATTCCGTCTTCGATCGATGCTATCTTAGGATTAGAGTCAGTAATACTCCAGAGCCCCGTTTCTCGCGTTTCAGACATATAACTCGAATAGAAAAACGTCGAAAAAATGTCAGAAAACTAATGGAATTCTTATTTTATCTTCGATATTAGACTTCAGTGAGATAGATGTCTAAAATGCGAGATTCGGGCACCTGGTTTCGACGTCTTTTTCCTTTTTCGCTCTTGACAAGTGCTGTTACACAGCTATTTCTAAGACAGAGACATATCACCTCTGTAGCGACATTACAAAGTGCATAAACAAAGCATGTAACTAAATAAGGGTAATAAATTAATAGAAACTTGATCCATTAGGATGCTTAACTGTTAGGTTATTAATTATTTTTAGAGCTAGTTTACATGATAAGCTGTAAACGCGCTGTGAAATTTTGTATCGCATCCACATTCACGTGGTACGCGTTGGTCAAAAGCGTATTCTCACCTGAACTACGACACGTTAAGCCAATTTTCTAACTAAACACTCAGCCTAAACCTTTAACACTAAACCTTTTACCCTTTTTTTTTCCTCACTAAACCTTTTAATCTCTTCGTCAAAAATGACCTGCTGTACCTGTGGCGCTTGACCCCAAATTTTTCTAATCGATAATTTATACCTACAATGAATGCAACGGATTGCATGTTTTTTGTCGCATATATGTGACACGGGCAGTAAAAGGTTAACGCACGATAGTACATACTATCGTGTGTTATGCTTTTACTGCCCGTGCGTGCACATACTATGTGTAGCCGTGTGTACAGTGTACAGTGAAGCTATTTTAATCCAATAAGCTGACCTCTTGTTGTACGGAAATCTTATACAATGCGAGATCGGCTTATATCTACTGGAAATGTGCCGTGTGTACTACATACACCTCACGCGTTGAATAAAATATAAGTAAGTCGCTGTAAACAGTATGAACAAGCTCTTATTTAGATAATAAAGGACTAGGAGGTATCTGATCTTGAGTAAGTAGTAAAATGAACGTTGTTTTTCAACTTTCTTCAACGTTAATCTCCACTTAAGATATTGAAGTGTCCTTCGTAGCGCGTGGAAGGAATAAAAAAGTCTTTGGAAGTTTCCTCTTACTAGATAATTTTACTGCCCTAAATGTCTCTAACTGTAATAATGGGATTTCTCTAATCGACTAGTTTGTTATTAAGTAGTTCAGTGAAAGAAATGTTTTAAAACATTGTGTTTATGCAGTGGTGACAACGACACGTACCTTGACGTTGAAAGCCTGTTCTTTTAGAGGGGAACCTTTAATAAATCCAACTGTATCAAAGCGTGTGAGATCATCATGAGAGACTCAAAAGAGTCCACGGCGGACTACGCGAAGGCAGAATTGGTATGATCATATAAGCCAAAGTAAATAGTATCTTACTTAGAAGAGCAGGGGTGGCGTAATGGCTTCGCCTTAGGTATATAAGGTCGCAGGTACTCCCGGTCGTGCCCTCACATCTCTGTGTGAATTGTTTCATCGCTGCTGCTGAATATCGGCGAAGGAAAACAAAGTGAGAAAACCGGCATGTCTAAGAATATTTTGAGGACATGTGACATCTACCTACCCGCATATGGACAGCGTGTGTGGATTAAGGTCTAAACTCTCAACTTGTAAGATAACTGCTCAGCAGTGGGGCACTAAAAAGGTTGAGATAGTATCATATATCAAATCATGGAACGAAATGTTAAGTGATATTAACATTTAACACCCCGATCTCAGATTTCGTGTACACTAGGGCTGTCACACGCACAAATTGAATTCTCAGCCGCTTACGTGTCACTTGTGTACAAGGCAAATGTTAATAACTTGTGGATTGAGATGTAAGTGACACCATATGTTGTTAAAAAAAACCACTGTAATTACTTGGTACGATTGATTAATTAACAGAGAGATAAATATCGAGATAGGCTTTAAAATAAAAATCGTAATTCGATCCTAGATCTAGTGGCCACACCACAGACAATGTTTGCGGACCAGACGTCTGTGTATATTGTGTCATACCCGCGCCTCATTATTTGTAAAGCAAAATATGATGACGAACGACCGATTTTTATGAAATCTTATAGGTCGTATTCTGTTTTCGGACCCGGCTGGTGGCACTGCTTTACCGGGTAGGACGACGTCTGCGGGGTCCGCTAGTACAAAATAAAATTAATATGAATTATAAAAAAGAAACATTAGCTTGATGTGTAGCTGTGTGTACAGCGTGTGTTCAAATTAAGGCCTAAATACACCCTCTGAAGATTTTTGAAGCACGACCCGTGCCAGCAGTGGGACACTACAGAGTTGTCACTTACTTAAATGTCAACTCACTACTGTAATAATAATTTATTTCAGGAAAAAACTTCTACTACATCCACACTTATCTTAATAAATGTTGATAAAGTGGCCTGAATAGAGAACAAGCGCCTTTGTAGACAGTAAATTTATATTAAGCCTGGAAAAGAGATTCATAGTGTTAGATGTAGGTAAGATTGTAAGAAATACATTATAAATAAGATAGGGTTGTCAGTTATTCGTAAAGAAAGGAAATAAGTTTTTAGTTGCATTACTATACTTATTTGTTTAAGAAGTAATTGACAATTTCTACAAAATCAAAGAAGTTACTAAAAAAAAAATAAAAAAAAAATCGTACCAGGATCAAGGTGTTAGTTACAATGATCTCACTTCGTATGTCGATATACTTTATTTTTAACAATACAAAGACTTATCTTCTTCTACCTAAATATTTCTAAAAGCAGAAACTGACTAACTCACTGACATATCAGCGCATAGTCCAAACCGCTGCGCTGGGTCTAATAAAGTTAAGCTACATTAAAAAGGTTTCAATAGTTTGTCATTTAGCGTTCTAATTTTAAAACGTAATTATTTTTTCAACTTTGCGTATTTTTGTACTTGACCCAAAAAGTTTTATTGGCAACCCTAACAGTTACCATGAATGTATTATGTATGTAGTTAAAACTTATGCGTGAATAGGGACTAGGTAACTCATGAATGGGCCTCGGGTAATAGGATTGCGTGTCCCGTAAAATGGGTTTACAAGAAAATATTAGTTGTTTTACGTGAGAATAATTTTATTACATAGCTTACTCAATGTTTAGAATTTATTCACCCTCGACGAAAAAGAGAGATGGTATTAGCTCGTTGCATAGTAGCGATTAAACCAATGGACCGATTTTGATGTGATTTTCTTTATTTCTATGAAAAATATTTGAAAAATTTTGACAAATTAGTAGAAATGTTCCGTGTGTTGCCGAGCAAGAGTTCGATATTTTTGTTTGCTGTATGAAGCAAAAATAATAATTTATTAATTATTTATTGTTTTTTTATTAATTGCTTTTATTAATTATTTTTTATTATTATTAATTTATTAATAATTATTAATTATCATTGTTTTTTTATCATTTTTTTTATAAATACAATCTCGCCTTTTTCCCATGGGGGTTGGCAGAGACTATGTTGCGCCACTTGCTACGAGGAAAGTTAGCCTCACTAATGTTCATAGGTTCATACATCTGGTCATACTTGCACGGCGGTTGTGAGTGCTACGCACCTGTCCCTTTAGATTAGAAGGACCTCACCGATGTGATCAAATAATGTTTATTCGAAAGCTGTAGTGATCGAAATGTATCTTAGTTAAGATCTAGCTGAGATCAGAGGTTAGAGGAGGTCATTAAAGGACAATGAGAAGAAACGTCCCCACCATCGAACAGATTTGAAATAAAGTGTTATTTGAAGTGTCTAGTAGGATAGATATTTTTTAACTAATACTCTATGATTTTCAATTTGAAAACGAGGTAATTTTATTTTATATAGAATCGTCTTTGTTTGCCTGAAATATGCTTTTTATGTTTGGAAATAAAGGATTTTTGTTTAAACAAATACATTATTGTCAAAGTTTTTTTTTAATTACAATTAAACCAAATAGTTTTTGCAATTAACACAGGTACTTCAGATTTTTTGGTTCCCAATGAACAAATTTATAAGTATCCCAGGACTGTCTAGGTTGGGGACGGGGTTCATACAAAATCCACCATGGTCTTTTAGACTTAAACGGACTTAGAGCCTGAACATACTAGCGGCTGACCGAAATGAGGATGATAGATTTTATTTTTCCGTATAAAACAGCCTGCCTCAGATACTTACTATGAATTATCTTTTATTATTCGTAGAATATTTAACAGAAAAAGTAAAAGGAAGTAATTAGAGGTACTACGAAGATCGCTGGGTCACCTAGTCTCTAATAAAATCTAGTGGGTAGTATATTTTACTACTATACTAGCTGCCCCAGCGAACTTCGTACCGCGCAAAATTGTGAATCTAAACCATTCCCAGATCCCCTAGAACACACACAAAAAATTTCATCAAAATCGGTCCAGTCGTTTAGGAGGAGTTCAGTCACATACACACGCACACAAGAAATATATATATTAAGATTAGATTATATCTCTACTAGCCCTACTAACCCTTAGAGAACAGTTTGTATGCATAAACTGTTCATGGTCTGTGTTTGTGTGTAGCTCTTATTTACGTGGACATTTGTAAAGACGCTTCAACTTTTACATGTGTGTTGTACGTGGTTGCCTCGCCACCCCCAAATACTGACAGAAACAACAAATACATGCGTATAACACCTCCCATGTTAAATCTCTAAGTCTCTACAATACTGCCCACCAGACACATAAACACGTAGTAAAAGGTAGGTAAGGCGGTGCAGTAATTCGCGCCAAAATAGTAAATTTCCAATAATAAATTCATTTATATGGATATATTCTTTTTTATTGTTATGAAGTGTGAGCCTACGCCTATAGAACATTTGTGCATTCTTTTTTTTGTTTATACATCTGCATATTTTTTATACCAAATTTTTAACTTTAAATGGCGTTTGCTCGCAATCGTTATTTTGCGGTTACTGCACTTTAGAGTCTGGTGGGCAGAATAGGGCGGAGTAGGACGAGTGTGAAGTTTTGTTTTGTGGTGTGTGTAAGTGTACCCTGGGCACGGGTCTTCTTGCAAATATTTTCAGTTGTTAAAAGTGGTTTAAGTTACAATCTACACACACAGCCAAATGCGGATTGGTAGGTCACATGTCTTCGAATGGTTAGTTCTTAGAAATGCCGATATCGATATGTTTGTTTGTATCGAATAATACGTCAACAACATGAATTATGTGTAGTCCACTCAGCGCGCCATTAATGTTGTAGTCTCAATACATATTCGGGATATAAATTCGGTTGGTTGTCACTATCGCAATATCCTAATTGAGGGGACCCATGTGTTAGGGTGCTGTCCACTGCATATGTGTGGGATAGAATAGAAACTGTACACAATTCCGACAAAGTTACATGTGTTGCTGATTCACTCGTGATTATGAATGATTTTCGGTGAGAAGGTGGCTGTGGAATGTGGCTCAATATAGTTAGAAACCATAGGAAGCAAAAATTTCGACTCACCCTCTTAAAAGTCACCAGACATCGCACCAAATTAAATGTTATAATTAATTATAATCTGGGATAGGAACACACACGGCCATGTGGTCCCGAGCTAAGCAGAGGTTGTGTAATGGAAACCAGATAAATGGTATATACTATACATGCATATACTATTTTTCGTTTAAAATAATAATGGTAATCTTAAGATCTGTTTTTCTTATGCTAAAGATAATATTTAAAGAATATTGTCTGTCCAATTGTTTCGTCTGTTATCATCAGAAATAACTGCTACGTTTATTACTAAGGTATGAGTTCACCAACTATTAAGTGAAGTCTTCGGACGGCTTACCGAAAAAGTCCGGTGAACCTATAGAGGTCCTTCCGGCTAATTGGGTTACGTTATGTCAGGCAAAAAATAGAGTGGTATTGTTTCAGGACTTGTTCGTTGGTTGATCTTTACGTACTATTATTGTTAAGTATTATTATTATACTTTTATTTTGTCCAATAGTAAGCAAGTCCTTCATTTTATGTAAGAAGAACACAGTGACTTTTTCGTTCTAGCTCTGGCTCTAGCAATCCAGCAGTGGAGGTCCGACCACCTTACAGAATTCAAGTAGTGTTGTGGCGTTTAGTTGTGTTCCTGGGTGTAAGTAAATAGCCAATGGCATTGTTATGGCAATGGCCTGCAACGTGGGAGGGGTGACTATGTTGTTCCCAGCGGCCATAGGCTTCGATAACCGATTACCATAAGATGAAGGAACTCATCATCATTCCCCTTGCCTTTTTCCCATTTCTATTGGAGTCGGCTCCCAGTCTAACCTAATGCGGCTAGCTACCAGAATTATACGAGCGACTGCCATCAGACCTCGAAACCCATAGGGAGGAACCAGTAGCTGAGATGGTTGGACCAGGTGTCAGATTATATTGACTTGTGACTACATGTAACGATTGTCATAGATGTGTTAAATGACAACCGGGACCGACGGCTTAACGTGCTCTCCGAGGCAGGGAGGGTAGTCCCTCAACCAACCAGACACCGAATCAATTTTTTGTTGTTACACAAATATTGTCCGGGGCGGGAATCGAACCCACTACCTCCCGGGAACAGTATAACCCAATCGGACGGCTTACACCGCTCGACTACCGAGGTCGTCAACTGAGTGAAATAACTCTAAATTAAAAAAAATAAACTCCCACCATTTTTTTTAGCTTCACACCCGACTAATCGCCTTTCAAACAAAAACTTAATCAAAATTGGTTCGTCCTTTCTACGATGCCAAAGACACGTCATACATAACACCCCGTCGATAGACGTCGTTGGTTTAAAAAAGTTAAGTCATTTCAGTCCTATGGGCGTTTGGGCCTTAATCCCTTACTGGTATCTAGCCAAGCAATAAGAAGAGAAAATATGATTGTTTCAGTTGGAGTGGGTCAAAGCGTTCGCAATATTACATGAACAAATAAACTCTTTAGTAATTTCCGAACCTTTTGTTCTTTAATAAAAATCAAATATTAAACCCTTTTTGGGAAAGGCCTGGAGCCTTTATTTATAAACTAGCTGTAATACCCGGCTTCGCTCGGGAGTTGATATGAGGTTACGTGGTAGTTGAAATAAAAAAATAAACTATGACGTAAAAAGTAAAAAATATATATATATTGAAAACATATATATTTACATGTATTTACATTATCATGGATATATATATTTACATGTATATTTAAACATATATATTTACATGTATTTACATTTTCTCATTATTTATACTACTTGTTTATAAACAACATTTTTCATTTTATTGTCCGGGGTATATATATATAAATTTTTCGAATTTCCTACTCTTGAGCAAGCTACATAAAGCTGACCGTGAGAGAAGCAGGATTCTTTGAGGTTGATGCCACAATATTTTAAAGTTTGCCCTTGCGCTTTGTTAATTGTAAAACTAAAGGCTAATTTAATTGGAAACTGCAATCTTTTAAATTGAAATGGCAATTCAGAAGAGATCAGTGGTATTCTAGGTATAAATACTGTGTGTCCTTTGTTCTTTCCAGAAATAAGTTCAGCTTCAATGATATTATTCGATAGCTGTTTTACGATCATCCTCGTTCCATTACATAGTTTTGGGGAGTTGAGATTTCTAAGTAGTATGATTGGAGATCCAATTTTCAGACGAAGGCAGTGTAATGGCATTCCTGGTACTTGTAAAGAGTTTAGAAATTCAGTAGGGAAGTTGACACTTTCTTCAATGGTTACCATCGTGTCGATCGATTTATATACTTTCTCTTCACCAGGTATTTTCTTTAGAATATTAAAATTGATATCGTCAACAATATTATTTTTAGTGGCCAAAATTGCTCTTTGAAATAACCACTCTACGTTGGTATAGTTCTGAATAATATTTGGATAAATTTTGTCGATTAGTTCGTTTTCAGTAGTGGCTATGTTACAGAAATCACTATTGAGTTCAATGAGACCGGTCGTTTGGTCAGTAGGATATGTACCTTCGCCTATTTGTAAAAGCATTTTAGCAAAATGTGCTGTTGTTTCATCTTTTGATAATTCAACCCTCATGTTTTTTGTTAATTGCAGTATTTGTACTTCTGGCCAGAGATGTGACTTTTTTAAGCATGCATTGATCTCGTCTGCTGGTGTTGACTTGGGAATAACTGGAAGTGTTTGTCGAAAATCTCCTGAGAGTATGAGTAGAGCTCCTCCCATTATTTCAGAGTTTTTTCGCAATTCTTGTAATGTTCTGTCCATGGCTTCTAGTGATTTTTTATGGGCCATGGTGCATTCATCCCAGCAGATAATTTTAGCTTGTTTTAGAAGTTGACCCCGTCCAGATGCTCCTGAGACTTTACATACCGGGAATTGTTGTTCGGCTATATTCAACGGTAGTTGTAAGGCAGAATGAGCAGTTCGTCCTCCTTCCATAAGTGTGGCTGCAATGCCGGATGATGCTAGTGCCAGTGCGATGTGTTTTTTAGCACGTATTTCCGCCAGTATTAGATTTATTAGAAACGTTTTACCGGTGCCTCCTGGTGCGTCCAAGTAAATAATTCCACCAGTGTTGTTATTTATTCGGTTCATTATAACGTTGTAAATTGTTTTTTGATTGTCATTGAGGAGTGGTTTATTGTGAGCAATGTATTCAAGTAGTTCATTGACGTTGTAGCTTTTTTCCTTTGTAATTTCGTAGTTTAGCATACTGAAAGCATTTCTTTGTGGTGCTGGCATTCCAAGTTCTACTAAGGTCCGGTTATTTATTGCTAAGCATTTATCTTCTAAGCGAATGAGTGTTTCATTGAAGATGTTGTCACTGAATTCTATAGTCAGTTCTGGATTAGCTTGTCGGATTTGGTACAATATATCATCACTCATACTCCTTTTGAAAGAGTCCCATAGCTGTTTTGGGTTTGATGGGTTACATGTTGTTAGAATTATGGCGAATAACTCTCGAATTTGTTCAGCTGAAGCTGTGAGTGTGGCTTCTTGTAGTGTTAATTCCCAGTGGTTATCGTTTTCCAATAATCCTAAGCGTTGACATGCTTCTCTGTACGTCTGGCATAGGTAGCCGTCAATAGTCCTGAGATCTGTGAAACTTGTTGGTCCTCGTATTTCGTGTAACAACATCCGGAGATAGAAACATTCGGCATTGTTTGGATGTACAGTGTATACTCGACCTATTGTGTTAGTTTTCATTATTTCTGGATGACCCTCTTCTGGCATTCCTTGTTTTCGTCGTTGAAAAATTTTTCTTGTTTTGTCCCACGTATAATAAATAGGGACGTCGACATACAGTAACGTCTTTGCGAATGGATCCGTTTGGCAAAGTTGGAAAAAAGCTGTTAATGTTGTGTTCTGAGGTGGTTCGCTTGCAATTTTTCTAGCCGAGTCTTTTGTGAAGTAAACTCTCTGTCCATTCTCCAAATGTACTGCTAGATGTTGCACAGCTGGTTCGCGTTCGTGTATGGGAAAACTAAAAATCCTCCACGCTGCTTCGTTACTGTTGATGTATCTTCCCATTTGGTACATGAGTATCTCATCATTTCTGTTATTTTGTTCGCTATTTTGGACTATTTGAAATACTGCCATATCACTACCTTTGTTTACGTACTTACATATATATTTAATAGATTTTACTGAATTGCAATATTCAACGTTTATGTGTGCTTGGAACATTTTAGAAAGTAGTGGGTTATATGGTACTACCCATTGATTATCTATTTCCAGTTCATCTCTGCCTTGTATTCGTATTTTTGCTGTGAAACCACCGTTTTTCGGTGATCGTCTTCTATATTTGGGATAGCCGTCATCTTCAGTTTTTGTATCGTCTACGTATGGTTTTGGATATTTTTTTGTACATTTTCCATCACGCATGCATGGCGCATTAAAGTTTAATGGTCCACATGGTCCGTGAATCATGTTTTTCACTACTATGCTGTATAGTTCCGGATCTTTTTGTGGATTGGGAAATTCAGCTTGGATGATTTTGTCGATATCCGTGAGATAAATTTTATCGTGTAGCCATATGAGATTGTGTGAGTGAGGTAATCCTCGTTTTTGCCACTCGATTGTATACATCCAGCATCTAACGGTTCCAAAGATGTGGTATTTTGTGATGACTTCAATAAATCTTATTTGTTTTTGTCGAAAAACTCGGGCTATTATGTCGTGTCGATCCATGGAGGTTTGTCCATATTTTAGTTGTTCTTTGATTTCTGGCCATGATGAGTTGCATGTAAATGTTATGAAGAGATCAGGTCGTCCATATTTTCTTACGTAGGTCATGGCATCTTGAGTATATTCGTGCATATGTCTTGGACTTCCTATGTATGATGAGGGTAAGATTACCATTGTTCCAATATCGTCAATATTGCCGTCATTTATGATCGCATCTCGAAGGTGGATGTATTCTTCTGTGCGTAGTTTCTTCTGATTCAGTCTTATGTAAAGCATCCGTTCTGCTTCTATTTTTGCGTACATATCTACCAGAAATTGTTGGAATAAACGGCGAGTGTTGAGAATGTGATTGAATATTTCATTGTCTCTGATCATTAAGCGGTAAGCATAGAACTCCTTGGAAGTGACTTTTTTGTTTGTTTCTATGCCTGTTTCAGGATGAATTTGTTTTATATTGAAATGATAACCGTCCTCTCCGTGCAGAAATATTAAAGGATATTGAAGAGAATCATATGAACGGTGTGTCTCTGCAATGCGTTGTAGTCCTTTTCTTCTTCGTTGTAAAATTATGTCACGGCTTGTATTTTCATTGTCCACAATTACGATGGCGACTTCATCTATCTGAGGTGCATTAAATCTACGTTCGTGTTCTCCACGTGGTCTTTTATCGGCTCGAATCACAATTTTATAGTCATCAGAAATCATGCGATCTAGTGTTGTTTTGAATATGTAAATCAGTTGATTGTATTTGTGTAAGATCCTCTGTACATCTTGGATTATTTCGCGTTTCAATCCATTAAAATGTGTACTTCGTTGATCAATTTCTTGTTCTTCATTTCCAATGAAATATACTTGCAGAAATTTATAGTCATCGTTAGGCATTGGTAGTAACGATCCTATTTTGTGATAAATTTGCCCTTGAATTGAAAATACATATTCAAATTCATCTCTATTAGTGTTAGTCGAAGTAACACCGAAAGAAGTCATTTGAAAGCAGGAGTTGTATGATCTTATATTTTGAAGAAAGTGTTTTGATTCTGGTGTTTCCCCGGTCATGTAATGTAGAAATTCCTGCGGAGGTGCTTCCAGTGGTGGTAATCGAATTTTTCCATTCATGCAACAGAGACCTGGTGTTTCTTTACTGAATTTTTTCGCGTGGCAAAATTGGCAAATGTTATTCATTTTTCCGATCACAACATATTTATGATTGTAATATTTCTTCGTCGATTCGTAGTGGAATGCTTCCTTTGTTAGATTATCTTTTAAAATTCTCGATTCTTCAATAGTTTTATTTTCGCTTCTTTCTTCGCTTTTTCCGCTTCTCAGGGTGCTCATTCTGGTTCGTTGATTTTGTAAACGTGCTTCGCGCTGTTCTTCCGTTTCATTTCTTCGATATTCTTTTTGTTTCCGCCGTTTCGCTGCAGAACTGGCAAGATCTCCACCTCTTTTACGTCTAGGCATTATATTCTGTAAAATATAAATTAAATGAACATTTTATAGACAAATATATTATTACGTAAACGTGGGGCACGTTGAGACAAAGAAAACAAAATTATTTAATCTTCAAGCGGTCGCGCGATATTTTGTTTACGGCCAAAGTATATCGATTCAACGCCGCGCGACTACTTGAAAGTTAAGGAAATTACAATTAAAAGAAAAGAAAAAAAAACCATTAGAATTAATTAAATACATTATTAAAAATACTCACATTTAATATTTCACAATAAAGGCTCACAGATAACTTTTTTTTTTCTTCACTTCAAGATCATGAATTAATTAAACACACTATTAAAAATACTCACACGTGATACTTCAAAATAAAGGCTCACACAGGTAACTTCTTTCTTTTTCGTTTCGAAGTGGCTTGTTCCGCTGTTCAAATCGAATTAATTCTGGCGGGCGACACCGGGCTCTTATATATTCAGAAAGCTAGGCTCTAGGGTATTCCAGAAAGTTGGCTTTATGGAGACTATACACATGAAGTGTATAGTTGGCTCTAAGATATTCGAGAAAGATGGCTCTAGGATATTCAAGAAAGTTTGGGAATATTTACTTTCTCACACCTTCTAGGTATAGAATGTTCTCGACGTTATCGTTCGCCGTAACAATAGGTTTTGCAGCTGTAGCATACGCAGTAAAGGCGCGAAATTTAAAAACTTAAATTTTAAAATGTTTTCAGAAGTAATTTGAATAACTAAAATGATATCGCTTTAACTCCAACATATAAGTTAGCTACTGCTGTATAAATACACAAAATTTAATAACTTTATTATGGTAACAAATGTAATTTAAGACTTTATTGAAATGAGAATTTTAAATTTCGCGCCCCAAATAATCGTTCTTTTAAGTCCATATTGTGTACAATGAATGAAGTTCAACTATTTGACAACAGATGGCGCGACTACACTTACTTTCCAAGTTGAAGGGTTGGAAAAGCCCTTATATCTTTAAAAACACACCCTTTAGGTTAAAACGGGAACTTTCTTGTTCGAGGGGGGATAAAGGGTTATGGTAACAAATGTAATTTAAGACTTTATTGAAATGAGAATTTTAAATTTCGCGCCCCAAATAATCGTTCTTTTAAGAGCGTTTACGCCGTCCGGCTCGAAAAGTGTACTTTTCAAACCTACTAAACACTGCAACCGCTTCTCGTAAAAATATGAAAATTACCAATAAACATGGGGAATTTCTTCATCATTTAATATAATTGAGAAAATATTTAGATTAATGTAGTATTAGTACACTATATTAAGATAACCTAACAGAGGTTTTCATAATTTTGCTGTAGACATCAGTTTCGAAGCTACTCATCTACAAAACCATTTACAGAACTAGTTGGAAAAAATTTTTGACCAATTGCAAAGATCCTTAAGCATTTAAATAATTGAGAACATTTATAGATTTTGGTATCCTACAACAAGAAATAAAATTACAAAAAATATGAAAAATTAAGAAATTAAAATGACTTTTTTAACTACTTAACTTACTCAATTTGATGTAAAAGTAACATAACACATTAAAAAAACATCTGCTTCAAAACATACACTTTGAAATTTTAACAAATTTGTAATAGTTATTTTTTTATAAATATTTTAAAATGACTATAAAACCGCGTCGGCAAATCGTGTCAAATTAGTCCGCCGTCTGGCGTTTCAGCGAGAGGACGTATCGCTCGGCGCTCTGATTTGACCTGTGTTGACCTTTGTTGTGCATACAATAATATTGTACGTATAAAGTGCGCTCGAAAACTCTTGGTACTTTGGTAAGATAAATATTTTATTACTGTTTTTTAATGATTGACTATATTTTTGAATTGACAATTAATTATAATTTCAGTTATAATGGGAAATAAACGAAGTCGTTTGTATCAAAGAAACGAAAATTCAAAAATTTGGAAAGTATGGTGAAAGCAAGAGCTAAAAGGGTGGTAATCCAGATCTTAACCTCACTTTGGACTAACCCTCTGACTAATAAAATATGTATGATAATAATAATAACAAATTTATTTAAGTGAATAGTTATTTTATGTTTTGCCCTTTTCTCCTGTATGACAATTTTAAATTATGTGACAGAGACAAAACATACAAAAGATATTTACAACTTGTACATCGTTTATTAGTGAGTACACACATGAAAACACACATAATCCTAATCACTACATAGTATAAAACAAAGCCGCATTCCTGTCCCTTATATCCCTATGTGCGCTTAAATCTTTAAAACTACGCAACCGATTTTCATGCGATTTTTTTTATCTTAAAGAGTGATTCAAGAGGAAGGTTTATCTATAATACATGCATAATATAGCAGAAAAACACTGATAATTTTAGATGTTTCTGATGCGATGTCGTAAATTAACTCATTTTTTGTGCTTGGCACAAAAAATGCCATGCTTGCACGCTGGCTAAATTCTGCGAAATATATCAAAATAATGTATTACAGTATTGCACACCTTAAAAAGGTCAACAAGAAAGTCCGTGATGGTATGTCTATCTCTTAAGGATAACCCACAATAACCACAATATCTTTTACTTTCAACCAAAAGTAATGGCTTTTTTACGAAGCGATTTTAAGCAATTTTTCATTAATCCTTATCTAATTATGTACCTTAATACATTGTCTATTTAATATAGATCAATATGGCCCTTTACAGCCCATAATTTAAATGAATATTTCCGAAGATATTACAGATATGATATACGGTGCGGCGGTACCGGCCCGGCCGCGCGCGAGTTGTGCTGTTTCTTTTGTCTATGGGAAAAATAAAAGGACATTTTGTAAATATACCTCAATATATTTAGTATCAGCATTGCACCCGTGCGAAGCCGGGGCGTGTCGCTAGTATTATATAAATGCAAAAGTAACCCTTTCTGTCTGTTAATTTTTCACGGCTGCGCTATTGAACCAATTTACAATTAGTTCAAATATTTTCTAATACGTTCGGCAATTTTAAAACTACACGTTTAAAGCTTATTTTTGAATCTTTCTATATAAGTAATTTTAAGACCTCAAATAAATATGGGATACAGGTTTTTTATTATTACATATTCTAATGTTGAAGAAAATATATTTTGATAACAATGGTGGTTTTATATAAATATGCCCATCAGCGTTGCCAGACGTCCCGATTTTATGTGTCGGGCGGGATGTCCCGCGTAGATCAGGCGGGACACTGCCGCTGAGACTACTACTGAGACTGCACGAACGTGGGTTGTGGCGTTGTTGTGTATAAGGTGGCAAAACTGGCAACATTCCGCGGGCCCACGGCCTTAGGAGGCCCCAGGTCTGAGGAGCTTAAAATAACCAAACTGCTTTAATAATATAAAGTAAAAAATAAAAAAATTGCCCGTTCGTGCCCGTTATCTGTGTGCGAGTTGTTTCGTTGCCGCTGCTCAGTGTCGGTGGAGGAGAGCATCGTGAGGCAGCCGGCCTGTCCGGGAGCTGGTCATTCTAGAGCATGTGGCGTCCGCCTGCCGGTCCACGCTGGGCGACGTGTTTGGGTCGAGGGCCTGGATTCTCTCAGCTCTTGGGATGGATGGGACACTTGTGTCCAGCAGTGGGACGCCGGTGTCCAGCAGTGGGACACTTGTGTCTAGCGGTGGGACACATGTATCCAGCAGTAGTGACTGGGACACCTGTGTCCAGGAATGGGACACTTGTGTCTAGCAGTGGGACGCCTGTGTCCAGCAGTAGGACTCTGAAGGATGGTGGAATGATTGTTAAATCTGAACTTTAGCACAGGTTTGCCACAACGTGCGTACCTATAGATGGCTGTTAATCCTGACATATTACCTTCACG
Organism: Meganola albula; assembly: GCA_936450015.1. Classification (NCBI taxonomy): domain Eukaryota; kingdom Metazoa; phylum Arthropoda; class Insecta; order Lepidoptera; family Nolidae; genus Meganola; species Meganola albula. The sequence continues at coordinate 1,847,654 of OW388165.1, read as the reverse complement.
AGCCTTCTTAATGTTTAGTTTATTTATTTACAACAATATATAAAATATTGTTTACTTTATTTTAGTTTGTAAATAAATGTGGAAATAATTGGAACTATAACTATACGATTTTAATTTGTGACTTATTACGTAGGTATACCTGTTAGTACCGACTACCGACGAAGGTAAGGTATGAATGGACAAAAATATTCATATTAGTTACATTGTCTGAAAATTGGATATTGCAAACTAGCAATAAACAAATTTCCGGTAACAACAATATTGCAAAAAAAAACTTTTAAAAAGTCAAAATTATTATAACTTTAAATCATTTGTACTTTTCATCAGTACTTTTTTCGAACACTAGCCATTACACTCGAACGGATCAAAATGGGTTAGTTGACTATAACGCAAGACATCGTGCTAGCACCGTGCACACAGCTGCGTGCTTTAGTGTGCGTAATATTTTCCATTGAATTACCTACACTTGATGTCTCGCGCTACGCGTAAACGCTCTTAAGTCCATATTGTGTACAATGAATGAAGTTCAACTATTTGACAACAGATGGCGCGACTACACTTACTTTCCAAGTTGAAGGGTTGGAAAAGCCCTTATATCTTTAAAAACACACCCTTTAGGTTAAAACGGGAACTTTCTTGTTCGAGGGGGGATAAAGGGCTATCACACTATATAAGTCCCTTTATCGTGATGGGACTCCTTTTTAAGTTTTATCGGCACGCACATTTTATCAACTTAGTTTTATTATATACTAGCTGTAATACCCGGCTTCGCTCGGGAGTTGATATGAGGTTACGTGGTAGTTGAAATAAAAAAATAAACTATGACGTAAAAAGTAAAAAATATATATATATTGAAAACATATATATTTACATGTATTTACATTATCATGGACATATATATTTACATGTATATTTAAACATATATATTTACATGTATTTACATTTTCTCATTATTTATACTACTTGTTTATAAACAACATTTTTCATTTTATTGTCCGGGGTATATATATATAAATTTTTCGAATTTCCTACTCTTGAGCAAGCTACATAAAGCTGACCGTGAGAGAAGCAGGATTCTTTGAGGTTGATGCCACAATATTTTAAAGTTTGCCCTTGCGCTTTGTTAATTGTAAAACTAAAGGCTAATTTAATTGGAAACTGCAATCTTTTAAATTGAAATGGCAATTCAGAAGAGATCAGTGGTATTCTAGGTATAAATACTGTGTGTCCTTTGTTCTTTCCAGAAATAAGTTCAGCTTCAATGATATTATTCGATAGCTGTTTTACGATCATCCTCGTTCCATTACATAGTTTTGGGGAGTTGAGATTTCTAAGTAGTATGATTGGAGATCCAATTTTCAGACGAAGGCAGTGTAATGGCATTCCTGGTACTTGTAAAGAGTTTAGAAATTCAGTAGGGAAGTTGACACTTTCTTCAATGGTTACCATCGTGTCGATCGATTTATATACTTTCTCTTCACCAGGTATTTTCTTTAGAATATTAAAATTGATATCGTCAACAATATTATTTTTAGTGGCCAAAATTGCTCTTTGAAATAACCACTCTACGTTGGTATAGTTCTGAATAATATTTGGATAAATTTTGTCGATTAGTTCGTTTTCAGTAGTGGCTATGTTACAGAAATCACTATTGAGTTCAATGAGACCGGTCGTTTGGTCAGTAGGATATGTACCTTCGCCTATTTGTAAAAGCATTTTAGCAAAATGTGCTGTTGTTTCATCTTTTGATAATTCAACCCTCATGTTTTTTGTTAATTGCAGTATTTGTACTTCTGGCCAGAGATGTGACTTTTTTAAGCATGCATTGATCTCGTCTGCTGGTGTTGACTTGGGAATAACTGGAAGTGTTTGTCGAAAATCTCCTGAGAGTATGAGTAGAGCTCCTCCCATTATTTCAGAGTTTTTTCGCAATTCTTGTAATGTTCTGTCCATGGCTTCTAGTGATTTTTTATGGGCCATGGTGCATTCATCCCAGCAGATAATTTTAGCTTGTTTTAGAAGTTGACCCCGTCCAGATGCTCCTGAGACTTTACATACCGGGAATTGTTGTTCGGCTATATTCAACGGTAGTTGTAAGGCAGAATGAGCAGTTCGTCCTCCTTCCATAAGTGTGGCTGCAATGCCGGATGATGCTAGTGCCAGTGCGATGTGTTTTTTAGCACGTATTTCCGCCAGTATTAGATTTATTAGAAACGTTTTACCGGTGCCTCCTGGTGCGTCCAAGTAAATAATTCCACCAGTGTTGTTATTTATTCGGTTCATTATAACGTTGTAAATTGTTTTTTGATTGTCATTGAGGAGTGGTTTATTGTGAGCAATGTATTCAAGTAGTTCATTGACGTTGTAGCTTTTTTCCTTTGTAATTTCGTAGTTTAGCATACTGAAAGCATTTCTTTGTGGTGCTGGCATTCCAAGTTCTACTAAGGTCCGGTTATTTATTGCTAAGCATTTATCTTCTAAGCGAATGAGTGTTTCATTGAAGATGTTGTCACTGAATTCTATAGTCAGTTCTGGATTAGCTTGTCGGATTTGGTACAATATATCATCACTCATACTCCTTTTGAAAGAGTCCCATAGCTGTTTTGGGTTTGATGGGTTACATGTTGTTAGAATTATGGCGAATAACTCTCGAATTTGTTCAGCTGAAGCTGTGAGTGTGGCTTCTTGTAGTGTTAATTCCCAGTGGTTATCGTTTTCCAATAATCCTAAGCGTTGACATGCTTCTCTGTACGTCTGGCATAGGTAGCCGTCAATAGTCCTGAGATCTGTGAAACTTGTTGGTCCTCGTATTTCGTGTAACAACATCCGGAGATAGAAACATTCGGCATTGTTTGGATGTACAGTGTATACTCGACCTATTGTGTTAGTTTTCATTATTTCTGGATGACCCTCTTCTGGCATTCCTTGTTTTCGTCGTTGAAAAATTTTTCTTGTTTTGTCCCACGTATAATAAATAGGGACGTCGACATACAGTAACGTCTTTGCGAATGGATCCGTTTGGCAAAGTTGGAAAAAAGCTGTTAATGTTGTGTTCTGAGGTGGTTCGCTTGCAATTTTTCTAGCCGAGTCTTTTGTGAAGTAAACTCTCTGTCCATTCTCCAAATGTACTGCTAGATGTTGCACAGCTGGTTCGCGTTCGTGTATGGGAAAACTAAAAATCCTCCACGCTGCTTCGTTACTGTTGATGTATCTTCCCATTTGGTACATGAGTATCTCATCATTTCTGTTATTTTGTTCGCTATTTTGGACTATTTGAAATACTGCCATATCACTACCTTTGTTTACGTACTTACATATATATTTAATAGATTTTACTGAATTGCAATATTCAACGTTTATGTGTGCTTGGAACATTTTAGAAAGTAGTGGGTTATATGGTACTACCCATTGATTATCTATTTCCAGTTCATCTCTGCCTTGTATTCGTATTTTTGCTGTGAAACCACCGTTTTTCGGTGATCGTCTTCTATATTTGGGATAGCCGTCATCTTCAGTTTTTGTATCGTCTACGTATGGTTTTGGATATTTTTTTGTACATTTTCCATCACGCATGCATGGCGCATTAAAGTTTAATGGTCCACATGGTCCGTGAATCATGTTTTTCACTACTATGCTGTATAGTTCCGGATCTTTTTGTGGATTGGGAAATTCAGCTTGGATGATTTTGTCGATATCCGTGAGATAAATTTTATCGTGTAGCCATATGAGATTGTGTGAGTGAGGTAATCCTCGTTTTTGCCACTCGATTGTATACATCCAGCATCTAACGGTTCCAAAGATGTGGTATTTTGTGATGACTTCAATAAATCTTATTTGTTTTTGTCGAAAAACTCGGGCTATTATGTCGTGTCGATCCATGGAGGTTTGTCCATATTTTAGTTGTTCTTTGATTTCTGGCCATGATGAGTTGCATGTAAATGTTATGAAGAGATCAGGTCGTCCATATTTTCTTACGTAGGTCATGGCATCTTGAGTATATTCGTGCATATGTCTTGGACTTCCTATGTATGATGAGGGTAAGATTACCATTGTTCCAATATCGTCAATATTGCCGTCATTTATGATCGCATCTCGAAGGTGGATGTATTCTTCTGTGCGTAGTTTCTTCTGATTCAGTCTTATGTAAAGCATCCGTTCTGCTTCTATTTTTGCGTACATATCTACCAGAAATTGTTGGAATAAACGGCGAGTGTTGAGAATGTGATTGTATATTTCATTGTCTCTGATCATTAAGCGGTAAGCATAGAACTCCTTGGAAGTGACTTTTTTGTTTGTTTCTATGCCTGTTTCAGGATGAATTTGTTTTATATTGAAATGATAACCGTCCTCTCCGTGCAGAAATATTAAAGGATATTGAAGAGAATCATATGAACGGTGTGTCTCTGCAATGCGTTGTAGTCCTTTTCTTCTTCGTTGTAAAATTATGTCACGGCTTGTATTTTCATTGTCCACAATTACGATGGCGACTTCATCTATCTGAGGTGCATTAAATCTACGTTCGTGTTCTCCACGTGGTCTTTTATCGGCTCGAATCACAATTTTATAGTCATCAGAAATCATGCGATCTAGTGTTGTTTTGAATATGTAAATCAGTTGATTGTATTTGTGTAAGATCCTCTGTACATCTTGGATTATTTCGCGTTTCAATCCATTAAAATGTGTACTTCGTTGATCAATTTCTTGTTCTTCATTTCCAATGAAATATACTTGCAGAAATTTATAGTCATCGTTAGGCATTGGTAGTAACGATCCTATTTTGTGATAAATTTGCCCTTGAATTGAAAATACATATTCAAATTCATCTCTATTAGTGTTAGTCGAAGTAACACCGAAAGAAGTCATTTGAAAGCAGGAGTTGTATGATCTTATATTTTGAAGAAAGTGTTTTGATTCTGGTGTTTCCCCGGTCATGTAATGTAGAAATTCCTGCGGAGGTGCTTCCAGTGGTGGTAATCGAATTTTTCCATTCATGCAACAGAGACCTGGTGTTTCTTTACTGAATTTTTTCGCGTGGCAAAATTGGCAAATGTTATTCATTTTTCCGATCACAACATATTTATGATTGTAATATTTCTTCGTCGATTCGTAGTGGAATGCTTCCTTTGTTAGATTATCTTTTAAAATTCTCGATTCTTCAATAGTTTTATTTTCGCTTCTTTCTTCGCTTTTTCCGCTTCTCAGGGTGCTCATTCTGGTTCGTTGATTTTGTAAACGTGCTTCGCGCTGTTCTTCCGTTTCATTTCTTCGATATTCTTTTTGTTTCCGCCGTTTCGCTGCAGAACTGGCAAGATCTCCACCTCTTTTACGTCTAGGCATTATATTCTGTAAAATATAAATTAAATGAACATTTTATAGACAAATATATTATTACGTAAACGTGGGGCACGTTGAGACAAAGAAAACAAAATTATTTAATCTTCAAGCGGTCGCGCGATATTTTGTTTACGGCCAAAGTATATCGATTCAACGCCGCGCGACTACTTGAAAGTTAAGGAAATTACAATTAAAAGAAAAGAAAAAAAAAACCATTAGAATTAATTAAATACATTATTAAAAATACTCACATTTAATATTTCACAATAAAGGCTCACAGATAACTTTTTTTTTTCTTCACTTCAAGATCATGAATTAATTAAACACACTATTAAAAATACTCACACGTGATACTTCAAAATAAAGGCTCACACAGGTAACTTCTTTCTTTTTCGTTTCGAAGTGGCTTGTTCCGCTGTTCAAATCGAATTAATTCTGGCGGGCGACACCGGGCTCTTATATATTCAGAAAGCTAGGCTCTAGGGTATTCCAGAAAGTTGGCTTTATGGAGACTATACACATGAAGTGTATAGTTGGCTCTAAGATATTCGAGAAAGATGGCTCTAGGATATTCAAGAAAGTTTGGGAATATTTACTTTCTCACACCTTCTAGGTATAGAATGTTCTCGACGTTATCGTTCGCCGTAACAATAGGTTTTGCAGCTGTAGCATACGCAGTAAAGGCGCGAAATTTAAAAACTTAAATTTTAAAATGTTTTCAGAAGTAATTTGAATAACTAAAATGATATCGCTTTAACTCCAACATATAAGTTAGCTACTGCTGTATAAATACACAAAATTTAATAACTTTATTATGGTAACAAATGTAATTTAAGACTTTATTGAAATGAGAATTTTAAATTTCGCGCCCCAAATAATCGTTCTTTTAAGTCCATATTGTGTACAATGAATGAAGTTCAACTATTTGACAACAGATGGCGCGACTACACTTACTTTCCAAGTTGAAGGGTTGGAAAAGCCCTTATATCTTTAAAAACACACCCTTTAGGTTAAAACGGGAACTTTCTTGTTCGAGGGGGGATAAAGGGTTATGGTAACAAATGTAATTTAAGACTTTATTGAAATGAGAATTTTAAATTTCGCGCCCCAAATAATCGTTCTTTTAAGTCCATATTGTGTACAATGAATGAAGTTCAACTATTTGACAACAGATGGCGCGACTACACTTACTTTCCAAGTTGAAGGGTTGGAAAAGCCCTTATATCTTTAAAAACACACCCTTTAGGTTAAAACGGGAACTTTCTTGTTCGAGGGGGGATAAAGGGCTATCACACTATATAAGTCCCTTTATCGTGATGGGACTCCTTTTTAAGTTTTATCGGCACGCACATTTTATCAACTTAGTTTTATTATATATAATGACTAGCTGTAATACCCGGCTTCGCTCGGGAGTTGATATGAGGTTACGTGGTAGTTGAAATAAAAAAATAAACTATGACGTAAAAAGTAAAAAATATATATATATTGAAAACATATATATTTACATGTATTTACATTATCATGGACATATATATTTACATGTATATTTAAACATATATATTTACATGTATTTACATTTTCTCATTATTTATACTACTTGTTTATAAACAACATTTTTCATTTTATTGTCCGGGGTATATATATATAAATTTTTCGAATTTCCTACTCTTGAGCAAGCTACATAAAGCTGACCGTGAGAGAAGCAGGATTCTTTGAGGTTGATGCCACAATATTTTAAAGTTTGCCCTTGCGCTTTGTTAATTGTAAAACTAAAGGCTAATTTAATTGGAAACTGCAATCTTTTAAATTGAAATGGCAATTCAGAAGAGATCAGTGGTATTCTAGGTATAAATACTGTGTGTCCTTTGTTCTTTCCAGAAATAAGTTCAGCTTCAATGATATTATTCGATAGCTGTTTTACGATCATCCTCGTTCCATTACATAGTTTTGGGGAGTGGAGATTTCTAAGTAGTATGATTGGAGATCCAATTTTCAGACGAAGGCAGTGTAATGGCATTCCTGGTACTTGTAAAGAGTTTAGAAATTCAGTAGGGAAGTTGACACTTTCTTCAATGGTTACCATCGTGTCGATCGATTTATATACTTTATCTTCACCAGGTATTTTCTTTAGAATATTAAAATTGATATCGTCAACAATATTATTTTTAGTGGCCAAAATTGCTCTTTGAAATAACCACTCTACGTTGGTATAGTTCTGAATAATATTTGGATAAATTTTGTCGATTAGTTCGTTTTCAGTAGTGGCTATGTTACAGAAATCACTATTGAGTTCAATGAGACCGGTCGTTTGGTCAGTAGGATATGTACCTTCGCCTATTTGTAAAAGCATTTTAGCAAAATGTGCTGTTGTTTCATCTTTTGATAATTCAACCCTCATGTTTTTTGTTAATTGCAGTATTTGTACTTCTGGCCAGAGATGTGACTTTTTTAAGCATGCATTGATCTCGTCTGCTGGTGTTGACTTGGGAATAACTGGAAGTGTTTGTCGAAAATCTCCTGAGAGTATGAGTAGAGCTCCTCCCATTATTTCAGAGTTTTTTCGCAATTCTTGTAATGTTCTGTCCATGGCTTCTAGTGATTTTTTATGGGCCATGGTGCATTCATCCCAGCAGATAATTTTAGCTTGTTTTAGAAGTTGACCCCGTCCAGATGCTCCTGAGACTTTACATACCGGGAATTGTTGTTCGGCTATATTCAACGGTAGTTGTAAGGCAGAATGAGCAGTTCGTCCTCCTTCCATAAGTGTGGCTGCAATGCCGGATGATGCTAGTGCCAGTGCGATGTGTTTTTTAGCACGTATTTCCGCCAGTATTAGATTTATTAGAAACGTTTTACCGGTGCCTCCTGGTGCGTCCAAGTAAATAATTCCACCAGTGTTGTTATTTATTCGGTTCATTATAACGTTGTAAATTGTTTTTTGATTGTCATTGAGGAGTGGTTTATTGTGAGCAATGTATTCAAGTAGTTCATTGACGTTGTAGCTTTTTTCCTTTGTAATTTCGTAGTTTAGCATACTGAAAGCATTTCTTTGTGGTGCTGGCATTCCAAGTTCTACTAAGGTCCGGTTATTTATTGCTAAGCATTTATCTTCTAAGCGAATGAGTGTTTCATTGAAGATGTTGTCACTGAATTCTATAGTCAGTTCTGGATTAGCTTGTCGGATTTGGTACAATATATCATCACTCATACTCCTTTTGAAAGAGTCCCATAGCTGTTTTGGGTTTGATGGGTTACATGTTGTTAGAATTATGGCGAATAACTCTCGAATTTGTTCAGCTGAAGCTGTGAGTGTGGCTTCTTGTAGTGTTAATTCCCAGTGGTTATCGTTTTCCAATAATCCTAAGCGTTGACATGCTTCTCTGTACGTCTGGCATAGGTAGCCGTCAATAGTCCTGAGATCTGTGAAACTTGTTGGTCCTCGTATTTCGTGTAACAACATCCGGAGATAGAAACATTCGGCATTGTTTGGATGTACAGTGTATACTCGACCTATTGTGTTAGTTTTCATTATTTCTGGATGACCCTCTTCTGGCATTCCTTGTTTTCGTCGTTGAAAAATTTTTCTTGTTTTGTCCCACGTATAATAAATAGGGACGTCGACATACAGTAACGTCTTTGCGAATGGATCCGTTTGGCAAAGTTGGAAAAAAGCTGTTAATGTTGTGTTCTGAGGTGGTTCGCTTGCAATTTTTCTAGCCGAGTCTTTTGTGAAGTAAACTCTCTGTCCATTCTCCAAATGTACTGCTAGATGTTGCACAGCTGGTTCGCGTTCGTGTATGGGAAAACTAAAAATCCTCCACGCTGCTTCGTTACTGTTGATGTATCTTCCCATTTGGTACATGAGTATCTCATCATTTCTGTTATTTTGTTCGCTATTTTGGACTATTTGAAATACTGCCATATCACTACCTTTGTTTACGTACTTACATATATATTTAATAGATTTTACTGAATTGCAATATTCAACGTTTATGTGTGCTTGGAACATTTTAGAAAGTAGTGGGTTATATGGTACTACCCATTGATTATCTATTTCCAGTTCATCTCTGCCTTGTATTCGTATTTTTGCTGTGAAACCACCGTTTTTCGGTGATCGTCTTCTATATTTGGGATAGCCGTCATCTTCAGTTTTTGTATCGTCTACGTATGGTTTTGGATATTTTTTTGTACATTTTCCATCACGCATGCATGGCGCATTAAAGTTTAATGGTCCACATGGTCCGTGAATCATGTTTTTCACTACTATGCTGTATAGTTCCGGATCTTTTTGTGGATTGGGAAATTCAGCTTGGATGATTTTGTCGATATCCGTGAGATAAATTTTATCGTGTAGCCATATGAGATTGTGTGAGTGAGGTAATCCTCGTTTTTGCCACTCGATTGTATACATCCAGCATCTAACGGTTCCAAAGATGTGGTATTTTGTGATGACTTCAATAAATCTTATTTGTTTTTGTCGAAAAACTCGGGCTATTATGTCGTGTCGATCCATGGAGGTTTGTCCATATTTTAGTTGTTCTTTGATTTCTGGCCATGATGAGTTGCATGTAAATGTTATGAAGAGATCAGGTCGTCCATATTTTCTTACGTAGGTCATGGCATCTTGAGTATATTCGTGCATATGTCTTGGACTTCCTATGTATGATGAGGGTAAGATTACCATTGTTCCAATATCGTCAATATTGCCGTCATTTATGATCGCATCTCGAAGGTGGATGTATTCTTCTGTGCGTAGTTTCTTCTGATTCAGTCTTATGTAAAGCATCCGTTCTGCTTCTATTTTTGCGTACATATCTACCAGAAATTGTTGGAATAAACGGCGAGTGTTGAGAATGTGATTGTATATTTCATTGTCTCTGATCATTAAGCGGTAAGCATAGAACTCCTTGGAAGTGACTTTTTTGTTTGTTTCTATGCCTGTTTCAGGATGAATTTGTTTTATATTGAAATGATAACCGTCCTCTCCGTGCAGAAATATTAAAGGATATTGAAGAGAATCATATGAACGGTGTGTCTCTGCAATGCGTTGTAGTCCTTTTCTTCTTCGTTGTAAAATTATGTCACGGCTTGTATTTTCATTGTCCACAATTACGATGGCGACTTCATCTATCTGAGGTGCATTAAATCTACGTTCGTGTTCTCCACGTGGTCTTTTATCGGCTCGAATCACAATTTTATAGTCATCAGAAATCATGCGATCTAGTGTTGTTTTGAATATGTAAATCAGTTGATTGTATTTGTGTAAGATCCTCTGTACATCTTGGATTATTTCGCGTTTCAATCCATTAAAATGTGTACTTCGTTGATCAATTTCTTGTTCTTCATTTCCAATGAAATATACTTGCAGAAATTTATAGTCATCGTTAGGCATTGGTAGTAACGATCCTATTTTGTGATAAATTTGCCCTTGAATTGAAAATACATATTCAAATTCATCTCTATTAGTGTTAGTCGAAGTAACACCGAAAGAAGTCATTTGAAAGCAGGAGTTGTATGATCTTATATTTTGAAGAAAGTGTTTTGATTCTGGTGTTTCCCCGGTCATGTAATGTAGAAATTCCTGCGGAGGTGCTTCCAGTGGTGGTAATCGAATTTTTCCATTCATGCAACAGAGACCTGGTGTTTCTTTACTGAATTTTTTCGCGTGGCAAAATTGGCAAATGTTATTCATTTTTCCGATCACAACATATTTATGATTGTAATATTTCTTCGTCGATTCGTAGTGGAATGCTTCCTTTGTTAGATTATCTTTTAAAATTCTCGATTCTTCAATAGTTTTATTTTCGCTTCTTTCTTCGCTTTTTCCGCTTCTCAGGGTGCTCATTCTGGTTCGTTGATTTTGTAAACGTGCTTCGCGCTGTTCTTCCGTTTCATTTCTTCGATATTCTTTTTGTTTCCGCCGTTTCGCTGCAGAACTGGCAAGATCTCCACCTCTTTTACGTCTAGGCATTATATTCTGTAAAATATAAATTAAATGAACATTTTATAGACAAATATATTATTACGTAAACGTGGGGCACGTTGAGACAAAGAAAACAAAATTATTTAATCTTCAAGCGGTCGCGCGATATTTTGTTTACGGCCAAAGTATATCGATTCAACGCCGCGCGACTACTTGAAAGTTAAGGAAATTACAATTAAAAGAAAAGAAAAAAAAACCATTAGAATTAATTAAATACATTATTAAAAATACTCACATTTAATATTTCACAATAAAGGCTCACAGATAACTTTTTTTTTTCTTCACTTCAAGATCATGAATTAATTAAACACACTATTAAAAATACTCACACGTGATACTTCAAAATAAAGGCTCACACAGGTAACTTCTTTCTTTTTCGTTTCGAAGTGGCTTGTTCCGCTGTTCAAATCGAATTAATTCTGGCGGGCGACACCGGGCTCTTATATATTCAGAAAGCTAGGCTCTAGGGTATTCCAGAAAGTTGGCTTTATGGAGACTATACACATGAAGTGTATAGTTGGCTCTAAGATATTCGAGAAAGATGGCTCTAGGATATTCAAGAAAGTTTGGGAATATTTACTTTCTCACACCTTCTAGGTATAGAATGTTCTCGACGTTATCGTTCGCCGTAACAATAGGTTTTGCAGCTGTAGCATACGCAGTAAAGGCGCGAAATTTAAAAACTTAAATTTTAAAATGTTTTCAGAAGTAATTTGAATAACTAAAATGATATCGCTTTAACTCCAACATATAAGTTAGCTACTGCTGTATAAATACACAAAATTTAATAACTTTATTATGGTAACAAATGTAATTTAAGACTTTATTGAAATGAGAATTTTAAATTTCGCGCCCCAAATAATCGTTCTTTTAAGTCCATATTGTGTACAATGAATGAAGTTCAACTATTTGACAACAGATGGCGCGACTACACTTACTTTCCAAGTTGAAGGGTTGGAAAAGCCCTTATATCTTTAAAAACACACCCTTTAGGTTAAAACGGGAACTTTCTTGTTCGAGGGGGGATAAAGGGTTATGGTAACAAATGTAATTTAAGACTTTATTGAAATGAGAATTTTAAATTTCGCGCCCCAAATAATCGTTCTTTTAAGTCCATATTGTGTACAATGAATGAAGTTCAACTATTTGACAACAGATGGCGCGACTACACTTACTTTCCAAGTTGAAGGGTTGGAAAAGCCCTTATATCTTTAAAAACACACCCTTTAGGTTAAAACGGGAACTTTCTTGTTCGAGGGGGGATAAAGGGCTATCACACTATATAAGTCCCTTTATCGTGATGGGACTCCTTTTTAAGTTTTATCGGCACGCACATTTTATCAACTTAGTTTTATTATATATAATGATATTTCCTTAGGTTTATACGACTAGCGATATGCTCCGGCTTTGCATGGGTTTATTGAGTTGTACTATAGATGAAACCGTTAAGAATTATTGACAATTTAGTGAAAACTGCATCAAAATTTATTGTGTAGTTTAGGAGGAGGAAGCTGATATACATACGACTTTGTTTTATACTGTTTTATACCGACTGGCCAGTGGTGGCATGGATTGTCTTGCCTTTCAAGCCGTAGGTCAAAGATATTTGCATGCATGAATATGTCTGTTGGTCTTGCTCGAGTCTGGCTGTCATTTTTTGTAGTATATCAGCAGTTATCTATAGTACAAGCTCTGCTTAGTTTGAGATTAAATGGCATTATGTGATTGTAAGATTGTTATATTATTACATAATATGTAATGATTACGTTAAAAACATTGTAAAGCTACTGTTATTTGATAGGGTTGATAAATAACGAGTATTTAGGCGATGTTAACTGTTAGTTAATTGTTTAAGCCGTTAACCGATAAGAAACCGACCATAACGTTAATAAAAAAAACATGCGAGTTGCGTGTTTGTTTGAATGGTATGTTTTCATTAATGGTGTTAAAATTTTATTACTTAATAATTGTAACATTTTATTAGGACCAACATAATTTTTTTCATAGCGAAAAAATGTCCGGTTTATTTATTTAAGAATTTAATAATAGTAGTAGTAAATAGTAAGATCGTGACCGCACTAGGTAGCGGTTGGACGGATGCGATCAGCCGCATCATTTACTGGGTTGGCCGCCTGCGGTACACCGTACACCGCATTCCGGTCAACCGTTAGTGCGTTCAGGCTCTAATATTAATAAAGTAAATGTCTTTATCGCTGCTTGGAGCTGGAAAACATATTAATTATTTATAGACATTTAATTATTTTTAATATCGAATTGCACGTATGACCAGATGTATGAACATTAGTGAGGCTAAGGAAGTATGTGTAGATCGTAAGAAGTGGCGCTCTATATTTCTCTCTGCCTAACCCCATAGGAAAAAGGCGTGATTGTATTTATGTATGTATGTCGAATTGTGTACAGTTATTATTTGATAAAAGAAATAAAGCAGAGTGAAAATATTATTTTACAATCAGTGTCCTGACAATCTTCATACAGCAAACAAAAATATCGAACTCTTGCTCGGTAACGTTGCATACTTTTCTGCTTAAAGTATTTTGTTTACAGTAAACACACGGAACATTTTTACTTATTTGTCAAAGCTTTTACAAATATTTTCCTAGTTTCCTATAAGTTGTTTCGTGATCGGAATAAATCCGTTTTCTTGGTTGGCTACACTTTATTGCACACCCTACTAAGTGTCAAGGTTTTTGCCATAAAACCTCTGGCGAAAATGAGTTCGCGAACCCTTCGTGCCCCAAGTAATCAGGGTTATAAGGGCTGTAATAGATGTTGCACATTGGCCGGACCAACAGTTTTATCGTCGAATTTTATCGGATGTTACTGTTGTTGAGATGGCAAGTTTGAACGGCATCAGATTTTTTTTATTCTGGACTTCTTGCGCTTGACTACTTACAACTTGCCTGATATTAAGCAGTGATGCAGTCCACGATGGAACTAGTATACCGATTCACTCGTGATTACGAATGTTTTACGGAGAGAAGGTGGCAGTGGAATGATATTCTATAGGGTTAAAAACCTTAAAGGAGCAACTATTCCGACCCACCCTCTCTGCATGATGTCACTCGGCACACTGTCTCGGCCTGTGCCGAAAGAAATTTATCGTGATATTGACTGACTAATATCATCACACTTTTATCGGTTCGATCTAATGTTAAAACTAAGTAAAACAGTAGAAAATAAAGTAGCGCGCCACACGGAACGAGAAATTTTAGTACCCGAATTTACTCTTCCACGTGTCGCACTATATGTCATAAAATAAAATATCGGTCCAACAGAATGTGAACTGTCTTTTAGAACTGTTCGGAATTCTGACGCGTTTTGAGGGTAGCAAATTGAATTACGTACCTACTACTTCGGCATCAAAAGGTTTTCGGCCTCCAACCAAGACTAATCATTATCTATATGACCGTCATAAAACCCTCAAGAAAGAAGAATTGAGATTGTGCTGTAGATTTAAGACTTTTGTATTTTTGGTAGGTATAAGAGTAATAATCTCATTTCTAATATATTGATGCAAATCTTGGTAGTTATGCTTATTTTATTTCTGGAACCAGCTCTATTAGGTACCCTTAGCTTTCATTACCCGTGGTCCATTTTGATGAGGCATTTTATACCTTTGTCTGGTGGGAAGTGGACAATTTAACTTTCCAATTCTTCCTATTATCCATTCTGATTAAATTCGCGCGGGATCCAAAACAGGACTTGGCTGGGTTCAAATCCCGAGTCTCTTCACGGCGCCTCTGTTGGACCTGGATTCAAGAAGTAGCAATGCCGTGATTGCTGTGGTAAGTTACGCATATCATAAAGGTGTAACGTAGCGAATATAATATTTATTGTTTAGTAGCAACCCTTTGAGCGACCTATATTTGGCAAAATTTATTAGGTATCGAAATGATGGTAGTTAGATCGAAACTTTCTCGTCTACTTGGCAAATTTAAGTTGAAGGTAGTTGGAGGACGGGTTTACTTTAAACTAGATAGCGTTCGATTTCAGACGAAAGTTTGAAGTTTTGAAACGAATACGAAAACGAAATACGAAACAGAATACTGGCGATTTGCGTTTACATACAAAGCCCTCTATTACAACGATGTTCATATCGTGCTCATATTTGTGGTTTACCGGGAACAACTTCTTGCTTCGAAATGTTATTTATTGCTCAGCCTGAGGTTCACACTCAACATGCTGATAGCCACGAGGTGTCGAGTGTGAACCCTATTCCGAAAGTGTCAAGCGAACACGGTACCCTTTTCAAGAATTCTTCGGACCTCCTCATCCGCTGACTTCATTTGCCACATTGCTGAGTTGCAGATTCTGTACACCATTACCCGAACGACTGGAAGTTAGAACATGAACACTGTAGGAAAAGAAATTGGACTATTTTTATTTAGACTCGCGTCTCAAAAAAAATAAGTCACATTTTCATTTCATTTCATTTCATGTGTATGTTATGATTTGCTTTTCATTTTTAGGCACAAATTACATTATAAACTGTAGTTGGTAAAAGAGAAATTTATAAATGGTCATCGTATCGGTCCTCTAAACAAAAACAACGGCTAATGAGGTCATTAGCGCTAATTAACATCACTGTTAGTTCGCATAATGCTATGCAAATTCAGCCTAGACATATTAAATACTCTCTCATGCGTGCTGAAGAAACTCTAGTTTTTATTCTAGAGAAAGCAAATGATTGCAATTTGTTACGAGCTCTGCATTGGTAAAGTCTGATGTATAATGGTGAAATAACTAAATGCAACATATTCCTTTTATCTGCGTCTGCATCCTTGCAAATGTTAAATATTTCTTAAAAGAATTTCTATAGGATTTTCTGATTTTAGGTATAATTAATTTCTTTATCATGTATTAGGATCAACTCACACTGTCGTCGCAGAGTCAAAGCGGTGCGACGACGCGTCGCGACGCGCTACTTGTCTGGTTTTTCCATTTTCCCATCATCAGCACAAAGTTCGCAACATGACGCGTCGCAATGCTTTGACTCTGCGGCAGTGTGAGCTGAACCTAATATCAACCTAAATTTTAATGTAATAAAAAAATTATTATGCCTTAATCTGATAATCCTTTTGAAAATATCTTGTTATTCACGAAATATTAAAGATCTCCAAGGATCAAATTCCAATAAATCATAAAGGGCCTGCCATAAAGTTTCTAAAGCTTTCCCTTTAATCTATATTTTAACTAAGCTTATTAACTGAACTACCTTGGCCTGGAAACAATATTATTTTAAAAAGTTAATGAGGATTATATTTATAGGATTCTCTATAAAACAGGATAAATCCTAACTTTAAATTCCACCACGCAGCATCAAATTCAAAAACATCATCTCTATCTAAAGGCGATAAGGTTGTTCTTTGTGATTCATATACACCTGGTAAAATTTGTTCTAGATTTTAGATTATAGGAACTTCATTTGTATCTACGTTTAATATGTGCGCATTGTTGCTTTTCCCTTTGACCTTTGAGTAGACATTTTTGTTTCGTACCAAGAATTCAAATTATACGAAATTTCAATTGTAATCTATTTCAACAGGCGTACAAAGACATTGTTCACGTATTCAGATTTTCTGTTAGATTTGATGAGATAAAGGAGAATGGAAATATTGTTGTACCTTTGTAGGAACAAATAACTGGTACAAAGACTCAATAGTAAAAGGCAGAATAAACAGACATCAGGAGCACCAATCAAGTTCAGCAAGAAAGCGCAACAATAATAACTCTAAAATTTTAATACCCCCGACGCGGATCCATATTTTAAGTTAGCAATATTTTGAAAACTAGTTTGATAATGCCAATATTATAAATTTAATTTAATTACTATGGTGACCTAATTTTATAGTATTCATTAATTGCCGTTTGCTAATTAATGCTGATTTTATTATCTGACATTCACTATAACTTGCTTTCGAACTGCGAGACCTTGTTGTTAGAAATTGTGATTGGCAACTCTTTTCTTTTATTTATATATTTTGCGGATTACCTAACCCAATTAGCCGGAAAGGCCTTTATTGGTTCACCGGACTTTTTCGGTGAGCCGTCCGAGGACGGTCGAACCGATAAAGTACTGTGGCAACTGCCATGAAGGCTCCCCAATTTGGGTACGAACCTCAGCTCAGGACGTTGCCGGACAATCAAGTTTTAGGGGATCGGGGGGCAGCGACTCTTTTTTCGTGGGGAAACCTTATAAAGGTTGCACTGCATTGGCATGACACAGTGTGTATACGAGACTCCAAAGAAGTTTACTCACAAAAAACCGTTTGTGTTGTTTTGTCATGTGCTTTTGACCACCATTTTATAACCAGTTAGTCATGATTGGTCAAGGGAATTAGTATTGCAATTACTTACATATTTATGTGGTAATGGATGAATTCTTAATTAAAATCGCATAAAATTAATTAATTTACATTGAATAGTAATAATGACGAGATAATTACTGCTTACTACTGTAGGTGCACTTTCTAACATATGTTTACTCACTGTAGGTTGACACCTACAGCATATTATTATGTACCTACCTAATATTATGTACCATGTGTTATGTACCATTCATAGAAACTTAGTTTTGATAGTATTGTGATAGAAATGGAAATAATGAGTGAGGAAAAACACAATATTTACCTGAAAAATATTAATAAATTAATGCTCCCTCATTTTCTTAGAAAAATAAATATTTATTCATTTCAAAGCGAATGTCTGTAGAGGAAAAGTAATAGCATCTGGATTTCGGTTTCAATACAATATTCTGAGAAATTAATAGTATGATGGCGGTGGCGTGGTTGGTAAGACACTTGCTTTTCACGCCGCAGGTCGTGGGTTCGATGTTTTTTATTTTTCCAATTTTTTTTTATCTTTATCCTAATACTACGCGGGTGAAGCCTGAGAAATTATTCTGAGGGAGATTTTCTTTGAAGTTGATATCAATACTCCTTCGGGCTTTTTAGCTTAATAACTTTTTATTTTGACACAATGACATTTGATCACTTAATCCGATTAATAGAATTTAAAATTTAAATTTTATTTGTTCTTACATTAAGGTCTAAGAGCCGTAGAAAAACGACCTTCATTTGTGTGACAACCAAGTGAGACATATTTTTTATGAAATTCCTATAAATTTATGGACATGCATAGGGGAGCTTGCCGATTTCCAAATGTTGCCTACAAGCCTACATTACTGAACTAATTTTGTATGGAGATAGTTCGAGATAGTGACTGCGAAAAAAGAGGTTAATGGTTTAGCGCTATAACCGACATACGCGCGGGCAAAGCCGCGGGCAGGAAACTAGTAATTAATAAGTTTATATATAACTGTTTAAGATTTACTATTTGATTAACAGCTAAGGTATCTAATAAATAAAACGAGCAATGTACGACATCTTAATCTATTCAGTCTGGTTTGAATTCTTGTGGTGCGTCCCCGTACCCAGTCTAGATTGGCTGATTTAAGATAAAGTTCATATTCAAGCAGACATTGGGCGCCTCAAGGCGTCTGAGCATCTGCATCTGGCGTCTGCGCTAAATCTCTCCCTAGAAGATACTTCTTGCTACTCTAATAGAACTCAAACGATTTTCAAGAAGATTGAGAAATAACAAACTTACCAGATGTTCTTATAATGGAACTATGACTATCTATGTAATCTAATTTAATTAATGATTTTTTACAACTTGTCAAATGTTTGCTTTGCCTAGTGGGAAGTGTACAATCTAAATTTCCAAATCCTCATATCATCTTTCGGATTAAATTCTAGCGGGATCCAAGACAGTTTTAAGTGTCCTGGGTCTTAGCTGGGTTCAAATCTCCTAGTCTCCACGGCGTCGCTGTCGATCCTGGCTTACAGGAGTGTCAGTGGCGTGATTGCGGTGGTGGGTTAAGTCCCATTAAAAAACTTGTCAAATGTGTGTAGCAAAAGGGTAAATTTGTGTAAGATTAGAAACATAGTTATTAGCTATAGGCCGACCGTTAAACTTGCGTATCACCTATCGCCAAGATTCTGACTCCTCAAGCTGCACAGACAGTGATGATGATTCAAGCGATATGGATATGTGACGAATAGTCTTACATTACTTTTTTTTTTCTCTTTATTTAATTAAAGGGACTTTTACGCGCAGCGTATGCCAGTCCCATCGTATCCTAAACGAACATTACTTTTATCTGTGGTTAAATAGTTCTTTAAGAGATTTAATTAATGTTTTATGACTTTGTACCTCAGATGGCGATACGCGAGTTAAACGGTCTATCTATACAGAGTGCCTAGTTTTGAACCTACTCGAAGGAGCTTAGGTATTTAGTAGGTTAAAAACTCACACTAACCCCTAGTTTCCATTAGCAAAACTTGCTCAAGAAAACATGTTGCAAGCACTATCTGTCTCTGTCACATAAAGGTGAGCAGAAAGAGAAACGACTACGCCTGTATCACGTTTTGTTGTGCAGTGCCATCGCCCAGTAATAGGCACTCTGTAACAGTACCACATTTATCTAATACCAAAGAAAAAATACCATACAAATTGACATTTATGTTAACGTGTAAGTTATAAAACTCATAACTAGCTCTCAGAGGTATAAGTTTGTTGTACAAGGAAATCAACAAATACGCCGAAAGTTCGCACAATGATGTTTTCATTTCAAACAGAATAATAAAACACTGTTACGAACAACAAATAATCTAAGTTCCAACCTCTCTCACCCCATAAAAACTACCCGAAACTTTGGGAAGAAATAAAAGTAACATACATAATGCAAAATGCCCGCGCTGTGGGGAGCCGCGGAGGAAAAGGGTACAATATGATATTTTTTTGGTTGTTATTTATTACGTACCCGTAGTTTAATATTCGTTTTTCGTACTGTTATCGTATTATATGATAGTTATACTAAAGCCCCAGAGTTACCTGTTATTACATTTCTATACGTATTAGCAATTTTCGGGCAAAAGAATGTGCGGAAAGTTATACAATCTATACCTACTCACTTATAAAGCTGAAGAGTTTGTTTAGTTGAACGCGCTAATCTCAGGAACTACTGATCGGATTTTAATAGCTATAGGCTAATTTTTATCCCTCTGCTGGGCATACTATAGGTGACGCGGGCGATGCTGTTTGCGGAGTTATTTTTTTTTTGTACTTTGTGTTCATAAACTCTATTTCACCTAGTTGGAAGTGACAGAGATAGCTCACGAGCACCCTATTAGTTTGAGTTGCATATAAACGGTAATTAATTGAAGCACAGTACAGCTAATAAGACCATTACCATTTATGGCTGCAGCAGACATCTCGTCCAAATCGCAGGTCGCAGGACTAGCGACAGGAATCACGAAATTCTTTACATACTATCACGGCCATTCTCTTTACTTGGGAATTTATTAAAATCTGTTTAAACTGACCACTGCTGCTCATAGTCTTCCTTCAGGGCACTCTTCTCTCTCCTACCTGAAAAGACGAGGGACTTGTAATCTATCAACTACCTAGATAAAGTAGTTTTGGAAATTTCCAACAAGTGGGCAGCTGGTAGGTCACTAGAGTCGTGCTGAGCTCAAAGTCAAATAAATATGTTATATTGTTCCAGATGTAGGTTACGACTACGTGGTAGACCAGCAGCCGATAGGCAAGCTGCTGTTCAGACAGTTCTGCGAGCGCAACCGGCCGCAGTACCACAAGTATAATACCTTTCTGGACGCGGTTAGTATCCATTTTGTATCAGCAGTTTTTTAATAGGACTAACACTAACACCACAATCTTCCCAATGCTGCCTCCGTAAACCAGGATAGGCAGTAGCACGCTTAAAGAGGTTAAAGATTTTGAGACCCTGCTTAGTCTCTTGGTTCTCTCACAAATTTAATCAAAGTGATTGTTGAAGAGGTTACATAGGTGCCCTTTTCCCTCACAAAATGGGAGAAAATTTCTCTTCGAAATAGATCAAGTACCACGGGTAATCTAAGGAGACTTACTCGGGCTGGTTCCTGGTTATAATTATGGTCAAATCATTGATGATTCTCTAATAAGTATCTCCCTACATACAAATAAATTCTTCTGTGCGTGTGTGAGGATTTTTACCACGAATTTAACGTAAAAAATATTTTATATGATTTACGCAACGTCTCGCTCCTGAAGGCGGTTCCCCTTAGATGTTATTTTTTATGCAGTGGTTTTCACGTAACACTTTGTGTTAGGATATGTGGATACGTATGTAAATTACGTTTTACGGTAGCTGGCATCTAATCTTTTGATATTTTGAATCAGCTTTAGTTTAAGCTTTGTACTTTTGAGAGCTAATAATATTAATATTCTCACACATACACACAGCGCCATCTAGTTCCAAATTAAGCAATTAATTTGTTTGTGTTATGGGTACTAGGAACTGATACAGGTAGGTATCACATAAATACATTTATTTGTAAATCCTAATAATATTATAAACGCGAAAGTTTGTAATAATGTATAGATGTTTGTTACTTTATCATCCAAAAACTATTCGACGGAATTGGATGAAATTTAGCGCAGTGATACACTTACTATGGTCTGGATTAACACATAGGCTACTTTATATTCCAATAAGTGCCACGCGGGCGAAGTCGTGGGTGGACCCGCCGTACTAGCTGTACACACATTATATAGAATTAAGAATTACGCACCATTAATTAGCGGCTTTGAATTTGCCTGGATTACAGTAGGTTGCCTTTTTCCCAGCACTTACGTTCTATGTGGCTGAGGTCCATACTCCTGTCATCAATCACTTCTAGTGACAAGTTAGCTCTGCTTTCACACTTCTGTACAGGATCGATTCGTTTCCGTTCCATTGTCGTTCTGTAAACCTCCAAAGTAGAACTTTCTTGCAGTTCTTCAGTGCCCTAATTCACGTAATTTATTGACGCGCCGATCAAGTTGCAGTGCAGCTAAGTTTTCGTCTTAGTGCAAAATGATATTCTTAAAATTGTTTAGCTATCATATCTAATCTAAAGCGCTCGCGTGACGCGAACTTGACGCGATCATATCTGACAGCGGTTGTCAAAATTGCGACAGTACGAAAAGGGCCGTTTTGTTCGAAACTTAACTGCAACTGCACTGCAACTGAACTTATTTAATTACGTGAATTAGCCTACAGGTTGAGCTTAGGTTAGCTACTCCATTATATTTTCCATTCTGGATGTAACTGGGTATCATATATATACTCAAAAAGGCTATTATTACAATTTATGTCTACCCGACCTACGTGCTACGTGAAAATATATCACTTGAAGCAATTACTTTTCCCCTTTCGAATAGCGGGAAATAAAACTAGAACTCGCGACCTGTTTTCTACTAATACACCTGAGACAATGAGGAAACCTCATTCATTACTTTAATATATTTAAACTCCATTTTCCTTGTCCTTCAGCCACCGTAACGACAATTTTATTGCCTTTTGTGTCTCGGTTTCCTGTGCTATTTGGTTATATAATCCTTGAGTTTACCTCAGATATTTTTGGGGACTGAGTCACCTTCGTCCGTGAGTGTACGCCTTTAATTGAATCCCCACACGTGGTCCCTGGGTGGTGCAAATCAGGTGACAATCAACTGGTGGTGGGCTTCTGCCGTGGTTAGTGACCACCGACCAGACAAAGCCGCACCGCCAAGCGGCCTTGCCGTGTTCCGGTGCGATGTCTGGTGACACCATGCAGGGAGGGTGGGTCGGAATTGTTGCTACTTTAAGGTTTCCTTGGAGGCTCATTCCACTGCTACATTCTCACCGGTAATCATTCGTAATCACGAGTGAATCGGTTTACTAGGCTGGCGCGTTCCGTCGTAGACTACATCATTGCTTAACTCAAGGCAAGTTGTAGTCAAGCGCCAGCCTATCGCAGAATTAAAAAAAAGGTATTTGTTTTGGAGCACGATTACATGTTACTCTCATAGTTTATTATTAGTTTCTAGCCATAATTTTGTGGTATCCTAAAGAAATATTATTCTACTATGAACTTAAGGAAGATTATTATCCTCGTGGCTGATATAAAATATTCATTTATCATCATTGAAGACAGCAACAGGTTATGCGTCGTCGTAATGATCAAGCTGTTCATTACGTGCTTAGTTAACCAGTTTATTGCGAAAAATGATACAATCACGCAATATACTGTAAAATTTGACTGTTACTGCCAATATCCGAACCGTAGTAGGTAACGTCTCACTCACTTCAACCCTTTTTAGTGTCCTACTGCTGGGCACCGGTCTTCTCTCGACTATCTTATTAGTTGACAGAGTTTAGGCCTTAATCCGCGCACGCTGGCCAAATGCGGGTTGGTGGATGTCACATGTCCTCGAATGATTAGTTCTTAGACATGCCGGTTTCCTCACGATGTTTTCCTTCACCGATGTTGAGCAGCGGAGATGAAACATTTCACACAAAGATGTGTGGGCACGATCAGGATTCGAACCCGCGACCTTATTTTTCTGAGACGAGGCCCGTACCGCTGCGGCATCGCTGCTCGTCTGGTATGGTAAAAATTGTATTTGTAAACGCCACTTTCAAACTAAACGGAGTACCAATGAAGCAATGTAGCTGGTAAGAGCTGGATGAGAGTAACCGTCGATCGTATTCAATGGCGTTCTTTAGGAAAGTCCTATGTTCAGTAGTGAACTAAAATAGGCTGGAGATGATGTATAAAATTGGAGATTGAGTGTATAATCTAAACGCAAACAGTTTTCTCCGCAGACAGAACGGTATGAAGTGGAAGTGGACGAGACGCGCGTGGCGCTCGCGGCCGAGGTGTTCGGCAAGTACCTGAAGACTGATGATGGGGAGGCGGTTACTGATGTGATAAGCCGGCAGGTTATTGATGAAGCGGGAGCTGTTATTGATGGTGAGTCTAGGAAACTAATAGCTTCTGTATTATATATTAATATATATCAGTCTCTGGTTTCCCGTCCTTGAAATTGAAGCATTGGAGGATTAGAATCTCGGTTTTGAGAATGGCATAAGAAGTATTTTATTCGGAGCTCGAGATCAAAAGATAAATATAAATAATAATAATAAAATTCTGGGACATTAACACACAGGGTCATCTGGTCCCAAGCTACACAGAGCTTGTGTTATGGAAACCAGATAACTGGTATATACTATACATATAATACTTTTCTTTTGTAAATATATAATTATAATAGATATTTACACCCAGACTCGACACAAACACAAATGCTTAACACTAATGTTTGTCTCGGGTGGGAATCGAACCCACGACCTGCGGCGTGAAAAGCAAGTATCTTACCGACCACGCCACCGGCCCGTCAAATAAGATTAGATACACTAATCACACAACTTGATTTAAGCTTTAGTTTGACTTCAAGCTGATAGTTTGAAGCGATACTTTCTGCAGAACCCACAACCGTGACTGAGGTTTTGAGTGGAGATTACAGAATAGTATCAGGGCAAACAGGTAGTGTAGGTAGCAGTGATAACGGGTGGAAATCTGAAAAAGGGAAGTCGGAGCATAAAATTTCATACTTATGAAAATAATATCTCTTTAATATTATTGACGGGCCGGTGGCGTCGTCGGTAAGATACTTGCTTTTCACGCCGCAGGTCGTGAGTTCGATTCCCACCCGAGACAAACATTAGTGATGAACATTTGTGTTTGTGTCGAGTCTGGGTGTAAATATCTATTATAAGTACATATCTACAAAAGAAAAGTATTTTAAGCATAGTATATACAGATTATCTGGTTTCCATAACACAAGCTCTGCTTAGCTTGGAACCAAATGACCGTGTGTTAATGTCCCAGAATATTTATTTATTATTTAATACCGTCACCTATGTTTCTATGGCGACCACCACCTTTATATTATAGGTACTTATTTTTGATGCCATTTAAAACTCTTAGGCGTTATTTAATTTTATTGAAATAAACGATATTAATCAATTCCCTCGCCACTGGTACGTAGTGTGGCGAGGGAATGACGCTAGGCTAAGTGGACTGACCATCTTTACAAGGTGGTTGGATGAGAGAAGCCGCGATTCGTGGTCAGATTTAGTGGCGTGCTGTAGAAGAAGCCGTCCAACCGTGGATTAGAATAGGCTGATGATCATAAGTCAATGTAAGCCTTTGAAAAATGAACAAGTTGATCGACACAGAATTTTAACTTTCAATTAGTACCGTTAGATCTTCAACCGTGCTGAAACAATTTTATCTAAACTGAACCCTCTCGTGTTCTGTAATTGGCAATCGACGGAGGCTTAATTTTACCTCACAAAAGCTCACAGTAATTACTTTCTTAATCATTACGTAATGCTTCCCCTTGAGAGATGGCGGGAAAGTTACTCGTGTATTCCTTCCTCCTCGTTAAGTGAAAATGTCCAAATATATTTTGACGTTTAATTTTACCTAATTTGCTTTTGGCATTTGACCTTTAAAATTCAACTAGATATAATAAATTTACCTTAAAGGATTTATCCTTGATGCTGGTTCTTTTTATGTTAAAAAGCTGTATTTTTATATTTTTGAGCGAATTAACATCAACACGGACACCGTTAATGACGTAGAATATCTAGGTATTTTCTTATATCAAAATATCTTTAAAATCTTTAAAAGGAGTTAGTTTGAGACTCGGGGAAGGACTTAGTTTTCTTAGAGGTTTAATGGCTTAGCGCGATAACTGACGAACGCGCGGGTAGAGTCGCGGTCGGAAAGCCAGTTTAACATAAGAGTGTCTGTATATACGTAAACATGTTTTCAATGTCTATAATAAAACAATCGTAAAAATTTTGGAATGTTTTATGCCCATCGATAGTAAACCCGAATGAGTAAAGCTAGCCGAAATTTCGGCCACATGTAATGAAAACTATTATTTAACTTTTTATTCTCTATATTTTTAAAGAGCGAATATCGATTGGTACATGTCTACCAGTAATGTTTCTGGTACACAACACACAGTGTATTATTACTGTAAGATTAAGGCCTAAACTGTCTCAACTCGTAGGATAGTTGAGAAAAGACCCGTGCCCAGCAGTGGGTCACTTAAAAGGTTTGAAGTGAATATAAAGTTATTTGTTTTCAGGTGGCTCCAAAGACATATTCACAGAATGTGTACGATATGTAAAGACATTTCTCGCGGGGAATCCGTTCGCGGAGTTCGAACGGTCGATGTACTTTCATCGGTATTTGCAATGGAAGTGGCTGGAGGCGCAGCCGGTGACGCAGCATACCTTCAGAATGTACAGGGTGCTGGGGAAGGGGGGGTTTGGGGAGGTGTGTGCTTGTCAGGTGAGTATGTAACATATTATAAGGAAATTAAAAAAAAATTAAGAGGCTACTACCTGGAAATAACGATTTTGAATGAATGGATGAATGAATGAAAATATGCTTTATTTTTTTTGAGACGCGAGTCTACGTAAATGTAGTCCAATTTCTTTTCCTACCGTGCAGTGAATGACTGGCAACTACTGAGAAACACTTACAAAAAATTCAGTAGGCTTTTAACTTTTTTAAATAAAGTACTTATATCTATTACATTTTGTTTGTTTAGTGTGTTTGTTTTTATCAGTTAGATAGTCTGAAGTTTTATAATACGCTTTCTTACATAACGTAGATTTTATATATTTTTTAAATTTGTTAATAGTCATTTCCCTAATATTATTTGGAAGTTTATTGTAGAAACGGTAACGGTAAACGGTATTTAATGGTACTATTTCAAAGCAGACTGCAAAAGACAGCTAGCGAAGCGACAACAAGTGCAGCCGGCTGACCAAATGGCTCATAGGCAACCGTCAAAATTGCAGGTTGTTTTCTACAGACTGCTTCGTAATAACATCTCTGTTCCGGACGGGCTGGAAAAATTCAATATATGAAAATCTAGCTTACGCCCTGAACACCTACGTGTTCATAGACCTCGAGACGTCGATTTATACTCCCTGGAATACTGCCCACTACTGCCTTGTTCTCCTATCCGCTACGGGAAAGCCACCGGGACACTAAATGAAACACCGACTTGACAACATACGCACACACTTGAGATTACTGCTTGATCATTACTTTTGCTGCAGTGGTAGATCGCAATTACGCCGTGCTACGCCCGCCGAATAGTGCGGTACGCTTAGCTACCTCGAAACTTTACCGTAACGACGACCGCAGTAACCTCTCCTGTGTTAACTTTAATTTCATTTTAAAAACTATACATTTTGGTTCCTAGCTATTAAACTATTAGGGCTAGATCTATACGGTAAACACTATTAGCAAGCCTACCTAACCCCCTATCTAGGAAGCCTAAAGTTTTGAACCTAAGTTCCTAGGTTTCGCAAGTATAACGAGAAATATCTGCAAAATCTAGGCACTTTTGGTGCAGTTAGTACTTTCACTCGTTATACTTGCCAAACCCTAAGACCTAGGTTCACTATCTCCTACCTATTGATAGATAGCCTATCTAGGTACAAATTAAACACAAAACTATAATTCATTTATTAAAACTTACAAAGTTATAGCGGACTTTCTAACAACGTCATACAACTTTCTTACAAATTTTAACATTTTACAATTTTACTATAAAATTACCTGAAAATACATTACATACTGTTTATACTGTTTAATTATGATTTAGTTATCACAATATTAATAAATTTGGAAAATACAAAATCTATTATTAACATTAGCGAGATGAAGGTACTTATTTTATATAAGTACCTACATTTTTTAACATTTTTAACAACAAAATTATTTCTAAGAAAACTGTTAAAATGTTCTACGATATGTACTATCACATTTTTCAATACTGAATTTACTGATAACACCAAAAACTACTGATAACAATTAACTTTCTGATAATAATGTCTGGCACAGTCTAAGTCTATCGCAAACACTAAGTCTGTCGCGAACATTTCTCCCGCCGTGCAGCAGCGCGTCGACCCGTCGTTGCCCAGGCGGTGCTGCAGACGTCGGTGAGCGCCACCCTCGTCACTTGGGTAGCGGTACCAGCTTCTTGGCGGGGCGTTTGAGGACTCCCGCCGGTGTGCGCACCTCTGCGGTGCGTACCTGGCCGTCAGGGCCAGGGTAGACGGCGACAATCCGCCCCCGCGGCCATGTGTTGCGGGGCAGATTGCCGTCGGCGATGAGCACCGGGTCGCCCACCGCGAGCGCGTTACCGCGCCCGTGGGGCTCCCGCCGGTACTGTAGCTCGGGCAGGTACTCGCGCACCCAGCGGCGCCAGAACACCTCTGCGAGGATCTGGGCCCGCCGCCAGTGCTTTCGGCTGTCGTAGTCGGACTCGTCAAACTGGCCCAGGGACGGCAAGCGTGCCGTGCCCCCGAGCAGGATGTGGTTCGGGGTGATCGCCTCCGCCTCCTCACTGTCAACAGAGACGTGTGTAAGTGGGCGACTATTAACTGTATACTCTGCCTCGCACAGCAGAGTTGTCAGGACCTCTTCGTGCGGGTGCTTGTCGTGAAGTACTGTGAACAGAGTATTTTTTACACTCCTTACTAAGCGCTCCCATGCGCCTCCCATGAAAGGCGCCGCCGGCGTTATGAATCGCCAGCGGATCCCCCTGCGGCTCGCCTCGTCGGCCACGGCGTCGCGCATTTCTTTGTCGGCGCCGTGCATGTTCGTGCCGTTGTCCGAGTAGATCTCGGAGGGGCACCCGCGGCGCGCAGCGAACCTCCGCAACGCCAGTATTGCGGAGTCGGCGCTCAGGCTGGCGGCCACCTCTAGGTGAATGGCTCTGGAGGTGAGGCATGTGAATAGGGCCACATACCGCTTCTGGTGCGTTCTTCCCACTGTAACAGACAACGAACCAAAGTAATCTAAGCCTGTAAAGGTAAAAGGTCGCTGATGGCGGGCTAATCGTGCCTTTGGATGGTTCCCAGTGGCCGGTACAGGTGGCTGCGCCTTGCGTATACGACACGGCAAACAACTATTGATTACTTTTTTTGTAATCGGTCGTAGGCGCAATACCCAGTAGTGTTGACGAGTTTCATTTATCACAAGCTCTGTCCCGCTGTGATGCAAGCTTCTATGAGTCCAATCTATGTATAGCTGTGTTATTCTGTGATCGCCGTCCAAAACAGGTGGTCTCTTTGTTTTCTCTGTTATGTTTTCTGTGGCTGCTATGCGACTTCTCAGGGTGATGATCCCGTTACTATATTCTATAGGCAACTTGTACAAGCGGCTGTCTCGGGCAAGTTCCTTCCCGCGCCGGAGATCCCGGAGTTCGGCGCCGAAGGAGGTCGCTTGTACCGCCTTCACAAGCAAGTCCTCGGCGTCGTGAAGGTGCTCTGCAGGGAGAAACACGAAGCATCGTCGGGACACCGGCGCGGGGCGGAGCTTAGCACCTCCCGTAGGCTGGTTCTGTGTTTTCGTGTTTTTCTTGTCACGACGCCAATCTGGATCATTTTCCAAGTTTTTCTTAGTACGTTTGTACAAAACTTGCTGTTGAAATTTTCTATTTTTGCACAGAGTAATGAACTGCAATACTCGGGCGGTTGTGCGGAGTAATCGTTCCCATTTTGAAAATTTGTCTGGGTCAGGAATCGATTCTGACACTTTCTGTACCTCTCTGTCTTCTGTCACTGTAGTGGTACGTTCCTCTCCAGTGTGTGTAGAGATAACTATTTTTTCTGTAGGCCAAGACGACTCATGTTTTGAGTTGAAGTTACTTGGTACTTCATGTGTGGCCACGTTTGCTATGTTCAAATTGGT
This sequence comes from Meganola albula, assembly GCA_936450015.1. Classification (NCBI taxonomy): domain Eukaryota; kingdom Metazoa; phylum Arthropoda; class Insecta; order Lepidoptera; family Nolidae; genus Meganola; species Meganola albula. The sequence goes on along the minus strand of OW388165.1, from coordinate 1,817,657 downwards.
AGGCGCCAGCCTCCAATCCTGTACTGTACTGTTGTCCTTGATGGCCGCTATTCTCGGTGTGGCCTCAAACGGAACCTCTTTTCTATAATCCGGTTCTATTAAGAGGTTCTTCTGTTTTGTAGACTTCTGTTCGATTGTGCTGGGCCTTTCCAAATTGTTTTCATAACTGTCAGGCATAACAAAGTCTTCTGTCTTGTTTAGAAGAGCGGTTTCAATGTGTCCGTCTTCTAACTGTACTGTATTTTTCTGTAAAATATCCTCGGCCTTCTGCTCCGGATCTGAGTTCGGACGACGTGGGTTTATTACAAGCGATTCCAAAGCGAAATATTCCTTCAGTTGCTTGTCTATATTTTCTATGCTCTGTGGTGCAGACATCTGGTGAACAAAATGTACTGTACGAACTGTGTTTCTTGCGTGCGCACCGTGCAGAGTCCATCCTAAAGTGGTGAGCGATGCTATAGGCTGATGTCTCGGTCCTCTTCGTATGACGCTCGCAACCAGAAGGTGCCAGTTATCCTGTCCTATAAGTATCTTCGGGATGCCAACGTCATAGATAAGATCGGTCTTGATATCTTCTAAGTGCTTGCAGTCAGAGATATCCTTTGCGCTGACGCGTTGCGGTGTTAAGTTCAAAGCTGGTACTGTGCGCGCGCATAAGGTGGACTCTCTCCCTGTAGTACTCGCCAACTGGAGCTCAATTCTGCGTGATGTGGGCATCTCTATGGTGGTATCACCGATGGCTCGGATGGTGAACGGATCTATCTGCCCTTCTGCTCCGACCTGGTTGGCTATATCTTCGTCTATGAGGGAGACGGTTGATCCATCGTCCAACAGCGCAAAAGTAGGTACTTCTCCCGCCGGTCCGATCAATCGTACAGGAACGATCTTGAGGTAAGCTTGCGAGTTAGCTTGTAAACTGGAACTAGCCACTGTTTCTTGCGTCTCTGTTTTCGATGCCTCTGCCTTCCTTTCGTAGTGCAACAAGGTGTTATGCGTGGCCGTGCAACCTTCTATTCCACACTTCTTGGGCTTGCACGTATGTCCCTGGCGGCGCGCGCGTAGACACCGAAAACAAAGGCCGTGTTTCTTCGCAAGCTCCCACCGTTTGTCAGAGCTTCCCTTCCTGAAAGTTGCGCATTCTGAAGCATAATGTCCGTCTTGTGAACAAATGCGGCACTTCATGCTTGAGGCTTGAACTGTTTCCCATATCGCAGTGTGTTTTTCAGTTGCGGCGTGCGTCCTCTGTACCACGCGGCGTGCTGGCTGGGCTGTCTGAGCTGTCTGTTCGGCCGGGGCAAAAGCACTGCAGTAGCGCGCTTGCTCACTGATAAACTCACTGAAACAGCCAAGGTCCGGTTTCGCTTGATACTTTTCTATGTATTCTCGGTACCACTGAACGCGTAGCGAGTTCGGTAGCTTCTCAGTCAGGATACGCAGCAGCTCGGCGTTAATCAGGTAATGTTCTTTCTTCAAAGCACGTAAGGTAACAACACTGCTTCTTACCTTGCTAGCGAACGAACAGATGTCCTTCGGCGCTTCGCCGCAGCGCGGCATGCTTCGCAACTTGTCTGTTTCTGCTTGAGCGATTGAGTCCGGTCTTCCAAACTGAAGTTCCAGTTCCTTCATGATTTCATCAGGCTGCGCGTTCCCGATCAGCTCCGAATTAACTGTTTCTAGCGCTCTTCCTTTGAGACTTTTTCTAAGTCTTGCTGTGTTCTCCACGTCGTTGAAATATTTTCTTGTGGTGTCGTATATCGCTCTGAACGATAACCACTCTGTGTGCGCCCCGTCGAACGTCGGTAAAGTCATCACGACTTTTGAAACCGCTGGGTGAGGCAGCACTGTCACATCAGACGGCTTCTTCTCAGCGAGCGCGGCGATGGCGGAGGTGAGTTCGGTGATGAACGGCGTCAGTGAACTTCCTCCCTGTTGAGACGGTCCCTTCTTCAAAGGTGCATCTCCTGTTAAAACCCTGGCAGGTACATCTGCCATCTGTGGTCCCCCTGTGACCCCCCCCTGGGGGTGCGCGGCCAAGTCGGTGTTCCTCCCGGTGGCTTCTGTGGGGTCGGGCTGTGGTTCCGGTGCCTCTTCCAACCATGAGCGGACGTAGTCAGCTTTCGAATGTCCGTCCTCATCGTAATCAGAGTCAGCTTCCTCCTCAGCCTTCTGTAAAGCTATCTGTGCTAACTGTAGCTGGATCCTCAGTAAGTCTTCACGAGCCTTCAAAACTTTTCTATTGGATCGCGTCGACGTCACTGAAGCGTCTGGTCTACGTTTTCTATTTCCCTGTCCTATTTCAGTATGCGCGTGTGTGTCGGTGGCGGGTCGCACTATCTGTTCCGAACCGCAATCTGTGCTTTGTTTGTCTTCGTGTTCACGGACCGCCGATAAGCGTGGCTGTGTGGGCGGAGCCGGCTGGGTGCTGACCGCGTCTTCTGCCACCGACGGCGAGCGTGGAGGGGCCTCGTGACGTAGCGCGGCTGCGCTTGACGGGCCTTCCCGTACCTCTACCGTCCACGCTTCGGGTGCCTTCCCTTTGGACCTTGTAGTTATCGGCATCTTGAATCTTCTTGTATAACAAATTGACAAAGCTTAATGAAATAGGACAGAAAAATTCCAGGTTTTCTTCCTGTAGTGACGTCCACGAAGTCTTGATCCGGCTCGGTGAGGACCAGCAAATGTTCCGGACGGGCTGGAAAAATTCAATATATGAAAATCTAGCTTACGCCCTGAACACCTACGTGTTCATAGACCTCGAGACGTCGATTTATACTCCCTGGAATACTGCCCACTACTGCCTTGTTCTCCTATCCGCTACGGGAAAGCCACCGGGACACTAAATGAAACACCGACTTGACAACATACGCACACACTTGAGATTACTGCTTGATCATTACTTTTGCTGCAGTGGTAGATCGCAATTACGCCGTGCTACGCCCGCCGAATAGTGCGGTACGCTTAGCTACCTCGAAACTTTACCGTAACGACGACCGCAGTAACCTCTCCTGTTTTAACTTTAATTTCATTTTAAAAACTATACATTTTGGTTCCTAGCTATTAAACTATTAGGGCTAGATCTATACGGTAAACACTATTAGCAAGCCTACCTAACCCCCTATCTAGGAAGCCTAAAGTTTTGAACCTAAGTTCCTAGGTTTCGCAAGTATAACGAGAAATATCTGCAAAATCTAGGCACTTTTGGTGCAGTTAGTACTTTCACTCGTTATACTTGCCAAACCCTAAGACCTAGGTTCACTATCTCCTACCTATTGATAGATAGCCTATCTAGGTACAAATTAAACACAAAACTATAATTCATTTATTAAAACTTACAAAGTTATAGCGGACTTTCTAACAACGTCATACAACTTTCTTACAAATTTTAACATTTTACAATTTTACTATAAAATTACCTGAAAATACATTACATACTGTTTATACTGTTTAATTATGATTTAGTTATCACAATATTAATAAATTTGGAAAATACAAAATCTATTATTAACATTAGCGAGATGAAGGTACTTATTTTATATAAGTACCTACATTTTTTAACATTTTTAACAACAAAATTATTTCTAAGAAAACTGTTAAAATGTTCTACGATATGTACTATCACATTTTTCAATACTGAATTTACTGATAACACCAAAAACTACTGATAACAATTAACTTTCTGATAATAATGTCTGGCACAGTCTAAGTCTATCGCAAACACTAAGTCTGTCGCGAACAATCTCAATATTACTTAGCTCAGTAGGCTTTGGAACCTAGGTGTGTTTTTTTGTCTTCAATCACAGGGCTATACCTAAAATAAAACTTTCCATATGTTAGAGCATATCTACCTCTAGGGGTACCATCTAAACAACATTTTCCCTCTTTTACCATAAAGAAGCATAAATATTCCGATTATCTTCCGATCAAACTTTTTTGAAAGAACTAAGAAGATTGCTTCTTGATCTTTTGACAACTGTCCACTGTGTCGATAGTCTAATGACGTCATGTAACAAGAAAATTTGTCCTCAGGTGAGAGCGACAGGCAAAATGTACGCGTGTAAGAAATTAGAGAAGAAAAGAATAAAGAAGAGAAAAGGAGAAGCCATGGTTTTAATAGAGAAGCAGATTTTACAGCGAATTAACTCGCGGTTCGTCGTTAATTTGGCGTACGCGTACGAGACAAAGGACGCATTATGTCTTGTTCTGACTATTATGAACGGTGAGTCTGTCATTTATAATATCTATTTTCGGGTTGTAGTGGCTCGTGATGTTTATAGTGGCTCGTGGTTTTAATAGTGGGTGATGATGGTAATAGTAGCTGGTGATGGTTATAGTGGCCTGTGATGGATAAAGTGGCTCGTAATGGTTAGAGGCTCGTGATGATTATAATGGCTCGTAATGGTTATAGTGGCTCGTGATAGTAGGGATTGATTGATATGTTACAAACGATTTACAACTTAATCAACTGTGACTCACAGAAAAGAAACAACATATTGAATGTGGCTCATATTGTTTACTTTTTACTTGTAACTGGTTTTTATATAAAAAATCATACACAAGAACTTAAGATTAAATGTCTCGTAACTGTAATGACTGATGAAGATATTTCACAGCACTGCTTTCTGAGATATGCTAGCTAGCTATATGAGATAATATTTAAACGTGACTATTTATTTTTATAATTATTTTAAGTACTTACGACTCTGGGTATCCTAGTGTGGTGTTTAGGGCTCCACTTTCTGATATTGTATTTATAGGCACAATAAAGATTTTTTTTTTAATCATGGGAAGTGGCTCGTGGCTCATGATGATGATCTATAGCAGTATATTTATTTGTAGGTGGTGATTTAAAGTTTCACATATACAACATGTGCAGTGCGGAATCGGGGCTGGGACTCGAACGGGCGAGGTTTTACGCTGCACAGGTCGCTTGTGGGTTGGAGCATCTACATAAAATGGGAATTGTGTACAGGTATAGAATATATTTTTTTATAGTCACGCCTATCGTAGTGTCAAAATATGTCATTTTTGACAGAGGCAATAATTTGGATTTAAATTGTAGGTACTATGCGTTTCAAATAAGAATAGGACTGGTCTCGCGGCTAACTTCAAATCAAATACCAAGTAAAAGTAGCGTCAGCACAAAATATCAAACCACACAAGAATATTATGTTAACCTAAGTAAAGTCACGCGCTAGAATGCCACAAATTTGTAAACAAATAAGCAGAAACGTGGATACACAGACATGCATACACCTTTTATCTTATAACTAGCTGACCCGATGAACTTTTAAAGCTTCCTTGGACTTGTATGAGTACTTTAAGACCAAAATCAGACTAATCGACGAAGCGAGACTAACGAACAGCAATTGATTTTTATATAAATGAATACTGCTTTTTTTCCTACTAAGATAACAAAATATGTTTGTACCTAAATATTCGAGCTTTATTTAATTTTCACCTAGATGGGATTATTTTTTCAAACATACGTTTTTGCCCACTATACTAAAAAATGTGAAGTTGTTGCGCATTCCGTTCCAAGATGGCGGATTCCCAGTCCTATTCTTATTTGAAACGCATAAAAAATGAAATAAATTAACATCAATTAATCACCATTTTTTCTCCCTCTGTATTACATACGTTAACGTTTTATTTAACATACTATTTATATTGTATCATAAATAAAAATTTAAAGAACTTCGCTCTTGTCAAGGTAATCTGCAACCATAAAGTTTTTTTTAAATTTAACGTTGTTCTTATTTCCAGAGACTGTAAACCTGAGAATATATTATTAGATGACGTGGGTCACGTTAGGATATCGGACCTGGGGCTGGCGGTGGATGTTCCTGAAGGTGGCAGTGTGAGAGGCAGGGTCGGTACTGTTGGGTATATGGCGCCAGAGGTACGGTCTTATCTGTAAAACTTGTATTCTAAACCTCCTGGTTTATAGGTCTAGCAGTATTGTGGCAGGATTTGTGATGCAATTAATTCCAATATAAAAAAGTTGTTACACAAAATGGCTGGCCTGTTGACGTCTAGGTTGATGACCCGGACGGCTAAACTAGAGGTCGTGGATTCGATTCTCACCCAGTACAAATCTTTGTGTGATGAGCATGATTGTTTGGTCTGTGTCTAATTTATCTAGAATATGTATATATTTACAAAACAAGTATGTGAATAGTATTTAAGTCTCTAGTACCTATAACACAAGCACAAATTATAGTTTAATTTGGGACTAGATATCGATACAGGCTAAGTTTTAACCTTTGATAAAAACGCGAGGTGTTATATTGCCGCGTGCATCTGATAAAATGTCTGTGTACAAGTTTGTTCTGACCTCTGGAAAAGAAAATTGTAGTGTTATAAATTTGACTCGTGGATTTGTGTATAACTTTGTTGCGTCGTAGTGTCTATACGGACGGACCGAATTTGATATGTGTTTTTGTTTAATTTCAAGGCTGAAGTACATAATTTAATTTTTAATTTAAAGTTTACTTCCAGGTAATAGACAATGAGAGGTATACCTTCAGCCCGGACTGGTTCTCCTTTGGGTGTTTAGTGTACGAGATGATTGAAGGTCGCGCGCCATTCAGAGCACGGAAAGAGAAGGTGAAGAGGGAAGAAGTTGATAGGAGAGTGAAACATGAGCAAGAGAAATATTCCAGTAAATTCAGCGATTGTGCCAGGTACGTCTAAATAATCTATCTATTAAAGTACAAGAAAAAAATAAAAAAAAAACAAGCTTATTAAATAGCGCCAAGAATTCTCTTAATTCTCATCACGTTTTGTTTTTAATTCTTCGATAGGCTGGCGCTTGACTACATCTTGCCTGATGTTAAGCAATGGAACGCGTAGTCTCGTAGTCTACGATGGAACGCGCCAGCCTAGTATATTGATTGACTCGTGATTACAAATAATTATCGGTGAGAAGTTGACAGTGGACTGAGCCTCCATATCGGTACATTGGGCTGGCGTCCATCGTGAACTACATCATTGCTCAACATCAGGCAAGTTGTAGTCAAGCGCCAGCTTATCGAAGAATAAAATAAAAATGGATGGTGAGCGAATAAAGTGAGCTGCGAGCCTAGATCGGGTGTTTGTTTCACGTGATGTTCATGTGGGTACTCGGCGTAAACACAGCCGTCTTGGGTATTCCGAAATGTTGGATTTAGAATGACGTCACACGACTGACCATGCATAATTATTCATTTTTTTTTAATCTTAATATAGGCTTGCGCTTGACCACAACTTGCCTGATGTAAAGCAATGATGCAGTCTACGATGTAACGCGCTTACCCAGTAAATAATGATTCACTCGTGACTTGAAGACCGACAGATTATAGCTATCGGGAAACATAGATTCCACAATTTGGCAGTTCGCACAATGAAAGTGGAAGCAAAATGCTTTGTGCCCGTGAAATTTCCACCATTAACGGTGGCGCATAGCCGTACCTCTACTTGTCCGATAAAAGAACGGAGATGGGGGAATAAGATTGTGTAATTCCAACGCATACTCTCCGAAGTGTATTCTGTAAAAGACCGAAAGACTAGCAACTATGCGGCGATGCTCGAGGCTTTGCAATTTAGCGTTAACGAGGGATTCGTTGCCAATAGGCCTCTCGGCTCGCCTTTCTATAGACTCCAACGCCCCGAGTTGGTATTTAGCTGACACATCTCAAGGATGCGAGCAGTACTCCATGCATGAACGAACTTGTGCTTCATATAGCTCGAGTATCTGTTTTGGCGTAAAGTACTGACGCACCTTCGCGAGGGCACCTAGCTTGTTGGCAGCTAGTTGAGCCATGGGCTCAATGTACAGGCCAAAATTGAGGGTCAAAGTCATATTGACGACAAAAAGCTCAAGGTGGTCTGTAATAGGCACGGATACACCTTGTAAAGTAGGAGCCAATAGAAATGGCCTTTTTTAGCAGAGAAGAAACACGCCTGAGTTAGCAGCATTAAACCTGACAGGTTGGCGTCATCCCAGTCAGAAACAGCTTTGAGAGACAAGTTTAAGCGGTCAACCATGGCCTCCCTAAGAGACTGGATTTCAGCCGCAGTGGCACGTGGACTAGACATATAGCTCTCTATAACTGTGCTGTCATCTGCATATCCAAAGGTGCCGGATTTAAGCAGATCATTAATGTGCAGCAGAAAACGAGTTGCAGAGAGTACCGAATTCTTAGGAACACCGGTATTAGTATCAATTTCGTTGGAAGAGCAGCCATCAATGACGTCTCTGATTGATCTGTTCCTTAGGTAATCCGATATCCAATCACAGAATCTAGTGGGCAAGCCGTAAGATGGAAGCTTACTGATAAGGCCGTCATGCCAAACCCTGTCGAAGGCCTTGGAGAAGCAAATCGGGCGCACTGGTTCTTTGTGTAACATGAGTACGTGCGCAGGTCGCTGTGCTCGGCGCTGCTCGCCAAGAGCAGCTCGGAGCGGCTCTTTGTGTAACATGAGTACGTGCGCAGGTCGCTGTGCTCGGCGCTGCTCGCCAAGAGCAGCTCGGAGCGGCTCTTTGTGTAACATGAGTACGTGCGCAGGTCGCTGTGCTCGGCGCTGCTCGCCAAGAGCAGCTCGGAGCGGCTCTTTGTGTAACATGAGTACGTGCGCAGGTCGCTGTGCTCGGCGCTGCTCGCCAAGAGCAGCTCGGAGCGGCTCTTTGTGTAACATGAGTACGTGCGCAGGTCGCTGTGCTCGGCGCTGCTCGCCAAGAGCAGCTCGGAGCGGCTCTTTGTGTAACATGAGTACGTGCGCAGGTCGCTGTGCTCGGCGCTGCTCGCCAAGAGCAGCTCGGAGCGGCTCTTTGTGTAACATGAGTACGTGCGCAGGTCGCTGTGCTCGGCGCTGCTCGCCAAGAGCAGCTCGGAGCGGCTCTTTGTGTAACATGAGTACGTGCGCAGGTCGCTGTGCTCGGCGCTGCTCGCCAAGAGCAGCTCGGAGCGGCTCTTTGTGTAACATGAGTACGTGCGCAGGTCGCTGTGCTCGGCGCTGCTCGCCAAGAGCAGCTCGGAGCGGCTCTTTGTGTAACATGAGTACGTGCGCAGGTCGCTGTGCTCGGCGCTGCTCGCCAAGAGCAGCTCGGAGCGGCTCTTTGTGTAACATGAGTACGTGCGCAGGTCGCTGTGCTCGGCGCTGCTCGCCAAGAGCAGCTCGGAGCGGCTCTTTGTGTAACATGAGTACGTGCGCAGGTCGCTGTGCTCGGCGCTGCTCGCCAAGAGCAGCTCGGAGCGGCTCTTTGTGTAACATGAGTACGTGCGCAGGTCGCTGTGCTCGGCGCTGCTCGCCAAGAGCAGCTCGGAGCGGCTCTTTGTGTAACATGAGTACGTGCGCAGGTCGCTGTGCTCGGCGCTGCTCGCCAAGAGCAGCTCGGAGCGGCTCTTTGTGTAACATGAGTACGTGCGCAGGTCGCTGTGCTCGGCGCTGCTCGCCAAGAGCAGCTCGGAGCGGCTCTTTGTGTAACATGAGTACGTGCGCAGGTCGCTGTGCTCGGCGCTGCTCGCCAAGAGCAGCTCGGAGCGGCTCTTTGTGTAACATGAGTACGTGCGCAGGTCGCTGTGCTCGGCGCTGCTCGCCAAGAGCAGCTCGGAGCGGCTCTTTGTGTAACATGAGTACGTGCGCAGGTCGCTGTGCTCGGCGCTGCTCGCCAAGAGCAGCTCGGAGCGGCTCTTTGTGTAACATGAGTACGTGCGCAGGTCGCTGTGCTCGGCGCTGCTCGCCAAGAGCAGCTCGGAGCGGCTCTTTGTGTAACATGAGTACGTGCGCAGGTCGCTGTGCTCGGCGCTGCTCGCCAAGAGCAGCTCGGAGCGGCTCTTTGTGTAACATGAGTACGTGCGCAGGTCGCTGTGCTCGGCGCTGCTCGCCAAGAGCAGCTCGGAGCGGCTCTTTGTGTAACATGAGTACGTGCGCAGGTCGCTGTGCTCGGCGCTGCTCGCCAAGAGCAGCTCGGAGCGGCTCTTTGTGTAACATGAGTACGTGCGCAGGTCGCTGTGCTCGGCGCTGCTCGCCAAGAGCAGCTCGGAGCGGCTCTTTGTGTAACATGAGTACGTGCGCAGGTCGCTGTGCTCGGCGCTGCTCGCCAAGAGCAGCTCGGAGCGGCTCTTTGTGTAACATGAGTACGTGCGCAGGTCGCTGTGCTCGGCGCTGCTCGCCAAGAGCAGCTCGGAGCGGCTCTTTGTGTAACATGAGTACGTGCGCAGGTCGCTGTGCTCGGCGCTGCTCGCCAAGAGCAGCTCGGAGCGGCTCTTTGTGTAACATGAGTACGTGCGCAGGTCGCTGTGCTCGGCGCTGCTCGCCAAGAGCAGCTCGGAGCGGCTCTTTGTGTAACATGAGTACGTGCGCAGGTCGCTGTGCTCGGCGCTGCTCGCCAAGAGCAGCTCGGAGCGGCTCTTTGTGTAACATGAGTACGTGCGCAGGTCGCTGTGCTCGGCGCTGCTCGCCAAGAGCAGCTCGGAGCGGCTCTTTGTGTAACATGAGTACGTGCGCAGGTCGCTGTGCTCGGCGCTGCTCGCCAAGAGCAGCTCGGAGCGGCTCTTTGTGTAACATGAGTACGTGCGCAGGTCGCTGTGCTCGGCGCTGCTCGCCAAGAGCAGCTCGGAGCGGCTCTTTGTGTAACATGAGTACGTGCGCAGGTCGCTGTGCTCGGCGCTGCTCGCCAAGAGCAGCTCGGAGCGGCTCTTTGTGTAACATGAGTACGTGCGCAGGTCGCTGTGCTCGGCGCTGCTCGCCAAGAGCAGCTCGGAGCGGCTCTTTGTGTAACATGAGTACGTGCGCAGGTCGCTGTGCTCGGCGCTGCTCGCCAAGAGCAGCTCGGAGCGGCTCTTTGTGTAACATGAGTACGTGCGCAGGTCGCTGTGCTCGGCGCTGCTCGCCAAGAGCAGCTCGGAGCGGCTCTTTGTGTAACATGAGTACGTGCGCAGGTCGCTGTGCTCGGCGCTGCTCGCCAAGAGCAGCTCGGAGCGGCTCTTTGTGTAACATGAGTACGTGCGCAGGTCGCTGTGCTCGGCGCTGCTCGCCAAGAGCAGCTCGGAGCGGCTCTTTGTGTAACATGAGTACGTGCGCAGGTCGCTGTGCTCGGCGCTGCTCGCCAAGAGCAGCTCGGAGCGGCTCTTTGTGTAACATGAGTACGTGCGCAGGTCGCTGTGCTCGGCGCTGCTCGCCAAGAGCAGCTCGGAGCGGCTCTTTGTGTAACATGAGTACGTGCGCAGGTCGCTGTGCTCGGCGCTGCTCGCCAAGAGCAGCTCGGAGCGGCTCTTTGTGTAACATGAGTACGTGCGCAGGTCGCTGTGCTCGGCGCTGCTCGCCAAGAGCAGCTCGGAGCGGCTCTTTGTGTAACATGAGTACGCGCGCAGGTCGCTGTGCTCGGCGCTGCTCGCCAAGAGCAGCTCGGAGCGGCTCTTTGTGTAACATGAGTACGCTCGCAGGTCGCTGTGCTCGGCGCTGCTCGCCAAGAGCAGCTCGGAGCGGCTCTTTGTGTAACATGAGTACGCGCGCAGGTCGCTGTGCTCGGCGCTGCTCGCCAAGAGCAGCTCGGAGCGGCTCTTTGTGTAACATGAGTACGCGCGCAGGTCGCTGTGCTCGGCGCTGCTCGCCAAGAGCAGCTCGGAGCGGCTCTTTGTGTAACATGAGTACGCGCGCAGGTCGCTGTGCTCGGCGCTGCTCGCCAAGAGCAGCTCGGAGCGGCTCTTTGTGTAACATGAGTACGCGCGCAGGTCGCTGTGCTCGGCGCTGCTCGCCAAGAGCAGCTCGGAGCGGCTCTTTGTGTAACATGAGTACGCGCGCAGGTCGCTGTGCTCGGCGCTGCTCGCCAAGAGCAGCTCGGAGCGGCTCTTTGTGTAACATGAGTACGCGCGCAGGTCGCTGTGCTCGGCGCTGCTCGCCAAGAGCAGCTCGGAGCGGCTCTTTGTGTAACATGAGTACGCGCGCAGGTCGCTGTGCTCGGCGCTGCTCGCCAAGAGCAGCTCGGAGCGGCTCTTTGTGTAACATGAGTACGCGCGCAGGTCGCTGTGCTCGGCGCTGCTCGCCAAGAGCAGCTCGGAGCGGCTCTTTGTGTAACATGAGTACGCGCGCAGGTCGCTGTGCTCGGCGCTGCTCGCCAAGAGCAGCTCGGAGCGGCTCTTTGTGTAACATGAGTACGCGCGCAGGTCGCTGTGCTCGGCGCTGCTCGCCAAGAGCAGCTCGGAGCGGCTCTTTGTGTAACATGAGTACGCGCGCAGGTCGCTGTGCTCGGCGCTGCTCGCCAAGAGCAGCTCGGAGCGGCTCTTTGTGTAACATGAGTACGCGCGCAGGTCGCTGTGCTCGGCGCTGCTCGCCAAGAGCAGCTCGGAGCGGCTCTTTGTGTAACATGAGTACGCGCGCAGGTCGCTGTGCTCGGCGCTGCTCGCCAAGAGCAGCTCGGAGCGGCTCTTTGTGTAACATGAGTACGCGCGCAGGTCGCTGTGCTCGGCGCTGCTCGCCAAGAGCAGCTCGGAGCGGCTCTTTGTGTAACATGAGTACGTGCGCAGGTCGCTGTGCTCGGCGCTGCTCGCCAAGAGCAGCTCGGAGCGGCTCTTTGTGTAACATGAGTACGTGCGCAGGTCGCTGTGCTCGGCGCTGCTCGCCAAGAGCAGCTCGGAGCGGCTCTTTGTGTAACATGAGTACGTGCGCAGGTCGCTGTGCTCGGCGCTGCTCGCCAAGAGCAGCTCGGAGCGGCTCTTTGTGTAACATGAGTACGTGCGCAGGTCGCTGTGCTCGGCGCTGCTCGCCAAGAGCAGCTCGGAGCGGCTCTTTGTGTAACATGAGTACGTGCGCAGGTCGCTGTGCTCGGCGCTGCTCGCCAAGAGCAGCTCGGAGCGGCTCTTTGTGTAACATGAGTACGTGCGCAGGTCGCTGTGCTCGGCGCTGCTCGCCAAGAGCAGCTCGGAGCGGCTCTTTGTGTAACATGAGTACGTGCGCAGGTCGCTGTGCTCGGCGCTGCTCGCCAAGAGCAGCTCGGAGCGGCTCTTTGTGTAACATGAGTACGTGCGCAGGTCGCTGTGCTCGGCGCTGCTCGCCAAGAGCAGCTCGGAGCGGCTCTTTGTGTAACATGAGTACGTGCGCAGGTCGCTGTGCTCGGCGCTGCTCGCCAAGAGCAGCTCGGAGCGGCTCTTTGTGTAACATGAGTACGTGCGCAGGTCGCTGTGCTCGGCGCTGCTCGCCAAGAGCAGCTCGGAGCGGCTCTTTGTGTAACATGAGTACGTGCGCAGGTCGCTGTGCTCGGCGCTGCTCGCCAAGAGCAGCTCGGAGCGGCTGGGGTGCGGCGCGGGGCGGCGCGGCGCCCGCGCAGTGCGCGCGCACCGGTTCTTCGCTCACCTGCACTGGGCGCGGCTCGAGGCCGGCATGGTGCCCGCGCCCTTCCTGCCAGATGTAACTATACCCTTGTTTAAAGGAAACCTTTTCATCCAGTGCGCAATCTTTTTTTAGTGGTTCTGTATCGGCAATGTAGTACGTTTCCTTTAATTGTTCAATACTTTTATAATTTTTTTTTTTCGACGTAAGTTCAGCAAATTATGGACGATCTATACGTAATAAGATCGATGAAAGGCGCGCCGTAAAATTAACGATCAGTAGAATTCACTGAGCGCAAAGTTGATACGGCGACAAGAGGGCGACCGTACCCTTAATATCAATAATGAGAACATCTTTAGCGATTATTTTATTTTATAGCTATTTTTACTTAACAAACTAAAAAATAAGTCTAATTTTTTTTTTAATTCATTTTCTCAAAGATTGCGCACTCATTAAAAAGTTTCCTATACATACTAACACTCGCTTAGCGTACAGGATTTTATCTGTAAATAACATTAGTGTTTATTAAAATACAGTTAAGGTTGATTTCCGTGCATCGCTACCGAATATCGTCATACATTTTCGTACTATGATTATAACCGCCCGCGAATACTAGCGCGTGGCTGCGATTGGCTGCAACGCACGAAAATGAACCTTTAACGTATAAAATTTATTTGTTTATTTATATATATTTATTATTTATTGTGTTATAGAAATACAGTAAAAAAAGACGTGTGGCACTCGGAGACTGCCGCGGTAAAGCTATTGCATACTTTGCATTTTTTATCAACTTAAGTAATTATAATTTTTATTTTATTTATGCAGTATTTGTCTTCCTTTGTTTTTAATTCAAGTTACACTTTTTGAGCGTGGCGACCGATAAGAAAACAAATTACAACCAACAATACAACCAATATTACCGATACAACCAATGCCACCTAGAGGCGAGTTGCTGAACTAAAGAGACAAGCGTAATATTTCAAAAAGTCATTAAAAGTTCTGCTATTCATCGATAGATGGCAAAACTATAAAGTATCACCGCTGTGCCGGTCGGAGTGGGGGGGGGTGTTAGGTTATTTTCGTTACGGAATTTCTAGATTCGGTCTCCACGCTCAAGGCCCGCGGCAGAAGCTATGCTATTGCTTAAAAATATAAAATGGATTGGTAAATATATAACCCACATCATTATCCACGGATTATAAATATATATATAATAATAAATATATATATATATTCAATTTCCTCAGCCTCACGCAGTGTACGCGAAAGATGTTCTGGATATAGAACAGTTCAGCACTGTAAAGGGAGTGAACCTGGACGCGGGTGACGACACGTTCTACGGCAAGTTCAACACCGGCTCCGTCAGCATCCCTTGGCAGACTGAGATGATAGAAACGGGATGCTACCAAGAACTTAACTTGTTTGCTACAGGTGGGTCACGAGTCAAGGTATACCAACACGTGTCATATCCGTTGCAACAAATTTAGGCCAAGAGATATGTGTTGTAAGAATGTCAACTAACTCCTGGCAAAATTTCACCAAATTTCATGAGTAAGTCGCTCGGTTGGAACAAACTTACACTAAAATACATTAATGAGTGTCGACACATTGATAAATCGACACGTATTAACCATATGCAATTTGATAATACTGTAAAGGTGTGAGGTTATTGGAAGACTAATGAACAAATAATACTCTCTATATTTTACTAAGACACAAGATTATAAATGGTATGTAATGGATAGGTACATACCAGCTATAACAACTCACTTACTACGTACACACTACAATACGTTGACTACTTATTATACTTGTGCATAATTCTCTAGTAAAATTATAATATTAATATTAAACGAATTACGTACACAGTATGCAAACAATGTACTAATGTTACGAGCCGTAAAGATTTTGAACAGTTTCCTGAATAGTTCTAACCGTCGTATTCATAAACGTCGCGTCTTATCTTAGATCTTTAAATGAGCAATTCTTATAAATAATTGGAATCTCGGAATCGGCTCCAACGATTTTCATAAAATTTAGTATATAGGGGGTTTCGGGGGCGATAAATCGATCTAGCTAGGAATATTAAGCTATTAAGCCAGATATTAAGCTCATTATAGCTAAAATTGATTAATAATTGATTATCTTGACATTTATAGTAGTAAGAAAGAGACAAAGTTCATTTTAACTAAAGCGGCTTATAAGATTTTTATGGATAAAACCGTAAATATCTTTATGCATGTAATATTTTATTTGTCTAGCGTAGTTAGGGTTTTATTTAATCTGTAAATATAAAATAGTATTTTTTAAATATATTCATATTTTTTTATTTTGACGGGCCCGTGGCGTGGTCGGTAAAATACTTGCTTTTCACGCCGCAGGTCGTGGGTTCGATTCCCACCCGAGACAAACATTAGTGATGAACATTGTGTTTGTGTCGAGTCTGGGTGTAAATATGTATTATAAATTAAAAATTAAATTAAATTATTTTATTTAATCAGATAGCATGATCCATAATGGTTAGTATATATTTACAAAAGAAAAGTATTATATGTATAGTATATACCAGTTATCTGGTTTCCATAACACAAGCTCTGCTTAGCTTGAGACCGAGACCAGATGACCGTTTGTGTTATTGTCCCAGAATATTTATTTATGTAATGTTGTGTATCTAGGCGAAGACAACAAGGAGTACCCGACTCCAGATCTTCAGCTGGTGCCTGTCACCAACACTCAGGAGGAGGAGAAGGGATGCTTTGTCTTCGCGAGACGGGTAACTGATATACTAGATTCTACTAATATTATAAACGCGAAAGTTTGTAAGGATGTAGGGCTGTCTACAGTTCTGGATATATGTTTGTTACTCTTTCACGCGAAACTACTAGACTGGATTGGTTTAAATTTGGCACAGAGATAAATTGGGTCTGGATTAACACTTGCTACTTTTTATTACGGCTACTTTTTAACAAACTACCGATGTAGACAGAAATTTTATTTCTCAATAAAGTGCATCCGTGCAATTTTCAACATGGAGTGGCCCGATGCAGGCCTGTATTTAAATCCCATAACCTCATAACCGTGCCCTGCATTTATATCTACGAAGTTGCTAAATTTGTAAAGTCTAATGCTACGCTTTTTCAACCAAAGAACAACACTAACAAGAGGAAAGCTACGTATTTAACTTATGAAATGCCGGTTCCTAGGTTAGAAACATAAAAAAAAAATGTGTTTAAATAGCTCCTTTAATTTATAATTATTTGTCGAAATCAATTACAGAACTTCCTTTTAATTTTTTTTGTTTCTAATTGCAAGTGTTTTTTATTTTTCCAAAAAAAACCCCCGGGGCGTGTGTAAAATGAGTTTTATTACTAAAAATTAAAGATTGTCCGGATCTATCTATTTGTTCTAAGTCAGATTCACTTTAAATTCAGCAATCTTAAAATAAATAATGAAACACGTGTTTTATATCTTTCCACAAGTTACCCCCAGGGGGTGTGTAATAAGAGTTTAATATGAAAAATTAAAGTTACCAAAACTGTTCGTTCTGGGTCCGATTTATTTTAAATTCGGTATAAATAAAGCTTAAAACTAATGATGAAACAAGTGTTTATTTTTCCAAAACTTCTCCCGAGATAGGGGGTGTAAAACGAGTTTTGTTTGTAAAAAATTACAGTTTCTCTGGATCTTTTCAGTCTTATGTTAGATTCAATTATTCTGAACACATAAAACTAAAAGTAAATAATGAAAAATAAAGGAATGTAATACGAGTTTTGTTTAAAAAAATTAAACGTTTATAAAAATTAGTTTCTATCGATCTTTTTAATTATTCAAGATTTAGTACAAATAATATAATGATAATTAATAATAATAATGAACCAAGTGTTTTTTTTTCAAAACTCCTCCCAGGGGGTGTGTAAGATGACATTTGTTTGTAATAATTAAAGATTTTCTGGATCATTTTAGTCCTCAGTTGGATTTACTCCCAATTCGGTACATGTAAACCTTTATGAAAGACGTGTTTTTTATTTTCCAAAAACTGCCTCCAGGGTGTGTGTAAGATGAGTTAATATTATGAATGTGAACGTTTGCCTTATAGCGTGTCGCTGCTGGAAACGTGTGTTATAAGTATGCGCTATGGTGAAGTAACTGTGAGGGTGAGTACATACTATACATTGTGTGTGCACCCTCCAGGTGCTGTGTCCGCAGAAGAAAGTGCCAGCGCGCGTGCGAGCGGTGGCCGTGCCCGAGCACCTGCTGGCGCCCTGCTCCGCGCCGCCACGCTCCAGCTGACCTGCACACACCGTACGTACTGCTGTACTCCACTCACTTGTACACACGTACCGACAATGTATAAACACGTATATACAGGTAAATACTTACAAGTGTTTACTGTTACGTACAAACAATTATACATACACGTACAAACTCACAATCTATTAACCAGTACAACCACGAGTACACCCATCTACATAATGAACAGTCACGTACGTGGGCAACGTACGCTCGCATTTACTTATGCACACGTACTGATACACATACACACGTCACCCTCACAGATACACACACGCACACTATTTATATATGCATTGTGATGAGGCTAACCGATTAACTAGTTTTGGAATAATTCATTGGTAGACTTTCACGTTGAAAAAGTTTATTAAAAATAGTAAAGTACAAGCAGCAATAAATTTAAAATCATAAACTCCTACTGACATTTGAACACAAATATATTTTTGTAATCTCCTTTATAATCATTCATTCTCTTCATTTATACCCGACTCGATAGGTTCGATTGATAAATATTATAAATCAATTGGGCGTGAATTATCAGCTATTTTCGTTTTTTAAACACTTATTAGTCACGGGTTATTGTGACAGATCTAATGATACCTTATATGTCACAACCCATTAAGCTCTTTCGGAGGTACTTGGTAGTAAAGAAGTTTACAAACATACATCGTTCATAAAAGATACCTACGCGCCAAAAACAACACTTCCTTATCAGTGGTGTAAAAAGTGAGCCTTTTTTGTGTTTACAAATGAATTATGAGTTTTGTAAAATAAAAAAATACGTTATCTTTTACAGAAAACAGCCTGAATCAACTATCCTCCCGAAATGCCCACCTTACTACATTCTCCATATTGGTCGGTAAGACGAAGGTGAATTTTCGCACACTTGATAATCGGAACTACCTGAATACAAACTATGTAAATTGTAAGAGTACCGTCAGCAAAGAAATTATACACTTTTAAACTATATCAACTTTAGTTGCTAAGTGTTAAAAACTAATATAAAAATATTGTTGAATACAATTTTACTCATTATTTATATTCTATTTATTTTATAGTATTTTTAAATGTAGTAATGTTATTTTTTTGCTGACTGTGCTTTATTTTACACGGCGTCTTAAATGTGAGTCAAAGAAAAAAATGTAACGATCCATCCTGTCGTCTGGGCAATCTTGTCGCACGACATAATGGGCAAAACTTTGAATCGCTCAAAAGACGCCGTTTTAGCTAGCAAGGATTGATATAATAAATCGTGGATTTAAAATGAGCTTAAAGCAATAACTTAAATATACTGTAGGGGTCTATTCTGCTTGACATTATTTAGTTTAATATTATATTTCTTTAATATTGTGATTTATTTTAAATATCGTTTTACTCATTCTGAAACGCTAATATAATGAGCAAATGCTACCGGTCTTCTCGCCAAGGTTCAAATCAGATAATCTATGCCTATGAATTATAATAAATATATACTGCGGATATTACATTTCTAGTCGCTGAATGTATTATAAGATACTAACCCTCCTTAACTTCGCCACAGACAGCAGTATTGATTTTTTTTTACCATTAAAAAGGCCAATAAATTATCTTTGTGTATATAATTTGCACCTTTGCGAGGTGAGGACAAGTCGCTAGTGAGTAATAGGTGTAACCATGGACATTAATTTTTAAGCAGCAACATTTATTAAAATGTTAAATATATTGTGCATTTTTTTCGTCAACTTTGGATCAAGTATTTCAATTTCTAATATTTATTAATCTAATTTAAATACAAACAATTTTGAATAAAAATCAATGAAATTATAATAATATGTATATTGATAATGCTTGCAAATAAATCTTATAAGTACCTACAGAATAAATGTTTAAAAAGTGGCCATTGGAGGGGCTGTACTGGATTTCATACAAATAATAACAGCATAGTATGCTGAGTGTGAGTTCTGTCGTAATAATGACGTAAGAAGGAATGTGTTTAAAAATATTTCATTTGTAACTGTGTAGTTTGTACTGCAACAAAACATGATACAAGCACAGTCTTATTTATTTCTACTCGTCCCTAAATGATAGAGATAAACAGGGCTTTCCTCCAACCCTTTATAGTGTCCCACTGCTGGGTACGAGTCTTCTCTCAACTACCTAACTTACGAGTTGAAAGACTTGAGAGACAGTGCTTGTAACATGTTTTTATTGCATGTTTTGTTAGTGTAAACTAAAGGTTAAGTTTACATGAGGTACACTCTTCCCAAAAAAGACAAGCTTACGCATTTGTAGAACACGTCACTGGGTAAGCGCGTTTCAGCATAGACTATCATTGGTTATTAACATGCAAGTTGTGGTCAAGCGCAAAAACCGTCACGTTACGACAAAACTGACACTTTGCAAACCATAGACTTATAATATTAACCAAGACCAACTTAATGTCATGTAAAACCCACAACATTTTGTCTTTGCGTAAATATTGTAGTGTTGCTATGTCACATGTGCAAACAATTTCCTTCAGAAAGTGTGTTGTGCCAACCTGTCGTTAATAAACATTTGCATTGACGTCAGACTCGCTACTTATTTCTGTTTGGTTGACAGAAATGCCATATAATTCTACTCACTCGCACTGTTTGATCGTCTTTAATGTTCTAGGTCTATGCTGCAAACACATATATATAGCTACATTATATGGTTCTGGCTAACTGATAAAAGCTTAGTTGAAAACGATCAAAGCCCAAATAGGCCAAGTTGACTAAATTTTATTTTTTAGTCCGTCTTTTAGAATGTTTGATAATATTGGACACGTATTTTTTTCTTATTTTACGTACCTAATCGAAAAATAAAGTACATTGAGCCAAAATGTCGCGTGACGTCGCATTCACAGAGTCGTTTTTAGTGATGATGACGTAATAATTCCAAATATCTACATAACATTCTACATTATCTGTGAATTATTCTGTTCATTCGTAAAAGCAATTAATCGTGTCCAATATTTACAGAACAGATTAGATTTTTTAGTATCATGCTCTGAAATCATGTTAATGAAACAGCCCATCCATAAAAAGTCCACCACCGAGCAGACTGATCGTGACAAAACACTAAGAAAATCGTGTTAAAATTAAATGTATGTCGTGAAAACTAAATTATAAGAAACTGAGCAATAATTATGGAACGAATATCGAAATGTACCTATAAGTATCGGTGTCTTTTCTGTCCTGTTATTGTTAGTGATATTTAAAATAACTTGACTACTACGTGGTATTTAAATTTTTTATTGTAGTTCATTAAGATTTTTCAGGTTCTTAAAGTACTTTAAAAACAAAGAAACCTTTATAAAATCATTTTGTTGTCCGTTATTGCTTCATTATTGTATGAAAGGAATAAAAAGGTTTTGACATGCCTGCCGCCATTTTGTTTTGTTTCTCAAAATGGCGACATACTAATAAATGCAGACTTAGAAAGGAGACGTTCAAAAAATGTATAGAGCCTGGGATTAAAATAATTGTAAATTTGAACAGCAATCTGAGTTACATAGGTTAATAGAGCATAATTAATTAAATTTTTTGGTGTATTTAAAATAATTTTACACCCCCCGTTTTTTAAAAAATTGAAATTGAAAATAAGAATCCTTAATGCAATATTATGATTATTGCAATTGGCAACCCCATGGTCAAATGACAATTGAGCAACCAAAAAAATCAAAATTATTTCGACGCTGTCAATCAAACTGATTAATGACAATGACAATCATGACGTTTCCCGTAATTATATTTTTTTCCACGCGTTTTGTTAATACACTAATAAGTTATCAAATATTTTTCGTCATAATTACATTAAGCTGCAGCTAGAATAATATTACAAGAGAAAAGTACTGTAACAGAATGCAATTATTGAGGTGATTGCAATATTTATACTGCTTAGGAAACGGATAATTAAAGGTAATGTGCGTTTTGTTTTTCTATTACATTTTTTTGATTTTTACAAAAATGGTTGCTCCTAAAATTCGTGTTTAGTTAAATTCTAACAGCTTATTAAATAAGCTTTCCAATGAGGTATATCACATTGGTGTTCAAAATTCTAGCCCACTTTTGACCTCTCCTTTTGTGATTATTTATTTTGTTTATATGAGTGTCTTAATCAATAATAATAGAGACATTTTCCATCGCCATTTTGAAAATATACAAAATGGTTGTAGTGGTGTGCCATACTTGGAACAGAAATCTCTAACCTCTCTAAAGCGCGATCGTGCAGCACAAATTAAAACCGATTCCAAATCGAGAATTGAGTGCTAATCTCGTTTGCAATAAGAATATTTGTATCTTAAAGTACATTAACTAAATTACCGAGGTGATATGCAAATTGTAAAGAACTTCAATAAAATCTTTAACTACTCGTAGTTATTATAAAAAATGTGTAAATAATGTTTGTATGAATATTTCAAATTTCACCCCCTTTGTGGTGGAAAGTCGCACAAATTGTTTAATATTTTACATGTGTGAACAATGGCCATTGATGTTTATAAGTGGTCACAATTTGAAAATGTAGAGATAAATTTGCAAAGGACTTTGCAAACATATTCAGAGAGAATTAGGTACTTAGTGCTTTCGGACATTAACAGTGAATGATAAAATCGCACAAATATATAGAAATTTATATGTGATTTTGTTATAGAAGTGTTTGTGAGTTAATTTTGATAGTTGTCGATCTAAGCGCAAGTTTGTTTTTCTAATGTAATCACATTTAGAATCGGAAATCAATACTATATTTCTTAAACATTATGGGATAGAAGAAGTCAATGGTAAACCACTTTTAAATCCAGATATGCCACTCTGTATAAGATGTCTAAAATGTCATCTTAATCTACTAGACAAATTTCATGATCAATCATTTTCTCACTCCTTTGTATTTAAGTATCTGTTTTTCTAATTTTCCCCCGTGGGGAAATCCACGAATGTATGTGCACATGGCTCACATCAATTTATACAAATCCAGTTTAAGCTGACCTCTCGTTTCACCGAAATCCTGTACAATGCGAGGTCAGCTTATACTGGAAATATATAGCTTGATTTGTAGCTATGCTATGCTATGTGTACCTTAGGGAAGTTCCGATGTTAACTAAATATTTTCCCCCCATTTGACATTGTCAAGTACTAATACTCGTGTTGGTACGCCTGTGTATATTTTCGTTATAAAATTAAGGTTCAACAATATAAAAATGACACTTTAAGCAAAACTGAACCTTTGTGTACCGAATTTGGGTTGAAAGTTGAATAAATTATGATACTCGTTACGAAAATTATTATTAATATAATGTTTATAGGTAGAAACTGTAAGTTTGACATTTTAGATAATTACACGGAACACAGATTTAGTAGCCGAAGACTCGCAGGCAACAGAAAGCTCATGGTACAATAATTTTGGTAAATTGCGTAAGCGCATGCCGCGAGTTGCAATCCATTCATCAATATACTAATTGATAGCGCAGCTAATGAGAAACGACACGCTATAATACATTTAGTGTATTAGTACAGTGCTCCTACCTTGTCCCGCTAATTGTTATGAAAGTCAAATTTCCAGTGGTTTACCTGTACCTACTATGAATTTATACCGTTTGGGTATTAAGATCGGGCATGTAATATACGCACATATTTAGTTATACTGCTCCACTCTACGACGTTTAACTATTACATAAGTTGATCCTTAGGAACAATACGAGTATAGGTAATGATGTATCTACACCCAGCAGGATCCCCTGAACTCTGATTCTCGCGGTTTAGACATTTATCCTGAACTAATTGAAAACCAATGAAATCGACATACGACGTCTATTTCTACAGACTACCCGTTTCAAGTCGTGCGTTATGCGGTGTAATTATTTAGATTTTCTGGGATTACGATAATTAGTTTTCAATTGACATTCGCTGTTTATTTCGACACATGTCGAGTTAAAGATAATAATAATTGTCTAAAGCGCGAGAGTCTGCTACCTGTCGGTACGTGCGTGGTTCAAGGAATTAGTTCTTTATTTTTTCGATCGAAACCTGAACAATATTGAATTTGTTTTGCGATATATAGTGCGATAAATACGTTTCAATTTAACTTCCAGCCGGCGCGATATTTTTTAATTTAATGTTAATTCGACATTGGTCTTAATTAAACTTTAGTTTCCTTTGAGTTATATTATAATAGAATATGATTTTTTTCTATCGCCCTTAATAACAAAAATATTTGATTGGAAGAAACCTACACCCAACGATTTTTGAAGTGAAAACTTCTTTAGCGGCGTTGAGCACTTTTTCTGTAATGGATATAAAATCTTAAACTCGCGTCAGGACACGTGACCTGATCGAAAAAGCGTAAGACGGATGGAGAGTAGACAGCTATCCCCTCTCTACGGCGCGGCGAAAATGTATGCCTGGGCCTCCTGTTTCGTTTAGGCAGCGCAGGGCGCTTGCGCGAATGTTTTCACTTCTGCCGGCACTCCCGGAGTGCAACCCGTCTTTTTTTACGTAATTTAGTTATAAACACTGTCGGAATCAGCAAACAAACTATGAATCTTTAAGGTTATTTTCTTTCAGCTTGAAAAAAAATTCAGCTGTGTCCTTTTTCCTTATGGCGGCAGTATTGGAATCGCGCGTTTAAATCAATTCTAACCCCTAGTTTTCACTGGCGAAACATGCACAAAAAACATGTTGCAAGCACTATCTGTCTCTATCGTTTAGAGATGAGTAGAAAGAGATAACACTATGCTTGTATTATGTTTCGTTGTGCAGTGTTACGGTCTGATGGATTTTGTCTCTTTCTTACTAATATAAATGTCAAGATGACAGACAAAGACAAACGAATTATAAGCTTACAAGACGTTTATGAATAGGGTTATTCTTTACTTGGAAATATTTAGTTTCGAAGCGGTAGGTACTTATGTAACAATTAAACGTATCCGAGTGCAGCAGTTAGTGTTACCATCCACATAATGCATTTTTATTTAAGATGATAATATATTTACGATAAGTTTTATTTTATTATCATTACAATATGTATTTAGTTGTAAGAGTCAATATTATGTTATGTGACTTGAGTGATGTGAATAGTGATGCCTTATTTAATGTCCATAGTATCGATATTATTGGGTGTTTATTTACAAAATAATAAAACTGTACGGTTCATTTTTAAATTTTCTTGTACACAAACCTTCTGGCAATAAAAAAATAGAATTATACATATATCGATGCAGTCGTTCGGAAGTTATGCTTTTACAAACTTTTCGAATCCGGTTTTAGTTGACCCAGTTGACTTCGTAATGTTTTTTTTTGTGTTAAGCCAGGGATGATGGCTCGAGATCGAGTGAATCGATTTGTATAATCCTATTTTAGTCTCTTTCTCTCATATTATAGGGATGTTTTAAAGTAAAAAATCTAGCGTAACTATTTTTTGTATAAGATAGAAATTAATTTCGATGAAAAGTGTATTACGGCATCACTATTAGTAAGTGAAGCTCATTCTGCTAACTGACACTCAGGATTCTCAGTGTCAGTCAGTATTCTGAGTGCAACTGACCACAAAACTCATGCTCAAGTGTAGGGAGCTTGTACAGTTTTTAGTATTTCAGGTGTTAGTGCATTTTATAAGCATACACGAGTTTTTTGTGAACATTGTTTTTCATTAACATTTACAGTCTTATTCGTGAAAACTTACACATCTCTAGATTAAAGCCTTATAAAGCCTTCAGATGTGTTACAAGTTTTATAAATAAGGCGCTTAGTATTCTTTTAGATAAATAATGGTGAACGCGAGTGTTAGCCAGAAGACGGCCAAGATGTGAGTCCCGAATTTGGCAGTTTTTATTAGGTCTGTCGGACCCAATAAAGTTTGAGAAACACTTTCTATCCCCTTACTAATAAACAGCGAATAGTTATTTATGTTTTTTTAACGGCAATTGAGTCGTTTTCGGCTATTCGTCCCGTGTCGAGTTTGTGGTGTTGTTCTATGTTTTGTCTCTGTCGAATGATTTAAATGTCATACAGGAGAAAAAGACAAAACACAGAAAAGCAATCCACACCTTTACATTGTTTATTATATGGGGGTACAAGTCGAATAGTAGCAAATGTAAGTAATATTCATGATATCCATTATTTATCTAAAAGCAAAATATTGTAGATACTTTTATAGATTTATAGTCATCGTTTATAAACTTTTTGTAAGATATTTGATAATTTTTGGAACTGGTATTCTTGTTATTTCAGTATTTGTAATTTTTTTTTTGTGGAACAATGTTTACGATTAACATGACATAATTTATAAAGATAACGTGTATAGTATGTGTGCGAGTGCGGACTTATAAGGCTGGAGTTTCACATAGCCTTTACATATGGACAGATTTTTACAAAGCTGTATTCCTAAATCCACACTTATTTTTGATTTGTTGATGTCAATTTTTTTTTACTGGAAAACATTTTTATGTTTGGTTCTTTATTAGTTTTTAATAGTTCAATACGTTTTCAACCTCTTTTATTCGATATTAAATCAAATTATGGACGATCTATTCGTAATTATATCGATGAAAGCGCGCGTAAAATTAGCGGTTAGTGATCCTAGCGAGCGCACAGCTGATACGACGGTAAGCGGGGTGACTGTGCAGTCAGTATCAATAATAAACATTTATCGTTAGCGATTACTTAATATTTTTGTGTATCATAATATAAGTTACGTGTCTGTTAATTTTTTTTAAAGTTTATTCTCTCAAAGCGCTCTATATTTTTTTAAATCTTACAATAGCCACAACTTGCCTGTTGTTAAGGAATGATGGAGTCTACGATGAAACTCGCTTACCCAGTAAAACAGTTTTAAGCTGTTAAAAACTTTTCCTTTATGTAACCTAACCTACCTTAAAAAAATATGTAACTAATTCTTTCTTGTAAGGAATCCTTTGATTTAGGAACAAATTTTTGTGGGAATCTGGCCTAAGATGAATAATTGATCACACCTACACACGGCTACACATCTAGGTATACATTCCAGTATAAGCTGACCTCTCGTTTTACGAAAATCCTGTACAATACGTGTTCTGCTTATACCGGAAATGTGTGTATTAGGTGTGTACTGTGTAATTTGAATCACTCATGAGGCCGCAGTACTCAGTTCGCGCGCGTACTATACTTTATTGTTCACCGAATTTTGTAAGAATTTATAATATATTACAATTAATTAGTATTATACCTGTATCATACTCATTTGATGCATTACGGCTAATGTATTGAAGCTATGATAGCACGACTCACTGGTTTATAAACATTATTTTTATCTAATTTAATCATGAAATCTTTTATAATAGCCTGTGTATTATCATCATCATCATCAGCCTATTCTAGTCCACTGCTGGACTACTAGCTCTCCTAAAACACGCCACTGAGCACGATCCGCGGCTTTTCTCATCCAGTTCTAGCCGCCCGCCCTGCGACTAAGCAATAACAAGCTAAATGTGCTTACGGCATATACAGAAAGAAAGCAGGTAGCCTGCTCCGACTGCAAGTTTAGGTTATTTCCTACCTAACAGTAGGTGTACGACTATAAAATAACTACGGGCTCATGTCAGCGCCTGTAGTCTGCGCACGCCACCAGCTTTGTATGTGTATGCGATTGTACCGAACAGGTACCGATTCACTCGTGACTTGAAGACGGGCAGATTATTCTTTAGTTTTCCACCAGATGGCGCTGCTAAAATTCCACGCAATTCCACGTTTACCAAAACTTCGACTAAATCAAAACTGATAGTACTTAGGTACATTGTAGAGCGAGAACTAAGTATTTATTGCCGGTAATGTCAATTGCAATGTATGAGGAGCATCAATTGTTATCTGATTAATATTAATGAATGCGAATGAAACATCTATTACGCAAAAAATAGCCCCGTTCTTATCTTTACCCATGTATAAATTATCTCGTTGAATGATTTTTTTCAATTATTCATACAAAACTGCTGAACCGATTTCGATAATTATATATCAGTGTATCGGGTTATCAGCATCGCTGTATGTAGCTTGATAGTGTTACAATTAGCTTCTCAACTGTTAGTCGTTATTGCAATATTTGATGCAAATATTATTATTTAATAAGTATATTCGTAATAAATTGACTCCGATATAGAATGTGTGTTTTATTCTGCCTTATTAACCTTTTAATCGCCCTATCAATAATTAATTATCGTGTTTGTGGCGCTTGGCCTCAAAAATTTTCGAGTCTTCAATGAATACGTAGGTGTAACAGATGAAAAGGAACAAAAAACCGACAGCTCTGCAATTTGATCTAACACCATTCATAAAGGGCAGGGTGAAATTAGGCCATACGCCGATGATAAGTATTTACTCTATTGTTTGTGCCAAATGAATATGCAATAAAGTGTGTTGACCCCTTATCAGTCGATAAGATGAAAAAAGTTTAAGTATCTTCTAAACTAATTATATTCTTCAGCAGCGGTGGCGCAGCGGTACGGGCCTCGCCTTAGGAAAATAAGGAAGCGGGTTCGAATCCTGGTCGTGCCCACAGATCTGTGTGAATTGTTTCATGTCCGCTGCTCAATATCGGTGAAGGAAAACATAGTGGGGACCAACAACCCTCACTTGGCCGGCGTGTGTGGATTAAGGCCTCAATTTTCTCAACTCGTAAGATAGCTAAGAGAAGACCCAGCAGTGGCACACTAGAAAGGGTTGAAGTGAAGTGAAAATAATTCTGAACACTGCCTTTCAAATGTATTCTCCCCGTTTTGCCCACTGAAACGTCATCGCACTATATTGCAAATTTATATAGCACAAGGCGATAAAAAAACAAACATTGAAATTCAACAGTTTATTTAACTAAAACCACAATGAACACAATAATAAACTAATAGTAGGTATACATTAAATGCGGTTTAGATTTCCTACGTAAGCTAGTTTGAGATGCTTTCAAATGCAATAACTGAAGTATAACTAAAAATTGATTATATTATCTTAAAAAATGTTGACGCCATCTTTACGTACACATATTTTTGTAATCTGTAGATTTTCTGGCCCAGTCCAATGCCCCAGACATTAATTTTGCTATCAATAGTAGCTATAACATAATATACCTTAATAATTAGATAACACAACACATTATTTGAATTAACTAATATTACGAAATCAACACAAAAATATATAAAGATCTAATCTCAATAAAACAATAGTTTTAAAAGCAATTTGGACTACAGTATAATCATCGATTTTTGATAAAGAAAAATGTCAATAATCCCGATGTTGGCAATCCAATATATTCAGACAATTTGGAAAAATTTTATTACCAACATAATGTTGAAGAGTGTTCTTTTTTGAAACAATGTCTAAAATCAAATCACTACACTTAAAACAATAATTTGTGTAGACCTCGCCCCTTATTACATAAGGGATGAGATGTACTACGGCTATTAACATAGCCAGCGAAAAGTGGGTGATGTCACCTCTGTACACCTTCAGGTAATACAGGGGTGACGCTATGCTAGACAGTAGATCGGGTCGTAGTGATCCTCCAGTGAAAAGGGACGATCTACCTCCGGTGACGTGAAGTTGTTTATTGGCTAATCGTTGAGAAAGTTTGCTTGTGCGATTCAGGATTGCTATATCCGTCTCTGTTTTACTTGATGTAATCCCATATGCCTGTCTCTGTCTTCAGGTACTTCTAATGTTTCTAGCTTGATTAGCGTTAGCTAAGTGACGCCATATTACGCTTTAGCCTTTTTCTTTTGAACAGGTTTCTTATCATAAATCCTTTGAAACAAAACAAATTTCCCGCTCTGAATATTCTTAGTTTCATAAATGGCGCCTTTTAATCTCCAAGATGGCGTCAAACAGTGTTGCCAACTTCTACAATTTCTACCAATTTGTAACTTATCTAGTAGTTTTTCTGACATTTCTGGTATGATCGGTTGTAATATAATACCGCATATTCTTAATGTTTCTAAGGTAATGTTTAAAATAACGTCTAATTCTTTTTGTAGTTCTGGTTTTTTCCGAAGTTCCCAAGGCTTGCCGGTCTCAAAGAATAGGTTGGCGAGGTGAAGTACTTTGATAACAGAGTCCACAGCTTTGTAGAAATGGTAGTTTTTGTAATGGATGTAACAAATATCTGAAAAAAAAAACTCTTTATGAGACATTTTTATGTAAAGTCCAAAAGGGTTGGCCGTACGGACTTTCGAAGCTTGTGTTAATTATTAAAACCCCTGGAAAATTTTAATTCAGCTATTTAGTACATGTAAAATAACAACCCTCTATTGTCCAGCAGTTGGGAACAGGTAATTTCAAAATTGAACTTTTAAGAGGGTGGGTCGAAATTGTTGCTCCTTTATGTTTTCTAACCATAAGGAGCATCATTCCACTGCCACCTTCTCACCGAAGGTTTCATTCGTAACCACGAATGAAACGGTATAGTGGGTAGGCGCGTCCCATCGTAGACTACATCATTGCTTAACATAAGGCAGGTTGCTATTTCAGGATAAAAAAAAACGGTGGGGACGGTGTTAAACATTAAACCCTCTCAACTACCTATTTTAAGAATTTCCACACACACTGGTTAGGTGTGGATGGGTGATGTCACATGGCCTCAGATAATTAGTTCTTAGAATTATTGGTTTCTTCACGATATTTTCCTTCACTGAAATATCAATAGACTCAATAGGACAGTGGCAATGAAATAATTCGAATAATATGTATAGGCACGACCTGGGATCGAACGTCCACTACTTCAAAGCTAAAACTGATACGGCTGTATTACTGTTGCTCTTTTAAATCCCTCGCTCTTGAGTCCGCTGGACAGGAGTGACAGCTTTACTACTTGCTTCTTGAGACATAGAGGTGTCACACTACTAATTTCCTAACGTAGTGCAGTACTATCAAAAGACCCTATACTTTTTGATCCGGCGCGGAACTCGCGATCTCTTCGAAGTCTTTAGTAGCTGGATGAGACAAGCAAGAAATGACGCATTTGAGGGGACATAGCCAGCAGTGGAGTGCAATATTCGGATGATAATGTGAAGTCTCTTACCAGGTAAAGCTTCAACATGTTCCATGAGCATGGCAGCATGTTGGCAGCTCGCCAGTGCTGCCAACTGCTTGGCGTGCAGTGGGGGGAACTCAGCGCGCGGGTTGAGTGTCGGCCCACAACTTCGTGACGACAAGTTGCCGAGAGTGTCCGCTAGCTCTGAGTTGGCGATGTTTATCAGTTTTGTTTCGCTGTAGTCTGGAATTATACACAAATATAACTAAAACTACTTTTTAACGGATTTTATTGCGGTTTATTTTAGATTTTAGATCCCGACGTTTCAAAGTCTTTTCAGACTTCATGCCCACCCGTGAACATGTCACATGTCCTCGAATGATTAGTTCTTAGACATGCCGGTTTCCTCAAGATGTTTTCCTTCACCGATATCGAGCAGCGGAGTTGAAACAATTCGCACTATGATGTGTGGGCACGACCAGGAT
Source organism: Meganola albula (assembly GCA_936450015.1). NCBI lineage: Eukaryota > Metazoa > Arthropoda > Insecta > Lepidoptera > Nolidae > Meganola > Meganola albula. The sequence goes on along the minus strand of OW388165.1, from coordinate 1,786,590 downwards.
TCGAACCCGCGACCATATTTTTCTAAGGTGGGGCCCGTACCGCTGCGCCACCGCCGCTCAATTTACAAATACTAGTATAGTATTATATTATCTGTTACAAATTGAACTATGGTCGGAAACAATTTGGCCGATTTTAGTTTTGAATTGTTCGTACGGGTTCAAGAAGGTTTAAAAGGTAAGAAAAACGCGGTACGGAGTTCACCTGGGCAGCTATATATATACCGTTTAACTCGCGTATCGCCTGCGCGTGCGCTAGCGTATCGTACACCAACCGCGCGCTGCGAGCGGCGCGGGCGCATGCCGCTAGCCGCTGTCTGCCCTGTGCCCCGCGCACCCCGCGCACCCCCCGCTAACATCTCCCCCCCGAGCTTCTTACCGCGCAGGCGACACAAGAGTTAAACGGTCTACCTATAGTAACAATTAAAGAAGTTTTAAACCTACTAGCGTCACTCGCCATAGTAGCTTCCCTTAATAACATATATCTGAGCGCCTCGTTGCCCACCGCTGGGGACCGTGGGCACACGACGTTGCCCAGCGACTTGGACATCTTGTTGCCGTCCACGGTCCAGTGCGAGTGACACAGCAACCGTCGTGGAGGATGCCATTTAATCGCCATTAGAAACGCCGGCCAGTAGATACCATGGAATCTGTAAAGTTATAAATAATATTATGGCATAATAAATAAATATTCTGAGACATTAACACACACGGTCATCTAGTCCCAAGCTAAGCACAGCTTGTGTTATGGAAACCAGATAACTGGTACATACTATACATATAATACTTTTCTTTTGTTAATACATATGTTGGCACATCTACTTCTCAATGCATCGGCTGTCATTTTATACTGTTATCGCGTCCGTCTTTGAAGTCACCTGTCACTCGAGAATGTCATTATGAACGAACGAATGAACACCGAGCGCGGGTGAAGCGGCCATCTTAGAATGGCTGACACTGCGCGTTGAACCGTTGTGGCATCCGGTAGTGCAGATGCAATAACGTGCTCGGTGAACGTTACGCTTTAATCCAATGTCATCTTAACGATCTGTAATTAACTGGTAGAATTAAAGATTGTGCTATCGAGAGATTGGGGTGAAGTGATATTTGCTGTAGTTATTTTATTGAAATACCGTCTTCTTACCCGATTATTCACGCCTACTTAAAGTTGTCTCCTAATCTTGATATTTTTTAGTCCAAAAACCTTCGAAAGCCTTCACATACTTATTATAATAGTTATTTACACCCAGACTCGACACAAACACAAATGTTCAACACTAATGTTTGTCTCGGGTGGGAATCGAACCCACGACCTGCGGCGTGAAAAGCAAGTATCGTTCCGACCACGCCACCGGCCCGTCTATAATTACAGATAATAACTCAAGGATATATATTTTTTACACACATACACACACATTAAGCAATTATATTTGCTTGTGTTATGGGTACTAGGAACGGATATAATACTTAAATATATATATTTTTTGTAAATATATACATATTATAGATAAATTACACCCAGACACAGAACAAACAATCGTGCTCGTCACACAAAGATTTGTCCTGGTTGGGAATCTAACCCACGACCTTCGGCTTTACAGTCAGGGTCACTAACCACTACGCCACCAGGCCAGTCAAAATATATGACATCAAGAGGCATTATAAGCCAGTAAACGACAGTTATCAATATTAATTTTAGCAACATAAATATAACAGGAAATAGAATGAGAAAACACTTAACACTGGCAAAATTGCGAAATTGTTTTCGCAGAGGCCATAATTAAAATAAAATAATAATCAATGGTTTCTATAGAATCTATTCAAGTACTATGCTTTTCAAATAAGAATATGACTGGACTCGCGGCTAACTTCATACCGAAAACTGAGCAAAAGTAGCGCCAGCACAAAATATCAAACCACAGACAATAATATTATTTTGAAATGTGTGTATGTAGTTACAATGCAGTTACCTACCTAAGTATTTTGCGCTAGGATACCACAAACTTGTACACAAATTCATATACAAGGATGAAAACACCGCTTTTTGTCGTCGAAAGTTAGTAAAATATGTTTGTACCTAAATATTCGACTCCCAATGTCCAATTTTACTCCAACGGTAATGAGATATACGCATTTCTATTTTCGTTTTCGTCTAGAAGTGATTATTATATAGAATAAACATTTTTGCTCACTGTACTAAAAAATGTGAAGTTGTTGGGCATTCCAGTCCAAGATGGCTGATTTTTAATCCTATTATAGAATAGGACTTACACAAACTGTATATAATCTATGGTGTGAATAAGGTAACGCCTGAACTTTCAATTCCGCGAATATCACACATTAAAATAAAACTATGACGAATTTTATCGCGGTTCATTTAAGATTTTATATCCCGACATTACAAAGTTACTACTAACTTGAGTATATCCTTGCCGACCACCTGCAGGTCAGCAGGCCAGGGTCTACCGCGAGCCTTCATGGCATCATCATCAGGATAACCGCACACTGTTAGATAGTTGATCAGCGCGTCTAACCACACGTATATACTCTGTTCTTCGTCGTTCGGTACCTACAGACAAACAACCAAGTTTTAGTTAATTAGTTTAACAATAACATATCATAATGTAGGACATTAACACACACTATCATCTGGTCCCAAACTAAGCAGAGCTTGTACTATGGACACCAGATAACTGGTATATACTATACATACATACCAGTGGCAAAGGGTGGAAGTCTGAAAAAGGGAAGCCCGAGCAAAAAAGTTCATATATAGGATAACCTTCTCCAGATAACCATCTGGTTTATATTACGTGGTCGTGAGGCTTGTAAGCAGTATGTATTGACAGGCCCTCCATAATTTAGATAAAGATTCAATCAAATTTATATTAATTGTGTATGTAAAGACAAATTAACAATCAATTGCCAAATTACCAAAAGTTGTACAACAAAAGTTCAGCTATCTACTCCTAAGAGGTTCCTGGTGTTTTAAAATAACCCTGCATTTCTTAAAAATAATATTATAGGGGGACATTAACACACACGGTCATCTGATCCCAAACTAAGCAGAGCTTGTACCATGGAAACCAAATAACTGGTATATACTGCTTAAAATACTTTTCTTTTATAAATACATACTTAAATATAGATAATTACACCCAGACTCACTCACTTTGTGTTCATCACACAAACGTCTGACTTGGGTGGGAATTGATCCCACGACCTGCGGCGTGAAAAGCAAGTATCTTGCCGACCACGTCTAAACGTCTAAAGTAACATACCGGTATAGCCCAATGTACTCTACTAGTTGGCCGGCTAACAGATATATCTGGGAAGTAATCATCGCCCTCCAACATATCTTGCAGCTGTTTCTGAAACTTGCTGGGAGTTATCACGCCATCTGACGACAGGAAACAAAATATAAATAGAATACTATCTTCGTGATTGTATCACCTCTGAAGGCGTCAGGAGTCGCAGGAATTGAAATTAGTATCAAAAATATATTTTCGAGCAATAAGTAGGTAGATTGACACAAAAATGAAGCTATGAAGCGTGAGGTGTATATTGAGCTCGTATTTGACAAATACTGATTTTAAAACTTTGTTACTAATGTTGTGCGGTGACGCACCTCCCCCGCTCCCCGCACCCCTCACGCTCCATACAATACGTTCAACATTGGTTGCGCTGATGCGCGCCCATCCGTCCTATGTTAACAACCTCGATTGTCGCTCTCTCTCTAATAGCCCAATATTTTTATCGACATTTGCGCGATTTAGACATTTATCTCTATAAGCAAATGTCGAAAAAATGGCGGATATCATTGAAACACAAAAGAATTCGCCATTTATCTTTTACAAATATCTATTAGAGATAAATGTCTAAAGCGCGAGGATCGGGGCCCTGGTGACAATCAACTACTAGTAAGCTTCGGCCGTGGTTAGTGACTACTCACCAGACAAAGCCGCACCGCCAAGCGGGCTTGCCGTGTTCCGGTGCGATGTCTGGTGACACCATTAAAGAGGTTAGGTCGGAATTGTTGTTCATTTATGGTTTCTAACCATATGGAGCATTCGTTTTCATTCCTCTGCCACCTTTTCACCGAAAATCATTCGTAATCACGAGTGAATCGGTATATTGGGCGGAGGCGTTCCATTGTAGACTATATCACTGCTTAACATCAAGCACATAGTAGTAAAGGGCGAGCCTATTTCAGAATAAATAAAAAGATTGGTATACCTGTTTTGAGCCATTTTAAGAGATGTCCTTTGAAAGCGCTCAAACGAAACATATAGTTTGTCTCCTCAGTCCACTCGACACTGTGACCAGATTCTATTGAGACTTTTACCTGCAAATATTAATATATCTTTTGTATACTGGATAACTAAAAAAAATTAACTAATTTTAACAAACATGTACAGTCAGCATGTGCGATTCGTTGAAGGATAAAATCCGCAATAAGGTTTTCCTACAAAAACTAAAGTGGTCGACATATCGCAAATGATTAGGAAGCTGAAGTGGCAGTAGGCTGGCTATATCTTTCGAAGAACTGATAATCGCTGGGGAAAGCGAGTTCTCGAATGGAGACCACGTCTTGGCAACGCAACACAAATCGCTGATGTAGCTCGGAAGTCCTCTAAGTTGAAGTGGGATTGGGCTGGCCATGTTTGCCGTATGGCAAGCGAGCTGTGGGCAAAGATAGCCACAGACTGGCATCCAGACCCAAGGAGGAGGCGTCGCGGTAGACCGAGACGGAGATGGCGAGACGAAATAGATAAATTCTTAGATAATTGGATGGAGGTGGCACAAGACCGCGACGCCTGGAAGGTGTTAGGGGAGGCCTTTGCCCAGCAGTGGGATGATCCGGGCTAATAATAATAATGTTTCAGTACAAAAAAAATGGGGTAATAGCTAACAGCTATAGGCCGACCGTTTAACTCGCGTATCGCCATCTGAGGTACAAAGTCATAAAACATTAATTAAATCTCTTAAAGAACTATTTAACCACAGTTAAAAGTAATGTAAGACTATTCGTCACTAATATCCATATCGCTTGAATCATCATCACTGTCTGTGCAGCTTGAGGAGTCAGAACCTTGGCGATAGGCGATACGCGAGTTAAACGGTCGGCCTATAGGCGTTTCGTTAGAATAGAAACTCCTAATCTATTTTTAGAAAAGGATATTTAACTAACTTGAGATTATTTAAATTTGGTAAACGTTTCTGTCCGGTCTTACCTGAACTGAACCAAAAGAGACTTATTACTTGATGCAGAGTTGCTTAATCATTAATTAGCTACTCTCTTCAGCATGTATGGAAACATTTTGGGAATGTAACAGCTTGCTAATGTCACTGACCGCTAATTGTAAGTCACTGTAGTATATTTTCTATAAACTTGCGTACTGGTTATTTTTATTTTCTATTTTATGTACTTACATTAACTCCATCTCTAATCTCATCTTTCAGATGTGTCTCCGGCACAAAAACTTCATCATTCACACTGTACCAACCGTTGTATTTAGATTTGTATACATAATCCTCTTCTACTAGTTTATTCTGAAATAATATCAATATTTTACATAATTAATTTAATAATAATAATACCCCGGGACATTAAAACACACAAACGATCCCAAACTAAACAGAGCTTGTTAAGTAAACCCAGATAAACTATACTACATACTGCTTTTCTTTTGTAACTAAATACCTAATATAGATAATTACACCCACAGTCAAGACAAAACAGACATGTCCCTCACACAAAAGTCTGTTTTGGGTGGGAATCGAACCCACGACCTGCAACGTGAAAAGCAAGTGCTTAAATTAAAAATTTTGTGTATCCTCTGACCCAGCTGAGTACCTTAAATATCTCTAAAGCTTTTGAATAAAACAAACCGTATCAGCCTAAGCACTTCAACCCCTTTTAATAATAATAATAATAATAATATAGTGGGACATTAACACACACGGTCATCTGATCCCAAACTAAGCAGAGCTTGTACTATGGAAACCAGATAACTGGTAATATACTACATATAATACTTTTCTTTTGTAAATATATACTTAAATATAGATAATTACACCCAGACACAAGACAAACAGACATATTTAAACAAATGTTTGTCTCAGGTGGGAATCGAACCCACGACCTGCGGCGTGAAAAGCAAGCATCTTACCGCAGTTCTTTACTCAACTATCTTACGAGTTGAGAGAGTTTAAGCCTTAATTCACACATACTGGCCAAGTGCGGGTGGGTGTATGTCAAATGAGGTATGAAACAATCCACACAAAGATGGGGCACGACTGGAAATCAAATCTCAAACCTTATATTGCAAAGGTGAGGTCAATACTGCTGCGCCACGGCTGCTCGAACTCGTAAGATTAGAAAACATGTTACACACCCAAAAATGCCTCACAGCAACTTTATGCCGGTCCTCGCTGGTTCTTACAAAATCAGTATACTCTATGTGGAACTCCTTGAAAAGTTCTTTGTACTCGTTGGACATGTTTTCACAGTACTGTGGCAGTGAGAGCTTGGCTTTAGCTGCAGCTTGCTGGATTTTTGTACCATGTTCATCAGTGCCTGGTAAGAGAATAGAAAAAGTAAATAATAATATTATTCTAGAACATTAACACACAGGGTCATCTGGTCACAAGCTAAGCAAAGTTAGTGTTATGGAAACCAGGTAACTGGCATATACTACACTTAAATACTACTTTTTTTTGTAAATATTTACTAATAATAGATATTTACACCTATACTCCAGACAAACAGATATGTCTCTCGGGTGGAAATCAAATCTTACTGACCAAGCCACCAGACATAAGCTGGTATGAACAGTTGAGGTGCAAAATTATTCATTAAAATTTACCAATAGTTCACTTGACTCAATTTTACTATACCCTAGGTCTTAGGGTTATTAGTAAACTGTTTAAATAGGTACATACCTGTACTAAATATAACTTTGCAATCAGGATTTGTGAGCTTCTCAAACCTCTGTATAGCATCAGCAACTAGTGCTGAGTACAAGTGTCCAAGATGTGGTGCTGAAAAAAATACATTATCCAAATTCTTGCATTTTTAAGTATTAATTATTGAAATGAATGGTAATTGTGTGTTAGTTTTCTATTATTACCCGGTAATTTAATCATGAATAACAAACAAATTTTTGAACATTAGGAAAGGAAGTTATTTTTGAATGTCAATAAATTAAATTACCTGCATTCACATAAAATATCGGTGTTGTGATGAAATATGGTGTTTTCTGGACCACAGAAGAAAGAAGTCTGTATGAAAGTCTCATTTTGATGGAAAATTACAATCCACTCCAATGTTTACCCAGCTGATTGTCAGAAAGGTTAGGTTTAAAGCGGGAGCGTAATGTAAAACTACGGAGCAATTAATTTACATAGTAACTGTATTCGTATTTTTTATTGAAACTAGTTATGCTTGGAAATTGTTGCTAGTTATATTCTAATATTTCTAATATTGTAGAAATTGTTAGAAATATCATTATTTGCAAATAATTAGTGACATTTTTCTTTTTTTTTTATCCTCAACTCCGTTTCACGTAGATTATTTGAAGCATTTAAGTCGACGAATTACTTTTATCATTAGCCATAGTTATTTTCATTAGAAAATAATTATGTTGAGGCTTTCTAATATACAACAACAAATTCTTAAAAAATGAGTTTTGTAAACCGCCCATACACACAGAAAATAATTTTATTAAATACTTGTTTTCTATACGTCATTCGTATTTACTACGTAGTACGAAAAACTCTCATGAAATATTACGCTACCAAATACACACGTATCCAAGTCAGGACAAATTACATAACAAGCAATGCACTTCAACTTGAATAGGTTATGCATTTCAAAATTTAATCAATGCAATGTCGCTGATGAGTTGTGTTTTTGTGATGTGAGTGATACGGTAAAAATAAAACAAACTGAGTTAAATTTAAACAAAATGTCTCGTGGAAAGATCGTGCTAATGGCCTGCGGGAGTTACAGTCCCCCAACTTACATGCATCTACGAATGTTCGGTAAGTATTTTGTAAGCGATCATAAAAATATGCGCAACTTAATATTTCCTTCGGTATTTACCTTATTTCAACAATATCCTTAATTTTAAGAGGAAGTCTAAATATTTAGTTAATAAATTACTAGTAATAAACTTTCAGATTACCCTCAGTTATTTTTAAACAAATATCCTCATTGTAAATATTTTGTATTTTTTTTTAGAAATAGCCAAAGATTATATTCACTCGCTTGGTTTGGGTACTGTGGTTGGAGGCCTAACGTCTCCTGTACACGATGCTTATGGCAAGAAAGATTTAGTAGCTGCACACCATAGGTAAGTCTAATACTCCCTAAATTGGCCTTACCATGAAGGTCAGGCATTGCAAAATGATTAACTTTGAATTATTGAAATCACAAACAGCATTATTGATCTGTGTGTTAAGCATTGTAGATATCTGCATATACTTCTGGCTTAGTTAAAAAACTGTTATGATCAGAATTCTCTTAAAAAAAACTCTTAACCTTCTACTCTCTTCTTAGTCTTTACTTCACTGGTGAGGATTGAGACTCATATTCAATTGGCCAAGAAGCCGTCTTATCAGTTTTGCGCTGTCACCTGGTGTGACAGTTATGTAGTCCATTGAAAAGTTACATTACAATGAAAAAATGATGGAAATAAAAGTTGTTCCTCAAAAAACGATCTACAAAAATGGTCAGATATAATTTTTTCGTAAAATGATAAAAAAAAGTTACATCGGAAAATATAATTTTTTTCCTCGAATTTCTGAAGATTTTCGCTTATAACTTTTTTATTTATGGTTCGACGACAAAAAGTTACTGGACTAAAGTTATAGAGAGTTTAATTTGCAACAAAAAATGCTAACAAATGTTTTTTATCAAATAAATAGTTTAAAGAGATATACCGTAAAAACCATTTCAACCCCTATTTTCAAGATGGCGGCCGTGGGACAAGGGTGGCGACCCCACAAACTTGGTTTTAGCTTTACACTGACCCCCCCTACACATCAAAAAAATAAAATTGCGTCCTCTAAAAAACGCAAGGTAAGGCCTAAAAAATGTAACATTTCAATGGACTAATGGAGATTTTCAAGTTATCAGATATTTGATATGACCACCATATGATAAAATCCGTTATAAAGTAGTTTTATTTCAACTTATTTCGTTCTAAACATATGTTAAAAATGTTAATGTAAGACTAGAAATAGAATAAGATGGATTGAAAATAGAATAGGTAAAATAGTTTGTAGATTTATGTCCAATTTACTAAACTAACTTAATTCATAAACTTGACAGGTTCATGATAGTATTCAAAAAAATTGTTTCGTATGGTACCTAACTCGTACTAAGGGTATAGAGCAGTTTGGTTGCAAACACAGCGACACGTGAATTTTATATACTAGATATTTAGCTTTATAAATAAGGAATAAGGAGGTTAATATTTAGTGTTAAATACTATCTATAAATACTATTCTATTAACTGGATTCATAAACTTAAAATTGGTCGGTAAGATACTTGCTTTTCATGCCGCAGGTCGTGGGTTCGATTCCCACCCGAGACAAACATTAGTGATGAACATTTCTGTTTGTGTCAAGTCTGGGTGTAAATATCTATTATATGTATATATTTACAAAAGAAAAGTGTTATATGTATAGTATATACCAGTTATCTGGTTTCCATAACACAAGCTCTGCTTAGCTTGGGACCAGATGACCGTGTGTGTTAATGTCCCAGAATATTTATTAATTTATTTTATTTATTTAACTATTAATTACACTGTTAATGTCTTAGCAGAAAGCATAGATATCTTCCACTGTTCTATGGGTGAATTTACAAAAATAGTACTGCATATTATTAGTTATAAATTATAATTAAAATGGCTGCTTTATTGCATTGGTGTAGTTGCACTGTAATAATAGATGTAAGCATTCGGTTACATAAATAAATAAAAATTTCAAGAAAGTTTCTTTCAGTTGTGTTAGTTAATTGCTAACAAACAAAGTATTTTCATTAGCTAATTACATATATATTTACATTAAAAATGTATTTAAGATAAGAAATGTGTGAACATAATTTATCTTGAATGCTATGAACAGCCAAGGTGATGATAATAATAAATATATACGTAATCACTAACAAAATAGGTGCACAAGTGATGTCGAGATGCGAAAAATAAAGCCATCTACAATCTACCTCTATATGTATATCTTATAGTAAATGTAATATTTAATTTACATCCCATTGCTAGGAATGGGCCATATACACGAGGACAATAGCAGAACAGAACAGTAAACCTAAAACCTATATAGAAGTATCATGTAAAAAGGGACAGCTGTCTTGAGGACAATCCTATTTGGTGTGTTTTCTAGTGACTTGGTGTCCTGGCTTACTATCCTGTGTATTGTTCTCGTGTCATCATCATCGATCCCCTTGCCTTTTTACCATATCTATTGGGTTCGTCTTCCAGTCTAGTCTGATGCGGCTAGCTATCAAAATTATACGAGCGACTGCCATCAAACCTCGAAACCCGTAGGGAACCAGTAGCCGAGATGGTTAGACCAGGTGTCATTATATTGGCTTCTGACTACATGTAACGATTGTCATAGATGTATTAAATAACAACTGGGACCGACGGCCTAATATGCTTTCTGTGGCACGGAGGGTAGTCCCTCAACCAACCAGACACCGAAACAAATCTGTGATGTTATACAAATATTGTCCGGGTTTGGAATCGAACCCACGACCTCCCGGGCACAGTATAGCCCAATCGGACGGCTTACACCGCTCCATTACCGAGGTCTATTGTAATTGTGTAATTTTTTTTTCTAATCTGCAATCAGTCCTCGTGTAAATGGCCTATTAGAGTTGATAGTATTGGCATCTATTTGCATTACAAAATTGATCTCACTCCTAATATAAAATAGAATTTGGTAGTAGGTAGAATATTAGGAATTTTCCTTGATCCGCCTCGATAGTCCCATTGTAAGCAGGTTTTTCCGATAACCACCAGGGTTCCACCAGGTTCAATACCTGGGTTGAGCTAAAACATTTCTACTATCCTTAGAAAATCTTAGTTGCGGTTCGAACTTTGATGAACAGCAATGGGCTCGCCCCCTATAAACATATGGCTTATAGTAGGTGATATTTACCACTGCTTACACCTTCGGGTAATACCTATAGCCTACGTTGTTATCAGGAATCTAATGTATTTCAGGATAGCCATGTTAAAGCTGGCGCTGCGCTCGTCATCATGGATCAAGGTCACCGACTGGGAGACACAGCAGTCAGGGTGGACACGGACAAGACTATCCTTGCAGTATCATGAAGTGGGTTATACAAATTTACTACCTAGCTTCCGTTCGCGGCTTCGTCCGCGTGGTACTAGGATAAAAAATAGCCTATGTGTTATTTCAAACCTATTGTGTCTCTTTGGGTGTGTAAAATGTTATCCATTTCCATCCAGAAGTTTATTATTATTATTAAACAGTGAAGCAGTTGTAAACAACTGATATTCGCCTGTATCTGGTTGCTTTCTTTGTTCTGTGTACCACGTTTGGTGCTTAATTTGCTTCGCTCTTTTTTTTTAATAGTCAAGTCGATTTTTAAACTGGTTGATATTTTCTTCTGCCAAAAATCTTTTACGACTCTTTACATAAAATGGACGTTGTTTCTTACGAGTATAAATGTCAAGATGACAGACAAAGACCAACGAATTATAAACCTATTTTAGTTATAATGAGCTTATACGACGTTTCTAAATACGGGAGTTAGTGTCTACTAGGATTGTTTTTACGTATCTATTATCCTCTGCAGTTTCATGTGGTGTCCTTTTGAATGCGCATTATTCATTAGTTAAATTAATTTTGACGTGACAACGTCTTATAAATTGGTTTGCCGGGTGACACTTCAAGAAACTGCGTTACGCTCCGCTCACGTTATGCGCTCACAATGAGAGCGAGTGAGAGGCACGCGTCCCTTCCACTCGGGCATGGTTAGCCCGCCTAAGAGCGAGAGAGACAGACATAAAAAGTGAAAGGCACGCGTCCCTTCCACTCGAGCACAGTTAGCCCGCCTAAGAGCGAGATTCTTTGTATAAATTAATGTTTTAAATATAATTCTTTGTATAAATAAATGTTTTAAATTGTTACTATTATTTCATCCTTCTTCCTACTATACGAATGAATATTCACATTAAAATTATTTTACCACTCAAAGTCGTTGTCACGTAAAACTTTCGCCCGTATACCGACTTTACAGGCAACCAATTTTTTTAAACATTGTACCGCAGGACATGATAAATGGCTACATATCATCAATGAACGACACTGAGACACCATCCTGGTTGCCAGACGACGTCATCAACCTGAACAGCTTCGACGAACCAGATAATTTGATGGAGAAGCTGAACGGCAACAGAGACGAGCGGGTTTCAGTCAAGCTGTTGTGTGGAGCTGATCTACTCGAGTCGTTTGCTACACCAGGACTGTGGTCTGATGAGGATGTGAGTTAATATAGTTCACTAGCTTCCGCTCGTGACTTTTCGCGTGGTGTTAAGAAAAAGAGTAGCCCAAGTGTTATTCAAAACTGTAATCTATGTGCTAAATTTCATCCGATTCCGTCCAGTAGTTTTCGCGTGGTTGAGTCGCAAACATCACCACAAACTTTTTTATTAGTGGGATTTCTGTTGATCTATTTTAAATATTTCAAGTGGTTTCCTTTCACGGCCTATTGAATTTCCACCCTGTAACAACATAGCGTCACGCCTGTATTACCCGAACGTGTAGGCAGAGGTGAATATTACCTACTTTTCCCCGGCTTTCAACCAACAGGGCATTGTTGTATTAATATCCATGGAAAATAATTGTGATGAAATTATGCAATGGTGTTAATAATACTTATCTGTTTGTTTTATTTGTTTTAGTTGGAGCAAATAGTAGGCCACCATGGCTTAGTGGTGGTGACGCGGGCTGGCAGCGATCCCGGCAGGTTCATATACGAATCTGACATGCTTTACAAATATAGGGTAAGTGTGGTTATCGAGGTCCGTCTTAATCATAATAAAAAAAATATATAAAAAAAAACATTTAACACAAGCTGGACACACACAAGCAAACAACAAATAATACATAAATAAATAAAACAAAACAAAGCAAATTATATATTATGAAAAAGGGTAGAAAAAGAAGTGAGACCCATCAGTGTCGAATGTGGACATTGTGTAGTAAAACACTGTGGGTGTTTACCTGAGGGCGAGTCACAGTACTGATTTTCAGTAATGTACACAGTGTGATGATTCAATCATAACCCTCTCCTAGCCGTATTTCTGCTACGACAGCTGATTTGGCAGGTACGCAGGAGATGTTATAGTGCAAAATTGTGCGTGGAAACACAGGAGTACTTGATATTCCTTCTCTCACAAGAGTCCGATCGAGTCCGTCCGTTTACGTGCTGTCGAAGGGTCGCTCGATCTTTACGATCCATCTCTATAGACTGAGAGTAATCTCACTTCAACCCTTTTTTGTGTCCCACTGTTGGCCACGGGTCTTCTCTCAACTATCTTATGAGTTGAGAGAGTTTAGGCCTTAATCCACACACGCTGGGTAAGTGCGGGTTGATGGATGTCACATGTCCTCGAATGATTAGTTCTTCCACATGCCGGTTTCCTCACGATGTTTTCCTTCACCGATGTTGAGCAGCGGAGATGAAACAATTCACACAAAGATGTGTGGGTACGACCAGGATTCGAACCTGCGACCTTATTTTTCTAAGGCACCTGTACCGCTGCGCCACCGTTGCTCTGACTGAGAGTAATAATAATAATAAATTGGTTTATTTAATAAAATATCTCAATTTGCAAATAAGTATCTTACAATTTGTAAATAAACCTGAACTAGGTTGGACCTGTGTTTCAGGCTATCACTTCAACCCTTTTTAGTGTCCCACTGCTGGGCACGGGTCTTCTCTCAACTATCTTACGAGTTGAGAGAGTTTAAGCCTTAATCCACGCACACTGTCAAAGTACGGGTTGGTGGACGTCGGTTTTCGCACGATGTTTTCTTTTACCGATATTGAGCAGCGGCGATGTAATAATTCACACAAGAATGTGTGATGCATGACTGGAAATCGAATCCGCGACCTTACATTACTAAGGCGAGGTCCGTACCGCTGTTCGATAATGTAACCAATGTGCTAATAATAAGACTCGATCACTGTTGCCAAATAATCACACACACACACACACACGCACGCACGCACTCACACGAAACTCATTAACTAAACGGTTAGAGCCTGGAGATCTAAAGTACAGGTTTCGACCTAGCTCACACTCCAGACTCTCACAAGGAGCTTTTAATAATTTTACACATAGCCTGTAAGCCATATTTTTTTGTAAATTTCCTCGTGAAATGCAATAAATATATTATTATACTATTATCTACTATATAAAAATAAGTCGGGTTTTCCTTCCTGACGCTATAACTCCAGAACGCACGAACCGATTTCCACGGTTTTGTATTCGTTGGAAAGGTCTCGGGCCATCTGAAACGAAGCCATCTGGTGGCGAAACGGAGTTCGCCGGGTTTGCTAGTTATTTATGTAACCAAAACATAATCAACTTATTTCAGAACAATATCAACTTAGTAACGAACTACATAGCCAACGAAGTGAGTTCCACAGTGATCAGACGGTTAGTGCGGAGAGGTGAGAGTGGTAAATACTTAACAGACGATGCGGTACTGGCATATATACGACAACACAAGCTGTATGGAGCACCTACATGTGTCACGTGAGTTACATCATATAGTATATTATATTAATATATAGTTTTATATGTGTGTAAGTGGCGAGGAGTCCATACACGCCGATTCAAATCGGCTTCCCTTTAGGAATTGATTAATATCTTTTATTTCATTAAAATTATGAATCGCCTAAGACTTTTAAATAGCATCAAAAGCAAGTACCCATAATATTATGAAGGTGGTGGTCGCCATTGAAAACATCGGTGACTGTGTTCAAGAGATATTATTTTCTTAAGTATGAACGTTTTTGGTCTGGCTTCCCTTTTCCAAACTGCGACCGTTCGCCACTTATATGTATATTGCTATAAGCCGACCGTTTAACTCGCGTATCGCCATCTAAGGTACAAAGTCATAAAACATTAATTAAATCTCATAAAGAACTATTTAACCACAGATAAAAGTAATGTAAGACTATTCGTCACTAATATCCATATCGCTTGAATCATCATCACTGTCTGTGCATCTTGAGGAGTCAGAATCTTGGCGATAGGCGATACGCGAGTTAAACGGTCGGCCTATAGGTTATGCCCGCAGCTCTGACACACGGTAGTGTCCAGCCAAGTTAAAAAAAAAGTATTGGAAACGATACCCGTGTCTAATATTTCACTAACTATTTTGAGCGACATTTGATCTCTTAAAAACTTATCCCTTATTCATAAAAAAGTTATAAGACTTTAGTTAAAATGGACTTTGTCTCTTTCTTACTAGTATAAATGCCAAGATGACAGGCAAAGACAAACGAATTATAAACATAGTTTAGATATTTAATCAGCTTAAAATACGTTTATGAATACGGGGGTTGGATTTTGACGTCATTTATGACCAGACATGGGATCCTACCGATCATTGCAGCTCCGAATTGTCTATAATTTATTTATGATTCATTTATGACGTTTTCTATTGTGACCCATATCAGTTAAATAAAAAAAAATGTGTTTCAAAAACGCACTGCTAGAGGCGTTGTATAATTTATTCAAACAAAACGACAAACACCAAACTTATTTTGAGGATTTCACTAACTACTTTGAGTATGAATGAAATATGGTATTAATTTTTATATTAAATTAGTTTTTTTCTGTGAGGTTATCAAACAACAAACTACGTTGCTCAATTCCAAAGGCAAAGCGTTCAAAGCTGCGGGCAACAGCTAGCCTGTAATTACTATACTTTAAGATAAATCTTAGCTAATTTTAAGCTCTACGACTTGGCTAATCCATCCATATTTCCATGCTGCTTGGACACAGTGAGTATAATATACTTAATGATCTAATCGCTAGCTACGATAAGCGCTCCCCACAAGATATCATAATGGCTTCACCTGAAGAAAATACCTTCAAAAACATCCTCATTTCTATCAGAGACAAACCGTCTATACTAGATGAGACAATTACAGTTAAAAGACAAAGAAAATCTAATTACCTCATGCCGAACACACACACAGACTCAGTGAGTCCTCTAGATGCAATAAAGCCTAAATTCGCGTACATAGATAAAGTCCCGTCTACCTACGTCCCAGGGAAAGCTGTGAAAATTGTCAGCGGTGCAACTGAACATACAATTGAGAAGGTACACGATTTTGAGTCTTATAGCTCTTTAGATAGTTATTTGAGTAAAGATTCTGATTTTGATCTGTACAAGCGTAGGGTAAGCGAGGGTTATATGGACAAGACGGACTGTGTAGTCAAAAAAAGGTGTTCGTCCACAATAAGAAAGTTACCTAATGAGGTAAAAAAAAGTAAATCGGAAGTAAGTAAGCTTTGTGATAAAGTAAAGAGTGTTAAAATAAAAGATAAAGATCGGGGGTTCAAAACAAGGAGTTGTAATGATATTGTTAAGATGATTTTGACTAAACATGGCATACATGTTATAAGTGATACTGAGGCTATTGTGTAGAACGTAAGTACTCGTAATAGAGTTATTATAGATTTTTTATAGTGTAGGAGCAGTAATTAGTGGTTTACAGGAATTTTGTAAATTACATTTTTCAAAGTAGTCTCATTAGTCCGACACTATTAAATTGACTGTAGGGCTTGCAGACGCACTCCGGGTGCAAAGTAGACACAGAATTATCACTATGTACTTTTATTGAGCAATTAGTTTAACAATTTACTTAACGCAGAGCGCATCGATATCGCTCGCGGAGCGGTGCGGACATAAACTAAAATTAAATTATTGAGGGTGACAGTAAAATACTCACAAATACAATTACCTACATTATTGACTTACAACAACCCTCACGCCTGTATTAACCTAAGGTGCAGGCAGAGGTAAACATAACTTTATAGGTTAATTTGTATGAACCGAACTAGATATTATGTATTTAATTAATAAGATTATGAGCGTCGCTAACATTGATGTTGCGTCGTATAAACATAAAATTGTATAAAAACGCTATAAGCACAGATTTTATCAGTAACACGGCATCACAAATAAACGAACACTAAGCTTAAAATAGTTCCTATATAAATAAGGCCGAGATTAGAATTATTCCAATGAATGAGCCTACTGAAATGCAACAGTGCAACGGTCCTAGTTGTAGGTAATGTAGATATGTATATGAGTTCCCAGGACTGTCATTTAAGCACCTGACGCTGGCTACAAAGGTGTTTTAGTGGGTGTCCCGAGCCTACCAGTGCGGGCAGAGACTCCTGCATACCCCACTGCGTCCCTAGTCACACCATAAAGGGTTTTCAATAGTTAAAAAAGGTTTAGAACAGTTAATCCATGTGTTCTGTTTCTACTTTTTGACACTTTGAAATTACCAGTGTCAAATATAGATTACAATTCTCAGTATCTTCGTTTATTTGTTTTTAATTTTTTTCCATAAGTATTTTTAGATAGTAACTTTATAATTTACCCCTTATGGTCCCTGTACAGAAAAATATTAATAAAAGGATTCATGCCTAATGTCGGCTTCAGTGCTCTTGTCTATGAAAGGTAGAGTCTAGAAAGGTGTAGGGTAAGCATTATGGATTAGCACCGGACACGATTTCAGTCTCCGGATATTTTTCTCTGGTTACACATAATCTCCGGAGATTTTAATAAAACTATAATATGATAAAAATGAATAAAAATATTAAATAATGTATTTTAAAAAAAATCCCAATAAATAATCTAACAACTAAAAATAATATTATTTATCAATAAATCAACGGTACGAAATAAAAGTTAAACCAACATCAATTGTGGTTGATTTAATCTAATAACCATTGGTTTTGGTTAAAAAGCACAACATTTCAACGACATTTAGTAACAGTGCACTACGCCTGTCACATAAAAACTTTAAATGTGAAACTGCAATGTTTTAAATATATTTGAGAAGTAAAGCGATGTATATTTTAACTTGGTAATAAATATCCGGAGATTAATAAAAAAACCGATTACTCGCTAAATAGGCAATCTCCGGAGATTCACTGGTTTTTTTAGTCTGAAAGCATGGGCTGTAGGGACTACATATTTTTTTAATTTTCTCGTATTAAAGTGTCGAATTAGTGACACTATCCTATATTAATATTAACACGTGTAAAGTATGTATAAATGTAGACTGAAAAAAATTAGTACCGTAGCCAAAAAAAATGAGAACCAAATCTATAAAATATCGTTATTATAATAAGTTGTACTATAGTCAATTTATATCGAATTCTTGTATAATTGAATGTTAGTTATAATCCCGTGTGTGTCAAATATTTTTTGTACAAGATATAAAAAAAATATTGCATAGTACAATTTATATCTATTGATGGTTGTTATATACGGAGTTTTATATTAATATCTTCCATTTTTCCTTAGTATTTAAATTTAGTATTAATCTGTCGTAACAGTATTGAAATCCCAATAAAAAAAAGTAATAAAAAATATAAAAAAAATCCTAAAATGTAGTTGTATTAATGTTTTTTTAAAGTTGTTCTAGTTAAAGGTATTTTAATAAATAATCTAATAATAAGTAAGCAATGTGAAACTAGCTAAATAGTGGATATTAAAAAAAAATATATATTGTAACTTTTGAATTTCGCGTCTTATTATATTAGATTGGTCACCCTTGATTGATGTCTGTCAAACTATTAAAGTTGTCTTTCATTGTCTGTGACCTACTTCCTTCTATAATTTTTCATGGACATCAGCGACTGTGTATTTTACTATATTTTGTTTAAAATACAGTTAATAAGCCATTGTTATTTACTTAATTCATCAGTTTAGGTAATAATCTTAATTTATTATTTGAAGATACGAGTACTTTTATACATTTAAAATATGTTTTAATCTATGTCTGTTGATGCGCCGTATTTAGCTAGTTTAACTATATTTAAATGTTAAAATACTTAAATAAAAACTGTAAAAAATATATAATTATTCGGTATAATAAAAATACATTATCTTATATTCTATCAGATAAAACAACTAAATATCTGATGGATTAGCTAAACGTTTACATGCAACTGTATTTAAAAGTATTATAATATTATCAGTAGGCTAATTCACGTAATTTCTTATCGCGCCGATCAAGTTGCGATGCAGTTGCAATTAAATTGAACTAATGAATTAATTGCGAACTTGAGGCAAGCGTATCTGACAGCGGTTGTCAAAATTACAAGAGTACGAAAAGGGCTGTTTTGGTCGAAACTTAACTGCGACTTGCAGTTAAGTTTCGATGGCAGTCGCCGACTGCACTGCAACTGAACTTATTTAAATACATGAATTAGCCTACTGATTTGTAGTTAACAATTTTTTTATAAATGCTTGGTAGGTACTTACGAAATAATATTTATGAATTTAGAAGAATGAGAGAGACTTTTGGATTACGCCATTTTGCATTTGTATACACGGTTATACAGTTATTGTGTAACGACCAAAAACTGTGTACTAACATGTTTTTTCATATTTAGATTTAGTCAGTACAAATTAGTGCTATTAAGAGTATTTGAAATATAAAATTTAATCTGATTTGCTCAATCTCTAAGCATCCCACTTATGCGCCATAGTACCCCTAAAGTTAGTGTGACGGGAATGAGTCTTCTGCTTGTGGCCAGAAAGAACAATGGCAGATTGTCTTACATAAAATTAGTTGAGAATAAAAGGTAGCGTGTATTAGTCTAAAATATCTTAAAAAGTTATGTGTGAGCCATAGAGTAACTTTGTCAAAGAATTTTCTAATGAGAAGGACGAGGAAAAAAAAAATCGATTTGAACTTTTTTAGGTTATGTCGTATAACACTTGGAGAAAGTCCTGACAGTGTGGTTGATTTTTGCTTTTTTGGCATAATGTAATAAAATAATAGGTTTTTATTTAAATTAATGCTTCTTTATTACTTTATTTCATTTATAAAATCGCAAAAATTGAGCACAAATAGTAGGTATGACCGACGTGAAAAGCGCAGCAGTATCGTCCAATCATTGACGACAGTGACAGCTGACAGCGCGCTCTTCGAGTCTTAGTGCTGCCATTACGTTTCCGTACAAACAATTTTAATTACACCTCCGCGGTTCAGTGGTACGCGTGTTTGCTCGAGGTTTATAATAGTATTTTTTTAATCTGAAATATTCGTACGCTTGACCACAACTTGCCTCGTGTTAAGCAAGTATGTGCTATGGAACGCGCTTACCCATTGTACAGATTCACTAGTGATTATCAGTGAGAAAGTAGAATGCCCGATGATCGGCATAGGCTTGTCGTATTACGTTGAAATGTAAAACATATCCAGCAAAATATGGTAATATTTACCTCTGAGCGCTGTGTAATTGTAGATACATACTGTAGCCGCTAGAGGCGTCGTTGTTTCATTCTGCTATCGAATATAATGAGCTCTGTCGTATGCAAACTCGCTATGATTTTGCATTATATTCAAGAAAGTTAACATCAGATGCAAGTAGTAACTCATAATAAATATGGATGTTTTTAAATTATCGATTTTTTTGTTAATATTAGAAATGTTACTATGTTATTTTTCGGCATGTTTTAGTATTTGTTGTCTGTTAGAATATGACTTGGTTAGATTATTCTTAGAGTTTTGCTGCTACATAGAAATTTATTAGCAGTTTAGTACATAATTAGGCATAATGGTTTTATTTCAGAACAAGGAACAATTTTTGTGTAACAACAAAGATTTGTTTCGGTGTCTGGTTGGTTGAGGGACTACCCTCCGTGCCTCGGAGAGCACGTTAAGCCGTCGGTCCCGGTTGTGATTTAACCCATCTATGACAATCGTTACATGTAGTCAGAAGCCAATATAATCTGACACCTGGTCTAACCATCTCGGCTACTGGTTCCCTACGGGTTTCGAGGTCAGATGGCAGTCGCTCGTATAATTCTGGTAGCTAGCCGCATCAGGTTAGACTGGGAGCCGACCCCAATAGAAATGGGACAAAGGCAAGGGGGAATGAATGAAGGTGTTGGTTCATATTATATTTGTTGATATAGGTAATCATATCTATATCAATAGTAGGTGATAACTGTTTAGCAGAATTACAATACCCAATGATAATATGCAGTTAGAATTTATTTATTGTAAAAAGTATAAGTAATAAAAGAGATGCGCACGACCGCGCTGCTTGCTCCGATGGTAGGTGTCTTTGGGGGTGCGGGGTGCGAGCGTCTTGTCCGCGGCGCTGTTGGTAGTGTGCGCAACAATATTTTTTTTGTTTTCAATTGTCATGTTGCCTGAAATAATTAAATAAGGAAAGAATAGTCTAATCTTAAATCTTGTTTGCCTCATTGGCCGTGAGTAATGAATGTTGTATGTATGTATAATGTTAATTAGCTCAAAATTTGTATGTATCAATTTTTGTAGCGTTTTCTAATATCTTTACTTGCTTATCCTGTTTTATATTATACCCTTGTCCCGAGTTTAGCCCTGTCTACTTCTGTCTTTATAGTTGAAGTATCAAATTGAAATATGTAAAGCAAAATTATATTGGTATTACTATAAGACGCTTCGATCAGATTAAAATACAGTAGATAACAGGTCTAAACTCAGTTATCATTATTTTTTTACTTGTCTAAAGGACCTAAAAATTACGAAAAACTGCATAAAAGAAAATATTAATTTAAGAAGTTGTCGTTCAAACATCACTTGTGTTTCTAATTAGTTTGTAAGCTTCTTACAGCTTTACACATCAAACCAGATAGTGCCGTCGTGAAAGCCGAAGCTTTAGTGCTTGTTATTAATAATTACTACCCTAGTACTAACAGAGAATTTTCTGAGTTTTCTGTTAGATTTCTAAAAGCAAATTATGTTAAAAATCAAAATTATCAACTTAAAACGCAATAGTCTTACGAAATGATTATATTGAATATAAATTATTTGTAAACTGGACAAAAAAAAGTTTCTTTTAGGTACATAAAAGATACATCAAACTTACCGTGGTGGACCGAGGAGCTAGAACAGTTGAGGAGGGAGGTCCGCACGTAGAAACGGAGAATACGATGTGCAGCACCAGTCCGGAGATCTAAAGTGGTTAATGAGTACTTAAAAGCAAAAGAAAAATATGAAACAAAAGTTATACAAGCTTCCTTGTACGTTCGTAATTTTTTGGTCCACACCCTTATATTCTCACCCCCCCCCCCCTTCCTGATTGAGCGTACGCGTTCCTCGAGCGTACAAACGAATGCAACGTGCTCACCCTGACAACTCAGCGTTCGTACGCTCTAGGAACACACGCTCAATGTTGGGGAGGCCTATTTATCCCTAACTTAGATGTTGTATGCGTAGGGAGGCGGTTGCCCGTTGTAGCTGAAATGTTGCGCGCGCGCTGACGACACAACGTGACGTCGTGTCGTGTGAACGTGACGGGAACGTAACGTGGACGTGACGTAGCGGCGGAGCGCGCGACATATAACTATAGTGCCTGCAGTTTCAGTTATATTAGCATTTTTAATTTTGAAACCTGTTGTTGACCAAAAGCAAATAAAGCTAGTTATTACAAAAGTATAGTTTAAATAGCGAAGAGAGTAAATCTTCTTTCTCTTAGCTAAATATTGCGTGTTAGTATTGCGGTTGATATCACAAATACCATAACGCAATAATGTTTATTGTCAACATTACTGAGAACTATACAGATATAGTAGTGGTCGTGAGGACCCAACCCTAAAATGGTTTGCCATTGGTAAAAATTTGAAATCTACAGTAGTATCAATAGTTACATCACCGGTGTCTAACTTAAAAATGCGTCCGTGTTTGACAACTAAAAAAATTATCAAGTCTATTGTTTAATTTATTCCTATTTGGCAACAGGGGCTTCAGCCGAAATAATAAAGATTTCTTGCAGTTTACTTAGACATTGATAGTCTATGGATAAACTGGTATATACTATACATATAATACTTTTATTTTGTAAATATATACTTAAAAATAGATATTTACACCCAGACTCGTCACAAACACAAATGTTCATCACTAATGTTTGTCTCGGGTGGGAATCGAACCCACGACCTGCGGCGTGAAAAGCAAGTATCTTACCGACCACGCCACCGGCCCGTCAATGGAGAAATAAAGTCTTTAAATTGGATTAACAGGAGGGTGCCCATATCTCCCTACTGCCTAACCCTCCCCCTATCTCCCCTGCAACACGCGCCCCGATGCATTTCATTCGAGTTCAGTCAGTACTTGGTGAATCATTAACCATTCTAAGGTTAATTACAGTTTTTAACGAGAATTATACAAATTTTTGTAACATGGTTTACCTTGTTCTTGGTCAGCAACTATAATGTTTAGTGCTTGTAAATGTGATGAAAACTTAAACTTAAACTTATTATTTATTTTGTAAAGTAGTTATATTATTATTATTATTATTATTATTATTATTATTCTTATATTATTTGGTGTTAATTTTTGTCATGTATTTTAATTAAAGTTTTTAGTTAAATTATTAATATTTTGCTGTTTTGGATTTATATAAACAGATGAGTAAAAAATATATATGTAGGAAATCAAAACCCAAATGAATTCGATTATTTATGTTTACTAATATGTAATACGTTTAAACTATTGTTTTTTTTTTCATGAAAATGCTAAATGTATTTTTTTTTCGTTTTGAATTGCCATATTTAAAAATTATTATTTTCCATTTATTTGTAGTAGATTGTGATATAAACGTTGTGAATGATATATATTTTTAGAAAATATACTCAGGCTTACTAAATAAAAAGTGGCTTATTCTATGCTCTATATCGACAGCAGTAAACTACTGCATTGGATTATAGACTAAAATAATAACTGTTTCCACACATACACACAGCGCCATCTAGTTTCAAATTGAGCAATTATTATAAAATACTAAATATTTATTTTATATACATAACTATCATAGATAAACAATCAATGCTCATCACACAAAGATTTGTCCCGAGTACGAAACGAACCCATTACCTCCAACTCTGCAATCAGGGTCACTAACCGCTACGCCAACAGGCCAGTCATAAGAGTTTACTATAGTCGATAGTGAGAGTAGAATATTTATTGTAAGTGCAATGTTAAAATATAACTGCTTATGCGCTAAATCTATCTGTGCTATGCTCAATTGTATCAAAACGAAGTATTTTTTTGGGTTCCTAGCATTGAATTTAATAAAATAATTAGTACATAGCTGACTAGCTTTCCGACAGCTGCTTCGCCCGCGTGTATGTCGGTTATCGCGCCAAAACATTACCTTCTTTTTGCGCAGTCGGATAAAAACTATCCTATGTCCTTTCTCGGGTCTCAAACTACCTCCATACCCAATTTCATCCAAATTGGTTCAGTAGTTTAAGCGGGAAAGCGTAACAGACAGACAGAGTTACTTTCGCATTTATAATATTAGTAGGGATTCTATATGAGTCGGTCGGAATATTTGATTGAAATGATACTTAAACATCACTTGGAGGTCAATATGGGGTAATATTTCGCTTCATATCCCCGTTACTATAATGTGGGTGCACTTAGCAGATGATTACTCAGCAGATCACAAAAAAATTATGAGTTCCTATCGCATACAGTCGAGTTCTATAGTTCCGGATACGTTTTAGAAATAGTTCTGGAGTTTTTATAAAAAAAAATAGTAATTTAAAAAAGGATATTTTGTAAACTTAGCATCATTAACTAGAAGATTACAAAAAATATAGAGTTATGTGGTTATCGCATGCGGTTGAGTTCTATTACACGCTAAAAAATAATGTGCGTATATATTTACAAAAGAAAAGTATTATATGTATAGTATATACCAGTTATCTGGTTTCCATAACACAAGCTCTGCTTAGCTTGGGACCAGATGACCGTGTGTGTTAATGTCCCAGAATATTTATATTTATATTTATTTATTTATTTACGCGCGTGAGAAGTTATACTTCTTTGGCATCATTAAATAAGCAGACAGCTTCATACTGTTAATTTTGTGTCACAGATGCGCGCGCATCTTAAAATTTCACTCTCATCATTTTTTCATAACGCGCCTAAAGAAGTATAACTTCAAAAATTATCGATTTATGAAACATTAATTATATATTGTATTATAAGAAGTAAAAATGTAATAATCATCATCCATAATGATTTTTGACGTGAGCTTTAAATAAGAATTTTAACGCATTTTAATATGATTTAGGTGAAAAAAAATTACAGAATTATTTTAGTACCTATATTTTTTTAGTTCTCTATACTAGTTATAGACTATAGTTAATTTAGCAGAGACTTTAACTAAAATTGTTTGGTTTTTGCGGATGACCTTACCCATTTAGCCGGAAGGGCCTTTATTGGTTCACCGGACTTTTTTCGGTGAGCCGTCCGAGGATGGTCGAACTGATAACTAAAATTGTTCTTACAAAGAGTTTGAATAGACGACAGCAAGTTTAAATTCATAGTGCGAGCACAAATTATGCTAAATAGTTTTAAAAATAAATGGTTTTTTTCTTGAAGAGCTGGATTACTTTTGTCTTAGAAATAATTTTGAAGTTACAGTAAAATGACAAATATATTTTTCTTACAAAAGTAATCTGACTGCTAAAGAATTAGTCCTTAGTTAATTGTAAAGTTATTGTTTTTGTTGTATAGATTATGCATATGAAATATGTACTTACTAAATTTAAAAAAAGGTTCTGGTTTTTATGTTTTTTTTACTCAAAAATAGGCTGACACTTGACTATGACTTGCCTGAAAGCTGAGTCTGAATTTTATTCTACAGCGAGCGCATAAGCGTGTCATTTGTATATAACAACAAGCTGCTCCGGTGAATTTTGCACAGCTTAAAACCCTTCCCAGGACTTATACGACTATTTCAGGACCTAAATCAGCCAAATCGGTACTAGCTGAACCGATTTCTCGAGCTCTCGTGAGCCAAGTGGTACATTTTACTGAGAAACACACTTCAGAATTGAGCTTCTATATGGCAATGTTTTTTTCTAGATGTATTCTATTACAAAATAAATAACAATATTAATATTAACTGAACTGTTAGGTACTAATAACGCCATCTGTGAAAGAAAAAGAAACTTCACGAGCCGTAAAGTCCCGCCTTCGCTAGTAAACTAATCATTCGGGGAATATAGTAGCCTATGTAACACTGCCCGAACACAGCAGATTTTTATGACAGGCTGTGCAAATCAATACACAACTCAAGGCCACGCGTTAAGTCTGACACAAAATCGGGCATAAAAGTTGGTCGTGGGAGGGCAGCCTAATGAGGCTAACTAATATTTTTTTTGTTCTATTAGTAAAAGATTTTTCTAAATCGGTTCAGTACATTTAGAAATAGAATCTACAACCTCACAAAACTATACCTATGTTTATATGGTTTTATATCTCTTTAACTATATAGAAAAAAGAAAAAAATATCTTTAATCTTTATACAAATGACATGCTTACACATTGGCGTAGTAGGTATTCGTCATGTTAACAATGAATGTGCGACTTCTCTGAGGGCCACTCTCTTAGAATTCTTTGAAATCATGCTCAGGATTTAGTGAACATTCCCAAAGAATTGTGAAAGTTGGAATTAATTTTGTGAAAAGCAAATAAGTGATTTGCATTAGAGTTGGACCCTCAGACCACACGTGAGGTCCAGCTTTACGGGATAAACTGGTTGCATTCCAGGAGAGTCTCAGCTTATCGCACATGTGTACGTAACGTATTGTAATAATTTGACAGAGTCCTTTACTGTATATTATTTTTTCATTATTTTTTATAGATTATAAGAATACAGAAATGCATTAAGTCACCATTACTGAAATAAAAACTTTTTTATGTAATACATACTTACCTTCAGTGTACATTCGTTTATTTTTCCACTTTAGTGTTCCACTGCTGGGCACAGATCATCTCTTAACTATCTTAAGCGTTGAGAGTTTAGCCCTTGATACACACACGCTAGCAAATTGTGGATTGCCATACATTTATATTGCCATGAACATAAATGCATGTTACTTTATGACGTTTTGCTTCAAATTTAGATTTATTTCAGTCAGAATTTCAGTTGTTTTTTCCAGATATTGTTATTGCATTGCTTTAAAGATATAACAGCGAACATTTCATAAATAAATAAATTTCATACATTTTATATTAAAATACTAAGGTAAAACTAGTGTGTTTTATTATAGGTACACACAGATTTTATTTGATTTTGTTCATAAATGTGTATTCCCAACGAGTGACATAGAATGGGAATTTTTTCCCAACCAGTGACAGTGCTACTCATTGCAACTACAGGGTGAACCGAAAAGCTATATCATGCCTTTAACTCTACATTATTTGAGCTATACGCAACAGTATGTGAAGTTTAAATTTTAATAATAAAAAAATATTTTTTAATATTTCTTTCTAAACCTAACTTTTGAAGAGACGCCATTTGTCATTTATTTATGTACAAAGGTGCAAACATTTACTGCATATTGGGAAAATTCCCAATAAGCGCTCCATACATTCCCTAAAAATTGTCTCGCAGCCCGCGGCTGGTGGGAATTTATTTATAACATATCTATTATGTTTGGGCATTTGCCTGTCTGATCGTGTCACACTGTTACTGATTGGGGAAAAAAGTAGTCGCAACAGTAACTGTTTTCTTACAAGTAAGCAAGGTCACACATCGAGCTATACATTTCCAGTATAATCTGATCTCGCAATGTATAGGATTTTCGTACAACGAGAGGTCAGCTTATATAGAAAAAAAAACACGAAACATGAACACTTTATTCATACAAACTGTTCATGTACCTCGTACCTACTGTTTTGTTCACGAAGGCGCGCAATCGGTAGGTACAAGTTTCGTGTTAAATTTTATAAGACCAAACCAAACTAAATACTTTGATATTATAAGATAAAAATAGATTGATACTGTATTTCGCAATTATCGAATTGTAATGACGTCACGCTGTTCACAAAATTCGATATTATCATAATCGATGTCATAGATAGCGAATACTGAATTTGCACATTTGTTATCATTTAGCTGCTGTTACAGTAATATGTTATGATATACTATCACTTTGTTTAACGTAATAACAAGCTTGCAAATATACTGATTATTTTCTCTAATTGCGTTTTATTTTTTGAATATAATAACCACTTAACTAACTAACCCGGTGGTCTAGCTAAAAGACTTTAATAATTTACTTAGAGAATCTTATTTCCAGCTCGGAGTTTGGAATTGTGCCCAATGAACGGCATAGGCTCACCCCTTATTACGTTTAGGAGCTAATTAGCCGTCGATAAGTGGGTGATATTCTCTTCTACCTCTTAATGTGTATTGAAATTTTCAATGAAATAACGTTAAATTAAAAATGTTGTGATATTCTGACGCCTATTTTTTTTAAACGGAATCATCTCAATCACTTTAACTTACGAATAGAAACCGCATCAAAATCGGTCCATACGTAGTGCTACGAGGTTTTGGGAAATTATTAATTAAAAGTTAATTATAAAAGAGAATGCTGCTGACAAAGAACAGTCAGAAAATCATACAAATTGTTAAAGTGTAAAATAAAAAACGAAATACAAAAATATTTTTTTATACATTTCCAATAATTTACAATAAATAATTATAATAGTTAAGCCGTTGCATTGGTTGTTCAAGACATAATCCTCGATCTATAATTACATAAATAAATACATTTCATCAAAATTTAGTTTACATTTTTTTCAACAAATAGATAACTTTTATCCATGGAATAATTAGACGTTTTGAAAAATCCTCAAAAATATTCTTCAATAAAAGTTAACAGGCTGAACAATAAAACTAATACTATTTTATATACTCTCCCCCCCAACGAATCTTAAGCTGAGAATAGCATAGTTTCATTCTTTTATTCAGTACTTACATTACAAGACAGTGCAACACACTAGTAAGGTACCTATTCATAGCTAACTGTGACTAACTAGATTCTATGAGGGGGGGGGGGAGGGGGGGGGATTTATGAGTAAAAAATATAGTATACATAGGTACAATACTGTTAATCAATTTTGAGATATCGTCAATAAACGTGGCATGAATACATTAGGAGTAGAATCTCCGTGAATTATGGTAAATATGACGATGGTATCCATGGATAAGCCTACTGGAGGCCTCCAAGTATCAAGGGAAATATACATGATATAGGTATATGTACTCACATAAAAAAACTAAAGAGTATTTTCATTCGTTCATTCACCAGTCATGTCGTTTTCATAGCTTGTTATGAAAACGACATAACTGGTGCATAGCACACCGCTACACATCAAGCTAAACAAAACCAATATAAGCTGACCTCTCATTACACGCAAATCCTATACAATGTGATTTCAGCTTATACTGGAAATGTATAGCTTGATGTGAAGCCGTGTGTACAAGCTAAGTATACGTTGGAATCGGATGTGTGTTAATGTCCCAAGACATTGTTATCATATAAAATCAAAGGAAACACAAAAGGGTGTCATTAAATTATTAATTGACAGTTATTTTTTAACATGCCAGTAGGCCAATTCATGTAATTAAATAAGTTTAGTTGCAGTTAAGTTTCGATCAAAAGACACCTTTTCGTACTCTCGTAATTTTGACAACCGCTGTCAGATACGCTCGCGTCAAGTTCACGTCATGCGAGTGCTTTGGCGTTCATGATATAAATATGACAATTACAAGAATACCACTCGTAAGTCGATTACGGTTCCGGTCAGGACCGGACTGCGCGAACGCGAAACGCCCCCCGATCCCCTAAAAAACTAGTGTCCGGCAACGTCCTGAGCCGAGGTTCGTCCCCACATGGGGAGACCTCATGGCAGTTGCCACAGTACTTGATCGGTTCGACTGTCCTCGGACGGCTCACCGAAAGTCTGGTGAATTAATTTCGTTTGGGTTAGTTCATCAGCAAAAAAAAAAAACACTGTTACACTAAGACGTGAACGTATTTACAACTGCACCGCAACTTGATCGGCGCGCCAAGAAATAACATGAATTAGCCTACTGGTGTGGTTACAAGGCTAGCTTACAGGCTAAAAGATATCAACTAAGCTACCTTTCTCTCCCAGCCCTTGGTTTTAGTTCATTTATCGAGCTATAGGCAGTTATTTGGCTTAGTAATATTTCTTTTAAAAAGATTAAATCCTTAAAAATACGTCATAACAACCTTAAGTAGGTATTTAAAATATTGCTGCTCAATCACAACTTCAATCTTATTATTTAATATTGATATAGGTACTTACAGTTACATAAAACAGGCGCGGATCCAGTATTTAATTTAGGGAGCGCAATTTGAGTGATGTTGGTATGATAAAAATAGCATAAAAGTATACGAATCGTCTTCGTCGTTTTAAAAACAATTCAAAACCCGCTCAAAAGATTTTGATAAAATTTCAATGGGAATGGGATCTGGAAAGTCCCTTTGTAACAAAAAATATTTTTCAAAATCGTTAATTAGCAGAATTATTGTAAAATATACATTAAAAAAAAACAGTTGAACTGATAAATTCTACTTTTTAAAGTCGGTTGATATATAAAAATAAATAATTAAATAACAATTTCAATATATATTTTTCGTTAATAGTTTGATAGTGCATTGCTCCTCTTGGATCCGCACCCAATAGCACATGATATACAATTCTTAAAAAAAAATTAAAGCAATTTTACTAATATACTAATCTCAAAAAGAGTAAAGGAAACCGTTATAAACAACTAAAAAACAAAAAAGTATTCCACGTATTCATCAAACTGTCTTTCGTTTCCTGGTCGTATTTTGTGTAATCTATAGACTTATATCTGTTTACTAAGCCCCGGATTAAATACGTAGCAAAAGTAAGCTTCGCTACAGGCAGGCGTTGACTAAAAGTGGGCTTAGTAACTACCAAATATTAAAAACTAGACGTAAGTATACCAACTTAGAGCATAATTTTAGAGTGATTGTGACACTTTTAAGGATAAATAAAGTAGTGATAAATTAACGAATTACGAACCTTATTCTAACGAGAACCTTAAACTTCAGAGCTCATAGAAAACAAAACTTTTTAGAATAAATATTAGAATTTACTATGGGCCCTCCACTTCCTTAATCCATCACTGGGTCCCACAGATAAATGCTACATTCAAAATCATCATATTTAAATCATCAACAGTCACCGCGTGTGTACTGATCAGTATGTAAGCTACGTCAAGAAGTCGGTCACGTCACGTCATCGGTCGTCCCACAAAAGTATTAAATTAATTAGTTATGAGCTTTGAACTTAAGGAAACTTAGCACAAGGCTGATAGAAATTAGCTAAGGGCCCTGTTTCCTTATTCCGGCCCTGGGTTCACCTGTAAAATTATATAACATGTCTAGTAATTACTAAATTAGCCCTTTTTAATGATAGCAGGTTCAGGACACTGGCACCAAGGAGTCTGGCTCTTATCACAAAGAAGTTCCACATTCAGCACAGTGACATTCAAACCATCGATAGTCACAGCGTGAGTGCTGATCATTTTGTATGCTACGTCATGAAGTCCGGTGCGTCTGTCACGCCGCCGTGTGACGTCACGTTGGTTGAAGCACTTCCTCATGTCACGTTTACGGTATGATTTGTCATGGATGTGCCTGGAATTTCACATAATCTGAGTTATTATCATTAATGTCAGGCTATATCAGTCAATGCAGCACCGCGAAATGAATGTCTGATGGAGTAAAAGAGGCTTTTAGTATATTAAGCAGGCCCATTTGGTAAAGCTAGAGACCCAAGAGCCTTGCACACGGCCCACTAACATTCATTATGCATTTCATTAATTTCATTTCATTTGTAGGGGATAAAATGCTCGCCTTTAGTCATTGAGGTCGCGGAATGGAGTAGCACGCCTATCATAATCTGTGTCGGGTTAGACTAAAAGTGTTGGGTGTTGGACAGTCCATTCCAGTGAAGCGAGTTAAAGTTTCTTTTCGCTTATTGTCTGTGCTTGTGGGTGTACCTTTGACATTAATTCTTTTAAAGTTGTTTTCAAACTAACAACAACTACACTATTAAATAAAAATAATATTAACAAAAGATTAAAATCAATAGATTACTAATCTAATGATAAAATCTTATCAAATGATAAACAATTCCTTCAATAACAAAAACACTACTTACTTCAAAACTGCCTTATAAGTGCAGAGGCAAACATATCCACAAGGTTCCTGATTGGAATCTTGGGTCGAGCAAAAACATGTTTCCACTGTAGAAAAATCTTAGCTGTACCTCGGACTTCGGAATTGTGTGATAAAATGCAATGGGCTAACTCCCTATTATGGGCCATTTACATGACGACAATAGCCAGGACAGGACAGCAAGCCACTAAAAATACACTGCATTAGATTGTCCTGGTATTTTAGTTGCTTGCGGTCCAGTCCTGGCTATTGTTCTTGTGTAAATGGCCTATTATGTATAGGACCTAAACAACTGAAATGTATAACTAAAATGTATGATATAAACTCTTTACAGTAATACAGTTATACTCACTTGAAAGTATTTTCAACACCAGTAGTGATGTTGCTCGGTCGTGAAACAATCAAATTAGCATCTTTCAGTCTTACGTGGAATTCGTCATCTTCCAATCCCCATCCCCAGTAGTTATTAGACATACCATTCACTAACTCGAAATGTTCTCTTTTTATCAATAAAATACCCCCAATAAATGTTTCGTAATGGTATTTCGGATGTGTTTGTGGAGATGATATATGCATCGGTCCTTGTGACGGATAATTATACTTTAAATTATCATTCAAAGGTAGTAAATCCACATCATGCATCGCTATATAATCATAGTCTTTTCTCGTGTAAATAAAACCTACATTTATTAAAGAAGCTCTGTTAAATCTATTACTATCTCTCTGTTGAATTATGAAGATGTGAAATGGTATTTTTTGTTTGTTTAAGAAGTTGTACATGTGCGGAACGAATTCTAGGAGCTCTTCAAAACGGTCACGGAAAGGCACTAGTATTGCTAGTCGCTTTTTTGGCAGTTCTTTTGCGGTTAATCGATGTCTCGACACACTAGGTAACGCCTCGATTTCTGCAAAATTCACAGGAAATTTTACCTAAATCTAGTTTTATAAAGCTTCTACAATGATTGATAGAGCTATTGAAATTAATTACTTACCGTTTTGTATAGGTATAGCGGCCAGGAAACATCCCATAACAAAAGTTAAAAATAGACAGACCCCAAGACATTTTGAACCTCTAAATTTGTAAACCATTCCTCTTTTGGTTTGAGACATTAATTTTGAATAATATTTACCTACGCTAGTTTCATTTTAATAAAGTATTTTTATTGGTACGATTCAATTTAAATTAGAAATCATGATAACTGTGGATGGAGATAAGCGCTACCAAGGTATGTTGATGACAAATGACAATTATTGACAATTTGCCAAAGAGGATTCAATGAATGCTGAAATCTGAATTGATTGACAACCACTGCCACTGATTTGACATTTGACACTGTAACTCATAAGGATGTAGTGACTAACTATTCGATACGAAATTTTACAATAAACTTTGTATTGATTCGATTAACATTGATTAGCACTGTTTAGTATTAAAATATCTGACTCCTACGGATTACTTTTTCACTAGTTCAATCGAGTTGTTTACGTCTAGAGAAACCTGATTACAATGAAAAATAAAACATTTTCCTGTATCTATTATTTAATTTATTAGTCAGCTAATGGTGGAACAAAGATAAACAAAACATCTAGCTAATGGTAATTTCCACATTTTCTAGCACTATCAGCTTTATCAGCACTATCAAACAAAACTACTCTACATAGTACAAATAGTGTTTATCAGCTACATTATAAAAATATCGACATTAGTCTTAATCGACAATCGAGTGTTCAGGGCAATCATCCCTAAAGCAGCTGTTGACTGACGTCTAGTAAGTAGCTTATGACATGACAATGACATTATCTGACTCGTTTAGAAATCACTTTAAAGTCTGTGCAGTAGGCAGTGAGGAAGGAAGATTGATAAAGTCCTAATACTGCCAGCACCACATTATGAGCACCACAATCTGATAAGTAGGTACGTAAGTTATAATATCCGTCCTCATTCCCGTCTTTGGCTCTCGCATACTACTACTTGGCTCTCTACGTAGTCTAAGCAGTTTTTCGTATTCGTCATTCGTGATGAATATTTAGAGGGGATATTTGAAACTAATAATTGAATCTGGTTAATTAAAGATAAGATACGGTAAGGAATTAACATAAAACCTACCGAACTTAACGAATAGTGGTAGAGTAACTTATTTATCATACACACAACACTACGCTTGTATAACTCAAAGGTGGGGCTGAGGTGACTGTTACCCACATTTTACAAGCTACTGTATGTTTAAAACGTAGTAGGGGACGAGTCTATTCATATTCCAAAGCGTATTCCACACTCCGAGCTGAGATGTTTTCTAAGTCTGTGAGTTGATAGATAGGTATCTACATAATTAAATTGAATATTCCTTTAACTCGACCCAGGACCTCGCAGTTATTAGGTAATCGAATACGGTTGCCACAAGACCAAAGGGATAGCGCAGCGGTAAAAAGAATATACGGAAGGTTTAGGTTATAATATTTATTCTGTGCGAGGACTGGGACTCGTGGAGTTAAATTTTTTGAGGAAGATTTTTTTTTAATTCTGTAGTAGGCTTGCGCTTGACTACAACTTGCCTGATGTTAAGTAATAATTAGTCGTGAATTGTTTCATCTCCGCGTTTCAAACATCGTGAGGAAACCGGCATGTCTAAGAACTAATTATTCGAGGATATGTATTATCCATCAACTCGCACTTGGCCAGCGTGTGCCGATTAAGGCCTAAACTCTAAATTCGTAAGATAGTTGAGAGAAGACCCGTGACCAGCTGTGTGACACTAAAAATGGTAGAAGTGACGGTTATAAGTATTTTAAAAGATATTTTGAACTAGATTTTTCCCACAAAGACATTAGTGAAACTTATTAAACATTTCTCTTTTCGTCTCATTTAAAGAGAACAGACTAACCCGTATAGGGTTAGTTTGTAATCTAATCTAAATATATAAAAGAAGAAACTGACTGACTGACATATCAACGCAGAGCCCAAACCGGTGGGCAATTTGGCACATAGGTTCCTTATGGGGTGCACTAAGAAAGGATTTTTCAAAACTCACCCTTTAACGGGGTGAAATGGGGTCCCAAAGTTTGTCTGGTGAAACAAGATTAGTGAGATCAATTTCGCGGGCAAAGCCGCGGGCGGAAGCTAGTAATAATAATAATATACTGGAACATTAACACACACTGCCATTGATCCCAAGCTAAGCAGAGCTTGTACTATGGAAATTCATACTGAAATTCAGATAATTACACTCAGACTCAAGACAAACAGAAGTGTTCATAACACAAATGTTTGTCTCGGGTGGGAATCGTACCCACGACCTGCGGCGTGAAAAGCAAGTATCTTACCGACCACGCCACCGGTATATCTGAATAAATAATCTAATGAATAATCTCAAACAAAACCGCTGAAACGTCTGAGGGACACTAAAAAGGGTTGAAGTGAATTATGGCGAAATGAGTTTGTGTAAGTATTACAGAACAGCATAACTGTCCAACCTCTTCCTACGTAGGTACCTTTATGGTGAGGTTTATTATGTGTGGTTTGATATTTAGTGCTAACACTACTTTTGATTGGTTTTAGAGTTAGGTACGTATCTTTAAAGGCAAAAACGGAACCCTTATAGGATCACTTTGTTGACCGTTTGTCGGTCAAGGTCCTTTTCCCAGGAACGCGTGGAGGTATCTAGCTGAAACTCATATTATCAACTATGTACTCATTGCCTTAATTCACGCAATTTCTTGACACGTCGATCAAGTTGCGGTGCAGTTGCAATTAAGTTTTCGTCTTAGTGCAAAATGGTATTCTTATAATTGTTTAGCTGTCATATCTAATCAAAAGCGCTCGCGTGACGCGAACTTGACGCAAACGTATCTGACAGCGATTGTCAAAATTACAAGAATACGAAAAAGGCTGATTTGATCGAAACTTAACTGCAACTGCACTGCAACTGAACTTATTTAATTAAGTACGTGAATTAACCTACAGTTCTACTGTCCCTTGGAGCTGTGATAAAATCAAACTTCTGAGCCAACGCAATCAAAAGATACAATAGTCTGAGTTTACGAGATGTAGAACTTTTGAAATTTAGTACGAAGCAAAAAAGGAAAAATTGCGATAAGCTTTAAATTTTGAGTTACATCAGGTATAAAACTATTTTAAAACGGATTGATCGCGGATTATTTTATATTTTAAATCCCGACGTTTCGATCCCGAAGTCTTTTCAGACTTCATGGTCACGGGTGGACAAAAAATACTACATAAAGTACCTACATCAGGTAATGAAAATATTTTTTATAATTTTCAAACTTTCATAACTAATTTCAAGGTATCTAGGTATTATATTGAAATTCATATCAAATAGGTAGATACTCAAGTCTATAATACCTTTGAACTGTAACAAAATCAAACTTTTATGTCAACGCAATTTAAGCCGCATATTTTGAAACTCGCAACTACTCGCGAAGGAATCGAAACCCAAAGTTCTAGACAGGTGACCAGGAATCTTAAAATTTGTCATGAAGCAATGTTTCACTTATAGCACATATAAAGGAAAAAAAAACAGATACAATTTCGTATTCAATTTTTTTGTTTCATCACAATAAATTTTTAACACCTGCAGGTTTGTACGGAACCCTCAGTGCGCGAGTCCGACTCGCACTTGGCCGGTTTTTGTTATGAAGTCAGATGCGGATCCAGTCTTATTCTTATTTGACACGCATAGTTCAGAACAGAAATATGATCTGATCGGTTCGACCGTCCTCGAATGATCAGTTCGACCGTCCTCGGACGGCTCCCCGAAAAAGTCCGGTAACCAATAAAGACCCTTCCGGCTAATTGACTTAGATCATCTGCAAAAAAAAAGAACACAATTATGTAAATTGTCTTGAGTAGGTGAACCTTTAGGGAGGGCCACTACCTATTAGGTAGCTAGCCAGTGTGTGTGTAATCTTACCTACCTACCAGCCTAAATTATTTGCATGTTTCTCGTCTTTTATAAATTATAAATAGAACTACTTATTAAAAACCAACCAACCAGGAACTAGTTTAGTAATTCCATACCCCATTATATTTATATATTCAACCTAAATAAACTTTATGTAAGTTTGATAATACCACAGATAATATAATACTAATAATACTTAGATACATTTGTGCGCATAATTGAAATAAAACAGCGGTAATAGTAAACTTTTTTCTTTTTACCTATTTTTTTTACACCAATAATATTAGAGTAGACATCAAGGTCGCCGCAGGACGCCATTTTTCTTCCCTGACCTAAACACAAAATTATTATCTAGGAAACCATTAATTATGTACCCACCTACTCGTAAACTCGATTGGGACTCTGTTTAAACCGTGTTATTAAGCTAAATATGTTTGAATTGTTAATTAATCGTCACAAAATGGCTACTACGCACGCAATTTTCCCGCCAGAAACTAATGGCAGGCAACATGGCGGCGATTAGGTATTGTTTTCGGTTCTAAATAGGTAGAGGGGTAATTAAATATTGCGGTAGTTGTTGGATGATATTTAATTGTCTAATTATAGGTACCTATGGTTTTAATGGCCTATCATCGTGCTCGTTTAGAAACCCTAAAGAATGGACCCATTACAATCATTTATGTTATACTGGTAATATGTTCGTGTATATTGGGTAGGTACCTAGCATTTTATGTAGAAGCACTTAGTAGGTACCTACATTACCTAAAATTACATTATTTCATTTATTCAGTATGTTGGAATAAAAAAATATAAAAATATAGTGGGACATTAACACACACGGTCATCAGTTCTGATCCCAAACTAAGCAGAGCTTGTACTATGGAAACCAGATAACTGGTAATATACTACATATAATACTTTTCTTTTGTAAATATATACTTAAATATAGATAATTACACCCAGACACAAGACAAACAGACATATTTAAACAAATGTTTGTCTTGGGTGGGAATCGAACCCACGACCTGCGGCGTGAAAAGCAAGCATCTTACCGACCACGCCACCGGCCCGTCTATTGGACATCAAACACAATGTAAATTGTTATTGATAAATAAACTACCTAGGCCATAAATGTTGTCCTTACATATGCTTTTTTTGGCCTCATTGTCATATCATAAACAATATCCACAGACAGAACTTCACAGAAGTACCTATCTCTAATAAAAATAAATTGACAGATGTTTGTAACATTAAAACTCGAGAACGGCGGAATCGATTCAGCTGATTCTGATCTTAAAGTACTCGTACAAGCCGGAGCAAAAAAGTTCTTACTTAGGAAAATAAAATTTCTTCACTTCCGACCGTCCTTACCCTTGATGCTATACTTATTTTTGTTGCTAGTTAAAACTTTTAGGCGTTACATATGATACCTAAGTATTAATAAGTACGTGTTATATCGACCATTTCATAAAGGGAAGACGATGGTAATCGGTTTGTATGGACTCTTCGCCACTAGTACCTAGTATCTAGTTAACAGGCTTTGTAGTATTAACAGCTGCGGTAAACAAACAATAAAATCATAATAAACTTACAACTGCGATCATTAGATATTTAAACAACCTACCTAACTACTAAGAAGGTTCGTAATATCGTAATTTTATTAAGAATCGTAATAAAATTCCAATAATAATCCACCGCACTTACCATTAATCGTAATTTAATTGTAAATAGAACTTACCAAATAATCGGTAAGGGTGCCGAGTTGCGCTCTATCTATAAAAAAAAATCCCTCACCTCTAGCATAAATTAATTATCTGTACTTGCTTACACTTTTACCCAAAGAGCATACAAACGCTTAAAGTTGACTATTACCTATTCATACCCTCTGTTTACTTAATGCAAGTAAAACTATTAATTCAAAAATCTAACATAGAATACAATATTCAATGTAATTATTCATAATTACTTTTAACTAAGACGTTATTCACTGAAATAGGTATTTAGTGGACTTATCTTTGACGGAGACGTTGATGTATTGTTGGGTGAAACGGAGCGTACGTATTTGTTTTTTTAATTGTTGCCCGCGAGCGGGAGACTAGAATTAAGTATGGGTGATTTTTGTTTTACCCTTAATTCAAGGTAATTTATTGACGGACCACGGAATAGTAAATATCATAATCAATGGAAGGCTTAACCTAATAAAAGTTCCTTTTTAACCATGTTAATTTATTTTATTTTTATTTTAACTGGCTTATCTACAGGGGTAGATACTCCTAAACAATTCTCTCTGATGGTTATTTTTTAGTAGTTTAAAGTTTGTGTTGTTAAAGTTGTATAAATCTATATTAGTATAATATTTTATTAGCATTGTCCTTGGTCCTCGTTTCTCTCCTTTTTAGGGGGCGAGTTTTAAAAAGACCTTGCGAGACTTAGCTATGTACCAAATTTGAAGTAACTAGACCTAACGGGTTGAGCTGTGCGATGATACCAATGTCAGTCAGTCAGTATCTTCTTGTTTACATTTATCTTCCTACTTTTTTCTTGTCCTATTTAGTTAACAAATATGGCGTACCCATTGGTAACCAAAGATAAAAAAACAAAGGTTTTCATCCAATACCTAATCAAGACGTTCTTAATTTAAAGATTGTGTGTGATTGATATCATAATTTTCATTATTCAAAACTCATGATTTTCAGATACCGGAAAGAAAATAAAAATAAGACAAGGCTGTATGGTCAAAACCTTTGCCTGCCTATTGGCGAATAATATTAACAACAACAATCATGATTTTCATTTTGAGTGCTCTTTAGTGGTGTGTGAATGGCGTCTTAGAACGTCGCAGTTTTTTAGTTTTTTACTACTAATCTTTAAAAACTTATATACTTATTTAAACTTGACACTGGCAAAATTGCGGAATAATTTCTGCAGAGGTCATAATTAAAAGAAGAAGAAGAGTGCTCTTTATTTATATTGTTTTACAAGATCTATAAAAAAAACTACCTTAGTACATTTAAGTAGTTTTAAATAAAATTTCTAGGAAATTTGGTTATGTTGAAAAGTTATTTGGCAGTTTTACAATTCAAGTCTGGTAGCACAGGTCCGCTCTTTCGACCGCACCATGTAATTAGCAAGCTACAAAAAACTTTAGTTGTATAAAATTAATTGTTGTAGTTTGAGTATAATTAATATTTATTGATGACATTACATGACAACAGTTCCAATTTAATTGTTGGTAATTCTTGAACGTGTATATATATAGCACTCAGAATTCTCTCAGAATAGTAATTTATTTATTTATTCACTGATTCATAAAAACTGTACACAAATGAATTAAAGTCATTAACCATTAAATCTATTGAAAACTAGCGGACCCTGCAGACGTTGTTCTGCCCGGTAAAGCAGTGCCACCTACAAGGTCCAAAAATTGATTAGACCTCAGACCTATCGAATATACCTACTTAGATATAAGATTCCATAAAAATCGGTCAACCCGCTTAAAAGAAGATGGTTAATTTTTTTTTTTATTGCGTACGAACCATCCTTGTACTTAGGTACTTCAAGGAATATTAAAAAAAAGAATTCATTTTTATATATTATAGAGATGTACAGACTCAGGTATATATCAGTGGTCTAAGTGTAAGTGTGTTAATAACTGCGAGGTCCTAGGTCAAGCAAATAGGTATAGGTACTTCTCTATTAGAAACCTGTACTTAGAAACTTAGTTGAAGCAAGTTTAGAATTGTGCCCGATGAACGGCAAAAGGCTCGCCCATACCTACGTATGAGATCTCTAGACATAGCCGGCGAAAAGTGGTAGATATCCACCTCTGCCTACACCTTCGGGTAATACAGGCGTGACGTTGTTATTTTATGTATCTATAAAATTACTATTTAAAATAATTATAATACAAATATTTATCACATCATGGCTAGGTACACATTAAGTTAAACTAAATCAATTTAAGCCTCTATTGGTTCACCGGACTTTTCGGTGAGCCGTCCGAGGACGGTCGAACCGATCAAATATAAGCTGATCTCGCATTGTATAAGACTTTCGTACAACGAGAGGTCAGCTTATAGCTATAGGTTTTTTATAGCTTGATGTGTAGCTGTGTTTACCTACTCTCCTCCATAATGCAAAATGTGAGTGAGAACACACATGTGCACCCTCCAGTTCCACCTGACTCCGATTACTGGTTATGATTGAATTCGTACGGGTACCAAGACAGTTCTAGGTCTCCCGGGTCTTGGCCGGGTTCATTTCCCGAGTTTTCTCACCGCGCCGTTGTCGATCCTGGCTTGCTGGAGTATCAATAGTGGGTTAAGTTATCTACATACGTGTCTCCACTTCAATCCAGTTTTTTCTTGTCCCATTACTAGGTACGGGTCTTCTCTCAACTATCTTACGAGTTGAGAGAGTTTAGGTTTTAATCCACATAAACTTGCTAAGTGCGGGTTGGGGATGTTACATGTCCTCGAATGATCAGTCCTTAGATATGCCGGTTTCCTCACGATGTTTTCCTTCACCAATATTGAGTAACGGAGATGAAAGATGTGTGAGCACGACTGGGAATCGAACTATAAGTAGGTATTTCTAAGGCGAGGCGTGTAGGTACCGCTGCGCATACCTACCTAAAAAGACTAAAAAACTGCGTCATAAATCATTCTAGACGTGATGTAATAACTTTAAATACATACATACCTACATCCAATTATAATTTAAGGTAAATTAAACAAAACATTTTTTTTCCTAATTGCGTAGGTATCTGAGAAACTTATTTTAATTAAGTAAAACGAAGGCATCGACCTAGCCAGTAGGTACCTTCCACTGGGGTTCTCACTGGGGGCTACAATGAAATAGCTGTAGCTGGGTATTTTAGCGTCGTGTATTTGTATTACATCATTGCTTAATATCTGGCAAGATGTAGTCAAGCGCCAGCCTATAGAAGAATAAAAAAAAACTTTTTAGTACCGGGAAAATGTTTTGCTAGCAAGCTTTACACCAGGTCGAGCCTGTCTCTTGAAGCTCTGTAGTGGTTCTACCATAATACTCAATTGTTATGTTAGTTTGTAATTAATGGCTGACAAATATTCCCTAAATTATAAACAATTCACACAATTTTGCATCCATTTCTTACATTTCAACAGCGCAAATTGTACAATCTAATAATTAATTGTAATTAATCATTATATTAATGTGTTAAGTTAATTTTTATTATTATATCTGTTCATCAACAAAGTTTTGTAGCTGACTGTACCTACCTAAGATACCTACTTATTAAAATTATACACATAATTATATTGTATTTAAGTGCTTAAAACGAAGAGGTTGTATTTTAAACAGTAGATAGTAACTACCTTATATGAAATTAGTAATTAAGTAGGTATATTTACGTAATTTATGAAATTAAAGCACTTTAGGTACCTAAGTAAGGGCGGGAAGCCATTTTGTTTTCGAAACGACCACACCGCTTGCAAGTCTCCACATAAAACTCATTACTTCGCCCACACTTCGTTTAACACCAATAAAACAAAATCAAAACAATTTCTCATTAAAACTGGACGGAAGTAAAACACCAATTATTAATAATAATTTCTGTATTGCGGTTAGCTCGTAAATTACAGAATTACAAAATGGCCGGAGTTCTTTATTTGAAAAGTGGCGATGTACCTAACTTTTTTATTTCTAATAACTGTTTCCTATCTACCTAGATACATAAATAGAAATTATTCTAGGAGTGGTTGTAAAACAGCAATATTTTGTCTATGTACCACAGTAATTTTATTAAACCGAACCTCTCTGTATCCTGAAAAAAATGTTTAAACAAAATAGATACCTACTTACATATAGGTTACCTTTCACGTTTTTGAGAAAACTAGAATACTTAACTAGGTGTCCTTGCTCGCTTGGCTAAAAGTGTTTCCGTCAAGTGGGCTCAGATTTTTTATCATAATTACTAGGTATGTACTTGCAGTAGCCTAATTGAGGTGCTAGAATTAATGAGTGCTCTGAAAACTGGTAGTTATAGCGTGTTTTTACTTGCTAGACAAGTGTCCCTTTAACGTTCAGCAGAACATCGGTTCTTATCTCTTCTTGGAGGCACATTAACTTATTCCCAGTTTGTTACCTTCAGGTTCTGATAACTAAACAATCTTTAGAAAATAGCACAGATAATAGTACTCTCACTAGTTGGAGGTTGTTTTACAAAACTAATATTTTTTCAAAAGATATTGGTGTTCCTAAACATCTCTTAACCCTCCTTTAATATATTGTTATATTAGAGACAGATATTTCACTTAGA
Organism: Meganola albula; assembly: GCA_936450015.1. Taxonomy (NCBI): domain Eukaryota; kingdom Metazoa; phylum Arthropoda; class Insecta; order Lepidoptera; family Nolidae; genus Meganola; species Meganola albula. The sequence continues at coordinate 1,742,999 of OW388165.1, read as the reverse complement.
TTTATGGTCTCTCATCTCTAAACATGTCCAGACTTATTATAGGAGCCTTCATCTACGGTTTTACCATACTTAGGTACATCTTGAAAAAGAACGTTGATGATTTGATAATCGATTATAGTTCTTAGTAAAAGAATGGATTTTTGGAACGAAGTTCCTTACGGCAGGCTTGGAGGGGATAGGGATTTTGCTGCGCGACTGAACTGAAAAAAATGTGATAGTAAAACCGTAAGAAAAAAATGCGTGGAATAAAACCGTTAAATGAGACGTGCGCAGGCGCGACAGTCGCATACACAAGCGAGTAGTGTATAATACCTTTCTCTTTCTCCCTCTTTCTTTATTAGCCGAAGGAACTTCGTTCCTAGCTGGTGTCCCACGACACCACATCATTTTAAATGATAGATATTTTTTTGTTGACTTTTCCATAAAAATCGGTTTTTACTAAAATTTATACTTAATACTGTCGATTTCTTGGCTAGCTATTACAAAAATTGCATTTGTTTATACATACGTATGTACCTACCTAATAATCTAGTAAAACAACAACAACTGGTTTTCAAACTAACAAAACGAACCAAGTGTTTTTTGAACTTAATCATATTATTTTTTCTATGACTTAATGAAGAAAATGAATGAAATGATGTATTACTAAGTACAAATTTTTAGTAGGTACCTAATATTTAAGATTTTTTACTGACTTCAAAAAGGAGGAGGTACCTATATAATTAGTCTGAACGTATTTTTTGAGTGTTATTATTATAAAAATTAATTTAGGAATACAAAACAAGTTTAAGATGTCTTGCCTACACAGCGGCAATGCAAATCCAATTTATATTATTATAGACTAGCGGACCCGGCAGACGTCGTTCTGCCCGGTAAAGCAGTGCCATCTACCGGGTCTCAGACCTACCGAATATAACCAATAATAAATAATAGGTATCTAACCCGGTTTTTGGCACTTCTTCGCTTTCTAAATTTTCTTGTTTTTTAATTTTTCTCTGCGTAAGAACCATCCTCGTACTTAAAGGAATATTTTAAAAAAAGAATTAGCGAAATCGGTCCAGCCGTTCACGCGTGATGTCGTGACAACGGAAAACGGGTTTCATTTTTATATTTATAGATTTAGGATGGTGGGTCGAATTGTAGCATTATTCCATTGCCACCTTCTCATCAAAATTTATTCGTAACCACTAATGAATCGGTATACTGGGCAGGCGAGTCCCATCGTAGACTAACTACTAACTAGAGTATATCAAAGAGTGGCTCGTTGTTCATTATAGTTAAAATAATTTTTAATTACAAAGAGTTTATATTACAGTCGTAACTAATACTTCAAAATAAAATGATAACAAAATTTAAATTATTAGGAACATAATTAAATTCAGAGTAAAAAGCGTGGGGTGCTTGATCTTCTTGATTATTCTACTTGCTTAATTTTACGACTTGACCGGGTTCGAATTTCGAATGTCTTCATGGTGCTCTGTTGATACTGGCTTACAGATGTACCACTTAGCAGTAGCGGGATACGATGGTAGGTAAAAAGTTAAAAAGAAAAGATAAAAAGATAAAATTTTCTAGTAAATAACACCGAAATACTACAAAATTAAAAAATTCATGGTTAAAAGTCGTAGATAGTTAATTCGAACTAGCGTGAGATAATTATCTTATTACAGACACCTGAAGGTTAATGCTGTCTGCGCCCTTATTGCCAACCTATTTTACCTATAAAATGTTATCTACACTATGCTACGCTAAAACATGGCTAGGACCATGAAAGATAGAAGCAAATTTTAGGACAAAGGATACACTTGGCCAGCGTGTGTTATGAAATGAAATGAAAATATGCTTTATTTATTTTTTGAGACGCGAGTCTACTTAAAAATAGTTCAATTTCTTTTCCTACCGTGCAGTGAATGACCAACTACTGAGAAACACTGCCAAGAAACTCAGTAGGCTTTTTTCTTTTTTAAATAAGGTAGGTACTTATATCAATTACATTTTTTTTGTTAATTGTGTCGAATTAGAGCGACTTAATTCCAAGCGTTTCTATCCGTTAGATAGTCTGAAATTTTATAATACGCTTTCTTACATAACGTAGATTTTATATCTAGTTATTTTAAATTTGTTAATAGTTATTTCCCTAATATTATTTGGAAGTTTATTGTAGAAACGTATACACTGCCCCATAAAAGAGTTACTGGTTTTGTGGAGTCGAGTGTGATGTGCTACAAGATCGTTCTTATTTCTAGTATTCAAATTATGTGTGTCGCTTATTTTTTGTTGATTACGGTTTAAACTCTTCCAACAGTTAAGATTAAGAATAGACCCGTGCCCAACAGTGGGACATTTAAGCGTTGTTTTTCGCTTATTTTCTACCGACTTCAAAAAGAAGAAGGTTCTCAAATCGACTCTATGTTTTTTTATGCATTTTACGCGATTATCCCGATAATTTTTTAAATTATTATGGCCAGCGTGTGTGGATTAAGGCCTGAACTCTCTCAACTCGTAATATAGTTGAGCGAAGACCCGTGCCCAGCAGTGGATCACTAAAAAGGGTTGAAATGATATACTTTCCACATGGCCCCATTTAAATTTAATCAAAATCAGTTGGGTGGGTTTTGGGATATTTATTGTTAAAACATTGTAATGGGTTCGCATTTTTTTTAATTTTTTTATTTATAAGGCATGTTAACAGTGGCAAGTACAAGGGCTTGTGCTTATGCCAATTATAGACATGCACAACATTATTATTTTTTTTTTTAATAACCTACATCTGAATAAAAGTAACTACGTCAAAAAGAAGCAGAAAATATTCCACTGGATCGAAGTGCTCGGGGTTCGCCGATCCGATTCGTTCGATAAATTCGATAAGTGAAGTATCAAACATTTAGCAATCTATACGGTTATCGATACCACCCGGTAGCGTGTCGCTAATGTGCGACCGCCTACGTCGCTGCTATTGTTCTGCTGTGACGTACTGTGATTTATGTACTAGGGATGGGATTGTATCGATATTAGGGCACGGTTGGTGATTTAATTGTAGGAACTGTAGTTCCATATTATAGATGTTGTAATGAAAAATATCCGCTGCTCAATATCGGTGAAGGAAAACATCGTGAGGAAACCGGCATGTCTAAGAACTAATCATTCGAGGACATGTGACATCCACCAACACGCACTTGGCCAGCGTGTGTGGAATAAGGCCTAAGTTCTCTCAACTCGTAAGATAGTTGAGAGAAGACCCATGCCCAGCAGCGGGACAATAAAAAGGGTTGAAATTAATGAAAAATGGTAACCAGGCGTTTGTACTGTACAACAAAACATGATACAGTCTTATCTCTTTCTACTCATCTCTAAAAGATAGAGATAGATAGTGCTTGCAACATGTTTTCTTGTGCAGTGGAATCTACGGGTAAGACAATCATTTAAAATGTGTTGTATCATAGATTATATAATACTATACTGGTATGTACCTACCTATTTTAGTTAATACAAGCTTTACCAAATTTTATAAGGATACAGTCCATCAAATCTAAGAAGTACCGTTTGACAGTTCTAAACGTAGTACATTTAGAATTTTATTTTTTGTATGAAAATTGTTTATGTTATGTTAAAATAAAAATAGCTTCATAATTCAATTACCAATTTTACAGGAAAGCTAATAAAAATAGTGTGAATTACGCTTCTATAATAAAGCTAATTTAATACAAAACAGTGAAACGTCAAAAGGTACTTCTTAGATTTGTTCAATTGTAGAAACGTAGATTAAACTAAAAATTTATATCTAATTTATATTTTGTTACTGTCATGTGATTCTAAAATCTCATATAGAAGAAAACTTGGGTCAGACATTTGTGTCATGATTATGTCTGTTTGTTTCGAGTCTGGCTGTAATTGTCTATCTTAATATATATATTTCTTGTGTGCGTGTGTATGTGACTGAACTCCTCCTAAACGACTGGACCGATTTTGATGAAATTTTTTGTGTGTGTTCAAGGGGATCTGGGAATGGTTTAGATTCACAATTTTGCGCGGTACGAAGTTCGCTGGGGCAGCTAGTAATATCTTATATTTACAAAAGAAAATAAATATATGTACAGTATATACCAGTTATCTGATGGTTTCTTTAACATAGGCTCTGCTAAGCTTGGGACCAGATGACCGTGTGTTAATGTCTTGGTATATTACTATTATTATATTTATAAAACACGTATACCTATTAGCTATTCCCCAAAGGCAGATGTGACTTTTTGCTGGCTATTTTTAGGTCCAATACGCAATAAACAGCAAGTCTATTGTCGTGCATCGGGTACACTGTAAACCCAATTTCCGTATATAAATCACAGATTTATCTAAAGCTTGTATACAACAAAATAATATAGTGGGACATTAACACACACGGTCATCTAATCCCAAACTAAGCAGAGCTTGTACCTACTATGGAAACCAGATAACTGGTAATATACTACATATAATACTTTTCTATTGTACATATATACATACTTAAATATTGAAAATTACACCCAGACACAAGACAAACAGACATATTTAAACAAATGTTTGTCTCGGGTGGGAATCGAACCTACGACCTGCGGCGTACAAACAAGTACCCTGCCGACCACGCCACCGGCCCGTCAAAAAAAGTATTATGTATAAGTATTAGTATAAGTTAAATATTTTTGTTTGAAAAGTTTCTTAATAGGTAGGTAGGTAAGGCAACCGCTCCTTTATATCAACCATAATTTACTTCTTTAAAAATAAGTATCATAAGAAATCACGGATAAACAAAATTTGATTTAACCCCGCAAACTCCCTATAGACCAACTTCCCGGAGCAATATTTGATGCCTACGGCAGCATTAGTAATAGTACCTACCTGCCTATTATCAAGTAAACCTAAATGTAGGAAACATTTTCCAGATTTGTCTTAGTTTGAGATAATTTTTTTTATCCTATAATAGGTTTGCGCTTGCCCACAACTTGCCTGATGTGAAGCAATGTGGCAATCTGCGATGGAACGCGCTTACCTAATAAATATCACTCGTGACTTGAAGACAGGTAGATTATAGCTATCGAGAAACAAAGATGCCGGCAATGAATTCCACAAAAATTTAACTGAAACATATAATGGAATTAGCTTCATATAAGGAGCAGCTAGGTATCAATCTACTTATCCCTAAAGTTATCTATAAAGTATAGGTGAATAGATACCCCTATGTTTATCTGGATATGCGTACGTTTCGTTAGTAAATGGTAGGTTATTGCAGTTTAGAAATGCGGCACAAATCCTGAACAGCTACCAAGAGCTAACAGCACGTTATACCCAGAAATTAAATCTGTAATTTCGCAGCCTTCAAATACACGCTACCAAATTAATGATGCAGTGATTTCACAGCAGGTGTTATTTTTAATTAAATCGTTTTTTTACGTACTTAAGTTAGTCTATATAATATAATACGCAATTAATTCGTAGTATAGGTATTTTTGGAAACACGCACTATTAAAAAAACTACTACAGAGTTTACGAGATAGGCTCAGTGAAACTCACTAGCAAAGCATTTTAGTCCAGTAATTTTGTTTTTTCGTAGATTGTAAGGAAATGTTAAATTGTTTCTTTTATTTCACAAATAAATAATAATAATGATAGTGGGACAGGGTTGATCAAAATCAATCTATAATTGGTGAAATTAGCGCGTAATACACCTACACACAAAAAAATACAGTCGAATTCAGAATAGTCAAACAACCTATTGTAACTTTTGGCGGATCTTACAAAGTACGAGTTTTGCCTGTAGTTTGTGCTGCAGCGAGGAAAATTTAGGAAGAGAAACGGTATCCTAGCAGATCTAATGGGAACGCGTAATTCGATCTTGGATAGGACCTGTGGGGTGTCGATGGATGCGCATCTAAGCCCATTCGCACTGATGAATAATGCACAAGAAAACCACTGTCTATCTCACTCGCTTAGGGATTAGTAGAAAGAGAGAACAACGTATAACTCTTTTTTTTTCTGATGACCTAACCCAATCAGCCGGAAGGACCTCTATTGATTCACTGGACTTTTTCGGTGAGCCGTCCGAGGACGGCCGAACCGATCAAGTACTGTGGCAACTGCCATGAGGGCTCCCCATGTGGGGACGAACCTCGGCTCAGGAAAATATAAACCCTATAGCCGCTGTTTATATTTTGCTGCAAAGCTATCGATATTTTAGCAATTAGCCCAACACTAAACAATCCATTAAGCGCATACGCATATAACCGGCCGTTGTTTTACCCCTATTATACCGCTGTAGGTCACTTTAGTCCGCAATTATAAATTATATGATTTGTATACAGCTAATGGTGCTTTTTATTTTAAGTTTCTTTAAAAAGGTAACAAAGGAAGGCAATGACCGCTGTTTTTCAGTTTTTAATCGACTTAAAAAGAATGAGGTTTTAATCTTGGAGGTTTCACTTCAACCCTTTTTAGTGTCCCACTCCTGAGCATAGGTCTTGAGGCCTTAATAGGCCTTAATCCACACCCGATGGCCAAGTAAGGGTTGGTGGATGTCACATGTCCTCGAACAATTAGTGCTTAGACACACACACGTCTTTGTGTGAATTATTACATCGCCGCTGTTTAATATCGGTGAAGGAAAACATCGTGAGGAATCCAGCATGGCTAAAAACTAATTATTCGAGGACATATGACATCCACCAACCCGCACTTGGCCATCATATGTGGATTACTTAAGGCCTAAACTTTCTCAAACCCCTAAGATAGTTGAGAAAAGACTTGTGCCCAGCAGTGGGACACCAAAAGGGTTCACAATGACTCCTAGGCACGGGTCTTATGGCCTTAACCTTCGAAAGATAGTTGAGAGTGGCCAGAAGTGGGAAACTAAAAAGGGGTTAAAGTGATATACCAACTGAGATGATGCCATCCCATTTTAATTTTGATAAAGAAAAAAATGGTAATTTAATAATTAATTAATTTAATTTCATTAATTTTATAAAAAAATACCTAAATATTATTTTTTAAATTATTATTTTTTATTTCGATTTTTTTTGTAAAAGTATTTTTCTTCTAAATATTTATAAGAAGAAACTAATTGACTGACATGATCAACGCACAGCCTTAACCGCTGGGTCTAGAGACTACAAATTTGGTGCATAGGTTCCTTACGAGGTCTAGGGATGCACTAAAAAATTCAAATGGATTTTTCAAATCACACCACGGGACCACGCGGGCAAAATTATATAATACTCTAGTATTACACATAATTTTGAAAGTGCTTTACTACCTATGTCTCTTGGCTTTTACTATTATCATCATCCTTCCCCTTGCCTTTTTCCCATTTCTATTGGGGTCGGCTCCTAGTCTAACCTGATGCGGCTAGCTACCAGAATTATACGAGCGACTGCCATCAGACCTCGATATTGGCTTCTGACTACTTGTAGCGTTCGTCATAGATGTGTTATATAACAACCGGTATCGACGGCTTAACGTGCTCTCCGAGACACGGAGGGTAGTCCAACCAGACACTGAAACAAATCTTTGTTGTTACCCAAATATTATCCGGGGCGGGAATCGAACCAGCGACCGCTTGGATTTTACTATTGTATTTTTACTTTATATTATTATTATAAAAATAGAATCAATAAACTAATTCTAAATTCTAACTTAAAAACTAGATACGGTGACATAAAATTACTCCGAATCTAGATCTTGGGGTAATGAGCCCTGAAGGCTAGGAGCATTAACGTGCTGGTGGTGTGGTCGGTGAGATACCTACTTGCTCTTCACGCCGCAGGTCGTGGGATCGATTCCTACACAAGTCAGACATACTGTATGATGAAAACGTCTAATTTTCATGAGTCTGGGTGTAATTATCTATATTTAAGTATGTATTTACAAAAGAAAAGTATTTTATGTATTACCTATATTACCAGTTAGGTATCTGGTTTCCATAGTACAAGCTCTGCTTAGTTTGGGATCAGATGACCGTGTGTGTTAATGTCCCACTAAATTATCTATATTATTTATTTTTATTATCACGTTGTATGGTAATGCTAATTCTTTGACTAAGATGTAAGCCAGCCCTCTGGTCACGTGATGTCTGTTTAACACCTAGAAATTATACTCGCCCGCTAGGGCCTCGCGGTCCAGGCATTTCAACCTCAAACGACTGAATTAAATATTATAATTTGTACCTAGATACTCAGTTGACTATATTTGTACTAGGAAGGTATGACAGGGTCAGGATGTCGACGCAAGAGGCGTCCCACACCAAGACTTACCAACCTTCCATAGCCGCAACGATTTACCATTTTACTCGTTTTTAAAATTAAATTTGATTTGGGTATAGTTTGAATCCTGAAGAAAGACATTGAATAGTGTTTATCCCGGAAGTCAAATTGGTTAAAAAAGTACTACTGTTTGTTCGTTGAGTAGTTCACTAAAGAATCAATAGATGGCGCTAGGCTTCAAAGTGAAGTTAATACGTTTCGTTCACAGTTGAACAACAACGTATAGAGTTAATAAATTAGTGGTATAAGGATTAAAACAGCGGTCGGCAACGCGCGGCCCGCGGACGTTCTGCTTGCGGCCCGTGAATATTTGTAAATAAGTTATAATTCTATCAAAATAAACGCATTAAAAGAATTAAAAAAATATGTAAACATAATGTAAGTATTACATGTACGAATTAAATTTTGTGACATTTACCAATTTTTAATAGCATTTTTATTTTTCCTATGGAATACTTATGATATGACCAATTATGCGTAGGTGTATTGGGCTTCTACGCTACGGTTAATACCATGACTGCGGCCCGCCTTTAGTTTATTTTGGCACCTTGTGGCCCTTGCCTGCCAAAAGGTTGCCGATCGCTGGATTAAAATATCTTTACAGTCAGTTCTTTACGCTACTTACATAATTATATACCTAGGTATACCAATAATACCTCAGTACACGGAAACTATTAGCGGTCACCATTCTTTTTTTTTAGGGGCTGAGTCACCTTCGTCCGTGGGTGTACCTACACCTTTAATTGAATACCCACACGTGGTCCTAGTTGTAGTCCTGGTAGGTTTCGGCCGTGGTTAGTGATCACCCACCAGACAAAGCCGCACCGCAGCCGGGCTTGCCGTATTCCGGCGCGATGTCTGGTTGAGAGGTTGGGTCGGAATTGTTGCTCCTCCAAGGCTTCTAACCATATGGAGACTCATTCTACTGCTACCTTCTCACCGATAATCATCACGAGGTAATTGGTTCACTGGGCTGGCGCGTTCCATCGTAGGCTACGTCATTGCTTAACATCAGGCAAGTAGTAGTCAAGCGCCAGCTTACCGAAGAAGAAAAAAGTAAAACTTTTTTGCACCGATTTCCCTTTTTCACACTCCCACCTTCCGCCGCTGGTAGGTAGGTATATACCTACCTAGAAGAACAGAATTGCAGATAGTTACACATGTTAAACTATAACACCCCTCTTTTTCGTCTGAGATTAAAAATTACCACGCAGTACCATACCATACTTAACAGAGCCTCTATTCATAGGTTTTTAACAGATGGTTTACTTATTGCGTCACCGTTGATTGGCCTGTTGGTATAGTAGTAGTTGACGGGCCGGTGGCGTGGTCGGTAAGATACTTGCTTTTCACGCCGCAGGTCGTGGGTTCGATTCCCACCCTAGACAAACATTTGTTTAAATATGTCTGTTTGTCTTGTGTCTGGGTGTAATTTAAGTATCTATATTTAAGTATATATTTACAAAAGAAAAGTATTATAAAATATTTAGTATATTACCAGTTATCTGGTTTCCATAGCACAAGCTCTGCTCAGTTTGGGATCAGATGACCGTGTGTGTTCATGTCCCACTATATTATTATTATTTATTATAGTAGTTAGTGATCCTGATTGCTAAGCTGGAGGTCGTGGGTTCGATCTCCACCCAGGACAAATATTTGTGTGATGACTTGATGAGTACGATTGTTTGTTTGATTTGGTGTAATAAGATTCATCTGTAATATGAATGTATTTAGGTACCTACCTACTTACCTACAATAAAATTAAAAATATCCTTATTATTTCAACAGTGAAAATGGTTGAAATATGCCATCTGCTTGGTACTCAGTACTTAATCTATCAGTACCAAAACCTAAGCAAAATTCACTCAAAATTTTCACTGTGAGCTCGGTTTGCATAATTTGGAAGAATATTATTAGGCCAGTCTTACCTATATATAGGTAAAAGTCTTATAAGACAATTGGGTTAAAATGGACTTTGTCTCTTTCTTACTAGTATAAATGTCAAGATGACAGAAAAAGACAAACGCATAATAAACTTATTTTAGCTATGAGCTTAGAAGACGTTTATGAATATATTGTAGTTAATAATAATTGTGATTAAAAAGTTGGGATTGGGAAGTTAATTACCTACCTCAGTCCACCCGTGACCATGAAATCTGAAAAGACTGAAACGTCGGGATATAACATTTAAAATAAGCCGTGATAAAAACCGTTCTATCAGTTTTATTTGAAATAGTAGTTGGAGGTAGGTTACTTATCCTTTCCTAGTACCAATAACACAAGCAAGTATAATTGCATAATTTGGAACTAGATGGCGCTGTGTGCATGTGTTACCTATCTACCGAGCCAAAGTCCTCGTCGTCGGTTTGAATTTTTTTACAAGCTCATCAACTTGCAATGTTTATAAGTTACAAGCATTTAACACGGGAGATGTTATACTCAAATTCTATAGGCCGACCGTTTAACTCGCGTATCGCCTATCGCTAAGATTCTGTCTCCTCAAACTGCACAGACAGTGATGATGATTCAAGCGATATGGATATTAGTGACGAATAGTCTTACATTACTTTTATCTGTGCTTAAAAAGTTCTATAAGAGATTTAATTAATGTTTTATGACTTTGTACCTCAGATGGCGATACGCGAGTTAAACGGTCGGCCTTTAGTAGATACTAAATTGCTACCTACCTACACAAGTAAAAGTTGCAGCGTCTTTAGAAATGCATTCGTTAATAAAAGCTACAGTCAAACACAATACAAACTGTTCATGTATACCTACCTCTGCAGAGAGAAACGCGTAAAATTTTCTAAGGTATCTACCTACCTGAGTTCTCGTTCTCTAAGAAAGCGAGTTCTTGAGTGGAGACCACGTCTTGGCAAGCGTGTGGGACGCCCTCCAGCTAGGAGAAGTGACGATCTGCGAAAGATAGCCGGCAGTAGCTGGATGCGACAAGCCGAGGACAGGGTGCAATGGCGCTTATAGGGCTCTCCCAATAACCGCCAGTGTACCCTGTCCTCTGCTTAGGTTTGTCCAGCTGTGGACTGCTATATGCCGATGATGAGTTACCTAGGTATAGGTAGGCATTGAATGCACTCCTGATACAATAATAAAATGGATTTATCGCAATTGTTGATAATAACGCAACTTTTAACTTTGCCTGGTGTTAAGCAATAATGTTGTCTACGATGGAACGCGTCAGCCTAGTACCTAGGTACTACCTATACCGATTCACTCGTGATTACGAATGATTATCGGCGAGAAGGTGGCAGTGGAATGAGCCACTAATACCTGGAAAGTTTGTAATGAAAAAGGTGTTTAGGTAAGTAGGTACGAAATTCACGTTCAGGTGAATTATAAGTAGGTACCTACTTATAATTCACCTGAACGTGAATTTCGTAACCCGTAGGTAGATAATTCTCACACATTTTTGAGTTTTAGCAAGACATTAGGTTTAAGTACGTCTATTCATTTTTATATACCTATAAATAATAGGTACCTACTAGTTTTCCGCCAGCGGCATCGCCCGCATGACCAAAATTTTATATCCTCCAGCTGTGGGCTAATAGTGAGTAGGTAGGTAGGTAGGTAGGTAGGTAGTACCTACCTACCAGTGGCGAAGAGATTCCAATCGGATTTCCTTTCAGAATTGATTAAAATAGTTTTCTTCATTTAGGTAGGTACCTACCTAACGCTTGATTTTATTAACTTAATAATATAAAGGTGGACATAGAAACATCTGTGACGGTATTAAAAAGATAGGTACCTACCTATTATTTTCATAAGTAGTAAGTGTGAATTTTTCACTCTCAGATTTCCAGTCACCATTGTTAGGTAGGTACTTCACCTATTAGCCTTAAGTAAGTAGGTACCTATTCAATAAATGGTCAACAATAACAAGGCACGAATTTTTCAAATCGGACGATTGGAGAGTACCAAACCAGTAAGTAGAAGGTAGGTCACCTACCTACCTGCCGTAGATTAGCGCGCGATCAACCAAACAAAAGGTCAACCATTCAAAAATCTTATAAGACTCTTTAGGTAAAATATTGTTTCTCTCTGTTTTACTAGTACCTACCTATAGGTATATGTCAAGATGATAGACAAAGACAAATGAATTATAAACCTATTATAGCTATAATGAGCTTATAAGACGTTTATGAATACATACGGGGAAAAGTCTTTAATTTTATACCTACTAGGTAAACACAACACAAAAGCTTAAAATTCATTAGGTAGGTACCTACCTACTTTACAGTCTGTAGGTACAATCAACACTAAATAATACATTCACGCTATAAGGTACCTATAACTCCAGGGAGTGTAGATCGTGTCCTAATCTGAAGGCTGGTAAGTTGGTAAAATAGGTAGGTAGGTTCATAGGTACTTGGGTAGGTACCTAATTACCTACCTTCTAAACTCAACCTACTGACTTTTTCTACCTATAGGTAAGCAAAATAAAGTTGTCATTTTTCTCATCCAGTTTCCTTACAACTTAATGCTCGTCCAAATTCTTTCCACCTTAAAGAGTTTTCAGTTCCACTGTCAGAGCCGTTTCCCTTATAAAATATCCTCCTACAAAATAAACCAAATGTGGACATATTTTTTGATCCGCCTGGTGTAATGAAAAAAAATGTTTATAGTTGGCTAAATAAAAGTAACTTAAGTTTAGATAATTGTTAATTTTAATTATAATAAAATATGTTGTGTAGTTTATGATTACATAATAAATAGTTATTAGTATAAAATATAAGTGTCTTGGTGTATACTGTTAACTTATATTTTTATGAATAGGTAAATGATTGATTGATCCCTACCTAATACCTACCTATGTAGGTACCTAGGTAGGTATATAAGTAGATATGTAAGTACCCTATATATTAAAGGTAGGTTTATATAATTTCTAAACAATATTATCTTAATCTAAACTAATTTTAAACAAAATCCAATCACAACGCACTACAAACTATGAAACATAACAATTTTAATTAAAAATCAACTTTTTACGAAACACTGTTTAGTTTGTAATGGCGTCAAATATCCGTGAAATTCAAACTTTAGCATGTTTCATTAAAATTTAATTCAACTAGTGATGGAAACAATCGCACACGCGCTGCAACAAATTATTTTATTATCGATAAAAATAAATTAAACCGAACGCAATTGAATACGTCCGCCATTTTGTTCGAATCAATTATTGGCGGGAATCGTTGAAATATCCTCGTTTATCTCGCGACATTAAGCTAATAAAGCATTCGAGTTAATTAAAAAGTGTTACGCGAAGTGCTGAGTGTGCGAGCGGCGCGCGAGGAGACTAGCCCAAAACGAGCAACTCGACGTCGTTAACCCACCCAATCGACGCCTTAATTGAATCATAACCAGCTAAATTCGAAAGCACCACTCGACGCGTCGCACTCCACAAATCTGATGTAAACGCCAAACGGCTGGCTAAATCACAAGCTCTTAATTCGAACCGCCCACTGGAAAAGCGTTTCAAATTTAAATGACACCTCTACACGCCCGTCGACCAATCGCATGCTAAGCATTCGAATAAAGAGTGCAAGCTCAGAGTCCCGTCACCACCTCTCGGAGGACACGGGCCAATAGCGGGCGAGGAGTCCATGTTCGTTATTTTTTTTTCAAGTCGTCGGGCGGCTCGATAGCGTGGAGGGCTCATTCGGCCGCGCGCCGCCTTGGCGTACGTATCGCGCGTTCGCGTCACCATGGATTGTGTTCTGTGTGACATGTGCTTCTGATTTGGTGTATTGATATTTTGTGACGGACTTGTGTGTGAAGCATGATGCCTCTCGCACCGACCCCTGTGGTGGCGGTGCCATCGAAGCCGAAGATAGGATTTAGTATAGACAGTATTGTTGGTGGTTCGGAGCGGCCGAAGCACACGTCGCCGCCGCTGGCAAGTCCAGGGTCTCCTTCCCCGGTTGCTTCTCCGAGGAGTCCATCTCCACGACCGCTACTGAGGCCGAGTGCATTGCCAGCAGTGTTTCCCTCGCCAGAGTTAAAGAGGCTACCCTATCTGGATGCTCAGAGTCACCATCATCAGTTCCTGGCGCACTTCCAAGGTGCTGCGCTTGCGGCGGCTCTTGCTCACCAGCAGCAAGGGTTCGGAGGACCCCTGCCGCCGCACCCGCCCCCACATCCTGCGCCGCCGGTCCCCAGAGAGTCTTACACCTTGTACCCTTGGCTCATCAACAGGCACGGAAGGATATTCCCGCACAGATTTCCAGGAGGTAAGTGTCATAGACTGATTATTTCATGCTTCTATAACGCACAAAAAAGGCCTACATTATTTACAATCTCTTATTTACCTACCTACTTAAACTTATTGAAATAAAACTAAAAATAATTTTAAATACAATACAAAAATGTAATAGAAACGTAAAATATTTTTTTAATTCAACCCACAAGTTATCTATAACTTATGATAAAATACATTTAAGTAGGTTACCTTTATTCTATTTAATTAAACTTAATTAAATATTCACTTAATTTCAATAAAATAAGACATCGATACAAAATTATAGACTATGATCGATATCACATTGGACATCTCTACAACTGTCACTTATTTGGTAATAAGGTATTAACCTACCTACGCTCTACAACCGAGCCATTAAAAAAAAAAACCTACCTATGCATTATCACATTTTCAAACGATAGGAACACGGTCAAAATGCATCTGTGAGCTACTTAGACTATTTATTAGCTTTTGTCAAATTACGGAGGTAATTAGGTACTTACCTATCAATAATTATCCTACGAGGTATCAACATTTTGTGGTAGGTACCTACGCCTACAAGGCTGGGTTAGAAATTTTACTTTTTTTTGTTTATACAATGAAATGAGGTCTGAATTCGGTAATTTACGAATGCGCCATTTTCACAATCGCCTAAAACTAATTTCATTATACCTGAATAACTAAGAATTCTAAATTAAACATTAAATTTAATTACACCCTCGACGCCAAATTTATAAACTTAATTAGCTAGCGTCTCAATCACTCGGCTTATCAAATTAAAAGCATCAACATCGGTCCATCCGTTTAGCTACGACGCCACACTCGTCAAACTTATAACACCCCCTTTTTTCGACGAAGGTTAAAAATTGTCTCACAGTGGAAACAAGTATATTTATTAACCTCTACCAATAATCATGAACAGTCAAACAAGAACATTAACACTACAATCATTACATTACAAGAAAAATAACGAGTAAAAGATATAAAAACTTTTTGAATGCAGACTCCATGGAGGTTATAACCTATGATTATCTGTCTTCGTGAACTATAAATCATCGCATGATTGCTACTCGCTGTGTTTGTGGAGCCAGGTATAAGGAGCAGAAAAATAATCAAATTGAACCAACAGTTTACTAACACACAATGAGTGGTATAAATAAATTAAAGTGTAACCACAAGATAGATTCACACTTAGATAATGAAACTTGCTTTTGAAATTGGAATTCGTTATGACACATCGTTTTAAAAATGGAACTTACTTATTAGGTAACTAAACAGTTTGTCAAAAAAGGTTGTTACAATGTAGTTTTTACACTAAACTTATGCGACTGTTTAGAAAGTTACATTCTACTTCAGTTTTGTTTGTAGGGTTAATACGGGCGCTAGGCCTACTTATTTCTAACTTAGGTCAGTAACTTGCTAGCTAGTAAGGAGGAACATACCTATTTACTTATCGGTAAGTAAACAGTTACAATGAAAACAAAAAACATGTTGTAAGAATATCGTTACATGTAAAGTCAAAGAATGATTGAAATAATTATGGGTTGGTTTTACTTAGTTAAACAACTACTTAAGCAGCTTACTTAATGAAAACGAAACTAATAAAATGAAATGTAGCTACATAATGACATCCGGAAGTTGACCGATTACAAAACGTTAATCACATCATCTAAGTAGCATAGATAATTATTTGATAATCTAATGATAAAAAGTACCTCTTTAAATAAACTCCAGATTCCCGATACATTTAAATTCAACCCAATAAAGCTTTAATTGAATAATAAATACTACAAAAATATCGTTTAATGTTATTTTTATAATTTTTGATTATAAATTTCAATTTGTCAATAGTGTAGGTCAAGGTTAATGTGTTTAAAAAGTTGTGATGTTTTTTTTTTAATGTTGCAAAGACACCTTTCGAGTAATTTGCCGTCGGTACCGGTGTGTATTTTATATGACATAAATTATAATTTAAAGATTAGTTAACGTTTCTAATTAGCAGTTTAAAGTTATTTTATAAAGAAACGCATTTAAGTAGTACCTACTTGTACCTACTGAGGAATAATTAGAAGTAAAAAACACTAAGAAAAGATTAAAGGTATATGTATTAATGTCATTTAAGTAATGTAGGTATCTCATACTTACGTCTTACTAAAATTTTTTGAATTATTTTTAATATCTAAGTAGGTACCTACCTATTTAAGTAGTAGGTATATCTGAAATCTTAAAAAAAACAGTTAATTAGAGTAAAGAAACTTGATTTTATAAGTACCTATGTCTTTTATAAAAAAGAATTATAATTTCTGTCCGTTACTTGTAGTTTGACTCGATATTAGCCTAATAAATCTTGGTAAAGTCAGCATTTTATTACCAACATCGTAGTCGAACTCGGTTTTAAAGATTTTTAGTCAACAACATTTTTGTTCACACGTTACATTTTTACAAGCAATAATTTAAGCTTTAATTTTTTTCTTAAGTGAAGTGACGTTTTTATTTTTTTTAAGAATCGATTGTTAACTGTCAACTTGCGTGTGTCGATAAAAAAACTGGTTGAAAAAGGTAGCTTATCTTTAACACGGAGTCATTATGATAAAGATATTTATTATCTGTTTGATACGATGATCGTTTCGTTGCCATTGCTTGTATAAAAAAGAAAGTGACTCGTTGGTTTGGCGGGAAATTATTTTTTAAGGTTAATTTAGAATTAGGTAGGTGTTTATATATATAATAAAAATGAATCGCAAAATGTGTTGGTAAGCGCATATCTCGAGAACGGCTGAACCGATTTCATTATTCTTTTTTTTAGAATATACCTTGAAGTACGAGGATGGTTTAGAAGCAGAGAAAAATTAAAAAAACTCCTCCGAAAGAGCTTGACCGATTTTTATGAAATCTTATAGGTCTATCTTCTAGGTTTATCTTATAGGTCGTATTGTTTTCGGACCCGACAGGTGGCACTGCTTTACCGGGCAGAACGACGTTTGCGGTATTCGCTAGTTTATAATAAAATTTCTTATAGGTAGAATTCCAGGAATTGCGTATAAAAGTGGTTTTTCGAGGAGGTACTACATACAAACCAGCTTCCCTTCAAATTCCATTAAAAATTTACTCCGCTCAGCCATGAAATAGTAACACTTACCTAGTTACTTTCGCATCCATCATTAGTATGGATATATTTATAATTGAAACAATATCAGTCCATTGAATTGTTAGCCAATTAAGTTTAACCTTAAAACAAAAGGTTAGGCACCGTTAAATGGTTTAAATTAAATGTATATAGTAAATAAATTACCTTGTTGGAAGAGCATTTAGTTAGACTGCCTGCTTTCTTATTCATAATCGTTTCATAAGCTTTTATTAGCTAAAATCTTTGCAAATACTTACGTTAATTTTTTTCTGCAAAAGTACCTATATTTTTTAAATAATAATTAAGTAGGATATTGACGACCTCGGTAGTCGAGCGGTGTAAGCCGTCCGATTGGGCTATAGGTGTACTGTGCCCGGGAGTGTGCCCGCCTTGGACACTATTTTCGTAAAAACAAAAATTTGTTTCGGTGTCTGGTTTGTTGAGGGTCTAGCCTCCGTGCCTCGGAGAGCACATTAAACCGTCGGTCCCGGATGTCATTTAACACATCTATGACAACCGTTACATGTACCTAGTCGGAAGCCAATATAATCTGACACCTGGTCTAATCATCTCGTACATATGGTGTACCTACATATTTCATAATACATTCTTCTGCCAAACTGCATTGCAGTTTGTCGGCAGTATTCTTGTGGATACAACTTAACTGTATACTTACTATAGTAAATAAAGCTATATGTATCCAGCACTTTGGAAAATAATGCAACAAGACCCGTGGCACATTCGTGCGCATGATCTCCACGGTGACATGATAGAACGACTCAAAGCTCTGTCGATCGAGGGATTGCAAGAACAAGGCCCGGCGTACACACGCTACGGGCAACACAACCCCTTTCTTTTTGCTAGTTGAGTAGGTGAAATTGTATTTAAAAATAAAATAACTTGAGAGGTGTCAAGGGACACCCGGATGGAACGAAGTTCCTTTCGATTAATTAGTGAAGGAATTGTAATAAATTTTTTTTTTTTTTAAGTTATAATATATATTTTTTATTATTAACAAATATAATGTAATGTAAACTTAATCAGTAAAAAAAAAGAAAAGAGAGAGAGAGAGAGAGAGAGAGAGAGAGAGAGACAGACAGACAGACAGACAGACAGAGAAACATGCGCACGCCGCACAACTTACAATAGCTTACTATAGCAAAAAGTGTCGTGACAACTTTTCGTAAGATTTTTTTCCGTCTAGCCCCCTTTCACAACGCGCGATAAGGAACTTCGTTCCAAAAGATAGGGCCAAGACACTTTTAAAACAACAGGTGCCCTTTAGGCAGCGTAGGCTCTGACCGCAGTCACTAAATACGAAGTCAGCGGTATACGGCTGGGGCTACTCCCCACTGCATTAGGTTTGTTATCTTTACATCTAAATATATAAAAGAAGAAACTGACTGACTGACTGACATATCAACGCAGAGCCCAAACCGCTGGGTCTGGAGATTCCAAATTTGGCACATAGGTTCCTTATGGAGCAGCGGTGGAGCAGCGGTACGAGCCTCGCCTTTGAAATATAAGGTCACGGGTTCAAATCCCAATCGCGTCCACACATCTTTGTGTGAATTGTGTCATCACTGCTGCTCAATATCGGTGAAGGAAAACATCGTGACGAAACCAGCATGTCTTAGAACTAATCATTCGAGGACATGTGACATCCACCAACCCGCACTTGGCCAGCGTGTGTGGATTAAGGCCTAAACTCTCTCAACTCGTGAGATAGTTGAGAGACCCGTGCCCAACAGTGGGACACTAAAAAGGGTTGAAGTGTTCCTTATGGGGTGTAGGGGTGCACTAAGAAAGAATTTTTCAAACCTCACCCTTTAAGGGGGTGAGACGGGGTTCCGAAGTTTGTATGGAGAAACAAGATTAGTGAGATCAATTTCGCGGGCGAAGCCGCGGGCGGATATACGAGGAACAATTAGGATAGGTTTCAAAAGCTCCCACTCTCAAGGACAAAATGAAACACGTTTGTAGAATGAAATTTAATTGAAGTACTTTTTAATTGTAAAATTATAGAAATGAATAAATTCGGATTCTGATACTTTCCAGTATAAGCTGACCTCTTGTTGTACGGAAATCTTATACAATGCGAGATCAGCTTATACTGGGGATGTCTAGCTTGATGTGTAACTAGGTACCTACAACCGTAGTTCGTAAGTAATGTTACTAACAAATAATGTTGTCTAAAAATTAAGATATTTTGAAGTTAAGTAAGAAAAACAAGTTTAACTTACATAATTACATAGATAATCTGACATTTTAGTTATTTGAAGTTATTCACTTCACTTCACTTCAACCCTTTTTAGTGTCCCACTGCTAGGTACAGATCTTCTCTCAACTATCTCATGAGTTGAGAGAGTTTAGGCCTTAATCCACATAAGCTGGCCAAGTGCGGGTTGGTGGATGTCACATGTCCTTGAATGATTAGGTAGGTAGTTCTTGGACATGCCGGTTTCCTCACTATGTTTTCCTTCACCGATATTGAGCAGCGGAGATGAAACAATTCACACAAAGATGTGTGGGCACGACCAGGATTCGAACCAACGACCTTATTTTTATAAGGCGAGGCCCGTACCGCTGCGCCACCGCTGCTCAGATACGACAGTATATACTATATTTAATGAAAGAAAGTATACCTTCATACATAACTATGTAATTAAATCACTGTTTTTTGGCAATTATGTAAATTTCGCGATTTTATCTAAGATGGAGAGGTCAAAAACTTCATAATTTAGGCAGTTTGAAGCCTTTGCAGTACCTTTCTAGTAATAATATGTTGACTTTCATAAAAAAAACTCATTTACGGTAGGTATTCCTTATTACTGAGTTTGTAAACAAGCCCGCAGTGGCGAAGGTTGGAAGGTAGAAGGTAGATTGGTTCGTAAGAGCCAAAATATAATAAATATCTATATAATAAATACTAGCTGCCCCAGCGAACTTCGTACCGCGTATTACTGATAGATTGGTAAAACCAAAAATTTCGTCAAAAAAAAAATTAAGGGTGAACAGCCCTTATCACTTAGATGTATGAAAAATAGATATATGACCTACTGAATATGCATAAAAATTTTCATAAGAATCGGTCATGCCGTTTCGGAGGTGTACGGTAACAAACATTGTGAGATAGAAATTTTATATAATAGATGTACCTACACGGATTAAAAAAAACTACAGATTCGAAGTGTAAAAACATATGAAAATCCTTTTTTTTTCTTAATTAGAATTTTGTTTATATTAGGTAAAGGCTATGTAGGTATACATACAGGGTGGACGAAATAATATTTTATTGAAATAAAACTACTTTTTAACGGATTTTATCGCGGTTTATTTTAGGTTTTAGATCCCGACGTGTCAGTCTTTTCAGACTTCATGTTCACGGGTGGACTGAGGTATGAAATGATAAATAAAACAAAAAAAAATCGTAAATCTAAGACAATACTAATATTTTATTTTTGTATTTTTGTATGGAAAATGAATAGAAGGGGTTGTTCTTTTCCATACAAAAATACGTTGACATTACGATGATATCCAATGCCGAGAGTAGAAAAGTTCGTGCTGCCCTACAGTGGTTAGCAATACAAACATTTTTTAATATAGTGGGACATTAACACACACGGCCATCTGATCCCAAACTAAGTAGAGCTTGTACTATGGAAAGCAGATAACTGGTAATACTTTTCTTTAGTAAATACATACCTACATAAATATAGATAATTACACCCAGACTCAAGATAAACAGACATGTTCATCACACGAACGTCTGACTTGGGTGGGAATCGAAGCCATGAACTGCGGCGTGAAAAGCAAGTATCTTACCGACCACGCCACCGGCCTGTCTTGATGTTAAGCAATGATGTAGTCTACGATGGTAAACGCCTGCCCAAAATCCCGATTCACTCGTAATAACGAATTAGATAGATAGTTTTTGTGACACCGTGTATATAGCACATGTCAAACTGTTATTTTGCTTTATTAGTCGTGTCTAATGAAGTCAATTAGCATTTTATAGCATAATTACAACGTATTTTTGTAATTAGTTATGTAGTTCCAGCGCTTCCATTACGAAATGGTGACGTAACCCTCTTGCGTAACTGTTTTTGTTATAAATACCACTTTTGTGGCTAAACTGCTGAACTAATTTTGATGAAGTTTATATAGGTTTTTATTACGTCAATCGTATAGGGGATAATGTAAATGTTGGTTGGGGAAGTCGTCACATCGAGGTCATCAAAGTCGCGTTTTAATACCTACTATGTATATCGGACTTGAAAGAAAAAGTGCTTGCTTAAATGTTGGTGATATAAAGAACTTACGGATTATTATAAAAATCTCGGCTGATTCGTATTTAATTTTTTATTTTGCATTGATTTACCCCTTTTATCATAAATACATAACACACTTCAATTCACTTCAACCCTTTTTAGTGTCTCACTACTGGGCACGGGTCTTCCCTCAATTATCTTACGAGTAGAGAGAGTTTAGGCCTTAATCATAATAATGGATGTCACATGTGTTCGAATGATTTGTTCTTCGACATGCCGGTTTCCTCACAATATTTTCCTTCACCGATATTGAGCAGCGGAGGTGAAACAATTCACCCAAAGATGTGTGGACACGACCGGGGATCGAACCCGTGACCATATATTTCAAAGGCGAAGTATATACCGCTGCGCCACCGCTGCTCACTACGCTACGCACGCATATACCTACTATAGTCATTATGCATAGTATGTTTTGAAAATATTAAACAAAATAAGTGTCAAAATAATATAAAATAATTAGTTAATAATTTGGTACGTATAAAGTGGCCACTCTGTATTGCAATTAGCTGGTTTAGCGGAATAACAATGCTAAATTATGAATATAATTAATTCATTACGAATTATTTATACTCTGAAATAAAGTTGAATTTCAAATTGTTTTCAATTATTACCAAAGATTATATAAACAAAGATAGGTGACG
This sequence comes from Meganola albula, assembly GCA_936450015.1. Taxonomy (NCBI): domain Eukaryota; kingdom Metazoa; phylum Arthropoda; class Insecta; order Lepidoptera; family Nolidae; genus Meganola; species Meganola albula. Next base: position 1,720,362 of record OW388165.1, on the reverse strand, counting down.
TGCATTAGGTGACCTCTGTAGTAGAGCGGTGTAAGCCGTCTGTTTGGGCTATACTGTACCCGGGTCACGGGTTTGATTTTGCCCAGGACAATCTTTGTGTAACTACAAAGATTTGTTTCGGCGTCTGGATGTTTGAGAGACTACTCTCCGTGCCTCAGAGAGCACGTTAAGCTGACGGTCTCGGTTGTTATAAAAAACATGTATGACCATTATTACAAGTAGTAAGAAACCTAATATACCTAATCTGACACCTGGTTTCCTAAGGGTTTCAAGGTCTGATGGCAGTTGGAGCCGACCCGAAATGGAATAATCAACAAAAATAATTATGAAGAGGTTACATTCATAGTAAAATACAGAAAACCCTTAGAACATTTAACACGGGACTTGCATTGCGCGCGTTCTTCTCTATGGAGGTACAAGAACAGTTTGTACGTATGAACTGTTCATGTTTTGTGTTTGTGTGTTGCTTTAATAGACGTGTGCATTTGTGAAGACACTTCAAGTTTTACATGTGTGCTGTACGTGGTTACCTCGCCTCCCTCAAAAACTGGCAGAAATAATTTAATACTAGCAGTTGTGTTTAACAACTTGTGTATTATATGCTGTCAACAAAAAAACTCGATCCTGCTCTAAACACTGACAGTCAGACTACTTGTAATTTGTACAAGTAGTAGAATAGTAATATAACACATATGATAAGCACGCGAGTAAAAGAGATAGTTATCATTTCAACATTTGCACTCAAATCTTATGCCGAGAAGCGGTCTAAAGAGAAAACACCCTATTAGGGTGTTTCTAAGTCTTCTAAACGCGCGCTAGACATATTGTATCTGATATTTTTTATATCATTGATTGCAACAAAGGTTTAAAATTAGTTATTACATCAGATATTCTGGTGATACCTACCTATTTATAATAGTTTAAGTCGACTATGTAAATTATAATTTTACTCTTTTCTTTATTCCAACCTTTTTGAAGTCGATTAAAATGAAATAAAATTTATTATCTATCAATTTTGTTTTCAAATTATTTAACAAATAACAACAGAAAATGAAAATTTTTTTTTTTTTTGCGCCACGATAATAGTTAATAAATAGTTTCATAAAAATGATTTAGATAATGTGCGGGGAAGACCACTGTGCACTTGACCGGTTTTATAACATAAAGATAAAGTTGTTAACTTATCTAAAGAGTTCAATGGGCTAGGTAATAATATTTTTACATTTGTTTACATTAAATAATCATGATAATCTTAATTTAGAGCACAAAGTTTAGTGTCAAATAATTTCTGGCAATATTGCACAAATAAACAATTATAAAAATGATTTTGTAAAAGTGACTTTGAGCCGTTTATTTGTGATAATTTATTTTTATGAGTCTTCGTCAGGTACCTGCAATAAATACGAACTTGATTTCGCCATTCAAAAATCTATTCTCAGACAAGGATTAAAAGAAGGGTTTAAAAAATTATGTCACATCTAAAGAGTTCAACGTTCAATAAGGTCTTTACATTTTTAATATTTATTGTCTGTGCACTTAATTACATTACTGACTGTAATTAAGTCCACAGAAAATTTGATTATCACGACAACTCTATCGTGATAATCAAATTTTAGAACGAAAAGTTGGGTGTCAAATAATTTCCGGCTACATTGTATATCATTATTCAGATTATCTTTAAACATCAGTTTGAAATGTTTTAACTCTCTATGAAAGATGTGTACCTAATAAATGACAATGTGTATCTCATCTATGTATTGTGTATTATTGTATATGTAGGTATATACTATCCCATAGATTCATAAAAATCTTATGAAAGTTTTAGTTAAAATGGACTTTGTCTCTTTCTTACTAGTATAAATGTTATGATAACAGACAAAGACAAACGAATTATAAACCTATTTTAGCTATTATGAGCATTTAAGACGTTTATGAATACGAGGGTTGCGATTCAAATAATAGGATGGAAAATCCGCCATTTTGGACTGGATTGCGCAATAACATCACATTTAGTAAATTATATCCACAATTGGTGGATCATTTCTGCGCAACACAGTCCAATTTAGATGCGGTTTTCTTTATATAAAGGATGAAAAGATAGAACATTATTGTTAGCTATATTGGAGGTTTAATAAAAAATAAATATTTAATTTACTCACGGAAAATAGGCCCTCATTTAACGTCGAGTTGCGGAATTTCAGCCTCGCGATTTTTCAATTCTAATTTAATTAATTAATTTCAATAACAATAAAAAAAAATTAAAGGTTATTACAAATATCTATAGGCCGACCGTTTTACTCGCGTATCGCCTATCACCAAGATTCTGACTTCTTATGCTGCATTACAGTGATGATGATTCAAGCGATATGGATATTAGTGAGGAATAGTCTTACATTACTTTTATCTGTATTAATGTTTTATGACTTTGTACCTCAGATGGCGATACGCGAGTTAAACGCTCGACCTATACTTACCTGTAGACACTTGGTCCAATGAGGTTTTAATTCATTCTTACACACTGCTGGCTGTTATGTGTAAAAATTTTGATGGGTAGGATGCCATATAATTTAATTTTTATTTTTATAATCACTAATGGCATCCTGATATAATTTCAACATACATACCAGTACCTACATGAGTTGCAGGTTAAAGAGTATTGTTTCAAAAAGGTTAACATTTTCCAAATTCATATGGTTTTTGGATTCAGCGAGTCAAAGCCCTTTGAACTCCTGTCACTTTTACAGTAGATACATAATACGAAAAGTATTTTCTTCTATCGTCGGAGGTTCAAGGTTCATTAAAAAAATATTTTATACTATTTTATTAACCTTGTCGCTAACTAGTCGTTTTTGTTAAAGTCTTATCTCCGTAATGAAGTGCTAGTAATAAAAAGTGTTATCTCAATATTGGGGCTATATTAAAACTGCTTAAGTAAATCAGTATATCTTTGACCTGTAACATTATTAACAATGTAACAATCAGCTCATTTTCTACAATTATAATTGTGATACGGCTAATTAGTGACAACTATATCAATTTATTATTGTTTTGATACTCTATGGTCGTGTTTGGGTTCAGTTTATCATCGACTTTTTTTTATTCAATGTACCTAATTAATGACTTAATTGTTTATGGAATCTATTTATGTGACTTTTTTTCTTAAATTATTACTTGTCAGCTAATGTTCTTATATCATTAGATTGAAAAAATGTAACTATTTTTTTTTATTCAGAGCACCGTATGAAGCATTGAAGATGCTGAAGGCATTCTTTTTCTTTCTTTACATTATATAATCAATAGTTTTCAGATTAGGTTTGTCTATAGTTTTCAGTTAAAATAAAAATAAAAATTGTCAAGCATCAATCTGACACTTTTAATATCAGAAATTGAAATCTTTCATTCACTTCCAGGTAAAATAAAAATAAAATAAATTTCGTAATATTTCTACCACCATGAGGCAAGCAGTTTTACTTATATTCTGAAAACCACAGATAACTTACAAGTAAAGAAGGTACCAAAAACAACAATTGTTCTTGTCATAATTCTTTTTGTTTCTGTTTGAATTGAGAATGTTATTTTTACAAAGTTGTAACCGTTGTATGACGTAATAACTCAAGTTATGTCAGTTAACTTAATAAACTTGCTAAGTGATGTTTGTGAACGAATTTATTGTAATTGTTTGTTCAACAATATTTGTTTTTAGACATTTTTAAACGGTTATTGTTATGCGGTATTCTTTATGTATTAAAATGGTAGCTTTAAAATTATGTGGGTAGGTTTCTTTAAATAACATCGCACTGACCGCTATGGGTCTCTCTATATCCAAAGTTAGTAGACCTCTGTAGGAGAAATAGTTTGCAGTGCTTGGACCTACAAAGGGTTTTGTGGCGTCAAGTTGTTCCTAGTGTGGTCTCCTTTTTTTTTCATAGTTCATTTGACATTTTATCAAAATTCACAAAAAATAGTATCTACCAGTTGCAAAGAGTCCATACGAGCCGATTCCCATCAGCTTCCTTTTAGGAAGTGATCAATATCACACGTACATAATAATATATTACCTAGATAACGCCTTAAAGTTACAAATAGTAACAAAAATAGGTATAGCATCAAGTGTAAGAACGATCGGTGACGGTAGTGAAGAGATACTACGAATATTTTCCTAAGTAAGAACTTTTTTTGCTCAGGCTTCCATTTTTCAGACTTCCACCCTTCGCTATCTACATACTATCAAATTACTAACAATATGTATGTATCTATCCTAACTATATCAAATACCTAAGCGTTAAAAATACAATAACAAAATTATTCGGTAGCAATTGGCAACTGAACCCATTTCGCGCCATATCACCCCATTATTTATGTCAACAAGGGACGGATCCCCACAGAGTAAATACACATAATAAAATCCATAGATTAATCGCTCTATCATCCCCATTTTTTGTCAATGCTCTCTGATCTGATACAATGTTATTTTTATGAACTGTTATAAAGAATTGGATTTAATTAAAATGGTAAATGGCTTAACTCGCCTCATGCTCACTAAAAGGGAAATAAAAATGAAATCTTTTTATGAAACTAATAAGCGTTTTGACAAAGGTTTTTTGTGTGTGAGCGGGCAGCTCCCGATTATCAACTGACGCCATTGTGTTCGAAATTTGATTATTAAATAGTGATGTTCTGTAGTCGAATAAATTAACTGAAGTGATTTATTTTTTGACATATTTATTCTTATGTTTTAATACATTGACTACTTATTAATAATTACAACAATAATAATTACTGTCTGATAGACTCTCGTATTATTTTATTTTTTTGGTTAGTTATTTATATTTTGTATTAAATAAATCGAATCGTCACACTAACATTACAGAATAAAAAAATTACCTGATAGATAATTTATAAGATAAAAATCAAGTACTTAATGCTAAATTAATTAATACATGAGCCATTTAATCTTGTTAACTTTCGAAAGTCGATGCTTAATAAGCAATAACTAAGTACGTACATAATCTGACATAAATTATAGCTTAGCAAATATTTATTTATGATCATATGCAAAAACTTCATAATAAACAACTACGTATTATGATTCGCTTCGCTTATTTCAAATTGCACCTCTAATTAGGCGCTATTTGCATGTCATTATCAATCGTTTCTTATCGATAAGTATACATCACTATTCGCCCATTAAGCAGTTGGTAGCACTGCCTGTCATATCTTTCGTTACGCGCGCTTTCTTAATTACCACATATTGTTAGACGTGCATTCATTTTTTTGTACATTTTGGATTGAATAGGTTTTAATTGGATGTAATTTGAGATATTTTGTAGTCTAACGAATAACTGACATTAGAGTTACGATTTATAATGATTGTTATGTTGGTAACATTGAGTGGGTAGCCATTTTAAGATGTGATCAGAAGTGGCTAGTTAGACAAATGATTTACAATGTTGACGGCTCACGAAAACTATGATTAATTAAAGTGAATTATTGCTTGTGGGACGATATAATAAAAGTCTAAGTAGGATTACAGTTTATTTTAGATAATCATATATTTAAACATTAAAATCTTGATATTAAATTGGTTGGTTAATCAACAATATTTAGATAGATGACTGGCAAGATTGAATGAGAGTGGATACTGGTTTATTATTAATTTATCTGGCACAGAAATAGTTTAATAAGGTTTTTTGTTCCACTAAGTTGGCAAATAAGCGAATAGTCTACTTGATGGCAACGAGTAGCCTATGGAATACAAGAGACATTACTCGCGCATGGTCGAACTTTTAGATCTCTATGCCCTGGTTACCTTACTCACACATCTACCCAACCAGAGAAAAGGTTTAAAAAAATCTATTTTAATACTTACAACTAAATTGCAGACCACAGATACAGCGAAAATTTGTCATTAATATATAATATAATATAATAATATTTAATGTATAATATAGTGGGACATTAACACACATGGTCATCTGATCCCAACCTAAGCAGATCTTGTACTATGGAAACCAGATAACTGGTAATATACTACATATAATACTTTTCTTTTGTAAATATATAGATACTTATATATAGATAATTACACCCAGACACAAGACAAACAGACATATTTATACAAATGTTTGTCTCGGGTGGGAATCGAACCCACGACCTGCGGCGTGAAAAGCAAGCATCTTATCGACCACGCCACCGGCCCGTCAGATGATTAATATGTGGTGTTTTGTCATCGGCCGAGTGTTATATTCGCCATCTTGAATATCGATAAATTTTGTATGAGAAACGTGATTTTTACACTTTTTTTAAGTTCAAATGAATAGGGTAACAGTCTATGGGTAATACTCAAGAGGTGTAACAGTAGGCCAAAAGTAGGTATACAAGACATTCAATGGGCTGGTGTAGCCGAGGTAGGTACCTAATACTTGCTTTTTACACTGCAGGCACAAGTCTAGAGTGCGATTACTACACAAAACAAATTGTTGTGTGCCTCAAAATGTCTGTTTGTCTTGAGTCTAGGTGTAATTATCTTTTAGAAGTATGTATCTACTAAGTAAAGTTTTTTTTTGCGGATGACCTAACCCAATTAGCCGGAAGGGCTTGTATTGGTTTACCGGACTTTTTCGGTGAGCCGTCCGAGGACGGTCGAACCGATACTAAGATAAGTAGTCTAAGTAGGTATTTATAGTATTATCAGCACAGATAATATAATACAGTGCTACCCTAAAGTAGGGTTGCCAACTCCAAACTCTGAAATCCAGAATTTGAAGGTAGAGATACATCTCGGTTTTAAGCTAGTACTATAAGAGCAGTACCTAATTATTGTTATATGTACTGAAAACTAGGTCAGTAAAATCAGGGCCCAGTGAAACGATTGGAGATTGTTTTCAGTTGTGGCGCGACAATTTTAAAACATAGGTCGTAACAAACTCTTTAAAAACTTAGAATAATGCTTAGACACTATCCAGGACCGCCCAGGACACCCTAAAAAGCCGGACAGGTCGGCAACCCTACCCTAGAGGGAAGAGAAGATCCGTGTCCAGCGGTACGATACGAAAGTTACCATAGCCAGCGCAAGCCGTAACCCCAAAGCCGTAGGATTGGAAACTAGCAGCATGAAGAAAGCCATTGATAATAGTCCTTCCTTCAACTAAAACGGACTGCAAAATTGATACTGATTAAGATAAAAAATATGGAGTAGGTATAGAGGTCTTGTCTATACCTGAGAGGTATCTATGGATTGGTAATACATATTGCTATAAAACAAGTTATATTAGCAGATATGCGATTAATAATCTGCCTATCGTAAAATCCGCATTCCAAAACAACTATAAGACAATTAAAATATCCTCTAATTAGTTAATTATTATAACTATCTCGATTAAAATACTTTTATTACGAAGTGATAGAATTATTAATTGCCTGTTTCCCGCTTATTTTAGTGATGGTGCGGAGTTCGAATTTCGAACATTTAGATTAATCAAAGCTGACTACACCATCTTCTTAATCTGATATTTATTAGTGAAACATTTATTGTTCCTGTAAATCGAGCGTTTAGTACTTGGTTAACAGTTAAATCAAGAGTCGGTAAGTTTGGGCTTGACGTGTGATGTGGATTTTGAATTTCGAACGCTCGATTAGGTAGAGCTAAGTTTCCTAAATTTTACATTAGAGTTTTATTTGTAGAATTTTGAAGTTTGTGTGTGTTTAACGAATGATTAGAAATTAATCGTTTGATTAGGAATTTGTAGACTTCGTAACTGCATGAACATGCTCGATATAAAATATTATGTAGGTAATCAAAGAGCAGCGCATGGTGACCTTGTCTAGGCGGTGTTAATTTTTTTTTCGAACTAACAAACAAAGAAGCCCACCTGAGGCATCATTCGCACATTTCCGACATTTCTTGTTACTAGCTACCCATCCCAGCATCACACAGCTGGCGTAGGTAGCCGATTTCAAAACCATCCCCGATTATTTTTGCAATTATGTCATATTCAAACACTTTTTTGGACAGTATACCTAATTAACCAAATAAGTTATGCACTTCAATATATTCTGAAGATTTATTTTGATTTAACTAGACGTGATATTATATTTACATATTATAAATATAAATGTAAATTTGTGTGTAAATTGAAATTAAGCTAAAAATTTTATAAAACCATATAAAATTATTTATTATTATTTAATTCGTAACTAAATACATTTATTAAGTAGTTAAGTTTTATTAATGTATTATCTATGACTTTTTATCTCTTAATTTATAAATTAATTATCAACCTATGTATCCACCTACATATCTAGAAAATATAATTAATGGTTAGGTAATAAGATCTTATTAATAATAATAATATTATTAATGCGAAAGTTTGTAAGGATTTTAATGTTTTACTCTGTTTTTACTCTATAACAGAAAAACTATTAAACATATCGGAATGAAACTTAGCATACCTATTTACCTAAGCTTGACCAAGACCAGGTTTCGAATCCCAAATTAAATTTCGTGGTTATTTAACGAACACTCTTACCACCCCGTCCAGACGAAACAGCATTTAAATATCAATGAAAATAAGTATCTTTAATTATTTAACAGGCGATTCCAATGGTCTGTTTTCATTTATCTAACTGAAAATGTTTAAATGAAATAAATCTGTATTTTTTTGTTGTTATCATTCTTAAATTTGATATAATTTATCGGTCATAAAGTCTTAAGTTTATGCTTTTTGTCACAATTACGGGTTATCTGTCAGATAAGTATGTTTGTTTGAATTCCTTAAACCTAATTATTCATGGCAATGACACTGAAGTCTTATATGATTATTTAGCTCAGCAATAGGCTCTGCTAATAAATAAAAAAATAAGCTAGCTTCCTTCCGCGACTTGATTCACCTGGACAAAAAGTAGCCCATGGGCTACTCTAGACTAAATACTTTAATATTTTCTGTGCCAAATTATATTCGATTCCATTTAGTAGATTTCGTGCGAATAAGTAGAAATCATACACACATCTACATACCTACATATCCTCACATTAATCCATACAAACTTTTGCGTTGATAATACAAGTGGAATTTTGCGTTAAGTTAGTAACTTTTTAATTACCCTTGTTGAAAAAGAGCTGTATATTTCGATGCTTTAGAGTCAGAACCTCGTCAATACATTTTCAATTTAATTTATTTTATTGCGTTTCTAGGAATAAACAATGGACAACGATCAATTTCTATACAGAATAATTTAAAAAAACATAAAAAGACGCCATACAATTTTATTTCTCCTTTTTTTATTTTATTTTAAAACTGAAGCTGGAGATAATTTTTAGAAGTTCACAATATTTCATCTTAAAATCCCCGTTATATCCTTTTCATACGAAACCCTAATTACATAAATGGGTAGGCCTCAGATACAGATACTTATAAAACTCATCTAACAAATTGTCCTACTTTAGCGAAACCATTCACTTCTTTGTGCCACGCAAGACGCACATTTGTGACTACACCTGGCGATTAATTTGTCGTTATTCAACAAGTATTTAGCGTATATACCTATTTATTTATGTTATATAATTGGTTTTTACTTTTACTAATGTTATACGTTACTAAACTTAAAACTCAAGGATCGAGTCCGTAACTCAGTTATACGTTCCAAAACGGGCATAGTGGACGTGGGCTACAAGTCGGCAAAGTTGAAATGGGATTGGGCTGGTCATATTTGTCGCATGCATCGCGACAGATGGGCCCGTATCACGACGCAGTGGATTCCTGGAGACGGTCGTCGTCTCCGAGGAAGACCACGAAAACGATGGTGCGATGATATAGGCTCGTTTGTCGCGACTTGGACGGAAGAAGCTAGCAATAGGGACAGTTGGAAGGCTATGGGGGAGGCTTTTGCCCAGCAGTGGGACACTACAAGCTAATAAAAAAAAATAAAAAAATGTTATACGTACCTACCTAATATTGACATTTACTAATAATAACTTTAACTTTGTGTAAGACATAACCAAGGTAATTAGGTACTTACCTACCTAATTTTTTTAATATGGTGTTACAGGTGCTCATTTTAAATTATACAATCTAACATATTATTTGTTTTTTTTTTCTACAAAGACATCGAAGTGACATGTGAACCAAAATCTGCATTTGTGTGAGATTTTTGTGACTGGAAAACAATATCCGAGCGTGCTGATTCATGACAAACTTAGTTCAAAAAACAGGTTGCGTTGCCGTCAGGTTTGCTGTCTCTTTTTTGCATAGTTGAATTTCCATTAAAGAAGTCCTTCTCACACGTATGCGGGTGGTCATCTTAAATATATTATCGTCTATGGATAGTAAGTATGTTCTGTTTTTTTTAAGTATAATAAATAACAATGACTATGAAGGATGGTAGGCCATTGATGACATTAAAATAGTTTAGGTACCTACTATTTCAAAAATATTTTTATGTAATAAAATTACATAAATATTTTTGTCACAAGTAAATACAGTGAAGTTAGTGTAAAACAAAGTATTGTTTTCAAACAATTACGTGAGAACAGTTTATAACTAAGGAATTTGTTTTTATAATATAACGCTTTATTCAGCCAATTACTCGCAATAATAAATTTAAACCAGACCACGTTTATAAATTAAATATTAAGGAAACGAAAATAACTCAAGTGAAATAACATACCTAAACATGTAGGTACTTACCTATGTATAATTACTTAAAAGACCAGATAGAATTTCATTAAAGAATTTTATACCTAAGAATTGTTAAAATACTAACAAAACTAAATAAAATATTACTTTCGGATATCTGTAAATGAGAAAAAAAGATCTAATATAAAAAAATAAAAAAACTTTAAATGGGACCATTCTAGAACGAGTCTCTTTCAAATAAAAAATAATGGTTTTGTAAATCCGTTTTTGTTCGACGGAGTTATTAACCTTTTTTATAAGTCTGTAAAATTTGTATACTGTTGGCAAGCAAACATACAACACATCTGATAGTAAGCGGTAGCCTATCTGCAACACGTTTTTTTTTTGCGGATGAACTAACCCAATCAGCCGGCCTTTATTGGTTCACCGGACTTTTTCGGTGAGCCGTCCGACGACGGTCGAACCGATTAAGTACTACCTGGCAACTGCCATGAGGGCTCCCCATGTGGGGACGAACCTAAGCCCAGGACGTTGCCGGACACTCTAGTTTTAGGGCATCGGGGGCTGCGAGAGTCGCGTTGCCGACCTTTTAAAGATCTTTAGGAACTGGCTGCCTTACTCACACTTAGGATCACTACCAAAAGATATAACACTGTGTGTATTCTGTAAGATGGAGGTATATGTATATTTGGGATTCTGATAAACATAATTTTCTATTAAACCTTTTTGGTTAGATACTCTGCGGTACCCTCGATACAATATTCAAATAGGAAAAATTGCTTCGACCTTTTCTGTCCTTCCTTTTATTTACTCAAAGGGACACGCTTTGTAAAATATATAGACACCTATATCTAGTAAAATGTTTCGCTACAAAACAATTTCGTAAATGTACCCCTAAAATAAGCGTATTATAATTTTGAAATTTGTATTTGTGAGTGTGAAAACTAAAAATGAGGTGGTCTACCATGAAATGCACGTACCTGTTATGCTGTTACTGATTTACTTGAGATAACGAGTTATTTTCGGGAGTGGAAGTAGGTTATACATTGGTGGAAACCATATAAAGGCAACTATTTGGTTCCATCAGTAATGTTGTCACCAGACATCGCACCAAAACACGATAAAGCCGTTTGGTTTTGTTTGGTGCAACACTAACCACGGTCGAAGTCTACCACCAGTTTATTGCCACCTAATTTGCACCACCCGTTGGGATTTAAAATAAAGGTGCATTCCCGTGGACAAAAGTGACTTAGACTATTATTGAAAAAAAAAAAAAACTCAAATGGTGGTAAAAAAATAAAAAAATAAAATCAGTTAAAAATAAATCGTGTTGCCAATTAACAGTTTTATAGTTTATCAATAACAATCGTCACAAATTGGTAACTACTTACAAACAATGTGTATAAGTGAAGATTATGACATTTTTATCTCACGCTAAGTGATCGCCTCATTAAAACTTGAATGATAAATAAACGATCATATCTCAATTTTAATGTCACACGTTAGGGAAGTTGCACACTTTACCGGACGTATCTTTATAAAATATAATTTTATCTAATATTTATTAGAAATTCTTCAGCTCGTGTCTTCTAAACGTCAGGACCAATTAAAATAAAATTCCCTAGATAGTTTGAAAATACAATTGGACCATATTGGGAATAAAAATATATCTTTACATAGTTTGGCTCAATGTGTCGCTATTATTAAAAAGAAAATAAATTGTCTTTAACATTAAGAGATATTTATCAATTTGACAGGGATAGGGCGCAGCAATTTTTCTGAGCTCTATGGTCTTCAAGTAGAGTAAATCTGCATTTAATGGGTAAACGCATTCCATCGTAGAATATAACATTGCTCAACAACAGGCAAGTTGTGGTCAAGCGCAAGTTTATTATAGGATAAACAGTCCGAATAGGGAGATACCTCCTTTTTAAAAAATACACTCGGTGTAATAAATTTTAGTTATGTTCTCGGTGGTTAGTTATGTACCCAAAATTCGCTAGCTGAAAGGTTGGAGTGATGCCTCTAGAGTAGCAAGTGTCCATAAACTACGGTGGCCTCTTAAAAAATACCTACTTGACAATTATGTAGGTACATTACTGACATGGAATTGATATCGGACAATACGTCATCCAACTATAAAAGGCTCGTTATAAACGCAATGTTATTTTTTACGCTTAATACAGACTTGCAATTTTGCGATTATTTTTATAATTTTAACTTTGTTGTATTCAAAATTGCTTGATGTGAACTTAAACAAATGCTAATATGGAATTTAAATCAACACTTCTCGAATCAATTAAGCGAGACTCAAACTCAACATGAACCGACACATGAACCGCGCAATTTCGGTTGCTAAGTGTCAAATGTGAGAATTAAGAAATCCGAATCAAATAGATAAGGTGCCGACAGCATGTAGAATATTAGATAACTCCGGAAGTACCTTATAAATATTCCCTGAAGGCGCAGGTGAATGTTGTTAAGGTTTTACCAACTAGTCTATCAGGGGTAAAACCTCGGATCCACCGTCCAGACTACCAAAAGATTTACCTGCCGAATAAACCTATCATTTAAAAAAAATATCATGATAATTTCAAATTTAAAAATTACCTATGACTAAGGAAATTATAACAAAAAAATTGAATGTTGTTATGGTCGTCAAAACAATTATATTCGTCAAAACGCCCTAAAGCGTCACAATCGCAGTGACGAATCGCAAGTGTACGCCGCGCCTTAGTATATATTATCGGCAAAGAGGGCTCGTCATAAAATGGTTGCGTGTGCAATTATAACGTCATTAGCAAATGTCAGGACAAGGCCTAACAACCCACATGTAATATTATACTAACTAATGGCCTATTAAAGGCCCATGAAAGGTTTCGGAAGGCTTCTTGATACTAGCAATCAGCCCTTGCTTTCCTCCTCCTACTCCATACTACCATAGATACATAAGAATAATTTTTTCTATGATACTACCCACTAATATAACTAACACCGAAGAGGATGTGGATAGAAGTGCGGATGTTTGTTACTCGTTCACGCGAAAACTGCTGGACCGAATTGAAAGAAATCGGGCACAGGGAAAGATTATAGTCTGTAAGCAACCATGTCCAATTGTGCTAATTAACAAAATCTACAGCTTTTTATGTACCTAGGTAAGTACGTATAGCTAGATTAGTTTTCATCTGCTACTTTTTATAAGCCCCACCCGTCAGCAAAATTCCATCCAAGTTGTTTCAGCCGTTTTCGTAAATAGTAACAAACAAATAAAGTGTACACACAAACAATCGCATTTAAGTATAATTTTAAAACTATTAAAGCCAATTAAACTTCCAAAATGCTTATTTATATTGTTAATTCTAAATTGGTTTAGTAATCTACGAATAATCGTTTCAAGAAGGCGTGTCAGTTTTTAATTATGATGCCTTTGTTTTAGAAACCGGTAGGCGTTTCTGTAACAAAAAAATAAAAATGGCGGCCATTCAATATTTAAGTTTATGATGCATGCTCTTTGGCTTTAACTGACTTCTTTCTTGTCTTTAGTTTGAAGAGTCCGGTCTATGGTTAACTTTTTTTTTGTCTTTGTTCAGCCAATATAGACTGGAGATGGCCAACTTGTTTTCTTATTAGTCTGTCTAAAGCGGCTTGTTGGTCGTGGGATGTGCGCTAATAACCATAAGTTCCCGGGTTTATTAAAATAAGTGTCTAATGTAGTTGCTTGGAAAAATCCCATATTAGGTATATATGTAATTCACCTCTGCCTACACCTTTGGGAAGTACACCCGCGAGCGAAATGATTGACTTTAGATTTTATTATAAATAGGATCTATAAACCCTTCTTTATTAGATTATTTATAGTATATTATACCTGCAATGTTGCAGCCCATTACAATATCCACAGATCACTTCAACCCTTTATGGGACACTCCCATTGCTGGGCACGGGTCTTCTCTCAACTATCTTATGAGTTGAGAGAGTTTAGGCCTTAATCCATACACGCTGGCCAAGTGCGGGTTGGTGGATGTCACATGTCCTCGAACGATTAGTTATCCGACTTGCCGGTTTCCTCACGATGTTTTCCTTCACCGATATTGAGCAGCGGAGATGACGGACCCGAATGACACGACTAGGATTCGAAACCGCGACCTTATTTTTCTAAGGCGAGGCCCGTACCGCTGCGCCACCGCTGCTCCCATCCACAGATTAACAAATATAATTTACCTAAAAGCAAAAGATATCACTTGAGTAATACTTGTTTACATAATAAATTAAAATTAAACTTATTACAGAAAATTTAAGTAAAATAACTTAGTGAAATTCTAGTTGTATTTTATAATATAATTATATTGTGAAAAGCTATATTCCAAACAAGTAATGTAACAAGGGTCGTATGAGTAACGCTTCTGGTGCTGCAAGCTTCCATACGATACTGTGACCGCTTATTAGGTGGGCCGTTATCTTTTTTGTCTACTTATAAGTATAAAGAAGTCAAATAGCGCTATCTTTACATAGTAGAATGTTTTTTTTTGATTATTATCTGTATTCCAAACAAGTAAAGTTCTCGGTTGCCATTATTAAATCGTACTACACCTATAATTTGTATCTCATTGCTTTATGTTTGTTCCAGCATGGAAATAACATAAGTGGATGATGAATTACCCGCTTGAGGCTAATATCATGTCGTTTAGTAATTTTTGTTTAATTTAATTTTAATATGGCCTTTTAGCCTTGTACGCAATGTACGCCACTACAAGGTTACCTCACGCAGATTCTTTCGAATTTCGAATACACATGATTCCGCACGACTAATCAAAATTTTGTTATTGGCAAAATATGGTCTACAACCGAGCCATCATTAAAAAAAAAAAACAAAATTAAATCTCAATAAAAAAAAATATCTACCTATCCGCACGAAAATAAAAAAAATATAGATGCGGTATTTGTGGGTTTTACAAATAAAACAAGTGCATTGAAGTTTGAACTGTGGTAATTTACATTATACTTATGTATGACGTGAGTTATTAATAACTGCTCATATGCGACAATTACGTGACATTTTTCATAAAACGTAAAGCCATTTTTTTTATTCTATAGTGGAAAAAGATAAGACTCCAATATTTTTTAATACTCTAGGTAAAAATAGGTACAAGAAGGACGAAAAAAGTTTTATTCAAGTTGCCAGTTAGTTCAGTTTTAAATTTGAAATTTAGAAACTAGTGATGTGAAAACGTGGAATGAAAGAATAATGAAAAATAATTATGAATAATTAACTATAAAAGTAATAACCTAAAAGAATAATGAAAATTTCATATGTGAATTTTTCCGGAAGTTTATTTAAATAAGTAATTTAGATAGTTGTTATGGAACCTAGAATCATTAATTAGGTAGATTTGGTGGCTAATAAAAATAAATTAGTGCTGTAATCTCGTTTACATCGTTAGAAATGGAATAAATTCTTTTGTGAAATATTAATGTCTTGATATTTTTTTTCTGTTTTGCATTCATAAAGACAGTTTAATTACTAATTTACTGACAGTTCTAAACTTGTTTGCTGAGCATAGAGTTAATGATATTATGTTACATTGTATGTATGGGACTTTAATTTTTTAAAATGGTAGCGCTTAGAGTATTTAACACGGGAGGTGTTAAACGCGTCTTCTAGTACTAAATTGTTTCTATTGTTTCTGCCACTTACTAGGAGGCGAGGTACAGCACACATGTAAATTCTGAAGAGTCTTTACAAGTGCACACTTAAATAAAAGCTACACACAAACACAAGATAAGAACCGATTAAGCATTCAAACTGTATGCAAAAGGTAACGCGCGCAATGTCAGTTCCATGTTAAAGTGGTAGAGGTCAATAAATTATAGTTAAAAGTAATTTTAGTAATATTCCCAGTTATCCAGCACAGTTGTAAACTTTTAGATGCTTTGAACATTTTTCTATGAACTTGGGTCTTATCATTGGACCAATAAGATAGACACAAACAATAGTCAATAGTCCCAACACTAGTTATACTTCGGTCTACAAATAGGGAAGATGCGTAATATTAAGATTTTGTAACTAAAATGTTAAATGAACATAAATAATGAGCCACTGCAACGTTATCATTTCAATTAAATTGATTTCTAACAATAATTATGAATTGAAAGTTTTGTGAAACGGAACGCGTTTTAGAACATCACTGCATTGATCAGACTGTAGTGACGTCATTCATGTCAAGAAAATTACTTAAATACACTGGGTGTCAGTCAAGGTACCAACCCTGAGTGACGTAATATTAGAACATTGAAACTATTTTGGCGCGAAAATTTAAACTGTCACTTTGACATCGCAATTTTAGCCCATAAACAAAATTATTTTTATTTTTTAATATACTCCTGGTCTATCCTGCATCAAAGTCATTCAAAATAAAGCAACAATAAAAAAAGTCCATCATTTTATGACAATAATTATATCGAATAGATCGCTGTTAGCACCGGGCCGATATTATGTAATCGAATTTTGGACCGTGACCTTTAATCGATATTTCAGCTGTTGTTATTGACTTTTGCGTTATGTCATCCGTACCCAAATAACCAAAAAGTAAACTACAGTGATCAAGGAGAGCCTGAAACAAATACTTTTTTAATATACATATCCTTACTAAAATGTATTGTTTATTAACTATGTCTGTCCGTTTGTTACGAACGCCTAAATTAATAGACCGATATGAATGAAATTGAATATGGAGATAGTTTAAAGGAAAGGATATAGGATAACTTTTATCCGACTGTGCAAAAAGAGGTTTATAGTTTTACGCGTTATCCGACATACGCGGGGGTGTAAAACTGTCTTTTATTATATTATTTATTTAATTTATTCTTCGATAGGCTGGCGCTTGACTACAACTTGCCTGATGTTAAGCAATGATGTAATCTACGATGGAACGCACCAGCCCAACCCTTTTTTCTTGACAGTCTAACTTTTAAACCTGTTTTGATCTTTCTGATTAAATTCGTACTGGATCAAAATCAGTTAAGGTGTCCTGGGATTTGGCCGGGTTCAAATCCCGAGTCTCTACATGGCGTCGCTGTTGATCCTGGCTTACAGGAGCAGCCGTGGCGGGATTAAAAAAAGAGGTATATGCGCAAGGGCAATGCCGCTGTCGGAAAATAAGATCATAACTTAAACCCAGTCTTGTCCACAGGTCCAGATATCCCAGGGTTTCTGCTCCAGCCGTTTCGCAAGCCGAAGCGTATCAGAACCGCCTTCTCCCCCTCCCAACTCCTCAAGCTGGAGCATGCGTTTGAGAAGAACCATTACGTGGTAGGAGCTGAGAGGAAACAGCTTGCACAAGCGTTGAGCTTGACAGAAACTCAGGTAAGTTCTTTAAGTTCTTTTTTAAGGTTGCGTTTGGAGACTGAGCCACCTTCATCCATGGGACTGCACCTTCAATCTGAATCCCCACCTAGACCCTGGGTGGTGCAAATCAGGTGACAATAAACTGTAGGTAGACTTCGGGCGTGGTTAGTGACCACTCACCAGACGAAGTCGCACCGCCAATCGGTCTTGTTGTGTTCCAGTGCGATATCTGGTGACACCTTTTGATTCTCCTTGTATAAAGCAGCAGTAAAATATAAGGTCGCGGGTTCGTTTTCCGGTCGTGCCCACACATCTTTGTGTGAATTGATTCATCGCCGCTGCTTAATATCGGTGACGGAAAACATTGTGAGGAAACCGGCATGTGTAAGAACTAAACATTCGAGGACATGTAACATCCACCGACACGCACTTGGCCAGCGTGTGAGGTTTAAAGCCTAAACTCTCTCAACTCGGGGGACAGTTGAGAGAAGACCCATGCCTATATCATGCCTGCATCATGTTCTAATTTGTCAACAAGGACGTACTTATGCCCGCTAATTACGTGTCAGAGGGAGACAAGCAGTACGGCACGTGTTGCAGTTGCACTCTTTCGTTTTGAAGCGCACACTGCTACACTGCATGCTGTTTGTGATCTTCGGTGCCTACTTGATGTGTTAGTTTAATATTTACTTGTACCTACATTAGTGTAAGGGTAGTTGTTATGGGTGAGTTGCTTGAATGTTAGCGTATAGCAGCACTATACGCTCGGATTTATGCAGTTTACTCATAGTGACGACTCCGGTGTATGGTTAAAACTCGAATGAGTTTATATTACACCTACCTTGTAAACACCTGTTCTTGTATATCTGTTTTTAATAATAAATAAATAAATAAATAATAAATATTAAGAAGAAGAGCCTCACTCTTCTGCCACCTTCTCACCGAAGTTCATTCTTAGTTACGAGTGACTCAGCATACTGGGATGGCGCGTTCCCTCGTATCGTCTTTTATTCTTCGATAGGCTGGCTGACTACAACTTGCCTGATGTTAAGCAATGATGTAGTCTACGATGGAACGTGCAAGCCCAGTATACCGACTCACACGTGATTATGATTAATTATCGGTGAGAAGTTGGCAGTGGAATGAGCCTCCTATGCTTAGAAACCTTAAAGGAGCAACAATTCCGACCGACCCACTTTCTCTGCATGGTGTCACCAGACATCGCACCGGAATACGGCAAGGCCGCTTGGCGGTGCGGCTTTGTCTGGTGGGTGGTCACTAACCACGGCCGAAGCCTACCACCAGTTGATTGTCACCTGATTTGCACCACCCGGGGACCACGTGTGGGGATTCAATTAAAGATGTACACCCACGGACGAAGGTGACTCAGCCCCCTATGGTGATTTTATCATTATTTCCAAGGTGGTCATTGTTTCAAAATTGACTAGGCAGTTTGCTGTAGAAACGTACACTGCCTTATAAAAGAGTTACTGATTTTGTGGAGACGGGTATTATGGCTACAAGGTCGACATTAAAATCATCTTTATATTTACCACCCCTGCGAAGCTGGGACGGGTTTGGTACCTAGATTATAGTGTTAAAATGAAAAGTAAATCGAAGTGTAAATAATAATTAATAACGGACATTATCGTAATAATGAAATCGCGATAAAAGTATCAAGTTTGCGTATAATTGTTCGAAACTGTGCGAAAAACTCTATAATTGTTGGATCATTAGCGATGGTTTGCGTGTGCGCGGTAGCGTCAGCAACATTAAATTGGTTATCATTTTTTTGACCACCGATGAAAAAGATGGGTGTCATAAGTTTGACTTATGTAGATATTTGTAGTTAAGAAGCGGTATCAGCTTCGCCATTGAAATGTGAGGTCGCGGGTTGATCCCCGGTACCTGGTGCCCGCCCGTGATTCTCCATCCGGCGCCACGCCAGTTTTCAGGCGTTCTTGTCGGAAACTTGTACTTGGGTTTATAGGAAAAGTTTTCATCCAGTAGCTATTTTCTTCGGTGGTTCTGGATTATAGAACAGATTTAAATCAGTAATATAACATATTGAAATGGAAAAAAGTAATAAAAAAAGTTTATATACAACTAACTTCTAACTAGAAATTGATCTCACTAATCTTGTTTCTCCATACAACCTTTGGAACCCCGTTTCACCCCCTTAAAGGATGAGTTTTGAAAAACCCTTTCTTAGTGCACCCCTAGACCCCATAAGGAACCTATGTGCCAAATTTAAAGTCTCCAGACCCAGCGGTTTGGACTCTGCGTTGATATGTCAGTCAGTCAGTTTCTTCTTTTATATATTTAGAAGATTACATCGCCTAATATACAATAATAAAACTTATTAAAAATACATAATAATCTTATATTTTTTATTATTGTATATTTTGGTTGTATTGTAAATATCTATCTTTTCATAGTATATAATAATATTTAAATATAATAATTGTATACAATGAATAGATTGTAAAAACAAACTTAAATTGTGCATTTTTAGTCTGTATATTAGTGTATATATTTTCGTAATTTAGTTACAAATTTAATTTATAAATTGAGATGCATAATTAATAAATATATTACTTAGTTAGGTATATAGGTATATTAAATATCTATATTACCTAGTATGCCAAAACATGCATAATAATTCAAAGTGTTTAAGGAAATTATATTAATCCGAAAACCTAGTTGTTGAACAACTTAATGGAATTGTTCAACACATTTTTTCTTTTTCTTTATTCGACATAAATTCAGCAGTTTATAGACGATTTATTCGAAATAATATCGATGAAAACGTGCTTCGTAAAATTAGCGGTCAGTGAACCTACCAAGCGCACAGCTGATATGGTTAAGTATGTGTCGCCAAAACACCTATCTAGCGTCTATTCGTCGTGTGCAAATAATCAGGCGATTTGAGTCATCTTAGACTAGCTTCCTTAGCTGAATTAACAAATACCAATTTGATATTTTGTTTTGCTGTCGGTACACAAACGAATCCGGTTAGGTGTGGTCTTACTAATATTGCTTACCCTAGTTTCTAAATAGATTACGTTTTTACACATATTAACTCCTCGCCGCTGTGTTATTTGTAATTGCTTGATTTATAATGATAAACCTTGTGTACTACTTAAAGATATGCTATTGAAACAGCTTAAATAAGAGACCGAAAAAAATATAGGGCAATAGTTGCACAGAACAGGCTTGGGATATACCCCAACTTGCCTGATGTTAAACTATCAAGAACAGGCCTGCCCAATGTACCAATTCACTCGTGATTCCGCTTTCGGTGAGAAGGTGGCAGTGGAATGATGCTCCATATTGTTAGAAACCTTAAAGGAGCAACAAATCCGACCCACTCTCTTAAATGGTGTCACCAGACGTTGCACTGGATGTGGCAAGTCTTCTTGGCGGTGCGGTTTTGTCTGGTGGGTGGTCACTAACCACGGCCGTTTCAACCTTAAGGAGCCTCATTTCACTGCCACGAGTGAATTGGTACATTGGGCTGGCGCGTCCCATCGTAGATTACATCATTGATTAAAATCAGGTAAGCTGTAGTCAAACGCCAGCCTATTCAAGAATACAAAAAAACTACTGGATGGAATTGGATGAAATTTGACACAAAGATAGATTATACTCTAAAATAGCTTATAGATTACTTTTTATCCTAATACCATGGAGGCGAAGCAGTGGGTGGACGCTAGTAGCTATCAGTGGCGAAGAGTCCATACAAGCCCATTCCTATCGGCTTCCCTTTAAGGTACCTTATAATATATGTAACGCCTAAAAATTTTAACTAGCAACACAAATAAGTATAGCATCAAGTGTAAGAACGATCGGTGACGGTAGTGAAGAGATATTATTTTCCTAAGTAAGAACTTTTTTGCTTCGACTTCCCTATTTCAGACTTCCATCCTTCGCCACTGGTAGCTATCTATATTATCGCTTAGATTGTAATATATCCTAATTATTATTGAATTATACAAATCAATTGTTGCTGTTATTAGTCAGATTAGTATGACCTCGCGTGTCGATCATAGTCTTAACACAGGTTTTAATGATATTTAACTTATTGTTTATGGATTATCTCTCCACACCCAAGTGTTACCATACTAAAACTAGTTAAGATAAGGAATACGAAGATTTTGGTAGAATTTGAAAGACACGTTAGCCATTAATAAAAAAAATGTATAAGATTTTTAATCAATTTTTTTTTATTTATTTACTTATTTGGCACAGATAGATTTACAGATAGATACCTACTAAATTATTTTACAATAATAAATAATACCAAATTTGTATTTCAATAACAACCGAGCACAACATTCAAATAATCGTAATATTTAAAAAAAAGAAAAAAGAATATATTATTATGGTAGGTATACACACACGATTCGATTCCCACACAAGTCAGACATTTGTGTGATGAACAAACACGTCTGATTGTCTTGAGTCTGGGTGTAATAAAAAGAAAAGTAGTATATGTAGTATATTACCAGTTATCTAGTTTCCATATTACAAGCTCTGCTTAGTTTGGGATCAGCTGGCCGTGTGT
Organism: Meganola albula; assembly: GCA_936450015.1. NCBI lineage: Eukaryota > Metazoa > Arthropoda > Insecta > Lepidoptera > Nolidae > Meganola > Meganola albula. The sequence continues at coordinate 1,697,816 of OW388165.1, read as the reverse complement.
TAATGTCCCACTATATTATTATTGTTATTAATTTGGGGCAGGAACCCAAACTTTTCCGTTAATTAAATTACCTGATGGCCATGAGCCATGATTATGCGACGAATAATACCTACTTCGCACGTCAACATTGGTTCATTGTCAATTTACTCGTAATATTAGCAGTCTGCTATATAGTGTGTGTAGAGGACGGTCACTACGACCCCTGGGCTTGGGTCTTCTCTCAACTATCTTATGAGTTGAGAGAGTTTAGGCCTTAATCCACACCCGAGCGATGGTGATTGGTGGATGTCACATGTCCTCGAATTAGTTCTTAGATATGCCCGTTTAGTGACGATGTTTTTTTTCAACGATATTCAGCAGCGGTTATGAAATAATTCACACAAAGATGTGTGGGCACGACTGAGAATCGAACTCGCGACCTTATATTTCTAAGGCGAGGCCCATACCGCTGCGCCACCAATTAAAGGTTTATAGAGTCGGATTTAGTCTTGTGATACATAACTCCATTTTTTTATTATATCAACATTTTGATGTCTTCGAAGAACTCTTAAGACTCCAAAAAATCCGCTTTAGTTTAACTTTAGTACTTTTAACAGTCAATCATATACCTAATTGGGGAGTCCGTTTCTACGCAGTAGAACAGTGGTTAGGAGTGAGGGTGTACTGAACTCATTCCTGTGTTGAAGCAATATGCTACGTGCGAGCTATTGTGGATCTATGCACTTTGAGTGGTAATATAGTGGGGACAGTGGGACATTAACACACACGGCCATCTGCTCCCAAACTAAGCAGAGCTTGTACTGTGGAAACCAGATAACTGGTAATATACTACATATAATACTTTTCTTTTGTAAATATATACTTAAATGTAGATAATTACACCCAGACACCAGACAACCAGACATATTTAAACAAATGTTTGTCTCGGGTGGCAATCGAACCCACGACCTGCGGCGTGAAAAGCAAGTATCTTACTGACCACGCCACCACCGGCCCGTGGTAATGCACGGCCTGTGTGCCGTTTCGTGGAACCCTTTGGAAGGAAGTGTAGTGTGAAGTTGGAAGTGGTATTCTAGTAGAGGCTTCGTACCAAGGTCATATCCTGAGTGACCAGCGTCGAGAATTTATTTTCAGTTCATTTCAATTGCGTTAAGTAATTGTTGTCTACTGTAAAATTTGTCGCGACGGAGTTACGATAGGTACCTACTATACGTTATGCGAACGGCTACACGTCAAACTATACCAATATAAGCTGACCTCTCGTTGTACAGAAATCCTATACAATGCGAGATCAGCTTATACTGGAAATGGCGAAGGGTGGATATCTGAAAAAGCGAAAACGGAGCAATACTACTACTATTTTTGATGCTATTTAAAACTTTTAGGCGTTACATAATATTTAAATAAATAAATTCTGGGACATCAACACACACGGTCATCTGGTCCCAAGCTAAACAGAGCTTGTGTTATGGAAACCAGATAACTGGTATATACTATACACATAATACTTTTCTTCTTACTTCTTTCATTACAAAGTATGATTCTATAGGGTAGCCGATGGGTATGGGCTTGTATGGACTCTTTGCCACTGGTGTGTACCATAAAGCACGAAAAGTCCGTGTTATTATGGGTGAATTACTTAAATCTCGTTTTGACTTACACTATCCTTCCACTCGTTACAAGTGTCCGGGCTATAATATAATATATAGGCCGAGCGTTTAACTCGCGTATCGCTATCTGAGGTACAAAGCCATAAAACATTAATTAAATCTCTTAAAGAACTATTTAACTACAGATAAAAGTAATGTAAGACTATTCGTTACTAATATCCATATCGCTTGAATCATCATCACTGTCTGTGCAGCTTTAGGAGTCAGAATCTTGGCGATAGGCGATACGCGAGTTAAACGGTCGGCCTATAGTGTTATGAATGTCTGCACCCCATAGGCGCATTAAGACGTTCGTGAAATTAATATTGCCGAGTGATAATTTCAACCACTCCACCTTTCAAACAATTAAAAACAGATGTTCGATTAGCAAAACAAACTTTCGCTTAGCAAACCATCACGATTGTATATTATTAGTTCTAACAAAAACAGTAATTATAATTAAAGAGTAAATCCGCTAACTCTATATAATTTCTTATTACTAAATAACTTGATCTAATGCGTTATAAAAACTACTAATTTAGTAGAAAAAAAACAAACATGGCAACACAGTTGATTTGAGCAGCAGGAGGTAATTAGCGCCACGGTTAATCGCATCGTACAACATTGATGATGGAGCAAAAAATAAACGATGGAATATAGACAGTATAATGATTCTGTATATTGTAAAACTGTTTTTAACCTATAAGCTACTAACTAGCTTCCACCCGCGAATCTGTCTGTGCTGTTGATTGAAAGCATTCTAAGGAAAAATATGACAGAGGAAAAAGAATTAGGACTTAAAGTATAGGTATTAAGACAACGCTATCTGTCTTACTAAGTTAGTGAAAATGGGGGGATGGATGTATGTTATTCTTTCACGGTAAAATTACTTATCGGATGCGGCTAAAATTATATAAAAATTTAATTTGTTATTACTTTGCATTATGGAGTAATTTTTTAGGAAATCTTGCAGGGTTTAGCTAGGTAAGGTATATTATTGTTTTGACTATCCAGACAGCTTTCAATATTTTAAGTATTATCTTTCAGACCATTTCTAAGACCAGTCGTTCTATACAAAGTAATTTATAACAACAAAGTAATTTAAAACAACCTAACACTCCATAAATAAGTTCGCTAAAACCTAATCATTAATTTCTTGTGGCATTTTAATAACAACTCTTTCTATAAACTACTAATATTATACGAACCGTCACAAAGCATTATCATAGAGAATTATAGAGTAATGATGCTGAACAAGCAATACTTTTTTGTTTGTAGAAATTAATGCTACTCAACTTTTTTAAAATTGTCTATTAACATGTTAAATGGCTTACTAGTATGAAGTTCTATTCTTGACGTTATATTTAATCGTTAAGACAAAGTTGTGCGAAAACTTTAATTAACTTGTAAAATACTTGGGTTACTACTAACCGCTTTGGTCATCATAACCTTTTTGTAAAAAAAAGTTCAAATCGTTTTCGCGCTAATTTTAATCTGTATGGTATGTTTATGAGTTCTTACGATGGCAACACTAATTAGTTTACGAGGAAGGTTTTATGCAATAAAAGTATAGTTTTTATCAATTAACCGGTTTTACTTCGAATGCCGTAATTTCCTTTTAATAAAATGCTCTTAAATCATATCACTTAGGTGATAACTTCAGTTTATTAACGTGTTTCAAGAATTCTAATTATTGATACGTGGATAAAAATATAATTGGTGTATGAAATTAATTAAATAACACTGGCTGGTGTTATAACAACGATTTTTGAATGACCATTCGATAGAGTTTTTGTTTTTGGTTTATTAAGGAAGGTTTAATGCATTGTCTGCGACTTTTATTTGAAATAAAATTTGTTGTTTTTTGACGTGACAACGTCTTAAATTAGGTTGCGGCTGGGAGGCACTTATGAAAAAGTGTAACGCTCGGTAACGTTACGATGAGTCACCGAACGAGATAGGCCCGCCGAATGCCTTGCGTCTCTCTCCCACTCAACTATGTTTCATCCTTCTTCCTACTATACGAATGAATATTCACATTAAAATTATTTTACCACTCAAAGTCGTTGTCACGTAAAACTTTCGCCCGTATACCGAATTTACAGGCAACCAATTTTTTTATAAAAAACGATTGTCAATGTGACGTTACATATTTATTTTTCAATTTACGAATGGTATATTAATAGAGTTGCGTAGTAACTATTCTGAATTCGTTATTTTTTTTTATTAAATAGCTGTAGTTGGTAGATCTATACCTTTTTCAATTTTCTACTACATATATAAAAATAAGTCGGGTTTTCCTTCCTGACGCTATAACTCCAGAACGCACGAACCGATTTCCACGGTTTTGCATTCGTTGGAAAGGTCTCGGGCTCCGTGAGGTTTATAGCAAAGAAAATTCAGGAAAATTTTCAACAGAAAAGCGGGAAAATGTTACATATAACGAAGCCATCTGGTGGCGAAACGGAGTTCGTGTTTGCTAGTTTCGAATATAATTTTATCACCAAAAGTAGAAATTACATCCTATATTATACAATATAGGATGTAATTTCTACAACATAATTTTTTAGAGTATAATGTTAAAGATGATGTCAAAATTCTGCGTAATGTTGTCTGATTTTGCAAAGACAGTTTGACAACCAACCAACTTGAGTTATCCACAACAATTTTCTTACAAGAAACAAGTTTTTAATATAAAAATATCATAAAATAAATTGATATTACTTTAAAACATTTAAAATTGAAAGAAACATAAAAAAATAATCGACATCGGTGTCAATTTGTAATTGTTATTGACCATAGAGGATTGTTATTCGATATTTTATTTTTTAAATAACTTAAGTAAGGGCCATGACGTTTTCGGGCCTACTCAGAATAAGTAGATGTTATTCGTTCGGGTGTTTGACGGATGTGATTTCTAAATAATCAATCAAAAATTCGATTACTGACGTTACTCGAAGAATTATAAGAGTCGGCTAGGTGCTAGTGACGGTGTTGCAAGTGGCCATGGGCTTAGTATTTGTCCATAGGTTCTCTATCTGTAGGGGAGATGCTTGTTTACTAACAATTGGTGCTTTTTAACATCAAGCATGTTTCAAAACATGCAACAAGTCATCGATGCAGTCACGAAAATGTATTTAAATTTATTTAAAATCTGCATCCTGCTTACATGTAATGTCTATGTAATGTCAATAAAAATATACAATAAAAAAAAATAAGTTTATTGAATTTCATAGCATAGAAGTTTAAAAAAAACATGTAATCAATAAGTCTCAGCGCTCTTCTGTCTCATAGTTTTCCTGTGACCGACAGGACCACAATTGTAGCTTACTACATTATGGCACGCAAAAAAGTATTGACAATGTAGTTCCCATTAATAGATGTCGTAATCCACATAACAGTTCGTCGGTAGTAGTTTAAAATTAAATTGCAGATTTTATTCATATCCTGATGCTAAAAACAGAATGTCCGCTCGCTCTTATTGTCCGTAGAATCGAATACATAAATACCCTGTACGAACGGAGACCAAAAGTAGGGGTTGAACAGGTTATTCTTGATCCAAGTAATTTTATATAATTAAGTAGATTACACGCACCTGTCTGTATGTACGTTTATGGGTAACTTTTAAGATAAAATGTTTGCCAGACTTAATTCGATTATTGGAACTTGAGAAGATAATATTGAGGGGTAATAATGTGTTTTTGGGTTCCGTAAAATAGGTGAGGAACTGTTAAAAATAACTGTAAATAATCGTTACTAATATTATAAATGCGAAAGTAACTCTCTGTCAGTTTGTTGTGATTTCACGTCAAAATATATTGAACCGATTTGGATGAAATTGACAGTTTGAGATCCGGGGGAGGACATAGGATAGTTTTTATCCGACTGCGCCAAAAGAGATTAATGGTTTAGCGTGATAACATAGGTTGGCGGCAAATTAGTTACAAAACCTGGAAAGTATACCTTTTGAAACTAAATAGAATTATCAAAATCGATACCAACCTATCTGTAAAAAAAGTACAGTCGAAATAAAACTATTTTATAACGGATTTTATCGCGGTTTATTTTAGATTTTAGATCCAATGTAATTGGACGTCAAATACCTCAGTCCACACGTAACCACGAAATTTGAAAAGACTGAAACGTCTGTATCTAAAATCTAAAATAAACCGCTATAAAATCCGTTATTAAGTAGTTTTATTCAATGTGTGATATTCGCGTAAATCTAAGACAATACAAACTTGGGTGCAGTGAATTTGAGAACCTCAACAAGAATAACTACTTCAGCACTTATTCAGCTCAATTCAACATTGTTCATAAAACACCAGTTTTGTGTAAAAACACGTCCATTCAATTTTCACAGCTGTAGATATAGCTTTCTTTATAGTAAAATTGCACGACCTACGGAATCTTTGGTGCTTGAGTCTAACTCATACTTACCGATTTATTATATTTTTTATAACTTAAATTTCTATTTATGTAGGTAAGTATTAACTTGTCAAAAGTGTTCAAAATAATCTGTTACTTAAGTCATTATTTTTAACTTTAATTATACATATATTTTTTTAGACTCGACATTATTGTCTAAAGTGGGGAATGTTGATTCAGGACTAAAGACTAGAAGAAAGGGACTAAACCTGTAACTGTTCTCAGATTATGATTCTTTTATAAATAAAAGGGATGTTCTTGGTAGATATAGGTCACCGACCAGTAGGCTATTTCACGTAATTTCTTGACGCGCTGATCAAGTAATAATAATATAGTGGGACATTACACACACGGCCATCTGATCCCAAACTAAGCAGAGCTTGTACTATGGAAACCAGATAACTGGTAATATACTAGATACATATAATACTTTTCTTTTGTAAATATATACTTAAATATAGATAATTACACCCAGGCACAAGACAAACAGACATATTTAAACAAATGTTTGTCTCGGGTGGGAATCGAACCCACGACCTGCGGCGTGAAAAGCAAGTATCTTACCGACCACGCCAATTCAATTACGTTCACGTCTTAGTGTAAAATGGTATTCTTGTAATTGTCATATTTATATCATGAACGTCAAAGCGCTCGCGTGACGCGAACTTGACGCGAGCGTATCTGACAGCGGTTGTCAAAATTACGAGAGTACGAAAAGGGCTGTTTTGATCGAAACTTAACTGCAACTGCACTGCAACTGACCTTATTTAATTACGTCAATTGGCCTAAAGGTATTAGTTTCCACCCGCGGGCTCACCCGCGTGGTGCTAGAATAAAAAATAGCTTACCTACATGCTATTCCAAACTGTAATCTATCTCTATGGCGAATTTCATCAAATTCGGCTGTGTGGTTTTAGCGTAAAAGTCAGAAGTGAATAACACCCACTTTTCGTCGGTTTTGTTTAGGTCCGATACGTTAGGCATCGGACATAATTCTTGTATATAAGAAAAATCAATATAAAACATTTCAACCCGGTTCAGTAACCCACTGCTGGGCATGGGTCTTCTCTCAACTATCCTATGAGTTGAGAGAGTTTGGGCCTTAATCCACACACGCTGGCCAAGTGCCTCAAATTATTAGTTCTTAGACATGTTGGTTTTCTAACGATGTTTTCCTACTGATATTGCGCAGCGACGATGAAACAATTCACACAAAAATGTGTGGGCACGATCTGGAATCTAAACCGCGTCCTTATATTTCGAAGGCATGGCCCGTACCGCTGCGCCACCGCTGACCTATGTATTAAATTATATACAAATACTAGCTGCCCCAGCGAACTTCGTACCGCGTATTTATTAAAAAAAATTCATAGGGGCATGAAAAATTGATAGTAGCCGATTCTCAGACCTACTGAATATGCATAAAAAATTCATAAGAATCGCTCAAGTCGTTTCGGAGGAGTTCGATTACGCACCCCGTGACACGAGAATTTTATATATTAGATGTAGGTATAAATGTTATTGTAGTTAATTAAACGTTTTTATTATAAAGTATGTTTTCTTTAACCAATGGTAGGTGGGGTCTAGGTAATTAATTTCACCGCCATCTTGGCTTTTGTAAACGTATAAAAACTGAGTAAATACTTATTACCTAGCTGTGTGTTAACTTACATGTCATTGACCTTATGTAAACCTGTTGTTAAATAAAGCTAGTAAATATTTTAAATGGTGTCATCACATAAATATTTATATCGATATGTTATTATTTGACGGGCCGGTGGCGTGGTCGGTAAGATACTTGCTTTTCACGCCGCAGGTCGTGGGTTCGATTCCCACCCGAGACAAACATTAGTGATGAACATTTGTGTTTGTGTCGAGTCTGGGTGTAAACATGTATATTTACAAAAAGAAAAGTATTATATGTATAGTATATACCAGTTGTACGGTTTCCATAACACAAGCTCTGCTTAGCTTGGGGACCAGATGACCGTGCGTGTTGATGTCCCAGAATATTTATTTATTTATTCGATAGTTTTAAATCGATTAATATATAGACTTTCTTTAGCAGCGGTGGCGCAGTGGTACGGGCCTCGCCTTAGAAATATAAGTTCGCGGGGTCGAATCCCAGTCGTGCCCATACCATCTTTGTGTGAATCGTTTCATCGCAGCTGTTCAATATCGGTGAAGGAAAACATCTTGAGGAAACCGGCGTGTCTAAGAACTAATCATTCTAGGACATGTGATATCCACCAACCCGCTCTCGCCAGCTTGGGTGGTTTAAGGCCTAAACTCTCTCAACTAGTAAGATAGTTGAGAGAAGACCCGTGCCCAGCTGTGGAACACTAAAAAGGGTTGAAGTGAGTGTATAGACTTTATAGTTTATGGTAGGTACATATATGTATACATTTTCTAATTGTTCCTCGGGTGAAAAGATAAATCAATTTTGTTAAACATCGAAATGTCGGCGAGCTTATAGAGCCGTGATCACCTGATCCACCTCATTGGCTATGCATCTCGATGGAACTCAAAATAACACCACAGAATAATAATAATAATAATATAATGGGACATTAACACACACGGTCATCTGATCCCAAACTAAGCAGAGCTTGTACTATGGAAACCAGATAACTGGTAATATACTACATATAATACTTTTCTTTTGTAAATATATACTTAAATATAGATAATTACACCCAGACACAAGACAAACAGACATATTTAACAAATGTTTGTCCCGGGTGGGAATCGAACCCACGACCTGCGGCGTGAAAAGCAAGTATCTTACCGACCACGCCACCGGCCCGTCACATTACAATATATATTCTGTGGTGTATACAGTATCTCTGCCAATTTTAACACTAACTCGAAAATAAATGGCGAATGTCCATTGAAAACTTTTATATTTAACCTCATTATACATGAACAGTTTACTGGACAAAAACATTAACAAATCAAAGGGAAATTCCTGTACAATGTCATAACCACCGGATGTGTCGATACCGGAAGTAAGAGCAATAAAATTGTATTCGAACCTTCCTTAGCCGTGTCGATTTCCGACACATAAAACGTAAGTGGAAAACTACACTTATTTGGCTTATTATATTATAACTAGCGGTCCCGGCAGACGTCGTTCTGCCCGGTAAAGCAGTGCCATCTACCGGGTCTCAGACCTACCGAATATAACCCACAATAAATAATAGGTATCTAACCCGGTTTTCGGCACTTCTTCGCTTTCTAAATTTTCTTTTTTTTTTAATTTTTCCCTGCGTCAGAACCATCCTCGTACTTAAAGGAATATTTTAAAAAAAGAATTAGCGAAATCGGTCCAGCCGTTCACGCGTGATGTCGTGACAACGGAAAACGGGTTTCATTTTTATATATATAGATACTGAATTAATATAATATTTATTGCTGAATATTATATAGGTAACTAGCTGACCGGCGCCATTTCTTCTGCATTGATTGGTCTTAGTTTGATTGGGGGCTGAGTCACCTTCGTCCGTGGGAGTGCACCTTTTATCTGAATCCCCACACGTGGCCCCCGGGTGGTGCAAATCAGGTGACAATCAACTGGTAAATAAGTTTACTTGCAGTTAACTGGTGGTAGGCTTCGGCCGTGGTTAGTGACCACCCACCAGACATAGCCGCACCGCCAAGCGGCCTTGCCGTGTTCCGGTGCGATGTCTGGTGACACTATTTAAGAGGGTGTGCCGAAATTGTTGGTCCTTTATGTTTTCTAACCATAAGGAGCATCATTCCACTGCCACCTTCTCGCCGAAATTCATTCGTAATCACGATTGAATCGGTATGGTGGGCAGGCGCGTCCCATCGTAGACTACATCATTGCTTAACATCATGCAAGTTGTAGTCAAGCGCAGGCCTATTTCAGGATAAAAAAAAATAGTGTGATGGAACCAACTAATCTTTTTTTCCCTCACCCCAAATGGGCACAGGGCGATGGGTATTTTTTGACGTAACCCACCACCGCAATCCTGCACTTGATACTCCTGTAAGCCAGGATCGACAACGGCGCCGTGAAGAGACTCGAAATTTGAACCCGGCCAAGTCCTGGGACACCTAAACTGTCTTGGATCCCGCATGAATTTAATCAGAAAGATAATAGGAGGAGTTGGAAAGTTACAGTGTCCAATTCCCTCCAGGCAAAACAGGAGATAGCATAGAGAACAAAGAGATGTTTAAAATTGCCTCATGAAAATGGACTAAGCACCACGGGTAATGTAATCTAAGGGGTCTTATCAGTACTGATTCCAGGGTGAGGGGTATGTGGGACGTGCGTTTTTGGTACAGCCGAGCGAGACCTCATAGGGTCTCCAGCTACAAGCGGTCGGGCCGGTTTTACCCACTAAATCCCCTCGGTGTATCTTCGGACACCCTTTGTACTGGGCTTCGGGATTCGCTCCTGCATTTACCGAATAGCCACGCGGGTCGACCAGCTTGCCCCTGAATTGGCAAAGTGGCTAGCCCCGGGAACATTAACCTTTTTTTTTCGAGGGCAAATGCTTTAAGCATCCCCTTGCCCTTAATCGCTCGCCCTGAAGATCTGTCACACAGGTCCCGCACCCAGTATAGACTCCAGCTCTCATAAAGGTATTTATGAATCTGCCTGTAAATCTGTTATATTGCCTAACTGTACATTTTTGAGATATATAAACATTATTATTATTATTAATGGGCACGGGGCGAGGGGTATGTGGCGGGAACATTAGCCTAACGTGGCCAAACGTCCTGTCCTGCTGTCTCAGTGAGTCTCAGTGTCCCCAAAATGAACTCCAAGACGCACAATTGTCCCGGTTAAAGACATTATAATCCCTGTTTGCACCCTTCAGGTATAGGCGTCATGTATCAAAATCCACCCCTTGTCAACATGACCCGCCCTTTTGCACAGCGCATGCGTGAACAATAAAATAAATATTAGACATTTTTTATTTGCATCGGATCTAGTAGGATTTGTGAAGCTTTTTATGAACTTTTTCTGAGCTTTTGAGAGCTTTGTATATAATGAAGGAGTGAGATTAATAACAAAAAAAATCAAGAAAAAAAAGGAAAAATAAGGTCGTGGGTTAGAATCCTGGTCGCATGACCACACATCTTTGTGTGAATTTTTTCATCTCCGCTGCTCAATATCGGTGAACGAAAACATCGTGAGGAAACCGGCATGTCTAAGAACTAATTATTCAAGGACATATGACATCCACCAACCCGCACTTGGCCAGCTTGTGTGGATTAAGGCCTAAACTCTCTCAACTCATAAGATAGTTAAGAGAAGACCCGTGCCGTGAAGTTGAAGAATATTTGTGATATATGTAATCATTGGCAGAAATAGGTATTAATTAAATTTCTGTGTGTTTTGTGCCCCATCGAATTTAATGGGGTGTATCTGGAGATCGCGGCCCTACATAAGGGTTCGCCGATAGATATGTTCAGTAAAATACCAACCCTTACGTGTCTCACTGCTGGGCACGGGTCTTCTCTCAAATATCTTAAGAGATGAGACAGTTCAGGCCTGGATAAGTTCAGGTTCCATACGAGGTATACGGGTGCACTAAAGATTTTTCAAAAGGGGTGAAACAAGTCCACGCAACATTAAATATTTGCATGTTTTGATTAGCATATCAAACCTTCGGTAGAATGAGCTTAATATTATGGATGGTGATAAGGCATGAAAAATCTAAAAAAGGCTTTAGACTCTGTGGAATCTCTGCTTCGCTATCGAAACTGCTTTATACTCCTACCATAATTTGTAGGCATAGAGTAAATTAAAACCAATAAAGATAAAATATAACAATGTAAAATAAATTCTCTGAATGCAATAATAACTAAATATAGATATCATTCAAAGCTTTATTCTTAGAAATATTATTATATTATGTAAAAACTTACAACACAACAGTAACATCCAATAAATTAGATTAAGCAAACAATTCGCAACACTAATGGCGACCGGATATAACGTAAGCGCGCGCTTTTCCACTTCCGGCTTACTCGATAATCGACTCTTCCCTCTATCGTGCTATACCATCGTTTAGGCAAAGGAAATTCACATTCAGCCAGAGTTATTTATCTGAGCATTATATATAGGTTTTAAGTTTATCTATGGATTTTTTTGTTTATGGGTTTATTTCTTCATATTTTCTTTACTGCTAATTTGAAGATGGACCTGTAACCAGCCTCTTTGCTTCCTTTTCACTGCTAACCCACCGCACAGTTTGAATATCATAATATTCAAACTATGTTTAACTGTTGGAATTCTGGAGATAGGTATTAGGTAAAACGGGGGGTATTTATTTATAAACCTTACCTACATTCACCAATAAATGATTAGTATTTGTAAAAAAATATATATTACGAATCGTGTCGTGGCGCCGCGCGCCCGGAAGCCTGGTTTCGCAATAGGGTGCATTCCTTAATATCGATGACTAGAAAATTATGTAAGAGATGATAATAATTATGAAATTCGAATGCTTATATTCATTAATATGATGTAGAATATTTCTTCTAGTTACCTACTATTACATAAATAGGTAGGTTTTTAATTTCGTAACTTACTGTTTTTTCGACTAAATTTATGCATGATTTAATTTACGCTTAAAATGTAACTAATCACTAATTACAGGAAATACTTTAGGTGCCTCGCTATTAAATTTTAGTTAATTAAATATATAATGCAAAGTAAACACATTTAGGTATCTATTATTTTCGGTAAAGTACCTAATTTTCGCATAACTAGTTTTATGCGTAAATTATAATATATTTAGGCTAGTGTACAAAGATTATACGTAGACTAGCTTCAGCTCGCGGCTGCGCCCGTAACTATTGGCATAAAAAGTAGCCTATGTGTTAATCCAAATTATAATCTAGCTTTGTGCCATATTTCTAGCCTTGACGACACAGGGAATCCTAGTGTGGTGTGGATAGTGCACTAAAACATATTATTTTTTTAATAACCTTTTGTTTGGTATTATATTTCTACTGAAATAGGCATGCGCTTGACTACAACTTGCCTGATGTTAAGCAATGATGTACTGTACGATGGCACGTGCCTGCCTACTATACCGATTCATTCGTAGCTACGAATGAATCGTTAGTTAATAGTTAATTTCGGTGAGAAAGTGGCAGTGGAATGATGCTCCTTATGGTTAGAAAACATAAAGGAGCAACAATTTCGACCCACCCTCTTAAATGGTGTCACCAGACATCGCACCGGAACTCGCCTGTCTAATACTTAGATCAATAAAATAAAAACAAAGATAAATTATAAAATAAAATTCACTTTAAATATGGAGTTACGTTTCAATATAATCTTCTGGACTTGTTTTAGTTTTTATCTGTTTGATAATAAGCTAAAAATGGCTCTATATTATAATCATCTAATAATAATTGCCAACAAGAATTACTTTATTAACATCCAATTAAATTTAACCATACTAACAACCCCAATTTGTCATCCTTTTCTTATCGTATATCTGTCTCTTTCCTCCCTAATAGCTAACAATAAAGTAATACACCGATCCATTAAAATTTTCCCCAAATTCGCGCGCCACTTAATTGCGTATCTCCCCTAGTATTTCCGTCCTTTTCTAGCATAATACTTTCAGTATGTTTCCATCCTGCTCTGTAATCGCTAGGGGAGCTATCGGGTACATAAGCACTTAATCGCGTTGAATGACACCCCTATTTATTTAAGAGTGTCTATGGTCCCTCTTCTATTAAACTCTTTGTTTGTTCAGACTTATGACTTTTAACCGCCATTTTGATTAGATCCCTTTTGTTAGAGAATTACCGTTTTATGAGGGATCATTTTACGGTAGCAGATGTGTTATAGTAGAATTAGAGTTTATTGTTGGTTGTAACATTAGATTTGCATCAAAATGTAATAATTCTGTTTGCAATTTTTGGGTTCGTAGGTATACTTAATGTTGGTAGTGGGCGGGTTGAAATGGCTGTGTCATCTTTGTTTAAATTTTATTCGGTTGAATCATATTTTAATTTTGTTTCATGTAGAGAAACGATATTACAACGTTTGCAGTTGGTTTTTATTTAATTCTAAGTCAATTACTGTGCAATTTTTATTAAGTTCTAATTAGGTATGCTTAAAGACAGTAGTTCAAGCAGTTTGTTAAAAAAAAGTTAAATGAAACTTTTGTTATTGTTAATAACATTCGCCAAAAGGCAGGCAAAGGTTTTGATCATACAGCCTTGTCATATTTTTATTTTATTTCTGGGTATTAAATAAAACCTGTGTTTTATATGTAGGTAGTTACAAATGTGCATTGGTTTAGCTATTTTTGTGTAAAAGAGGACAACAAAATCTATGCATCCCCACAAATTTTCTCGTTTGTCTATGATAGTAAAGTATTCTGTACACCATTTCTCTAGGGACACAAACGCCCCTATGATTAATGATTGTACCTATTTCAACCCGAAACCAGGAAATGGTCTTTTGGACGTTAGAGCTAAGGGTGAAACTATAGGGGTCAGTACAAAATTGTAGTCTATGGCAGAACCACTGCTTAATAAGGGTGAAGGAAAACACCGTAGAGAAATTTGCAGTTTTAAAACTAAACATTGGGGTTAAAAAGATCATCTCATCATTACTGGAATAAGGGAATGCGGGCAGCGCGGTGGCGGCGCAGCGCTTTTGCGCTCTTCTTTGAAATATGTTCTAACCCCGCTCATCTTTGTGTGAATTTGCTCAATATTGTCGAAGGAAAACATCGTGAGGAAACCGGCATGTCTAAGAGCTACTCATTCGAGGACATGTGACGTGAATAATCTCACTTTCCTACTCCTCTTACTAACTTTCTGATTAAATTCGACTTGGAATCTCTTTACGAGTACTTAAGTATTCTGGTTTACAGTAATAGCAGAAGTGGGATTGTTGTGGTGAATTCTATTTAAATATTCCATATATCTATAAATATAAACTCAGTAAAAAAGTGATAGAAAGAGCCTTATAGAAGTATAAAAAGCGTACATAACAACGAGAATATTAGAATCACTACCTTTTAGTACATAATAAGTTGCATTGAAGACGTGTGAAGTAAAATAGGTTGCTTTTCAAAGCGACTACATCACCAATTATTTCTAAAGTATAATTAACAGCATAGCAAAAGCATAGGAAACAATTAAAAGTAAATACATTAAATGTACCTACTTTACTATGTTCAAGCCATTCTTGTCTAACAAAAGTAATAAAGAAACTCAATAATATTCATTGGTAAATGATTTATTGCGACTAAATACTGGTTAAAATACACTTTTGTTACAGTAGAGATCGTAAAACAACACATAAAACTGCATGAATAAAGACTAACCTTAAAATATCCACATGTTAAACCCGCCATAATAATTTACTCATTTGGAATGTCATTGCGAAATACGAAAGGACCACTTAGGATTTGAATTTCGAATGGCAGGTTTTTGTTTTTTATGGCTGTTTGTGAAAAGGTGCGTTAGTGCGTTCGGTTTTTGGAATTTTAAATTTCGAAAATGAAGGATGCTCTGTTTCTTTTTTTAAGTTTTCGATTATTTTTTAAATTGTCATAAAGCATTTTTTTAATTATTTTAGAACGAAGATATTACATAATTTCTAGTGATAATAAATGTACTTACTTAGTGAAAAGTTAATTTTTTATGCTTTTTAGAAAAAATTGCCTAGATTGTGATTTTTATTATAAAATAGTTTAATTATGTATAAACATCATATAATTGTGGCCTTTGAAATTTTAAAGAGGTGATTTTAATACATAATGTATATAATTTTTCTTTTTTCACTAAATCCTGTCTGAAAAAGACTGTTCGCATTACATTGACCACTAAAACAGTTAAAAGTAAAATTTAATCTTTTGCACAAATATTTTAACACCGTTTGTAAACAAGTAATTATAAATAAGCAAGCATTTCCAGATAAATAATAAAAGAAAGATTTTGAATACCCTTAAGCTCATCTTCTAAACCAACAGGTACTTATTAAAATGGCGGCCATTAATCCTACTAATGCTAAACGCAGTCATATAATTACGTTAAGGTTACAGAGTTCGCGTACGAGTGCCGAACGGTTGGTTTACGACACGATAACGACACGACACGTGGATAAGACGTGACGTGAAAACTTAGGTTTTCTTGTAATAAACAAGGGAAGTGGTTTTGTAGCTATTTGTTAAGTAAACGGTAAAAAAAGGCATTTATTTAAGGTTTGTAAGTATGAGGGGGCGGGTTAGTTTTGTTTTGGGTTTCATCGTTTTGATTGGCCTGGTGGCGTAGTTAGTGACCCTGACTGCTAAGCCGATGGTCGTTCGATTCCACCCCAGGGCCCTAATTCACCTAATTTCTTAATGTGCCGAACAAATTGCGGTGCACTTGCTATTTAATTGACGCCTTAGTGCAAAATGGTATTAGATATAATTGTTTAGTTGTCATATCAAGTTCAAAGAGCTCGCGTATTTATCTAGTCTATTAGTTCCTAGTATCCATACCACAATCACATATATTTGTTTAATTTTGAACTAGATAGCGCTATGTGTATTTTTTTTTATAGGACTTAACCCACTACCGCAATCCCGCCTTTGCTACTCTCTTAAGCCAGGATAGACAACGGCGCGGCGCCGTGAATAGACTCGGGATTAGCATCCGGCCAAGTCCTTCCCCTAAAACCAGTAGGCTATTTCCTGACGCACCGATCAAGTTGCAGTGCAGTTCCAACCAAGTTGCGTTGCAGATAATCAAGTTTACATTTTAGTGGAAAATGGTATTCTTGTAATTGTCATATAAAAAACACATACGCTAAAGCGCTCGAGTAACGCGAACTTGACGCGAGCGTATCTGACAGCGGTTGTCAGAATTACGAGAGTAAGAAAAGTGCTGTTTTGATCGTAACTTAACTGCAACTGCACCGCAACTGAACTTATTTAATTACGTGAATTAGCCTACTGATGACCGTGTGTGTTAATGTCCCAGAATATTTATTTTTAATTTTATTTTATTCTCTAAATCTCTATTCTCTCTGGTTAATACTATGTCTGTCTATTAATGTAATAGTACTTTATTTTTCAACACACCCTGTTAGGTAACACATCAAAAAGTCGTATAGAAGTCAAAAACTAATGATCATCTCCCTCAATTATATAGTTTCATGCTACATTAGCTACCATATATCGACATCAAATATCAATCACCGTTCCCGCCACCCTTTAACTTAATCTAATGTTGCGTATCGGAGGGTGATTTGACATTTCACGTCACTTGTCTATGGTTTAGGATTAAAAAAAAAACAATTGAGGAAGTACTAGTAATAACTCTTTGGTGTTTACCAGCTAGGCACGGGTCTTCACTCAACTATCTGGTTAGTAGAAGTCATATGTCCTCAAATTGTTAGTTCTTAGACATGCCCCGGTTTGATCATCATGTTTTCTTTCACCGATATTGAATAGTTGATAAAACAATTCACACAAAGGTTTGATTGAAGATAAAACCGCTGACCTATATTTCAAAGCAGATGCCGATACTGTAACCTGCGCTAAAAATGCCTAGAAAAAAAAAATGATTAGGTAATTCAAAATTTAAAAAAATAGAGTAAAATGGCGCTCATTGCAGTTCGAAATATAAATTTTATACCTTTTGTTCAAATATCAATAAATCAAACAAATTAAAACCCATAAAATACTAACAAAAGCAATTTTGATTTGATTGAAAATCCAAAATATGGTTATTAGCTTATTTCCTTGTAAATATTTTTTATCAGTCATAAAGTTTTAATGTGATTTGTAACAAGGATGGAAATGTAAGCGGCCATATTGCATACAATTTCACGGTAATCCGTTAAAATAACGGCGATTGCCTTTTTGTCGTTGTATTTTAATGGAATTTTGATTTCTGATAACTTATTGGTTTGCTCAATAAAATATAATCGTATATATGTGCGTGGTAGTTATTTTATGAAGCTATTTCAGTATTTTTTTTATTGCGTTCAACAATTTTATAGCTAGAATTCTTTGTCTATGGGTATCTACTTAATTATTTCAACGATTTTACGTAACAAACCCTCTTTATCCATAAACGTCACAAAGTGGTTTGTCTTTGTCTGTCATCTTGACATCAACACTAGTAAAAAATATACCAAATCCTTTTTAACTCTACATGCTTCTGTATTTATGTTATATAAAATATCGTTAGTATATAAAATTGCCACCTAATTAAAAATATAAATTATGGGGTATAGTCATGTTATTGTGTGCTAGTTTAGATGAAATAAATTGTTAATAAATATCGGTCGCTTATTAGCTCTGGAAAGTAGTTACTAAAATAATATTTAATTGGGTACTATAAACATTCTGATAAATATCTTTTCCGGATTAAATAAACATGACTTAGTGCAACCAATTACTCTTTTGTTTCGTGACTCATTCGCTAATAACAAGCAATATGGTTGCCAACGAAATTAAACTAGCTCTTAACCTATATAAAATGTTTATTAAATCCGTTTTTGGCAGCTATACAAACTTCTTGCAATAACAAATCTGATAGCGTACTGGCTGAATATGAATACATTTCGCAAGCCATTAACCATGTGACAAATTGTCTTACAAAATGGCGGCCCCTATTTTTTGGGCGGGAAATACGTTTGGCGCGCAGAAAATTTCGGATTTTTCTTTCAATAGTGCAGGGAATATAGGGGACGCATTGAATAGATAGTTTTTTATTGGCTAGTTCCTTTAATCCTTTATGTTTGTCTGTTCACTGTGAAATTGTGATTTATGAAAGTTTTGTTAATCTATTGTCAGAATAGAGAAACATAGCTACATACTCGTACTACATAATCTTCGTATATAATGTCACTTGACGCGATCTTATGCCAAGTCATCGAGTCTCTGCCAAAATAAACTATCTGTACTGAATCGATTAAAACCTCATTGTATTGATAATTTTGTCTAAATCTTAGGCACATGACTGATTCTAAGCCTTTATGTTGAGTTTGTCAGTGTATTTTACCACTAAACATACATAAACGAACCCCGAGTCTCTTGACAGCGCTGCTGTTGGTCCTGGTTTACACAAGTAGCAGTGGCAGTATTGCGGTGATGGGTTAAGTTCCAAAATATGCCTAAACATTAAATATCATCTACCTATAGCAAGATACGCCACTCTAATTGAAAGAGTATTGAAATAGCTTCGACCCTTTTTAGTGACCCACTGCTTCTGCACGGGTCTTCTCTCTACTATCTTACGAGTTGAGAGAGTTTAATTAATCCACACACGCTGTCCAAATGCGGGTCGGTGGATGTCACATGGCCTCGAATGATTAGTTCTTAGACATGCCGGTTTCCTCACGATGTTTTCTTTAAAAAAAAGATACCAATTTTATTCTTAAAAAAAATAACGATTTTATTGGACTAAAATCAATGATACAAATAATTATACTTATGTAGGTATTATATATTTACCATCAATGATTTTAACAGAACTTCTTTGTCAACAGGTCAAAGTTTGGTTCCAAAATAGAAGAACGAAACACAAACGGATGCAGCAAGAAGAGGAAGCAAAATCTGGCGGGAAATCTGGTTCATCAAGTATGAAACCAGAAGATGGCCACAACAACTCCTATGATGATGACGAAGAACTTATAGATATGGACATGGATGAATTAAGTGAAAGTGAAAATGAAACGTAAAACTCAGTGATTTAGTGATAAAACTGTAAATATTAATGTAATTTAGAACTTTAGGATAGTTCTTATTTATTTATGATTGAAAGAGATTTTAGCACTGGCAATTATGGATAGCCTTATTTTGATCTGTGGCAACATTTGAGGCTTATTAAGCCAACAAAATCAGAGCCAAAACATAACCGCTAGGTTCTCTTAGTAGTCTGTGCAAAACATTTACTAGAAGCGAACGTTTAGGTCAGGTTATTGTAATGGTTAATTTTTTTCACTAGGGCAATTATTCTCAAAATCTAGGCATTGGAGTCAAATAGTTCTTAAAATTGAACAACTTTAAGTAGTACCTTTTGACGTTTCACTGTTTTCTATTAAATTAGCTTTATAGAGGCGTAATTCACACAATTTTTATTAAATTTCCTGTAAAATAATTGAATTATGAAGCTATTTTTATTTATAACATAACTTAAACAATTTTCAAAATTCAAAATTACCTACTACGTTTAGAACTGTCAAACGGTAGGTACTTCTTAGATTTGATGGACTGTAATTTAATGTCAATTTTGAAGAATTTCTCATCGATTTGGCCAATTATCGTAAATCTAACTGCCTGTGTTGAATACAAAATTGCGGAACTTAATATAAACATATTTGATTAGATACAGTTCATTTATCAAAACTAACACGATCAATCTTCCAAAAGTGGGCGTTACTTAGTGTTTGCAATAATTTATACCAATTCTAAACCCATTAAACCAGCCATATCATTAAATCAACTTCGTAAAACGGTTTCAAAATGGCGCCCGCACTCTTGTTAACGTCACGGCTTATTAGATAACAAAATTGGTCGTATTATATAGTTTTTTGGGCCTAAATTAATTAAAAATAGCTCTTTTTTGATGTTCACCCAGTGATGTGGGTATAATTAGACATTTTAGATTTGAAATGTTGATAGCTAAGGTCTGTGGTTTCTAAACGAGCGCTGTCAACGGTAAAACGAGATAGAAATATAAAAATAAGATATGTTAGAGTGAGATAGATGTATGAATAGAGATGGCGCGATTATAGGTGCGTTCAGAGGGCTGTTATTAAGATGCGTTCGTACTATCGTGTTCTCGAATCGAGTTTCGTAATTGCTCGACGCAACCAAATTGTTTATGAGTTGACGATTGTTCTCAACGGCTATTTGTCTACGCGTTAGGAATTTATCGATAGAGATCTTTTATTGTTCAGTTCCTTGACGCTTTGTTTGGTTTAACTAACGATGTCAGAGTTTTTCTTTGAGCATGTGTCCACCATTTTTGTTTTGAAAAAAAAAAAAATCTAAGTACTCTAAATTAATTAGTGTTTACTGGCGATAGTGACATCATTGAGTTTTCTAAACCACTTTGCTATCATCGTTAATACATAATCTGATAATTATAAATAATTCAGTGCAACTCTGTAGCCTAGGTCTAAGCTTGCAATATATTATTCTGAGATTATTTCTAATACTTATTTGGGAAAATAGGCGCACAACAACTGACGCCGAGTTGCGGAAATCCAAGCCCGCTACAATCTACTTATTTGGGAACCAGTAGAGAAAACTCAATTAGTTATTTAAATCACAATTTGTCTAATTCACAACTTGAATCAAACTCTTTCTTATGGAAACAGAGCCAACTAAAGACTATAGAGGTTGGTTAAGTCATAAAAACCTTTGTTGAAAAAATAGTGTCATTTTAACCGCGAATTTTAGTTGTAAATAAAATCTACCTACTTCAGCCGTTTAATCAGCTAATTTTCCAATTAATTGCCATTTATAATTGCTTTCGTGTAGTCAATTATGACTTTAGTCGATTTCACAGTTTCTTATTAAGATAGACACCAGTCTGCAAATTTTTTTTTTACTGTTTTTTCTTTCAAAACTTGCTAGTGATTCGAACGTAGGTTGGTAAATTCGATGACTGAAAAAAAGTATCAGAGTAGAGCGGATTATTTTTTTTAATACTGGACGAAGGTTTTAAAATCTTATGCCGGGTTACTACAGTTATATTTAAAACGACTTGTTTTACTAACGAACAGTAACATTTTCTACCAGCTAAAACTGTTCTTTTAAAAAACTAGCTTCCGCCTGCGGTTTCGCCCACTTAGGGGGAGATTTAAGAATAATAAATTTTTTAGTGCTTCTCGAGGTCTTATACGAAACCTATCTGCATATTTGTAGTATTTAGCTAGACCCAGCGGTTTGAACTGTGCGTTATATGTCAGTTTTATGTAATTAAAAAATGAAGACTTGTGGATAAATACGCGACGAGCGACGCCTCGTTAGCAGTAGATTGTTTAAACCTCTTCTTTTTCTATGTGCTGTCTCGCGATTTAACTGGAGGGGAGTGGACAATCATACTTTCCAACTCCTCCTATTATCTTTCAGATTAAATTCATGCGGGACCCAAGACAGTTCAGGTGTCCCGGAACTTGGCCGGGTTCAAATCTCGAGTATCTTCATAGCGCCGATGTTAATCCTGGCTCATTGGTTAAATCTCATTGAAAGAAAAAGTAAATTACGTACGAATGATTTCACAAATTCATGACTGATGTTAGATTTAAAAGAGCCGGGCTTAGGAATGCCACCGTTGCGAAGCTAAGACGGGTAGTCAGTTCCTAACATGCTTGTTTACTTTGTACTTGTAGGTTATCGACTAACCTGAGCGATTATAAGGCTAATTTGTATTTTCCTTTCCGTCTTTTGTTCATATGAGTTACGATTACGAGTATCGAGTTCTCGCCAAATCGATTTACCGAGTGAATCGATTTTTGTTTTCGTTACAACCTGCTTGTGGTGTTGTTACAAAATGTAGGTTTTAAAAACATGCAATAGTTTTTTTTTTAAATTACGAATAGGTACGTTTTGTTATTACTGTGTCTTATTAAAGTTACACCAATCAATATTATACCTACTTATTGTAAATTTAAAAAAATATCACTACCTAGTTTTGAACTTCTAAATTAAGAAAACTATTATTATCAATATCGGTCATTTCGTTAATGAGCTTCGATACCATAACGCTACCTTTATAGGTAGGTAAACCACTCAATCTATCTTAAAATGAGCGACTTAGTGATCTCAGGGTTCACGCCTTGAGTGAGTCAAAATCAGTAGAAAAACCAGCCAACCAACCATCCTGGGTGGGCAGCGTAATTGTAGAAAAATACACACAAACAGGCAAACTAATAAAAACCTCCTTTTGTCGATTAAAAATGTAAAACTACCAAATCTGCTCATTATTCAATTATTATATACATACAAGCTGTACATTCTTTTAGAATAAAACAAATCATATAGTAAATAGATACCTACTTAACAAACATACACAGTCTTTTGAAAAAGATGTCGAACGCCTCGAGTTAAAAAAAAACAGAAATGTGACTGACTGCAAACTAAACGCGCGAAACAAAACAGCACTAAAAAAAGAAAAAACAAATCGTTCGGCTTTACGCTATTCGTAATTTGAAATCTAGATTCCATTTTCAGCTCAATTAACTCTTAGTCGATTTTAATTATCGATTTTATTCATTAAGTGTTCGCGATTAGCAAGCATGTCGATATTTTTACGATGTATTCTTTCACAGAAGTACGTTTTTAATTACATTGGCAGTGATTGCTTTTAATTCGCTGATTATGCGACATTATAACGTTTTTTTTTTTTTTTTTTTTTTTTAAAATGGCTCGGTTGTAGACCATTTGCCAATGACCATTATAACGTTTATAGAGAGTCATTGGATTCAGATAAGGCTGCCTAAAGGCTTACTATTGATACTCAATCTAATTCAAATTTTAGGAGTTCGAAAACTTAGGCAGATTGAGTTTATATATTGGTAGATTGGTAGTAAATACTTTTCAACACACAAAAACACAGTTATACGTAAATTACATATTATTGTATGAGATTACAATACAGAACGTAATCATTTGTAGTTGAAGACATATTTAGAGACAGATGTAATTTATCAAATTGTGTCACAGATTGAATTCGAGTTATGATAAGATTAGGTTCGGGAGTCAATGTAAGACTGTTCGATTTTCAAATGTTAAGAATACTCATTGAGTACTTGTAAAGTTTTAAATATCGAAGGTTGCCATAGATTGTTAATAGACTTTAAAATAAAACCTTTCTGGTAAAATATCTTTGTAAGGATAAGTTCTTCTATGTATTTTATCTATGGCATGAAGAAATGTAGGTACTTAATTAGAATTTTTAAATGGAAAGGTTTTATAAAAACTAAATCTAAATGTATAGGTGCGAAAATAGATGGATATTAAATAGTAATTACCTATTACGAAGTTAATAATTCGCTCAAATATGAATAGATTTACTAAGTGAGTTCCTTTAGAGTAAAATAAAAGATGTGAAAAAATACTGACCATCAGTAATAATTTTTGTTATAAAGGGAAATTTTATGTGTCACCTGTCTCAAGATTTGCTTTAGACTGTACCAACTGCCAACTAACTTTAGTAACAATTACAATAATCGATATTAAGAAAAATCTCTTATTAAGTGAATAACATCCTTTAAAATAGGTCATTAAAATAATATTTAACGAAAAAATTACTTAAAATTGATCTCACGTTTCGGATTAAACCTCTTTAAAACCAAAAAATAAAATATAAACCTCCCTTTTGAAGTTGTTTTTAAATTTCGGTAATGTTGTTGTGCAAGCAAGAAGGCTTGGTAATTTAGTCAGTAAGCAACCAGCCTTAGGTTATGGAATTCCAACCACAATAATGCTTCGTTTAACAAAGAAAATTAGCAATTTGAGCAAAACTCAGCTGTTGCAAGAACGGCAAAGTAATAACCTAAAAGTATTTTACCGCCAAACAATAATTTGTTGTTAAAAAGACATTGTATTGACTAAATATGGTAGTTCAGGCCCTACTTACGAACCTAAATTCTTCGTAACTACGGATATTTTTCGGATAAGTTTACATGCGAATATCCTGTTGTAGGAGATAAATTATACAAAAATATACATATTTTGGAAATACCTATTACTTCATTATTAACTTCATAGACAGCAAAAACTTATACGAAAATAGTCATTACGAACGAAGAGTGTAACAGAAATTGTAGTAGAGCCTCCGTAATGTAATCGAAATTTAAAATTTACCAACAATGAATGCACGTGTCCGCCTCTGGCGTCGTTTATTTTCAACTTTCAGCAAATTTTTCTTATGCTTTATTACCTACAATACAATTAAATATATTGCTTATCGCTTCAAGCATTTTCTTTAACTAAAATAATGTTGACAGCTGGTACACACTTCAAGCAAATTCGAGAAAATAACAATTTAAATTGTAGAGCAAAAGTCCGTATTCTTTTGTTGGTAGACTGTAACGTTCTCATTTTGAATTTCTTTCAACAGAATGTCCGCACTAATTAAATTGTAATTTTGTTACAAATTACTAAAATTACATTTTGTTGTGGAACTTTACAATATTGTAAATACGACTTATTTATTTCTTATTGCGTAGTTTAAGAAACTTAACTACTTTTTTTAAGGTCGGACAATGGAGTTACTTTGCATAAATGATGGTAACTATCTCTACAATTTTTTGAAATAGAAATGAAGATATAAAAAGAAGGTTAGCTTCGTAGGTTATAGGGAATTATCAAAGACTATCTGAAATTAATTAAGTTTAGTTAAGTAATCACTAGTAAGTAGTGAGTTCGATTCCGATAGCGCCGTACACCGCAGAATTTGTGTGCAAATACATAAATCTTTATAAAAAATATACACTGAAAAATGGCGGCAAATCTATTTTTTTTAAGCAAAGTGACTCCAACAATGTCCTAAGTATTGTATATTCTATTTAAACAGATATGTTCCTTCTCAATGGTTTACACCATAGACAAATTGTAAATAAATTATAACGACATTATTAAGTTAGATGTACATTTATTTATAAAATAAATCTTTAAACTGTAAATATGAGTGTTTTAGTAGTAAAAAAATAAAAATTAAGTGTCATGTGTAATAATCCTTGACTGTAAAATGTGTTACATAAAACATCCTCCACATTATGTTGGTATTCCTAATTCATTCATTTCCATTTATATCAAGATTACCAATGTAATGTCAGAGAGGATTTTTTCGTGAAACGCATTGAATTAAAATTCCTTTTCTCTTGCAGTTGTAGTTAGAAATCGACGAGTGATATATAAAATATATGTTTCTACTCATTTATGTGTGTTGTTTCTTTTAAATATTTCTTGTTATAAGTACATTACTTCCTACCCCCGACATTGTCTGAGAGATATAGGTAACCTACCAATGTAAAATACAAAAGAGAGCTGAAAAAGTTAACATAAAAAAAATTGTCCGATGGATTTTTTGAAAAATGTTCGTCATATTAAGCGGATCCTGAATACACTGTAATTTAAAAAACAAATAGTTTCAGCAACAGTAATTAAAAAAAATAGTAAAGAAATTAGACATGCAAATATGATAATAATGTCATAGGAATAATATTAGATATAATGAATACAAATGCGTCAAATTAGAAGTTAAAAGTCCAGTAATAAGAGTTATTCATAATATTAAGTGTACCTACAGATTAACTAATTTGGATTGTGGATAAAAGATCGCATGAACACATATTGCCAATATGAAAAGTATTTATCCTAATTAAAATACTCGCAGTTGGTCCAGCACTAACCGTGATCGCTTTTGTGGGACATAACCCACCACCGCAATCCTACCAATGCTACTGTGAGCCAGGATAAAACACCCACCAAATAAAGCCGCACCGTCAAGCGGCCTTGTCGTGTTCCGGTGCGATGTCTGGTGACACCATGCAGAGAGGGTGGGTCGGAATTGTTGTCCTCTAAGGACTGTTGTTCTAACCATATGGAGGCTCATTCCACTGCCACCTTCACACCGATAATCATTCGTAATCACGAGTTGATCGGTATACTAGGCTGGTGCATTCCATCGTAGACTACATCATTGCTTCACATCAGGTAGGTTGTAGTCAACCGCAAGCCTATCGAAGAATAAAAAAAAATTATCTTAATTAAAATACTCGCAGTTGGTCCAGTACTACCTAATCGTGATCTCTTTTGTGGGACATAACCCACCACCGCAATCCCATCACTGCTACTGTAACCCAAGATCAACGGTTCGGAAGAGACTCAGGATTTGAACCCGGCCAAGTCCTCCACCTAACCTTTGGATCCCGTATGAATTTAATCAGAAAGATAATAATAGGAGGAGTTGGAAAGTTACGTTATATATTTTTTTTATTCTGCGTTTCCTCTATTAAAGGCTTCCGCTCCTCAATATATGGGTTATGTATGATTCTTAGACAGAAATGTAAAGATTTTTTTAAATTTGTTGCATTACGACGTTTTCCTGCATAGGTAACCTACTAAAGAGATGCTACATGAATAATTATTGTTACTTCATCTTGTTCATTTCTATTTAGAAATTTTTATTTTTATAATAAAATGGAAGTTTAACACATTTATTTACATTAAGCAAATAAAAATAGCTAAAATCTATATATATAAAAATCAATTTTTTCGTTTTTTGCCACTTTTCGTTGTAATTTTATAACTTAAAAACGGGCTTACCTATTCAAACCAAATGTTTAGGCATTGTTCGGACTATTTAGTAGATGGTTTACGTGAAGTTTGCACAAAATCGGTTGAGCGGTTCTTTATTTATCACATTTTTTGTAAATTGTTTTAGTGGGCTGAAGCTACCCGGGCGAAACTGGGGCAGGCCGCTAGTGTTATGATAAAATTGTTTTCTTTGTTTTGAGAGCATAAATAACTTCAAAATTTTTTTGACAGAATCAGTTTTTACTTTTTGAAATTTCTCTTTGCAGTTGGCGCTAAGTATAATTATCTGTGGAAATTGCTTCGTTTGTTGGAAAGTTTGGAATTTAGTTTAATGATCAGCAATAGGTACGCCCCCTATCACGTTTGGGACCTAAACGTAGCCGGTGAATTGTATTGGTATTCATTACCTACACCCTATAATAAAAAATATCAGCAAATTCTTCGAGACCACACATATAGAAAAATGACGTCATCACTGCATCGATACGATGACAACACTAGTGCTGCGTTGAATGGTAATTAGGGACGTGACAAAACTCTACAATCGATAAACTGGAAGATTTTTTAAATCGGTAAAATTTTATTATCTATTTTTTTTAATTTTATTTGCATTTTATGTTACATTATCTGATTGGGTTTTATAGCGAAAATAATCGTGGTTTGATTTTTAATACAAACCTGTTAAAAGCCTGTTACAAATAAAATATCTTGGATATTATGTTGGTAATACGTCTTATTTTATGTCTTTATTGTCACAGGAGAGCCAATGTTTCGATAAAATGGCTTCTTAAGTGAAGCGTTTTTGAAGTAAAAATGTGAGGTCTTTTGAAAGGCGGGAGGTCATTTGTTAAAAAAAGGTGTTTTCAAATACTCAAGTTGCGTTTTTTGAATACTTTAAATATTTTTGCTTTAAGCTAACACCAGCGATGACTGACTTATAAATAACTTGACCGGCTTAGCTTAATGCAAGTGCAATTTTTTGTTTAAATATTATAACAGTAAAAGTTTGCGAATGTGTGAATGTTTGTTAGGTACTCTTTTTTTAGAACTACATGATCGGCAATATAACTTGAGACAAACAATTTTTTTTTTCATTTTTTTACTTATTCGATAGGCTAGTGCAATAATGTAGTCTACGATGGAACGCGCCAGCCCAGTATACCGATTCACTCGTGATAACGAATGTATAATGTAAATTTTTTTTAAGTAATAATTTAAATGACGGAAAAAATGGAACATCCGTTTTCATACCCAGAAATCACCTCTGCCTATTCTATAATCGGACCTTGCGATCTTACTAGTCTTATAAAAAAATCAATGCCACTTTTCGTTGTAATTTTATAACCGAAACACGGGCTTACCTATTCAAACCAAATGTTTAGGCATTGTTCGGACTATTTAGTAGATGGTTTATGTGAAGTTTGCACAAAATCGGTTGAGCGGTTCTTTATTTATCACATTTTTTGTAAATTGTTGAGTGGGCTGAAGCTACCCGGGCGAAGCTGGGGCGGGCTGCTAGTTATTTATATTTAAGTATGTATTCACAGCAGCTTGGCCAGCGTGTGTGGTAAAAGGCCTAAAACACGCTTAGGTCATAAGATAGTTGAGAGAAGACCAGTGCTCAGCAGTGAAGGGTAGAAGTGATTCACAAAAAAAAGTATGTGTAAGTAGTATATTACCAGTTATCTGGTTGCCATAGTACAAGCTCTGCTTAATTTGGGATCAGATGGCCGAGTGTGTTAATGTCCAACTATATTCTTATTATTATTAATATTATTACACATGTATAAAAGTTGATGACAAAGATACAGGATATACTAAAGTTGTCGTTAAAATCATAAAAATCAACATCATTAACATTAAAATAGGTTCTAGAAGGATACTCCAGTAATTTAAAGAACTTCATGGTCGGGTGTAAAAAGCCCACAGATTATACATAAGTACCTAGTTGACAAAAAAATAAAGCAATTTATTAATTTACTGTCCAAAGAGGTCAGTCAGCCGCGAAAAGTCAAATAGCTAAAAGGATTACTCAACAGTGGGTTCGAATCCCAGCCCGTTCCACGAAACGATGCGGGTGGCACATTATAACAATATTATAGATTTAGCAAACAATTTTAAGATAACATTTGTAAAGTGTTGAGATTTTGAGTCAAACGGCGGCGGTTTTTATGAGATTATCTATCCTTTTTTGAATAACCGCAGAGGTTTGATGTAATTTTTTTTTATTGGCAAATAAGTTTATTGGAGTAGGTATATTTTAAGAGCTTACTAGCGTTCTATAGTTGCCATATAGCATTTGAAAGGGAAATCAGACGGTTCACTATAATAAATAGCCGCTTGTATGGTGGGCACTACAATTTTTCTTTAGATTTAGGCCCGGCGCCCATTATCGGTATCGGCACGGCTGAGAATTTTAGATGGCAAATAGCAAAATACTTTAACATAGTATAGCATTAAAGTAGAAATTTTCATGATATATGGCCGTAGTAACAAAAATACCGCTTCGGTATGCTTGAAGCTGCTGCATCGGCCGCCTTGAGGATTCTTCGGGATACTTCGGCATCCTGCTATGAGCACTAGATCCCAGTCCACCATATTAAATTCAACTCAGACAACTAGCTTGTAACAACTCTAAGACTGTTTTGAAGAGAAATATGATATTGAAACGCTTCGGCAAGCTTCAGGACGGTGCGGCATGCTTAAGGACGCCTCCATCATCCTTAAGAACCTTGCAGCATGCCAAAGCATAGTTTCCGACAGTGTGTGCTTGCATGTAGGGATTCCGAAGATCCCTTTCCTTGCCGATACCGATAATGGGCGCCGGGCTAAGGAATAAGTTGAATAAGTTCAGCAATTATTTCATTATTATGTTCAGATGTTTCCAGTGAATGGTGTCGAACTGAAAGAAATTTGGAATTTGTGTTACTGGATGGTGTAAGCAGAGGTAAATATCACCCAATTTTCGCCGGCAATGTTTAGGTGCCATACGTAACAGGGGGCGAGCGATTACTGTCAAACGGGCACAATAAACAAAAGATCAAAAAATTCGGGGAATCGAGAAAAGTTGATTACAGATTAGGTAATTTTTTTAGTTTTTTTTGCTGCTACCCTAATAAAATAAGTATTATTATTATTTGTTTTATTTACAACCTTTCGCCAGTGTCAGTTTAAGTAAGGTTATAGGTATGCGACGCGATGTCCTTCTAAATAGTATCTATATTGATTTTTAAATTAATAAATGCTGACACTTACTAGTCATAGTATAGATTAAATATAGATTTAAAATTTAAATATCGTTGCCTCCACTTACAATAACGGACTTTATTTTTTTCAGAGCATAGACAATGCAACTTCTTACAAAAAAGGCGCGTAAGAGGATTTCCTGTTTCAAAACTGTTTAAAATGGCGGCAATAAACTAAACGTCTTTTTACAAACAGATTTGTTTAAACGGTTCTTTAATTTTCTATTATAGGATTAAAATGTAAGCTTTTT
Source organism: Meganola albula (assembly GCA_936450015.1). NCBI lineage: Eukaryota > Metazoa > Arthropoda > Insecta > Lepidoptera > Nolidae > Meganola > Meganola albula. The sequence goes on along the minus strand of OW388165.1, from coordinate 1,666,959 downwards.
ACTAATTAAACATTTGCTCTTAAGAGTTTTAAAGTTTCTTTGTTCCTACAATTATTATCTGATTTTAAAAGATATTTACTTGTTTGTATTCCGTTATGTATTGTAGTAAGTACTTTTATAGTAAGTAGGTAACTGTGCTTGAATAACCCCAACAAAAAAAATTCGTCGCTTGAGAAAGAGAGAGAGAGAGAGAGTTTGTTTTTGTTTGTTGTTTGTTTGTTTGTTTGTTGAGTTTGTTGTTTGTTTTTAGGTTTTGATCCTGTGCCAGACTATACTGAGACTTGTTATTATCCTGTGTACTAGCAGCTAGTGTACTGGCAGCTAGTCTAAGCTGAATATCCATGTACATGGATACTTAGCTTAGAGTAGCTGCCGTTCCCGGGATTCGGTTAGGAAGAGAGTAATTAAGTCATACAGACAGTTTCATAATTGCACTCTGAGCGAGGCTACAACAGGTTGCTTGTTAAAAATAAACTTGAGATCTCATTATTAGCACCTTAAACAAACGGAGCTAATCACTCTCAACATTCATTATCACAGATTGACAGAACAATATTAAGTTCTTACAAATGATTTGTCAGATCTCAACAGAGACGTAGACAGGCGCTGGAGGATAACTTGTGGGGTAAGTTGTAGGCTGAAGCGGATTATATGTACACACTAGGGTCCTGATTCTCGCGATTTAAACATTTATCTCGAATATAGTATGTCGAATATAAAATAAGGATTTCATTAGTTTTCTGTCATTTTTTGACGTATGTCGATTAGAGATAAATGTCGAATCGGAGATCGGGACCCCGATTCTCACGCTTTAGAAAATGATGTGACCCAAGATTCTGACTCCTCAAGGTGCACAGACAGTGATGATGATTCAAGCGATATGGATATTAGTGACGAATAGTCTTGCATTACTTTTATCTGTGGTTAAATAGTTCTATAAGAGATTTAATTAATGTTTTGTGACTTTGTACCTGAGATGGCGATACGCGAGTTAAACGGTCGGCCTATGGTATCCACTGCACAAGAAAACATGTTGCAAGCACTATCTATCTCTATCGTTTAGAGATGAGTAGAAAGAGATAAGACTGTGCTTGTATTATGTTTTGTTGTGCAGTGTAAACGCCCAGTGAGAATACGAAAACTTATTTCACGTTAGAGATAAGTCTACCACTCAACGACAATCGACATGTCGATTTTATTAATTTCTAATCGACCATTTTTTTTATTCTAATCTAATTCTTTACTTGTTGAAGGAGGACTATTAGCCATTACAGTCCATCAAATCTAAGAAGTACCGTTTGACAGTTCTAAACGTAGTACATTTAGAATTTTATTTTTTGTATGAAAATTGTTTGTTATGTTAAAATAAAAATAGTTTCATAATTCAATTATTTTACAGGAAAGCTAATAAAAATTGTGTGAATTATGTCTCTATAAAGCTAATTTAATAGAAAATAGTGAAAAGTCAAACGGTACTTCTTAGATTTGATGGACTGTAGGTAAACAAATTTTAGATATTATTAAAAAATATTTAATCGTAATAATGTCGTAACTTGTACCCACAGACTGGTAAATACAAATTGTGATGATCTACGTGTGACATGAGGCATGAAGATACAATGCTTATTTTTATCTGTGCCCACAACATGAACTAAGGTGTTTGGGGCCAATACATAAATAAAAATAATAATTAAATGTATGTTATTAAAGTGTTTTTCATATAAACAATTGTGGGGCCTCACGTCAACCCTTTTAGAGTAACACTGCTGGGCACAGGTCTCCTCTCAACTATTTTACGACCTGAGAGTTGATCCGTGCAGCAGCGGTGGTGCATCGGTACGGGCCTCGCCTTAGAAAAATAATCGTGCCCACACATCTTTATGTGAATTGTGGGCGTAGTTACCTGAAATCCCGACTAATATTATAAATGCGAAAGTTACTCTGTCTGTCTGTTACGCTTTCCCGCCTAAACTACTGAACCGATTTGGATGAAATTGGGTATGGAGGTAGTTTGAGACCCGAGAAAGGACATAGGATAGTTTTTATCGGACTGCGCAAAAAGAAGGTAATGTTTTGGCGCGATAACCGACATACACGCGAGCGAAGCTGTCGGAAAGCTAGTAAATATATAGTAGTCAGAGGTGAACATTACCCACATTTGCTGGCTATGCTTAGATACCCATACTTAATAGAGGCCATTGCCGTTCATCGGGCGGAATTCCCATCAAACCCACAGAAAAAACAGGGATGTAATAATCACGGGTACGTTTGCGATTAGATGCTGTTTTTTAGTTATGAAAGTTGAAGTGGTCGAAATTATGGTGCGGTGAGGATCCTAGGACTCCTGTGTGAAGGTAGTCCTTAGTTTCCTCTTGAGAATAGAAGGTGTCGACTGACATCGTGCCACCTTTTCAGGCTCAATATTGCTAGACTGGCCTCTACGGAGGCTGCAAGTCAACTCTTGGTACTCTTCTAGTGCGTCTGGAATAGCAGGGGAGGGTAGCAGTCTCCGCCGCATCCTTACGGCCATCGCCTTGTCACAGAATTAGACTCCATCTCCTCGCTCTAGGATTCTTGAACTGGCTCTAGTATGGGTTCGTGCTAGGAGGGGTGTGCAAGGAAGCCTTTGTTTGTAAGGTTAACTTGCATTTGAACGATTTTTTTGGGTTTGAAGGAAATAAGTAAGTAGGTAGGTATCTGTAGGTATTATATGTATAGTATATACCAGTTATCTGGTTTCCATAACACAAGCTCTGCTTAGCTTGGGACCAGATGACCGTGTGTGTTGATGTCCCAAAAATATTTATTTTATTTATTTATTTATCTACTTATTTAAATAACCTCGAATCGATTTTGAAAATGAAACACATGTCTGAAGGCAGATGTGCTTAAAATAACACGCCATTACTAATATTCCTTTTAATTCCATTACATTGAGCAATCAAAACACACTAAAACATTAATTAATAACATTAATATCACTTAGTTTCGGCTTACATCAGACAAAAACGTACCAACATAAAACTACCATTTCAAAAATAATTTGTTACTCTTACAACACTGAAGTTAGAGTTCAAAATTGAAATGACAGTTTTTGTCAATGTTTGTGGGAGTGCGGCGACAAGTTTGACGTATGTCAAAGTGACCGCGCTTTAATTAATTATGGTCAATGAGCATCAATGTAGAACATTGATAAGGCTTTGAAGGTTTTATGAGATTTGATGGCTTGATATTTTTAAAGGGATGAAGTTAAGTTCAGATAACATGCATGTAGCGGTTTTATTTTGTTTTTTAACTATATCGTGCTTACTTCTGAATGGATGACATTTAATGGATGACATACAAAGTACCTATAGGTCACAAACCGTGGTACGATTGTTACTAAGGCATTGTTCACATCAAACTGCTGCAAATAAGACATTATGATACCCATTACAACAGTTGTAAGTCAAAGTTGTTGTTAGACTGTTTTAAATTCACAAAGTAGTCAAATGGTTGTGATTTAAACCGATTGATTTGATGCTATTTTATATCTGCCACGCATGAGACAAAACTAACTTCCTACTTGGATTCTACATAACCTGGTGATCTCTTAGCCATCAATGTTTCAGAAAAATACAGATTTTTATGACCAAGTCACTATTAAATAAATTACAGCTAGTTGTCATTGAAATCATAAATTGTTATCTTCAATCCAAAACCATCTGACAACAACACAATAAACTTTAAGATTAACAAACAGATATTAGTTAAACTAACTTCAAATTGCTTCTCCTAACGCTTAAACACAGCGGCAGACGTGACAAGCGATTTGTTTGTAGTTCATTTTAAAATTATCTTTAACTTAACAATTCTTTAGTGTCCCACAGCTGATCACAAGTCTTCCCTCAAGTATCTTAAGAGTTGAGAGAGTTTATGCCTTAACCAACAGACGCATAAACTAAAGAAAAGGGTTTGAAAAACCTAAAAAACCTTATAAATAATATTAGCATAGATTTAGAAGTAATTTTATTATGTAAAATTTTAGGTACTAAATTAGGGAGAACTGATACTGTATTATAATATAAAGTGTTCAAAGTGAATGCGATTCCGTTGAATGAATGGGATGCAGATATACGCCTTGTATAACCACAACCCTTTCTTTCAACTGAATTATAATCGCTCTAAACACTCATAATACATTAGCAGTTAGTTTTATAAAAGAATGCAGTTACAACACTTTTTGTATACACCCATAATTGACTACCATAACCCAGAACTCAAAACCATATTGGTCAATAATATACGATAATAAACTCCCAAACAAATAAAAATTGCAACGTAATAAAAAATAATTAAAGTAATTTTACATTTCGTCACAATTCATTCATTCAATAATACTAATATTATAAAGCTGAAGAGTTTGTTTGGTTTAACGCACTGATCACAGGGACTATTGGTCCGATTTATAAAATTCTTGCACTTTTGGATTAGATAGATTTTAATAAACTTATAATGAATTTTAATGTTATAAATACTAACGGCCCTATTCATAAACAAGTTATAAGACTGTTTAGTTAAAATGGACTTTGTCTCTTTCTTACTAGTATAAATGTCAAGATAATAAACAAAGACAAACGAATTATAAACCTATTTTAGTTATAATGAGCTTAAAATACGTTTATGAATACGGGGGTAACAATACTATTTGAGTTAAGCTCTATTGTTACTAACACACTACCTAATATGGATGTAAAAAACAAGAAATCCGAAATAAAGATATTATTATTATTATACCTAATGTATTCAGAAAGGCTATAGGCTACTTTTTATACTAAAGCTGGGCATGATATAAAATCTAGGTCACGCAGGTGAAGCCGCGGACGGAAAGCTAGCATGAAATAAGAGTCATTATTTTTATGATTGGCGAACTATACTAGCAAATAAAAAGGTGTTATTATACTTACTATCGTATTATTGTAGTGTGGTAACATTCGTTTTTATGTGTCAGATTTTTTTGGAGGGAAATAATTGCTTAATCAGCTGTCTGTTGTAGGTATACTTATCAATTATTTACTGCAACCCGTTATCATCACTAAAAGAAATACTGAAATTAAAAATGATAAGAGACTTATGCCTAAGTAACCATTTTGGGGAAGGGGGATCCATTATGGATCCCCGTGCCCCAGGTAGGTGTAGGGTAGGGGGTATGTGAGAGTCCCTAAGGGTACCCACTAAAACCCCCCGGGTGTTCCATCCCACACTTATGCCAGGGGTCGCGGGAACACGCGATACTTCCGCAACCATGCCTAACTAACCTAACCTACCAATCCGTTAAGTGACTCCGAATTTTTCTGTTAAAACACCATTAATAGCTAAGTTTTATAGGTAGGTGGTACTTTAAAACATTTTTTCAACTAGAACCAAATCTTACACCTCTCAGCTCGTAGCGAACTCGTGAACCTGCTGTCAAGACACGTTACTTGATCGAAAACTCATCAAGATAGCCTAATCAAATTATTGGAATAAAATACAGCAGAGTGCTACAGTTTGTTAGTAGAAAATAAGCTTTATTACTTGGTAACACTGACAAATCTGTCAATTGGTTTTAACTGAATCTTTGTGGGTTTGTTAGATAATATCAGTTGATCGTTGTATACGTATACGTTGACAGCGGTTAATGTCTACAGTATACAGCGATTGGCGATTTTTTAACCGATTGCACAATATAGGAGGTATTATTTCGAATTTTATTTTTTAATGTTCTTTGGGGCATAACTTCCTTCAAATTTGTCAAATTCCTTTTTAGTTTAAAAGAAGATTATCCGAATGGTCTCGTTTAAATTTAAAGTCAGCTGTGGGATACTAAAAAGGATTGAAGTGAAGTAAGATTATAAGCTAATGGTTTTTAAGGATACACCAGCACAAAGGTGAAGCAGGTTTTATTAAATAAATTAGTTTTGCCTGGAGGGATGTGGGCAATCTAACTTTCCAACTCCTCCTAATATCTTTCTGATTAAATTCGTGCGAGATCCAGGACAGTTTAGGTGTCCCGGGACTTGGCTTCACATCCCGAGTCTCTTCACGGCGCCGTTGTCGATCCTGGCTTACAGGACTAGCAATAGCGGGATTGCGGTAATGGGTTAAGTCCCATTAAAAATATAAATTAGTTTCCAATCAACACGTAACCAAAAAAACGAACCACTTTGAACAAACCATTTAACTATCCCGTTATTATTATAGTTAATAGTTATTTGAAAATATGACTAAATAGCTATTCTCATCAGGTGAGGCGTGTTTAGGGTAAATTACCCCGAAAATGGGGATTAAAACAGCCACTTAACCCATCAACGAGTGTGCCCGGTAAATGGATGGCGCCGGGCGGGTTTCCATTACATCACGAGACTTGATGATCACGAAGAAACGGTAACGTTAATCGAATTGTCCCATTTTTTTACCAGGGCTTTAGATATTTATCTCTAATATACATTTGTCTTACAAAAATGACGGTTTCTTTTGTTTTTCAATGACATCCGCTATTATTTTCGACATTTGTGCGCTTAAGACATATATATATCTCTATAGGCCGACCGTTTAACTCGCGTACCGCCATCTGAGGTACAAAGTCATAAAACATTAATTAAATCTATTAAAGAACTATTTAACCACACATAAAAGTAATGTAAGACTATTCGTCACTAATATCCATATCGCTTGAATCATCATCACTGTCTGTGCAGCTTGAGGAGTCGAATCGTGGCGATACGCAAGTTTACGGTCGGCCTATAGTAGACAAATGACGAAAAAATTTATTTATTTATTTATTTGGACAACCAGTAGTTATTACATTTTTTTTTAATCTAAATTAACTAGCCCTAACATTATAATTAAATGCATAACATTTTAAGGTGCCACAGCATGCGTATGATTACATATAATGAAAAAAAGGGTAACACTTGACTTATTAAAAAAATAACAAAACAAAATTATTTAAATGGGGAAACCAGAAATGGAAACAAATATCAATATAATAAAAAGAAAAAGAAAAATATTGTATAATGTATGTCTAACGTGTATCTTTAGCTCTCAACAAACTCAGAACTTTTTTCCTGAGTTTGTTGAGAGCTAAAGATATCATTGAAAAACAAAAAAAAATCGCCATTTCACACAGTCTCTGAAACAAATTCTGCGTGTAGGTACACGCTTGTTTACAAAGAAGTATTTATTAAATCGTCATTTTCATCTGGGGATCGAATCATAATGGAAACGCACACCAAATCGTTTAGGCGTGCCCCAATTTATAGAAATTTACCTTTTGAAAATATCTTGAACATTCATTATAATGTAATTTATTGTGTGATGAGCTCTTTCCTGCTTGGTTTTAACTATAGTTTTAACTGACAGATGCTGCGGTTAACGCGGTTAGTAGATAATTTAGTTTATTTAACTGTGGGGCGGGGGTTTGAACCCCACACGGGGTTTTCTTAAGATTAAGTACAATCACACAACTGTTGTACAACGGTGAAGGTCATAGATTTCGTATGTAAACTGATGTATATGCTAAATCTATGGTGAAGGTAAACTTTGTAAGGAAAGCGCTTGTTTTAATACTATCCTTTTGAGTGTGTTTCACGCGTAGAAAAGGATTTTTTTTAGCAAACATTAGGCCATTCATGCGGGATCCAACACATTATATTTGCACAGAATGTACTATGCGTTTCAATTAAGAATAGGACTGGAATGCGCTACAACTTGGACCGGAATGCGCAACAACTTCACATTTTTCAGTACGGTGGGCAAAAATGTTTGTTTGATATTATAATCACATCTAGTTGAAAGAACAATTCAAATGCGTATATCTTATTGCCGTTCCAGTGAGCTCGGAAATTTGGATTCAAATATTTAGGTACGAACATCTAAATATATAAAAGAAGAAACTGACTGACTGACATATCAACACAGAGCCCAAACCGCTGGGTCTGGAGACTCCAAATTTGGCACATAGGTTCCTTATGGAGGGTGCACTAAGAAAGGATTTTTCAAAACTCACCCTTTAAGAGGATGAAACGGGGTTCCAAAGTTTGTGTAGAGAAACAAGATTAGTGAGATCAATTTCGCGGGTGAAGCCGCGGGCGGAAGCTAGTATTTTATAAACTTCGGACAAAAAAGCAGTTATAAGTTAGAACGTGTGTTTATATCTTTCTTCATGTATTTCTATACAAGTTTGTGGCATCCTGTAGCTACATACCCAAGTTTTTTTCTACATTAATCAGTTGTCCATACCTACAATTTAAAATATTATTATTGTCTGTGGTTTGATATTTTGTGCTGGCGTTACTTCTGCTTGGTTTTTGGTATGAAGTTAGCCGCGGGTCCTGTCCTATTCTTATTTGAAACGCATATTAGGCACAAAACAGATATTAAACACATTGTAAAACCAGCTACAATCAGTCATGTAAAAGATTGCAAATGTTATGATAGATTAAGTAAGTATTTAATAAGTACTTGCTTAATCTTAGTGGTAGGCTTCGGCCGTGGTTAGTGACCACCCACCAGACAAAGCCGCACCGCCAGGCGGCCTTGCCGTGTTCCGGTGCGATGTCTGGTGACACCATGCAGAGAGTCATTCCACTGCTACCTTCTCACCGATAATCATTCGTAATCACGAATGAATCGGTATACTAGGCTGGTGCGTTCCATCGTAGACTACATCATTGTTTAACATCAGGCAAGTTGTAGTCAAGCGCTAGCCTATCGCGGAATAAAGTACTACACTGTAATTTAGTTACATTATATACATTTCATATTTACAATTATTAATACAATAAAAATATTCTGTCTCAGCTATTGTCCTCGTTTAAATGGGTCATTAGGTAAGTACTGCTTTGACCCGACACACGATATCGCAAAGATAGGTAATATTTTTCACCATATACCCACGGGGTGGAGTCAAAATAGAGGAAATCTACTACTTATTAAAAAAGTGCGTATTGTAAATAGAATTAAACACGCAAGGTTTTATAGGTATTAACCGCCCGCCTTATGATGTATAGAACCTGAAACACGCCCAAAGTCAGCCCAGAATAATATTAGATCAAGGGTTCCGTTGGAGGAATTAAATTTCGAAACAAAATCAAAAGACGTAGAACACAGCAATTTTCTTTGGTCTATTTCAACCCGACTAGAGAGGCTTACCACGCAGTGTAAAATAACAAAAAGTAAGTAAGTAGTAAGTGGGTGAATATCCCAGCGGCAAATTTTACGTGTCCACGTTGAGAATCGAGGTGTTAAATTATAGGATGTTTTTGATTTTTTTTTGTAGTGATCTACGAAACTTGTTTCAATTAGGGCCACATATCTTTTTTTTATCTGTGTATAAGTAATCAGGAAAAAAAAGGAACCGCCTGAAAATTCAAGTTTGGTGGCTTGTCCCAGTTCCATTTTTTGATACAATTGCACTCACCAAAGTCATAATCTAAGATACAATACAAAATAAACGATTTCGTTACTATATGCTTAAGACACACTATCTAAAAACAATGAAATCATATTAGAAAATCAAATTTAAACGCACTGGATACTCAATCAAATTTTGTCCAAGCAAATATCAAAAATTTAGTGGCACTTGTTCAACTTACTTTAACGTGAAGTTACGTGCGTATGCGATCAATCGCGTTTTATGATTTAACATTTCTCAGTCGTGCGCCGGCACTTGCGCGTAACAGGTGTGTGATTAGTGCTGTAGTTTCCCGACAAAAACGTAAGTATCATCTTGGGTGGCACGGGGGACAAGAAATGTTCAATTTTGGTGGATCGATTTGATGTTTATTTAAAAGTAAATTAACAGTAAGCTACACGTTATACGTAGTGATTTGGGTTATGCATTTAATCAGTGATAATAATTTAATTGTTACTTAAACCCCTTATTTTTAAAGTTTTTTTTTATGTCTGGTTCCAATTTTGGTGGCTCAATTTTGGTGGCTTTGGTGGCGTTTTTACGCCATCAAAGCAAGTATTGTTCAAATATCAAGTGTTAGTAACTATGAAATCAGTTTTTTTGTTGCAAGACAGATTGATTAGCAAACAAATAAATGTTATATACTTGACAGTAAGTAAAACCTGGTATTATGAGGGTGAGGTAGTAATTTCTTATTCTTATATTTTATTTTGTTCCTTTTTGGAATGCCAAAACAGACCAGTGAAGAGAGGCTGCTTAAAAAGAGAGTGGCAGAAATAAGAAGAAAAGCAAGAATAAAAAGCGATCCCGAACAGGCTGAATCACTACGAAAAAAAGAAAGGGAGAGATATCACCAAAAAAAGCGAGAAGGTAAACTTGTTTCAGAGCAACAAAAGTCACAAGGCAAGCGTCGAGCTTTACAAAGAATAAATAAAATTTATCAACATGAATATTATCAAAGAAAAAAAGCAGCAAAAAGGCTCGGAAGAGAAACAGAAACGAATGCATCACCCCAACATGTACTTTGTGACAGCAATTGTCAACAAAACATTTTATCTAATCGCAGAACTGATGACGCGCACGACGCTCTTACAAGCAGCACGAGATTTTCACGATTTGAAAATGAGAGGACGCACACTTCAACTACTAGAAATTTACGTCCTCGAACCTGTCGTGATTGCAGTAGTCCAGACACTCGCACCAGAAGTTACAATCAAACGTCACCAGCTTACAACCAACCACCAGTCAGGCCGTTTTAAACTCGATTGAGGCCCTTGGACACACAAGAATTTGGGGCTCTTTTGGACAATAAAAAAGCAAATTATAATAACATTTTTACTAAGTAGGACCATATATTATTTATTAGATCCTAATGTCTCATTATCACCACGAATAGCAAGACCTCTTGAAGCCAAAAATTTCACTAGGTGCTTCAACAATCCTCCTAAGCACATTCTTCCAATAGGTGGTTATTTTCTGTTCGTCCAGTAGTTTTTATTGCTGCAACATAATTCATCATAAATTCCCTGAGCTGTAATCTGCTCTTATGCTCTATCAATAAGTTACCTACTCATATGCTTCCAATCTTTATATCCATTAGGATAACTTAAATTATGTCCAGAACCAGTAATGGTGTTAAATAGACGGCAGCAATAACAATAAACAGATTTATTTAGTGGTGAATAAAGGAGCCATTTTCTTTCTACAGACTCATTATTCGTCAATTAACAAATAAATCTATTTTAGTCAAGTATTAGTTTTCGTTTTACCATCTGAATCAAGAAAACTTGTAAAAGTTTCGAAGAAGTCACTATTTTTATTTTAGTAAAACTCTGGCCCTTTCCGAATTCAAATATCACGGACTTCTTCCGGTAAAATGTCGTCACAGTAAGTACCAGGATCAGGAGACACAGATAAATTCTCTAAGCTTGCAGTTATTAATTCACAATATGTAGCTTGACCAAATGCCCAATGAAATAGTTAAAAAAATTGTGACGGAATGATAAAAGTATTGGGCCTTAAAAGAAGTCATGAAAAGCAAGTTACTGGGTATAAAAATCAAGAAAAAGACCTTAGATACCTGCATCTTACCTTGTATCACTTAAGGATGAGAAACCTGGGCTTTGACAAAACACGATAGGAACAAACTAGCAAGATGCCAGATAACCATGAAAAGAAGCATGCTGGGTTTGAAACTAATGGACAAAGTTATAAGTATCAGGCGCAAAACCAAATTAACAGACATACTGTCACATATTGGCAAACTATAATGGAGGTGGACGAGACATATGCTCGCTCCTATAAGGAAAAAAGGAGCAAAGAGGTGACAGTTAGCAGAACAAGAAGATGGGAAGATGACCTTAAATTGACCGTAGGACCTCTTTAGATAAGAGTGACGACAGACAGGAAGCAGAGGCAACGGTCGGAGGAGGCCTTTGCCGTAAGGCACACCGAAATCAGAGACATTTTGCATATTTAGTGCAGTTTTTAATTTTTATGTTTTTTAGTTTTATCAGTCACAAATGTAACTGTTCGGAAAAGGATTTATTATTATTAGTATTAAGTAGCTTGAAGTCGATAGTTCCGCATCTAATGTGTGTTTGTCATTTTTATCACACGTAACCTCTTTTCCTGGTAATATTCAGAGGTACTTTTTCCCTTATTTCTTTTTGAGTTATTACTGATTTGTGAAAAAAGTGTAATGTGCCTGACGAAAATGTTTTCAGAATAAATGTGTGAGAGAAATTGTTGGTCCTTCGGGGCCCCTTGAGAATGGGAGCCCTGGGCACGGGCCTCGTGTGCCCTTATGGTAAAAACGGTATTGCCACCAGTCGTTACATACAAAAATACAAATCTTTTCTCTCTATAATATTAGTATAGATTAATATAGATGAAAGTTAATAATTCCAGAAAACTTGTGACATTCATTACATGGAGTTTGTTAGTGAGATTGAAGTTGACAGAAAAATTCAATTTTGGTGCCATTGATTTTCAATTTTGGTGGGCACTTTCAATTTTGGTGGGCGATTTTCAGTTTTGGTGGCCACACTAGACTTTAAACTAAAATATCTCAAAAAGTTATCGAGATATTCTCAGACCTCCTGAAGATTATTTTAGCTTTGATTTTCTATTCTTATACTAGGTCCTTACATTTCACGAAAATTGAAAAAAAGTTTCCCCACCAAAATTGAAAAAAAAGGCACGTTGTTGATATTGACCCAAGTGCAGTGCAGAACAGCGGTGGCGCAGTGGTAAGTACGGGCCTCGCCTTAGAATTATAAGGTCGCGGGTTCAAATCCCAGTCGTGCCCATACATCTTAGTGTGAATTGCCTCATCGCCGCTGCTCAATATCGGTAAAGGAAACATCGTGAGGAAACCGGTATGTCTAAGAACTAATCATTTGAGGATATGTGACATTCAACAACACGCACTCAACTAGTTGAGAGAAGACCGGTGCCCAGCAGTGGGACACTAAAAAGGGTTGAAGTGAAGTGCAGAGTAACGTAGAGCAGCGGTGGCGCAGCGATTCGGCCTTCTGTTTTTGGAATATAAGGTTGTAGGTTCGATCCCTGGTTAAGCCCACACATTTTCGTGGGAATTGTTTCACCGCCGCTGCTCAATATTGTGAGGAAACCGGCATATATAAGAACTAATTATAGGAGAACATGTGACATCCAAAAGGGGCAAGGGGCTTAGGTGAAAATAAATGACTGTTGGTTGGTAGCCAGTATCCGGTTTTGGTCTCATATCTACGTCTTACTCGACCCGGAATTCGAACCGCGAGTATTAAGCGAACATGCAACTGATAGATTTTAATAACAATTTGATATCTAATTTCTTTTTTATTCTGCTATAGGCTTGTGATTCACAACTTGCCTGTTGTTAAGCACTGATGTAGTCTACGATGGACCGTGCCTACCCAATATACCGATTTACTCGTGATTACTAATGATTTTTGGTGAGATCGTGGTAGTTCCTAGGAAATATAGCCATGATAGACAAACAAAATGTGTACGTATAGTGGGACATTAACACACACGGTCATCTGATCCCAAACTAAGCAGAGCTTGTACTATGGAAACCAGATAACTGGTAATATACTACATATAATACTTTTCTGTTGTAAATATATACTTAAATATAGATAATTAGACCCAGACGCAAGACAAACAGACATATTTAAACAAATGTTTGTCTCGGGTGGGAATCGAACCCACGACCTGCGGCGTGAAAAGCAAGTATCTTACCGACCACGCCATCGGCCCGTCTATCAACCAAGTGATTTTATCAGGGTTTTTTTTGTACTGTACCCAAAAAATTTGCCCTTCAGAGAGTATTTAACCCATGTGGAGTTAGTGAATCGCGTGTATAATTTAATATAAATTATGAACCCAGTCAGCGTATTAGGCAAGGGCACGCCTAATGAGGGTGACGCCCTGGCTTCTTAGTACCTAACTCCAAACGCGGTTTCGCCCTCGTGGTCACTGTTTCAATCCCTTAGGGGGTGAGTTTTGAAAGATCCTTCCTTCCCCTAGACCTCATAAGAAACCCATATGACACATTTGTAGTCTCTAGACCCAGCGGTTTAGGGTGTGCGTTGATATATCAGTCAGTTCAGTCAGTCAGATACCTAGGTACCTATAGGCCGACCGTTTAACTCGCGTATCGCCATCTGAGGTACAAACTCAAAAAACATTAATTAAATCTCCTAAAGAACTATTTAACCACAGTAATGTAAGACTATTCGTCACTAATATCCATATCGCTTGAATCATCATCACTGTCTGTGCAGCTTGAGGAGTCAGAATCTTGGCGATAGGCGATACGCGAGTTAAACGGTCGGCCTATAGCAAAAAGTACCAATACTATGTGTTAAAGCCTCGGTAGATTAGGTAGCTTAGTATTCGCCTCTAGCTTTGAGTTCGTGGGTTTGAATCCCAGAATCTGATACATACCAAAAAGAGACCAGAGCCAGTCAATGGTGTGATAACCTGGCCTTGGAAAGCTCTTAAAGCCGTCGGCCTGCGTCCGATTTTCCATCAGTCATGACGGTAAGAATGCACTAGTCTTTGCGCACACACAGGTGTAGGTACTATAATATCTCTTGGGTACCCAGGAATTAAGACTTAACTAAATAAATAAATAAATAAATATTTTGGGACATCAACACACACGGCCATCTGGTCCCAAACTAAGCAGAGCTTGTGTTATGGAAACCAGATAACTGGTATATACTATACATATAATACTTTTCTTTTGTAAATATATACATATAACAGATATTTACACCCAGACTCGACACAAACACAAATGTTCATCACTAATGTTTGTCTCGGGTGGGAATCGAACCCACGATCTGCGGCGTGAAAAGCAAGTATCTTACCGACCACGCCACCGGCCCGTCAAAGTCACTAAAGTCACCAACATAGTGATCAAAGTGAGCAAGTTAAAGTGGATGTGGGCAGGCCATAGGTAAGTATCGCTCGTAGATCCGATAACCGCTGGGGTATAAAGGTTCTTGAGTGGACACCATGCAATGGTCGCCGCAGCGTCAGCCAGCCCACCACAAGGTGGTCTGATGACATTATTAAAAGTGCGAGAAGCCGATGGATGCTGACGGCCAGCAACTGTTCGGTTTGGCGTTCTAGGGGAGGCCTATGTCCAGCTGTGGAGAGCGTGGCGCAGCGGTATCAGCCTCGCCTTTGAAATATAAGGTCGTGGGTTCGATTCCTGATCGTACCAACACATATTTGTGTGAATTATTTCATCACCGCTGCTCAATATCGGCGAAGGATAACATCGTGAGGTAACCGGCATGTCTAAGAACTAATCATTTGAAGACATGTGACATCCACAAACCCGTATTTGGCTGGCGTGTGTAGATTAAGGCCAAAACTTGTAAGATAGTTGAGTGAGACCTGTGCCCAGCTGTGGGACACTATAAATGATTGAAGTGATGCGAAGCCGGGGGGGGGTCTTTAATACTAATCTAAGAATAGTCTAAACATCTTTACTGCCTTTCTCACCGATAATCATTCGTAATCACGAGTGAATCGGTATACTGGGCTGGCGCGTTCCATCGTAGACTACATCATTGCTAAACATCAGGGAAATTGAAGACAAGCGCCAGCCTATTTTAGAATAAAAAAAAAGACATACTTACCTATTACTAAAATGCTTGCGTCGCTTCGCCTTAACAATTATTTTAATGTGTGTGTGTACTTACACTGTAGATCAGGTACATGTGTGTGTACGCGCGAACAACTTGTTTGTTCAAGATTTAATACTCGGTAAATTTCTTCCAGTTTACCTGTACACGGTCGTAAAGGATAAAGAGGTAACTGAGTGTATCGTCTTAGATTTACGCGAATATCACACATTGAAATAAAAAACCGCAATAAAATTCGTTAAAAAGTAGTTTTATTTCAAGGTAACTAAGTAATTTTTTTTATTGATTTACTAACTTCCGCCCGCGTTTATAGCCTATGCACTATTCCAGACTATAATCTAAAACTACTTCATCCCTTTTATGTGACCCACTGTTTAGGTAACACACGCTGAATCCACGCACTCTGGCCAAGTGTAGGTTGGATGTCATATGTCTTCGAATGATTAGGTCTTATACATGACGGTTTCTTCAGCATATTTACCTTCACCGATTAGCGGTGATGAAACAATTCACACAAAGAGGGCACGACCGGGAATCGAACCTGTGACCTTATATTTCTAAGGCGAGGCTCGTATAGCTGCGCCATCGCTGCTCTTAGATATGCTATACGGCTAGCATAAAAAAATACTTACTTACGCATTTTAATTATTGTAAATACTGATTACATACATATTATGTATTGCATACAAAAAAACGTAACAGTACGTACATTTTTTTAACAAATTTTACCTACCTTAAATTTTTTGGATCATTCACCGTGACCAGTGACGTTTCAACTCGCTGCCCACAGCTGGAACTAATCCAATTAGTCAGTTACAAATGAGCCTCTAAAGGGGCATAACATAATTGTGAGCAGTCAGACAAGAAACTGTCTAATACGCAGCAATTTTAACAATAATTTACGCTTATTGTTCACGGTTTTAATTAGTATAGAGTTATAACTAGGTACAATAACTTGCAACAGTTCATGTATTCTCAGACACCATTGGACCAGACTACTAGCCACTAGGATTTTGTTTTTGGAACGAAGTTCCTTATCGCGCGTTGTGAAAGGGGGCTAGACGGAAAAAATTGTTACGAAAAGTTGTCACGACACTTTTTGCTATAGTAAGCTATTGTAAGCTGTGCGGCGTGCGCATGTTTCTCTGTCTGTCTGTCTGTCTGTCTCTCTCTCTCTCTCTCTCTCTCTCTCTCCCTAGAGATAGAAAAAAAAATAAAAAAATATTATTATAACTTGAAAAAAATAAAATTTTATTACAATTTCTTAATTAATTAATCGAAAGGAACTTCGTTCCATCCGGGTATCCCTTGCCACCTCTCCTCTCCACAATAGGATGTAAGTACATATTAAAAGCAGCAAAATATGTTAAAACAAATCCAACTCTATTTAAAACAGCTAAAGGTGTATATCCCACAAATACAAGGAATCCTGACAGAATTGTTTTACCAAGAGTACCAAAAACGGCATTGAATCATAAAAATTGTAACGTTATGTGTGGTTGTCTTTGCAATACCTCAAAATATAAAAGATCTAACAGTGGAAAGGTTTGCAAAAAAATTGAAATTATGGCTAATAGAAAAATCATATTATTCTGTTACCGAACTAAATAGCCATAATAATGAGAATAATAATATATAATTGTTGACATTTAATATTAATATTATTTAGTGATTTAATTTAATTATTCCATGTATTTGTATGTCACAATGTCACTAAATGTAAATGTCATAGGTAAATTGTAACTACTAACAACTGTTGTAAAAAAAATTTTTGACAAATCTATCTATCTATCTAGATTATTTTGATTAAGTAGGTACATAGTTTTGTTAGAGGAAAATAAGATCTGTATAGTTTATCTGCCTTAAACTTAATAACTGTGGCGTCACTACGTGATCGCAATCCTCAATCGCGCAAGCAAAGTTTCACCGACGATTAGCATATACATATACAACTTCCCAACTAGAACAGTAGTGGCCTCCCAATCCCCTAAAACTGGAGTGTCCTCATGGCAGTTGCCGCAGTACTTGATCAGTTCAACCGTCCTCGACGTCCTTCCGGCTGATTGGGTTGAGTCATCCGCAAAAAAAATAGAACAGTTGGGGGATCGTGATCTTCAGGCATAACAACTCGCCCGGCCGGAATATCTTCCTTTTTACTGGAGGGTCACCGCCACAAATCCTCTAGTCTCCAAATTAAACGATAAATAGCAGTTTTGTTAAAACGAAAATCTGACATACATTTGGAATTTTATACACCAAACAGAGGCGACAGGTATTATCGCCTATCGCCAAGATTCTGACTCCTTAAGCTGTACAGACAGTGATGATGATTCGAGCGATATGGATATTAGTGACGAATAGTCTTACATTACTTTTGTTTGTGGTTAAATAGTTCTTTATGAGATTTAATTAATATTTTATGACTTTGTACCTCAGATGGCGATACGCGAGTTAAACGGTCGGCCTATAAATGATGACCATTTAGTGTTCAACACAACTAGCTTATTAAGCTACACACGCTGATCTAGTATGCTCGCAAGTATGAATGTAAAAGGTCATCAAATAATAATTAAAATTTGAGATATTATCACTTTTCCATAAGATACTGTCCTCCACAGATATGTTCAGTGCTACGAACAAATAGGAAAAAAATATAAATAATAAAAAAATAAATTAAAATTGTCATTTGCGCTTTTATACTTGAGCTCAACTTAATTGGATATATCATAGGCGTCTGTTTGCGCTTGGCAATTGATTGCAGAATAACAACGTGTAGGCAATTTGCTGAGACGAGTGAGCGAGACAACAAACATAAAACCACCCAAGTGGAACGATGAAAAGAGACAACTATACACTGTAATTGCGTTTTGAAGTAAACTGGAGTCTCAGTGGCGAAAACAAAAAAGCATATTATCGTTATTTTTAATTGTGTTTTAGATTAGTTCTCTCATTACGAACTAACGATGGTAAATCTTTGAATTCGCGGAGCCATTTATTATAATTGAACAATAAAACGTTAGTTTTTATTATAAGAAGGCGTTTTATTAACCAACCAGTTTTGTTTAACGATACAAAATTGGCGCCAAAGTGTGGATCGGTGAGTGAATAATGAATTGAACGAGCAAAATAGCGAAGTTTATTTGTTTGAGTAATAACTAGGTGTTCGCATAGTTAAGGTTGTGTTGGTAGCAATCAAAATCCATTTAATTAAGTGAAATACAGGGGTGGTAACGTTTAGAATAAAGGCTTTCTTGACTCCACCTTTATATTATCTACTTGCCTTTGAAGTTAGTAGTATTCACAGACTACTAAGAGATCCTAGCGGTTGTAGTATTTAACTCTTGAGATGGCGCAGCGGTGTATTCTTCGACTTTGAAAACCAACTTGCAGGTTCGATTCTATACCCAGTCGTCCTCGCATATCTTTGTGTGAATGGTTTCATCACCGCAGCTGCTGAGGAAACCGGAATGTCAAAGACCATTTGAGGATATGTGATATTTACCAACCCGCACTTGGCTAGCGTGTATGGATTAAATTACTAACCTATTATTTAATTTCAATAACTACCTCTTAATTTAATTTTGACAAATTTTAGTAATAAATAAATAAAAATAAATAAATAAATATTCTGGGACATTAACACACACGGTCATCAGGTCCCATGCTAAGCAGAGCTTATGTTATGGAAACCAGATAACTGGTATATACTATACATATAATGATTTAAGAATTTATTGCAAATTTGCAAATATTAAAACTCAACTCAATTAATTTTAATTAAGTTAATTATTTAATCTATGATTCAATCTATGATTGTAAAATTAAATAAGTAATGAGGTTTTACTAAATAATAATGTGTTTTCTATGGGTCTGTGTTACCTGAAATAAACTGGTTTTATTCTATTAAAGCCTCAACTCTCTCAACTTTTAAGATAGCTACGAAAAGACCCGTGCCCATCTGTGAGACACATGATTTTTTTTGACTATGCACAAGTATGTGAAGGTCGTCTTTTAAATTTGGTTTGACTGTAATGGACGTAGTTAAGCAGAAAGGACTCAATCCACACTTTGGCCAAAATTGAGTTAAGTATGCCATCGTACTCCCGAGGGTCGAATCTATCACATAATGAAAACCCTAGCTTTAAAATGTACATTTAAACTAGTTTTTTCACTACTCCGACTCAACCCACAAGTATGAAGAGCATACAAAATGTATTTGCTGAATTAACTCAGACTGCTTGAATTGTTTTTGAGTAATGAGATTGCTATGAATGTGTTCCTAAGGTCGATAAAACAGAATAAACTCAATCAGTTTGAATCCTTTCTAGGAATTAGTTTTGATTAGAAATATCATTTTACCAAATAACTGAAACGACTCAAACAGATTGGGTCGTTTCCGTGATACCGGTTTACTGACATAAAATATATCTTTTTGTTTATCAGAAACGACTCAAAACACTTGAGATATTACAGAAAAAGAGCTTTGATGAACAGCGCATTTAATATCAAATAATTTAGAAATGACTCAAGCAGAATGAGTCGTTAGTAAGAAATAGATATTAGACTGATAGTCATATAGATTTGATTGAATTGAAACGACTTAAAACATTTGTGTATAAAGTTTATGTAATAATAAATCAATTTCTATTTTATTTAGAAGGACTCAAACTACCTATTTCCCTTTTGTGGATCAGGCCAAGTAGTGTAATGAGTTTGGAAACTATGGTCTGAAATAAAATTATTAAGAGTAAACACAACTTTCCAGAGATTTTTATTGTGGCAACATTTTGTTGGTAAATTATTCTCAAAAACTGGCAACTCTGCCATTTTATCTCACCTGGGGCTGGTGGACGCGTGTTTTGTTTTTATTTCATTTTAAGTATATGAATCAAAAGAAGTGAATTAAAATGCGACGAATTGATCGAATTTTGTTTAGTGCCTTGGGACATAAGATTAACGAAAATACTGAGTTTTTAGATGGTAAGTACCTAACATTCACAAAGTTCATTTCTAACCTCAAACATTTGTTATTGCATAACATATTAATACTTAAGTAATGGCCATAAAGAAGAAACTGTAACGATTTCTTATCATTATTTTATTGTAATCATAACTATCCAATATAACATTTTTTTTTATAATGAACAGAGAGTGGCTTGGAAGAGATTTCTGCAGCGGAGATAGTGCTGGAATCTATAAACGATGACGTAGTTCCAACAGGTATTTTATACATAGCTAACTAATATTTATAAGGATTTGTACCCTATCTAATGGGTCCTATTATTGTTTTCAGAAATAATTTTGTTTTTCATAGACTTACGAGTAGGTACTATGAAGTACAAATTAAATTTTACTATAAATACTGAATTTGTTTAAGAACTAAAGTAAGATGTTGATTTTATTAATTTTTTCCAGCTGTAAACTGACGTGACGATCAATCAACATACTGAGTAAATTTAGTTACCTACCTATCTGGGTATTTCCGTCAATACTATTTACAATCTACCTGCGTAAGAATTGCTAGTGTCCTATTTGTATTGTCTGATGCACTTTTAGTGAGCTTAATGCACCTTTTTGTTGTGGTTTGCGGTATTCATGATAACATATTATTTTATCATTTTTCAATGATTAAAAAAAATGAGAATTAATATAGCATGATCCAGCTGTAAGGCTACAGGGTATAATGTTTGTGGTATTTTGCTGTACTAAACGCTATATTTTTGCCTTTTTTTGGTTTGTTATGTTTGATTTCTTTTAACTAATGTCTAATGAAATTGCACAAACTAAGCTTTACACGTATGCCTTAGCCTACGAGCACCCAAAACCCTATTTACTAATTCAATACTTCTACTATGACCACTCTCAATTTGTAGATATACCAGAGACTTCTTCAGGACTTGAAACAGATGCGTCCAAGGACCTCAACTGCAAAGGTATCTGGAAAAATTGACTATGATATGAATGAAAGGCCTAAATGAATGGCAAAGTTGAGTAATAATAATATATAATAATAATAAATAAATAATAAAATTATTATTATTAATATTATTATCAATAATATTAAAATAATCCTGATGCTGAAAACTGTACTCAATAGTCACCCAAATCTTGAAACGATAACATTCAAATATTTAGAGTCCGGCCATTATTTTTTGCCTAATGACACTGACTTCAGCAAAATTGAATGTGAGCTCAAGCATCATGAGCGCATTTACACCGCAGAAGAATACATGAATATCATGAAAATCTGTAAAAAGAAAAATCCCCTTCAGGTCATCAGAATGAATAAACAAAATTTTTTAAGCACAAAACACATTGAAAAAAAAATAGTTAACCGCAAAATATGTACAAATAAAAATAAAGTAAACTGGTTGAAAACCAAACAAATTTTATTGAAAAAAGAAGATCCATATTTAATTCAAACCCTGAATGTGTCGAAAAAAAGCAAAGGGATTTCTATCCAATTTTCAGAAGAAGATTTTGACGTTCTTTGGCCCCAGGGCAAAGCCATTCCTCAAGCAAAGCTCGAAGATCTCAGATCTATGTATTCTTTAATACCCGAAGACTGTCACGCATTTTATGATAGCCTTAAAGGAAACAGCTGTATCAGTAAGTATGTTGATGGATTCGGGCCATCTCTTGATTTCGACCTGGAGGAAGACAGTTAATTGATCAACCTTTGAACTGTTTTTTCTATTTCTTTTTAAAGTTTATGTTGACATTTTTACGTAATTAGGTTAGCTTTATGATTAAGCTCAATTTAATATACAACTCTTTTATTATAACACTTGTTTTATTTTTTTTATTTAATTATTTTCTAGTCAATGGGTAGTTTTGAGTCCATTCTGAGAAATAAAAAAAAAGATATCAGTCTTTCAAACATAAGTTTATTTGTAAGGACTCAATCCACATTTTACTAATTATTTCAAAATCTATAGCAAAATTTAACAATAAGTTGATGGGCAAATAAAACATAAGATACCTTCTTAGTAACCACGGGCAAATATTTTGAAATATCTTCCATTTTGTTAGAGAAATTACAGCTAAAACTTTAAACGCAATTATCTCAAAAGTAACTTTTTGTGGAATGAGTCCTTTCTGTTTAACTACGTCCTAATTATTTGTTTACGTTTCTCTGAATCTGATTTTACATTTCTTATTTAGTCTCTTTCTATATATAACTAGATATAAATATACTTTATTGTTGTTCTACTTATGATTGTGTGTAGGTTTCTTAATTTGACATCTGTATTTATTTTATGCTCTATGTCGTAGCGGGCTTTACCATAGACGGGACAGTCTAAAATTTTTTGCTGATGACCTAACCCAATTAGCCTGAAGGGCCTCTATTGGTTCACCGGACTTTTTCGGTGAGCCGTCCGAGGACGGTCGAACCGATCAAGTACTGTGGCAACTGCCATGAGGGCTCCCCATGTGGGGACGAAACTCGGCTCAGGACGTTGCCGGACACTCTAGTGCATGCCGGGCTCTCCTTGCGCTTGTATTTATCCAAGTATGAAGAGAACCCGCCGTGTCCTGTTAGCATTTGTACTAGCACGTAGTTCAGGTCCATTTTCCTGACGATCGAGTACGCCGTTATTGCGTCAGGGAAATATGCTTTCGTGCTAGCCGCCTGCGGTTCGCTCGTGTAGCGTTGATTTCACTGCTGGAGAGACTCTTCCCTTATTTGTTTTTTGCCGAAGGAGATCGGGCACAGGTCATAGTGTGTCTTTACTTTCAATTGTAACGCCGCGAGCTTCGCCAGCTCGTCTGCTCTTTCGTTCCCCTTGATCCAGCACAGCTTTGTTATTTTGCGTTGTTCTTCAAGTAATTTCAAGTTGGCTCTTACTCTTACTGCGAGGGGATGAGGGAAAGACGCTTTCGTAACTGTTTCGAGGGCCGAGCGTGGGTCACAGTAGATGTTGCAATTTGTTGCCTTCACTTTCAGCGCTTTTTCCGATGCCCTGCCAACGCTAATAGCTCAGCTTGATAGACGGTGCAAGAGTTGTGGTCTTAGTTTCTTGATACTTGTTTCGACGGCGCCCTCCCATATGGTTAGCGCCGCTCCTACTTTCCCTTGAATTTTACTTCCATCTGTGAAGATATTTGCACCGTCTATAAGGGCTCGCTCCAGGTCATCGTTATCGGCTAGGCACTCAAATTCCAACGTCGGCTGGGTGTGGCAGATTCTTGTAGGGTACAGGTTTCTCTATCTCTAGGTCAACTATTACTGGCTGGGGGTATCCTTTCTTTACCTTATAAAGTAAGGCTGCTTCCCGGACTCGTATGTCTAGAGGACGCAACCCAGCCATAGTTAGTAGAACGATAGTTATAGACGATAGTTGAACGTGACAACGTCATAAGAAAATACTATCGCTCACTCAAGTAGGAGAGAGACAGATGTCGAACGCTGCCGAACGTAGAGGCCGATTGTGCCTCTTTGTCATTCGTTCCGCGCTCTGCTTGCACTTCAAGCCTTAAATGGAACGCCACAGAGCGTTTTTTCGTACGTGCAGCCGGCTCCATCGAATTATAAGACGTTGTCACATCAAAATCACTTCAGGAAACGTAAACATGACAAGTAAAGTTTGTATGGTAACTGTTTAACCTTAATTATATTAATAAAAACGGAGATATATTTGAACAACCTAACAGAACTATAAAATAAACTCATTTCACACCTTTTAGTATAATATTGCAAATATTTTGCGGTAAATGACACAAAAATTAATAAAAAGATGTTTAAACGGTTACAGAATAAAGTTATAAAAACATTCCAATTTAGGGTTCCGTATTGAAATTGTTATTTCAATTGAAATAATATTTTATTGGAAGCAATTTTAATGTAATATAAATAAAATACAAGCGAAATGCAATTCACGAAATCTGATCGCCGATTAAAATGAGAGGTATAAACGGTCGAGTTAAACTGTGGGATGAAATAAAATTTATACTGTGCAAGTGCTTATTTGGGTGGGTCATTTATCTTATCGCTTGGTCACTGGGTGATTATCTGCAGAAACAAATATATAAAAACTAGCTGCCTCGGCGGACTTTGTCCCACATATTTCCTTGGAGAATCAGTTCAGCTGTTCTCGAGTTTTATCAAATTTGATTTGATTGGGAATGCTAATTTTTTGAACGATGCAGGCCCGCCAAGATTTACGTATTTAACATTCACTTTAACCTTTTTTAGTGTCACACTGCTTTTCTCAATTGTCTTATGAGTTAAGAGAGTTTAGGCCTTAATCCACAAACGCTGGTCGAGTGCGGGTTGGTAGATGTCTCATGTCCACAAATTATTAATTTTTAGATATTCTGATTTTCTCAGCAGCGGTGATGAGACAATTCAACAAATAAGTATGTGTGGGTACGACTGAGAATCGAACCTGCGGCCTTATTTTTCAAAGGCTGATACCGCTGCGCCACCGCTGCTCGAATTAATACAGTATATCTCGTGCGTGTGAATCTCGCCGTTTTAAACAAACAGCACACATAGTGCGCGTCGAAATAAATAAATATCTCGCCTCTCGTAAACATACACAACACTGACGTTAACTGCTCCATGGACATTGTTTTAAGGTTCCGTATCACAATAACAAAATGCTAAATGTCGGTTTGTAGGTGTCTGTTTTGAGAATAGACTCCTTGTTGAATAGGCACGACTCCAGCCAGGGTATAAAAAAAATAGTCCATTTGTAGATTAAAAACAAATATTAAACACAATATATTTATTTGTATAGCGAATTATAATAGAAAAATACTCAGATAAATAGCATTAAAGTTTAGAAGTCTAAGTTCTTTACGCCATAATCGCTAAAAACTAATCCGATAACGTGACGTCACGCTACACTTTGGCCCAATGTATCGACTTAACCCGCCATGCGCCACCGCAATCCCGCCATTGCTACTTCTGTAAGCTAGGATCGACAACGGCGCCGTGAAGAGACTCGGGATTCGAACCCGATCAAGTCCCAGGACACCTAATGTCTTGAATCCCGCATGAATTTCATCACAAATATAATAGGAGGAGTTGGAAAGTTACATTGTCCACTTCCCTCCAGGCGAAACAGGAGACAGCATAGAGAACAAAGAAAGGTAACGTAATCTAAGGGCACCTATCAGATCTGATTTCAGTAATAACTATGGCAAAATTGTTTGAACACATGGAAACTAGCACCGGTTGCAACGGTTATGTATGTTTTGCGATATCGAATAAAAAGAAAATATACCAAACATACTACAAGACGTATCAAAAATAAAAATATCGTCATCCTTACACCTATTTTTCAATTTCCAGTCTCTCACTGACGTGTCGGTCAGCCAGTCCCACCAGATTCTTGAGAGTGCTTGCGTCTCCTTATAGCCGAACTCTGACTACGGTGGCCAATTATTAGCTGACTAGACATGGGCGTCAGAAACATTATAGGTAGTGCACATGTTTGTGCGCTAATATACGTCCAGTGTGCACCCTCTGTTTTCTCCAGTCTCAGATTTTGACGGGGCGAACTGACGCGCAGGACCGAAGGCTTAAGGTGAGGTAGTATCACAGCACCAACTGCATGACTGCATACTAGTGGTAAATAATTAAAAAAAATCTAAAATCCCGTTTCGTTCCGATGAGGGAGTCGATCCCCACCTCGACGTTTAAACTATTCCATGTTAGACTGTAGTTACAGTAATATTTATGTATATTTAGTATTAATTATAACCTTCCTACGGAACCTACAAACTTAAAAACTCAAACCTGCATAATAATTTTAACGTATTGAAAAAAAAAACAGGTTTAATTTCTGCATTACGCCCAATCGTTTTGTCTCTGCTCGTTCGACAGTTCGAATTTTAAATGTTATGGCGCGTTATTTAGCGTTCCTTTTGACAGGTCTTTATTAAAATTTTAAATTAAACACTTACGATAAATTATTTAATAATAAATCCTTTTTTCAAATATGCGGTACTTATTCATTTTGTGTGGATGTCAATATAAGTCTCAGTTGCACCAAAGCTGAATAAGTATGACAATTGATTGTAATTTATCATCAACAAGTTTAGGGATGATGTCATTGCTTGGCAGTCTTGGTAGCCTTAAGTACGAACATTCGTTTAAGCGCTACGATGCTAGAAATATATACACACGACAGTATTTTTTTATTAATCGAGGTTAAAAATGAATCACTGTTAAATCACAATCAAATCGAACTTCACTTTTTCATTTATCGTAAAATCTTATTCCTTGTCAAATTTTAACCCGTGAACAAACAAGCTGTGTTGCTATCTCTTTCTTTCACACGTCTATGTATATTTAGTATCTCTGTTGTACAAAGGAGCTTCACACCTGCGCATTACGTTTGTTTATTTGTTTGTTTGCAGCGTTTTATTTTTGTTTCCACGTTTGGAGTTAGGGTGAGTATGGTTTTTAACTTTTAGCTACCGACGTGTTTTATTTGTCACACAAATACCGATGTGTCCGTTTTCTTTCACGCATTATGAACAAAATGTTTCTTGCAAGAGTACTTATAATATGTAGGTATCACACTTTATAGGCCGACCGTTTAACTCGCGTATCGTCTATCGCCAAGATTCTGACTCCTCAAGCTGCACAGACAGTGATGATGATTCAAGCGATATGGATATTAGTGGCGAATAGTCTTACATTACTTTTATCTGTGGTTAAATAGTTCTTTCTTTATGAGATTTAATTAGTGTTTTTTGACTTTGTACCTCAGATGGCCATACGCTAGTTAAAAGGTCTATCTATAATCCTTATTAGTGTCCCACTGTTGGGCACGGGTTTTCTCTCTACTATCTTATGAGTTGAGAGAGTTTAGGCCTTAATCCACACACGGTGGCCAAGTGCGAGTTGGTGGATGTCAAATGTCCTCGAATGATTAGTTCTTAGACATGCCGGTTGCCTCACCATGGTTTCCTTCACCGATATTAAGCAGCGGCGATGAAATAATTCACACTAAGATGTGTGGTCACGACTGGGAATCGAACCCGCGACCTTATATTTCATATTTTTCTTTAATAGGTGGACAAGACGCATATATTTTTCTTACTTTTTCTTCATTTGATTGACTTTGAACTGAATGTGGCTTACCGAAACCGAGTAGGTATTCTAAGTTTTCAATTAAAGATTACCTATTTAGATCCTGAAAATTTATATACAACGACTTGATCTATAAGAATAGCGTAGGTAAACCTCGTTTACCGTCCGATGATTGTAGTTCAAACAAAAAACTAACGAAAATTTCGATTTATTATTTTAGAATTTTTCAATACTCAATACTCAATACTTTATAGTAAAGTATTTAAAGTAAAGTATTAAAGTATTTTTCAAGAAAAAAAAAACAATAAAGTCCCATTTCTCAAACTTATCATGGACACCCTACTCCAATACATCTCGTTAGCGCCCACTTATAAATTTGTCTGCCTGTACGTTCGTGCTCACCTCGGGAACTGCTGTACATATCTTACAACGTGAATTATTGTTCAACTTATTGTTTAGACAATTGTTATTGAAATTGTTGTAACCGACTTCGTATAAGAGGTTATTAATTATCACGTTTATAAATGTTACTAGCGACCCGCCCCGGCTTCGCACGGGTGCAATGCTGATACTAAATACAGAGGTATATTTACAAAATGTCCTTTTATACAACGTTGACAGCTTTTTTGCCATTAGACAATACAAACAGCACGCGCCGCGCGCGGCCATGCAGGTACCACTGCACCGCTATTTTAAATCTGTAATATCTTCGGAAATATTCATTTAAATTATGTGCTGTAAAGGGCCATAGTGATCTATATTAAATAGACAATGTATTTAAGGTACTTAATTAGATGAGGATTAATGCAAAATTGCTTAAAATTAACAGCCCGCCCCGGCTTCGTACGGGTGCCCATCTAATTAAGTAAAAACTTCTTTAGCTGCATTAAGCACTTTTTGGTAGAGCAAAATGTTCTAGATTCGTGTTACCGACATGCTCATGACTGGCGCATACGCAGCCGCCGTGTGCTGTGCGTGTTAGACGCTTTTTGGATGGATGGATTCTCGTGAGCGCACAGTTTTCACTTCCATCGGCAGTCCCTATAATATCTGACATGTCTTTTTAATTATCATGTTGCCTAAGTTCCCCAGATAATGTAGGATTATTATAGTGAAGGAATAGGTATCTATGGTATTTTGCCTTTCTTTGAAAATTAATTCTGAGGTCGTCATAAACTTTACCGTAGTATATATTTTTAATTTAAAACCGTTTTGGTATGATTTTGACTTTGCGCGCGAAAACAACGATTCGGACATCACTAAATGGCTTACTATATCTACTATATTCACACACATAATATAATAAGAACTATAGTTTTATTTTTTGAAGTGAAAACTTCTTTAGCGGCGTTGAGCACTTTTTCTGTAATGGGTATAAAATCTTAAACTCGCGTCAGGACACGTGACCTGATCGAAAAAGCGTAAGACGGATGGAGAGTAGACAGCTATGCTCAACGTTAATAATCAAGTTTTCACTTCTGCCGGCACTCCCGGAGTGCAACCCGTCTTTTCTTTTTTATTCTGCGATAGGTTGGCGCTTGACTACAACTTGCCTTATGTTAAGCAATGATATAGTCTAGGATGGAACGCGCCAGCCTTATACCGATTCACTCGTGATTACGAATGATTATCGGTGAGAAGGTGGCAGTGGAATGCTTAAATATGCTGCTGAAGTAATGTCATGTCCGCACACGTAATGGTTAACGAGTACCACAGCTGGGCACGGGTCTTTTCTCAACTATGTCACGAGTTGAGGAAGTTTAGGCACACCTTTACACGCTAACCAAGTTCCGCAATTGGCTAGCTCTATACAGGTAAAATAAAGGTGTCAAATGTAAATATTCAATATTACAAAACATTTTAATACTAAAAGATTATTTAAAGGTATTAACTAGCTGCCCCAGCGAACTTCGTAACGCGTATTACTAATTTCGCTAAAAACAAAAAATTTTTTGGAGTGAACACCCCTTATCACTTAGGGGTATGAAAAATAGATAGTAGCCGATCCTATTGAATATGTATAAAAAATTTCATAAGAATCGGTCAAGCCGTTTCGGAGGAGTAAGTACGGTAACAAACATTGTGACATGAAAATTTTATATAACACATCTAGTGTTGTCAGGATTAAATAAGCTTTGTACAGCCACACGGCAGTTATTGTTGAAATATTTTCGTGTTTTTATTTTGTAATTCAACTTTTGTGGCTGACTGTACACAATTTAGTTTGTTGATTTCGGCCCTTGTTGTCACAGATCTGTTGCAACACAAATATTTACTAATATTGTCTTGAAACTGTATCCGAATACTGAGATAGAGCTATTATCATTACGCTCTGTAACTTGAGAAGGTGGACAGACTCCTTCAACTATAGACACCGCAATATTTTCCAACGAAGCCTTTGCTACAAACAAGAGCAGAAAGAAAATCATATTTTATGTTTAGATTGAAAAGCCAAAGGAGTTATAATATTAGTTAGTATGGATATGGACTGTACAAATGTATGTATTTGAGGCTGAGTCACCTTGGTCCGTGGGTGTACACTTTTAATTGAATCCCCACACGTGGTCCCCGGGTGGTGCGAATCAGGTGACAATCAACTTGTGGTAAGCTTTGGCCGTGATTAGTGACCATTGACCAGACAAAGCAGCACCGCCAAGCGGTCTTGCCGTGTTCCGGTGCGATGTCTGGTGACACTATGCAGAGAGGGTGGGTCGGAATTGTTGCTCCTTTAAGGTTTCTAATCATATAGAGGCTCATTCCACTGCCACCTTCTCATTGATAAACATTCGTAATTACGAGTGAATCGGTATACTGGCGCGTTCCATCGTAGACTACGTCATTGCTTATCATTAGGCAAGTTGTAGTGAAGCGCCAGCCTATCGCAGAATAAAAATAAACCATAGTATTATATTATTCGTGTGAATACGTAGTAAGCCGAAACGTTTTTTTCGCACGCAAAGTCAAAATCATTCAAAAATGGTTTCAAATTTTAAAAACAATATTTCTACGTTAAAGTTAATTTCGACCTCAGAATTAATTTTCAAAGAATGGTAAAATACCATAGATTCCTATTATTATTATTTCCTATTTTTTTTTCCATATTACAAGCTCTGCTTAGTGGGATCAGATGGCCGTGTGTGTTAATGTCCCACTATATATTATTATTATTCCTGTAAGTTAGAGTCAAACCCGGTCAAGCCCTGATACACCTAAGTTGTCTCAGATCCCGTATAAATCCCGCACGAATTTATAATATAAGAAAGATAAAGATTTGATTACCAAATCTTATTAAATACAACTGTTTCTTTCAATTCATTGTTAACTTATCTGTGTTATGGAAGGTTTAACTGACGTCTGATGTGAATGAATGGTTCCTGAGGTGAGAGTAACAGACGGATATACATGTTAGTTTACTTTATAGCTATTATTAGTATCTACAATAAAACTGTAATTTTATTATTTAAATAATTGTTTTGTCTCAGTGGTTTGGTGGTTAAAACGAGCTAATAGGTACCAGGTTGGGTTAAATTAGAAATTCCTTTTCCTCACGATGTTTCCTTTTGCAGCGGTACGGGCCAGCAGCGGTGGCACAGCGGTACGGGCCTCGCCTTAGAAAAATAAGGTCGCGGGTTCGAATCCTGGTCGTGCCCACACATCTTTGTGTGAATTGTTTCACCTCCGCTGCTCAACATTGGTAAAGGAAAACATCGTCAGGAAACCGGCATGTCTAAGAACTAACCATTCGAAGACATGTGACATCCACCAACCCGCACTTGGCCAGCGTGTGTGGACTAACGCCTAAACTCTCTCAACACTTAAGATGTTTGAGAGAAGACCCGTGCCCAACAGTGGGACACCAAAAAGGGTTGAAGTGAAGTGAGCGATGTTTCCTTTAATTGTCAAAACGAAAGAATGTCTAAAAATAACTATTTAAGGCTAAGAAAATTTAAAACCTAACTGGTATTGCGCGCGTTTCTCTCTGCCGAGGTACATGAACAGTTTGTAAGCATAAAATGTTCATGAACCTAACTGTTCATGTTTGTGTCTCAAAACAAAAAAGGCCTTGTTGCAATATTTAGCTTTAGTTAAGCAAACAAAAAAAAATAGCAGACAAAGGGACTGACAGAGCAGCGGTGGCGCAGCGGTACGGGCCTCGCCTTAGAAATATAAGGTGGCGGGTTTGAGTCCCAGTCGCGCCCACACATCTTTGTGTGAATTGTTACATCGCCGCTGCTCAATATCGGTGAAGTAAAACATCGTGGAGAAACCGGCATGACTAAGAACTAATCATTGATGTGACATCCACTAACCCGCACTTGGCCAGCGTGTGTGTATCAAGGCCTTAACTCTCTCAACTAGTATGTAGGACACATAAAAGGGTTGCAGTGATAGAGGCTGCGTTCAGTGAAAATAGTGAACTTAAGAGATTTCACCCATCCAAAAAGCGTGTAACGCGCATAGCACACGGTGATGGGAACCCATATGATCTTCTCCAACCAAAAAGTCTTCAACGCGGCTTAAGAAGTTTTCACACTCATATCTTATTCAGTTCTCTACACCATATTTACTGCTGACTTACCAACCACAGGCAA
Source organism: Meganola albula (assembly GCA_936450015.1). NCBI lineage: Eukaryota > Metazoa > Arthropoda > Insecta > Lepidoptera > Nolidae > Meganola > Meganola albula. The sequence continues at coordinate 1,634,712 of OW388165.1, read as the reverse complement.
CACTGAGGTCGCTACTTACGCTGACGATACAGCTCTGATATCTACGCACGAGAATCCAATAACAGCATCCGAACACCTACAACATCACATTGATAAAATTGAGGAGTGGCTTAAAACTTGGAGAATGCAAGTTAATAAAAACAAATCAACACACGTGACATTTACGCTCAGGAGAGACACTTGCCCCCCAGTAAAAATCTACAACCACGAAATCCCTCAAGATGACCACGCTAAACATCTAGGCATGCATTTAGATAGAAGACTCACCTGGCAAAAACACATATGGGCAAAACGAAAACAACTGGATTTGAAATTGCGAAGTATGTACTGGTGTATAGGGCGCCAATCTCAAATGAGCAATCACAGTAAAATGACGGTCTACTAAGGCACCCTGAAACCCATATGGACGTACGGTATCCAGCTCTGGGGCACCGCCAGCATAGCAATATTGAAATACTGGAACGTTTTCAAACTAAAACATTGAGAACCATCTTCAACATACCACAGTACATCAGCAATAGAATTATGTATCACGACCTAAAAGTTCCAACTGTCAAACAGGAGATCACTAAATACAGCATTAGTTACCAAAAAAGATTAGCAAATCATAAGAATGAGCTTGCCCTCAAACTGCAAGGAGACAAAAGTCTGTGCTACAGGCGACTGAAGAGACATAGTGTTCCGACACTACTCGACAGATTCAAAAGAACGGTAGGGGACTCCTAATACTCAAGACGGGTCTCACCACGCTAAATTTCCTAGTCAGATAAACCCTTATCGGACAAAGTAATGGCTTATTGTTGTCCACAACAGATTGCCATGGCGCAGAAAATGAAAAAAAAAATCTTATTCAACTTCTTCTACTTTCTTCTCTGTTTCCCGATAGCTATTATCTATCTGTCTTCAAGTCACGAGTGAATCGATATTTATCAGGTAAGCGCGTTCCATCGTAGACTGCAACATTGCTTCACATCACGCAAGTTGTGGTCAAGCGCAAACCTATTATAGGATAAAAAAGAACTACATCACTACTTACCACTTAGTCATGGCGATAAAACCCAAATTAGGCTCCCAAAGCAAACATACCAACTAAACCCGAAAACATCCGACAAAATCCGGACGCTTACGATCTCAATCGAGGCTTTATTATACGTTACAATGCGCCTGCGCGATATATCAGTAATTTGATATGCTTACAATAAATACAAGTCTCTTTATACCATAATCCCCGGATATATATAAAGATATGACCGTTTTGGAAATTAAATCGTTTAAGTGGGCAGAGATGCTACTATCAGAGTTTTATATCAAAGTTTCGGGAGATTTACGGAGCCCAAACAAAGCCATCGTCAAAATGTTATTGTTTTTTTTCTTTAAATTCAAAATTAATATTAAAATAAGACAAAGATAAAGATAAAGTTATTATTACAAAACAAAAGACAATAATATGTTTTGGTGCACTAGCCTCCACACTAGGATTCCCTGTGTCGTGGAGGCTAAGCTTAAGATACTAAGATTCTTGGAATACCTTATGCACTTTTCCTCAGCTAGCTCATTGCCATGCTAATTAAACATGAATGACCCTTCTTGTTTCGATGAGAAGCCCGGATAAGTGAGAAAATTAATTATATTTGCATGAATTACCGATTTTCTATTGAACTAAAAAGCTATAAGTATTCAAGTTTCACTTTCGACTTGCTTTACATGCATCTTACATTCCTTTTCATCAATAAATGTTAAATATAACAAGCTACCTTCTGTAAAAATCACAGGGAATGTTTGTGTGTTTAGACTTTTAGACTATATCTTACTTTACTTTAATAAAAAATCGTATTATACCTTGAAGCATTTAACATGGGAGGCGTATACGCAACTTTTTGTACTAAATTGTTTCGGCCAGTTTTTGGGGGAGGCGAGGCAACCACGTACAGTACACATGTAAAAGTTGAAACGTCTTTACAATTGCACACGTAAATAATAGGTACACACAACAGCAGAGGTGAACGTGCGCAATATTAGTTCTGTGAAATTTTCTAAATTTACAACAGATGACGACCTCGATAGTCTAGCGGTGTAAGCCATCCGATTGGGCTATGCTGTGCGCGGGAGGTCGTGGGTTCGATTCCCGCCCCGGACAATATTTGTGTAACAACAAAAATTTGTTTCGGTGTCTGGTTGGTTGAGGGACTACCCTCCGTGCCTCGGAGAGCACGTTAAGCCGTCGAACCCGGTTGTCATTTAACACATCTATGACAATCGTTACATGTAGTCAGAAACCAATATAATCTGACACCTGGTCTAACCATCTCGGCTACGGTTCCCAACGGGTTTCGAGGTCTGATGGCAGTCGCTCGTATAATTCAGGTAGCTAGCTGCATCAGGTTAGACTGGGAGCCGACCCCAATAGAAATGGGAAAAAGGCAAGGGGAATGATGAAATGATGATGATTGTATTACAACAGATACTCCGAACGAAGCTACAACTAAGTTCCGAGAGTTTAGATAGAGACAAATAGTAGCCTCTTAAAGATTGAAATCATTCAGTTGAATATCCCAAGAGCATTTTGAATCTTTGATAGATACATTCTTGTCGATGTTATGTAAATTAATTTGTTAAGTTATTTCATAGTTTTAAACGTGTCTCTGTTAATTAGGTAGATAAGATTAATCTTGTGTGAACTATAAAATGTTTATAGGTACTTAGTTTTGAGTTGAACAATTTTTTAATCGAACTTAAATTACGAGTTTCATGATGTTGTTTATGAAATGGGTCTGTTTCATGATATTGATAGCCATACATGTCATTGATAGAACATCGTTTGATGGTATAGCCAAAAACGTTGGCGATATCAGTAAATAGCTATCCGCTGGCGACTTGGCTAGTGTGACCTACGTTTTATATTTTGCCCAGCAGTGGGATGAAAACATCCAATAGCTTTCTCCAACAAATGGACTATCTAACAGTGTAAGAATTTTTCAGACCAGACCAGCAGTTTCGGAGATTATCGTGTTCAACCAAACACTAACCAACTCTCTAGTTTTATAATATTAACGCTGCCCGCACACGACCGATTTTCCCAGCAATTTTTATAACCGATTTTGTGCAACTCAATACAAAACTCAAAGACACGCAGTCGGTCACAAAATCGGTCATAAAAATCGGATGTGGGACACTAATGCTGCCCGCATTAGTGTCATTTTGATGAATCTATATCTATACTAATATTATAAATGCGAATGTAAGTTTGTTTGTTACGCTTTCACGCAAAAACTACCGAACGGATTTGGATGACATTTTTTATGGAGGTAGTTTGAGACCCGAGAAAGGACATAGGATAGTTTTTATCCGACTGCACAAAAAGAAGGTCATGTTTTGGCGCGATAACCGATATACACGCGGGCGAAGCCGCGGGCGGAAAGCTAGTAAAAAATAAATAAGTTTATTGAACTTAATGGCATATACATGAGCTAGTTAAATAGTTAGCAATATTTAACTTATTGCTACTTATTATCTTTAAAATCTGTCTATAATTTAAGAGTATATTATTATGACTATGTTCTATGTATATAAGTCCAATAACTACTTACTTCTAAAGAAGAGGTGTCGGCTAGCCTGAACTAGATTAATATAACCTGTGTTTCAGGCCAGCTCTCTAACTTCTTTAAATTAAGCCAAAACGCTACTAAACACAACTTAATTGCTACTTTCTACAATGAAATACAAAAATGCCTAACTAATTAACTACATATATTTAAAGGTAATCTATTTCAAAGTTTCTAGTAATTTTTCTGTGTCTGTATAACGTAGTTGCAGTAGGAAATTCAATATAGTTTTAGCATAATTTTTGTGTATAAACTATACATTGTTCACTCACGTATTTTAAGCTCATTATAGCTAAAATAGGTTTATAAATCGTTGGTCTTTGTCTGTCATCTTACATTTATACTAGTAAGAAAGAGACAAAGCCCATTTCAACTAAAGAGTCATAAAACTTTAGTTAGTATTCTATTAACATTCATTGTAAGTAGAATGATTTAATACAGTTTTAATTACAAATTTATTGTACCTCTTTTATGGGTTCAATTATTATTTATCAAAAAGATAACCTATAGGATCATACCGTATAGGATCATAGAAAAATCTTTTAAATAATAGCACATTTCAACTGATTCTGTTTGCAGAAATTTTATCGAATCAAGTTAATCCAGCTTTTTTACGGAAAACCTAACCCAGTTAGCCAGAAGGGCCTTTATTGGTTCTCTGAATTTTTTCGGTGAGCCGTTCGAGGACATGAACGGGCATGAGGGCTCCCCATGTGGGGACGAACCCCGGCTCAGGACGTTGCCGGACACTCTAGATTTAGGTAATCGGGCAGGCGATTTTCGTTATGGTATAAATCTATGGTACTTAATAAACGAATACATAAAAAAGCATGGAGTTTAATTGGCTTTTATGGTGTAAAATAGAAGCATGTTGGTTCCATCAGACCACCGAGGCAGTTGGCAGTGTAACATAATTATGTCAAAATCGATTATGCTAATATTATTGCCTAATTAACAATATCTATTTCCGATAAACATTGCGCAGATCGGATACAGGTGTTTTTGATATTCCCTTATCTCACCTGACTGACGTTCTTATGTCAAACGACTGTCAGTAACGCCAAACAGTTTCAGTGAGAAGGTGGCAGAGAAGGTGAAGGTGAGGCTTCTTATTGTTAGAAACGATTAAGGAGCAACAATTTCGATCCACCCTCTCTGCATGGTGTCACCAGACATCGCACCGGAATATAGCAAGGCCGCTTGGCGGTGTGGTTTTGTCTGGTAGGTGATAACCAACCACGGCCGAAGCCTACCACCAGTTACTCACCAGTAAACATAGTTACCAGTTGATTGTCACCTGATTTGCACCACCCGGCGACCATAAAGCGCAAAGCGACTTTGGTCACTAAAAGGTAGCCCGACTGGGGAGTCACCGTCCACATTACAGAATACACGCAGTGTACTGTGTAATAATTGTTGGTTGTGTTCCTGTGTGTGAGTAAAGTAGACAGTGACTGTGTAGGTACCGTCCACCTTACAGAATACACGCAGTGTAGTAACTGTTGGTTGTGTTGCTGGGTGTGTACTAAGGTGTAAAAGGCCGGCAACTCGCTAATGATGCCACTGGTGTCGCAAGTGTCTGTAAGCTACAGTGACTGCTGGTCAGGTGTAGTTAGTACATAAAAAACCTTGAACTTTGATTTAAGCAGGTTCATACACCGCAGCCGGCGCAAGCGCAGGTTGTGGAATTAATGAGATTTTCACTTTAATATGAACTAAATAAATAAATGATTTTTAACATAATCATAAATTATTCGGCAGATGGTAAAGGACACCTTAGGTTTTTGGTTTCCATAACCTTGGATTATATTCTATTGGCACCATTGGTGTTTTTTATTCTCCTACTAGCAAACCCGGCGAACTCCGTTTCGCCACTAGATGGCTTCGTTTTATGTAACATTTTCCCGCTTTTCTGTTGAAATTTTTCATTTTTTTTTCTATAAACCTCACGGAGCCCGAGACCTTTCCAACGAATGCAAAACCGTGGAAATCGGTTCGTGCGTTCTGGAGTTATAGCGTCAGGAAGGAAAACCCGACTTATTTTTACTATTCTCCTATAACAGATTTCCGCTTGATATTAACTTACATTTTGTTAAGCAATGATGCAGTGTACGATGAAACGCGCTTACCCAGTGAATACAATTCACTTGTAACTTGAAAACGGACAGTTTATATCGGTAAACAGATGCCGGCAGTCAGTTCCTCACCTTGGCAGTTTGCATAGTAAAAGTTGAAGCAAAGACTTTTCATGGCACAAGTTGTGGGGTCACAAAGTCTCATCCCCCTTGCCTTTTTCCCAATTCTATTGGGGTCGGCTCCCAGTCTATCCTGATGCGGCTAGCTAGGTCTGATGGCAGTCGCTCGTATAATTCTGGAATTATACGAGCGACTGCCATCAGACCTCGAAACCTATAGGGAACCAGTAGGCGAGATGGTTAGACCAGGTGTCAGATTATATTGGCTTCTGACTACCTACATGTAACGATTGTCATAGATGTGTTACATGACAACCGGGACTGACGGCTTAACGTGCTCTCCGAGGCACGGAGGGTAGTCCCTCAACCAACCAGACACCGAAACAATTATTTGTTGTTACACAAATATTGTCCGGGGCGGGAATCGAAGCCGCGACCTCACGGGCACAGTAGGTATAACCCAATCGGACGGCTTACACCGCTCGACTACCGAGGTCGTGGGGTCACAAAGTCTATGCCCGGGTATTCATTAGACCTTAGCCTCGTCCTGAGGGTGCCGCAGCTCCATTGAAGTTAATGTTATAAAGTTAGAACAGCGGTGGCGCAGCGGTATCAACCTTTGAAATATACGGTCGCCGGTTCGATTCCCGGTCGTGCCCAAACATCTTTGTGTGAATTGTTTCATCTCATCTTAATATCGGTAAAAGAAAACATCGTGAGGAAACCGGCATATGTAAGAACAAATCATTCAAAGACATGTGATAACCACCAACCTGCACTTGGCCAGCGTGTGTGGATTAAGGCAATAAACTCTTTCAACTCGTAAGATAGTTGAGAGAATACCCGTGCCCAGCTGTGGGACACTAAAAAGGGTTTGAGGTGAATATGGTTCCCATGTAAGTACTACCTAGTCCATGAATATTTATTTTTATTAATTAATTTATTTTACTTGAACCCATAATGTCGTATCGAGTGGCAATTCCCATACCATGATTTTCTTCATCTTTACTGGTGTTCTATGGTGTTCTATTTGTGTAGTTTTAGTTTATTTACCCCTGCCTACCCAACATAGATCATGTAGGGATCATCAAAATGCCAGAACAATCCGTTATCAGCATCGTTCTCGGAACGCCCGGCCCGGGTTCGAACCCCCGCTGCGACGGTAATTCACGATACTAACACCTCGCACGGATTGAGGTGTCTGTGGATAGAGATGTTTTGATACTTTCTATTAATAAAAACAACAAAAATTAAATCTATGATTATTATGTTGGTAATTCTAAATTTGAAATTTATGACAACTCATAAGTGTAATTTTCGTTAACCTTTATCTATTGATTCAGAAGGTACTTTAGTTTTTCAATATAAAAAAAAAGATATCAACCCACCTGTTCAGGCGCTACAAGATTTCCCGAGCTAAACTCTGCCTGTCTTCAAGTCACAAGTGAAACGGTATTTACTGGGTAAGCGTGTTCCATCGCAGACTGCATCATTGTATACCAACAGGCTAGTTGTGGTCAAGCACAAGCCTATTAAAGGATAAAAGCTACTAGTACTAGCTTTCCGCCCGAGCGTATGTTGGTTATCGTGATAAAGTGTTAAACCACTAATCTCTTTTTACGCAGTAGGATAAGAACTACATCCTTTCCCGGGTCTCAAACTATCTCCATACTAAATTTCATCCCAATCGGTTCAGTAGTTTTGTCGGAAAAGCGCGACATACGACGGGCCGGTGGCGTGGTCGGTAAGATACTTGCTTTTCATGCCGCAGGTCGTGGGTTCGATTCCCACCCGAGACAATCATTTGTTTATATACGTCTGTTTGTCTTGTGTCTGGGTGTAATTATCTACATTTAAGCATATATTTACAAAAGAAAAGTATTTTAAGTAGTATATTACCAGTTATCTGGTTTCCATAGTATAAGCTCTGCTTAGTTTGGGATCAGATGGTCGTGTGTGTTAATGTCCCACTATATTATTATTATATTATTATATTATACAGACAGACTACCAGAGTTACTTTCTTGGGGTTGGTGTAACTACTTACAAGCAAGCTAGCAAGCTGGCGCAGCGATATCGTCCTCGCCTTTGATATATAAGGTCGCGGGTCCCTGGTCATACCCACAAATCTTAGTTACTTTAAAAGCAATCTTAATATTGGCACCTCTGTATTAGCATGTTATACATTGTCTTTTGTGAAAATTGTGACATTCACCAACCCGCACTTGGCCAATGCGTGGATTTTATCGTTACCCACTCTTTCAACTTGTAAGATGGGTGAGAGAACACCCGTACCCAGCAGGGGGACACTAAAAAGGGTTAAAGCACTTACAAGTATCAAGAGGTGCCGGTCCTCGCTACACAGTAATATATTGATGATGCTGTAACAGTCTATTGTGATCTTTTGTGAGATAATGATAAGTGAGATAACTTATTCCAACTTAATATAAACTTACTACTTAGTGTGGAGATGGCTTCTTTTAACAACACGTAGTTTAACGCAAGTAACTGTCCATCAAATCTAAGAAGTACCGTTTGACAGTTCTAAATGTAGTACATTTAGAATTTTATTTTTTGTATGAAAATTGTTTGTGTTATGTTAAAATAAAAATAGCTTCATAATTCAATTATTTTACAGGAAAGCTAATTTTTTATTAGCTTTCCTGTAAATTTCCTGTAAAATTAGTGTGAATTACGCCTCTATAAAGCTAATTTAATAGAAAACAGTGAAACGTCAAACGGTACTTCTTAGATTTGATGTACTGTAAATCTGTAAATTTCGGCAGAAAACTAACGCGCATGGCAAAAACTTCTATCTTTGAAGTTGTACTTTTTGTTAAAGTCTAGTATATACACGGTAATATTGTACTTAAATGAAAATTAATAAGCAAAGTTAGCTCTGTTCATTATATGTGTAATTTTAAGTCAGTCCCGGAACGTCTTGAGTCTTGATCCAGTTCCCGGGATTTTTCATAATTTTCGTCATCTCAAGTCCCGGGACTTTCGGGTTGAGACTCAAGACGAGACAAGATTGTAGAAAATGTTATGTAATCATTTTCATTTATATATAGTTAGAGGGACCTAGAGCCAGCGTTAGATTAATGAATAATTGCTCAACTCAACTCGCGTATCGCCGATTGCCAAGATTCTGATTCCTCAAGCTGCACAGACAGTGATGATGATTCAAGCGATATGGATATTAGTGACGAATAGTCTTACATTACTTTTATCTATGGTTAAATAGTTCTTTAAGAGATTTAATTAATGTTTTATGACTTCTCAGATGGCGATTTAATTAAACGGTCGGCCTATAAGTACACAACACGATAAATGCATTTGACGCTATTGTTGCCGCCATATTAGTTGTTCAGTGACGTTTGGATTACAATTAATACTGTTCCAGTGTCAGTTGAGTCAGCCAGTCGTCAATTTCATATAAAATCTGTGAATGTGATGTGGTGTGTTGTTGTGTAACTTTCCACGGCTAACCGGATCCAATCGCAATCAATCCGGACAGGAGATACAACCGTACAGTTAACGACGTAACGTTATATAAAGCTCTCAATAAAAGCATACTCCACGTAAGCGAGCTTTATAAGCTCACAAGTGTTTATAAGCACATCTCAAGTCACAGTTTGTTTAACATGATAATTGTGTAGGACTTACGACGGAGATTAAATATATACAACATGATTTACTCCAACTATATTTAGATATGCGAGGTAAGAAATTCTTCACGAATACATCACTACTTACCTTGATACAATGCACTTTGTAAGCTTGTAATAAGACCTAAATTGGTATAACATTGTATTCCATAATGATCAGCCTATTTTAGTCCACAGCTGGACATAGATTTCTCCTAAAGCACGACACTGAGCACGATTCGCGGCTACTCTCATCCAGCTCTTACCAGCCCCCTTACGCAATGCAATTACTGTTTTTAACCATAGACAAAATAGAGGGGTGTAATACGTTTAACATGGATATCTGCATACAAGTTTTTTGCGTCGTTGCGCTTAAAAGATGGGGCAATCTTGATGCAATTTTCTTTATTAATAAGCTGATGTAAAGAGCTGGTACATAGGTAGGTTTTAAGAAAAAACGTTGGGGCTTATTCGATGTTATAAGCCCCGAAATCTTTCCTTTACCTGGCTAAGACCGTGTTTTTATTAAGAGTATCTTCTCTTTGTCATATTCTGGCCATCCGGCGTCTCTGCACTACACAGGCTTAACTACCCCGGAGCCATGAGGCATAGTCGGCTGTCACCTCATTCTGAGACAAGGTGATGGCCGACAAGGAAGTTGCGGAGCGAGAGACGTTGACAATAGCCTTTGCTTGCTGCTCCAGACGTTGAGACGACCTGCAGCTTCCGGAGAGGCGGTCTGCGGGCGGCGGGTGGGTATCTCTAAAGGAGGAAAAGCAGAGGCCGGAGCAGGCGGGCCGACCCGGCGGACTGTTCGGTGAATGCAGTAGCAAATCCCACAGCCCAGCGCAAAGGGTAGCATGCGGAGCACGGGGGGCTTTAGTGGGCACGGGCCCGGCTGTTTGTAGCTGGAGACCATACTCTCCCTACGCTCACCCAGGCTAAGAACAAGAGCCCCACATACCCGTCTTCGTGCCCATCCGGGGCGAGGGGAATGTACAGCATTTTCTGCCGTCAAAAAAAGGACCTTTTGCCAACAGAATTACGCAATGCAATGCCATACGCTTGGATACATAAACCTACACCCACGGGTTTAATGAACTGTTGTTATGTTATTATTATTATTATTAGCCTGGATTATCCCACTGCTGGGCAAAGGGCTCCCCTAACAACTTCCAGGCGTCGCGGTCTTGTGCCACCTCCATCCAATTATCTGAGAATCTATCTATTTCGTCCCGCCATCTCCTTCTCGGTCTACCGCGATGCCTGTATGTAATTTTTTATTTCACTCACGTACTTCAACCCTTTTTAGTGTTCCACAGCTGGGCAGGGGTCTTCTTTCAACTATCTTATGAGTTGAGAGAGTTTAGGCCTTAATCCACACACGCTGACCAAGTGCGATATGGTGGGTGTCACATGTCTTCAATTGTTTAGGTCTTTGACATGCCAGTTTTCTTCACCGATATTGAGCAGCGGCGATGAAACAATTCACACAAGTGTGGGCACGACCGGGAATCGAACCCGCGACCTTATATTTCTACGGCGAGGTTCGTATTACTACGCCACCGCTGCTTCAGTAGACTTGATTATGTATTGTGTAACTTGGGTATCCCTACTAATATTATAAATGCGAAAGTAACTCGCCTATCTGTCTGTTACGCTTTCCCGCTTAAACTACTGAACCGATTTGGATGAAATTGGGTATGGAGGTAGTTTGAGACCCGAGAAAGGACATAGGATAGTTTTTATCCGACTGCGCAAAAAGAAGGTAATGTTTTGGCGCGATAACCGATATACACGCGGGCGAAGCCGCTGTCGGAAGGTTAGTGTACTTATAATTCAGGCTGAGTAGGTGTGACCTAATCTTTTGTTCCTAATAAACTGTAATAAACAGTTTGTGTGTTTTCTCCACAAAATGTGAGCAAACCTCACAAATAAGCAGTTAGAAGTGTTAGAACTGTAATAAAACTCTGCTATTCTATTATAAACTCTAATTTATAAGCACTTAAGTATATTTTAGTAGTGATTTGTGATGTGTAATCGTGTGGGCAGCGGAATAGCTCTGCTTTCCAGTAGGTACAATGTTATGACCATGGATGTAAGAAAATTTTGATATTTAACCGATATCAAAATTTTTACTTCAATTGGACCCTGATTCTTGCGCTTAAGACGTTTACGAGTAATATAATAATAACTTAGTGGGACATTAACACGGCCATCTGATCCCAAACTAAGCGGAGCTTGTACTATGGAAACCAGATAACTGGTAATATACTACATATATAATACTTTTCATTTGTAAATTCATACTTAAGTATAGAAAATATATCTCTAACTGGACATAATATTGCCTCAAGACAAATTACTCGGCGGAATGATAACGAACGATCAAAATAACGTTAGGGGTTGATAACCCTTGTTACTTAGGGGTATGAAAAATAGATAGTAGCCGATTCTCAGACCTACTGTAGGATATAAAATTTTGATAAAAATCGGTCAAGCCGTTTCGGAGGAGTATGGGAACGAACATTGTGACACGAGAATTTTATAAACATACTAACTGCCCCAACGAACTTTGTACCGCGCAAAATTGTGAATCTAAACCATTCCCAGATCCCCTTGAACACACACAAAAAATTTCATCAAAATCGGTCCAGTCGTTTGAGAGAAGTTCAGTGACATACACACTCACAGAAGAATTATATATATAAAGACTAGCGGCCCGTCCCAGCTTCGCCCGGGTAGCTTCAGCCCACTCAACAATTTCCATAAAATGTGATAACCATAGCAGCGCCATCTATTGATTACTTACTTAACCCAGTCGAAAGGTATCGACATCTGTTAGAATCATTTGGAGTGAACAGATAATTGTGACTGTTAAATAATAACAGACAAATAATTAGCAATAAATTAAAATTGCGACTATAATTTGAGATTTAAACTATCCTATCTCTCAAGTTGGATCGAACTGCACATGGTGTGCGAATTTTATTATAATCGGTTAAGTGGTTTAGGAGTCCATTGAGGACAAACATTGTGACACGAGATTTATATATATTAAGATAAGATAAATAAAATAAATAAATAAATATTCCGGAACATTAACACACACGGTCATCTGGTCCCAAGCTAAGCAGAGCTTGTGTTATGGAAACCAGATAACTGGTAGATACCTACTATACTTAAAATACTTTTCTTTTGCAAATATATACTTATAATAGATATTTACACCCAGACTCGATACAAACACAAATGTTCGTCACCAATGTTTGTCTCGGGTGGGAATCGAACCCACGACCTGCGGCGTGAAAAGCAAGTATTTTACCGACCACGTCACCGGCCCGTCAAATTAACATTAATGCCTTGTTACAAAAATTTGTCATTCACTCATTCATTCATTCATAGTGCCTTGTCCATATTTTCGTGTGTCACTGTCACCAAGTGTCACATGATACTTTGGCTACATTAAGTCGTGTCTCTGGTACAATATAATAAACTAAAGAATTCTCAGTATTAATGACTCGTCGCATAATATCTCAGTTTGCGTCTACAATAATATAGCTTTAGTGTAAAGACTGGTTTAATTACCTCGAGGTCCCGGGCTCGAAGCCTCGTTCGAGTAATAAAACATTTGTAACATATTTAGAATTAACGCGGTCTTATTCATAAACATCTGATATGATAGTTAGTTAAAATGGACTTTGTCTCTTTCTTACTAATAAAAATGTCAAGGTGACAGCAAAGACAAACGAATTATAAACATATTCTAGCTATAATGTGCTTAGGTATAACACGTTTATAAACACGGGGATTATAGGCCGACCGTATAACTCGCGTATCGCCTATCGCCAAGATTCTGACTCCTCAAGCTGCACAGACAGTGATGATGATTCAAGCGATATGGATATTATTGACGAATAGTCTTACATTACTTTTATCTGTGGTTAAATAGTTCTTTATGAGATTTAATTAATGTTTTATGACTTTGTACCTCAGATGGCGATGCGCGAGTTAAACGGTCTATCTATAGTATGTAGCAGATCAAAGTTGGGAGTGCCCTATGATCGGGAATAGGCTCGCCCCATATTACCTATAGTTACTAAACATAGCCCGCAAAATTTAGGTCCTATTAACCTTTGCATATCTTCGATTAGGTACTATATATCAGTAAATATTCCCAACTACGACTTACTGCCAAAAATTTTCTAAGCATTATACTTATACTTACTTCATTATATTATTAAGTATACTATGATTTCCTCTCAACACACACACACACACACTGTTATTATTAGATATTATTATTATTAAACATATTTTTTGAACCGCATTCGAACCCAAGCCCTCGTGTATAATAATAATAATAATAATAGCATAAAAAGTATATTAATAATTTTACTAATTATTTTATTAATTTGTACTTTATAAAACTATTAAATTTTAATTTAACACTATTATTTTTAATTCATTTTATATTTCTGTATAATAAAAGTTAGAAGTATAAAAACTGTTAGTACTATCGACCAATTTGATACTTCTACCGATTTTGCAAAAAAAATATTCTCGATTCGACTGTTCCATAATTCGAATAGCTATACTTTTTCCATTGCAGCATTGTTTGGAACCCAGGGATAGGTATAATCATTTTTTTAATGTGGAAAAGGGAAGGTAAAAGTAGTGAGAAGCTAATTTCTCCAAAAGGCTAGTTGTCTTAAAACTACGCCACTAAGCACTACTCTTATGCTGCTTTTACTCGTATCTATCGTCAGTAGTCGTAAACAAAATGTTATAGATATAAGTAATACATTAAAAAAGCCTACTGAGTATTTTGGCAGTTTTTCTCAGTAGTTACCAGTCATTCACTGCACAGTAGGAAATTTTCTAAATTAATTTGTTTTAATGTTTAATAAGTTTCCCTAACTTTGTTGTTGGTAAATGGCCTAAAAACGAGCCATTAAAAACCCAAGCAAAATCAACTCAGAATTCAAGACACTGTGAGCTCAGTTTGCTTAAATCGGAACGCAACTTAAATATTAATGTTTGTAATAATTGTGACTAATATTTTTGGACGTCAAATATCTCAGTCCACCCGTGAACATGAAGTCTGAAAAGACTTTGAAACGTCGGGATCTAAAATCTAAAATAAACCGCGATAAAATCCGTTAAAAAGTAGTTTTATTTCAATGTGTGATATTCGCGTAAATCTAAGACAATACTAACGAGCCATTATAAAAAAAATTGGACTATTTTTATGAAGACTTGCGTCTCAAAAAGAATAAATCATATTTTCATCCATTCATTCATTCAATCACTCCACATATTTAGCAGTGCTGTTAGTCAACGCGAAAGATGTTTTTGAATAAGTAAGTACTATTTTGAAATTGACAAAATCAGTTTTTAAATTCATTTTAATTTAAAAAGTTCTTTATAATATGTATTGGTACTAGTATAGTATTGTATTATCTGTGGTACTGGAAATAGAATTGCTAAACATTGTAGATATTTTTGTAGGTATTCCATTCGAAAACTTTCTTAGCATTGACAATCCGTACGTACGGTTATTGAATGCACCCCGGTTAGGTCGCTCTTAGCGATGTTAAGAACTTGAGTCTTTGAGTCCTACATTTTGAACTCGACTGACAAATTACAGGACTTGACTCATTACAATAAGACTCCCAAGACTAGAGAACTCGAGTCTATATGAGCTCTTGTGCGCAACATGAGACTCGAGTCTTTTTTAGTAAGTCCTTTTTACGGGCGAGTCGCGCTGGAGTTCTATTCCATTTGGAGTTCTTTTTTAAATCAGGCAATAAATTGTTACTTTTTTATGTTACTTTTATCATAAAAAAATCTGTCGTACTCGTAAATCTATTAATTAATCCTTTGAATTACCCTGCAACTGTTAACATTATCTTATATCTTTAAATGAGCAATTCTTGTATATCTCCAACGATTTTCATAAAATTTAGTATATAGGGAGTTTCGGGGGCGATAAATCGATCTAGCTAGGAATCATTTTTAGAAAATGTCATTAAAAAAAAATACCGAGCAAAGCTCGGTCATTCAGATATTTAAACCTTAATACGTAGTAGACATAAAACTCCAGCTCTTTTAAGACTCAAGCTTTTTTAAGACTCGAGCTCTATTTAAGACTCGAGTTCTTAACATCAATAGTTGCTCTGGTGTCTTTACAACATGTTTATCCAGCTGTTAGGCCGATAGTACCTATTTAAGGTGTAACAAACGGGTTGACATCTTAAAAATATCACCTGTAAAGGTATTTAGTAATAAATGTCAGTTTATCGTAAATTAATGAGCATTAAACCGATTTAGTGACATTTAGTTGAGATGTATGGTAATAGTGGGAATGAGGTTAGTTTACTTTTTAAGATGAGGGTCTTTAGGTTGGTGTGGGCTCTTATTTTTTTGTTTTTTTTTGTATATGAGTAATCAGATTTAAAAAAGTTAAAAACAGACGGTGTATATGATTCAGGCGTTTATATTTTACTAGCTTCCGCCCGCGGCTTCGTCCGCGAAATTGATCTCATTAACCTTGTTTCTCCATACAAACTTTGGAACCCCGTTTCACCCTCTTAAAGGGTGAGTTTTGAAAAATCCTTTCGTAGTGCACCCCTAGACCCCATAAGGAACCTATGTACCAAATTTGAAGTCTCCAGACCCAGCGGTTTGGGCTCTGCGTTGATATGTCAGTCAGTTTCTTCTTTTATATATTTAGACTGGCTTTCTGACCGCGACTCCTCAATCGCGTATCACGCTATATATAATAATAATAATAAATATTCTGGGATATATTACGGTCATCTGGTCCCAAGCTAAACAGAGCTTATGTTATGGAAACCAGATAACCGGTATTACTATACATATAATACTTCTCTTTCGTAAATATATACTTATAATAGATATTTACACACAGACTCGACACAAACGCAAATGATCATCACAAATTTTTGTCTCGGGTGGGAATCGAACCCACGACCTGCGGTGTGAAAAGCAAGTATCTTACCGACCGTTCCACCGGCCCGTAAAAAATATTTTAACCTCTATCTGCTCATTTGGATACAAACTATTCTATGTCCTTCACCTGATCTTAAACATTCTCCATACTAAATTTCATCCGAATCAGTGCAGTATTTTTGAGTGAAAGCGCGACAGAGTGACTTTCGCTTACTAATATGTAAGGAAGTAAGGATTAATTTTGCTCGGGCATAACTCCGTCATTTATAAAAAAAATCTTTTTCCGTGTTAAATTATCTTAACGTAGAAGGTAAATAATTATTTTTTACTAGCTTTCCGCCGCGGCTACGCCCGCGTGAACTAAATATCATGCCCAGCAGTGGGACAAAAAGTAGCCTATAGCCTTCCTCAACAAATGGGCTATCTAACAGTGCAAGAATTTTGCAAATCGGACCAGTAGTTTCTGAGATTAGCGCGTTCAAACAAACAAACAAACAAACTCTACAGCTTTATAATATTAGTATAGATAGACTTAAGTCTGGCAACCCTCAATTTTTGTCTATGCTCCGATCGTAATTTTTCTCTTAATTATCTGTAACAGCGTTTTATGGCTGCTAATAAATACTATAAAATGTATTAACACACTAAAACGAGCAATCTGATTTATTATTAAACAAAATTTTAGCATAAATGAATAATAAAAACATAAGTCTTTGTTATTAAGTATTATAATTTGACATTTTTATGCGAAACCAGTTTTTAATATTTTCTAAATTTATGCTTAGAAACTATTAGTCTGCTGTTTGCAAAGTCAAAATATATTCTATATTAAATAATTACGAATTAAAAAATTAACGAGCTTTTCACCTAACTTCAAAAAAGAGTATGTTCTTTTTTATGTAGATATATTACGCAATAATCAAATTTCGGTTCGATTCCCGGTCGTGCCCACACATCCTTGTGTGAATTGTTTCATCTCCGCTGCACTATATTGGTAAAGGAAACCATCCTTCATCAATGTATAATGTTATAAAGTAATGTGTGTGTAATAGGTGTACCAGATTAACGGCAATAGACAAACAAACATAGTAATAAAATTCATTATATATTCAAATATAACTCACCGTCATCATTCCCCTTGCCTTCTTCCCATTTCTATTGGGTCAGCTCCCAGTCTAACCTGATGCGGCTAGCTACCAGAATTCTACGCCATCAGACCTCGAAACCCGAAGGGAACCAGTAGCCGAGATGGTTAGACCAGGTGTCAGATTATATTGGCTTCTGACTACATGTAACGATTGTCATAGATGTGTTATATGACAACCGGGACCGACGGCTTGACGTGCTCTCCGAGGCACAGATGGTAGTCCCTCAACCAACCAGACACCGAAACAAATTTTTGTTGTTACACAAATATTGTCCGGGGCGGGAATCGAACCCGCGACCTCCCGAGCACAGTATTGCCCAACCGAGGTCGTCAACAACTCACCATAATAATATTATTTTCAAATATCCAGATATAAGAAGCTAAGGTACCTTTCTTAAATATTATATAAAATTGGAATTTGACAATTTAACTGTCAAATAAATAACATAACGCAGTGTGGCGCCCTCTATTGACTACTGGAGGCTTAGTAATGTCTTAATAGTATAATAAAATAGTTGAATAGTTTAACATACCTATGCTATTGAGTTGATTCTCAGTAGCTTTTGAATAATTGAAAGAATGAAATAGGAAAAGGTTTTATTCAATAGTTTTAATATGATGTCATGGTGTTATAAATGTATGTAACTTTATTTATATAATACATAAAATTTCCATGTCACAATGTTTGTTATCGTACTCCTCGGAAACGGCTTTACCGATTTTTACCAAATTTTATATGCGTATTCAGTAGGTCTGAGAATCGGCTACTGTCTATTTTTCATACCCCTAAGTGATAGGGGTTGTTCACCCCAAATTTTTTATTTTTATTTGTTATTTAGTTAGTAAAAAAGAACGAAGAACGAACGCGATACGAAGTTCGCTGAGGCAGCTAGAACTTGCCTAAATAAATAAATCACTTTTTTTCAACCCTTTTTTAGTGCCCCAATAGTACAGTTCCCTTAGTAGGTACGAGTTAGTCAATACGAAAAAAGCTTTCGTATACAACCTTAACCTGTCAAAGTTCGTTTTCATTTCATATCACATATTTTCGTTCAAAACGTATAAAAGACTATATCACATGGCCATCTGATCCCAAACTAAGCAGAGCTTGTACTATGGCAACCAGTTAACTGGTAATATACTACATATATTACTATGCTTTGTAAAATTACACCCAGACTTAAGACAAACAAACGTATTCATCACACAGATGTCTGACTTAGGTGGGAATCGAACCTACGTCCTGCGGTGTGAAAAGCAAGTATCTTACCGACCACGCCACCGGCCCGTCATCGTAATTCGTGACCCCGATATAATTTTACAAGATCAGTCATAGAAACCTCCTTATATGTATAATAGTACATATAACGAGATAAGGGAATTAGTTATTTATTCATATGTTTAAAGTACAGGCAGCAACAAAATTGAAGTAACACATTCAGTAGGTATTACAAAAAAATTAGCACTAAAGAATTCAGTGACAAAAAATATTTTTTAACGGATTATATCGGAGATATATCTATCTATTTCAATGTGTGATATTTGCATAAATTTAAGAAAATTCTATACAAAAAGATTACATAAATAAGTTTTGTGAGTGGCAATAGTAGTAAGCTATTTTGTCTAATGACTAGTATGTATATTTTTTTCATGATAAAAAAAATATACATACATGTGTGAAGATAGAAGAAGAGTGACTATTCATTGGAAACTACTAATTACAATGAACAATCACACAACACTTATTTATGAATCCTTTAGTGTTAAAATATTTTATAACATTGAATCTGTTAATCAAATTTTGTAGCTGACTGTACCTAACTACAAATTAATTAGACAATTTGGAATCTAAAAGCTTTTGACACAGGATGGTAAGTGACACCTCATTGGTTGAAGACACAATAGGCTATAATACCTATAGCCTATAGGTTCCGTGAAGCCGATAGAGCGAGACAGATACATTTTGACTGGCTATTAAAATATTATTGGATAAATAGCTGCGCCTGCGAACGTTAGGGACGCGCAATTATTAAACCGCGCTTATTTTA
Source organism: Meganola albula (assembly GCA_936450015.1). NCBI lineage: Eukaryota > Metazoa > Arthropoda > Insecta > Lepidoptera > Nolidae > Meganola > Meganola albula. Next base: position 1,615,098 of record OW388165.1, on the reverse strand, counting down.
AACCTTCATAGTGATACAAACATCTGCCATTCATTGTTATGTATACAGATTGGCATTTTAGCTATATACCTATTATTGTTTGATCTAGCTTTTCTGCCGCGGCCTCGCCCGCGCGATCTACATTTTATATCACGCCCAGCAACGGGATAAAGAGTAGTCTATAGCCTTCCTCAATAAATGGGCTATCTAACAATGCAAGAATCAGACCAGTCTCACAAATTCTTCAGCTTTATAATCAGACTGGAGACGTCCACTGCTTGACATAGGGCACAAAATCAAAATCAAAATATGCTTTATTTTTTTTCAGACGCGAGTCTACATAAAAATAGTCCAATTTCTTTTCCTACCGTGCAGTGAATGACTGGCAACTACTGAGAAACACTACCAAAAAACTCAGTAAGCTTTTTTCTTTGTTAAATGAAGTACTTAAATCTATTACATTTTGTTTGTTTAGTGTGTTGAATTAGAGCGACTTTATTCCAAGCATTTATCCGTTACATAGTCTGAAATTTTATAATACGCTTTCTTACATAACGTAGATTTTATAATTATTTTAAATTTGTTAATAGTCATTTCCCTAATATTATTTGGAAGTTTATTGTAGAAACGTACTCACTTTAGAACGTCACAGCGATCGGTTGCCGTTAGCATCCATAGGTTTCCCGCAATTTTAACAATATCATCAGTCACTCATAGAAGTCTTCAAAACTCACGAGTAATCCAATCCAAACCTTGCTGCAACGCTGTGTTTTTCATTTAACATGATATATTAAGGTCAAGTCTGGCACTTTGTATAGAGAATTAACAGAGGTTTCAAAATGTTCTATACCAAATGTAATGGAATGTTGTGGAATAGAACTGACAAATTACAAAATTTTAATAATATGTATTTACAGAGTACCTAAGACGGGGAATATTAATGTATTTTTTGAAAAAATGGAGCTACTGCTGTTATCGCTGACGAAAACAAATTGTAAGAATATTATTATAGCAGGTGACATAAATATTGACATATTAAAAAACAATCGTACAACTTCTGAACTAAAACAACTATTAAAAAGCTTTAATTTGACACTGGCAATAAAAAAGCCAACTAGGATGCAGAGTCAGACGTGTATAGATAATTTTGCACATAACTTTGAGAAAAAATGTAAAACGGAAGTCATTGAATTCGCTTTATCAGACCACACTGCACAGTTGCTAAAGTGTCCTGTACATGTGGAATGTACTTGAAATATTGGTTTAAATCAGAACGCGACTTTGAAGCTGAAAACATTATGAAATTCAGAGCCTGTCTGCAAGCATTAACTTTCAATGAAATCTATGACACGGATGATCCAAATCTGGCGTTTGACTTATTTATAGACCAATTTAAATTGTTTTATAACCTTTGTTTTCCGTGTAGACGAATCAAAATACCAGTAATTCAAAAACCAAAATGGATATCACATGGTCTCAAATTATGTAGCATTAAAAAAAGGCAACTGTTGTGGACGTCTAGGTTAAAACCTACAGAAATAAATAAAATAAAATACGCTAACTACTCAAAATTATACAAGAAAATTATTAAACTGACTAAAAAATCTCAAAATGACTACTATATTAAAAATTCTGACAATAAAAGTAAAACGACATGGAATATTATTAAAAACCCTAAACTTAATTTACCTAATGATGACCTTATAAAAAATATACAAATTGACAAAACAATAAACAAAACACAATCAATCGCAGACAACTTTAATGATTACTTCGTAGAAAAAATTGTACCAGTACCAGAAGCTGGAAAACGACCAACTGCAAATATAGTAAATAACCAAAAATCAATGTTTATGGGACCATGTCAACCGCTACAAATGTACAATATAATAAAAGGACTAAAAAATACAAACAGCGTAGGCTATGACGAAATCTCAACTAAAATTATTAAACAGGTGTCCGATCTAATTTCTAAACACTTGAGTCATACCCTAAACTTATGTATTAGTCAAGGTGTATTTCCTGATCGCCTTAAGGTTTCGATTGTGAAACCAATATTTAAGAAAGGTAACAAACAACAGATGCAAAATTATAGACCAATTGCGCTTTTATCAATCTTCTCCAAAATATTTGAGAAATATATACACAATGAACTGTACGCGTACTTAGAAAAAAATATGATTCTTTGTGACGAGCAAAAAGGTTTTCGTAAAAATATGACCATAAATATGGCCATTTATGACTTTTTAAATACCGTTATGACTAATATTGATAATAGAGTACCTATTTGTGCTGTGTTTTGTGATATGTCCCAAGCCTTTGACTGTGTCGATCATAATATTTTAGTAAATAAGCTGGAGGCCTATGGAATAAGAGGAAACATCCTTGACCTACTAATTACTTACCTTTCAAATAGAAAACAGGTTACTGCAATTACTAGCTTAAATACAAAAACAAAGGAAGAAGTTATGCATGTTTCTAAAGAACGTACAGTACGTTTTGGTGTACCACAGGGTAGTGTACTGGGTCCTTTACTATTCTTGATATACATCAATGACCTACCAAAAGCTATCAAATACCCCATGACATTATTTGCTGATGACAGCACGGTAACAATTCCGTCTCATGATACTGAGTCTTATGAAACTAACATTAATGACACTTTGGGTACAATTATTTCATGGCTAAGCAACAATAATTTAAAAATAAATTTTGAAAAGACCCAAATAATGCACTTTGAACAAAGAAAACCTAGTCTTAAAATAAATGTCCAACACAAAAATAATAAAATTAATGATGTAAATAGTACCAAGTTCCTAGGTCTAACAATTGACAGACAGTTAAATTGGAAGGACCACATTGAAGCCCTATGCAATAAAATAAATAGTTCGGCATATGCGTTATATAAACTTGCACCAATAGTCAATGTACACTCACTACTTACAGCGTATCATGGTCTGGTTGCCTCTGTACTAAGATACGGGGTTATATTCTGGGGAAACTCCACGAATAAAGAAGCAGCTTTTAAGGCACAAAAACGTTGTATTAGGGCCATGTTTGGATTACGGATAACAGACAGTTGTGAACCTTACTTCAGAAAATACAAAATTCTCACACTATCTTCTTTATATATATATGAAATTGCGGTATTTGTCAGATCAAATCTACATTTGTTTCCTCAATTATCGAACATTACAAAACGTAACAGGCGAAATGACATGCTGCGTGTGCGCAGAGGAAAAACGGCTCTTATGCGAAAAAGCATTTTTTGTGTTGCATCGCAAATTTACAATAAATTACCAAACACAATTAAAGATCTGAATATTAATGGATTTAAAAAAGGACTAAAGGACTTATTGTATAGAAAGGCTTATTATAATTTGAATGACTTTTTAAATGATAATGCTATGTTTTGATTATGGGAATGATATTATTTACTGACACTATATTGTTTGACTGTACTTATTGACATTACTATTTATTATTGTATTGACATCATTTTTTTATTTTTTATTTCTATATTTTACTACTGCAATAATTTAAATTAACAATTAATTACTGCTTAAATTTGCACACCACTTCTGGTAGAATATGCTGTGACCTGTTTTAATCTTAAGACCACTATTTAATATATGTATTTACCATATTCTGACAAATAAATGATTATGATTATGATTATGATTATGATTATGATAAAATATATTAATTTCAATTAAAAACTCCGAGAAAAAAGCACTTGGTGTCATGTCTCTTCAATTTGCAAACGGAATTTTAGAGCTTATGTTGTTCCAGATAAACTGGATAAGTGAACTAACTTAATGTCACTTAATCCAGTAGCAACAATCAGGTATTCATATGATGTGTACACCATTCAAGACACGCGCGCAGTTTAGTAGCAAGCTGTAAAGAGCGCGGACTGCATTGTAATGTTGACACTGTGTAGTACAGGAAGCTAAGCTATTCAGACGAATATCTACAAGTATCTGATACTAATTTTCTAGATTTAGGAGTTTCAAGAGGAGGAGGACTGGTAAATACCGATTCACTCGTGATTACGAATGATTTTCGGTGGGAAGGCGGCAGTGGAATGAGGCTACTTAAGGTTGAAACTATAAAGGAGCAACAATTTCGACCCACCCTCTTAAATGGTGTCACCAGACGTCGCACCGGAACACGGCAAGGCGGCTTGGCGGTGCGGCTTTGTCTGATGGGTGGTCACTAACCACGGCCGAAGCCTACCACCAGTTAATTACCAGTAAACATAATTACCAGTTGATTGATTGTCACCATATTTCCACCACCCACGGACCACGTGTGGGGTTTCAGAAGATAAAAAGTGCACTCTTACAGACGAAAGTGACTCAACCCTCAAAAGATTCTGTAAATCTGAATACTGAGTAAGCGCGTTTTATTGTAGATCATAATAATAACATCACTAAACATCAGTAAAGTTGTGGTCAAGGAATTTGAAAGGAAAGGTCCCCGAGTTGAAAGCACGTCCTGATGCTGCAGCGGTCCTCCACATACGGCCCGTGTTGCACTATGATCCGCCACATTTGCGATCAGAGTACGTGCTTTTAGAGGGTCCTCTTTCAATGTCTTCATTTATTGTAACTCTACGAGATGACTTTAAATATGTATCGGCGAGCTCATTGGGCCGCGATCTCCAGATACACCTCATTGCCCATGCATCTCGATGGAACACAAAATAGAAACACAGAAAGCTAATCAATATCTCTGCCAATGATTACAGAACCTCCCCATCATAAATATTCACAAAATGTTTGGATGGAAATAGATTTCTTTTTTGTAAGGACAAATTCGGTTTGCACACACCACGTGCTCAACCAACCGACTTGATAAACATTGTCCTCTGATGTAACAACGACAATCACAGACAAGCAACCTAAGCGACGTTGATGTTTTGTAAGTTTAACAACTGACAGGCCTTATGCTATCACAAGCGACTGAAGTGACACCTGACCATCCGTTCAGGCAACAGCCCGCTACGTTTACGTTACGCGCTGCGACATAATGTGGTTATATTATAGCATCGCTTCAATTATACAACAAACCTATAAAAACCAATTCAAACGATAACAATGACCACACAATTTAACTAACTTTCTTTCTTAGAACGTACAATTCGGGCGTTTAGGCCATTCAAATATATTGTTCTTATAACTAGGTGTTAACTGGAAGTTGGTGTGATTCGAATATTTTACAAGAACATAATATGTCCTTTTTTCAAACCGTATTCCTGTTATAGTAGCCAGTCTGAGTGGACTAGCCAAATGCACGGGAAAAAATTTAGTACACAACGCGTGTGGGGCATTTTCTCTCTGGATTAAGATTGGTCTCAGGACAACATGGTCAATGAGGCACAGGAGTGTGAGATCACTAAAATTCTGACTAACAGTTTGAACACCCAACCCAATGGGGGATAGAGGCAAATTACATTAACTACCTACGTCAATGAATACTTACCTATCGTCTCAGGCACTAAATGACATCAAATTTACATAAGTTTATTTTATTTTGTATTCATTTAATTTTGTAATCAATCATAGGGGTAACATCTTCAATACGGAAAACTCCCCTTAACTAAATAAAGATTAAAAAGAAATCTTTTACAATTATGTAAAAATTTGCTGTTCGTTAGTCTCGCTAAAACTCGAGAACGGCTGAACGGATTTATCTTATCTTGGTCTCGAAATGTTCGTGGAGGTCTAGGGAAGGTTTAAAAGGTGGAAAATACGCGGTACGTAGTTCACTGGGATAGCTAGTAGTAACAATAAGATAATCACATTAGCGGTAATGTCACATCTTAGGTACTTAATCTTACTTATCTACATCTGTACCCAGAAGTTGTTTAGATTATAATTTCGGTCGTTGTCCATTTGATCGCCTGGTTTAAACTTGCAAGTTATTTTTAATATAGGTAGTAACTACTACTAAGGTCTCGGGTTCGGTCTCTGGGTCGAGTAAAAATAACTTTTTTTTATTCTGAAATAGACTTGCGCTTGACTACAACTAAAGCAATGATGCAGTCTGCGATGGAACGCGCCAGCCTAATACACCGATTAACTCGTGATTACGAGTGATTTTCGGTGAGATGGTGGCAGTGGAATGAAGATCCTTAAGGTTAGAAAAAATAAAGGAGCAATAATTCCGACCCACCTTCTGAAACGGAAACACCAGACATCGCACCGGAACACGGCAAGGCCGCTCGGCGACGCGGCTCTGTCTGGTGGGTGGTCACTAACCACGGCCGTAGCCTACCACCAGTTAATTACCAGTAAAAATAATTAAGTACCAGTTAATTTTGAACCACCCGGGGACCACGTGTGGGGATTCATATAAAAGGTGCACTTCCACGAACGAAGGTGACGCCCCCCGATCGCCTAAAACTAGATTGTCTGGCAACGTCCTGAACCGAGGTTCGTCCCACATGGCAGTTGCCACAGTACTTAATCGGTTCGACCGTCCTCGGACGGCTTAGTGAAAGGTGAAGTCCGGTGAACCAATAAAGGCCCTTCCGGCTAATTGGGTTAGGTCATCCGTAAAAAAAGGACGAAGGTGACTTTCTTAATATACTTAGAGAAGCTTTATAGCAGCTCCAAGTTTGGAATTGTGCCAGATGAACGGCGATAGGCTCGCCTCCTACGCCATTACGATTGCAGATGTGACTGACGGGCCGATGGTGCTGAAAAGCAGGTATCTTACCATCTGCTTTTCACGTTGCAGGTTGTGGGTTAGATGCCGACAGAAGACATTTGTGTGATGAATATGTATTTCTATTTCGAGTCTGGGTGTAATTATCTATTATATGTATGAAAAGTAGTTTGACTATAGTATATACCAGTTATCTGGTTTCCATGACACAAGCTCTGCTTACCTTGGGGCCAGATGACCGCGTGTGTTATGTCCCAGATTATGCCGGGAATTTGATTTCCCATATAGTCAAATTTCTGAATACAAACGATGAATGTCCCAACACTTTATGATTCGGGGCGAGATTCAAAACCGTAATCAGCTAGAGGTGAACACGTCAACCTCTGCACCACCGAGGTTGTTAGTGAGTAGTAGGAACAGTAGGTCAAAAATATTAGACACTATCACACACAACATTACCAACATAAACCACCATTAGTGACGATCTGCACACGGAACATTCTCACACACGTAGAAACACCATGATTTAAGATATATCTGGGACTCAAATGCCCTGTCAAAGTTAATATAGAACATTAACAGCAATTTTTTTCTATTTTATTTTAAATTATTAAGTAGGTACAATTACTGTTATGTAATAACTTTAAAAATAATTACAATAACAATAATAATTTCCTTTCATACATTCTTCTCACAAGACTGACACACTCGCTGTCTAATTACCTATCCGCGAACACGCCTCAGTTAGAGTTGAAGTCCAGGGAGAACGTTGAGAGAAGTGAGACATACCGGTACTGCGAAAAACCTATGTTCGTTTTCGACTGCGCTGATAATCATTAGAAACATGTTATAGATTTTTGACTGACACAAATAAATACCTACAATAAAACTCTCTGGAGGATCACATACACCCTTCGACACATATAATATTTATCTTCACCGACAGAAATTAGGTACAATAGCAAATTAGGTACTCAAAAATAGGATACCTATAGTTTAAATTCGCTTTTCAAACTGTGCGCTTTATTCAAAACCCTTTTTGTTCTATTTTGACAAAAAAAACTGATTTATTATTCTCATTTAAGCGTGTTCGTTTAATAACCACAAGTGTTTGATTCCCAGGTCGAGCAAAAATTAGAGAATCTTAATAGCAATTCCAGGTTTGGAATTGTGTCAGATGAACGGTAATAGGCTATATTTATGTCCTCGAATGATTAGTTCTTAGACATGCCGGTTTCCTCACGATGTTTTCCTTCGCCGATGTTGAGCAGCGGAGATGAAACAGTTCATACAAAGATGTGTAAGCACGACCAAGATTCGAACCCGCGACCTTATTTTTCTAAGGCGAGGCCCGTACCGCTACGCCACCGCTGCTCTATTACGTATGGGACCTAAATATAGCCAGTAAATGTGGGTGATATTCACCTCTGCCCACACCTTCGGGTAATACAGGCGTGAACGCTAAATTACGTTATTTTTTTACAGTTCCTTCCCCGCAGTGTATGTAAAAAAAATTAACATATTATTATTACGATACCCGGTTCCCAGATCATTGTTACCCTAGTCCACGTACAGAATAGTAGTATTTTGTGGAAATCTCTTTAAAATGGCCATTTGAAACTGGTTACAAGACAATTGTGTAGACAATTGTTAAGATTACAAGCAAATTACAGTAATATTAACTGTAACTTCTTTGTTACATTTGTTTCTTGGTTCTAGATATATAAAATATCACAGATATGTACCTAGATTGTAGCGGGATTTCTGCAACTCGATGTTATTACTAGAAATTCTGAAATAATAATAAAAATAATAAAAATGTATTTATTTCCTCTCACAAAGTGCGATTAGATTGTTAACAACACAAGAGAAAAACCTAGTAAAACTATTTTGTGAGAGCTGGTGCCTATTGTAGGTTTATAACTTCATTATAATTTAAATACTTCATTATTAATAAAATAAAAAATAAAATAAAATAAAATACCATTTATTTCGGACAAGCTTCATCCATATAATAATAATAATAATATAGTGGGACACTAACACACACGGTCATCTGATCCCAAACTAAGCAGAGCTTGTACTATGGAAACCAGATAACTGGTAATATACTACATATAATACTTTTCTTTTGTAAATATATACTTAAATATAGATAATTACACCCAGACACAAGACAAACAGACATATTTAAACAAATGTTTGTCTCAGGTGGGAATAGAACCCACGACCTGCGGCGTGAAAAGCAAGTATCTTACCGACCACGCCACCGGCCCGTATAGTGTTAGTATAAAGAAAAACAGATCTTATAACTATGTTAGTAAAATAAATTAAATTAAAACCGTTATAAAAACATTTATTTTGTTACTAGGATATTGTTCGAGATACATCTACGAACCATTCTCAGTAACAATGGAGAGTTGAATCTCCATGCTATGGTGTTCAGGATGGAGTTGGAGCTGGCTGTTAATGCGCGTTTTTTTTACCTCTGACAAAAAAGGAGTTTTAACCACCGGGAAAAATGTGGGTTATACAAACACTTGACACCTTCTGGTAAATATTTCCACAGGCGTTAACGTTATCTAAATAGACTAAACAGTAGACATTAACTAGTTAATTATCAAGGTTAATATTTAACTACGCAGTTAATTTAACCAATAAAGGCAAATTGACCTACATAGGATCGAAGTGAAACTCCGACCTTGTGATCTGCCATATGCATACAACGGCTATGTCACACTCACACCTGCTTATTTATTACATACTAGCTTCCGCCCGCGGTTTCGTCCGCGAAATTGATCCCACTAATCTTGTTTCTCCATACAAATTTTGGAACCCCGTTTCACCCTCTTAAAGGGTGAGTTTTGAAAAATCCTTTCTTAGTGCACCCCTGGACCACATAAGGAACCTATGTGCCAAATTTGGAGTCTCCAGACCCAGCGGTTTGGGCACTGCGTTGATATGTCAGTCAGTCAGTTTCTTCTTTTATATATTTAGATTATTACGTATGACGTTTCTTCAATGGACTAGCTACTAAGTTAGACATTGATTTGTTTTGCACAAGCACGAAAACAATAACACAGCGCATGATTGGGGAGTTTTTAGATGATAAGCATCAAATCAGTCCCTAAGCTATAAGCCGGTTTCCAAACTGCGAACCATAAGTTGTAAAAACTACATCAAATTACTACTAAATTTTTCATTCGGAATTGATAGAACGTGAACTAATAGATAAAATTGAAAGAAAACTATTAGGCTTAATTTTTTGTTTACTTTTCTTTTAAAATAAGCGTTTACTTTTTTCTTCTTTTGATTGCTTTATATTAGTAATCTGTGTGGGCTTGTAATTAGCTAAATTGTTAACCAAATTTGCTTACTATAAAATGTTATGTGTCTGTTAGCCCTCCTAATAGTAATAAATAAATAATAAATAATAATATATTATTATTTACTTTAATAATATTTTATTTACAGCAATCATGGTTCCCGCCAAAATTTTGACAGTAGACTTTTAAAAAAAATACTACGTTATGCGTTTCAAATATGAATAGGACTGGAAATCCGCCATCTTGGAACGGAATGCGCAGCAACTTCACATTTTTTAGTACATTGGGCAAAAACAGTGTTTGAAATAATAATAGACATAGATATATGGGCACGACCGGGGATCGAACCCGTGACCATATATTTCACTACTACGAGCTTAACTTAAGAAGTTATAATTGATATACTATCTTCATTATTTATTACCTTATCTTTAAGAGTCCACATAATGATGATTTAAGAATTTCTAATGCAAGTAGAAGCTACGGTTGTAACTACTTAAAAAAAAAGACTTCCAAAAGTCCCATTACAAAAACCATAACCTATTAACAACACCACTAACTTCTCCTAACTAATTAAAACCTTTTTCGATAATCACCTCCTTTAAACCACTTGAAATTCAAATTCCGAACCCTCTTAATCCACTACAGCTAATTGGTTTAAGTATAAAAAAACATTTAGAAAAAAAATTGAAGACCATAGACAAAAAAAGTATCGCTTTCAAACTTTTTGCTGTAGCGGCGTTTATGAATAGAGTTCTTAAAATCCGTATAATAAGTTAGGAATTGTCAATGGGTGGTGCACATTATTCGGTGATTAAATACAAATACTTGAGTTAATATAATTGAGGTTTTTGTTAAACGTGAGTGTTTTTACACCGAAACGTAACACGGGTAATTTTAAGCCTAAAAGCGAGTATGTATTTAGTTTAAGAACCTTTGCTGCAGCGATGTTATGTTGGACTATCCCAGATTGAGAATGAGCGAGTTATTTAAATTAATTATTATTTGATTATGTACTTACTTATTTTTATTATTTTTCAAAGTTAAATTGCTTCAAATAGCTCTAGAACTAGTAGGTGATAATAAGGTTTCTAAGTCATGCCTGAGTCCTCAGGCTTCGTTTACCATTAACCATCAAGCATGTCGTAGGTACCTATTGTTTGCGAACTAAAGTGGTAAAAATTAAAAAAAAAAACTGCCATAGTGATCTAATACTTCTTGTTTTACATCGACTAGATACCTACTAGACGCCGCTGTGTTCAAATATTGTATGAAATTGTAATCGTCAAATTGAGAAAGATTATCTTTGAACGAGCCAATCAAAATTAACATGTGGTCGGATGAAATTTAATATTAGGACATAAGTTAGCGAGCTCCAGGGCTCAGATAGATAAGCGTTATCTATAGGTACGTATCTGATCGGTGATGTTTTTTGTATACTTACGAATAATGTAGTGACTTTTATACGGGGTATATCGGTGTGACAGGCGGCCGAGTTATAGACCGAACATTCGTTACACGTAGGGTGTGAATGTGTTTGTCGCTCAATTGCTCGCAAATTGTTGTTAGATTGTATTAGCCGTTCGAATGAACAATGTGCACGATATAAAAATCGACTTCAACGACTTCAAATAAACAAAAAAATATTGTGATATCAAATTTTTATTTCTTAGGTAACATTTTAAAATTTAGTTTTATTTTTTTAGCAACATTAACACTAGGTATATTTGGCAGCTTGTTTTTAGCATTGTAAATCTTAGCCACAAAAATCCCGTCAACTCTGACAAGTTTTGCCAATTTCGTAATGGTAAAAATCATTGACAGCTACTTGACTTCTTTCGTGACACTGACTTGTTTAAAGCTTTATAAAGTTGTACAGAGACAGCGTCACGAAAGGATTTACTTTAGATTAGGATAACTTAAGTCTAAAAATTATCTTGACTTGTCAAGCGGTTTTTATAATTGGAATTATGCATATTCATGAAGACCAAAAAGACCAAATATTAGTTAAGAAAATAAGACAGGTTTGCTAAGATAAGACAAAAATTCATTTCTGAAATACATTTACATACTACGTTCATGAATATTACAATTTTAGTAGTCTCAACAGTTTCTATCAATCAGATGTGCAATATAGCACATTTTGTTACATTAAATTAGATAAAAATATATTGAAATACTAAAATAACCTAATATTATTGACTAAGTAACTATAAAGGTAAATATAATACTCACTTAAACCTAACTTTGTCATCTATTATCCTTAAAGCATTATTGAACGATTAACAAATTTTCAAATTAGCCATATCGTCGCACATTATTTATTTGCTTGTACTATACTCCAGATGTCCTAAGTTTTTTGCTTGACATCGAAACCTTTTGTGTTATTGTGTGGAGTGTCGATTTCAATTATACACCCATTGTACTGTTGTGGGGTTTGTATTTAGTAGACACTTTATAACAAGGAGCATAGCGATATCAATGAAATCGGTTCGACCCTCCTCGGACGGCTCACCGAAAAAGTCCGGTGAACCAATAGAGGCCCTTTCGGCTAATTGGGTTAGATACAGCAAAATTTCAGTTTCGTTATAGAGCAAAGCAAATAATAATTCTTTTTGCAACAACAACACAAAACCGACTTCAATTGTAGGTACCTAGAATTATGCGTTTAAGGCATTGCACTAATAATTTTGGAAGGCTGCGCGCTTAGCGTAAACAATGACGCTTCTTTCGACATAGCTCAATAACTACTGGTCAGATCTTGATCAAATTTAAATGGGACCACACGGAAGCATTTACTTGCCAACAAAAAAATAATCATAGAAATCGGTTCACGTATAACAAAGATATTAGGTAACAAACATAAAAAAAAATACAGTCGAATTGAGAACCTCCTTCTTTTTGAAGTCGGTTGAGTTGAAAATAAGCGACACGCATACCTAGTTTAAATGAGCCGATGGCGTAGGCAATAAGAAATGCACAACTCTGTGTATGAATCAGTCTCATCTTTTTAAGAGAAGCGTTTGCAAGACTTGGACTCCAAGCGCCTTATTAAAAAGACCTGTCAAATCAAATCAAATTTATTCATGAACAATTCACATTGTGTTTGAATTTCTACCTACCTACTTATTCTAAGACATGCATAATAATAATATTATAATTTAATGTCATTATTAAAAATAAAAGCAATGTTAAAAAATACAAGTACAACCAGAGAACAATTGCGTAAACTAAGTACTTCAGACACAACAATACAATCAGATTTATTTATTTACTTATTAAGGCACATCAACAATGAAAACACTAAAATTAACATGTAGCATTACTTAAGACTAGGACTTATGTTTACATCACATATAGATATGCACAACATTGATTAAATAATTATGAATCCACAGTTAACTAAACTAATAATCTATATATACCTATATATAAAAATGAAACCCGTTTTCCGTTGTCACGACATCACGCGTGAAAGGCTGGACCGATTTCGCTAATTCTTTTTTTTAAATATTCCTTTAAGTACGAGGATGGTTCTTACGCAGAGAAAAATTTAAAAAAAAGAAAATTTAGAAAGTTAGAATTTTCCTCTTAAGGAGCGTGGGTCAATAATAAATTAAAAATTGAAAAAGGAGATTTATATATCAGCGAATAAGCAAAGCCAAAAATAAAATATTTCCTAAACCATCCTATACCTACACCTACAATGGTGAAAGTGAACTCTACTGTGCGCCCTGTGGCGCACTTTTAAAACCAAGCTCGGTTTCACGAGTCATGTTCGGCCTCACAAACGAAGACTATGTAGCTAGCCTAGTTTTTGGACTGCATTGCTCGCTGTCTTTGCCAGGTTCGCCGTTGACGAATACGTCAAGGAGGACTACTATTACTACCAATAATAACTATGAATGATCTTGTAGCGCATCATACACGTCTCTCCAATTAGTAACTCTTAACGGGCAATGTATACGTTCCTACAACAAACTTCGTAGTCAAATTAAATAATTATAAAAACCATGTTATGTGAAGGCTTCTCTGAATTTCAGACCATGGAAATGATAAAAACGTGTGGCGGTGACAGCGCCACCACTGCACAAAAACGGAACGTAGCAAATCGTCTATGGTCCGCTGCTGGTCTATGACCGAACCAGAGACAATAGGAAGTCATTATTTTTCCCACGGATGGCATAATATATTCGTTTAGGAAAGTGACAGAGTTCATTTTAACTAAAGAGGTTTATAAGGATTTTATGAATAGGTATAGCTGTAAATAAATAAAAATAACAATTCAAAATATTACGTAATATTTAATGTCAAAATAGAAAATTGTCAAAATAGAAAATTGTCAAAATTGAAATTATTACATTAAAATCTAAAATAAAACGCGATGAAATCCGTTAAAAAGTAGTTTTATTTCAAGAATACAAATAGTTAAAAAAGAATATATATTGTTTTTGTGCTACAACGTGCGAGTAAGACGGAATGATTATAAAACTGTCGCCATTTATTTGTTTGTTTATTGGCAGGTTTCTTGGGTGAGAATCGAATCCACTATGCACCGTGAAAAGCATCTTACCAGCCACGGGCATATCAAATTGTATCTATTCTATTACGTAACTTATAACTTGACTATGTAATGTCGTTTTAATTTAGTCTAATTATTATAATATTAATTACAAGTATTATAATTAACGATTTCACTGACCACGATAAATTATTACAGTCAATTAAAATATAACACTATACAACACAAGCTGACACATTGACAAAGAAGTTTGAAGTAAACAAACACATTCCTATATGACTGCGTAATAATTTAACTATTCGAATTCAAACTAATATTATACTTAAGTAAAGTAATTATGTAGGTATGTTTATTTGCTTTCTACGCTTTCAGCGTTTAATAGGTCTTGTTAAAATTTAATTTGGCAATTATGTTCAACATAATATTTGTCGGAGAAGTCATTAGTACGGTAGCAGACTTGACAGCGAGGCGGCAGCGCGTCGTGTCGACACGCTTCGACAGAGTCTAGCCTGAGGTCCGCACGGGTGACGAGTGGGGATTGTCGCTACACGAACTGACCCCAGTTCTCTACAGACGTCTGTGCGGCCAACATCGGTCTAGGAACTGTCTTACCACTCGGTGTATTATTTTTACATTTCGTAACAAATTAATAGTGTGATTAAGTTAACTTTGTTTGCTGCTCGTAACCACACCCACTCAATAAGTTTTCTAGCGAGAACTATCCCTCTGATTGGCCCCCCCTTACCGATATATTTAATGCCGATTGACGTAAAATTAGTCTATTTTTATACCAATATCTAAGTCCTTTAGGCATTCTCTCTCTATCTATCAAAAATCAAATCACTAAATCAGCCACATCATTTTTAGGAAGATGAACAAATTAACAGACAAAGTCCCGGACATTTTATAGTATTTATCAAATTTTAACAAGTACTTTGGCCTTGTGCCAGTCGCTTATTAAATATGATAATGTTAATGTCCAAACCAGATCGATATCTACGTTAAATTACTAAGAAAATACACGGTAATCGCTTATCGCCGTCCATTATGAAGTTAATTTACTCAAACATAGATGTGACAGCATTAAAACTGCATAAAAATGTCGGACAGCGATAATATTCAAATATCTACGTCACAAAGTCATTTAAACTTGGAAAATTTAACACGGAACAGGGCCTCGGTTCTCGCGCTTAAGACATTTATCTCTAACGGACATTTGTATAACAAAAATGGCGATTACTATTGTTTTTCAATGCCATCCGCCATTTTTTTTTCAATATTTACGCGTTTAAGTCTTAGATTTAAATAATATCAACTCTGAATTCAAGACACTGTGAGCTCAGTTTGCTATCGGAACGCAACTTAAATAATAATGTTTGTAGTCAATAATAATTGTGATTAATATTTTTAGACGTCAAATACCTCAGTCCACCTGTGAACATTAAGTCTGAAAATACTTTGAATTATCGGGATTTAAAATAACCTTCGATAAAATCCGTTAAAAAGTAGTTTTATTTAAATATTTACGCGCTTTAATCATTTATCTCTAATGTACGAATGTCGAAAAAATGGCGGATGTCATTGAAAAACAAAAGAAATAGCCATTTTTGTTTGACAAATGTCTGTTAGAAGTAAATATCTAAAGCGCGAAAATCATCGCCTTGGTATTGTGCGCGTTCCCCCTGCCGAGTACACGAATAGTTTGTATGCATAAATTGTTCATGTTTTGTGTTTGTGTGTTGCTTTTATTTACGTGTGCATTTGTAAAGGCGCTTCAACTTTTACATGTGTGCTGTACCTGTTTACCTCGCCTCCTTCAAAAACTTTCAGAAACAATTTAGTACTAGAAGTTGCGTTGAACACCTCCCGTATTGAATGCTCTAAGTATTTAAATTCAAACATGTCGCCGTTGCATAGACTTTTAATATTAGGTACAGTCAGGTACAAAAGTGGAGAAACACAATTGATTAATTGGAGCTCGACCAATAGAAATAACTTATATTATTATAGGTCAAATTTTAACTATTTTAATAATAATAGTATAATAATATGAACTACATCGTTTACTTTAGTTCTCTGTCGAATCAGTTCATTGCGGATTCGATCCGTCAAAGGGCTAATTCATGTTGTTAATAAGTTCTGTTGCAGTTAAGTTTTGATCAAAGCAGCACATTTCGTACTCTCATAATTTTGACTGTCAGATACACTCGCGTCAAGTTCGTGTCGCGCGTGAATTTTTGACTACCATAGACAGCTAAACAATTAACCATTTTGCACTAAGACGTACTTAAACTTATTGCAACTGCAACGCAACTTAGTCGACGTGTCAAGAAATTAGGTAAATTAGCCTACAGGTTTTAAAAATATGGAAACCACTGTTTTCGAGTCTGACAGGTAAGCACTTGGTAGGCTTTTTAAATAAGTACATATGTGGCTTATTTATTTTAATACAATCAAAGTCTATATTAAAAAATAACATTTATGTGACCTTAATTTGCTGATGGTCCATACTGTCACTACAAGTATTCACATCAACCCTTTTTAGTGACATTGCTAGTCACGGATCTTTTCTCAACTATCTTACGAGTTGAGACCGGCTAAATGCGGGTTGGTGAATGTCACTTAATCCTGGAATGATTAGATCTTAGACAATTTTAAGCAATCATACCTACTAGGTATATTATTATCATTACTAGTGGATATAAGCCGCCATTTTCGTTTCGTTTTTGATCCAGAAATGTTGCTATTTGCAGTAAACACAAAATAGAGCCACTTTTAATAAACGACTTATCTTCAAAACCAGTTAAAATATTATAATTACTTACTAAAATATTTACCCGACTGCACCAGAACACCAGTCTATTATTTAATATGTCTTCTGTAGGAGTAATTCTGTCAGTGTCAAGTTTAAAATACAAGTTCAAAACGAATCACTGACGTTCTAAGACGCCATTATATTCCACTTATATTTTTTTAATAGCTTTTCATTTTAATGACACAATTCCGTAAACCATAGTCAATTGAGCAACAAAAGCTGTCAATAGTTATGTCCACGCGTTGGCAGAAGGCACCTTTTTTTTTACTGACATCTGCTGTTAAAAGTAGGATAAAAGAAAATAATAGTCATGATTATTGGTTACTACAAGAAAAATTTATTTATTTAGTCAGTTACTAAATATTTAATAAAACCGCGATCAAATTTGAAATAAAGAAAAAACAATCACAATTGGTCCATTCGTTTAGACATAAGAAAGTACCTACACAGATACACACATCAAATTTATACCTAACACACCTTTCCTTTTCGTTGAGGTTTAATATAAATATCTGTAAAACGTCACTAACTGCATCAATAGAAAAAAGTATTTATTTTGATTACAATTCAATGAAATTTTCTCTAACGATTGCATCACTTCCTGTCTAAGAATATAACCGTAGATAAAAACCGGAATCTAAAAACCTTTTTAACATGACAAAAGCTCAAAAATATATTAAATAACTTATAAATCTAATAAAGTAGACAGTTTATCTATTTTATATTATATTAAGATGTTTTTAAATTATAAGGTAGCTTGCGTAGCTTCTTGACAATAGAAATTGAAATAAAACGGCGGGAAACCGGCCATTTTGTATAATTTCATGTATTGTGTCTGTGTGTAGTGATGTCTCATTACTTCTCAGAATTGAGAACTGTCAAAAAACCATGGAACTTAGATTAAATTCAGGTTTTTATACGATTTAAAATAGATAAGTTATGTAACAAATAAGAGTTTTAAGGTTCATTTAAACGTCGAAAAAAAAAGATTTAAAAATGCTGTTGGAATTAAAGTTCTTGCTGGAACCTATGTTGTTAGGCACCTTGATATTTTTGGACTTTTTTCGTGTAAATTACCATTTATTTCTACTGTTACCTGCGTAAGATAATTCCATTTTCATTTCAGATTATTTTCAATTAACTTCAAAAAGACTGTGGTTCTCTAATACGACTGTATGTTTTTTTTTTTAATTTTTCATGTGTTTGTTCGCGATAATGCCGCCAATTATTAATCGATTTTAATCATTCATTCTTTGTAGGTACTTGTTTAGCAATGGTAGTAACCATTTAAACTTTATTAAAATTGGTTAAGTGGGTTTTAAGTTACCTATTTTAATACATTGAAGTCGGTGTGAAAATTTTTAATGTTACTGTTATTGATGTTAGATGCATCTGCGTTATCTGGAGCAGATATCTTTGCTTGTTTCGATGACTTCGTTTTTGCATCTCCCGGTAAAAAAATGAGCCGGGGTATTTATTCGGAAGACTGGAGTTCAAACCAGCTCCTATCATTAGAAATACAAGAACAAATTGTATATTTTCTCGACCTGGGAATGGAAAGAAGACCAGTTTCTAAGCTGTCATACAAGATATCAAGTTTATACCTACTAACTATGCAATCACGTACACAATGTAACTTAACAAAATAACTTAAAATAAATCAGATGACACTAAGCGCCGTGTTGAAGAAAAAGAAAAAGTGGCTTAGGTCTGTTTTATATTCAAAGCTATAAGATATTTGGAAGATATTTCATAGAAGTACTGTGTATTGAGCAGCGGCGGGCCTCGCCTTACAGATATAAGGTCGCGGGTTTAATTAACTAATGTAAAACTAAAAAAATAACATAAAAAAACAAAATGTGAGCGACATCATACAGTAGGTATGACCGCCACAGTTGAGAGGATATAGGAAACAGAGACGAATCAATATTTGTCTCTGTTTCCTATCCCAACCTAACCTAACAATATTTTAGGTTCTCAAAATTTTACATTGGGCTTTGTGATATGAGTAAGAGACAAAAGGTATTAACTGATTTCACTTTTTACATTACTAAGGTACTTTTAAAGAAGTCGTTTTTTAATAGATATTATATATAGTAGTGGATGACTTGCTTAGCTACTAAAACCCACAAAGATTCGAGATATACGCACGTACGTACACGTACAAAGCCCAGGTATCGTATTACGACTAATTTGAATAAGTTATTACATCTGTTTTGTGGGCCCTGATGTCTCTATTATTTAAGAGGTTCATCTTGACAATAGTATACAACCTACATGCTGGATGGTCATAGATAATTTTGTTTTTTTTTTGTTGTTTATGGGCCACTGTGGCTGAATGGAGGTATTCAATTTGACGTTTCAAATTAGATTAGTTTTTTATTAAGTAGCAGTGATAATTTAGCTGAGGCATTATTTTCTAGTTGTATCGATGTCTCCCAGTAGACACTTTGTGATATTCATTTTATAACCAGTTACCTACATAATAACTGTAAAAAACTCAAGTATCTACACAATAACTCTTTAAAAAATCAAGTACTTACCTATTTAAGTGCTTTGTTAACATTAGTTCTTAGCACCACACAAATTTTACAAAATGCTATTTTCAGTAAACAAATCTACAGATAAATAAGATAATAAACCCTAACTGGGTTTAATATCTTATTTATCTTATCTAATATTTACGTGTGTAAAAACCTAATTTTTAAAAAAATTTGGCTGAATTAACTTTAGATTGCGTAGAATCAGAAAAAAAAATACATAAGAACTCACATTTAATTATGTTCCAATTTCAAATTAGGTTTGTATTTGTCAGATTAACAATTTAGCATCAAGGCACAAAATTAAAATTTTTGTTAAAATTTAAAATAACTTAAAATCATACCTATTAAAAATGCCTACCAGATTCTTTTGACAAATATTTTTTGACACTTTCGTGACGTCATGTTTACAGACACTTCTTAAATGGATGGCTGATCGTTGTCAGTTAACGTTAATAATAAAAAAACCTGATTCATCGTTATGTATGGTTCTATGAACACAAAACCAATTGTGTTTAACAACATACGAAACACGCAGCGTATTATGCAGTCGTAGTCTATGGACGCTTCGAGCACCAGAGGCATCACTTGCTCATCACTTGAGGTAGTTTATTTTCTATAAAATTATATTCCATGAATGATCTCATGCAATATTATTTTAAACAATGCTTTATGTTCTGTTCACCTAATTTGTATAAAAAAAATTGTTTTCATAAGTGACATTGTTGCTGCAATTGAAGCCATTCTACTTTTAAGTAATATTACTCAAAACAAAGGCTGAATCACAAAAATTTAACATGCCCAATTATGTAGTCCCAACACAATTTATATGGTTTTAGACCACAAAGGGCCATAGTTGTTTAAAATACAAGACAAAGGCCATTTGTGGCGTGCGACAGGCCATTAAATGGCCATATATCTTTGGAACCATAAATTTGTAGGCCATTATTCTCCCAATAATTAGCGGAATCCTAGGGTATTGGTGTTTTTGGATTTCGAGTGAAGTGATACAGGGCCGGAATTAGGAAGATTTAATTTTACTTGGTTCGTTTTCCCGTCATGCGTCACCTTCCCCTTTTAGTACCGGACCACGCGATGTAAGCGTTGACTCTCAGTCAACAGCTCGTTCCTTAAAATCTAAAGTTTTTTGAGCCGAGAATTGTTTAAGTTATAAGCAGTTAAAACTAAACTTACTCTTTACTTAGTTTTGGGCAGTTGTTAGATCGTTGTCAAGCTAGATCCGTTTGTTCCTATTTTAACATTTCCTACTGATATCGTAAATATGAAAGTTGAAAATGTATAGATCTTTGTAACTATTTCACGACAAAACCATAGACAGCATTTGAATGAAATTTTGCATAAATAAATAATATTTGTTTAATGCATTAATGGACTGAAACACAGGTTATATAATAATCTAGTTCAGGCTAGCCGACACCTTTTCTGTAGAAGTAAGTAGTTATTGGTCTTATATACCTACATAGAACATAGTCATATACTCGTAGATTATAGATAGATTTTAAAGATAATAAATAGCAATAAGTAATTATATTTAGATTAATATTGTATCTACCTCATGTATTATGCCATGAAGTTCAATATTTTTTTATAATATCTGGAGTAGACACTAACACATTAAACCAAATAAAAGAAGAAAAAAAAGATTTCTCATTTTAAAAATAATATTATTAGTTAGTACCTACCTGCGTGTTTAGATAGCTTCAAAAATAAGTACCTGTAACATGAAGATGGTGGTCGCTGTAGAATTCGCTTCGCCACTGTTAATTAGGTATATTATTATAGATTTTTAATTTTTTTTTATTTTATTCCTAAATCCGTCCCAGTAACATTCTCAATAGAGCCACAGCGGGCGGTACATTTGTAACGCCTGCATGTCAGACCGAACACATTTCTATTGATAGGATCGTGAGATCGACTCGTTATTATATCTTCGTATTTTTGGGGTAGGCAGAGGTAGTTTTGTTGGAGAATACAACGTTTTGAGAACACAACATTGCTGTGATTTATTAGGATCAGATTGAATCGTTTTTTGTAATAGTCACATTTAGGCATAATTAGGCCATTTTAAGATTTTATTAGGCAAGTTAAGATCTATTTTAATCACGTTTAGGCATATTTAGTCGCATAGGCATCAATTAAGCCTCGCTTTGGCTTAATTTTGTCGCGTTGATTCCTCATTTATTCACGAATAGACCTAGGTAATTCTGCTACGACCAGACATATTGACTGTTATTATGCCAAATTTAGCTGTATTTAAACTAACTAAACTATTTTACTGCCATTTTAACCACGTTTAGACTATTTTAGCTACTACCAATCCTAATTTCAAGACTTCCTATATTTTGGTAACTGTTAGATACCCTTAAACTGCCACATATAGACTTATTTTAGTCACCATTAATATAACATTAACCCAGAATTACCCTAATTTACTATCTAACATTAAGGCCTAAACAAGCCAGATTTATGCCTAATTTAGTCATATATTAGGCTAATTTAGACAAATTTCTGCCAATTCTAATCTCTTCAACATTATTAGGCCTAAATTTTATTCCAGTTGCATTAAAATCATATCAAAACCCAACCATACAGATTACAGATCTCCCTATTACCCTCCCCCCATGCAATGTACCGCACAATTAATAATGCAGTCACTTTATTTATTGGTTAAATTAAATTACTTTGATACGATCGCCCTTTGTGCAGTAATGGCGGTTTATATTGCACGCTTTAGTCAAACTACCTATCTGTTTAATACTAATCTGTTTGGTATTTATGTATTTACTCGAAATACTGTTTAAAACATATTTTGATTGCTTATTATATCCTATTATATGCTAACCCTCGTATTTTTAAAGGTCTTATAAGCTCATTAAAGCTAAAATAGGTATATAATTCTTCTAATGTCTTTGTCTGTCATCTTAACATTTAATTCCATTTTAACTAAAGAGTCTTAGAAGATTTTTAAAATTAAGACCGTAGGTATATACGGTGTTAATTATTTAAGTCGTCAAACTATGCAATGGTACTTGGTATCGAAAAATATACTTTTAACAAGAATAAAAAATTATTTAGAGCAATTTTAATTTTCGACTAAGAGAGAGTAATTTATTAAAAATTATTCCGCGGACAGTACCCTTAATATTTAATACCTACTTAATTAATTAACATGTTAATAAAAAATAAAGTTATCTCGATTCAATACGATAGCTACCGAGTACCTTTTAAATAACAGTTTAGAAAAATGGTTTTAGTTTGTGTAAGTTTTACCTATAAGTTACTAGCTTCCGCCCGCGGCTTAACCCGCGATATTGATCTAACTAATCTTGTTTCTCCATACAAACTTTGGAACCCCGTTTCACCCCATTAAAGGGTGAGTTTTGAAAAATCCTTTCTTAGTGCACCCCTAGAACCCATAAGGTTGGTGATGTTACCGCTAGTTTCCACTTCACAAGAGAACTTGTCGTAAGAACTATTTATCTCTATCGCTCAGAGGAGAGTACCTAGCTATGCTTCTGTCATGTTTTGTTGTGCGTAGTAACACCTAAAGTAATTATAAAGCATAAAACTGTCAAAATTGATAGCCAATTCACACATCAAATAAAAATGTCAGAGACATTCACAATCGATCCTCAACAAACCCGCACTACATCTGAACAAGAATACATCTAGTCAATAATAAAATAATTTTATTTGCAACAAATTGTCATTCCCTATTCTTAGAAAGCGCCATATGACACAATCATTTCCAAATACGAAATCGATTCCACCAAAATCTACGTCAAATAATCACAAATTGATATTTAAAGGAAATTAAACCTTAACTGTAAAAGCATAAGAGTGGATGAATGTTTGAAGTGGGAAAATAAAGTTGTCATTCAATAAAGACATCATAGAGAACCTAACAATGGGTATTGATTGCCGTCCGCCATTGTTATATTATTCACGGTCATTATATTCTATTTAGTTCGATATAACCGTTTAATAGTTTACGAAAAGTCCCCTTACCATGCTTATTAACAATACAACAAAAATAAATAATCAAATTGCCACTTTACACCTTCTTAGAACCCGGCAGTTGTTTGAAAAAGTAACATCGTCCCTTGAACCTTTTGTTAATTTTATTGGCGCGAACGTCATTCCATTTTGGAAAAAGATTCCTAACAAATTCAAATCTTATTCTTTAACCATAGAGTTTAAGGTTTTATTTGTAAACGCAAATCAGTGTTGCCAATGAAATAATGTCGCTTATGAAGTGGAAAACGATACGATCTCTGTCAATCCCTTTTCACGGTTCTGTTAATATAAAATTAATATTTTTGTCACCCCAAAAAAATCTTCTTGACGAAGAGTGTTTGACAAATAATTGTTACATGAAATCGTAAAGTTGATGAGCGTGAAATTCAAGATTCATTGTTTATGGTAATCTGAAATGGATTGGATTGGCGTGTGATTTTTCTATATTATTTTGGGAAGCATGACTGATTTATAAGAAAATTTGAAGCAAAAAATTTTATTAGTGGTACGAATAGAGCGTATACTGTTAAGTATTATCACAAACAGTATTTACACAGAAAACAAAAGTGGACAACCTAATTATAAAAATAAAAAATAAAAAGAAGGTTGTTATCCCCTCCGCTGTTTATTTATAGTTTGTTTTAGGTTTTTGTTCTTTTTTTGATTTTTTTTTATTGCAAAGGCAAGGTTTGAATTTAACTAAGTATCTATGGTCTTTATGAATTTGAAAACATAAAAATACGTGTGTAATGTTATTTTATGAAATCAGAAATCGTTTATTTGTACCTACACAGTAGGGTGGATCGAAAA
This sequence comes from Meganola albula, assembly GCA_936450015.1. NCBI lineage: Eukaryota > Metazoa > Arthropoda > Insecta > Lepidoptera > Nolidae > Meganola > Meganola albula. The sequence continues at coordinate 1,590,393 of OW388165.1, read as the reverse complement.
AAAAAAATATTTTTTTCTTAGCATGGGGGTAGAATTTGTAGCTTATAAAAAAAGAAAAATTTTCAAAAAATAAAAATTTTTTTTCGCAACATTTAGAGATAGCCCACTCGTTTTTTAACAAAATAATGGATCAAATGGACTTATTCTAATTCTGGCTTTCAAAAAGACATTCCACACTGTGGAATGTCTTTTTGAAAGCCAAATGGAAATCAGAAGTAAAAAAAAATTTTTTCCTATTATTTTTGTAACATTAGCGAAAAATAAAGAATTAAGCAGCCCTTTTTTCTGTATTGAAATAAAAGGTAAGTGAAAAAAAATCATATTCAATTATTTTTTCATGTTTTCCACGATTTTTAACAGAAAAAAAATTTTTTTGCTAGAATATTTCTTCGATTTCGATTCTGACTCCTCAAGCTGCACAGACAGTGATGATGATTCAAACGATATGGATATTAGTGACGAATAGTCTTACATTACTTTTATCTGTGGTTAAATAGAGATTTAATTAATGATTTATGACTTTATACCTCAGATGGCGATACGCGAGTTAAACGGTCGGCCTATAAGTACGTTATATTGATCAATTCCCAAAGTGAAGCCGGTGGGAATCGTGATAAATAAACTGTTTGCTACTGATAGGTAAGTACAATGGTTGGTCATATTTTCAATTTAAAAATCACATGCACTGATGGATAGTGTAATGATTTTTTTACCCTGAAATTATGCCTATGTATCCGTATTTTTAAAGTATTTGACGGGCCGGCGCCGGCATGGTCGATAAGACACTTGCTTTTCACGCCGCATGCCGTGGGTTCGATTCCCACCCGAGACAAACATTAGTGATGAACATTTGTGTTTGTGCGAGTCTGAGTGTAAATATTTATTGTATATATTTACAAAAGAAAAGTATTATATGTATAGTATATACCAGTTATCTGGTTTCCATAACACAAGCTCTGCTCAGCTTGGGACCAGATGACCGTGTGTGTTAATGTCCCAGAATATTTATTTTGAGTCTTTTCACTGACTGCTCGACATGACGGCTATACTTATAATTAATTATTAGGTATTTATATTTCACTTTGACTATTGGAATGATGGTTTTATTTTTTTAATTTTTGATTCTGCTTTTTTGCTTTGATAATAATAATTGTCAGGAGCAATTAACGTGCTCTTCTATAATTAGGCTTTTTTGCTCATTTTTTTTGTTTTTATTTACATTTGGGGGCTGAGTCACCTTCGTCCGTGGGTGTACCTTTAATTGAATCCCCACACGTGGTCCCCGGGTGGTGCAAATCAGGTGACAATCAACTGGTGGTAAGCTTCGGCCGTGGTTAGTGAGCACCCAACAGACAAAGCCGCACCACCAAGCGGCCTTGCCGTGTTACGGTGCGATGTCTGGTGACACCGTGCATAGAGGGTGGGTCGGAATTGTTGCTCCTTTATGGTTTCTAACCTTAAGGAGGCTCATTCCACTGCCACCTTCTCACCGATAATCATTCGTAATCACGAGTGATTTGGTATACTAGGCTGGCGCGTTCAATCGTAGACTACATCATTACCTAACATCAGGCAAGTTGTAGTCAAGCGCCAGCCTATCGAAGAATAAAAAAAAATGATGCCTTTAAATATTTTTTATATTTTTGGCATGAGCCTTATTAATAATACTAATAATAATAATATAGTTGGACATTAATACACACGGTCATCTGATCCCAAACTAAGCAGAGCTTGTACTATGGAAACCAGATAACTGGTAATATACTACATATAATACTTTTCTTTTGTAAATATAAATATACTTAAATATAGATAATTACACCCAGACACAAGACAAACAGACATATTTAAACAAATGTTTGTCTCAGGTGGGAATCGAACCCACGACCTGCGGCGTGAAAAGCAAGTATCTTACTGACCACGCCACCGGCCCGTCAATTCCGTTATTATGGCTATTGTATGTCAATGTTGCCAACATTTCCTTGATATCTCGAAGGTGACCAATATTTTATTACTGAGTTGTTTAATCTGTGACAATCGTTATCAGACATCTTTATTGACTACATTGTATGAATGTTAATTTAAAATATGTGTACAAGGTAAATATACTTATATTACAAGGGTATAAAGGTCGATAATTGATCGGGGTTTGTTTGAAAAACCGATTAGCGATTTTCTTGTGATACATTTTAAATTGTTAAGGTTGACGTACATTAAGCGTTTGGTGTTTGTTTTAATCGTAATCGTAATAGGTTTAACAAATTTTCAGTTGAAAATGAAACCTCCTCCTTTTCAAGTCAGTTTAGGAACATAAATGAATAATAAAAAATAACATCTCTTCTTTTTTAGGTTTCCGTACCTCGAACGGAGAAAACGGTACCCTAATTTATAGGATCACTATGTTGTTTGTCCGTCCGTCTGTATGTCTGTCAAGACCCTTTTTTTCAGGAATGCGTGGAGTTATCAAGCTGGAATCTATATCAAATACTCAAGTCTACTGCCCCTTAGAGCTGTGAAAAAATCAATTTCTAAGCCAACGCAATTAGAAGATCCAGCCGTTTATGCCGCAAATTTACACAAATTTTCGACACTCGCAAGGGATTCACCACCTACAAATTAGGTACTTCCCGTGAACTCGGAATCTTGAAATTTGGTACGAAGCAACGACTTATAGCACAGATAAAGGAAAAATCTTAATTAGTAAATTAACTTTTACTTACACCTACAAGTTTGTACGGAACCCTTGGTGCGCGAGTCCGATTCGTACTTGGCCGGTTTTTTTTACTCGAAGCTTTCGATTCGCGTGATGGTGTGGCCACTAATACCATGTTGTGGCTATTGCAGCCAATTTAAGCTGACTAGGTGATATGCAGGAGATATTATACCTAGTGTACAATTAAGTGTGTGCACGAATGCAAGCACCGACCTTTTGAAAACCCTTTTTCCTTTTTCGACATTCCCCATGTTATGCCAAAAACACAAGTCTCCCTTATTGTGCAGTGTTTTAACTGCGCGAAGACAGGTTGCTAGTCAATGATATTCTAATAAAAAATGTCATTGTTGCTAGTATTAATTAATAAAAAGAACACTGTGCAATGATAAAAGAACTTATAAAAATCTTAAAATTTAAACTATTTCAATGTGCGTTGATCCTTATTACCTTTCAACGCCAAATCGGATGCAATCAATGTCAAATTCTTAAGTATAGCATACATTATAGACGTACTAGTCTCTGTCCGCGACTTCACTCGACTTTTACTGTCTAGTTAGGAACTCCATACGTTTCTTTATCATGAAGGTGCAAGCAAGTTCGTAGCTGACTACAATCAGCGGGAACAGGGGCAGATTTTCTAATAATAAGCAGGAGAGGTAGTCCACAACGATTTTCTTTGCTCTATGGGCGGTGATACCTCTGGTGTTGCAAGCGTCCATTGGTCAAAAAATAAACGGGTTACATATAATATACAAAATACGTGTCAGTTACTGTTAAATTGTCAAATATATTTCCTTGATGTTTAAGAATGAAATATACCAGTTATGTGGAATACTATGCGTTACAAATAAGAATAGGACTGGAAATCCGCCATCTTGGACTGGAATGCGCAACAACTTCACATTTTTCAGTACCGTGGGCAAAAATGTTTGTTCGATATAATAATCACATCTAGATGAAAGAACAATTAAAATGCGTATATCTTATTGCCGTTCCAGTGAAATTGGAAATTTGGAGTCGAATATTTATGTACGAACATATTTTATTAACTTCGGACGCAAAATAGCGGAGTTACAAGTTAAAACGTGTGTTTTTATCCGTGTTTATGTATTTGTGTACAAGTTTGTGGTATTCTAGCGCGTAAATTTATTTAGGTAGATAGGTGTATGTAGCGACATACCTAAGTATTTTTTCCTACATAAATCAGTTTTCCATACAATTTAAAATAATATTACTGTCTGTAGTTTGATATTTCGTGCTGGCGTTACTTTTGCTTGGTTTTCGGTATGAAGTTAGCCGCGAGTCCAGTCCTATTCTTATTTGAAACGCATATACTCATTTGTCATTCTGTGAACATTTTATTAGATACTTGGAATCTTGCTTACAACACATAGGTACTTGATACTTTCTGTTATATAATTGAGAAAGGTGAAACCGTATTGAAATAAAACTACTTTTTAACGGATTCTATCGCGGTTTATTTTAGATTTAAGATCCCGACGTTTCAAAGTCTTTTCAGACTTCATGTTCACGGGTGTACTGAGGTATTTGGACGTCAAATACCTCAGTCCACCCGTGAACATGAAGTCATGAAGTGAATAAAATAAACCGCTATAGAATCCGTTAAAAAGTAGTTTTATTTCAATGTGTGATATTCGCGTAAATCTAAAACAATACTATGTGAAACCGTATTTTTGATGTATAAATAGTTATTCACCAGCTGCGAGGTTTGTGTTAGAATCTCGTCTCGAAAGAAATCGTTTGCTGCACATGCGGAAACGGAAATCTGAAATTAATTATTTGTTGTTATGGCATAAAATAATAAAATACTTTATTTCTCTTATGCAGTTAAGTTACATGGTTTGACAAAAATATGTTTATAGATACGTGAGGAGCTGACGACCTCGGTAGTCGAGCGGTGTAAGCCGTCCGATTGGGTTATACTGTGCCCGGGAGGTCGCATGTTCGATTCCCGCCCCGGACAACATTTGTGTAACAACAAAAAATTGGTTTCGGTGTCTGGTTGATTGAGGGACTACCCTCCGTGCCTCGGAGAGCACGTTAAGCCGTCGGTCCCGGTTGTCATTTAACCCATCTATGACAATCCTTACATGTACAGAAGCCAATATAATCTGACACCTGGTCTAATCATCTCGGCTACTGGTTCCCTGCGGGTTTCGAGGTCTGATGACAGTCGCTCGTATAATTCTGGTAGCTAGCCGCATCAGGTTAGACTGGGAGCCAATAGAAATGGGAAAAAGGCGAGGGGGATTAGATATGTGAGGAGCTGGGATTCGAATTAGGCATTTACAAAATGACTATATTTCAAATCACTAAGTACCCACCCCGTGGAAACACAGGGACTTTTTGATTAAAACCTAAAGATAGAAACAAAATTGCATAGTTTTAGATTCTTACATAAACCTAAGCCATTTGGAGATTCATTAGGAAGGTTGTGTGAATTAACCTCTGCTACCCGTTCTAAGTCATCGCTAGTTGGTAAGTATCTAGGTTTTTAATTGGACTCAGAATTCTAGAAATTATGAAAAACAAAGCTATTTAACGATACCCTATTAGACCAAATCAACTTTTTGTTATGATAATTGCCAGTTATTTAAAGAAAACGATATTTTAATATACTACAAAAAATCCAAAATGTTCTACAAAAAAACTTGGGCGCGCGTCTGTAAAGTGATCTAATCCACAGATGCATAAAAATTGTTATTTTTAAGAATTAAAATGGGCGGGAAGCTGTCAGGAGCGATTCCAACAAATTGCCAATTTAATTGGCCGTCTAAATATGTTTGGATTCCATTTTCAAAAAGGCGCCCGTTTAAAAAAATAACGCATCTGTCAATTCATTTTGAATGATCGATTTGGAATAGGGTTTTGTTTTTTTTTTGAATAACAGATTTTGCGACGTTTTGCTGGCAGGAATGCGGATACTTAAATTAATTTTAGAAAAAAGTTGCTATATGTAGGTTTTGTTTTTAATTTGTAAGTAGGTACTTAAGACTAAAAAAAAAGACCCTTGGTGGCTTTGAGGATAGCATGTTCGCCTCTAGCCGTCGAGATCACGGGTTCTAATCCCGCGCCGGATCAATAATAATGTCTAACTTCATATTATTATAATAACATAGGCCTGGATACAGGAAGCTGTTGGTGTGTCACCCCCGTGCCTCGTCGTTTCGGTCAATCCGTTCCGGACTCTGAAAGTGAAGGGAATAGAGAGAGTATCTGTGTTTGCGCACATATTTATACACTTTATAGGTAATATCTCCTACATATTCGGTTAGTCAGGACTGGCTACCGTCGCCGAAATACGGTTTTTGAATGTGACAACATTAGATTGTACTCATACTAAATCACTCAACATATTCCACCTACTTAAATTCAGAATACCTCCCAAGAACTTCCATTTCCTATAAGTAATAACATCCCATACGATAAATCTTATTAATAAAAATAAAATTCACACCTTTCTAATATATTATTCAAATGGTTGATTCAATAAACTCTGTTGCATTCAATTCAAAGCATTACAGGAACTATCCGTGTGGTCAAATAGCCATAACTATGCACAGTGAGACAACAAAACGCATTTAAACATAACTAATTCGTTTTATGCGCTCAGAATTAATGTTAGTTTGGGAATGCATAGGTGCATTACTAAACGAGGTATTAGGGCTATACTCGGAGTTTCCCTGAAGGATAGATTAGTAAGCTGAAGTAGCAGTGGGCCGTTCGTTCGTTCAAGGATATCAACTTGAACGAATCACTCAAAATCAGCTAGCTTCCTTTTTTGCGCATGACCTAACCCAATTAGCCGGAAGGGCCTTTATTGGTTCACCGGAATTTTTCGGTGAGCCGTCCGAGGACTGTCGAACCGATCAAGTACTGTGACAACTGCGATGACGGCTCCCCATGTGGGGACGAACCTCGGCTCAGGACGTTGCCGGACACTCTAGTTTTAGGGGATCGGGGAGCTATCTGCCTTACACCCCGCCAACTTATGACGACTTCTCATACAAAATATTTAAAGAAAGGGGTGCGGCGTCTAGTATGTACCTAGTCGGTGGTTGACAACGAGTAGGTAGATTATTAATACCTATAGGAAAGATTTAATAAGGCTCCATTTAGCTCTTATAAAACAAATGCATTATACTAACGATTTGCGATCGGATCGTAAACAAGCTTACTTTGTATTTTATACTTACTTGTATTAATGCCATCATATTGACTTCCTGACGGCAAAAGATCTTTAATGAAATAGATAATCGAATTTATACTTAGAATGTTATTCATAAAAATCATAATAGTCAGAAAATCAGTGCTGTGTATCGCCTCTAGTAGCACTCACAGCGTTTACTGAGCAATGTCCATGTTTGACACTGATGGGTCACACTTACTCTTTGTTTTTTTTCTTCTTTTTATCTGTTTTGATTATTGTTTTTTTTTTTTACTTTTCATGATTTTTATTCTTATTTGGTTCTGTGTGTCCTGTCTCTGTCAAATAAATGTTTTTCTTTCTTTCTCTTTCTATAGTTAAAACGGATTTTTTCTTTTTTTAATATTCTGAAATGGGCAAAGATGTAGTCTACGATGGAACGCGTCTATCAAATATACCGATTCACTCGTGATTACGGACGATTTTCGGTGAGAAGGTGGCAGTAGAACGAGGCTCCATTTGATTAGAAACAATTCCGACCCACCCTCTCTGTATGGTGTCATCAGACATCTGATGGGTGGTCACTAACCAAGGTCAAAGCCCACCACCAGTTAATAACCATTAGACATAATTACCAGTTGACCTGATTCAGATAAAATGTGCACTCCCACGGACGAAGGTGACTGAGTCCTGCCCTCTCCCCCCCCCCAAACAAAAAAAGCCTTCTGTCTAAATAGTCATTTGGACCCTTTTTGTACAAAGATGTTTAGGCGCTACTGGGAATCGAATGCGTCACCACGCATCGCTGCATGATAAAGGAACTAGATACATATTAGTTATATAGTGTTAGGTAACCTACTAAATAATGTAATAGCCCTGTCCTTATACAATTTGATATTCATACAATGTCGTCACTAATGCACGTCGTTAGCGCATTGTACGTGTGTCTGATGCAACTAGACGGGCCGGTGTAGCGTGGTCGGTAACATACTTGCTTTTCACGCAGGTCGTGGGTTCGATTCCCACCCGAGACAAACATTAATGATGAACATTTGTGTTTGTGTCGAGTCTGGGTGTAAATATCTATTTTATGTATATTTATAAAAGAAATATTTACAAAAGTATTATATGTATAGTATATACCAGTTATCTGGTTTCTATAACACAAGCTCTGCTTAGCTTGGAACCAGATGATCGTGTGTGTTAATGTCCCTGAATATAAAAAAACTGTGTATTAAACTGCTAAAGCTAGACGAGACCATAGATTTAATTTACTCCAAACACGACCAAAGCGAGAAGAAGCAAGTGAGAATAATCTTCTACGAGTATATACGGTCTTATTCATAAAAATCTTTAAAGAATCTTTGGTTAAAATGGAGTTTGTCTCTTTCTTACTAGTATAAATGTCAAGATGACAGACAAAGACAAACGAATTATAAACATATTTTAGCTATAATAAGCTTATAAGACGTTATGAATACGGGAGTTAATCTTCGCTTCTATCGCTGCCAGCTAGCACAAATCCATACTTCCACCTCCACCTTTCCTCGTTCCTGGCTACTCTTAAGTTTCTTTTTTAATTCAAATCTTTGCAAAGACAAAATTATCTTTATTATTTTGTTATATCATATTTACCAGCAGTCTGGTTTTAAACCACAAACTACTAAGAGGTCCTATCGGCTATTTGAACTTGAAACCTATCAGGCCATTGTTTTCACTCAATCGGCCGGAAAGTCCTCTATTGGTTCACCGGTCTTTTTCGGTAAGCCGTCCGAGGACGGTCGAACCGATAGGCCACTGGATCCCGAGTCCTTAATTTATCACTATTTTAGCACACATCTAATCTAATCTAACTTAATCTTACGGTTTTAATGAGAGTTAATCTGGCATAAAACTATATAATGTTAACCACTTCGAGTGCCCCGGTTCATGAATAGTGAAATTAGCCGAAAACTCACGGTTACGGCTCATAGACACAGATCTGGACACATTCCATGCAGAAAATTTGTCTTTATAATGAAGTTGACCAACTCTCCCAATTTGGGGCAATGTAACGTGGTTCATGATCTACACCAAATAATGATGGGATGTGTCTAGTTTGAAGAAAGTAGAAATAAGTTAATTTGAGACTTATATTTGAACAAAGTCGATATAGGCACGTTTCATAAAATGTTTTCACAACCAAACGGTCGCGATGCAAAAACTTTGTTCAAATTTATGGCTCAAATTTGTAATCAGATAATTTTTTAATTACCAATTGATAGTGCATTGCATTGTAATCGTTTCGGATAAGATGGGACTGGCATACGCTGCGCGTAAAAGTCCCTTTAATTAAATAAAGAGAAAAAAAATAGAGTTATAAGTTTTTCGCGGGTATGTGTGTATTTTTTTTTTAAAGAAAAAAAATATTGTTTTCTAAGCAGTAGACATATTTATTCTGTGGTTTTAGCGCGGGTTGTGACAGGCAAGAGGTGAATACGAGAAGCAATATTGTGGTCAGTGGCGTACAAAGGACAGGTATAGGAATTGGAACTAAGTAAGCTGATGATGATGATATTAAAGGTATAAATAACAGGATGTGAAGTGTTTTTTTATAACGGTATCCATTACGATAATCTAAACGGTTACGCAGTTCCGGTTTTAGATTAGTAAGTGTTAATTAAATTGGATGATCTTATATATTATTTTGGCATAAAAGTTTAACGACCTTATTCATAAAAAAGTTATAAGACGCTTTAGTTAAAATGGACTTTGTCTCTTTCTTATTAGTATAAATGTCAAGATGACAGACAAAGACAAGCGAATTTTAAACCTATTTTAGCTATAATAAGCTTGTAATACGTTTATAAATACGTAGTTAAAAGTTTGCTTAATTGGGGACGCAACTTAAATAGTAATGTTTGTAGTGAGTAATAATTGTGATTAATAATTTTGGACGTCAAATACCCCAGTCCACCTGTGAACATGAAGTCTGAAAAAACTGAAATATCGGGATCTAAAATCTAAAATAAACCGCTATAAAATCCGGTTTCAAATAGTTTTATTTCAATGTGTGATTCGCGTAAATCTAGGAAAATATTATAAAATGTTTCGTCGTTGGGGTAAAGGTATAGCATGTTATATGAGGTTATGAACAAGGTCTAGGGTTCGAAATGGTTTTATTCCTAAGTTGACGTATTTCTAAGTCTTGTTGTATTTCAGATTTGACGTAAGGTGTACAATTACTTTTACAGGTTTTGTTTTTATTCTTCGATAGGCTGGCGCTTGACTACAACTTGCCTGATGTTAAGCAATAATGTAGTCTACGATAGAACGCGCCAGCCTAGTATTCACTCGTAACTACGAATGATTATCGGCGAGAAGGTGGCAGTCGAATGAGCCTCCATATGGTTAGAAACCAGAATTCCGACCCACCCTCACTGCATGGTGTCACCAGACATTGCACCGGAACACGACAAGGCCGCTTGGCGGAAGCCTACCACCAGTTGATTGTCACCCGATTCGCACCACCTGGGGACCACGTCTGGGGATTCAATTAAAGGTGTACACCCACGGACGAAGGTGACCCAGCCCCCAAAAAGGTGATAATGTATTTGCTCGGAAGCGTTTACCGCTGGAGTTTGCCTCCTCGACCAACAAGGGTTTTTTGGACGGTGGTAGGTAATGATTTTCCAGTTTTCAAAATCCAAATGATTTTTAATAGGTACTTTACCTCAGGATTTAAGTATGTTCCATAAAATCATGAAAAACCACCATCAAAAACCACATTACGGGCTATCCAAACATTTAAGGCAGTAATAGCAGACTTTCTCTCAAATTTGCGTGTACGCATCTGATAATTTGAGGTGTTTGTGTATTTTTGTCTCTTTTAACCACAGTATTTCTCAAAGTTTAAGTTTTTTAATGACATAAAATAATTTAGTATACAGAGCTTCTATTTTCTTAATATGTCTCGGTTAACTATCGCTTTCACATTTACACTCTAGTATATTTTATTAGTACACTTATAGTATATTTGTCACTCGTGTGTCATAGAAATACGTACTTTGCCGAGAGACATTAGAAAATAGAAGTGTTGTAAATTTACGAGTATAAGGCCTGAGTCATAATTACTATTTTGTCGTGTACTCAATTTTTAATGTTAAAATGCTTTAACGACTAAATAAAACGTTACAAATTGAAAAAAAAATAAAGTATATGATTAAGAAATGTACATTGTTACATTAAAAAATAAGAGAAAGAAGCAATGATCCACAAAAGCAGGCGTTACGCTTTTTCGGTTACGAAAAGACGACATTTTTTTAACACTTATTTTATATTTAATAACTTTAAAAAAAGTATTGTTGCACTTGCAAACGAATTTTCATTGTATAACAATTTTTATACCTACGATGCGGAGGAGTTTTTAAGACGCATTAACATACATTACCCAGTCCTTCAATTGGGTTAAGGAATGTTATTCAGTTAGGGCAATTTTTTGTCAATTGTTTTATCATTATGTTCTATATTAATCTTTAATTCTTTTTGTAGGGGTCTATACAAAATGTTTGAGTATCTCTGTCTACGTACATTATATATGCGTCTCTCTCACTCATCATTACGTTATTAGTTTGCTGTGCATCAAGCACTGTGATTAGCAAGTGATTAAGCTCCATTCAACGTAATCATCTAATTATTTATTTATGTTTTACAGCCGAGTAGGTTTTGTATGCAGGATATGTAAAGTTTGTAGACGATTTTGTGAGTAAAACTTCTAAGAATTTTTTATTCATACTCCCATTTCAAAGTTGATTAAAAACTAGTAGATTAATCAATTTCTGGTGGGCTAAGCTTCGCTCTTTTTTTTTAATAAATCGGACTTTTAAACGATGGTGCTTTGACTCAATATCCTTGTAGTTGTAAAAACTAGCTCCCGTCTGCGGCTTTACATGCGTGGTCCCAGTGTCCCCTTAGGGGGTGAATTTGGAAAAAGCCTTTCTTAGAGCGCCTCTTGATCTCATTCAGAACCTAAGTGATGTCTCTAAAGCCGGCGGTTTGGGCTGTGCGTTGATATGTCAATCAGCCAGGAAGTTTTTTTTATATATCTAAAATAAAGATTTGTAGCATAACGCCAAATGTAATTAGCAATCCAGTCAAGTAACATTAAAGTTAATAAATATTATACTTATATATTTCTCCATTGCGTTCGCGTATCTGAAAGTGGTTGTTTTTTCTATGAAGCACACTAGCTTCCGCTTCCTAACGTTTCCCTAAAAAAAATTATAAACAAAAAAAGCTCTAGGTACCAAATTTCGTCTAGTAGATTATGCGTGACAGAATAAATAACATCCACACATCTATCCATTGTAGATTGTAGCAAACTTGATTTTCTGCAACTCGACGTCAAATGTGCTCCTATTTGGAGTGGTGATCTAGCGTAGCTATTGCCAGCCCAGCTCCAGGAGGAGCCCTAGCAAACTCTTCTTGCGATGGGTTCCTGAAGCGACTTTGGCGACCCGAACACTGTATTTTGCCAGTTCTGGACAGCGTGTCACATAGACGGCTGTTTCTTCTGCCTCGATGCATTCCCTGCACAGAGGGCTGTCTGTAACACTTATGGTAAAAAGAAGTATGTTTATTAAACTTTTACAATGGAACATGAAGCAGTGACGGGCCGGTGGCGTAGTCGGTAAGATACTTGCTTTCAACGTCGCAGGTCGTGGGTTCGACTCCCACCCGAGACAAACATTTGTTTAAATATGTCTGTTTGGCTTGTATCTGGGTGTAATTATCTATACTGATGTATATATTTACAAAAAAAGTATTATATGTTGTATATTACCAGTTATCTGGTTTCTATAGTATAGCTCTGCTTTATTTGGGATCAGATGACCGTGTGTGTTAATGTCCCGCTATATTATTATATTATATTATATAGTTCGTGCTGTGTATTAAATTTGTACATGATTGTAGTTTATCTGATAAATATTGGTGTACTGTAGAACACGATGTCCGCGGTAACGATATCTACTCACGATCGCTAATGAAATGAACGAGAACACTCAACATACGGACACACAGACAGACAAACATGACAACAAGCTCTTTATGTACATTTATAAACCCCCGACGAAAACGAAATGCTATACCTAGTCATTGAAATAAAACTACTTTTTAACGGATTTTGTCGAGGTTTATTTTAGATTTTAGATCCCGACGTTTCAAAGTCTTTTCAGACTTCATGTTCACGGGTGGACTGAGGTACTTGACGTCCAAAAATATAAAAAAAAACTTGAGAGGTGTCAAGGGACACCCGGATGGAACGAAGTTCCTTTCGATTAATTAGTGAAGGAATTGTAATAATGTTTTTTTTAAGTTGTTATATTTTTTTTTTTATTATTAACAAATACAATGTAATATAAACTTAATCAGTTGGCTCAATTGTCGTAATAAACAGACAGAGAAACATGCGCACGCCGCACAGCTTAGGTACTATAGCAAAAAGTGTCGTGACAAATTTTCGTAAGATTTTTTTCCGTCTAGCCCCCTTTCACAACGCGCGATAAGGAACTTCGTTCCAATAACCGCGATAAAAAAGATTTTGAAATATCGGGATCTAAAATCTAAAATAAACCGCGATAAAATCCGTTAAAAAGTAGTTTTATTTCAAGGTAGTTACTTATTTTAGGTGCAAGAATAGGCATTTTTATGCAGTGCCCAGTAGTGGAACACTAAAAAGGGTTGAAGTTGTGTGTTCTACTCTACAGATACCTTTGATGTGGGTTGGATGCTCGAGTGCCAAGTTAGTATAAAAGAAATATCAATTAAAATCGAAACTCCTAAATAGCTCGCCCGAAAACTATGCAGTATAGCATCATACAAGCTTGTTAAACAGACATTTTCCACCGGAAACAAATAACATTATATTATATCTTCATTTATTGTTATTTGTGCCCACACATAATTACTACCACCTTATATTATGTACGTATGCGCCTGCGGCTTCACTCACGAACTCTGACTGAACTTAACTCTGCAATGACTCAGCACTAATAGTATAAATGCGAGAGTAACTCCGTCTGACCATCTGTCGCGCTTTCAAGCCAAAAATGCTGAACCGATTTAGACGAAATTTGTTAAGAAGATAGTTTAAGACCCGGGGAAGGACAATGGATAGTTTTTAACGGTTTCCTCATGATGTTTTCTTTCACCAATATTAAGTAGCGGCAATGTCACAATTCACACAAAGATGTGTTGTGTACACGATTGGGAATCAAACCCGCGGCCCTAAACTATAAGGCGAAGCCCGTACCGCTGCGCCGCCGCTGCTCCCAAAACTAAGTAGGTAGGTATAATTTTCATTCATCTTTAATTAAACTTATCCATGGAGCTTTGCATTTTGTTACGATAAGTTAGATAACTTTCAAAAGTTTCTGTATAATTATATCAGTAAACTTACAAAATAACACATCGATCACGATAATTAACTAAATTATAGTTTATGTTGCTTTAAATTTGATCCATTTTGTTACGTTTACCAACATAAAAAAAATATACAATCGAGTAATTTGTTAGACGTAAAATACACTGAAAGCAGTCAAAAGTTCTGCGGTCAAAGACTTATGTGACCGCCGCTTGTTCTATTTCAATTAAATACGTACATAATATTTTTAAATAAATAACATAAATAAAAAATAAAAAGCAAAAATATTCAGGGACATTAACACACACGGTCATCTGGTCCCAAGCTAAGCAAAGCTTGTGTTATGGAAACCAGATAACTGGTATATACTATACATAATAATATTAATATTTAACTACCAGCTACCCCAGCGAACTTTGTACCGCGTATTACTAATTTCGCTAATAAACATAAGGGTTGGTGATAGAAAGGTAAAAAATTTTGTATTGTATGTATTTTTTAAAGCCACTTATTAAAAAATAAATATTATCAAAAAAATAAAAATAAAAATTTGGGCTAAACAACCCTCATCACTTAGAGGTTTGAAAATAGATAGTAGCCGATTCTCAGACTTACTGAATATGCATAAAAATTTCTTAAGAATCGGTCAAGTCGTTTCGGAGGAGTATGGGAACGAACATTGTAACACGAGAATTTTATAATAATATATTAGATTTTGAAGTCTAAGTGATACCTAATAATATTATGATACCTAATGAAATGATCACTTCATTTTATTAGGTATCATAATATTAGGTAATGAAAATACCTAATATAATTACTGACTGATATTATAACTACTAATACCTAATATTGTAACTACTAACTGATACCTAATAATATAAACATATTTCATTTATTATAATTTAATAAATAATTAGTGTATCTACCTAATATGTTAATATTGTTATAAAAAATCCTAATATTGCATTGTATAACAATTATTGTGCTAGTGTAACGTCGCCTAGTTTGCTGTGCCCGATAGGGTCCATAATATTCGAATCCAATGTAATTTACCATCCATGTACATATTATGGAATGCTATAAATAATTGAGTATTGACTATTGAGTATAGAGAATTAGAGAAGCTAAGACGGAACGCGGAACGCAACGCAGAACGCCTTGTGTGTAAACAGTCCGTTTTATTTACAAACCAGGCTCTTAAACACAGGTTAAGGTAGACCCGGTTTTTAATTAATGGTCCTCGAGCATTTTAGGTTTTATAAATTGGCTACTAGAGTTTAATTGGTCAGATACTGCGATACGTTAATTGGTACAATTTATTTGTCTCGCTGGAAGTGATTTGAAAGATTTTTGGTTAAGATTCTAGAGGCCCTATTCCGGGACGGTGTTTATAGGCCGACCGTTTAACTCGCGTATCGCCTATCGCCAAGATTCTGACTCCTCAAGCTGAACAGACAGTGATGATGATTCAAGCGATATGGATATTAGTGACGAATAGTCTTACATTACTTTTATCTGAGGTTAAATAAGAGATTTAATTAATGTTTTATGACTTTGTACCTCAGACGGTCGGCCTATAGAAGAATATTTTGTTTATATATTTTATAGTACTTTGTCGCATCCAGTCAGATGTGTTAGCCGAAAATAGTGCTAATTATCCATCCTCAAGAAAACATCGTGAGTCACCGGCATGTCTAAGAACTAATCATTCAAGGACATGTGACATCCACCTATCCGTACTTGGCCAGCGTGTTTGGATCAAGGCGTAAACTCTCTTCACTTGTAAAATAGTTCAGAGAAGATCTGTGCCTAACAGTTGTCCGCGAATAATTATTTTTTTAGACATGCCGGTTTCCTCACGATGTTTTCCTTTACCGATATTGAGAAGCGGATTTCCAATCCTAATCTTATTTGAAACGCATAATACTAAACCTTCCTCTTGAATCACTCTATCTATTAAAAAAAACCGCTTCAAAATCCGTTGCGTAGTTTTAAAAATTTAAGCATACCTACATAGGAACAGACAGCGACTTTGTTTTATACTATGTAGTGAAGTCACACTTTAAACTATTTTTATTTTATTTTAGGTAACTACCTAATGTTTGTTTCGTATAATTCTTCAAAAATGTGTTTCGTAATTATCCCGAAAGAATAAAAAATCTTGTCGAGTAGTCTCCGACCATAAATACATTGGTTTCACCGGAATCAAACGCTGTTTAAGATACCATATCTGTTGATTACGAAGCACATTTATTGATCTTAATTGCGGGTTGCACCTTGTTATCGTTTGTCAGGAGGCTTGTTAACGTGGCCGCGTTTACACCGACGTGTAACAGTTAGGCGAACCTTTCTTTTGAAGGAGGAAACGACATCGTGCTTTGCAAGGATCCCAGGCTATGACGATTTTCAATTTATTTAGTAAAAGGTGAATGGAATGTTAACTGCGTCTTGTGACACACTAAAAGTCGCATTTTCTATTTAAGTTGACTCGATTAAATAGGTTAAAAACTTCACGCTAAGCGCTCTAAATAGTTTCCAAGTAAGTAATTAGTAAATTGGTTCTAAAACTACAATTCAAGATAAATATTTTTTATAATAATTTTAATTATAATATTAACAATAATTTAATTAAATTAAATTAATAATTATAAATACTATAATGAATAATAATTTCGGATACTTATGATACTTACTTTTAAGATACTTGCTTTTCACGTCGCAGGTCGTGGGTTCGATTCCCACCCGAGACAAACATTAGTGATGAACATTTGTGTTTGTGTCGAGTCTGGGTGTAAATATCTATTATAAGTATATATTTACAAAAGAAAAGTATTATATGTATAGTATATACCAGTTATCTGGTTTCCATAACACAAGCTCTGCTTAGCTTGGGACCAGATGACCGTGTGTGTAAATGTCCCAAAATATTATTATTATTATATTTAATTAAATTTATTAATAATAATAATTTTAATTTTTATAATAGGTACCTACCTTATTTTATTTATTTAACATAATATTTTTTAAGACTAGACAATAAGAGACTAGACTATGTGAGACCCGAACCGCTACTACTGCAAAAACTATTTATTAAACGGTGTAAATGCGGTCATTTTAAATAAGTAGTCGACTATAATATATGAGCCATTGACATTCATTGGAACTATAAACCGTACAAAGAATTCATTAAACACCTATATGGCTATTAAGTCTAATAAACATTTAGTTGGAACACTGAATCAATTGATTGATTGATTGGTCTATGCAGTTCATTCTGCTGTTGATAATTAACACGTTCAACTTCCAGTGCCCCATATGGGTCACTGTGTACTAGCTCCACACGTCCGTGCCCCATATATGAGTCACTACGCAACGACCAGGTACCTAAGCACTAAGGGAAATTTAGCAAAGGTAAGTAGTGAGTTAGTAGTGAGAGTTTATCTCAGTGCAAGAGTCTCAGTTAAAGCACCTACTGAAATGAAATATCTAAGCATTTCCAGTAAAGAACTGTTTTATTTGTTTTTGGCAAAAATAATTAATTTACTATCATTTATTTAAAAAAATCGCCTTCTTGACGTTGGATTTCAAAAAACAATCAATTAATAATAAGGTCCTTGGGTGGTGCAAATCAGGTGACAATCAACTGGTGATAGGCTTCGGCCGTGGTTAGTGACCACTCACCAGATAAAATCGCACCGCCAAGCGGCCTTGTCGTGTTCCGGTGCGATGTCTGGTGATACCATGCAGCGAGGTTGGGTCGGAATTCTTGCTCCTTTAAGGTTTCTAACCATAAGGAGCATCATTCCAATGCCACCTTCTCACTGAAATTCATTCGTAACCACGAATGAATAGGTATAGTGGGCAGCCGCGTCCCATCGTAGACTGTATCATTGCTTAACATCCGGCAAGTTGTAGTCAAGCGCCAGCCTATCGAAGAATAAAAAATATATATATCCCTTTTTTCGTTGTGAGTTAAAGACTGGTATTCAATTTACGAACCAACCCAACGGTTTAGTTTTCACTTCAGTATTATCTGAGATTAGTGGCCGCGACATAGCGTACAAAATCATTATGGGGTTCGAGTCCCGTGTAATTATCGTTTGATCTTCGAGGCAAGGTGTTGAAACACCGATTGGTACAAATAAAATGTTGAAAAAAATATTTGGTTGTGTAGGTTGACCATGCTGTATTGTTTGATATGGATTCGAAGATAATTTTAAATGACAATATTTATGGAATCCGGGATATCTTAAGAGTTAAAGATTATATAATATATTATTATCTTCGACTTTTAGTGTAGGTTTAATTAAATAAATAAGATTTTCACACATACTCACAGCGCCATCTAGTATTAAATTAAGCAACTATATTTGCTTGTATTTTGGGTACTAGGAACTGATATACGACCTTTCTTGCACATAAATGCCCGTATTTAAGTACATATTAAAGATAAATTACTTATTAGATAAAATTATTGTGTGACAAGCAGTTGTGTTCTCTACCAATCTCTACCAATAAACAAACAATCAGGCTCATCACACAAAAATTGTCCTGGATGGGAATCGAAACTCGAATTGCCCTCCTGCTTAGCAGTTAGAGTCACTAACCACCGCAATAACAGGCTAGACAAATGTTATACAAAGTAGGGCTGAAACTATTTCTGTTAAGAAAATTCAATACAACTATTGTCTTAAAAAATTTCCTCATTAATCTAGTGGTGAAACGTGTTTTTTTATTAACTGCAATGTTTGGTGTAGTACCTTATCTTAAATAAAGCCTATCCTATATAAAAAATAATTTCCCAAGAAAATAATTAGTATAGTTAGTATTGTCTTAGATTTACGCGAATATCACACATTGAAATAAAACTACTTAATAACGGATTTTAATGCGGTTTATTTTAGATTTTAGATCCCGACGTTTCGAATAATTAGTAGCAACTTGAAGAACGAAATAAAGAGCAATAATGCGTCATTAATGAATACGAGTAAATCGGTATTTACTGTGTAAGCTCGAACTCATAGAAGACTACATCATTAACAACAGGCAAGTTGTAGTCAAGCGGAAAAGTAAAGGCGATAATCACCTCTGTTTACACCTTGTTGTAGTACAGGCAGAAACACTATTTTGTATCTTTCTTGTTTTGAGGCTTTTAGTCTACAAAAATCCTTCAAAACTTGAATCTATAGTCACCCTACAAAACCGAGACGCCAATCTTACGGGATCTTAATTGGGGGCGCAGTTATGCGTGGCATGCAGCGGCATCCGCGCGTATGCCCTGGCATGCAACCAGCATACAATGCTTATCCTCACTCCAAGTCTGTCGTGTATCAATGTCGGCTGTCCATCCGTTATTTTACTTTTAAATCACAAAGGTTTATGTTAGCGCAGTGTTGCTCGTAAAAAAATATGTTTGTTTCTCTGATTGTTCGAGAAAGGAGTTAAAATTGAAGGAGTTTCGTTTTATTTCAAAAAAGGTCCTTTGTTTTTTGGAACTAAGTTCTTTAGCGAAGTGTAACTTTAATGTAAGAAAACGTAACTGTAATGGAAAATATTACTTTTATTAATCACTATAACTGTAATAAAATAAAATAAATATTCTGGTACATTAACACACACGGTCATCGGATCCCAAACTAAGCAGAGCTTGTACTATGGAAACCAGATAACTGGTAATATACTACATATAATACTTTTCTTTTGTAAATATATACATAGAATAAATATTTACACCCAGATTCGACACAAACAAAAATGTTCATCACACTAATGTTTGTCTCGGATGGGAATCGAACCCACGACCAGCGGCATGAAAAGCAAGTACTTATCTTACTGACCACGCCACCGCACCGGCTTGTAAAACTTATGCACTACCTACTTACTCACCTAGTCCTTTTCAAAATATTGATAACTAAAATAAGCTAAAACAGTTCTCGAGAAAAAATCAGAAAACTTTGTTGAATACGTGCGGCGTATATTATATAGCGACCAGTGACCCTAGCGAGCGCACAGCTGATACGGTGACAGTACAACCTGTATCAATAGTAAACATCTTTTGTTAGCGATTACTTTATTTTTAAGAAGACGAAGAAGAATAGCATTTTTAAGAAGGGGGGGTTATCTGCTCACTCCGAGATTTTGTTGCTCTACCTATATCCCCAGCCAAATTATGAGAAGTGTTACGTCTTCAACAGCGTTTGTGCTAATATTATTCAAAACCAACATTAAATATTCAAATTAAAACATTGTTTATATCTTTTCAGTTCTTCGATGAATTTATAGATGGCAGATCTGACGCAGTCGTGTTTTTTATAATAATATTTTTATTTGTAGGTAGTAAAATAAAAATACTTTGAAAAAAAAAATACGTGTTTTTTTAAAAAAAGTTTGGTTTCAAAATTTTCCTGTCTATGTACTTATGGAAAAGCAATAAAGTTATTGAGTTATAGCATCCAAAGCGAATAATCTCTATAAACCAAAAAACCTTAAACGAAACACTAATTCACAAAACATTTAATTCAATATCATTTTCTTAACGTCAAACCGATGCGATAACCTGCGCGCGCAGCCAGACGGCGCGAAAAATTAATTACACGCACATATCTACGTTTATAAATTTATTGGACTCTAAACTTGCAACGAATTGAAGTTCTTTTGTTTTGTTGACGTCATTGTTTGTTCGGTGTGATAAGAGTCCAATATTTAAAAAAAAAATAAAACCCCAAGATGGCTGACCTAACTAATAAAGAAAATTATAAGAAAAAACAATTAACAACAATTATTGTAGAATATTTCGATTACACCTGCTTTCTAAAAGATTGGTCCATCCTTTTAGTCGATACGAGGCAATAAATTACATTTAAACACAAATACATACATTCATCTTTTGTCAAACTTGCAACACCTCACTTTTTCGTTTGGGGTAAAAAAGTAGAATAAAATGGGTTTATGACAGATTGTCTGTTTGTGCAAGTAAAACTAGAAAACTTCTGAACGGATTTTGATGCATATTGATATAAGTGGAGTCTTTTCCGGCTTGTATTGTTTTAAAACAATATTTATGTTAAATGTTTAACGACATTCAAAGATTAGGATGTTGAGTAAGTTCTAACTTACTAACATGTTCTGTTAATAGTAAAATAACTTTAGGGAATTTCCCGTTTCCACTCTAACATAAGGACCTATGTTAAAAGTGGAAACGGGAAATTCCTACCTACTCTCTCAAAGCTCTTAGGTCATTTACACAAGGACTATGAATTGTCAATACGAAAAAAAATTGGTTGCCTGTAAAGTCGGTATACGGGCGAAAGTTTTACGTGACAACGACTTTGAGTGGTAAAATAATTTTAATGTGAATATTCATTCGTATAGTAGGAAGAAGGATGAAATAATAGTAACAATTTAAAACATTTATTTATACAAAGAATTATATTTAAAACATTAATTTATACAAAGAATGTCGCTCTTAGGCGGGCTAACTGTGCTCGAGTGGAAGGGACGCGTGCCTTTCACTTTTTATGTCTGTCTCTCTCGCTCTTAGGCGGGCTAACCATGCCCGAGTGGAAGGGACGCGTGCCTCTCACTCGCTCTCATTGTGAGCGCATAACGTGAGCGGAGCGTAACGCAGTTTCTTGAAGTGTCACCCGGCAAACCAATTTATAAGACGTTGTCACGTCAAAAGTTTTCGAATAGGTACCTACTATCATCACTTCACTTTTTTTAAGTATTTGGCGTCCACCGTCTTTGACAGTGATTCTGCCAACGTCATCTTGAAAGATTGCAATAAAAAAATTGAGTTGTACATACAGTTAAGAAAGTTTAGGCCATAATTCATACACGCTGGCCAAGTGTGAATTGGTGGATGTCACATGTCCTCGAATGATTAGTTCTTAGACATGCCGGTTTCCTCACGATGTTTTCCTTCACCGATATTGAGCAACGGAGCTGAAACAATTCACACAAAGATGTGTGAGCACGATTAGGATTCTAACCCGCGACCTTATTTTTCTAAGGCGAGGCCCGTACCGCTGATCCACCGCTGCTCTTACACACCTTACACACTTCTTAGTAAGTTTGAAAGTGCGTAGGTAACCCACGAATACTTGTGGTGTTCTTTTTTTCTTCTTTTTCTTAGTCACCCCTTATTTTAATTTCCACCCTTCCACCTACATTTGCGCTATCACAATTCACCGTTGGCTTTATAGAACCAAACATACTTTAATGATATTTACTCAAAAATTGGAGTTGTCTAAACATTTATCAACATGATAGGTGGTCAAATTGTTTCTTGAGTCAATAGCGGAAGCGGATGTGTGGTGTTTATAGTCAACATATTACGGTGCGCAGGAGTGCTGTGTCATTCGCAGGGTCCATAGACATTTTTGTTTAAGGTGAATGCCGCAGAAATAACAAAATACGCAGGTGCCTGAAGGGTAGAAGGTAGGTAGTGCCGGAAAGGGATGGCGATAAGGTATAAAAACTTATTTTTTAATTAGTGCTTCAGTAAGATTATAAAAAAAAATTAGACACGTATTTTTTGTTTTATCATTGAAAAGAAACAATTTATTATGTTACAATATAATAAAGTTATAAAGTGGGAGTGCGCTACGTCATTTCGTATACCCCCCGATCCTCTAAAAAACTAGAGTGTCAGCAACATCCTGAGCCGAGGTTCGTCCCCACATGGGGAGCCCTCATGGCAGTTGCCACAGTACTTGATCGGTTCGACCGTCCTCGGACGGCTCACCGAAAAAGTCCGGTGAACCAATAGAGGCCCTTCCGGCCGAATGGGTTAGGTCATCAACAAAAACAAAACTTTTGTATAAATAGTACTTGGGTGTGACCTCATTCGAGTTAGAAAACCGCCGTCCATAATTCTAGCCTAAATTGGGGATCAAACTTATACACCGTTTCTAAGTAACCTCACTAGCGCCACTATACTTCCAGTTACCTGAAAATTACAATAAAACTACCTTTCCGACCGCGGCTTCGTCAGCGTGTATTTTTTTATCCTATAATACGCTTGCATTTGACTACAACATGCCTGATGTGAAGCAATGATGTAGTCTACAATGAAATGCGCTTACTCCGTAAATGCCAATTCACTTAAGACTTGAAGACAGCAGATTATAGCTATCAGGAAACATATATCGGTTATCGCGCTAAACCATTAACCTCTCTTTGCGCAATCGGATAAAAACTATCCTATGTCCTTCCCCAGGTCTTAAACTATCTCCATTACAAATTTCATCTAAATCGGTTGGTAGTTTTGGCATGAAAGCGTGACATACAGATAGTTACTTTCGCATTTAAGATATGAGTAGGGATTACCGTATAAAATTACTTTAACAACAAATCTATAATTTAAACCTAGTTGCTTTCTACAAACACTTCCAAGCAGTATTTTAAAGGGGTGTTAATTAAAATCAGTGGTAACGATGAGTAACGATCGGTTGAACAAAATACTTGTGTCCGATCGGTAATTAAAAGCAATATATAATAGACCACGCCTCGGAACGGTCCAGAACTGAATCGGAATCATTTCATTTGGGAATTAAATGTACCGAATGAAGCAGGTAGGTACTTAAATAATATCAAAAATTATTTGACGCCCAATAAAATTGAGTTATTTTGTTGAGTTTTAATTTATATTTTGTTGGTGGTGAATATTACAATATAAGATTTATAGAAATCTTTAAAAATAATTTAATATTCCAAATATTTTGGGTAGGTAATTTGTATAATAATTGTGACGTAAATGTAAATATAATCAAGCTAAATACAAATACACTATTTATATGGGGCTGACCAATACTTGTGACTGCTTGTTACTCTCTCTTGCAATTTAAAACTTAAAGCAATCTGCTTCCACTTTTACTTTGGGTTCTGCTAAGTTGTGGAACTGATCTGTTAGCCTTCAAGTCACGATTGAATCTGTATCTACTGGATAAGCGCTTACCATCGTAAACTACATCATTTCTTAACGTCAGGCAAGTTGTGGTCAAGCGCAAGTCTCATAATGTATAAAAAATATGAAAAATACCTATGAAAGATAAAGAGAGTAACAAAGAGTTCCTTTAGGAAGATGTTTTTAGTAATTTTAACCCTTGACAAAAAAGAGTGTATTAAGTGTGACGCGTGATCTGTGTACAAGTTTCTACCTACTTAGCGCTTAAACGGCTAGACCGATTTTGCTGATTTTTTTTTTTAGTCGTCGGTTGGGGTTTATTAACTTTATATTTTGTTTATTTTGTATACTCGTGACCGAAAGACAGTACCTATAATAATATGTTTCAATTTCAACAAAACCCTAGTCCCAAATAAACTACAAACCAACTAGGAACACACCACATATCTGTTGCTATCAACACAATTTACACAAAGCATGGTGTTTCTGTAGTCATACTAATTGATCTTCACGCTATCACGTTTAGGAGCAAGCAGAACTATTTTAATTGTAAGTGTAAATTATTGAATACCTAGCGTAACTTTTCTAAAATTAAACAATAATTTGTGAGAATGGATGGATAAGAAAATACTATGGGTTGATCTTTGTTAGTTCTTTCATCAGACAAGTGCCCGTATTTTGAGTTTAAATAGGTACTGTCCTCGCTAACGAATAGGTAGGTGTTCTTTTTATTTGAATGTTGAATGTGCCGGTTCCTTGTATATGTACTTACTTAGCCGAGTCCTTGATACAAAATCGTAATTTTTTAATATGTGTACTGTTGGCACATCTTACTGAAATAAAATAAATAAATAATTCTGAAATAGGTTTGTGCTTGACTACAACTTGCCTGATGTCAAGCAATAATGTAGTCTAGGATGGTATGCGCTTGCCCAGATATTTTGATTTTTCAATTATTCAATCAATGCCAAAACAATTAAGTAAGTACAATTATACACACATGAAATCACAATAATAAATAGTTAACAATAATAGAGCAGCGGTGGCGCAGCGGTACGAGCGTCGCCTTAGATTTATAAGGTCGAGGGTTTGATTCCCATCGCGCCATAGTGTGAATTCACACATGTAAGCGTGAATTCTTACATCGCCGCTGCTCAAAATCGGTGAAGGAAAAGATCGTGAGGAAACCGGCATGTCTAAGAACTAAACATTCGAGGACATGTAACATCCACCAACCCGCACTTGACCAGAACTCTCTCAACTTTTAAGATGGTTGAGTTAGGACCCGTGCCCCGCACTGGGACACTAAAAAAAGGGTTGAATTGAACACACTTACTAGTACTGCAAACCACTAAACCAAAAATCATAAAATTTGCTATGCAGATAGACTTGCAATAAAACATATTATAAGCAAGCAGCGCCGCGGGCGTACACTAGTGATTAATAAATCGTAACATCCCAAATTATCTCACATTCCCCGAGCCCCATAATTGGCTCGATAGGTCCAAATAATAGGTTTTAGGCCCAAATTTGGAGCCCATAAAATAATGACCTAATGAAATGCCTCGAGCATATTATTCTTGTTACCTAAAATTTGTTTATTTTGATTTGGACGAGTTGAAACGGTGTTAACTATAAATTAGAAATAACTTTCGCCTTTGTTTATTCAAGGGTAAGCAGAGTTGAATATTAGCCTTTTTTAAAAGTTTTAGGGTTTCTGACAGGCCGGTGGCGTGGTCGGTGAGATACTTGCTTTTCACGCCGCAGGTCGTGGGTTCGATTCCCACCCGAGACAAACATTAGTGATGAACATTTGTATTTCTGTCGAGTCTGGGTGTAACTATCTATTTTAAGTACATATATAATATCTGGATGACCGAGCTTCGCTCGGTATTGTTTTTTTAAATGACATTTTCTAAAAATGATTCCTAGCTAGATCGATTTATCGCCCCCGAAACCCCCTATATACTAAATTTTATGAAAATCGTTGGAGCCGATTCCGAGATTCCAATTATATAAAAGAATTGCTCATTTAAAGATATAAGATTTACAAAAGAAAAGTATTATATGTATAGTATATACCAGATATCTGGTTTCCATAACACAAGCTCTGCTTAGCTTGGGACCAGATGACCGTGTGTGTTATTGTTTCAAAATATTTATTTATTTATTCAATTATTAGGAACAGATAGAAGCTGATAATGTCGATGTAAGATGACATCCGTTAGGGGTACGTTTAGATCTTCCTCACCCATACCACGTGACGGCCCTTTCAGGCGAGCCAGTATTCAGGGTGTCGCGGTTGTATCACCTGTGGTTCCCGTGACACCCTGGCTAGGGTGCGCGAAGGAACACCCGGGGGGTTTTAGTTTGAGTAACCAGCATAGAGTCCCACATACGTTTGTTGTATTAGTAAGATTTACTTTAAACAGAGAGACAACACACAGAGTAAAGGTTGCCTTGAATGGTTATTGCGGGTGAGCCAAAGTTCACCTAAAATTTCAATTCCGATAATTGGAAATCAGAAAATGTTGTTGTTTTCATCCTAACAATCACAATTCCTAATTACTTTGTCTCTTATGTTAATAATTCCGAAGCATTCAGCTTCATAATGTCAGTAGCAATACACATCTATTATACTTTTATTTATTTTCCTGTATTTTCTTAACATAACCATCTGGTGAGTATTTATCGCATCATTTCTCACCGAAATTGCTTGTAACACCCCGACTCAGTGCAATCCGACTCGCATAGGTTAAGTTAGAAGGTAGTTACGTCGAACTTAGTTGGTAGACGCCATAAGAGGTACAAAGCGTTATGGTAAAAAACAGTAGGAGTTTAAATATATTTACATTAATGAGATTATTAATTACAATTTTCGGAAACCTCAGTGTTGTGAGCATCGCTGGTAGCACAAATAGTATGAATGAAAACTTTAGGATGAAAATTTTTAGGAAGAATGATCATTCGGATTACAAATAGGAAGATCAATTTCGGGTAAAGAACCTTAGGTGAGCCACTATGGACCCGGTTATTGCATATGAATATAGGGTAGAGTATTTGTACCCTTATGAGGTAGTATTTACGAATAAAGGGTAGTGTATCTGGGCCCTTATTGTGTAGTGTTTACGAATGTGTGCTCGGTGTTGGACTTAAATTGGCTCCCACTTCGCCTGTGAGCATCACTCGGGGTACTAATAGGCGGGGCTATAAGCTAGGGTTGTCACTTTACTGCCCACTAATATGCCTACTAATGGACTGCCGCTATATCCGGCAATGCTGTGTCAGCATATGCAGTGCTGGGTAGAGCGACAGTAGTTTATATATTATTAACATATTTTTTATTTTTTATTATTAATTTTAATTTGTATGGGTTCATTGTTACCTGAAATAAATGTATTTTAAATTGAATTTAATAATAGAAATGAAAGACAGCCGGCATTGCCCGCCGATCTCCTAAAACTAGAGTGTCAACGCTCTGTGCCGAGGTTCGTCCCTACACGGGGGAGTCCTCATGGCAGTTGCCAACTTGCCACAGTACTTGATCGGTTCGACCGTCGAAAAAGTCCGGTTCTAAGTCATGTTTTGGTTGTTTAATATGCCGTGTATATTTGTATCAAAAACATCTTTGTTATTTTTGCATTATAGTTGAAATAAATTGTATTTTCAATGTAAAATAAATGGAACGGCACACAAGACGGAAGAGATTTAGTTAATAATTTTAATAAGTTTTTTAATAATAATGATAATATGCTTTTATTTCAGTATAATGTATGTTTTGCGTGTGTGCCAACCCTGCCCCGTCTAGCCTTAAGGCCATCAATATAACAATTTAACTGGGACGTTTCAACAACTATAAATTAAGAGAGTTAACAGCCCTACGGTCGCCTGCAACCAAACTCTTTAACTGTGCAGTTAAGAACGTTTTGTTAAGTATTTGTCTTGTCTGTGTTCTGTTGTGAGGTTGCTATGGTAACCAGGGCTGTGTCACAAACAATTTAAAAATAAAATGTACAGTCAACGCCAAAAGTAGATCGAAATCGGAATTTGCGCAAAATAGTGTTGCATCGAATTATGAAGTGTACCAAACACCTATTAGCTAACTAGCTAACGTGTTTTTAGAATAAAAAGTAGTTTTTCTATGTATTATTCTAGACAGTAATCTATCTCTGTCCCAAATTTCATCCAATTTCTGTAGTTTTTGCGTAATTGAGTCACAAACGTCACTAACATTCGTGTAATTCTTGAAATGATAATGCCGGTGCTGCCCAATATCCTGATCATTCTTAAAGCCAATTTGAATTTTCAAATTTTATCATCGATACTTTTGTCAGTATCTGTACATACCTATTCATCATTCCCCTAACCTTTTTTCTATTTTTCTATTGTGGTCGGCTCCCAGTCTAACCTGATGCGGCTAGCTACCAGAATTATACGAGCGACTGCCATCGGACCTCAAAACCCGTAGGGAACCAGTAGCCGAGATGGTAAGACCTGGTGTCAGTTTATTAGGCTTCTATCTGTTGTCAACGGTTGTCATAGTTGTTTTAAAAGACAACCGGGACCGACGGCTTATCATGCTCTGCGAGGCACAGAGGGTAGTCCCTCAACCAATCAGACACCGAAACAAATTCTTGTTGACAAAGATTATCCGGGGCGAGATTGAAATCCGCGACACCCCGGGCGCAGTATAGCCCAATCTTAGCTTACACCGCTCAACTACAGAGGTCGCCAACTGTAACTACTTAATGCATACCTAAAACTTCCGGAATCAAGGGACCTTTCAAACTGCATTAATTGCAATAAATATTTGCATATTATTTACTTAACTAGCTTTTCGCCTGCGGTTATGCCCGCGTGCCATCCATTATAGATCATGCCCTGCTATATTAAAAATATCCAATAGCCTTCCTCAATAAATGGGCTATCTAACAGTGAAAGAGCTTTTTCAAATTGGACCTGCAGTCCGGAGATTAGCTCAACCAAACAAACTCTTCAGCTTAATAATATTAGTATAGATATGGATAATTAATGCATTGATATTATCTAATATTTGCATAAAGCAAATGTTATCCTAGTACATTACTTATACAATTAATTGCAACAAATAAAATGCAGTTTTTGTTATGAACAAATTTTACGTATTCAGCGTTTGTCTAATAGAAAGCTACGATTTTGTATGGGACGCGTACGCGCGCCGTTCACCTCTGAACGGCGCGTACGCGGTGCGTAGTCCCATATAAACTTGTATGTTTGTAAAGATGAAAAAATTAAAAAAAAATAATAGTAAAATTAAGAGTAGTATGGTTGTTTACCGGCCGATGTGTAGATAACCCGTTTTTGTGCAACTTAATACTGACATATCAACACAAACCAAACCGCTGGGTTTAGACTGTCTAAGAGTCTCCAAATTGGCAGATAGCTTCCGTGTAAGGTCTAAGAGTACATTAAGAAAGATTTTTTCAAAGTCACCCCCTAAGAGACTGAAACGGGGATCACGCAAACGAATCCGCGGGCTGTTGCTAGTCGCTTATAAAAATCGCCCGTGTACTGGCAGCGAGCGAACGAAGTCATGTGTAATTGCTAGTGTTTAACAAAAAACCGATAACTGAACAACGCGTTTATCGACAGTTTATCGATAACTAGTGATGTGCGGAGGCGTGTCCATATCGTGTGGTTCTTACCGGTTCAGTATTAACAAATATTTAAAGTTATTATAAGTTAATGGTAGCGAGTCGATTGTTAACCGTTTTAAAGGTAAGTGCCCACTTAATTTATGATTTAAATAAACATTTTGTACAGGGTGACATTTTGTAAAGGAGGTTATAAAAAATAATTAAAGTGGGACATTAACACGCACAGCCATCTGATCCCAACCTAAGCAGAGCTTGTACTATGGAAACCAGATAACTGGTAATATACTACATGTGGGTGAATATCCCCGCGGCAAATTTTACGTGTCCACGTTGAGAATCGAGGTGTTAAATTATAGGATGCTTTTGATTTTTTTTTGTAGTGAACTACGTAACTTGGTGCAGTTAGGGCCACATATGTTTTTTTTTATAAGTGTGTATAAGTAATCAGGAAAAAAAGAATCGCCTGAAAATTCAAGTTTGGTGGCTTGTCCCAGCTCCATTTTTTGATACAATTGCACTCACCTAAGTCACAATCTAAGATACAATACAAAATAAACGATTTCGTTAGTATATGCATAAGACACATTATCTGAAAACAATGAAACCATATTAGAAAATTAAATTTAAAGGCACTAGATACTCAATCAAATTTTGTCCAAGCAAATATCAAAAATTTGGTAGCACTTGTTCAACTTACTTTAACGTGAAGTTACGTGCGTATGCGATCAATCGCGTTTTATGATTTAACATCTCTCAGTCGTGCGCTGGCACTTGCGCGTAAAAGGTGTGTGATTAGTGCTGTGATTTCCCGCCAAAAACCGTAAATATCATCTGGAGTGGCACGGGGGACAAGAAATGTTCAATTTTGGTGGATCGATTTGCTGTTAATTTAAAAGTATTTTAACAGTAAGCTACACGTTATACGTAGTGATTTGGGTTATGAATTTAATCAGTGATAATAATTTAATTGTTACTTAAATCCCTTATTTTTAAAGTTTTTTTTTATGTCTGGTTCCAATTTTGGTGGCTCAATTTTGGTGGCTTTGGTGGCGTTTTTCCCTTTTGAACAATAAAAAAGCGAATTATAATAACATTTTTTTACTAAGTAGGACTATGTATTATTTATTAGATCCTAATCTCTCATTACCACCACGAATAGCAAGACCTCTTGAAGCCAAAAATTTCACTAGGTACTTCAACAATCCTCTTAAGCACATTCTTCCAACGGGTAGTTATTTTCTGTTCGTCTAGTAGTTTTTATTGCTGCAACATAATTCATCATAAATTCCCTGAGCTGTAATCTGCTCTTATGCTCTATCAATAAGTTACCTACTTATATGCTTCCAATCTTTATATCCATTAGGAGAACTTAAATTATGTCCAGAACCAGTAATGGTATTAAATAGACGGCAGCAATAACAGTATACAGATTTATTTAGTGGTGAATAAAGGAGCCATTTTCTTTCTAAAGACTCCTTATTCGTCAATTAACAAATAAAGTATTTTACTCAAGTATTAGTTTTCGTTTTACCATTTGAATCTAAAAAACTTGTAGAAGTTTCGAAGAAGTCACTATTTTTATTTTAGTAAAACTCTGGCCCTTTTTGAATTCAAATATCACGGATTTCGGTTCCGGTAAAATGTCACCACAGTAAGTACCAGGGTCAGGAGACACATACATTCTCTAAGCTTGCAGTTATTAATTCACAGTAAGTAGCTTGACCAAATGCCCAATGAAATAGATAAAAGAATTGTGACGGAATGATAAAAGTATTGCGCCTTAAAAGAAGTCATGAAAAACAAGGTACTGGGCATAAAGATCAAGAAGAAGATCTTTGATACCTGCATAATACCCTGTATCACTTAAGGATGTGAAACCTGGGTTTTGACAAAACACGATAGGAACAAACTAGCAAGATGCCAGAGAACCATGGAAAGGAGCATGCTGGGTTTGAAACTAATGGACAAAATTATAAGTATCAGGCGCAAAACCAAATTAACAGACATACTGTCACATATTGGCAAACTCAAATGGAGGTGGACGAGACATATGCTCCGCTGCTATAAAGAAGAAAGGAACAAAGAGGTGACAGTTAGCAAAACAAGAAGATGGGAACATGATCTTGAATTGACCGTAGGACCTCTTTGGATAAGAGTGACTGTCGTCACTCTTATCCAAAGAGGTCCTACAGGAAGCAGTGGCAACGGTTGGAGGAGGCCTTAGCCATAAGGCACACCGAAATCATAGACATTTTGTATATTTAGTGTAGTTTTTAATTTTTATGTTTTTTAGTTTTATCAGTCACAACTATTCGGAACAGGCTTTATTATTATTAGTATTAAGTAGCTTGAAGTCGATGGTTCCGCATCTAATGTGTGTTTGTCATTTCATCACACGTAACCTCTTTTTCCTAGTGATATTCAGAGGTACTTTTGTCTTGCGGGGATGAGACTGAATAATCCCTCGGCTTATTTGTTTCTATAACTGTAATTTTTTCCCTTATTTCTTTTTGAGCTATTACTGATTTGTGAAAAAAGTGTAATGTGCCTGACGAAAAAGTTTTCAGAATAAATGTGTGAGAGAAATTGTCAGTCCTTCTGGGCCCCTTGAGAATGAGGGCCCTGGGCACGAGCCTCGTGTGCCCTTATGGTAAAGACGGTTTTTTGCCACCAGTCGTTACATACAAAAATACAAATCTTTTCTCTCTATAATGTTAGTACAGATTAGTATAGATGAAAGTTGATAATTCCCGAAAACTTGTGAGATTCATTACATGAAGTTTTGTAAGTGAGATTGAAGTTGACAGAAAAATTCAATTTTGGTGCCATTGATTTTCAATTTTGGTGGACACTTTCAATTTTGGTGGGCGATTTTCAATTTTGGTGGCCACACTACACTTTAAACTAAAATATCTCAAAAATTTATCGAGATATTCTTAGACCTCTTGAAGATTATTTTAGCTTTGAATTTCTATTTTTATACCAGGTCCTTACATTTCACGAAAATTGAAGAAAAAGTTTCCCCACCAAAATTGAAAAAATAAGCATGTTGTTGATATTGACCCATGTAATACTTTTCTTTTGTAAATATTTACTTAAATATAGATAATTACATGAGCAGCAGTGGCGCAACGGTACGGGCCTCGCCTTAGAAAAATAAGGTTGCGGGTTCGAATCCTGGTCGTGGCCACACATCTTTGTGTAAATTGTTTCATCTCCACTGCTCAATATCGGTGAAGGAAAATATCGTGAGGAAACCGGCATATCTAAGAACTAATCGTTCGAGGACATGTGACATCCACCAACCCGCACTTGGCCAGCGTGTGTGGATTAAGGCCTAAACTCTCTCAACTCATAAGATAGTTGAGAGAAGACCCGTGCCCAGCAGTAGGACACGAAGAAAGGGTTGAAGTGAGATAATTACAACGGTTGACTTTGAAAAGTGGCTTTTACTAATTAATCACATTTTGAAATAAAACTACTTTTTAACGGATTTTATCGCGGTTTATTTTAGATCCCGACGTTTCAAAGTCTTTTCAGACTTCATGTTCACGGGTGGACTGAGATATTTGACGTCCAAAAATATTAATCAAAATTATTACTGACTACCTTCAAACATTAATATTTAAGGTGCGTTCAGATTTAAGCAAACTGAGCTCACAGTGTCTTGAATTCTGAGTTGATTTTGATTTTGATTCGCGTAAATCTAAGACAATACTATAATCACATTTTAATATACAGTACCTATGTTAATTAACAAAAGGCGTTCCCTTTAATCCGTAATAATATAGCACTAGATACTTTATAATACTCCCAATATAAAAAAGCAAAAAAAAAACACGAAAAAAATCATAACTTAAAATGCGAAACTTTTCTATCAATGAGGAAGAGCGACAGCGGTAGATACTATCCTTGCATTTTTTTAAGAGCATATTTGTGGACTTTGTGAACAATTTATTTTTGTTGCTATTTTTATTTTATTTTAATAATGTATTAATAAAGTAGATTGACGAGTTTAAGGAACGCCCTCTGTTAATTAACATACTGTAGGTAACTGTATTAGTTTGTGCGTTCGTCTTCGACTATGTTTGCTTGGATGGGTTCCTTGGATAAATATCTCTAGAGAGTATAGGTATTATTGGGATATAAAAAGCCTTTTTATCTATCCACGTAATAGAGTTTAATTTCATGTAGTTGCAAAATATCATCCAACTTCATATTCAACCAAAGGAATAGGGAGATTCTTTAAGCCCGGTTTCAAGCCTCACACGGCGGCAAGGTCGTCTTTTCACTGTTACTACTTCCCAATCCTCTAGTCACCACCACACTCGTAATCGTCGATAAACAACAGCGCAACCTTCACAGCAGCATTTTTAGCATGTATCAACTCTTCATTCTTCCTCCTCACTCTACTACAGGAGCAGGGTAATCGAGCCAGCCAGCATCGGGTCACGTGACCACCTGCATGCAGCGTAGGGACAAGCCTGGTCACGCCTGCACTTAGTCACAGCACACTGCATACATACACGCACCCATACAATCTAACAAACTTCCTCATTTATAATAGTGAGTAGTATTTCGAACCCAAGAACCAATTCTTGGTACATTTACACCTCCCTTTAATCACTTGGTTTGATTAATCACCAATATGTAACCAACAACCAAATAAACGCCTCGAAAAACCATTAATACAAACCATTCCATACAAAAATAAAGGCAATCTCTCATAATTGGACCCGAACAAATTTCATTGATATGCCGTGATGGGAAAAAGGCACAAAACAAATTATCGATGAGATGTGTTGAGCCTCGATATTCCGAGAACGATTCTACAAAATTACCACAACATCACGATTTATCTTATTAAAATGAAGATAAAGTTGATTTTTGAATGTCTTTTGGTAAATTTTATCGTTGTATTTTTATAATAGGCCACTTACGAACAGCGCAAATCGCTAAGAATTGCCTCGTCTGAAACAAGGTGTCAATTTGGCAGAGTTATGAAAGTTTTCGTTTCTCCGAACTATTTGTTTAAAGTTACGCCCGTGGTTGGTTCGCAGTTTATTATGTGCATTGATTGTGGAGGCGTGGATGTTTATTGAATGCAATGTCGATAAAATTGTGGGGACGTATTGTGTCGAGTGACTGTTTAGATTAAATGTGAGTTAATAATTACAGTTAGTCATAAAGAATGCTTGAAAATCAGAAAAAACGACAAGGTTTTCTATAAATTTCTTCTCCGTTTTCACCCTGCTACAATGTGTTTTATTCAGCTAGCTGCTATTTTTTTGGGTTAGGCACTTAATTTATTTTGACCTGGAATCCTTCACTTAAGTAATATGTGTTAGTAGAATATATCAACCCGTTTTTTAACTTAATTTGTACAAAAAGAAGAATAGGTATACCTATTTAATTCACTTAGATAAAAATGATTAATGGCGACTGTAAACCTCTTACCTATTGTTTAGTTATAAAAAATAATTTTAGTGTATTACAAACTAAACTAATATTTACCGGTAATTATTGTACAATCTGCTATTTACATAATAAAACTGATCTTTTATTATCTGTTCACCAAGTAAATTTTAAATATTATCTAAGTATCGATATATATTATCGACTTTATCCCATCCCTACCACTAAACGAGATTTATATCATATCATTATGCATAAAATATTTCTTTTAAACCTATAATTAGTTAATATTAATATTTTAAATTATATATTTTGTTCGAGCATCGCGTATTGATACGTTCGTTTATTTATTATTAGCATTTTATAATGGAGGCTGTTTAACTTAATATCCTTAGATGAGGGGTGTTATGAGATAATTGGCGGGAAAATTATATGAATAACATATACCTAACTTTTTTAATATGTAGCATAGGTACTTATTTATTGGACGGGCCGGTGGTTTGGTCGGTAAGATACGAGTACTTGCTTTTCACGCCGCAGGTCGTGGGTTCGATTCCCACCCAAGATAGACATTTGTGTGTAATTATTGATTGTAAATATATTCACAGAAGGAAAGTAGTATATGTATCAGTTAGCTAATTCACGTAATTAAATAAGTTCTGCTACAGTGCGGTTGCAGTTAAGTTTCTAACAAAACAGCCCTTTTCGTATTCTCGTGATTTTGACAACCGCTGTCAGATGCGCTCGCGTCAAGCTTGCGTCACGCGAGCGCTTTAGCGGTTAGGTTGTGTGACAGTAACAAGAATAACATTTTGCACTAAAACTTAATTGCAACTGCACCGCAACTTGATCGGTGCGTCAAGTAATGACGGGCCGGGTGGCGTGGTCGGTAAGATATGCTTTTCACGCCGCAGGTCGTGGGTTCGATTCCCATCCGAGACAAACATTAGTGATGAACATTTTTGTTTGTGTCGAGTCTGGGTGTAAATATCTATTATAAGTATATATTTACAAAAGAAAAGTATTATAAGTATAGTATATACCAGTTATCTGGTTTCCATAACACAAGCTCTGCTTAGCTTGGGACCAGATGACCGTGTGTGTTGATGTCCCAGAATATTTATTATTATTAATGACGTGAATTAAACTACTGCTAAGCTTGGAATCAGATGAGCGTGTGTGTACATGTCCCTACCAGCGAGCGACTGCCATCAGATCCTGAAACCTGTACGAACCCAGTAGCGCTAGGCTTAGACCAGGTGTCAAATTATATTAGGCTTCTAACTACCTGTAACGATTGTCATAGATGTTATAAATGAGGACCGGGACAGATGACTTAACGTGCTATCTGAGGCACGAAGTATAGTCCTTTAACCAACCAGACACCGAAACAAGTCTTTGTTATTACATAAAGATTGTCCGGGGCTGGTAATGAACCCGCGACTTTCGATGGTTTACACTGCTCGAATACAAAGGTTTCAGGTACAGTAGAAGGTAATACAGAATAATGGAGTGATAGAAGTGCTACTTCGAAATATACCAAGCAAAATGGGTTATGTTTAGAAGAAGCTTACATCCATCTGTGGATTTGAAATAGGATGAAGATGATAATGATGATGAAGACCCAATTAAGAAGTTGCATGATAACTTTAAATTAAAAAAATATGAAACTCCCAACCTAGATATGAACATTCTCAGTCATTCCAGCTTCTTAAAGAAGTCCGTATTAAAACTGGTCCATACGTTTAAACGCTTAAA
Source organism: Meganola albula (assembly GCA_936450015.1). Taxonomy (NCBI): domain Eukaryota; kingdom Metazoa; phylum Arthropoda; class Insecta; order Lepidoptera; family Nolidae; genus Meganola; species Meganola albula. The sequence goes on along the minus strand of OW388165.1, from coordinate 1,553,391 downwards.
GCTAGAAACTTAAAAACAGACAGAAAATAAAAACATAGGTTAAAATTATATCACCCTTTTTGTCAGTGGTTAAAATCTTAAGTACTTAAACAAACGATCATACAAACATAATTAAAAGAGCAGTTATTTTAAACTCATTACTGGCGAACACTTCGCAATTTAACCCCTAAAATTTTACACAATTAGCGTTTATGTGGGTAATTTGCGATCCAGGTAACACTGGTTAACATAAACCGTACTACAAATTTAGTGTTGCCATGTTTTAAACTCAAATCTTCTTAAAAATCTACACATAAATACTTTTTAGACAGCAAATTTAATTTTGTTGGCGTCGTATTTTGTTAAGATCTTTCTGATTTAATTTAAACTTTATAGTTTTATTGTTAAGGTTGATTATTGAAGTGTAGAGATAGGTAGAGATCAGTAAATATGGCGTTAGCAGTCGGCCATTATTGAATTTACTTTATATAATAATGGTTAATCACTGGAATGCATCGTTCGATGCTGTCTTGTTACTGAGAGTTAGGGATGGGATATTTTTAAGAGTTTTATCGATATTTTAACCAACCCAAACATTGCTTAATGCACTTTAAGGATATAATAATTATTTTTATTTTAACAGAAATGATCGTATTTTGGAGTAAACCTCTTTCAAAATAGAAACTTTTTGCAGATTTTAATTTTACTTTTAGAGTAAAAGAAAAATGAGTGGACCTATGTTTGCGCACACATTTATGCACTATATCTATTACATCTCTTACATCTGTAGCTAAAGTCAGGTAAATTGGCCACGGTAACTGGAACACATCAACGAACATAACATAACATAAACATATTGTCACACCTGCATTATCCGAAGGTGAAATTCACCCACTTTTCAAGGGGTATGATTAGGTCCCATACGTAACAGGGGGAGAGCTTATTTCCTATATCTGGCACAATCCAAACTTCTAAACTTCAAGCTAGAATTAATTCTATAAGTATTTTAAAAAACCCCACAAACGATGGAACAAATTGAAATGAATTTTAGCGGTCCTTGTTTTAGTGTGACTTATAATTATCGATAGGTATTTTATAAGCCACGTTCCCATCCCTACCGCCTCCAGCGTTTTACAAAGGGGCGTGTCTTTCAACAGTAATTTATTTCTCTCTCGTTAATACCGCTCACACTTGCCACTTTTCTACAAACATAAACACGCACCATTTTAATTAACCTTTCATTAACACAGATTAATGGTTGAAAATTATATTTAAATACTACTAGGAACCCTTTTAGTAAACCTTCTGTAATTATTGAGAAAAGGATAGAAGGATATCGCGAGTTCGACTCTTGCGTCGGACCGGAAATTATAATACCTACTTACCAAGTAATAGAATAGGTAACAAGGTATCCACTAACACATTTGTGTTTATAATTCAACTCATAAATGATCAACCAATTTTGATCAAAATTTTTGCACATCTGTCTCCAAGTAGTTTAAGTCCAAAGTAATTTTATCTGCAAAGGTAGGTCTATCAATTTTATCCCTTCGCTGACAGTTGCATGAGTTCTCCTCTTAAACCCGATTACCACAGTGAAAAGGTAAAGTAATTCGAGATTTTAATATTAAGCTGCGCAATAGAGAGTGTGTGTGCAACGTAATAAAATATTTTACACTTATTACCAGTCACCTTATAGCTAAAAGTATGAATTGATAGATGCATGTTTTCATTGCAATTCTATTTGCTTGTTTAGACCTCTTTGCTCGATTATTTGTTAATGTAAACACATTATGTATTACGAGTTACATGCACCTTCAATGGTTCCACAGTACCGTTCCGCTTGTGATGGAAACTTAGCTTAAAAGAATGCTCTTAGGTCAAGGACAGGTTTTGTTATTAAGATGTACCAAAGTAAGTTAGTAAATACCAAAATACTATTTAGTTCCTGGACTAAACTATCAATTAGTCTAAATTAAAAATTTAATAACCCGCGACCTTTAATTTTTCTAGCTAAGAAAATCTAAGCTCCCGACTAATTCACCTATCAGACAAATAAAGTACAGCAAAATCGGTTCATCCGTTCAGGAGCTACAATGCCACAGACAAACACACACAGACACGTCAAACTTATAACACCCCGTCGTTTTCGCGTCAGGGGCTAGTGTCGAATATATGGCAGATGTTTGAACTTTGAAACAGCTAATAAAACAATAAGAAAACAGTTAAAAAATCGAATAATAAATGGATAGAAAGTTATTCGAATAATTTTATAGAATTATTCGATAATCGTTTAGAAAGCGTTATTATAAAGACATCAACGAGTAACCTTCTGCAATAAAGGTTTATACCTAAATCATTAATAGATACAGGATGTTGAAATAAATCTACTTTATAACGGATTTTATCCCGGTTTATTTTAGATTTTAGATCCCGAAGTTTCAATGTCTTTTTAGACTTCATGTTCACGGGTAGAAAGACTGAAAAGACTGAAACGTCGGGATCTTAAATCTAAAATAAACCGCTATTAAATCCGTTAAAAAGTATTTTTTTTTCAATGTGTGATATTCGCGTAAATCTAAGACAATATCAGATACAGGATGTCTCGTAAATTATCGTCCAAAGTTCTATCATCATATCAAAGGATAATCATTTAGTAGACATCCTGTAGGTACCCTGTGGAAATAATCTAATGCACCATCTCCAGGATTCGATTTTTTCCATAGACCAATTTGACCAGTTTACCTAAAACACCACAGGATCTTTTTTTTTTCTTTTCTCGTCTAATACCTTGAACCTGTCATTCAAAAAAAGGTTGCATTGAAATAAAACTACTTTTTAACGGATTTTATCGCGGTTTATTTTAGATTTTAGATCCCGACGTTTCAACGTCTTTTCAGACTTCATGTTCACGGGTGGACTGAGGTATTTGACGTCCAGAAAAAAGGTTGCATTGGCAATATGCTACCTCGTTCTGTTAATTCGAATTGCCATAATATAAAGCGCACTCGCATTACTTACTAGGTGTTTGTACTGCACAACAAAACATGATACATACCTAGTCTTATCTCTTTCTACTCATCTCTAAACGATAGAGATAGATAGTGCTTGCAACATGTTTCCTTGTGAATGTTTTACTAGTGGAAACTAGGGGTTACCTAGTAGTCATCAGTTCGACCTTCCTCGGATGGCTCACCGAAGACTTCTGGTGAATCAATAAAGGCCCTCCCGGCATAGAAAAAGTAAAAATATATCTTATGTATCTTTGCTCCTGATAAATTAGGCTAAGTCACAGATAATATAAATCTTTACTAGTACCTAGATCAGCGGTGGCGCAGCGGCATAGACCTCGCCTTTGAAATATAAGCGGGTTCGATCCCCAGTCGTGCTTACACATCTTGTGTGAATTGTTACATCACCGCTTCTCAATATCGGTGAAGGAAAACAAAGTGAGAAAACCGGCATGTCTAAGAATTAATCATTCGAGGACACGTGACATCCACCAACCCGAAATTAGCCAGCGTGTGTGGGTTGAGGCCTAAACTCTCTCAACTTGTAAGATAATTGAGAGAAGACCCGTGCCCAGCTGTGGGGTACTAAAAAGCGTTAAAGTGAAGTGACTAGGTGTAGATCGTCCGTGAAAAAATCTTAGTTGTCTTTAATATTAAAGGTCTATGCTCAATAAAACATACTGCCACCGCCATCTATTAATGTATTTTGGAACTAAAATCGACAAAGGTCTACCTTTGTTTTGTTTTCATTATTTTTAATGTTCCACAGTAATAAAATACAATTAAAAGTAAAAAACAAAGTAATTACCCGTACAATTATAAATAAAAATACCTACCACAATACAAACTTAATTAAAATTCTATACATTACCACAAGTAAGTACTATTAAAAACTAGTATCCTTAAACCGGTTTTAACTTAAATACGTATTTATAACTTAATTCTGTTTAAGTAATTGATAATCCTTTAGTTTTTTGATCGCATACCCTTAAAATATCCTCAGTTAAAACAAAACCAACCTTATACCATTGAAATAGAAGTAAAATTCGTATTTTCATACTGGAGCAAAAATACTTGCGATTGCAAGTACTCTCACGCATTACAAATAATTTGAATTGAAACGACCAATGGGAAAGCGGGAATGTTAAATACTGTTGTTCTCCTTTTCACACTTGTGAGGAGGGTATTAATCCATCTCTTTCTTCACTATTATGGGTGTGCAAGTAACCACTGCCTAGTGTAGGCCTATTTAATTTTTTTTTCTTATTGTAATCAGACAGCGCTGGCGCAGCGGTAACGTATTCGACTTGGTCAAATGGTGTCTACATAATACTTATCTGAAATGTCTGATAATAAGTTTTTTTGATACACACTGACTTTAAATATTTACCTAAACGACAATTTTAAAAAGTACCTAAATATTTATAGTAAATAAGTTAGCGCTATTCCTCCTCTCTCCTACTTTTGCTTATGCCCGACAGGGTCCATAATTGTCTCTTAGATAATTGTTAACACCTTTTTAACATTACGGTTTGCAATAAATATTGAGTATTGAGTATTATCAATAACTCAAAAACCGCTCAACCGATTTTAATTAAGTTTAAATGGCGTTATCATCGCGTTACATACCATCTCCTTTTTGAAGTCAGTTGAAAATTGATGACGAATACGATAAAAATCACTATTGATAAAGGAAAATTCTAGAACATAACTAAGTACCTTTATGTATGTCAGCCAACAACTGGCACTTCGACAGTTTGTCAAATATAACACAGTCACTGTCACTTATCAGTCACTTCAACTCTTTTTAGTGTCCACAGCCGGGCACAGAACTATCTTACGAGTTGAAAGAGGTGAGACCCTAATCCACACACGCTGGTCAACTGCGGGTTGTTGTATGCCACATGTCCTCTAATGATAAGTTGTTAGACATGGCGGTTTCTTTACGATGTTTTCCTTCACCGATATTAAGCAGCGGCGATCAATTCACGCAAAGTTTGGCACGGCCTAGGAAACCCGCGACCCAACCTTATATTACTTAAAAAGACGAGGGGAATACCGCTGTTAAGAGAAATTAAGCCATATGGACCAGCCATGCGTCCTTAAGGCTTAAATTCTCTTAACTCTTAAGATAGCTACAAGAAAACCCAGCAGAAAGAGGTAAGGTACCTCCAGATTCCGAAAGTGAATGGAATGGAAGATGCACCCATGGATTGCCTCTGTAGACTCGTAACTTTAAATCTCCTGTGTCAGACAGCTAATGATTGGCCGCCAAGACCGAAATATAACTAGGAGGATGCAATAATAACAAAAATTATGATTTAAAATTAGATTGTTTACTTCAGGCAAAATAGGAGACAGCATACAGAATAATATATAAGTTAAAATATTAACAAAAAAAACCGACTTCATGGATGCCATTTTCAGAACTAAACCAAACTGAAATGGGACCACACGGAAAGCATCAGCTTTCAATAAAAAAAAATATCAAAATCGGATCACCCATTCGAAAGTTCTGAGGTAACAAACATAAAAAAACATACAGTCGAATTGATAACCTCCTCCTTTTAGAAGTTGGTTAAAAAGAGGTTTAAATATAAAAAAATTGTTTAGGTATATTTCAAAAATTAACCTATTACATTTATGTTCTTGAGTCCAACTTATGTCTTAATTATAAAGACTATAAAGTAGTCTCTAGAGTTAGTCCAACAACCTTTATGTGAGTAGCACAAACAAACAATAGGCTTATTTTATAATAATGAACTAATATTACTTAAGACCTTGAGTCCTATTGAAATCTTCATTCACTGCACGGTAGGAAAAGAAATTGGACTATTTTTAAGTAGACTCGCGTCTCAAAAAAATAAAACATATTTTCATTTTCATTTTCATTTTTATAAAGATTGTAATATACCTAATCTCTGAAATTAAAACGACATTCTTTAAGGTGAAGACCCAACAATAGTAAGGTAAGTATATCACAATATTTTCAATTAGGTAGGTGCTTAGATATAATCGCATTAGAAGAATCACCGTGTACCGTGTTTTTTTACTAGTTCTTTTGGCGGGCTATTTATTTTTTGCCACATAAAAATGGACTAAGCATACGTATGGAAAATACCTATAAAGGTATACATTTTCATTTAGTTATAGAAAAGATAGATACAGATAGATAAAAGAAAGACCCCGAAAAGAAGTTTTTATTGAGATTCATAGGTATAAAGTAGCTACAACCATTTATAAAAACGAAAGCTTCCAAAATCGATTAAATCTAAACAAATTCTAACAAAGATTACATCTCATTATCTAAAACATCTAATTAAGATATTTCAAAGTTAATGAACTAATTTGTCGGGATCGAGTCGAAAACGAATGGCGTACGATTAATTCTGAGGCCTCATTTGAATAAGAAGACTTATTCTTAAGGTTTGAATGCTCCGTCGCGATACGAAAATGATTTTAATTTTTTTTCTATTTAGGTTTGAGAGAAGTTCTTAAAAAAAAACCTCAACAATAAAAGCCTCTCATCCTAATTAGATGAGTCCTACCAAAAAGCCGTTTTCTGAAAAAGAATAGGTACCATATTTTAAGTAGCAATCCTAGTTCCCTTGTTGCCAACTAGGATTGGCAAGGGTTTTCTTTCAACTGTTTTAAGAGGTGAGAGAGTTAAGACCTTAATCGACATTCTGGCCAAATCTTGGTTCACTTCAACCCTTTATAGTGTCCCTATCTATATTTGTGTGTGTAACTATCTATATTTAAGTATATATTTACAAAAGAAAAGTATTTTATATTGTATATTACCAGTTATCTAGTTTCCATAGTACAAGCTCTACTTAGTTTGGGATCAGATGGCCGTGTGTGTTAATGTCCCACTATATTATATCAACTATTAATATTAGTGTACACACCCCCTAAGGTGGTTTTGTAAAAATAAAAAACAGCTATTTCATCATTTGTTTCAAGGTTTAATTGTACTGTTGTTTTTTGCGTAATTCGGACTAAGAAATCCTTACTAATATTATAAATGCAAAAGTAACTCTGTCTGTCTGTGTTGCTTTCACGCCTAAACTACTGAACTGATTTGGATGAAATTGGGTATGGAGGTAGTTAGAGACCTTAGAAAGGACATAGGATAGTTTTTATCCGACTGCGCAAAAAGAAGGTAATGTTTTGGCGCGATAACCGATATACACGCGGGCGAAGCCGCTTTCGGAAAGCTAGTAAAATGTATAAATGAAAAGTCGTTTTATTTCAGTTATCAGGTTTTAATTACTATGCTTAGTTTGGGATCAGCGTTTGAGCTGCGGTGGCGCAGCGGTACGGTCCTCGCCTTAATATAAGGTCACGGCTTCGATTCCCAGTCATGCTCACACATCTTTGTGTGAATTATTTCATCGCCGCTGCTCAATATCGGTGAAGGAAAACATCGTGAGAAAACCGGCATGTGACATCCACCAACCCGCACTTAGCCAGCGTGTGTGGAGTAAGGCCTAAACTCTCTCCACTCGTAAGATAGTTGAGAGAAGACCGGTGCAAAGCAGTGGGACACTAACAACGGTTGAAGTGAAGTTTGGGATCAGAAAACCGTGTGTGTTGATGTCAAAGTATATTATTAGATATAATTATAGGTAGGTAAAGAGATAAAGAGATAAAGATAAATTTATTATTACAAAACAAAATACAATAATATGTTTTAGTGCACTAGCCTCCACACTAGGATTCCCTGTGTCGTGGAGGCTAGTGTCTTCCCTTATCAAGTACTAAAACCACCCGCGTAAAAGTACATCAATAAAAAGTTGGTAAGCTTATTTTCCTGATATAACCCAACTTTATTCTGATTAAACTCTTTGCTTGATTAAATAACTTCTCAGTTAATTAAGAAACAAAATACAAATCTCGTTACATACTAAATGTCTCATTTGATCTTATCACATCTGTATTCAAATTAGGCATTGAAATTAGTTTCGTAACAAACACGACCGTAGCTCTGTCCGTGTATGTTGTTTATCACGAAAAACATCACCTACTTTTTATGCAGTCGGTTGAAAATTACCTTAACTATGTGTTATCTCACTTCAACCCTTTTTAGTGTCTCTTCTCTAAACTATCTTATGAGTTAAGTGAGTTTAGGCGTTAATCCTCACACGCTGGCCAAGTGCGGGTTGGTGGATGTCACATGTCCCCGAATGATTAGTTGTTAGACATGCCGGTTTCCTCATGGCGTTTTTCTTCACCGATATTGAGTAGCGGAGATGAAACAATTCACATAAAGAAAAATGTGTGGGCACGACCAGGATTCGAACCCGCGACCTTATTTTTCTAAGGCGAGGCCCGTGCCGCTACGCCACCGCGGCTCTCACTTCCTTTTGTATAACTATCTGTTATACGAAGGAATAACTAATGATTATTCAGAACATTTAACTCTCCAATTTTCCAAATGTTTTTCCTCCTAAAACATTAAGCAAACGGATTACTGAATCAAATGTAACTTTTAATAAATAAATAAATATATTGGGACATTAACACACACAGTCATCTGATCCCATACTAAGCAGAGCTTGTGTTGGAAACCAGATAACTAGTAATATACTACATATAATACTTTTCTTTTGTAAATACATACATAAATATAGATAATTACACCCAGACTCAAGACAAACAGACGTGTTCATCACACAAATGTCTGACTTGAGTGCGAATAGAACCGACGACCTGCGGCGTGGAAAGCAAGTATCATCCCAACTACGCCACCGCACCGGCCCGTCAGTGTACTAAACAGTTAAACGGCGCGGAAAAAGGATGATAAGTAATAATAATAATATTTTCAATAGACATGAGAAGGATGAAGTTAGCTTACGTCACAGCGGGACTCCAACACGGATGGTATGCAGGTGTAACTCTAAGATGGTTTGTATTTGGATGATATACATTGCTGGTTATAGATAGACCGTTTAACTCGCGTATCGCCTATCGCCAAGATTCTGACTCCTCAAGCTGTACAGACAGTGATGATGATTCAAGCGATATGGATATTACTGACGAATAGTTTTACATTACTTTTATCTGTGGTTAAATAGTTCTTTATGAGATTTAATTAATGTTTTATGACTTTGTACCACAGATGGCGATACGCGCGTTAAACGGTCTATCTATAGATTAAAACAACTTTAGAACGTAGACACCTTGGTGTCTTGTGTCAGATACTAGCCACCGATGGATATCTGATTTCTATAGAACCAGTATGAAATCATCCACTCCCTGCGCATACGTAAACACTTTTTGTATCCAGTGCTTGAAGCACTGTGCTTCCACACATCATCATCATCATCATCAGCCTGGGGACGCCCACTGCTGGACATAGGCCTCCCCTTTAGAACGCCATAGCGATCGGTACTGGCCATTAACATCCTTCCGCTTCCCACAATTTTAATACTGTCATCAGTTCATCTTGTAGCGGGCCGACGCTGCGACGACCATTGCGTAGTTCACTCGAGAACCTTAACACCCCAGCGGTACTCTTCATATACTCATTGACAATCAAAACGTGTTCGATGTCGGTAACTAGAAACTAAAACTCGTTATAATATTTTCTTTACGCGCATATCACACATTGAAATAAAACTATTTTGTAACGGATTTTATCGTGGTTTATTTTAGATTGAAACGTCTGGATTCAAAATCTAAAATAAACCGTGATAAAATCCGTTACAAAATAGTTTTATTTCAATAAATCTCGTCAGTTAAAACACAAGTAACATTAAAAAAATTGTATTTGTAAGCATGTAAACCTTGTTCCCAGATACCTATAGAGACAGAATATACTAAACTAAAGCAATTTTTTTTGGAGTTTCTGTATCTGTAAAAACGTTTCCATTAATTGTTCCCCTGTTGTTTGTTCAAAAAAAATTTTTTTTTTTATTCTACATAAAATCAGCAAATTATGGACGATTTATTCGAAATAATATCGATGACAGTAGGCGGTGTAAAACAAAATTATCGGTCAGTGACTCTAGTGAGTGCATTGTCATACGGCGCGGCGGCGCGGCGGCGGCGCGCGAAACGATTTCCGATTACTTCATTTTTCGTTCTAAGAGATATTGAAATAATACCTAAATATGTGTTTACTACTATTTTTTAATTTATTTTTTTAATTTTGTTACCTCGCCTCCCCCAAAAACAGGCAGAAACAATTGAAAACTAGAAGCTGAGTAAACACTCCTATTAAATGTTCTAAGACTATCGCATACAAAGTCGTCAATGTACACAGAACACTGTTTAATATTCGTATGACACTTTCCAGTGGTGAGCCAGCTCGTTAAGTAAGTCGCTTTTGGTTTATTTTCATAACTACACATATCTATCACTGTTAACGATGTTTATTCAAGCAGTTATTATAGTGTGACCATGAATTCATAATACGCAGGATTTAGCCACGTGTTCTAGATATATATCTACTTGAAATATGTAATAAACTGCCTGTTGTTAAGCAATGATGTAGCCTACGATGGAACGCGCCAGCCTAGTATACCGATTCACTCGTGATTACGAATGATTTTCGGTGGGAAGGTGGCAGTGGAATGAGGCTCCATATGGTTAGAAACCATAAAGGAGCAACAATTCCGACCCACCCTGTTAAATGGTGTCACCAGACATCCCACCGGAACACGACTAGGCCACTTGGCGGAGCGGCTTTGTCTCGTAGATGCTCACTAACCACGACCGAAGCCTACCACTAGTTGATTGTCACCTGTTCTGCACCACCCGGGGATTCAATTATAGGTGTACACCCACAGACGAAGGAGACTCAGGCCCCAAAAAGAGATTCAAGACAAACATGTACATCACACTAATGTTTATTAAATTATCTGTTAGTTATACCTCGTTATTGTAGAATGATAGTCACCCTACTATAATAACGCATAAGCTTGAAGTCACTTTGCTCTTTTAAACTCCTCGAGGTCTAATGATGTTGTTGCTATAACATTCAAGTAGTTACAGTAGCATTTCTTACCTGTCAACCTTTGTATAGAGCATCACTAGAAAAATTAATAACCGAAACTATTTGGGGAAGCAATTATACACTATCTAATAAATGTAATAGTTTGTCTGTTTGAACGTATGATAGTGTGGCGTCACATACGAGAGAGACATGACGTCATAGCAATCCTAAATCGCACAAGCAAAGTTTCACCGACGATTAGCATATATACAACTTCCCGACAAGAACTGTCGGAGGGAGTACCGCGGTCGCCGGGCATTACACCTCGCCCGGCTGGAAGATCTTCCCTTTTCACTGGAGGGTCACTACCACCCGATCCTCCAGTCACCTCCACACTGGTGACCCCGACGTGATTTGAACACGCCAAAATAAATGACTTTAGGTGTGTAGATAGAATTTAATGTATGGATACACAGATTTAAGAGCAGCGGTGACGCAGCGGTATGGGCCTCGCCTTAGAAATATAAGGTCGCGGGTGCGATTCCCGGTCGTGCCCACATATCTTTGTGTGTATTTTTACATCGTCGCTGATAAATATCGGTGAAGGAAAACATTGTGACGAAAGTGGCGTGTCTAAGAACGAATCATTCGAGGACATGTGACATTTACCTACCCGCCATTGGCCAGTGTGTGGATTAAGGCCTAAACTCTGTCAACTCGTAAGATTGTATTTGATAGACCATTTAAAAGGGTGGGTCGGAATTGTTACTCCTTTATGGCTTCTAACCGAAAATTATTCGTAATCACGAGTGAATCTATATATTAGGCAAGCGCGTTTCATCGTAGACCATATCATTGCTCAACATAAGGCAAGTTGTGATATTTTAGAATAAAAAAATAACTGTTAAAATAGTTGGGGTTCACTAAAGGGTAAGTACCTACTTTTCCATTTTTGTACTAAGAATCTTTGAAACGGACAAAGTCTCGGGTAACAACTAGTTAGAACAGATATCGTTAAATATTGATGAGGCTTCTAATTAGTTTCTATCTACTACCACAGGAAATAAGTGTGATTGTTATGAAATATGACCTATGATCATTCTTTTTAACGTTTTCATCAATAGGAAATTTTATTTTTTTAGTCTAACATAAGGCATATCTATAAATAAAACTTTTACAATAAAAAAAATAATAAAAAAAACTTAACTCAAACCTAACTTAACGTACCTAACTTAAACTTAACTTTACGATATAACATTTTTTTTAAATTATTATTTGTCGAGATCTACAATAAAAAAAATAAAAAAAAACCTTAACTTAAAACTAACTTAGCGTGACTTAAACTTAACTTTACAATGTAACTTTTTTATTTAATTATTATTTGTCTAGAGCTACAATAAAAAAAATAAAAAACCTTAACTTAAAACTAACTTAACGTACGTAACTTAAACTTAACTTTACAATTTACTATTTTTTATTTAATTATTATTTTTTCAAGAGTTGAAGCAAATGCGTTTTACACACAGAAGAAGAGGTTTAAAGACGTTTTTAAGATTTTTATGAATAATAATAACATTTTCACACATACCTACACACAGCGCTATCTAGTCCCAAACTAAGCAATAATATTTGCTTGTGTTGTGGGTACTAGGAACGGATATAATACTTAAATACATATTTTTGTAAATCTACTATATAAAAATAAGTCGGGTTTTCCTTTCTGACGCTATAACTCCAGAACGCACGAACCAATTTCCACAGTTTTGCATTCGTTGGAAAGGTCTCGGGCTTCATGAGGTTTATAGCAAAGAAAATTCAGGAAAAATTTCAACAGAAAAGCGGGAAAATGTTACATAAAACGATGCCATCTGGTGGCGAAACGGAGTTCGCCGAGTTTGCTAGTATAGTATACATAATATAGAGATATTACACCCAGACACAGAACATCGTGCTCATCACACAAAGATCTGTGCTGACCGTTACAGTCCGATGAGATAATACGTAGACAGTCCGTCTACAGTTACGGCTAGACTTTATGCTTTCTAACTTTAAGGCCGCGTTATTCGAGCAAAGTAGGCATTTAGTGTTCTTTCAATCCCGCGCGCAATAACTTCGCGCAGACACAGCGGCAGTGAACTCGCATGGTCCCTATTGCGACACAGTATAGACACAAGCAGTAGGTAAGGTATTTTATGTCACACTAGCTTCCGCCCGCAACTTCGCCCGCGAAATTGATCTCACTAATCTTGTTTCTCCATACAAACTTTGGAACCCCGTTTCACCCCCTTAAAGGGCAAGTTTTAAAAAATCCTTTCTTAGTGCACCTCTACACTATATAAGGAACCTATATGCCAAATTTAGAGTCTCCAGACGCAGCGGTTTAGGCTCTGCGTTGATATGTCAGTCAGTTTCTTCTTTTAGATATTTAGATTAGATATTATCTTCGTGGTCTAACTTCATTTACATTTACGATAAGTTTAGGAATCGTTTTTAAGGTAAATAAAATACAGAGTAAATAATACAAATTTATGTATTGGTTTTAAAACCAATTAGAATACCGCTTGGCTTTTTCATTCCACTGTCACCTTCCCGCCGAAAATCATTCGTAATCACGAGTGAATCGGTACATTGGGCGGGCGCGTCCCATCGTAGACTACATCATTGCTTCACATCAAGCAAGTTGTAGTCAAACGCAAGCCTATTTCAGAATATAGAACCCTAAAACAGCATTAAGAACCCTCTAGTAGAGGTTAAAATTCAATGGGTTATTAAAATTAAATACATACTCGCTTTTAGGCTTAAAATTACCCGTGTTACGTTTCGGTGTAAAAACACTCACGTTGTCAAATTGTGTTGTCAAATTTTAATAACCCACATAAGGAAGTACCAATTAACTACATAACACTAAACTACTTACTAAAAGGTGAAATATCTAACCTCGTTAAATTAACAAGGATGAATATAAATCAAATCGATCGAACGTTCACCTCAGATTAAAAAAAGAAATTAAAAAAGAAAAGAAAAAAACAATCGTTCAGAAACGCGTTAAGTAAACACTTTTAAGCGTGACTCTTAATATCTTTATTCGTTCAGAAATATCAAATTATAATATTAAGCTCATCTTGCATTCATTTGTTGGGTATGACCCCTGTGGTGATGGGTTTAATGGCGTGGCTACGAAACACCAAGCGGAGCGACCAGCGATTTTTGTAGTTTATTAAACGCTCCCGTTCTATAGTTATATTAACAAAAAACTCAACCGGATAGTGATGATTCATAACCGTGAGGCCCCGAATTCTAATACCGGGTTAGTATAAAGACTATCTTAATAAATATACCTCCTCAGAAAGTCTTAGTAACAGCACGAAGTTTGGAATTGTGTCCAGTGAACGGCAATAGGTTTCCTATTACGTATGGCACTTAAATATCACCTGTGATATTTACCTCTGCTACGCCTTTGGGTAATACAGGCGTGAGGGCTATAAGTAGGTACTAATTGTATGGAAGCTAAAACAGCCCTTACAATACCTATAAAAAAATAAGAAGTGAAGAAAATAAGAAGTGAAGGCACTCTTGTGTGACATTGCAAATATAATACAGAATAAATATAGTAAATCGTTTAGCTAACACAAAAATATTTTTAAATTTATTTTAGAAACTCAAGAGAGGTTTTATTTAATATTTTTTTTTTTTTTTTTGTGTAGTGAAGTAGGTGCGCCATCTTCTTTTGTTTTATCCTTTAATTTTTTAATCGCTAGTCGCCCCGCTCGTTTCGTGGCTGTACACAAAGATGGCTACTCTTTGACAACTCGATAAAGGTATAAAGAATAAAGAATTTCGATTGTAAACTGTTGATAAAGTTTAAAATGTGTTTTGTGTATAGCTCTGTTTGGTTTTATAATTTGATAGATAACAAGTGTCATTTAGAATTAAATGACAATTAAATTAGACTTAGTATTTTGTTGATTTGATGTTTTTTTTTATTCTGTGATAGGCTGGTGCTTGACTACAACTTGCCTTGTTAAGCAATGATGTAGTCCGATGATGCAATGATGATACCGATTCACTCCTGATTACGAATGATTATCGGTGAGAAGGTAGCAGTGGAATGAGCCTCCATATGGTTAGAAACCTTAAAGGAGCAACAATTCCGACCCACTCCCTCTGCATGGTGTCACGAGACATCGCACCGTAACATGGCAAGCTTGGCGGTGCGGCTTTGTCTGGTGGGTGGTCACTAACCACGGCTGAAGCCTACCACCAGTTGATTGTCACCTGATTTGGACCACCTGGAGACCAAAGAAGAACAAAAACAAAATTAACAAATGCAGGACTATATGCACTACAACTGAAGTGGAGATGGGCGGGACACATTGCGCTAATCACAGACAGATGATGGACAAAATGTGTCACGGAACGGACAGGACCTACTGGTAAACGAAGTAAGGGGAGACCAAAAGACCGCTGGATCGGTATTTCGGTATTTTTTGGGGGCTGAGTCACCTTCGTCCTTGGGTACCTACACCTTTAATTGAATCCCCACACGTGGTCCACGGTTGGTGAAACAAACTCTTCGGCTTTATAATATTAGTAATATTGATTGCGGCACCATAGCTATTAAACAAATGATTTTGATAAATGGTTTTAACAAAGCAGATTTGACCGAGTGTTCTAAGCATAGAAAGTCTTGAAATAAAACTACTTTTTAACGGATTTTATCGCGGTTTATTTTAGATTTTAGATCCCGACGTTTCAAAGTCTTTTCAGACTTCATGTTCACGGGTGGACTGAGATATTTGACGTCCAAAAATATTAATCACAATTATTACTGACTACCTTCAAACATTAATATTTAAGTTGCGTTCCGATTTAAGCAAACTGAGCTCACAGTGTCTTGAATTCTGAGTTGATTTTGCTTGGGTTTTGGTACAAGTAAATTAAGCACTGGGTCCCAAGCTGGTGGTATATTCCAACCATTTTCTCTGTTAAAATTAGGATGTTTTTTAATTTCAATAGCTTCGCGGATCATTCTTGAAGCTATTGAAATTAAAAAACATCCTAATTTTAACAGAGAAAATGGTTGGAATATACCACCAGCTTGGGACCCAGTGCTTAATTTACTTGTACCAAAACCCAAGTAAAATCAACTCAGAATTCAAGACACTGTGAGCTCAGTTTGCTTAAATCGGAACGCAACTTAAATATTAATGTTTGAAGGTAGTCAGTAATAATTGTGATTAATATTTTTGGACGTCAAATATCTCAGTCCACCCGTGAACATGAAGTCTGAAAAGACTTTGAAACGTCGGGATCTAAAATCTAAAATAAACCGCGATAAAATCCGTTAAAAAGTAGTTTTATTTCAATGTGTGATATTCGCGTAAATCTAAGACAATACTACATAGAAAGTCTGCCAAGAGTGTGATAAAATTTATGATGGTAAAAAAAAATTGGTTGCCTGTAAAGTCGGTATACGGGCGAAAGTTTTACGTGACAACGACTTTGAGTGGTAAAATAATTAACATTTATTTATACAAAGAATTATATTTAAAACATTAATTTATACAAAGAATCTCGCTCTTAGGCGGGCTAACTGTGCTCGAGTGGAAGGGACGCGTGCCTCTCACTCGCTCTCATTGTGAGCGCATAACGTGAGCGGAGCGTAACGCAGTTTCTTGAAGTGTCACCCGGCAAACCAATTTATAAGACGTTGTCACGTCAAAATGTTGTCTAATACCGATATCTACTCGTGCGAAGCCGGGGCGGGCCACTAGTAAAATATAAAATAAATTAGTTAAAGTAGTTTTACATCAATGGTAATGATTTTGACCTGCAAGTAATACATACAAATCATTACCTTCCATATTTACGAAGTAGTCAGTTAAAAATGTAAGCCACAAGCACAATTTGGTGTAACTGCCACTCAACATAATATTATTATCTATACAAAGTTGATCCACTGGAATTTATCCCACAACATTCCAACACTTGATCACTTATTAACTTAACTGTTACTTAACATCTTCACCAACTAACTACCCGTTTAACTATAAAACACTTGATTTACATCAGCTATCTATGATTTAAATTCAATTTTTCATTTAAATGTGGTAATACTTAAATCTTCGTTTGTATGAATAATGAATGATATTAAATATGACAGATGATTATGCCATGCTGGTTCAATGGTGGTGGTATTCGCTTTATAACTGCGGAAGCAGGTTCGAGGATTGTAAGGCAGAAAAATCTTAAAAGCAGCTCTAATGGTACTAAGATCCCACTATTTTCTACGGGTTTTCTCTCAACTATCTTAAGAGTATTTTTGGTCGCGGATGTGTCAAAGATAATTTACATCCAGACTATACAAACAGACATGTTCATCACACAAATGTTTGTCTCGGGTAGAAATCGAACCCACGACCTGCCGACCACGCCACTAGCCCGTCAGTATAATATATAATAATATAGTTTATATATTTGGGACATTAACACACACGGTCATCTAGTCCCAAGCTGAGCAGAGCTTGTGTTATGGAAACCAGATAACAGGTATATACTATACATAATATAATACTTTTCTTTTGTAAATATATACTTATAATAGATATTTGGCTCAAAATCACCAAGGTTGCAAATTCCAAGATTGGTTTTATGCCAAAAAAAATATTAAGATATAATGATGACTCTTGGTCTATACTGTTGCAAAATTTATATATTATTAAACTTTGACAGGGCAGCGCACAGAACTCTATACTTTTTTTGCAATATTACTTTTTAGCAAATATCCTGCAGAAAAACATCAATTCGGGAACGTTTTTCTAAGTTTCATAAAACGAACAAAAACAAAACAAAGTACATAATATATGCATTGTTTAATAACATGGGTATATCTAGTATCTATATTATATAAGCAATAATGAACAAAATGCATACTAAATCTTCTACAAGTAAAATACGCCAAAAAATTAAATAAGTTGCTATTACTGTGCCTATATTTTAGGAATTTTCAAAATATTCAAACCTCTTTTATTTGAATAACGTTACATGAAGAAAATAAAAGTTCTAGGATTGTATAAACCATGTTTTTTCTAAAAAATAGCTTAATTTATGCGCATTTTATTGAAATATTGTAGTGTTCCCGGCAATGATCAACCGTTCCCGGAATGAAAAAAATGTTACCAAAATGATGACGTTGATATTATAAGGTATAAGTAAAGAGATATTTAAATTGTAAACAACAATTTAAATAAAAAAATCGTTTATTTATATTGCCGTGTTAATTGCACTCATGGAAAATTACTCTTACTATTAATATTTTTTTCTTAAATTTGTTTTAACATTTTCATAAACAAACCTTATTATCCAAACCTTATTATTTTTCGAAAACACCAATATCATTGTCAAAATAATATCGAGTTTTTTCTGTTTTGAGCATTGGTGTTGGGATAATACGGGTTCCAGTTTGAATTTTCTCATATTGTTACGCACAGATCTCCGAAAGGTTACTAAAATTTCTCCAACATCGTCAGCAATATATCTGAAGCAAGTATTGGGCTTCTCAGTAGGAACTTTAACAAGCAAAAATGTCCCAGAAGATACAAGATTTGGATGTATATTGTCTTTACCATAAGATGTACTTGCTTCAACATCAATCTGTTTATCTTTAAACTGCTGAGGAAGAGTTAATGCCATTAAATCTTCATCTTCTGAGGAAGATGAGCTATATACAGATTCATAAATGCTTACTCTATTCTTTAATTTTAAATAGTTATCTGTTATTATGGGCTTTTCGTCAACAGGAGATTCAATTTCAGGCATTAACACATCCCTAGGTTCAACTGCACAAACTTACGTTACAAAAAAGCTTGGATAGTTTTAACTCTTTATGGAATGTTCAATCACATCGTCATCTGGGATTACCTTTACTTTTTTTAACTTTAGCATTTGCCTTTTCTCTTTGGACAAATAAGTGGAACTATCCTTTTGAACTTAGATAAATTAAAAAAAGAAAAATATGCCACAAGAACACAGCGCGCAGTCTTTCTAAAATGAGTCCAACGGACTCACCGACACTCAGTCACACGCGGACTATCGAGTAGACGTGTCGACACATCTCATTAATTTTAGGTTTTGTGCTTATAAACAAATCAAAATGCCTTCTTGTGTGTTTAATAAATGTTATAATCACTTAAGAAACAAAAATAAGACAGACGGGATTACATATCACGCGGAAGTACACCCAAAAGTCTTAGTTTCATAAAAAATATTACTTAAATTGTTGTTTGCTACGCCGTTTGTGAGAGTGAGATAGATAATGCAAAACAGACATGAAAGATAGAGGCAACGCACACGCTTTGCCCGTGATAGTATTTCGCTGCTACAATGTTATACATTCAACAGCACGGCTATTGTGATTTCGCTTGCATGCTGTGTGGGGCCATATCTCTGTCCTTTTCTATTGTTCACTGTAAATATCTAATTGTGATTTCATATATTATGTGTGTTTCTAGTTGCATGTAGTTGTGCACAAAGACCCAGGTTTAGTGATTGCGTTATTAGAGCGTACCGTATCTTCCTTTTCTTGATTTATCAAAGCTTTTGAAACTATTTTTTTAATTTTTTTTCCTTATCAGTAGTCTCCATTACGCTGCAATTAAAAAGCAACGAATTCGTAAAGTAAATAAATAAAAAATCGTAAGCGAATCATCCTTGGAAACGATAATTATCATTCCGGGAACTCAACAGTCATTTCGGGAACGTGTCCTCATGTCTGGGAACGTTCCCGAAATGATCGTTCACGAAATGACGATTTCAAATAAGCGCGCGCTTTGATTATACAACGGTCATCTTCAGTGCAACCAAACTTCGTCAATAGTAAAATATTTGAGGTTACTTCGTTATATCGAGTCGTAAAAATGAATTTTATCAATAATTCAATGTAATAGACACGTTCACGAATTGACGGACTATTGATGTACGCATAACGAATAAAGAATTGAAAGGTACTTACCACTTAAATATAATTTATTTAACGAAAAATACACTGACAGCCGGCTTTGTTATTGTTTACTTCTTTTATTGACGTTTAACACTGAATGGCAGCGTTGACTTAAAGTGATTTTTGTTCGATTATCGATGCGTTCACTGAAATGACTTATGCGCTGTTGGACAAACTATTTTTGCATTTATATAATTAAAAAAATATATATTTTAAAGTATTCTTTTCAAAACTAGATTTTGTATGAAAAATACGGTATATTAAGTAATGACAAGTGTTAAATATCTTAAATTATTCATTGGTATTTTTGTCTTGTCGTTGAAGATCATACATTTGGACGCGTTCCCGAAATGACTTTCTTTGCATTTATATCGATTTATTTTAAAAATTTACTTCTATAATAAATTGTATTGTTTCATGTACACACGAAATAGGTTGGTTGTAGTATTTTATTATTATTACTTTTTTAATAAACTCAAAATTTAAGACATTAATTTGCTAGCAAAGCCAATTCTACACCTTGGTGATTTTGAGCCATTTACACCCAGACTCGACACAAACACCAATGTTCATCACTAATGTTTGTCTCGGGTGGGAATCGAACCCACGACCTGCCGCGTGAAAAGCAAGTATCTTACCGACCACGCCAAGTAGTATAGATATAATTACAGTTTTGTATCGTTTAAAAATAAATTATTAAAAACATGATAAGTGAACTGTTTGTTGAGAGGTAACAGGTAGGGTAAACGAGGTAATTAATCGCCAAACTGATTAATCAGTTTAGTTATCAATGGTTGTATCTTAATAAAAATATATTAATGCTGCGTTAAAATGAATCTACTTGTAATAAAGAAAATGATCCGTTTTGATATAATTTTGAATGAAATAATCTACTTGTATAGTGTACTGGCGGCCGCCCGCGACTTCGTCCGCGTGGATTTCGGTTTTTTTCGGAATAAAAGGTAGCCTATGTTCTTTCACAGGGTCTAAAGATTGTCTGCGCCAAGTTTCATCAAAATCGGTTGAGAGGTTTAAGCGGGAAGCGTAACAGACAGACAGAGTTACTTCCGCATTTATAATATTAGTAGGGATAAATTACTTTTTTTAATAATTGAAACCTATATCATTTGTTTATCAGTCTGATACCAATAGAAATGTGACTTCTTTATTTTTTTAAGGTTTAATAAAATATGCCACAGTCGTGCCCACAGATCTTTGTGTAAATTGTTTCATCGCCACTGCTCGATATCGGTGAAGGGAAATATCGTAAGGAAAGCGGCATGTCTAAGAACTAATCAGTCTAGGACATGTGACATCCACCAACCCGCACTTGGCCAGCGTGTGTGGATTAAGGCCTACAATTGAACAAATCTAAGAAGAACCTTTTGACGTTTCACTGTTTTCTATTAAAATAGCTTTATAGAGACGTAATTCACACTATTTTTATTAGCTTTCCTGTAAAATAATTGAATTATGAAGCTATTTTTTTTTTCAAATTTTCATACATAAAATAAAATTCTAAATGTACCACGTTTAGAACTGTCAAACGGTACTTCTTGATGGACTGTAAGCTGTCTCAACACGTAAGACAGTTGGGAGGAGACTCGTGCCAAGAAGTCGAACACAAAAAGGGTTGACGTGAAAAAAAAATATACAAAATGAATATGTAAAAATATAAATAAATATTATAATTATTTTTATATTTATATAAATGTAAATCTCTGACATTACTATAACAATATTATTTTAGTACCTAACCTGTGTTGGGCCGTAACTGTTGCATCTACCCTAAGATACTGATCACAGGAGATGATTTATAACACACACAGCCTGGTAATGACGGATAATGATCTCTGTTTGTTTTTGTCAATACGGACACCATAGCTCATGGGGCTTTAGGGTCCCTAAATTCAATGGACCCCAAGTTTTTGATATTTAAAGTTAAAATTATATAAACAGCAAAATACAAAGTTCAGAGTGCAGGTTTAATAACTACTTTGTGCTGAGTTCAAATCCCGGGCACCTATATAGTTAGTAACCATATGTAGCCTCATTCTACTGCCACCTACTCGCCGAAAATCATTCGTAATCACGATTGAATCGGTATACTGGGCAGGCGCGTTCCATCGTAGACCACATCTTTGCTTGATATCAGGCAAGTTATACTCAAGCTCAAGTCTTTTGTAGAAAAAAAAGAATATATAGCATTTTTCTACACTTCAACCCTTTTTATGGTCCCACAGCTGGGCACGGGTCTACTCTCAACTCTCAACTATCTTACGTGTTGAGAGAGTTTAGGCCTTAATCCACACAGCTCAAGTGGGAGTTGGTGGATGTCACATGTCATCGAATGATTAGTTCTTAGACATGCCGGTTTCCTCACGATGTTTTCCTTCACCGATATCGAGCAGAGGTGATTAAACTCACACACACACAAAAATTCGAACCCGTGACCTTATATTTCTAAGTCCAGGCCCGTACCGCTGCGCCACCGCTGCTCAAGCTAAGTAATATTAAGAAATCATTCCGAAGCAGTCTGGAGAAAACAAGTAGCAATTGCTATAGTTGTCTAATAAATAAATATTCTGGGACATTAACACACACGGTCATCTGGTCCCAAGCTAAGCAGAGCTTGTGTTATGGAAACCAGATAACTGGTATATACTATACATATAATACTTTTCTTTTGTAAATATATACAAAATAGATATTTACACCCAGACTCGACACAAACACTAATGTTCATCACTAATGTTTGTCTCGGATGGGAATCGAACCCACGACCTGCGGCGTGAAAAGCAAGTATCTTACCGACCACGCCACCCGGCCCGTCAATTATGAGCCATTTTTCTACGGAACACTCACATTTAATTCAAAAGGCTGTTCTGTAGGTGGCACAGTGAGTCAACACTTCTGCCTACCCCTTGTATTTAAAGATATGTTGTGACATTAATATATCGTTTAGTATAATTTCTTAGAATCAAAACTGCTAATCATCTAGAAAGAAACTATCACTCAATGAGGATGATTACAATTGGTTTATTTTTTTAAATATTAGATATGTATTAGTTGGCACATCTACATTTCAATGCATCAGCTGTCATTTTATACTGTCATCGTGTCCGTTTTTGAAGTCAGCTGTCACTCGAAAATGTCAATATAAACGAACGAATGAACACCGAGCATGCGTGAAGCGGCCATCTTAGAAGGGCTGACACTGCGTGTTGGACCGTTGTGTCGTCGGGAAGTGCTTGCATCTGCACTTCGTGCTCGATTAATGTTACGATTTAATCCAACGTAATCTTAACGATCTGTAATTAACTGGTAGAATTCATGATTGTGCTATCGAGAGATTGGGGTGAAGTGATATTTGCTGTAGTTATTTTATTGATATACCGTCTTCTTACCCGATTATTCACGCCTACTTAAAGTTGTCTGCTAATCCTGATATTTTTAGTCTAAAACCTTCGAAAGCCTTCATATTTTTTTGTGTGTCTTAAAGATTCCGCGTTCCCCTGTACCGCGGTATTATACATGAACAGCTAAATAGTTATTATTACGACAGTTAATATTTTCTGTTCTTCTTGAAACACATTACTTTAGTTTATTTTATTAGGATTAGTTTATATACTTACTTTAACTTTATTAACATTATGTATTATTATTAATGTCATATTGAGTAGCCTAGTAATTATAGGTATGTGCATGCTGTGATTTCCTTTAATTGGAGGAGCATAGCATATAATATATTCTCTATTGGAGATCCCAATAAATAAATTAAAAAAAGCAGTTTGTATAATTTACAAATTACAAAAAAGTACAAAATTTATTTGTTGCATATTAAGGTCCAGTAGATAGTTAATGACCATGTGCCCCGCGTTAGGATACCCTGTGTTGCAGGGTCCCGTCTCTTTCGACATAGTCACTTCAACCCTTTTAAGTGTCCTACTCCCGGGCACGGGTCTTCTCTCAACTGTCTTACGAGTTGAGACTTTGGACCATAGTTCACACACGCAGGCCAAGTGCGGGTTGGTGGTTATCACAATATCCTAGAATGGTTAGTTCTTAGACATGCCGGTCCTCACGATGTTTTCCTTCACGGCGATGTAACAATTCACATAAAGAAGGGTGCGCCACCGCTGCTCATGACATAGTAGTAGTATATAAATATAATAACGTAAAATAATTATCAAAATCAGTCAGAACCATTAAAAAAATTCCCCTTTCCTGTTTATCATTCAAACAATTCGTTTGTAGTACTAGTTACGCTATGTTACGCCTCGTAGGTTAAAACGAAGGGTTAGCTAACAATAACTGTTCGTTAATGAAGGCATTAGTTGACCCGTTGCCCTAACGTGTGTTAGATATCTCAATCTCAGCAATAATAACTCACAAATGACAGAGTATTTACATCAACTAATTGTTCTGCCAGCCCCTGTCAGCGAGACGAGCGTGAGTGAGTTCTTAATTGAAAGCCAGATAAACCCCGCAGGGTTCCTCGCTTTCTTTCTTTTTGTTTAAATCACATCCATTCTTATTTACTTACTAATAACACAGAAAATATAATGGTAAAAGTCCGACCGTTTAACTCGCGTATCGCCATCTGAGGTACAAAGTTATTAAACATTAATTAAATCTCATAAAGAACTATATACACCACAGATAAAAGTAATGTAAGACTATTCATCACTAATATCCATATCGCTTGAATCATCATCACTGTCTGTGCACCTTGAGGAGTCAGAATCTTGGCGATAGGCGATACGGGAGTTAAACGGTCGGCCTATAGTTAATATCTATACTAATAATATAAAGCTGAAAAGTTTGTTTGTTTAAACACGCTAATCTCAGAAACTACTGGTCTGATTTGAAAAATTCTTGCACTGTTAGATAGCCTAATTGTTGAGGAAGGCTATAGGCTACTTTTTATCCCACTGCTGGGCATGATATATAGTTAACGCGGTCTAGTTAGAGATAAAGTAGCACACAGGGTCGTGTCCACACATTTTTGTGTGAATTGTTACATCGCTGTTGCTCAATATCGGTGATGAAAACATCGAGAGGAAACTGGCATGTCAAGAACTAATCATTCGAGGACATGTGACATCCACCAACCCCCCTTGGCCAGCGTGTTTCATTAAGGTCTAAACTTTCTCAACTTGTAAGATACCTAGTTGAGAAAAATCCCAAGCCCAGCAGCCGGACATTAAAAAGGGTTGGAGTGAACACAATAAGACCGCAACCAAAACTGTCCATTCGTTTGAGCGCTACAATTCCACATATTTGTACACAGATACACTCACAACAGTCTAATAGTATTTTGCTAGCTCGGGATTCGAACCCGGGAGCTCTTATCAATTAGCTCGAATCTCCTGCCGCTAGATTAAAGGCTTAATTATTATTACACTTTAAAACCATCTATTTTGCAATACTCATAAACCATAACCAATTAAAAACAAAATGGCCGCCATATTTAAATTAAAATCTTTATTATGACCTTAAACTCAGATAATTAAGTTGAATTCATGTGTTTTTAACTTAACTTGATGAGATTAATTAGTTGATAAGGTGCTTGATTAATTTAAATTTGCATTTTAGCAGCATTTAGAAAGCTTTTTTTGAGAAATATTAGTTATCTTGATCGTTGGGATAATTTTCTGATGTTGTCCAGCCTGAGTGTCATAATAAGTGTTATGAAAGTAAGACTAAGTACTTTTACATGATTTAACATAATAATGCGTTTCAAATAAGACTAGGACTGGAAATCCGCGATCTTGCACCGGAACGTATAAAACAACTCCACATTTTTTTGTACAGTCGGCAAAAATGTTTGTTTGATATCTATACTTCTATACTTAATATTTAATAATATATAATATTATAAATGCGAATGTAAGTTTGTTTGTTACGCTTTCACGCAAAAACTACTGAACCGATTTGGATGAAATTGGGTATGTAGGTAGTTCTAGACCCGAGAAAGGACATAGGATAGTTTTTATCGGACTGCGCAAAGAGAAGGTAATGTTTTGGCGCGATAACCGACATACACGCGGTCGAAGGCGCGGGCGGAAAGCTAGTAATAAATATATCTAGATGAAAAATAATATGCGTATATCTTGTTACCATTCAAGTAAGATTGGACATTTAGAGTCGAAATTGGAATGAACATATTTTATAAACTTCCGATTAAAAAAGGGGTGTGATAATTTAAAACGTGTGTTTACATCCGTGTATATGTTTTGTGTACAAGTTTAAGGCTTCTAACGCGTAAAGGAGAGGTCAAAAGTGGGCTAGAATTTTGAACACCAATGTGATATACCTCATTGGAAAGCTTATTTAATAAGCTGTTAGAATTTAACTAAACACGAATTTTAGGAGCAACCATTTTTGTAAAAATCAAAAAAATGTAATAGAAAAACAAAACGCACATTAACTTTAATAATCCGTTTCCTAAGCAGTATAAATATTGCAATCACGTCAATAATTGCATTCTGTTACAGTACTTTTCTCTTGTAATATTATTCTAGCTGCAGCTTAATGTAATTATGACGGAAAATATTTGTTATCTTATTAGTGTAATAACAAAACGCGTGGAAAAAAATATAATTACGGGAAACGTCATGATGTCATTGTCATTGATCAGTTTGATTGACAGCGTCGAAATAATTTTGATTTTTTTGGTTGCTCAATTGTCATTTGACCATGGGGTTGCCAATTGCAATAATCATAATATTGCATTAAGGATTCTTATTTTCAATTTCAATTTTTAAAAAAACGGGGGCGTGTAAAATTATTTTAAATACACCAAAAAATTTAATTAATTATGCTCTATTAACTTAAGTAACTCAGATTGCTGTTCAAATTTACAATTATTTTAATCCCAGGCTCTATACATTTTTTGAACGTCTCCTTTACATAGTTAAGTAGCTGTGTGTAAGTACATACCTAAGTAAAGTTTAACTCCCATATTCATAAATGTCTTATAAGCTCACTATAGCTAAAATAGTTTTATAATTCGTTTGTTTTTGCCTATCATCTCGATATTTATACTAGTAAGAAAGAGACAAAGTACATTTTAACTAAAGAGTCACATAAGATTTGTATAAATAAAACCGTTCAAATAAATCACGTTTTCATAAATTTTAAAATAATATCTATTATTGTCTGTGGTCTGATATTTCGTGCTGACGCTACTTTTGCTTGGTTTTTGGTATGAAGTTAGCCGCGAGTCCTGTCCTATTCTTATTTTAAACGCATAGTAGGTAAATTTTAACAGTGTTTTTAAATTCGTTAATGTCTTTCGGATGACTATCTCTGTCACACTTACACTCGCTGCGTAAAGAATATTTTTCACTCGTGTGTCATAGAAATACGAAGTTTGCCGAGATACATTAAGATTATAGAAGCACTGTTCTAATAAATTACTTGACTGCACTTACTCCTCTCCTTCGGACAATGTGTATTTAACACAACACATTCTCGATCACAAGCTATCGGTTCGACCGTCCTCGGACGGCTCACCGAAAAAGTCCGGTGAACCAATAGAGGCCCTTTCGGCTAATTGGGTTAGGTCATCAAAAAAAAAGATAAACGATCACAAGCTAATTTTGAGCTGACTTACACTGCCCGCACACGACCGATTTTTCCTCTGATTTTGTGCAAGTCAATAATAAACTCAAGATTACAAGTCGGTCGCAAAATCGGTCATAAAAAACGGTCGGCGGGCAGTCTAAAACAAGTTTAATTTAAAATCACAAAAATCAACTAACACAGTTCAATACAAATAATTTGCAGTTTAATTAAAACCCAAAGCGGTAAAAACACTTAATTTTACACTTTTTTTTTAACAAAAAGACACTTTTATACGTAACATTGTGACACAAATTGAAGTCATGTAAACGGTAATGACTTTATCAGAATATCCGTTTTTAAATAAAATGCAGATGTAGGTATTTTATTTATCGAGTATTTAATTTTGTACACGGACTACGTAACTACTTTTTTTATTTTTTTTTCAAATAAAAGATGAAGGTAATGATGGCCAAAGAAATAATCATTTGTTGTAATACAGATTTAAAATGTATTTTATTTATGCATATTATTCGTATGTATACATTTTTGAGTTGTCTTTCTGTTACCTTTTCATATAGGAACGGGTCATCATCATCATCAGTCTATTTTAGTCCACTGCTGGACATAGGCCTCTCCTAAAGTACGCCACTGAGCACGATCCGATTGCAAAGATCGTCATTCCACCTAGTCTGAGGGCGTCCTGCGCTACGTTTGCCAATTCGTTGTCATGAAGTATTTTCTTAAATTTACGCGAATATCACACATTGAAATAAAACTATTTTTACCTAACGAATTTTAAAGATCCCGGCGCCGCGGCGTTTCAGTCTTATCAAACTTCATGATCACGGACGGACTGAGGTATTTGACGTCCAATATTATTAGTCACAATTATAGCTGACTACCTACAAACATTATAAATAAGTTGTGCAAACTGAGCTCACAGGGTCTTGAATTCAGTTGATTTTGCTTGGGTTTTGGTACAAGTAAATTAAGCACTGGGTCCCAAGCTGGTGGTATATTCCAACCATTTTCTGTGTAAAAATTTTGTTTTTTTTTTAATTTCAATAGCTTTGCGGATCATTCTTGGTAGGACCCGATTTTCTTTGACAAGTAGGTACCTGTGTATTATCAAATCTCAGGTAATGATATAAACAGCGATAAAAACCGTTAAAAAATAGTTTTATTTCAACGGTAATGAAATTTAATACGTATGTGTAGTTAATCTTAGAGAAAGGTTTTTTGTTGTAAAAACTCTTCGTAAACCCCGGCTAAATTGGATATTGTATTGTCGTAGCATAGCGAATAGATAGATTTTGGTGTAGTTGTTTTCTTCCCTTAATAATCTATCGAAAATTATTTGCTAGGTTTCAATGAATTCTTAATTTACATTTTTTTTTACTCAGGGCCTCTAGACAAAGTAACTAGTGAAGTTATAACGAAAGATTAGAAGAACAAAATGTATAGGATTGACATAAGATTGTCACGTGACATTTCGGAGGTGAATGTCAATCTCATACATTTTGTTCTTTTCGATATCGCTGTCTGTCACTTTGTCTAGAGGCCTAGGAATCAAACCCGTGTATTCGGACTACATTAAACATGAACATTACCTAACTGATGTAGGTATCTCTAAATTAAATGAAGTTATCTATCTTTTTCAAAGTACAACAACAAACCACAAAAATGCATACGCACACCTCATTACCACAGATAATAATATAATGATATGTCATTACCATCAATAAAATAGTCGCATACCTACAAATTAAAAATTAACTACTCTAATATAAACCGCACGAAACTGATTATCAATCGGGGAAAAAATACGTTCTTTAAAACATAAATTAATTAGGTACTCAATAAGATTGCATCTTGAATACCAATATGTGTGTTTAAATGTCCAATCGCGGCACTTATCAGGAAAAATAAATCTTTTTATTTATGCTTAAAGGTTATAAACTGTGTGTTTGTTTATCAGGATATCAATTTAAACTTGATTTATTTTTTAATTAGCACGTGAAAATAATCTCACCGTTTCAGTTACTAAAAGGTTTAAGTAGAGGTCAATATTACATTTTGAGGGCTATGGTAGTGATACTAATGATTTGATGCTCTCCTAGCTGTATTTTCGTTATTTTCGCGCTTTCTGGAAGGGTATAGTTATAATCTCCGATTTAAATAATATCGGTTCGACCGTCCTCGGACGGTTCACCGAAAAAGTCCGGTGAACCAATAGAGGCCCTTCCGGCCTATTGAGATAGGTAATCCGCAAAAAAAAAATTAAATAATGTTAACTAAGTAATCCTTACTCTACTTTTGTTACTTTCTTCCTTAATATTATAAATGCGAAAGTAACTCTCTGTGTCTGTCGCGCTTTCACGCCAAAACTACTGAACCGATTTGGATGAAACTTTGTAGGTATAGGTAGAGGTAGTTTGAGACCCAGGGATAGATATAGGATAGTTTTTATCCGACTGTGCACAAAGAGAGACACACGCGCGGGTGAAAAGCTAGTATACTACCTATTTAGTGGACATGTGTGTGCGTGTGCGCATAAAGTGGACTCTCTGTCTTCTAGAAAGCACCTATAGTATTCTACGTGCCGGTTACGTGATGGTTAGAACTTGCATTTCACGTATCAAGTCGTGAGTTCGATTCCAACCCAAGACAGACATTTGTGTGATGAACATGTTCTGTTTGTGGTGAATTCAAGGCTCTTTAGTTACAATGGACTTTGTCTCTTTCTTACTAATATCTATAAATGTCATGATGACACAACACGTTTTAACATGACCGGGTCCCCCAGATTATTAGGACACATAGACTTTTTTTCGACTGGCCTGTAGTAGTGACCCTGACTGCTAAGCTGTGGGTCGTGGGTTCAATTCATTCCTCTTAGGACAATTTTTTCTGCCATTAGTATAAATGTTTGTTCTGTGTCTGGGTGTAATTCATCTATAATATATGTAAGTGTTTAAATAAAAATGTAGGTATATTAAATTTATCTGTTCCTAGTACCCATAACACAAGCAAATATAATTGCTTCATTCGTAGATGGCGCTGTGTGAAAATATTAAAAATAAAACGAGAATTTCATATATTAGGAGTAAGTCTTACCTCCAAGGAATGACGGGCCGGTGGCGTGGTCGGTAAGATACAACATTTGTGATGAACATTTGTGTTTGTGTCGAGTCTGGGTGTAAATATCTATTATAAGTATATATTTACAAAAGAAAAGTATTATATGTATAGTATATACCAGTTATCTGGTTTCCATAACACAAGCTCTGCTTAGCTTGGGACCAGATGACCGTGTGTGTTAATGTCCCAGAATATTTATTATTTATTTATTATTTTATTATTAATAGAACTTTTACTGTTTTCTTCTTTTTATTGCTTTGTTAACCAAATTTGCTTCCTATAAAATGTTATGTGTCTGTTAGCCCTCCTAATAGTAATAAATAAATAAAGAAAATAAATAATATTTTAACCATATTTGATCAACACAAACATCGAAACCGTCTCTTTATCAAGCATAATAATGTTCAGTTAACTAACACTGCATAACTAACTGTTGTTTAAAGTTTTAATTCAAAAAATCACAAAAAAAAATTACAGACATAACGAGTACCAGAAGTTTTTAAATAAATGTGTTGTTTTAGACACTTCATATGTAATAACTTTTTATTATATAGATAAGTTTAATCATTGTTATGCCTTTTTCCTTAAAAACCATCTAATTTATCTTATTTAAAAACAAACTAAGTAAAAACAAATGTAGTTTTTTTTTGTTATAAAACGTGCTAAGATTAAGCCATTAAAGTTTATTACCTGTTAATTAAAGTTCTTATTACAAATATTTAAACTAAACTATTTTTAGAAATGTAAGTGATGTACATATATATGTTGGCACATCTACTTCTCAATGCATCAGCTGTCATTTTATACTGTCATCGCATCCGTTTTTGAAGTCATCTGTCACTTGAAAATGACAATATGAACGAACGAATGAACACCGAGCACGGGTGAAGCGACCATCTTAGAATGGCTGACACTGTGTGTTGCACCGTTGTATCGTCGGGAAGTGCAGACTCAATAACGTACTCGATGAACGTTACGATTTAATCCAACTTAATCTTATCGATCTGTAATTAACTGGTAGAATTTATGATTGTGCTATCGAGAGATTGGGGTGAAATGATATTTGCCGTGGTTATTTTATTGAAATACTTACCGTCTTCTTACCCGATTATTCACGCCTACCTAAAGTTGTCTGCTAATCCTGTAGGCTAATTCACGTAATTTCTTGGCGCACCGATTAAGTTGCGTTGCAGTTGCAATTAGGTTTACGTCTTACTGCAAAGTGGTATTCTTGTAACTGTCATTAATAACCTAAAAGCTAAAGCGCTTAAGTGACGCGAACTTGACGCGAGCGTATCTGACAGCGGTTGTCAAATCTGCGAGAGCACGAAAAGGGCTGTTTTGATTGAAACTTAACTGCAACTTCACTGCAACTGAACTTATTTAGTTACCTGAATTGGCCTACTGATATTTTTTTAGTCTAAAACTTTCAAAAGCCTTCTTAAACATATAGTGTGAAATAAATAAATATAAATAAAACAAAGTTCGTAGATTTTTTCTTTTTCAACATCAACAACATCATCATTAATTTTCAACAACATCTATCGCATAACATCTGTGACGAGCCGGTGGCGTGGTCGTGGGTTCGATTCCCACCTGAGATAAACATTTGTTTAAATATGTCTGTTTGTCTTGTGTCTGGGTGTAAATATCTATTATAAGTATATTTACAATAGAAAAGTATTATATGTATAGTATATACCAGTTATCTGGTTTCCACAACACAAGCTCTGCTTAGCTTGGGGCCAGATGACCGTGTGTGTTAATGTCCCAGAATATTTATTTATTATTTATTATATACCTAAGAGGAATGTACGAGAAATGTACGAAACTATACTGAAAGCTTTAAGCTATTAACGGTTACAGAAGAATTGTAAAAATAAAAATTATATAAATATTAAGAGCCTATTCGATTCTATTAGCACCTAAATATTTAGTGGTACCCGGCATGCGTCGCTTTGCCTAAATTAAAGGGATTTGTTGTAGGAAATGACAAATACTTTTTGCAAGGTAATGACGATACTTTGCTTGTACATTGCTCTCACGTTTATCACATAACCATTTGAAAATAATAATAATATAATAATAATAATATTCTAGGACATTAACATACACGGTCATCTGGTCCCAAGCTAAGCAGTGCTTGTGTTATGGAAACCAGATAACTGGTATATACTATATATATAATACTTTTCTTTTGTAAATATATATCAACTTATAATAGATATTTACACCCAGACTCGACACAAACACAAATGTTCATCACTAATGTTTGTCTCGGGTGGGAATCGAACCCACGACCTGCGGCATGAAAAGCAAGTATCTTACCGACCACGCCACCGGCCCGCCTAATATTCTAATGCAAACGAAAATTCAACCTAGTTTCAAATTCTTCCATATAACACCGTATTCAAAAACATCACCTCTAAAACCTATTGGCTACTCTGAAAAGGTAATTAGATACACGAAAAGAATCGTCAACATTTTATGTTACAGCCTCCTTATCTAATAAATCCCATTTTACCACTAACTATCCCATAAAATAATTATGCCAGTCCCACAATTAATTCTTGTAACACGAAGCAACACCGGGATCTTAACTATGTGAAGAAAAAACAATTATTAACATCACAAAAACATTTCAAAGTCTGTATGTTTAGAAAAATATTTATATCCCCCTGTTAGGAATTCGATTTTGTCTGCATTAAAACATGGTTTTATTATCAATGGTTTTCATTTTCACCTTTTTGAAGAGCAAGTACAATGCATGACTGCAAAATTACACAGCAATAATGGTGGGAACCAAAGAGCGAGAAGGAATGAATGATTGAATGACAGAGTGAAATAATCAGTAAGACATTACTGAACACCCCGACGAAAATGAATGGTGTTCTAAGTTTGACTTGTAAAAGAAAGAAAAGAAAGAAAAAACATTTTCTTGACAAAGACATGACACACAATATCAAATGATAAAAAAATATATAAATAAAAAAAACAAAAAGTAAGTGTGACCCACCAATGTCAAACACGGACATTGCTCAGTAAACGCTGTGAGTGCCTATTAGAGGCGACCCGCAACACTGTTTTGTAGCATTCGAACTATGCTATTGTTAAAAAAAGCCTTTTTTTTCTAGGTAAAATAAAAACTTTGTAAAAAAAAATATTTTTTACTAAGTATATATTTTTAAACGGTATTGTGAATAAATGATAAATAACGAGTGAAGCCGCATTTTAAATCTAGTGTAGAGATAAAAAAAATGTGGCCAGTACGCGCGCATCGGCCAATTAGTTTATTGGTCGACACATGTCCTTCTCGGAACGTAGAGATAATATCGATGGGAATGACGCACAGTGTGCGAATGAACGAATGATTATCATTACCAGTCGAGAGCACTTACAGTGTACGAATTTCTTTTTACTCAAACTACATACTAAAATAGATATCTTTTCTTGTACGTCGCGTGAATTGACAAGAATATTAGTATTAGAATTATGTTCACATTAACAATTATATATGATAGAATAATTTATGTAACTATTTGGCTTTATTTTGTGTTGTGATAATAGCTCTTATGCATGTATTGTCAAATAAAGTTATCTGTCGCATTAGGTTATTGATCTGTAATGATAGATAAGTTAATTTCGGCTTCTAACTGGTAACATTCGTTGAAAAATGATTTAATTGATGGTGAAAACCATATGAAAATCCGTTTGGTAACTAATTTAAAAATAGTCTTGATCTTCTTAATTATACATATGAGGACGAGGCGAGGGAATTTTTTTATAGCATGGACTCATTTATGAATTTTAGTGATGCTAAGAAAGTGTGTTTAGATCGTAGCAAGTGGCCTTCTATAATCTCAGCCTACCAAGACTAGGTTTAAATCCCCAATCTTTTAACGGCGTCGCTGTCGATCCTGACTTACAGGAGTGGCAGAATTGCGGTGGCACGTTAACGTCCCATTAAAAAAAAATCTTATTCCGTCAAAAAGTCATTCGTTCATTCAACATTCACTTCCCAATGTCCTCTTACCCTAAACTAAACAAATCCGAAACTCGCGTTAATACACGCTTCGCATCCCTATCGCCCAATACCCAATTAATATTAAAAAAAACACATCACATTCCCGCTCTTTTTATACAGTTTTGTTAAACAACTAAATTTAGGGATTTAAATAAAAAAAAAGAATAAAAAAAACAACATGGCCTTGTTAAGCGTATAAACTTATATTTATTTTGACAGGGATCGTAAATTGAAGGGTTTTTTCGGTAAAAGATTAATCACCTATTATTTCGGTAATTTTAATAGGCGAAGGTGTCAGGGTTCCGCAGGTGTTTTATTGTAGTTGATATGATCTTTGATGATGTCATTGGGTTCTGTATAATCGAGATAAAAGGCTTTATGGTAATTAGTAGGGTCGTTGGATTTTATAATCGAGATTTTTTCTCGCTGTTAGACGTTTTAGTAATCAGAGTGTGGTAATAACTTTTCCTTGTTGGTCCTGTAGTATTGTGGATGCCAATTATGAATTCTAACTTCGAGTCCCGAATCAAGCTAAGTTCTATTACGTTTTTTATAGGTAAACTTAGAAAGAGACTCCCGGATTCGATTCCCGCGTCAAGCCAAAAAAATAGTTTTTGCAACTCGAAGTGTGGAATTACTTGACAACTGTAATGAGGACTTTCTTTGTGAGGACGAACCTCGTCTCAGGATGTTGCCAGAGTTCAACATTTCGTGCTGTTTACTAGATTCAAACGGACTTATTCATAAAAATCTTATAAGACTCTAGTTAAAATGGGCTTTGTCTCTTTCTCACTACTATATTGTCAAGATGAAAGACAAAGACAAACGAATTATAAACCTATTTTAGCTTTAATCTAAATATATAAAAGAAAAAACTGACTGACTGACATATCAGCGCAGAGCCCAAACCGCTGGGTCTGGAGACTCCAAATTTGGCACATAGGTTCCTTAGGGGGTCTCGGGGTGCACTAAGAAAGGATTTTTCAAAACTCACCCTTTAAGGGGGTGAAACGGGGTTCCAAAGTTTGTATGGAGAAACAAGATTAGTGAGATCAATTTCTCGGGCGAAGCCGCGGGCGGAAGCTGGTGAGCTTATACTCGTAAGACGTTTATGAATACAGGGAAATGTTTGTATCGCGCGGTCTGGTAAATTACTTATAACGATTAGTCGAAAAGAATTCGAAAATTATTTTGCACTTTACTTCCTACTAGAGATCGCTCTTGCTTCGCACGAGTACAAATTATAAGTACAGGGTAATTTTTATAGGCATTTCATCCACACACGTTAGCCAAGTGCTAGTTGGTGGATGTCACATGTGCTCAAATGATTAGTTGTTAGACATGCCGGTTTCCTCACGATGATTTCCTTCACCGATATTGAGCAGCTGCGATAAAGCAATTCACACATACATGTGTGCGCACGACTGGGAATGGAACCTGCGACTTTATTTAAAAGGCGAGGCGCGTAGGTACCGTTGTGCCACCGCGGCTCTAAGCATATTTGACAAGTGTTTTTATTCGGCCTGGGAATCAAATCTGGGAAATTTACAGCTGGACCAGCGAGGTACACCGAGGCAATGTACTACTAAATCTCTTGTTTAAGTGTCCAAGTTGTGTTTTAAATCGGTTAGTCACTTTTCAGCTCTGCCTACCCCAACTAACAAATATTCGTATACAGATCAGAGAACAAATCTCGCGGGAACTAAACTGATTGTTATGCGTTCACAAAAACGCGTCCATCGCGACATCGAAACGCGAAACTCATAAATAAATACATATTGTTGTATTGTCTAAGTTACAAGCGGAAGCGATTTTTTTTAATTGGTTGACAAATAGAGCAGTGGTAGCGCAGCGGTGCGGGCCTCGCCTTAGAAATATAAGGTCGCGGGTTTGATTCCCGGTCGTGCCGACACATCAATATCTGTGAAGGAAAACATCGTGAGGAAACCGGCATGTCTAGGAACTAATCATTCGAAGACATGTGACATCCACCAACCCGCACATGGCAAGCGTGTGTGGATTAAGGACTAAACTCTCTCAACTAGTATGATAGTTGAGAGAAGACCCGTGTCCAGCAGTGGGAGACTAAAAAGGTTTGAAGTGAAATGTTTCTACACCAGAAATGGTAGTATGTGTGTATTCATGTATAATTTTAAGAACTTAATGTAATAATGATTTGATTTAAGAATTTGGCTGAAAGGTGTCCTGCTCCGGCGCTTGCGGTTTGATACCTGACACTGCGCAACACACTGCAGCATAGAAAAAATAATATATTTGATGTTGAATTTATAGTATTTAGTTAGTTGTCATGTAATATTGTATTTGTTTATAATGTTATCTATATATATAAAAATCAATGCCACTTTTCGTTGTAATTTTATTACTCAAAAACGGGCTTACCTATTCAAACCAAATGTTTAGGCATTGTTCGGACTATTTAGTAGATGGTTTATGTGAAGTTTGCACAAAATCGGTTAAGCGGTTCTTTATTTATCACATTTTTTGTATTTTTGTAAATTGTGGAGTGGGCTGAAGCTACCCTAGCGAAGTTGGGGTGTAGTATTTTATAAAATATGGGCCTTGTAGCCTGACATGTCGCCTGTTTTTTTTGGGCCCCTAATTAATTTTGATACAGGACACGGCACGCCACTGTTCCTAACTTACACCACACCCAATGATAAAAGTCCAACGCCGCGCGTTCTTCATGCATGAGGTCCATGAAAAACCCGTGAAAGGTCTCGTAATGGCAACAGAACATTTGTTCCATTATACAGGGGAATAATTTAAGGCACTTTTTATTAACCTGCCAATGTTCAGGGTTGTCACCTAAATAAATTATTTAGATCAAAAGCATCTACACCCTATTCATTTAGGCTTAAGACAAAATGTAAACAAAAGAAATAACCTCTTCCATAATAATGATGTGGTGTCGTGGGACACCAGGTAGGAACGAAGTTCCTTCGGCTAATAAAGAAAGAGGGAGAAAGAGAAAGGTATTATACACTACTCGCTTGTGTATGCGACTGTCGCGCCTGCGCACGTCTCATTCAACGGTTTTATTCCACGCACTTTTTTCCACGGATTTTTTCTTACGGTTTTACTATCACATTTTTTTCAGTTCAGTCGCGCAGCAAAATCCCTATCACCTCCAAGCCTGCCGTAAGGAACTTCGTTCCAAAAGTTCATCAGTCAGATCAGATTCAGTTTGTACGCTGACGCAACTGTTCATGTTTTGCAGAACATATATAAGTGTGCTGTACCTACGTAGTTACCTCGCCTCCCCCAAAAACTGGGTTAAAGTACCAGAAGTTGCATAAACACTTCCCATGTTAAATGTTCTAAGACGTGAAGATTTAAAAGTTCCTTTTTCCCATCAATTCATTATTTCATCAATTTATCTAAATTTATTAATTCAATAACCATCGGTAGAAAAAAAAGTAAAATTCTCCTCTGTAACATGAATAAAAGAGCGATTTTATGATATTCTTAATATTGACAACCCTAAACACCGCGACAATAGTTTTTGTTGATCCGAGGTGATTCTCAAATTGTTGGCTAATGTTTAATTTATAATGTCATTTGTTAAATGAATAGGATACAAGTGGTTTTATAACATTACCTGCGATGTTTCAAAGGTGTTAGCACTGCATATTTGTTAATGTTTCACTTATAGATAGACCGTTTAACTCGTATATCTGAGGTACAAAGTCATAAAACATTAATAAAATCTCATAAAGAAATATTTAACTACAGATAAAAGTAATGTAAGACTATTCGTCACTAATATCCATATCGCTTGAATCATCATCACTGTCTGTGCAGCTTGAGGAGTCAGAATCTTGGCGATAGGCGATACGCAAGGGTTTTTTTGGTATTTTTCCTATAATAGGCTTGCGCTTGACCACAACTTGCCTGATGTGAAGCAATGATGTAGTCTACGATGGAACGCGTTCACCCAGAAAATACCGATTCACTAGTGACTTGAAGACAGGCAGATATAGCTATCGGAAAGCATAGATGCCGGCAGCGAGTTCCACAACTTGGCAGTTCGCACAATAAAAGTTGTTGAGGCAAAGCGCTTTGTTTGCGTACCCGTGGAATTTCCACCCTATAACGGTGGCGCACAGCCACTCTACTTGTCCGGTGGAAGAACGGGGATGGGGGACTAAGATTACTTAGTTCGGACTCCAAATCTACAAATTACTAATATCCGTTAAATTGAATTATATGACCTAATGTGGTGACCTATGAATAGGGCTATGCTCGGAGTTTCTCTGGAGGATCGAATACCGGATTAGCTAGCTAAAGTGGCAGTGGGCCGGTCAGATCTGCCGCAGAACCGACAGCCGTTGGGGTAAACGAGTTCTTGAGTGGAGACCACGAAGCAACTTTACCTAGTTAAAATGGACTTTGTGTCTTACTTACTAGTATAAATGTCAAGACAACAGACAAAGATAAACGAATTATAAACCTATTTTATATTTTAGCTATAATGAGCTTATGAAACGTTTATGAATACGGGGGTTAGAGTACTACTTGAAAAGAAATTTATGGCATCAAGAAACAGTTTGGTGAATGCAGCAGCGAATCCCGCAGCCCGACACAAAGTTTGTCTGACGGAACAAGCAGTTAGTTAACTCTTAGTTAACTCTTCTATGGGGCAGTGTATACGTTTCTACCACAAACTTCCTAATACTATTAGCGAAATGACTATAATCAAATTTAAAATTTAAATAAACGTTATGCAAGCAAGCGTACCTACTGGAAAATGATA
This sequence comes from Meganola albula, assembly GCA_936450015.1. Classification (NCBI taxonomy): domain Eukaryota; kingdom Metazoa; phylum Arthropoda; class Insecta; order Lepidoptera; family Nolidae; genus Meganola; species Meganola albula. Next base: position 1,513,950 of record OW388165.1, on the reverse strand, counting down.
TCTTATTATATGACCTTCGGCGTAGCAGTCAAGGTCACTAACCACTACACCACCAGGCCAGTCAATAGAAATAAAAATATGAAATAATAATAAAATAATAATAATAATAATAAAATAGAACTAAATAAATAAATAAAAACTCAGTAGGATTTTTTTCATGAAATACTTGCTTCATTAAAAAAATCCTACTGAGTTTTTTGGCAGTGTTTCTCAGTAGTTGCCAGGCATTCACTGCACGGCAGGAGAAGAAAATGGACTATTTTTATTTAGTCGCTTTTAAAAACAAAACTTATTTTTATTTCATTTCATTTCACCGGAGGGGTTTTAATTGGTAACCCAGGCTCGGCCGCTGGAGACCCTAGCTGGCTGCTAGGCTGCTAGCTGGAGAGCTGGTCTCGCTCCACATACTCTTCAACCTGTGCCCATTTAAGGCTGAGGGGATGCATAAAGCAAAATAAAGGGCACCATGAAACGAACAGTCACAACTCACGTTATGCTATTTCTTTGATCGCCGCAAATTCCGCGGCCTCGTGCGAATCTCTTCATTAGCCGAAACTTTTTGTCCAAATGCCCACCGATGGACAGACAACTGGCATTATCTTGTCAACTTGATGTAACGGTTTCAGAGACGACTTTTTGTACTTTGCGTGAGATTTAATTAAATTGTGAACAAGAGTTATAGGCGAAAGTGAGAAACGTTGAAAAAGGATGAAGTAAAAAAACCTGAAAAAACTGATTTGGATAAAATTTGGTATGAAAATTGAGAGCCGGGGAAGGACATAAGGTTTTATCCGACTGAGGTAAAGATGATGGCGAGTCAAACTGGCTAAATACGGCCAGAATACTGCTATTCCTTGGAGGTAAGACTTCCTTCTAATTGAAATTCTCGTTTTGTAGTGTTTGTAACCAAAGTCCTCGAAACGGTTTGACCGATTCTTATTATATCTTTTACCTATATTTGGTAGACAAAATAAAAGAAAACAAACCAACCTACTTACGAAAAAACTAAATTAAGATTTTATAAATTATAGTAATACTGCATTATTATACAGCCACGGCCGGAAAGCTATTTATAATAGACAGGTAAAAGAAGATTAACTAAATAGTGCTCTCGTATTACCCAAAGGAGTAGGCAGAGGTGAAAATAATGTAAGACATAATGCAGAGATTCTTATTTTTGGAAAAATTAAACGTAGCTATTGTTGCTCGAGATTTGAACCCAGGACCTCGCAGTTATTAAGCGGTAGGATCAACTAAGCAGTTATAATATAATCTAAACACTCAAAACTAAACCGATTACAATAACATTAAAGTGACACAACCCCATGTTATTGTACCCCCTATCTCAATTTCCCACCCCATAAGTTGTAGCGATTTACTGGAACAACCCCCTAGGGGTATGTTACGGGTAGACGCCCCATGAATAATCTAAATTACTATTATTTATCGGTTGGTTCCGATTGTAAATCGTTTGTATTAGATTGAGTTGTCGATAATCAAATGGGACATCTCTATTAAGATAATTTTAGCTTGTACCTATAGTAGTACTACAAAAAAAAAGTGTTCTGCTCCGCAGCACAAATTCATACCAGGCGCTTTCCATTAGAATATTAACATGTTACTAAAAAACAGTAAGTATTTATCGAAAATTATACTCAATACTTTATTTGCTTAATCCACAATGTTTTGGGTTGGTAGTATAAATGATACAAAGTAATAGGTATGTCACAATTATGGACCCTTTAGGGCACAGCAAATTACGAGAGGTGAAAATACTTTCTTATAAAATTTATTATTTTATAAGAAAGTATTTTGAAATAATTAATAAAATAAATAAATAAAATGAAATATATTTTTTTAATTGAAGTGAAAAAGTTGAATAAAAATGAATAATATTGTCTTAGATTTACGCGAATATCACACATTGAAACCGCGATAAAATCCGTTAAAAAGTAGTTTTATTTCAATAAAAATGAATAAAATAATATTTTTTTGGCTCATTAGTTTAGGTAGACATTAGATGTTATCTTGTTAAACAATAAATATACATTTGTTTATATATTGCCCTGTGCATAATCAGCGTGAAATAACCGTTATTTTAAAGTGATCCTGCTGGAGAGTATGCTCTGTAGCATGACCTCTTTGAATTGATATTTGCCAAGAAACTAACAATATACAATTTTTGATATTAAGCTACAAAAATTTAGACATTATCTACATTTTATCCTGCAATTTATACATAATGTAGTCAAAGTGGTTCTGCTGCGGAGCAGAACACACAAAAAAGCATGGTGCATGGTACACCATAGCATATGGACGCTTGCAACACCAGAGGTAATAGATACTTGGGTGTTGCCGAAATCTGAAGTCGACAAATCTATATTATTCGTATCCAAATAAAATCCTTACTTACTATTATTATTAATGCGAAAGTCTGTCTGTCTGACGCGCTTTCACGCCAAAACAAATCTATATGTCGCAATCAGCATTGAAAATAAAATAAAATTAGAATTAAAATGAAAGTCACATATCCAACAAGCAAATAAAATATTAAATATAATTGAAATATTCAGAATAACATTTTATTAAAAACCAACAAATTAATGTCTATAAAATTTGAAATGAAATCATTTTAATTTTTGTGTTTATCGGCATTGCTATGGCAACATGGATTAAAAGACAGTCCCCAATCTGCCATCGATCATATTGGATAATATTGAACTTGGATAAACAGATATTTTTTTCAATAGTTAAAAAACCCTGATCTACTTACTTCAAGAATTATATGCCATTCTAGAAAAATCATGATACATTCCTTTATCAAAACAGAAAGAAAGAGAAAAAATAAATAAAAACATTTATTTGACAAGGAAACGACACACATAAAAAACAGCTAAATAATAAAAAAAAAAACAGCCCGAAACAAGACCGAAATAAAATCGGATTTTATTTCGATTTTATTTCATCGTAGCGCCATCTAGGGAAGACATGGTAACACCAATCTTGAGTTCCAACACTAATGATTTTCCAATCATATTTATAAACTACTTACAACGAGATTAAATTCAAGCAACCTTCTGGAGCTATAATAAGTAATATTACTTAGTATATACCTACCTGCATAATTTTACATTAGGTTCTCAATTTTTAATAAACTTCTAAATTCGAAGAGAATGACGTCATATGTTCGGCTGTATACCTGTAAATGTCACTTTCTTTTCGGTGTTACCGAAATTGAAAATTCTTTTTTATCTGTAAGAATTTAATATCTAAATTGGTACCTACTCTCGAAAGGGTACTACAGTTTTTTGGCAGTTTCTCAGTAGTTGTAACGTCATTCACGTGATGCACGGTAGAAAAAGAAATTGAACGATTTTTTGTAGACTCGCGTCTCGTAAAAATAAATTTGAATACTGCAATTCAATCATAAAAACATGCAATCAAACGAACATAAAGCCAATTACTATAAACAAACGCCATTCGGTCCGTAAACAATTCTCGATTCCGGTCCAAAAACAAAATCGAGAAGCAAATCTTTAAAAATTTATTATGTATACACTTTTGTTGTTTTTTATTGTTTTGTATTACACGGGACTCGAAGCTGGGCCCGTCAATCACGTTGCCACCGTTGCCATATCGATTGTTTTCAAATAGGCTTTGTCCGCTCCAAGTTTGGTGAGAATAAACGGTTTTATAAAGAGCAGTTTAGATTATACTAGGTATTTTATAGAAGGTTATAAAGAAAAACATTTTAATTGTTGTGTTAACTTTAAGAAAATAAACATAAACAATTACGAATAGGTAGGTATTTTTTGGTATAATCGTCGGTCAGAAACAATAATGGAACATTTCAAAATTATACTGTTCTGAGTAATTAAGGTTTAAAGTTGCTATTGAAAACGAAGAGATTATTAAAATCAATTTTTCTGTATCAGAATATATAGTTTTCTGTCAATTAAAACTGAAATCTGAGTTGTACCGTTAGTGATTTTGAAAATATATTTAATTCCCTACCATTCTGCGTACTTATCTCACAACACATGATTTCGGAAATGTTCCGGTAATGAATCCTACCGACGAATATATATGCACCAAAATTAGCCTATTTGTTTAGACGTTATGTGACAACGAAAATAGATTCTGTAGGTATAAGCTCAGGAAGAAAAATTGAAAAGACTTGCGAACTGAATAGAAGTCTGTATTGGAATAATCGTTGTGACAGATTTAATTTAAAAATATCTGGATGACCGAGCTGTGCTAGGCATTTTTTTTTAAATGACATTTTCTGAAAATGATTCCTAGCTAGATCGATTTATCTATATACTACATTTTATGAAAATCGTTGGAGCCGATTCCGAGATTCCAATTATATACAAGAATTGCTCGTTTAAAGGTATTAGGTAAATGAACAGAATGAACGTGTGATTGAATGTGTCATAAAACAATTGATAGATTGAATGACTGAATTTGCTTTGTCGGTCGCGGTTTCGATCTTGAGTCATACCAATTATTAGGTACCCAATTTACCCATACATTAAAATAAACGTTTGAAGACTTGTTATGTCCATCAATTAGCACTATCTCAGCTTATCTAGAGAAGACCTGTGCCCAGCTGTGGGCACAGGTCTACCCCTAAAAAGGGGTAAATAGGTAATACCTACAACTACTAAAATTGTCAAATGTAACAAAAAAGTAGATGTGCAGCGGGCCCGTACAAACTGTTTTCCAGTATGTTTCCAAATGCCAGCAGTTCTATATTAGGTGATGATTTAACGACCGTTGAATATATTGGTAATATTTGATTGAATGCATATCACTTACTTGCATATCTAGATTCTCCTGCGTTGTTAAGAAAATTATTTATTATTTTACCTCACAATTTTGCTGGAAATGTGTTTTCAACCAACTTCAAAAAGAAGAATGTTCTCAATTCGACTGTATGTTTTTTTTGTAATTTACTAATTATAGGTAGATCGATTTTGATATTTCCTTTTTTGTTTTAAAGAGTATTCCTGCTTCGTCTATATTGATAATTTTTTTATCAATATGGATTAAGCAGAAATTGAGTTATACTAGTATAGTATTATATTATCTGTGGTTATACATATATTGAGTAATTTTGAATTAAAACATGGAAGCTTGTTTTTATTTTCTGAAAAAATGAATTATTCAAGTTGCGTTTGGTGTTTTTTTGGTTAATAATTTTATGGCGCCGTGAATAGATTCTGTGTGGTATCATCTAGGTGGTTCTATACCACATCATACCTGAAATCAATCTATCAGCTTACAGTCTGAAATCAGAAAAAACATGCATTTCTCGGAGACTCATAGTCAAACCGAACTACCTACTAGACCCCGAGTCTCGCGCTTTAGAGATTTACCTCGAACGCGATATATTATGTCGAAAAAAATGGCAAACGATTAAAAATTAATTTTTGTATTCTCAGCATGTCACGTTAGAGACAAAACTACGACTCGACGCACGACTTGCAACAAGTAGTCTACAGAAATCGACATCATTGTTGATTTCATTAATTTCCAATCAACATTCACCATTTTTTTAACAATTAACAATACTGTACCATTATGGTACTGATATTTTGGATAAAGTTTTTAGGCAATATATAGTACCTACTTACTATGGTTTTTAACGATAACTTTCCTTGAAATAAAACTACTTTTTTACGGATTTTATTGAATTTATAATCGCGTAAATCTAAGACAATACTATAACTTTCCTTAATCGTTTCAATAAAATAAAAAAATATTAAAACGCAAACTTTCCTTTGCAGATTTCATACTACAACAGCTTTAAAGCGGAAAAGTTGGAGCTGCGGAAGAGGGATGCCACTATACAATGTGTAGAGCACCTTTTCTTTCGTACAACTGCATTAATAATATAGTGTCAAAGTACGGCTGCAGGTCTAAGGATTTTTTATTCATAAAAAATCACTACTTATTTTTACGGCGCCGGCGCCGTTCACATTATGTTCCCGTATATTTCACGAATTGTCTGCATCCATGTAGGGTGGTGATTTAACGATCGCAAAATTTGTTGGTGCGGGCTTGATTGAAGGGACATTACTTATGTTATTTTATGGTTTAATTTACTAAAACATCCTTGGTACATCGTTGATCGGGTAAGCGATCGAGTGGCGACTATAATTCGATGACCCGTTCCCCAAGGTGAGCGATAGGACGCGAAACATAGCAACAGAGACGCGACGCGATGTAATGCGTTGGCGAGAGGTACTTACCTACATACAACGACGATTTTCGCGTCGCGTCGCATTACCGCATTTGTGTAGAATACCCTCCAGCTAGATGGATTGACGATTTGAGAAATGTTGCTGGAAGAAACTGGAATCTGACAAGTCGGAGGCGGAAATGGTGCAAATTGTCAAAGTAAATTATAAGCTAGTTAATTATCATAATAACTGAATAATATTACAAAAAAATTGATATTTGAAACAAGAAAAATCCGAAATAGCTTAAGCAAATTAGTAGTGAAAAAGTATCAATTCTATACATCTATCCATTTATCCATCTTCACAAACTTTCAAATAATAATGGATGAATGACATATTTTATTTTACGACTGCCATACAGTAGCGGCTGTTAAAAATCTATTACTTCGACAACGATGGACCAACGTTGTTAGTTATTCATGAATCGCATACATATTTACAAGATTTGCGAACAAGCAAGTTTACATTGTAAGATGATGTGAAAACGAATGTATTATTTATATATTAGTATAAATTTAATAAACTACTGTTGTTATGCCTTTATTCATTATTGACTAAGGTGGTGTCCATTATTACGTGAGGTGTTCTAGGGGAGGGGATCAAGCTAAACCTTTCTAAATCTCACTTAGGGGAGAGCCAGCCTTGGCTAATATCACGTAATTATTATTCTCACAGAAAACAGTGTAAAATTATTTCTAGAATAAAATATGGCCGAAGTGAGACCATAGTATCTGTGGTATTCGTCCGAACTTCGCAGAGCCTCCGAGCCAGGCCGAAGCCTACCACCATTTGATTGTCACCTGATTTGCACCACCCGGGGACCACGTGTGGGGATTCAATTAAAGGTGTACACCCACGGACGAAGGTGACTTAGCCTCACTGACGAAAGTGACATCACCATCATCAGCCACCAGTGAACGGTGGAAGTTTGAAAAAGGAAAGCCGGAGCAAAAAAGTTCTATCAGAAAATAATATCTCTTCAATACTGTCTCCGATCATTCATACACATGATGCTATTTTTGTTGCTATTTAAATCTTTTAGGCGTTACATAATATATTATTATGTACGTGAGATATTGACCAATTCCTACATGAAAGCCGATGGGAATCAGCTTGTATTCACTCTTCGCAACTGTTAGCCACTATAACCTTAATAAATAATTTAACTCACCGTTCATAATAGTCACGACATAACCCACGGTAATAAGAGAGAAAAAAAATGAGGTTTAGAATGGGGGAGCAAGAGTAATTCCAACGCACACTTTCCGGAATGTATCCGATAGAAGAGCGAAGGATGCAGACGTTGAGGCGATGCTTAAATCGGTTCGACCGTTCTCGGACGGCTCACCGAAAAAGTCCGGTGAACCAATAGAGGCCCTTCCGGCTAATTGGATTAGGTCATCAGCAAAAAAAAAGGGCGATGCTCAAGGCTTTGCAATTTGCCTCGTTCTGACGAGAGATTCATAGTATCGTTTATCTATATTGCCCCATCAAAATAAACTAAGCACCATGGGTAATGTTCCCAAGGAGAACTATTTGAGCTGGTTGCAGTAATGATTTTGGGGACTGAGTCACCTTCGTCTGTGGATGTGCACCTTGGACCTGAATACCCGCACGTGATCCTCGGGTAGTGCTAATCAGGTGACAATTAACTGGTAATAACTGGTGGCAGGTTTCGGTTTGGTTAGTGACCACTCACCAGACAAAGCCGTACCGCCAAACCATCACACACCATTTAAAAGTGTGGGTAGGAATTTTTGCTCCTTTATGGTTCATCACTATTATGTGAATTTGAGACACAATACTCTCAACTCTTAAGATAGTTGAGAGAAGATAATGATAGAAGAAAATAACCCAATAAAACTAATAACTGTTTAACCAATAAATATAATAGGCTACCGAAATTGGTCCATTTCATCGCCATTATGAAATCACAAGCAATTACTGAAAGAAAATTGCTCTTAACTTCAACAAACTAAAACCAACCTTAACTGAAATGCATTACATTTCATAATCCTTTGACAGAATTAATAAAAAGAACTGACCACGAAAATCCAACCTTACTTTAGTGAGATAAAATTCAAATTTGAATAAAGGAAAAGTTTTCAGCTGTAAAGCCTGAGACGGCTGGTCTTCTATCCTTGTCTAGCTTAAAGGTAAATAGTTATGTCTCTCTCTTACAGGTTATATTGATTTTCTCAGTAAGTGACGATTTTCGCACGATGCAATTTGAATAAATAAATATGTATTTTTATAAATTGGATTTTTAGGATGCCTACGGTCCGTTTCAAAGGTTTTGGCGTCTGAGAATTGTGAGAATACGTAAAATGACTGAATTTGAACTGTTTCGTACAAGATGTATTAAACAAGTTTTCAGTGTGCCTCAGATCAGACACACCCAAAAAAACCCACCAGCTCCCGCACTATGAAATTAAATGGAAAAATGCTTTATTTATTTTTGAGACACGAGTACAAAAAAAATGAAATTTTAATTCCAATTACTTCTCCTACCGTGCAGTGAATGACTGGCAACTACCGAGAAACACTGCCAAAAAAACTCAGTAGGCTTTTTTGACCCTTGCTTAGCCGTGGAACACTAAGAAGGGTTAAAGTGACGAGGTAAGTAAAAATATACCCTTTTTAAATACACCAAGTATACCTCTGCTTACCCCTCTGTATCGCAATTACATAACTAACATAACATTTAACTTTAATTGGATAATACTTCCCCCCTAAATGGGACCCAAAGTCCCTCCCTTACGCACACACAGATAACATTTTATAGGTTACACACACAACTGTATAAAGCTTTTGATTGGTGGAAATTGCGAGGCAATGTTTGAACAATTTGTGCTATGCAGATGTAGCTATACACAGGCTGTTTGAAAATTTGAAAACAATTTATAGGTACATTTAAATTTTAAGTAACGATCGACGACCTCGGTAGTCTAGCGGTGTAAGCCGTGCGATTGGGCTACATTGTGCCTAGGAGGTCGCGAGTTCGATTCCCGCCCCGGACAACATTTGTGTAACAACAAAAAATAGTGTCGGTGTCTGGTTGATTGAGGGACTACCCTCCGTGCCTCGGAGAGCATGTCAAGCCGTCGGTCCCGGTTGTCATATAACACATCCATGACAATCGTTACATGTAGTCAGAAGCCAATATAACCTGACAACTGGTCTAACCATCTCGGCTACTGGTTCCCTACGGGTTTTGCGGTCTGATGGCAGTCGCTCGTATAATTCTGGTAGCTAACCGCATCAGGTTAGACTGGGAGCCGACCTCGATAGAAATGGGAAAAAGGTAAGGGGAATGATGATGAACGTAACTTACTAACTTACGAATTAATAGCAATAGCAAGTTGACGGGCCGGTGGCGTGGTTGCTTTTCACGCCACAGGTCGTGGGTTCGATTCCCACCCGAGACAAACATTAGTGATGAACATTTGTGTTTGTGTCAAGTCTGGGTGTAAATATCTATTATAAGTATATATTTACAAAAGAAAAATATTTTATGTATATTAAATACCAGTTATCTGGTTTCCATAACACAAGCTCTGCTTAGCTTGGGACTATGACCGTGTGTGTTAATGTCCTAGAATATTTATTTATTTATTTTATTTATTCTCAAGTTCTAACTACTAGGCACTAATTCATATTAAGTCCACATTTCCATCCACAGCTTCACCCGTGTGGTACTTATTGGGATAAAAAGTAGCTTATGTTTTAATCCAGACCATAATCTATCATTTGTGACAATTTTTTTACAGTGAACGCATCCCATCGTAGACTACACCATTGCTTAACATAAGGCTAGTTGTAGTCAAGCGCAAGCTTATTCCAGAATGATAATAAAAAAAACAGTTTTTGCAGAAGAAGAGAACCTAAGAAGATTTCAAGATCAGCGCAGTAAAAGCTATTTATGTAGTAACTTCTCGTTCCAATCGCATCCAATCTTTACGAATTACAGTCCATCAAATCTAAGAAGTACCGTTTGACAGTTCTAAACGCAGTACCTACATTTAGAATTTTATTTTTTGTTTGAAAATTGTTTAGGAAAGCTAATAAAAATAGTGTGAATTACGCCTCTATAAAGCTAATTTAATAGAAAACAGTGAAACGTCAAACGGTACCTCTTAGATTTGGTGGACTGTAGTGCTACTATTTATTAATATTGCAGTGACCTTTACGCGTATTTACACAAGGTGACAGCGCTTGATTCGGTTACCTGCGCTTGCCCACTTCTCACCAAACAAGATACTTCGAATCGTAACTACAAGTAGTTACGATTCGAAGTATCTTGTTTGGTGGTAACAAACATACAACCAAACATCCATACATTTTCACGTTTATAATGTTACTCGTAGTAAGATTGATATTCATCAATACTAATACTAGCGGTCCGCCCCAGCTTCGCCCGGGTAGCTTCAGCCCACTCAACAATTTACAAAAAATGTGATAAATAAAGAACCGCTCAACCGATTTTGTGCAAACTTCACATAAACCATCTACTCATTAGTCCGAACTATGCCTAAACATTTGGTTTGAATAGGTAAGCCCGTTTTTGAGTTATAAAATTACAACGAAAAGTGGTGTTGATTTTTATTTAAATAGATTTTAAACCTGAAGATCTTGTTTGTTTGAACGCACTTATATCAGAAACTACTGGTTCGATTTGAAAAATTCTTGCACAGTTAGATAGCCCATTTGTTGAGGAAAGCTATAGGCTATAAGGCTTCTTGCTGAGCATGATATACCTATAGTTCACGCGAGTGTAGCAGCGGCGGAAAGCTAGTGTAGGAGTGAAATGTGACTATATGGTGATAGGTGTGGAGCATGACAGTGAAGGACAAATGTATAGGTAAGAGTGAGAACGAATGAAAGCAGAATATGTGAACGAAGGATGACAGGAATGTAGGTAGATGGAAGATGGCTTTTTTGACGTCAGGACGGAGACTTGTTGTATCCCACTGCTGGGTAAGGGTCTCCTCTCGGGTGCGTTTAGATCTCCGCCCTCCCAAATCAAGTGACGGGGCTCACCTGAAAGGGCGAGCCAGCATTTAGGGTGTCACGGTTGTGTCACTTGTGGTTCGAGTGACACCTGGCCAAGATGCACAACACCCTGAGGGTTTTAGTTCGGGTTACCAGTATAGAGTCCCTGTCCTGTATGGGCTCAGGAGAGAGAATTTATAGAAAACTAGCTTTCCGACTTTCGCCCGCGTGTATCTCGGTTATCGCGCCAAAACCTTACCTTCTTTTTGCGCAGTCGGACAAAAACTATCCTATGTCCTTTTTCGGGTCTCAAACTACCTCCATACCCAATTTCATCCAAACCGGTTCAGTAGTTTAAGCGGGAAAGCGTAACAGACAGATAGACAGGTTACTTTCGCATTTATAATATTAGAAATTTATACAGTGCGAATATAATAATGTTATTTCAATTTGTAAACACCCTGTTTGTATCAGTAATGAGATGTTTAACTGTGGAGCACGTCTCACTCACACACTCACGCCCTAATCTGTGGGAGGGGCGAGCAGGAGTGCGAAAAGAGGACATTTATTTAGGAGACTCATAATAGAGAGGTATTATTTCATGGTACCCATAAAACATAGTGAAAATGGTTTTTTACAACTTGCTTAAGTTAAGCAATGATTATGGTCTACGATGGAATGCGCTTAGTGGTTACAAAAAATCCACGGGTACGCACAAAGCGCTTTGCTTCCACTTTTATTGTGCGAACCGCCAAGTTGTGGAATTCGCTACCGGCATCACTGTTTTCCGATAACTATAATCTGCCTGTCTCCAATTCACGAGTGAATCGGTATTTAAAGGGTAAGCGCGTTTCATCGTAGACTACACCATTGGTTAACAACAGGCAACTTGTGGTCAAACCCAAGCCTATTTCAGAAAAAATATGCTCTATATGGTTAAAACCTACAGGTTTAATCTTTCAAATGGTGTCACCAGACATTGCACTGGTACACGGCAAAGCCTTTAATATCGGTGAAGGTAAACATCGTGAGCAAAACGGGGTGTCTAGGAACTGATCATTCGAGGATATGTGACATCCACCAACCCGCACTTGGCCAGCGTGTGTGGATAAGACCTGAACTCTCTCAACTCGTAAGATGTTGTGAAAAGACTCGTGCTCAGTAGAAGGCCACTAAAACGGGATGAAGTGATGTCCAATCCCCCCCCCCCCCCTCCAGAAGATCTAATTAACAACTAAATTACTGTTATTCTCTTCACAAATTTGTTACCTACTAGTTGGCTCAGAGCTTTGTAATGGAGTCTAAATAACGTCTCATTCTCCACACCCACTCACCCCCTCACTGAAGATGAGTACCACCTTAATTTACGAGTAAGTACAGACAGGAAAAAAATATTCTCAAATATTCGATTTTTTTATTCAGATACAGGTTGCGCTTGACTACAGTCTAAAATGGAACGCAGCAGTCCAGGGCCTCGCCTTAGGAATATAAGGTCGCGGGTTCGATTTTCAGTCGTGCCCACATATTGTGTTGTTTCATCGCCGCTGCTTAATATCGGCGAAGGAAAACATCGTGAGGAAACCGGCATGTCTAAGAACTAATCATTCGAGGACATGTGACATCCACTAACCCGCTACTGGCATGTGTGTGGATTAAGGCCTAAAGTCTCTCATCTCGGACAGTTGAGACAAGACCTGTGCCCATCTGTGGGACCCTAAAAGGGGTTGAAGTGAAGTAGATGAAGTACATTGTGGAGTCATATTTACTAGGTACCCGCTAGGGGTGGAAAATCTGAATGACGTCGACTTCGGCCCTCAACAGAACTGGTTCCCTTAGAGGCGAGGGACCCTAGTAGAGTAAAGCTTTCGAATTTGCTTAAATATAGACTCAAACGCCATAGGTTTGAGCTGGATAGTACATTATTTTTCTGACGGTACTATCGTGAGAGGGAGATATTTACTAATGGGATGTTCAGAGACAGCGAGACAGTGGTACTTCTCTCTCTTTTTTACAGTCTCGCCATCTCCCTTCCACTGCAATATGAAATGTTTGCATAGAAAATAACATCTAGGCAAGATTCCTTTATAGGTCTAAGAACCTAGGATTTTATTCTAGCTAGAAACTTTCCCCCGTATTCATAAACGTCTTATAAGCTCATTATAGCTAAAATAGGTTTAAAATTCGTTTGTCTTTGTCTGTCATCTTGACATTTATTTTGTACAAGTAAGAAAGAGACAAAGTCCAATTTAACTAAAGAGTCTTATAAGATTTTTATGAATAAGATCGGAATCTAGTTATATCTCATATCCGAATTCTGGCTACGACAGCCAGTCTAAGCTGGCTTAGCCAGGTACGCAGGAGATATTATAGTTCACAATTTTCACAAGTCCATTATTCTAGAAAGATTGTTCGACACGACCGGTGAAAGATCTGGCGCAGAACCGATAGTTTTCCGTGCTCTTCAAGGCACGGGTTTATCATTCCTGACTCTGTACTAGTGCTGAGAAATTATAAAAGTCTTAACACCCATTTTGGTCTGGCGTGGCATTTGAACCAGCGCAGCGACTACACACCAGACTCCCGATTCTGGTGCAAGTTCAAATTGTTTTTGAAGTATTATTACGAATAGTTTGTATGGAAGTATAGAAGTGTTGTTTTAAGACATTTTCAGGCAATTTTTTAAGTCTTTCTCTGCGTAAGAACCATTTTAGTACTTCAAGGAATATTCGAAAAAGAATTAATGAAATCGGTCCCGCCGTTCACGCGTGATGGCGTGACCAAGGGAAATAGGGATTCATTTTTATATATTAGAAGTTGATGTTGTAAAGAACACTACTTTTTAACTTTAATGCGATTTAACTGACTATTTTTTAGTGTTCATAGAAGCAAAAAATACGAGTCTTATATTATCTAATAATCTACAAATTATAAATAGAATTTCGATTTTCAATCATAGCCAATAGCTGTTTTTACACATAATTCCCGTTCAAACTGAAAATTAATAAAGCTACGTACCTAACTATTTTCTTGTCTACGACACAAACCTCATTCTGCCAAATTTTGTTCACCAATAAAATCGAGTAGACTATCGCAATAATTGGTGCAACCCGATACCATACCATAAACAAGAAACACGACACTACCAATCAGGGTTTATGTGTTGAAAGCAATTTTCGACCGACATAATAAATCCTAAAGCAATAGATTCGTCCTTAGAAAGTTTCTTTCACTTATGACCTTAGGATTTCACTAAAAACTTTTATTTACAGCTAGAGCGTTCTCGTTTTTTTAGGCCTGAAATAGGCCTGCGCTTGACTACAACTTGCCTGATGTTAAGCAATGTTGTAGTCTACGATGGAACGCGGCTGCCTACTATACCGATTCATTCGTGGTTACGAATGAATTTCGGTGAGAAGGTGGCAGTGGAATGATGCTCCTTGTGATTAGAAAACATAAAGGAGCAACAATTTCGACCCACTCTCTTAAATGGTGTCACCAGACATCGTACTGGAACACGGCAAGGCCACTTGGCGGTGCGGCTTTGTCTGGTGGGTGGTCACTAACCACGGCCGAAGCCTACCACTACACCGTTGATTAAACTTAATTACCAGTTGATTGTCACTTCATTTGCACCACCCGGAGGCCACGTGTAGGGATTCAGATAAAAGATGCACTCCCACGGACGAAGGTGACTCAGCCACCAAACCAAACGAACCATATCCTAATAATAAATAACACAATAAAAAAAAAATATCCGATTTGGTACAGTCTATCAGAAGTTATGCGCGTACATACTACATTTGGTAGATTCGTTTTTAGATAATAGATACTAGCTTTCAGCCAGCGCCTTCGCCCCTGGGACCTCGTGACCATGTGACCAGTAGTGGGATAAAAGATAAATGGTCTCATTCAGAAAAATCGTATTAGACTCTTTAGTTAAAATGGACGAGACAAAGTCCATTTTAACTAAAGAGTAATGATATTTCTTACTAGTATTTATAATTTTTCTTTTCTTACTAGTATAAATGTCAAGATGAGAGTTAAAAACAAAAGAATTATAAACCTATTTTAGTTATAATGAGCTTATGAGACATTTATATATACGGAGGAATGCATAAAACTTTCCTTAATACGAAAATGGGCTTCGTAAATTGGCTCTCAAAGAGTGCAAGAATTTTCCAAATAGGACTGGTACTTCCTGAGATTAGCGCATTTGGGTGAATATCCCCGCGGAAAATTTTACGTGTCCACGTTGAGAATCGAGGTGTTAAATTATAGGATGTTTTTGATTTTTTTTTTGTAGTGAACTACGTAACTTGGTGCAATTAGGGCCCTATATGTTTTTTTTATAAGTGTGTATAAGTAAGCAGGAAAAAAAGAATCGCCTGAAAATTCAAGTTTGGTGGCTTGTCCCAGTTCCATTTTTTGATACAATTGCACTCACCTAAGTCACAATCTAAGATACAATACAAAATAAACGATTTCGTTAGTATATGCATAAGACACATTATCTGAAAACAATGAAACCATATTAGAAAATTAAATTTAAAGGCACTGGATACTCAATCAAATTTTGTCCAAGCAAATATCAAAAATTTGTTGGCACTTGTTCAACTTACTTTAACGTGAAGTTACGTACGTATGCGATCAATCGCGTTTTATGATTTAACATCTCTCAGTCGTGCGCTGGCACTTGCGCGTAAGAGGTGTGTGATTAGTGCTGTGATTTCCCGTCAAAAACGAAAATATCATCTTGGGTGGCACGGGGGACAAGAAATGTTCAATTTTGGTGGATCGATTTGCTGTTAATTTAAAAGTATTTTAACAGTAAGCTACACGTTATACGTAGTGATTTGGGTTATGCATTTAATCAGTGATAATAATTTAATTGTTACTTATATCCCTTATTTATAAAGTTTTTTTTTATGTCTGGTTCCAATTTTGGTGGCTCAATTTTGGTGGCTTTGGTGGCGTTTTTCCCTTTTGGACAGTAAAAAAGCGAATTATAATAACATTTTTTTACTAAGTAGGACCATTTATTATTTATTAGATCCTAATCTCTCATTTCCACCACGAATAGCAAGACCTCTTGAAGCCAAAAATTTCACTAGGTACTTCAACAATCCTCTTAAGCACATTCTTCTGTTCGTCTAGTAGTTTTTATTGCTGCAACATAATTGATCATAAATTCCCTGAGCTGTAATCTGCTCTTATGCTCTATCAATAAGTTACCTACTTATATGTTTCCAATCTTTATATACATTAGGAGAACTTCAATTATGTCCAGAACCAGTAATGGTATTAAATAGACGGCAGCAATAACAGTATACAGATTTATTTAGTGGTGAATAAAGGAGCCATTTTCTTTCTAAAGACTCCTTATTCGTCAATTAACAAATAAAATATTTTACTCAAGTATTAGTTTTCGTTTTACCATTTGAATCTAGAAAACTTGTAGAAGTTTCGAAGAAGTCACTATTTTTATTTTAGTAAAACTCTGGCCCTTTTCGAATTCAAATATCACGGACTTCTTCCGGTAAAATGTCACCACAGTAAGTACCAGGGTCAGGAGACACATACATTCTCTAAGCTTGCAGTTATTAATTCAAAGTATGTAGCTTGACCAAATGCCCAATGAAATAGATAAAAGAATTGTGACAGAATGATAAAAGTATTGCGCCTTAAAAGAAGTCATTAAAAACAAGGCACTGGGCATAAAAATCAAGAAGAAGATCTTTGATACCTGCATAATAACCTGTATCACTTAAGGATGTGAAACCCGGGCTTTGACAAAACACGATAGGAACAAACTAGCAAGATGCCAGAGAATCATGGAAAGGAGCATGCTGGGTTTGAAACTAATGGACAAAATTATAAGTATTAGGCGCAAAACTAAATTAACAGACATACTGTCACATATTAGCAAAACTCAAATGGAGGTGGACGAGACTTATGCTCTGCTGCTATAAGGAAAAAAGGAGCAAAGAGGTGACAGTTAGCAAAACAAGAAGATGGGAAGATGACCTTGAATTGACCGTAGGACCTCTTTGGATAAGAGTGACGACAGACAGGAAGCAGTGGCAACGGTTGGAGAAGGCCTTAGCCATAAGGCACACCGAAATCATAGAAGTTTTGTATATTTAGTGTAGTTTTTAATTTTTATGTTTTTTAGTTTTATCAATCACAACTGTTCGGAACAGGATTTATTATTATTAGTAATAAGTAGCTTGAAGTCGATGGTTCCGCATCTAATGTGTGTTTGTCGTTTTCATCACACGTAACCTCTTTTTCCTAGTGATATTCAGAGGTACTTTTGTCTTGCGGGGATGAGACTGAATAATCCCTCGGCTTATTTGTTTCTCTAACTGTAATTATTTCCCTTATTTCTTTTTGAGCTATTACTGATTTGTGAAAAAAAGTGTAATGTGCCTGACGAAAAAGTTTTCAGAATAAATGTGTGAGAGAAATTGTTAGTCCTTCGGGGCCCCTGGGCACGAGCCTCGTGTGCCCTTATGGTAAAGACCGTATTGCCACCAGTCGTTACATACAAAAATACAAATCTTTTCTCTCTATAATGTTAGTACAGATTAGTAGTTATGGATGAAAGTTGATAATTTCCGAAAACTTGTGAGATTCATTACATGAAGTTTTGTTAGTGAGATTGAAGATGACAGAAAAATTCAATTTTGGTGCCATTGATTTTCAATTTTGGTGGACACTTTCAATTTTGGTGGGCGATTTTCAATTTTGGTGGCCACACTACACTTTAAACTAAAATATCTCAAAAAGTTATGGAGATATTCTTAGACCTCTTGAAGATTATTTTAGCTTTGAATTTCTATTTTCATACCAGGTCCTTACATTTCACGAAAATTAAAGAAAAAGTTTTGCCACCAAAATTGAAAAAAAAAGCACGTTGTTGATATTGACCCATTTAAGCAAACCGACAAACTTATCGGCTTTATAAAAATAAATAAAAATCAAAATAATAAAAGTAATTAGTAATTAGGTATCTCAATCACAATAAAACTAGAAAAAACTTCAAATTCAAATTTATTTATTTTGTGAATAATAGGTACATATAAGGTGGTACAAATTATAGTAAGTACTTCTATAATCTGCCACTTATGTAGCAATACAAAAATAATCACATTTTTTTAATTATATTAGTCTTAATAAAATAAAAATAGAATAGTTATAGTATAAAATGTCAAAAATAAAATGTCTATTACAAAACTACAGAAGTCAAGTTAGTGGGTAGATAAAAATAATTAATTTAACTCAGACTATATGGTAACTTTACAAGTTATCTTATCTTCAATTAAGTAGCTGAGCTTAGGACTTTTAATTTTTAACTTCTGGCAAAAAGAGAGATGTGTCGTCGTAGCTAACAAACTAATATACCTACCAAATTTAAAGAGGTTTTCTTTTTCAAATTCAAATTCAAATTAATTTTATTGCCAATATACGTACAATAATAATAAAGTCTCTCAATATTCCACCCTCAGGCGTTTATGAGATTTTGATACTGAGATATCAAGGCGCTAATCCATATGGAAAAATGGTTTTCATGTTCTTTTTTACTATAAACATTATGTTTTGTTTAACGGAAAACGCAGTACTTATACTAAAAATTGTTTACCGCGTTTATCTCGAAAAAGCCATTTTGCAAGTACTGCGTTTACATTAAGGAGGGATAAACAAACTTATAAACATCACCAAAATCATTACAGGAAATTGAACAGCTACTAATAAAGTTATGAATCAATGTTAATTTAATATTATTTTAGTGATTAGTACATTGTCACTTTAATTTGAAGTAAATAATTAAATACAAAGAAATGTCAACGAAAACAAATATACCAAATGTCAGATTACAGAAATGTCAATACCAAAAGTCAAAACCTAAAAATATTACCAATCATTCATTTTTAAATGAACTTGTCTTTTTTGAAAGCCGAAGGAATCGGAATAGTTCCAAGCTAGGTCATACATTTCAATAAATTCTCACTTATTTGAATTAAATAGGTACCTACAACGTAAATATCTAGGGAGTTATGTACGTTGTAGGTACCTACATAAGCCAAGTGAAACGCGACTTGAATTCGGGATAAATGACTAATGTAATCTCCAAAAATAGATACTTATTTCAATACAAATCCAACTAAAAACAATATTTAGGAAATAATTCATTGGCTATGGTCCAAAAAATTCGTATAGAAAAATCCTTTGTCTATGATACTTCGCGGATAAAAGTGGAACAAACTTTTCCCGCCAATTCTATTCAATATGTCGTTGGCCGTAAAAAGAAAATGGGCTAGAGAGGAAAATAATAAAAACACTATACTCCCGATAAACCGTTTACTGAGAAAGTTGCTTGTATACGAAGATCTTATGGATTGTTTACAAAAATGTTTACCTATACTGATAACTATGTTAAATACCTAGACATATTCCGCACTCTTAATGCGAAAGTTTCAGTTTCAGTTTTTTTTACTCTAGGTACTGTCAGCAAAAAAACGACCCACCTGATGCTAAGCGGTAACTCGCAATGCTGACCTTTTTTAAATAGACCGTTTAACTCGCGTATCCCCATCTGAGGTATAAAGTCATAAAACATTAATTAAAACTCATAGAGAACTATTTAACCACAGATAAAAGTAATGTAAAACTATTCGTCACTAATGTCCATATCGCTTGTATCATCATCACTGTCTGTGCAGCTACAGGAGTCAGAATCTTGGCGATAGGCGATACGCGAGTTAAACGGTCTATCTATAGATGTCAACCAGCCTAACTACTTTACTCACACTTAATCTGTGTTTACTGATTATGCCTTATTAAATACTTAAACATATTTCACCATTGGTGTTACAGACAGTTCTCTGTGCAAGGCTTGCGTGGCAGAAGAAACCGCCGTCCATATGGTCACATGCTGTCCAGGACTGGCAAGTCACAGGGCTGAACACTGGTCGCCGAGGAGGCTCAAGAAAGTCGTCAGCAACGTAAAGAGTCTGCTAGGTATCCTCCTGGAGCTGGGCTGGCAACAGCTACGCCAGACCACCACGCAAAATAGACGCACATTTCTCGTAAAGTTGCGGAAAATCAAGCCCAATCAATTTTGGGGGCTAAGTCACCTTCGTCCGTGGGTGTAAACCTTTAATTGAATCCCCACACGTGGTCCCCGGGTGGCGCAAATCAGGTGACAATCAACTGGTAGCAGGCTTCGGCCGTGGTTAGTAACCACCCACCAGACAAAGCCGCACCGCCAAGCGGTCTTGCCGTGTTCCGATGCGATGTCTGGTGACACCATGCAGAGAGGGTGGGTCGGAATTGTTGCTCCTTTAAGGTTTCTAACCTTAAAGAGGCTCATTCCACTGCTACCTTCTCACCGATATTCATTCGTAATCACGAGTGAATCGGTACACTGGTCTGGCGCGTTCCATCGTAGACTACATCATTGCTTTACATCAGGCAAGTTGTAGTCAACCGCCAGCCCATAAAAAAAAGCTCACTTCAACCTATTATTCTGTGCTCACACTCAGAAACACAACTAAGAGTTAAAATTACACTGCGTGAATGAAAATGTGGACCTCCCCAGTCGCGCCGGTCATTGAGCGGAGTATCAGGGCATCTCTAGGCCCTGAAATTTACCTCCTAAGAGTATGAGAGACAAGTCTCTTTGGAATTCGCTCCCGGCATCTATGTTTCCCGATAGCTATAATCTAGTGGTCATCAAGTCAAGAGTGAATCGGTATTTACTGGGTAAGCGCGTTCCATAGTAGACTGCATCATTGCTTCACATCAGGCAAGTTGTGGTCAAACTCAAGCCTATTTTAGAATAAAAAAAAACTAATGAACGATAGATAAAAACGCTTGAACTGAAGTGACAATTACATTGGCAATGAATCGGATAATTTCTGCAGAGGCCATAATTGAAAGAAGAAGAAGAAGAAGAAGAAGCTAAAACCTGTTTTGTATCTTATTTATGACAGTCATCGGCAAAATAGGAACGACCCAACCTTCCAAACTATCGCAATAGGATAGAAAATGGTAAATAAAAATCAATGAAACTCAATAAACTGAACAAACAAGATAGGTACACAGTTAAATCCATTCAGAACAACGCCTATAACACTATTGGATATTTGAGACGGGTCCTAAAGGATTATTGCTCCCTACGGACCCATTGTCCACAAATGGCAAAAGATTTCGGCGGGAAATATCTGTCAAAGTCACCGCTATGAAAGTTACAGTTTTATTAAACTCATTTTTTTTTCTAATAGCCGCAACTCGAAGTTTGAAATTATGCCCGAAAATCGGCAATTAGGTTCCCCTGTTTCGTGTGGGATCTGTACACAGAATAAAGTGGGTGATATTCACCTCTGCCTACCTTTGGGTAACAGGCGTGAGCGCTATGTATTTATAAACAAGTACAGTAAAGCCAAAATGTCCAGGTGTTGTTTTTAGCCGTGATTCAAACAAGGTCTGTGTAAAAGAGGTTTATAGGATATTAATTAAAAAAAACATAATTAAGGCAGCACCTGTAAAAAAAATATATCAGCTTCTATATTAAGTGTTCTTAGTGGCATATGTTATGTTAATAAAAAGTAAATATTAACACAGTATTCATAATTTTTCGATTTCTATTGATTTCTCCTTCTGCAAGGTTACCATCATTCACAGTGCCGATTGAAGGTGAAGGCCACGCCAGTGTCAATCTTTGACTTCCAACGCAAGCTGCCTACGCCTCTATGCTGTCTCCCGTTTTGCCTGGCGGGAAATGGACAACCTAACTTTCCAACTTCTATTATCTTTCTGATTCGTGCGGGATCAAAAACAGTTTAGGTGTCCCGGGAATTGGCTGTGTTCGAATCCAGGTCTCTTCACGTCGCCGATATCGATCCTGGCTTATAAGAGTAACAGTGACGAGATTGCCAACGCCAAGTTTTCTTTGCTTTCCAGTATAGATATGTAAAAAAAAAACTTAATAATATATAATTCAAATACATAATAAATATTAAAATCACTAATCATTAAATAATTAATTAATAAATAAATAAAATAGTTACATTAAATAGGAATAATTATAAGTATTATATAAGTAATATTTTGTCATTGTTTGTTATAGTGCATGGATCAATAAAAAGGCTTAATTATTAATTATTAATTATTATTATAGATATGTACAAAATGATAATAAATTCATGAGGCTTTTTGGCTCTGAATCTCTCGTCAAGGCAAAACAATTTTCAAAACCTTGATCGTGGATCTTCGCTCTTCTATGGGATACATTTCGGAAAGTGTGCGTTGGAATTACATAATCTTATTCCCCCATTTTGGACCTCTCTTTATAACATAAGTAATAATGTTTAGAGGTAGTAAGTAATAATTGTGATTAATATTTTTGGACGTCCAATACCTCAGTCCATCCGAGAACATGAAGTCTGAAAAGACTTGGAAACGTCGGGATCTAAAATCTAAAGTAAACCGCAATAAAATCCGTTAAAAAGTAGTTTTATTTCAATGTGTGATATTCGCGAAAATCTAAAACAATACTATTTTGCTATAGTTATTACTGTAACCAGCTCTAATAGGTCCCCTTATTACCTGTGGTGCTTAGTCCATTTTGATGAGGCAATTAAAACTTCTCTTCCTCTGTGATGTCTCCCGCATTGTCTGGAGAGAAGACGGCAGTTTAACTTTCCAACCCCTCCTATTATCTTTCTGATTAAATTCGTGAGAGATCAAAAACAGTTTAGGTGTCCCGGGACTTGGCTGTGTTCGAACCCGAGTCTCTTCACGGCGCCGCTATCGATTCTGGCTTACAGAAACAGCAGTAGTGGAATTTCCCCAGCCCATTTCTTTCATCGGACTAGTAGGCAATTGCGGGTTGGTGGATATCACATATCCTCCAATTATTAGTTCTTAGACATGCCGGTTTCCTCATGATGTTTTCCTTCACCGGTATTGAGCAGTAGAATGTAACAATTCACACAAATATGTGTGAGCTCGACCGGGAATCGAACCCGTGACCTTAATTAGGCGAGGCCCGTACCGCTGCGCCACAACTGCTCAAATAGCACCCACCAAGTGAAAAAGGATGAACATTTGACACATTCGTAAAACTCATTTGTCGTTTTAAGCTCATTAGTTTATGAGATATAGCACAAAAACTAAACATATGGGATAACGCAATGTGGATGTGATAAGCTGTGTAATTTTAGGATTCCGTAACTAATTGCTAACTAAATACTACGAGCCGGTGCCGGTGGCTGACATGAGCGGTAGTCTGCTTTTCATGCCCCAGGTCGTGGGTTCGATTCCCATCCAAGTCAGACATTTTTGTGATGAACATGTCTGTCTGTCTTGAGTCTGGGTGTAATTATCTATATTTAGGTATAGGTATATTTACAAGAAAAAGTATTTTATGTAATATATTAATCGGACTAAATCGGAGAGTATGCCCTCGCCCCGGATGAGCACAGGGCAAGTAGGACCCCCAGGGTCTCCAGCTCCAAGCGGCCGGGCCCGTTCTACCCACTAAAACCCCCCGGTGTTCCGTCGGACACCCGTTTGTGGCGGGCTGCGGGATTCACTACTCCATTCGAAGAACAGTTATGGAGTATTACCTAAATTTCTTACGGTGCATCCACACCGCAGTTACTTTTTGTTGAGCAACATTTCCAAATGTTACTGAGCAACACCCGATAGCAATAAGTTATTCATTGTTACAAAATGTTGCCGTGTCAGTCAATGTTGCTATATCAATCGATAACATTGTTAGATAATGTTACCTCAACAATGCCTGTCCGTTGCCTGCAGAAGTTAGAGGATATATGTCGTGCTCGATTGTTGTCGAAAGTTATTCTTTGTTATATTTTGTTGTGCACTCAACAATTAGTAACAACTAGTCTCAAAAGTCAGAAATTGTTATTTAGTTTTACCGTGTTGCAAAATGTTGCTCAACAAAAAGTAACTGCGGTGTGGATGCACGGTTAGGTTTGTATGAGTAGGTATTATTAATTTAATATCTGGATGACCGAGCTTTGCTCGGTATTTCTTTTTAAATGACATTTTCTAAAAATGATACCTAGCTAGATCGATTTATCGCCCTCGAAACCCCCTATATACTAAATTTTATGAAAATCGTTGGAGCCGATTTGGAGATTCAAATTATATACAAGAATTGCTCGTTTAAAGATATAAGATTAATTTGTACGGAACCATGTAAACCTTTAAAGTGTATTAATTTTTTATGAGTAAACACACTTAGTGTGCGATAATAAATAGATATAAATAAACTTGTCGAGTGATAGTTTTATGCATTATTTTTGAATGACTGTTATATAGTTCAGAACGATTGATGTTTCTTAGATTAAGATTAGATAAAAAATTCTACGAAGGTTTGTGTGAATGGATGGAAATTCTTCTGATAGATACTAGCGGATTATTCATAAAAATCTTACAAGACTCTTTAGTAAAAATAGACTTTGTCTCTTTCTTAATAGCATAAATGTCAAGATGACAGACAAAGACAAACGAATTATAAATATATTTTAGCTCTAATGACCTTTTAAGACGTTCTTGAAACTGCCACATTTTCTTCGAAAACCATTCGTAGGTAATCCCGAGTGAAGTGGTATATTGGACAGGGGCGTCCCATCGTAAACTACATCATTGCTTAAGATCAGGCAAGCTTTGGTCAAGCGCAAGCCTATTGGAGAGTAAAAAAAATTAAATAGAAAAAGAAAATAAACCACTAAAAACAAAAGTAACAACACGGGCTAAACCTACCTAACATCTGTTTCTTACATCAAATAGGCTAGAATAAAACAATATGCTATCGGTAAATTAAGGCTAACAAATTGACAGCAAAAGACACCTTCAGAAAAAAAATACAAATTTTTTTGCGAAACTTTTTTTTTAATATTTTAAGCTCTGGGTGCTTCGGCCATATGAGTCTAACTTCAAAGATGATTACGGTGTAACCAGCTGTTCGCTCGGGTGGTCGTTTAGTAATCCGTTTAATCCTACCTGTTTAGTTAAGAATTTATCTTATAATCTTTAACACATGTTTAGTTAATCTATGCAAAAACTTGTGTAATGGGATGTTTCATATCTCGGAGTTAATCTTTTGATTTACTAGGTTATAATTTATTATGTTTGAGTTACTTGTTGGTCTAGTGTTATTACTATTAGGGCTGAGAAAACGACGTTTCTAGTTTAAGTACTTTAAAAAAAAAACATTGTAACAGCCCGAAGTTGGTAAATTTTGCTCCATAAATGGCCATAGACCTGCTGTCTATTACGTATAGGGCCTATTCATAGCTGGCTAAAATGTGGGTGATATTCACCCATCTATGTACATACACCTTTGGATAATAGACGGGAAGGCTACGTTGAGTTCCTGCATTTTTTTTCATTCTTCCTTCATAATTTTTTCAGACTGTAGAAATTATAAGAAATAGGCACTGCATCACAATAAAAAAGTAAAAAAAAACTTTCAAATTCAAATTAAGTATTCTTCCGTCATTCTTTTTTCAAACGCTATCTGACTAGAGGAAACTATAAGAAATAGGCATTACCTACTACACAATAAAAACAGTAAAAAAAAAGAAAAATCCCTCTCTCCAGTCTCTAGGCTCATACATCTTGCGTTGTTAAACCCAAATAAATATCATTCAAACTCAAATTAGTTAACAAAAAACCGCCATTTTAAGTAAATCTATTTCTAACTGAGAAACATTTAAGGTGACAGCTTGATAGGGACAAACAATAATTGTTTTAACGAAAGCGAAAACACACTGATAAATTTGACAGCGAGAATTGAATTTGGAAAAATATGCGGCAATTAGACAAAGACCGTTTTAATAAAGGTTCCGTAGGTAATTTACATATTAATTTTGAGTGATTTGTAGACAAAATGTAGCAGTTTTTAAAAGAGGGATAGTAATTACTGGTGCTTGTTTTAACCAAAGGTGTAGGTATAGGTAATTGTCATGGTAGCTAAGTTTTAGTCCCAGTAAACTTCCTTACTCCATCATAAAAACATTTTTAACTTATGCGTAACCCGATCTCTTTCCACTCTTAGGCCCGCATATCTAGCATAGATCTGTTTTGAGCACGTGTTTCAGATGACAGTAAAATTGATTTTATAAAGTCAAACTTAGTTTTATTATGATAAGTTTGATTTCATAACTGTCATCTCAAGCGCTAAATTAAACGATTTTATGTCGTCTCTGTTAATTAGTCTCTGAATGTTTTCATGTTATTTCAAATAACGGCTCTTTATATTGAGAGACAACAACGATGGTTTATTACTTATTCCATGCGGAATCCTAGAAAATAAACAAAAACGAGCGTCGATTGTTTCGAACCAGCCTGTGTTGCCCTATTTTTGATTTTTGGGAGTATTTTTTTTAAACAGTGTTGACATGTGTAAAAAGTAACGGGATGTAAACGGAATTCGTAGTATTTGTATGTTTTTTTTTTATTTATAAGATAAGCAAGTTAGCGGGATTTGTACATACTCTTCTCTGCTACTTTTTTAATTTGGTTTTTGGTATGATAATTAGTTTGGATAATGGAACTTGACAATATCATTAAACAGTACTACCTACATGTAGGAAATCGTGTTATGTTCACTTCAACCCTTATAGTGTCCCATAGCTGGGCACGGGTCTTCTCTCAACTATCTTACGAGTTGAGAGAGTTTAGGCCTTAATCCACACACGCTGGCTAATTGCGGGTTGGTGGATATGTCCTCGAATGATTAGATCTTAGACATGCTGGTTTCCTCACGATGTTTTCCTTCACCGATATTGAGCAGCGGCGATGAAACAATTCACACAAAGATCTGTTGTCACAACCTGGGATCTTATATTTCTATAGCGAGGCCCGCTGCGCCACCGCTGCTCGTATTATGTACCTACATATTAAATACTTAATTTTTTTATCAAAAAAAGGATCGACTTTGCTCCTGTATTGATGATCTTCTATTTTAAAACATTTTTTTTTACTCCGATGACTGCCAATGTTGCTGAAGAAAATCACGAGAAAAGAATTAAGTACATAATTAAACCTCTATGTTTGTTTTTATTTTGAGATTACTCCAAATTAAATCTACGTAGGTGCTAAAAAAAGTACAAACAGAGAACTGTGGAGAGAAATTGGAGGAGGCCTTTACTCAACTTGAGATCCATACCTAAACTAATCGCACTAATATAAGTATCTAGTATAAGTACTAACACCATACTAACATTTTATTTGTAACCTTATAAGGCATGGAGTAAAGAGGCTTTATTATTATTATTATTATTAGGTGCTAATTATAAGGTTTTTTTAATAGATATTTCTGTAAAATATGTTGATTTTTTTTTCGTAGTAAAAACCCTGTAAGGGTCCTCGTTACTAGGGGTGCAGCGGGGTATTAAGAGTCCCTTTCCACACTGGTGGACTCGGGCTACCCACTAAAAACACCACGGTAGCCAGCCTCAGGTGCTTGAATGAAGGTCCTGAGAACTCATAGATCTTCTACCAGGACCGCAGTCACACTGTTGCCTTTCTTGTTTAGGTACCTACCTCCTACCTACTTCATCAGTCTGAATTTCTCAATAAAATATATTTAAAACTAAATCACTTTAGCAAATAATCGTAAAAACACTAAAATATGAATAAAAAACAATAATCTGTTAACAGGAACTAAATATAAATGCATTATTTTATTAGTCAGTCTGTACAGGCAAGTACAAAAGTGTTTTGTGAACAAAATTACCGCGAGTTTTCTAATAGTTCGTAGTCAGTTTAAATAAATAAATAAATATTCTGGGACATTAACACACACGGTCATCTGGTCCCAAACTAAGCAGAGCTTGTGTTATGGAAACCAGATAACTGGTATATACTATACATATAATAGTTTTCTTTTGTAAATATATACATATATTAGATATTTACACCCAGACTCGACACAAACACTGTTCATCACTGTTTATCGCAGGTCGTAGGTTCGATTCCCATCATCTGTGTGGGAATCGAACCTACGACCTGCGGCGTGAAAAGCAAGTGTCTTACCGACCACGCCACCGGCCCGTCAAGTATGATTCTTGATTCTCGCCCGCGCCGGTGGTGTCCGTCAGTCCGTACCCTGTCTCTTGAGACTCTTGAGTAAGGGGATAGTTCGTGCACCTGTGCTTGGGGGTAAAAGTTGTGCACTATAATATGTACTGCGCATTTCGCTATGTCAGTTCAGACTGGCCGCCACGCGCCATAGTCAAATTATTATTATCTTTTCTCTATGTAGCTGTGCCAAATTTAATTCAGATCTATTAAGCTTAGGTCATTCTAGCGTTATTGAGTAACTAGCTTCCGTCCGGGGCTTCGCTCGTATTGATGTGTAGACACAGTGGTTTGGACTGTAGATTGATTGTCAGTCAGTCAGTTTTATCTTAAATTTATTTAGATAAACTTTTCATAAACCGTCTAAACTGTCGCATTAGTAAAATAAAGCGTAGCTGTATGATGAAGGATAATTTAGGTAATTAATTATACATAAATACTAACTGCCCCAGCGAACTTCGTACCGCGTATTACTAATGTAAATTGTCCAAAAATGTGAACAACTCTCATCACTTAGGGGTATGAAAAATAGATAGTAGCTGATACTCAGACCTACTGAATATGCATAAAAATTTCACAAGAATCGGTCTAGTCGCTTTGGAGGAGTACGGTAACAAACATTGTGACATGGAAATTTTATATAATAGACTAGCTTCCGCCGGCGGCATCGCCCGCGAAATTGATGTCACTAATCTTGTTTCTCCATACAAACTTTGGAACGCCGTTTCACCCTCTTAAAGGGTGAGTTTTGAAAAATCCTTTCTTAGTGCACCCTTAGACCCTATAAGGAACCTATGTGCCAAGTTTGGGGTCTCCAGACCCAACGGTTTGGGCTCTGCGTTGATATGTCAGTCGGTCAGTCAGTCAGTCAATTTCTTCTTTTATATATTTAGATTTATTAATTAAACAAAAATATACTTGTATATTTTTAATAATTTTTAATGGCAATTCTAGGAGAGGAAGAGCTTCCAAGAGCTCATGGCCAATATTTGTAACCTATTATCTAATTAGACACGTGGCACGGGGCCGCAGGGGCCCAAACACGTGACTTTACGTAAGTGTGTGTCAAACCCGTACATTTTATTATTTTCGACCTTCGTTATCGCTACTACTATGTGGCTAGTCTAGGACTCCTGTATTGCTGAACAATTAGAAAGTAATATTTCCGAAACACTTTCGCGCACATCAGTCCATCAATCATCACCTCCACTAAGTGCGCTTAATACGTAAGCAAAACGTGATTTAGTTAGTACGTAAATGAACCGAATTATTTGAAAGATGGCGCGAAAAGATGTGCAGTGTTGCCAGGTTAAAATAAATGCATAAATCATTCTTTAATTACATTACACCTAGTTGGTATTTAGTTACAGTTTTCATAAATTCATTCAATTGAGTTTAATTTGTACCGGGCGTTACAATTGCATTTATTTTAAGATGAAAAAGTAGTTATTGTGACGTAACTAAAATATTTAGATGTACGGTACCACGGACTTTTTTGTAGACATTTATAGCTTCTTTAAAACTGTAGTACATCACTTTGCTCCAATGTTTCCGCAGCGTACGCGATATAATAATGTTTTTTCGTTATTTTTTTTACACTGGGGTTTACAGTTTTTTTTAACATATAATATAGCCTGTGTTATTTAATAAAAATGTAGCTTTCCAATGGTGAAAGAATTTTAGAAATCGGTCTTGTAGTTTTTGAGCTTATTCGTTATAAACAAACAAAAAAATAATCAAATCTTTCCTCTTTATTATATTATTAGTATAGATAACATAACGTCACACCTGTATAACCCGAAGGTGTAGGCAGAGGTGAATATCACCTACTATTCGCTGGCTAGGCTATGTAAACGTCCTATACATAAGGGGCGAGTCTATTGCCGTTCATCGGGTACAATTCTAAACTGCGAGGTACAACTTTTGTTATCCTATCACTTGCGCTTGACTACAACTTGCCTTTTGTTAAGCAATTATGCAGTTTACGATGAAACGCGCTAAGATTTTTTTAAGTAAATTAGTAACGACCCGACCCGGGAACCGCACCCAGGACTTCTCGGTCCGGGACAATTAGTAGATAAATATTTTAGTGCTTAATTAGGATAAAAAAATCTAAAATATAAAAATAAAATATAGTTTTATTTCAAATTAGGAATAGATTAATTAAAGAATAGTACCTCGAGAACTAGGCGTATAAAAACTACCCACATTTGAAATGTAAAGGAGAGGTCAAAAGTGGGCTAGAATTTTGAACACCAATGTGATATACCTCATTGGAAAGCTTATTTAATAAGCTGTTAGAATTTAACTAAACACGAATTTTAGGAGCAACCATTTTTGTAAAAATCAAAAAAATGTAACAGAAAAACAAAACGCACATTACCTTTAATTATCCGTTTCCTAAGCAGTATAAATATTGTAATCACGTCAACAATTGCATTCTGTTACAGTACTTTTCTCTTGTAATATTATTCTAGCTGCAGCTTAATGTAATTATGACGAAAAATATTTGTTATCTTATTAGTGTAATAACAAAACGCGTGGAAAAAAATATAATTACGGGAAACGTCATGATGTCATTGTCATTGATCAGTTTGATTGACAGCGTCGAAATAATTTTGATTTTTTTTGGTTGCTCAATTGACATTTGACCATGGGGTTGCCAATTGCAATAATCATAATATTGCATTAAGGATTCTTATTTTCAATTTCAATTTTTAAAAAAACGGGGGGGTGTAAAATTATTTTAAATACACCAAAAAATTTAATTAATTATGCTCTATTAACCTATGTAACTCAGATTGCTGTTCAAATTTACAATTATTTTAATCCCAGGCTCTATACATTTTTTGCACGTCTCCTTTATATTTTTCAATCTAGCAACACCATATCCATAATGGCGCGAACTGATCAGTTGTTGACAGTTTTATGCTCCCCCATTTTGTAGTCCATTTAGTGAATGTCGATAAATATTTACCGGTAATAACTTTATGATGAATGCGGTTTATTTTCGTAACTAAGAGCTTTTCAATTCGACGAAGTAGCATTATCTTTCATCAGAAATATTATTATTGTTTTCGTTTAAAAAATGAATTAGGTATGTAGTATATTTAGTATTATTTTATTATCTGTGGTATGGTGATTTGTGTTCACCTCTACACAAAAATTAATAAATGAAAGGAAACCGCTATAAACTATTTAAAATTTATTATTTTACACGATAATCTATAATATAAAAGAAGAAACTGACTGACTGACTGACTTGACTGATATATCAACGCAGAGCCCAAAACCGCTGGGTCTGGAGACTCCAAATTTGGCACATAGGTTCCATAAGGGGTCTAGGGGTGCACTAAGAAAGGATTTTTCAAAACTCACCCTTTAAGGGGGTGGAACGGGGTTCCAAAGTTTGTATGGAGAAATAAGATTAGTGAGATCAATTTCGCGGGCGGAAGCTAGTAATAATATGGTCAGACATTAACACACTCTGCTATTTAGCCTACTGATCCCAAACTAAGCAGAGCTTGTAGTATGGAAACATTTTTTTTTGATGACCTAACCCAATTAGCTGAAAGGGCCTCTATCGGTTCACCGGACTTTTTTGTTGAGCCGTCCGAGGACGGGTGGAAACATAACTGGTATGTAATTTAAGTAATACTTTTCTTTTGTAAATACATAGTTTTATATAGACAATTAAACCCAGACTCAAGACAAAAGGACTTGTTCGTCAGTTCATCATGACACAAATGTCCGAAAGCAAGTTGGTATCTTACCGACCATGCCACCGGCCTGTCATGGAGAAAATATTTATTTATTTTTAAAATTAACATAACCGCGTTTGCAAATTATCTAAAACACCTCTACCGTTTAAGTACGTATTACCTACACGCTCGGGAATCGAAAAATTAACACCCTATATTTATTTAATGCATGAAAAAATAATAGGTAATATTTTATTCGTATTTAAAACAATTACGTACCCCAGAAGCATGCCGTAGGAGCAGTAGCTCAGCGGTATTGGACTCGCCTTTGAAATATAGGGTCGCTGGTTCGAGTCCGGTCTTTGCTCCCACATATTTGTGTGAATTGTTTCATCACCACCTATGTCACCACTACACAAAATCGGTTAAGAAAAACATCGTGAGGAAACCGTCATGTCTAAGAACTAATCACCAACCCGCACTTGGCCAGCGTGTGTGGATTAAGTTCTACACTCTCTCAACTCGTAACATAGTTGAGAGAAGACCCGTGCCCAGCTGTGGGTCATTAAAAAGGGTTGAAATATCAGTGTAGTATTATAATATATTATCTGTGTGTAGTGAAGGGGTAATGTGGAAAGGGTATTTAATTTTATTAATTAAATAATTATCTCACTATCTCTTGTAATTTTAGAATAGTTTATAACCTGCAACGCCATCTATTAATTTTATTTTGTACTAAAGTAGAACAAAGCTCCATCTACACCTAGTTTTGTGTATTTTTTATACTTGCTTGCTGGTTTTACTTTATTTCAGGGTGTGAATTATTATTTGATATCCGAAAAAGTTACCCGTTTTAAATATATATTTTTTTACAGATGAATTTATTAAATCCTCATGATCCATAACCTTTAAAATGTACTCAATAAAAGACCAACCACTGGCAACATTAATAACTTCATCCCAACTTACCAATTTGATGTTAATGTTTTTGAAATGTCATCGTAGCTTCCCTGATATTTGAATATTAAGAATCAGTATTTTTTCTCAAAATGTATTGCTTATGACAAGTTTGTAAAAAAAATCAAGAAAAGATTGACATAATAGCAGCACTCTTTATTCAAAATTCATATTAAGGTTTATTATTTTACATTAGTTGTTATCCACATTGTGAAATGGAACGATTATTCAGTGTTGCCGTACTGAAAAATCAGAAACCAGAAATAACTTGTCTCATCAAAATCCACCATTTTCCCTTTGTAACTAACCGGTGTTCAAAACACGTGCGTACGATCAAGTTACATGGAAAACTTGGGTGATCATAGTGCACATTAAATAAATAATTGCGCTAAAAAGTGCGCCGTGTTTCGATAGAGAGGCGACGTATACTAGACGACAGAATGAACACCGAAAAGCTAAAGAAATTGCAATCACAGGTGCGCATCGGCGGTAAGGGCACACCGAGACGCAAGAAAAAGGTTGTTCACGTTACCGCGGCGACAGACGACAAGAAATTACAGTCGTCTCTTAAAAAGTTGTCAGTGAACACTATTCCTGGCATTGAGGAAGTGAATATGATAAAGGATGACGGCACAGTGATACATTTTAACAATCCAAAAGCGCAGGCTTCCCTCGCGGCCAACACTTTTGCCATTACTGGTCATGGGGAGAACAAGCAAATCGCTGAAATGCTTCCAGGTATTCTGAGCCAGCTCGGGCCCGAGGGCTTGAACCAGCTGAAGAGGTTAGCGTCGAGCGTAGCGGCGCCGAAACCATTAGACGAGGATGACGAAGTACCTAACCTAGTCGGCAACTTCGACGAGGCGTCGAAACAAGAAGCTAAAGAAGTGATCACAAACGAAAAAGAGAAAGAAAAGAAACCTGAATCGGAAACCAAAGCTGCTGATAAAAAAACCGATTAAATGGTCAGTCACCGAAGGTGTAGTCTTTAATTTGCTCACCCAAGTGAAATATGGTTTCCAAAGCCACGGAGGTGTCTCAAATAGTTCTTGTTTAATTTTGTTTTCCTTTGTGTTCCTAAGTAAATGTTCGGTTGTCATTTCCTTGTGTAAATTTGAATGTGTTATGGTATGGGGACTTTTTTAACATGTGACTTTGGGAACCTATCCTCCCAACATCAAGCTTAACTTACGCCATGCACTAATAATATTTTTTCTTTTGTACTGCATAATGGGATGTGAAAATGTCAATAATAGACAAATACATGTTGCATTGAACATATTGTTAATAAATTTGCAATATAGGTACATCATATATTTAAAAAGTATATTATGTATACATAATTTTTGACAATGCACTAGCAAATCATAGGAGTATATTATATATAGCTAAGGTGGAGTAACACCCAATGATATTTTATAAAATATTTTCTAGTTCATGTCCGACTAAAGGTTTGCTTTTTAATAGAATTAAAACAAAATATTAGTCAGTCCAGCTCGTTAGGCTATGGAGCTAATAACTATTGTATAAATAAAATGATAAAAATTGCAAAATTTGTAACTGATTGAAGAATGCAAAGAGCATTAAACTTTGATCGTTGAAAATGGTCTTTTATTTTAAGGTTATGTACCTGTTCACTGTTCTCATTAACTTATCAATTGCAATAAAACTTAAAAATTTTAGTCATTATGGGTTAATTCAAGTTAATATGGGTTAATAGGGCAAGCAGTAGTTTTAGTGTCATATAATTTTAAACTTTATTTTCATAAAAAGTATCCTTTGAGAAATTAAAAGTTTGCAGCCCATTCGACTATGCTGCATTATTCTGTTAAATAGTAATATAAATAAAGTTAAAATCATATGAGATGGCTGGTCGCTTTGCTGCCATCTCGGTGTGAATTAACCTCAGGTCTGGTAAATCAAGAAAAGGCCTCAAGTGATGATTTTTTGCCAATCTAGGCTGTATCAACAAAATCTTATCAAAATCTGTTCAGTAGTTAGGAAATAATGTCCTCTCACAAAACTTACAGGTAGGATAAGGGTTACTTTTAGTGTTCCACTGCTGGGCATAGGTTTTCTCTCAACTATGTTAACAGTACCGAGAGTTAAGGCCTTCTACACATGCTGGCCAAGTGTGGGTTTGTGGATGTCACATGTCCTCCAATGATTAGTTTTTAGATATGCCGGTTTCCTCATGATGTTTTTATTCAACGATATAGAGCAGCGGCGTTGAAACATTTTACACCAATATGTGTGGGCACGACCGGGGATCGAACCCCCTGACCTATTTCAAAGGCGAGGCCAATACCCTCCAACGGTGATAAAGAAGGTTGGATGTCAGAATATTTTTCAAAGAACCATTAGCACTACCGGATTACTATTTTTTACTTTTTTTTTACTATTAGGTACAAGTAATATCATTGCCACGGTTGTGTCCTTACAGCCCCCGCGTCCATACAGGGGGATCTATAAAGGATTTCCCCACGGTAAACAAAAAAAAATTACATTAATATCTACCTACCTACCTACTAGTGTTGCTTTTGCTTGTGGGAAGGATATTCACCTCAACCTGCACCATAGGATGATACAGGTGTGAGTGCAAGTGAGGCAGAATATACCTAGATCTGCTGTACACAGATTACTTAAATTTAATACTAGCTTCCGCCCACGGTTTCGCCCACGTGGTACTTATTGGGTTACTATCTTAAGTGTTCCAGACCATAATTTATCTCTGTGCTTTTCATCTGATTCCGTTCAGTAGTTTTTCTGTGAAAGAGTTGTTGAAATTTAGCTCAACGTCCGTGAGATGAATAATAAAATTAAACAGCGTTAGCATTTTTCAGAACCATATTGTTAAGAATTTTATTTTCTTATATTTTAAATTCTGACATGACAAGTATCTATTTCTTTTTCTTAACTTTTACAAAAACAATCCGTGAAGGTTGGTATAAACTATACAAGCATTAAAAACCTTCTTCAACATCCTCCCTTTTTGTAAAGTCTATAAAAAAGGTATACTATGTGCAATTTAAACCTATCCGGTCCAATATGGATATGATAGACGGTCTGCTAAGTGGCTTCGTAAGCAAGTCTGCACTTTGTAGGTTTGCTCCTACATGCTTGACCTGTAGTGTTCCATCTGCAACAAGTTCTCTCACATAAAAGTGTCTAACTGCAATGTGTTTTGTTCTTCGATGCATTTCTGGATTATGTGCCAATTTAACAGCGGCTTCATTATCTATCTTCAATACCGGTGTTTCTTTTAAGCAGGTAATTTCATTAAACAGCCTTTGTAGCCATACTATCTCGCGAGCTGCTTCGCTGGCTGCTACAATTTCTGCTTCTGTCGATGAGATCGCCACTGATGATTGTTTCCTGCTTGCCCAGGAAATCGCGCCACCAGCATGTAAACAAAGGACGCCGCTAGTTGATCGACGATCCTTGACATCTCCTGCGTGATCAGAATCAGAGTAGGCTTCTAGAATTCCTGTCTGACATTTCTTGTACGTTATCCCGTAATTTAACGTGCCTTGCAGGTAGCGCATTATGCGCTTCACTTTTAAAACATCTTCTTTGGAAGGGTTCTCTAGCGTCCTAGATACTACACCAACGGCGTAGGCGATATCTGGCCGCGTTCCGACCATAAGATAAGCAAGGGCTCCAACGGCTTGTCTATAAGGATAAGACTTCGCATCTATTTCCTCTTTATCTGATTTACCTTGCTCAGAGTCTTTGATTATGGGTGTTGTCACTGTCTTACAGTTTCCCATTTTGAAACGCGCTAACACCTTTTCTGTGTAGTGTTTTTGATTAATACTTATAGAGCCATCAACACTTTTGTGTATTTGTAACCCTAAATAATAATCTGCAGGCTTTGCGGTTACCTTAAATCTTCGTTTAAGCTCAGTCATAAATTTATCCGCATCCTTCTGGTTATTTACAGCTACCAGTCCATCGTCAACGTACAAGGCTAGGATTATCTTGGATTGTGTACGTTTCCTTATAAATAAACATGGATCCGTTTTACTCTGTTGAAAGCCTATGCTCTTCAAGTAGTCTGCAATACACTTATTCCAGCATCTCGGTGATTGCTTTAATCCATAGAGGCTTCGTTTCAACTTACAGACTCGATTACTTCCATCATTCATACCTTCAGGTTGGTTCATATAAATCTCTTCCTCAAGAGTGCCGTTTAGGAAGGCTGTAGAAACATCGAACTGTGTGAGTGTAAGACCTTCATTTGCCGCGACGCTTATAACCGATCTGATAGTCGTCATCTTAGCCACTGGACTAAATGTATCATCATAGTCCACTCCTGGTTTTTGCAAAAAATCCTCGAGCAACAATCCTTGCCTTATATTTATCAATAGTACCATCAGCGTTGGTCTTTATTCTGAAGATCCATTTGCATGAAATAGCCTTGCGACCCTTGGGTAGATCGACTAGAGTCCAGGTTTTATTTTCTTCCAAAGATTTAATCTCGCTCTTCATTGCTTTAATCCAATGCTCCTTGTCTTGACTCTTTAGTACTTCATTGTAAGTTGTAGGTTCATTCACGTCAACTACAGAAGTCATAACGTAGTCACCAAGTTTTGCAGGTGGTCGCAATGTAGATCTATCTCTAAGAGTCATTCTTCCTTGATCCTCAATTTCACTATCTTGCATTATTTCATCTTCCAACTGCTCTGATAATATTTGGTCATCAACTTCAACTCGCTCATCTTGTGTTTCTGAAGGACTTCTGATACCCACTTCAGCCTCAGGTGTATCAGCAAACGATTCAGGAGGTATACACTCTTGAAATGTATCTGTACTTTCATTTTCTTCCTCCCTTGCATCATGAATCGGTTGAGTATCCTCCTCCCTTGCAAAAAGATTTGGCGATCTTCGAAGAGTTATTTCTATTTCAGATTTTCCTTCAACAGGATTTGATTTCACAGGTTTATTAGTGTCAGTCCTGGTGATTGATAATTCCTGAAATACAACATCTCTAGAACGTACTAACGAATGTCTATTATTGTTCATATTTAGAAGACGGTACCCATCATCACCATCATAGCCGATTAATATACATTTTTCAGATTTCTTATCTAGCTTCTTACGCTTCTGTTTGGGTACATGGGCGTAGCAAGGACTTCCGATGATTCTTAAATGTTTAATCTTTGGTTTCTTGTTAAACCATAATTCAAATGGTGATTTTTCATCCACGGGAGTACGTCCAGTTCTATTAAGCACATATGCAGCTGTACTAATGAGCTCTGCCCAGCAAGCTGTTGGCAGTTCTTCGTGCGCATACATCATGGCTCGAGCGGCTTCAACAAGCGTTCGATTTTCTCGTTCACTGCATCCATTTTGTTGTGGTGTATATGGCATGATCAACCTTTGCTTTATGCCATACTTTTGCAGGACTGCTCGTGTTTTCTCATTATCGAACTCACCGCCATTGTCACTTAAAAGTTCTTTTACAACGTGACCTGCTACTTTCGTTTCTTCTAACATTAGTTGAAGCTTTGAGTGGACTTCAGACTTTTGTTTCATAAAGTAAACGTAGCGATATTTACTGAAATCGTCTTTAAATATAATGAAATAACGATATCCTTTATAGGAGAATGGAAACGGTCCACAAACATCAGAGTTTATAACTTCTCCAGGTATTTTTGCTCTATTTCTAGTTTTAAAAGGTTTCCTATGCATTTTTCCGTAATTACAACCTTCGCAAAAATCTTTTGTTTGATTTGATACCTTTATTCCAAGTTCTCTTTCTATAACCTTCTTTACATGAAGTTTGCTTTGGTGTGCTAATCTCTCATGATAAATTTGTAATGAATCCTGGCTTGTCAATGCATTAACTTCAACGGGAATAAGTGGCTTAACATTCTTCACATTAAGTTTGAATAGCCCTCCTCTTTTCTTTCGTTCACCTGTAACTTTGACAATGCCCTTCGATTTTAAACTACAAAATTCAGGTTCAGATTCAAATAAGCTTTGTGGTAATCTATCTTGTGCTGCTAATAATGAGAACAGATTTTTCTGCAGTGACGGCACACACCATACATCGCATAAGGTTATCATCCCTTTGTGATTTCCGACTGTGGTTTCCAGTTTTATGTCACCTTTGCCAGTGGCATCTACCTTTTCACCATTTGCTGTCGTTACAGTGTGCTCTGATTCAAAACTTTCAAATGTTTGAAATAGATCTCTTCTGAATGTGACATGACTTGTCGCTCCGCTGTCCAGATACCAGTTATCTTTGTCAGGGTACAGACAACAGTCTTTTTCAGCCATCATTAGGTCTGTGACATTTACATTATTTGAAATTTTGCTAGTACTTGCCTTCGGTGGCCTTCCGTCACTCAACCACTTTGAGCATTTTCTTACTTTGTGTCCTTGTTGACCACAATAGTTGCACTTCCAGCTTTCTTTGTGTGTCTTCTTCCCTTTCTTAGAAGCTTTCAGTGTTAGAGCTTGGGTACTCTCACTGTTCAATTTAGGGGGTTGTGACTCAATGTTTCTTTCAAATGCACAGAGTTGTGATGTTAATCGATCTATAGTCCTTTCATTTTTGGCCATAAGTAGCCAACTTGATTTAAAAGTAAGATATTCGTCAGGCAATGTGTCTAGAATTTTGCATATTAGAACTATCTCCGGCAATTCTTGGTTTCCTTGCAGCTTTATTATTTCTTTATTAAGCTTAAACCAAATATTCTTTAACTTAGAGAGGTGAATGGCCATATTGTCTTCTGGTTCTTTCTTGTACTCGAAGAATTTCAGACAATTTTCGTACACCAGATCATCTCCGTCTCCATCGAATAGTCTTTTAAGTTCATCCCATACTTCCTTTGACGTTTCAAACCTCATAATTCTTTGGACTATTTCATCGGTCATGTTACTTGTCAGAATTACAAGAAGCATGCTATCTAGCTCTAGAAATTTTTCCTTAGCTGTCACATTCTCTGTACTTGATGCATCCGCTTTAGGTCCTGGTAATAAGTATGTACCTTCCAATAGGTTTAAGGCTTTTGGGATGCCCTTTAGTAACATACTTATTTTATACTTCCATACTGACCAGTTGGTGCCGTCCAGGTTTCCGATGTGAAATTTGGTAATGTCTGGTTTGGCTGCCATAATTACTTTATTCTCATTTATCACCCGTATGTAGCATTTATTTATTCATTTACGGAATCACGTTCAATCGTGTTAAACCATGATCAAACACGCTGAACCACGCTCAAGCCCGCTCTGCTACCATGTTGAAATTTAGCTTAACGTCCGTGAGATGAATAATAAAATTAAACAGCGTTAGCATTTTTCAGAACCATATTGTTAAGAATTTTATTTTCTTATATTTTAAATTCTGACATGACAAGTATCTATTTCTTTTTCTTAACTTTTACAAAAACAATCCGTGAAGGTTGGTATAAACTATACAAGCATTAAAAACCTTCTTCAACAAGAGTAACAAACATCCATACATAATACCAACATTCGCGTTTATAGAATTATTAGGACTAAAAACTTATGAGTCATATTCTTATTAGGGTTCCGTGCCCAAGGGTCCAAATGGATTGTTTGATGTATTGCTGTCATGTCCATCTGTCCGCAGCCTAAGAATCCTTGAAATTATATTTATTGAAGTGAAAACTTCTTTAGCGGCGTTGAGCACTTTTTCTGTAATGGGTATAAAATCTTAAAATCGCGTCAGGACACGTGACCTGATTGAAAAAGCGTAAGACGGATGGAGAGTAGACAGCTATCCCCTCTCTACGGCGCGGCGAAAATGTATGCCTGGGCCTACTGTTTCGTTTAGGCAGCGCAGGGCGCTTGCGCGAATGTTTTCACTTCTGCCGGCACTCCCGGAGTGCAACCCGTTTTTTTTGACTTAAAAATAGCAACTCATAAAACTTTTTTCTAAAACTTAAAGATGTAAAAAAAAAAATATGTAACCTGAATAAAGACATAGAGTATCTTTAACTAAGGCTACCTATTTATACTTTAAAGGTCAGCAGTGCTGAAAGTCTCGACAGCAAAATACTGCTAGTGGTAAAAAGCTAATCACTCCGCCGCTGCGACCGCGACGCCATATATGTTAATCTTTATTTACAACGAAATTTAAAATCAAGCTACAGATTTCCTTACAAAACGTGTTACTAATGACGCTCGCCTACTTCAAGTATTGATTCTAAAGAACCATTCACACTGCTTACATCTAAGTACATTTAGTACCTACGGAACACTAAATGTGCGATGTCCGACACGCACTTGGCTGGTTTTTTAAATGAGTCGTAATGTCCATGTGCCTACCGACATATATTTGTTATCAAATTCCCAAAATAA
Source organism: Meganola albula (assembly GCA_936450015.1). Lineage (NCBI taxonomy): Eukaryota > Metazoa > Arthropoda > Insecta > Lepidoptera > Nolidae > Meganola > Meganola albula. The sequence goes on along the minus strand of OW388165.1, from coordinate 1,472,597 downwards.
GGAAACTGCGGTTTAAAATAAAATAAAGTTATCATTATCATAGGAAGTATGTGGTTTTTAACCTACTTAAAAAGAAGCTATTCTTATAAATATTTGAGGGTATTTTTAATTTGCATAGCGCTAAATTAGTGTAATAATGCAATATAATGATCTTATCACTGGCCCATCTATTTTAGTGCTCTTCAAAGTCATACTTATTTAAAAAAAAATGTTTTCAATTAAGGGCACAAGTCATATTTTAGTTTCGTTTTTACATTTTCTTAGTGTAAATTTTAGTATGTACGATCTTTCTGATGGTAATCGGCTAACGTGGCCTGCGTACGTTACGGAAGCTTGCAGCCGAGTACAAGATTGTGTGAGTATGAACTCAATGGTGGGTGAGAGCTGAGGTGTGATGATAGAGGGAAGTATCCTGTCGTCGATACTAAATAATTAATGCGGATCTGCGGATCTAATGCATTTTGGTTTAATACACAGACTACAATAGAGAACCTGTTTATTAGAAATTAATATTTTTGAACTCGACATTCAAAAACGTAAAATTATAAAAACTTCTACGTCACTGTCATAATACTGGTCTGGTGTCAGACAGTTGTCGTTGTCAAAAAGAAAGGTTAAAAATTGTTCAAATAAAAACAAGCACCTAAAAACAGATTTTGTAGCGAAAAAAGGAGACTTTTGTGATTTTCAGCAATATGATAGCACGGCCGTGGACTGACGACCTGCCGAAATGCAAGAACACGTGTGTAGCATCATATTTTTCGCGTTTAGGATGTGGCTCGAATAACTCCAACTCTGATGATTATCTTTGTTTTTATTGCCAGACTGAGGATAATTTGTAAGTAATGTATATCAACATACTGTAGAGTAATTAGTTCAGTTCATAAAATATCATTTTCATACTTTAAAGGTGTTTAAAATTGGGAAGAAGTTGTAGGTTCAAAATTTTGTACTCTGGTAGCAATAAAGAGTAGTAAGTATTTGGATTATATCTGATGCTAGCAACTGGATTCGGCATCGCACGAATCCAATAAAATTTAGAATGGAAAAACAGTCTAATTACGGTAAACATTAATGGTAAGCATGGAAATCAGATCACGAGATTGAAACTATTGTGAATGTTAATCATTTTCTAAAACTGGTAGATGTATAGAATTAAAACACTTTAAACTTAATCTAATTAAAATTCAAAACACTTAAATACATACTCAATCAAATTCTTATCACATTATCACTGTTTAATAATAATAATATAATGGGACATTGACAGACATGGCCATCTGATCCCAAACTTAAGCAGAGTACTATGGAAACCAGATAACTGGTAATATACTACGTAAAATACTATTCTTTTGTGAATACTGATAATAACAACCAGACTTAAGACAAATACACATGTTCATCACACAAATGTTTGACTTGGGTGGGAATCGAACCCACGACCTGCGGCATGAAGAGCAAGTATCTTACAGACCACACCACAGGCCCGTCGAATAATAATAATATAGTCACACATACACACATCCAGTCCCAAACTAAGCAATTATATTTGCTTGTGTTAGGGAGACACAGAATTCAGAATTCAAAGATTTGTCCTGGGTGGAAATCGGACCCAGGACTTGCAGCTTAGCAGTCACGGTCACTGACCACTACACCACCAGGCCAGTCATTTCTTACAGCATAATCAAATCGTCAACATTTTTTACAGCTAGATCGGCATTCTCAACAATAAGTATACAAGCTTCAAAGAAAATTAAAAAAAAACTACACTATCCACTAGCCTTATGCTATTTTTTTCTAAGGTAGATGAAGACAAATTGGTTTTTATGTTCCAGTTCTCTATATGGAGTATTTGAGCCGCACAATGGTCTGGATGCAGCAAGGTTTATCATGCAGCGCATGGCTGCAGAGATTCTATTCCCTCCACCCTCAGCTAATACTGATGAGGAGATCAGAGAACGCTTAAGGTAAGACTTAAAAGAATCTGTAATCTCGGATATTCACAAATTACGCCATACAAAATTCATGTAGTATTTACTTAAATACGTGATAATACTTCCAAAACTTTAAAATGAGACTTAATAGAATTTAGAATTATGCTCCCTTATGTCACCAAGTGCGCCCACTACGTTGAGTGGGTGATGGTCGCGGAAACCCTTACTGTTTTCTATTAGATCCTAGGAACAGCGCTGTGTTAGAAAGGAGTCCCTCGCACGCAGCACGGAAAACGTACATCCGCTTTGTTGTTTCGAGAAAATCCCATTCTGCATATTATTATACTGCCAGAGAGACGAGAGTCTGTCGCGGGCATGCGCTTAACACAGCGCACAACCTTTGTCAACCCCCTTTTCCCTGTGATCTCGTTTATATTATGGCCTATATCCTTCATATAATTGCCAGTAATCAGGTAGTTCTCCCCTTAACAGATTAAGAATTAAAACTACATTATTATGATTTCAGAAATGCATTTATATCAGTTGAGAAAGCGTACACAGAAAATTATGATGGTATGATAGCAGAAAGGACCAGTTTGCAATATCAACTGCAAACTTTAAATGAAACACAGGTAAGATATACTACCTCAGTGGTGTAGGGTTAGCATGTTCGATTATTGACTGAGAACCCAGGTCAAGCAAAACACTATGCTATTTTTAAGTATCTATTCATTTATGGGGGTGTCCATAAATTACTTGAGGCATTTTAGAGAATTTTTCGACCCTCCCCCCTTGGTAAGGTATCGTTAGATTTTCCTCAACTCCCTTCCTCCCCTAATCTCACGCGAGATTCTTCAAAACTTCTATTTGAGCTGTAAACGTTGTTCTGTTACTTTTATTGAAGATTAAAAGACTAGTATTTCTGAATACTACCTTAATTTTAAATTATAATCATAAAATTAAATAATGAATATCAAACAAAAAATATGAAAAGATTTATCTATCAAACAGAAATTAAATTAAGAAAATAATTATGTGATATTTGCCAAGGCTGGACTCGCGTTTGTTAAGAATAGTGTATAACGGTCCTTACATAATTAACTAGTCAAGTCATTCTGGGCGCTAGATCAGAATATAAGACAAAGGAGAATATTTATGATAGAATTTCTTCTTCAATTCATACTTCACTTCAACCTGTTCCCACTGCTGGGTACGGGTTATCTGTCAACTATCTTACAAGCTGAGAAAGTTTAGGCCTTAATCCACACACACTGGCCAAGTGCGGGTTGGTGGATGTCAAATGTCCTCGAATGATTAGTTCTTAGGTTGTTTTCCTTCACCGATATTGAGCAGCGGTGATAAAACAATTCACACAAAGATGTGTGGACACGACGGAGAATCGAACCCGCGACCTTATATTTCAAAGGCGAGGCCAATACCTCTGCGCCATACTTCAACCCTTTTTAGTGTCCCACTACTGGGCACGGGTCTTAGTAAGCTAGTTGAGAGAGTTTAGGCCTTAATCCACACACGCTGGCCAAGTGCGGGTTGGTGGATGACCTCTGCGCCAATGCTGCTCTATCTTCTTCAATTCAATTCTTTTCTTTTCTTCTTCTCTTCTTCTTTCAGGTTTCACAAAACTACAACAACATTTTGGTCCGTCTGCGAGAAATTGACGTCCATCTCTCCGGAGGTGTAGCGGTTGTTATTGCATTAGTGCATGCTAACAAGTTGTTTGTGGCTCATGTGGGTGATACCCGAGCTTTGTTGGGTAAAACTGATGAGAATGCTGTGCTCAGAGTGGTACAGCTGACGGTGGACCATAGCTTGAACAATGAAGATGAGCTGTTAAGGCTGTCGCAATTAGGGTTGGATGTTAATAAGTTAAGGAATGGTGAGTTAGAACTTCGAATGAATGAATGAATGAAAATGAATGAAAATTACACGGAACTGGTATTGCGCACGTTCCCCTCTGCCGAGGTACATGAATTATTTTCCTAAACTGTTCATGTTTGGGGGCTGAGTCACCTTCGTCCGTGGGAGTGCACCTTTTATCTGAATTAAACGTGGCCCCCGGGTGGTGCTAGTCAGGTGACAATCAACTGGTAATTAAGTTTACCTGTAATAACCTGGTGGTAGGCTTCGGCCGTGGTTAGTGACCACCCACCAGATAAAGCCGCACCGCCAAGCCTTGCCGTGTTCCGGTGCGATGTCTGGTGACACCATTTAAGAGGGTGGGTCGAAATTGTTGCTCCTTTACGGTTTCTGACCATAAGGAACACCAATCCACTGCCACCTTCTCACCGAAATTCATTCGTAACCACGAATGAATCGGTATAGTGGGCAGGCGCGTCCCATCGTAGACTACATTTTTGCTTAACATCAGGCAAGTTGTAGTCAAGCGCAGGCCTATTTCACGATAAATAAAAAAAAGGAAAATAAACTGATTATATTGTTATAAATATTATTTTAACATTTCATTTTGTTGTAAGTATCGAAATTCAAAATATTTTCCGATTGAAGAAATCCCAAATAGTGGTGAATCATTTTTCTGTAATCCACTTAGAGCAAAGAAAATCACTGCCTTACCTCTCTAGTTGTTTTAAATAATATTTTCTTAGATTTACGCAAATATCACACACTGAAGTAAAAAGTAAAAAAGTACTTTATAACGGATTTTATTATCTACATATCATGCCCAGCAGTGGGATAAAAAGTAGCCTATAACCTTCCTCAACAAATGGGCTATCTAACAGTGCAAGATTTTTTCACCTCGGACCAGTAGTTTCTGTGATTAGCGCGTTCAAACAAACAAACACTCTTCAGCTTTCTAATATTAGTATAGATTTTAGATCCCGACTTCAAAGTCTGTCCACCCGCGAGCATGAAGTCTGAAAAGACTTTGAAACTTCGGTATCTAAAACCTAAAATATACTGTGATAAAATCCGTTATAAAGTAGTTTTATTTCAATTGTTTTAATTGGTAAAAGTTTGTATAAATTAGCAATTTGTTTTTATATGTCTATGTTTTTGTATTCTAGCTCAATATCTAGGCAATCAGACCGGTACCAGATGTCTAGGCAACTATCTAGTCAAAGGTTTATACAAAGCGTTTCCTTCAATCAGCGCAGCATCATCTGAGCCTGTGATCGCTGCTCCTGAGATCCATGGACCTATATTGTTGGATGAATCTTGTCGGTAAGTATCGATTTCAATACTTTATTGCGTTCCACAATGTTAATTTAATAAGACCCGATCGGGCACAGCAATATGTAGAAGAGAGGAGGAAGGTCGCATAAAATAATAATAATAATAATAGATGATCGGGTAGAATGCCGTGGGACACCGCTCTACTCCTCTAGCCCCTCAGAATATGTTGCCCCTTGTCGCTTCTTTTAGCGGCCATACGGGGGCCCATTTATTGAGTGGGCGAGTCACCCCCTGCCATTTTATCCGTGTTAATTTGCATTGGTCAGGCAGGGGCCATAGTCCATCCATAGTCCTAATTACCTAATTCACTAACACCCACCACCATAACGTAGATTTTAGTTCCTATATTCTGCAATAGTCCTAACCTAACCTAACCTAACCGGGGATTGTCCTTGGGTGTACCTATATGATGCGAACAGGGATAATCGTCGGTTGGTGCCACATTACATTTACAGCAAAATTGTCTAGCGGGCCTCTACGTGTTGGCTTCGGCCCCACGCACGCCTTCCAAAAGTCCGGAGCTCCATAGGTCCGAGATAAGAAAAGACATACATAATAATAATAAGTTCTGTAGGTAATTTCCTTATGCAACATTGTGTGGATGAGTAGATAGTGTGTACTTTATATGTAGTTACTTATTAGATATATTAAATTAGAATAAAATTAATTAAATCATAAATTAAATTATCTATTAATATATTAACCAATTATTATTTATTTATTTATTTATCGTCAAAATACTCATTTATGCTATAATATGACTTGCATAAAAGAAAGACATGACTAGGGTACTGGAGGAATGCATTTTAAGTCGTGAAGTTGGGAAGTTAAGCCTATTTTTGTGTCTCAGTATGTACCTTTAAGTTCATTCAAGTCATTCATTCATTAATTTTCATTTCATTCATTCGTTGTAATCACTATTTAATATAATATTATTAGCAATCAGAAAGGAAATTTATTAAAATATATTAAGATATCAATCAAAATTGCAGATAATTATAATTTACACAGAATAAGTAGGTGCTCAATATCGATGAAGGAAAACATCGTGAGGAAACCGGCATGTCTAAGAACTAATCGTTCGAGGACATGTGACATCCACCAACCCGCACTTGGCCAGCGTGTGTGGATTAAGGCCTAAACTCTCTCAACTAGTAAGATATTAGAGAAAAGACCCGTGCCCAACAGTGGGACACTAAAGGGGAAGTGAAGTGGGTATTACAATATTAGTTACTTTAGCACAGCTTAACGGTATCACGACGACTCAAATACGAATGGGCCCTAAACCTATTTTTTTTGCTGATGACCTAACCCAATTAGCCGGAAGGGCCTCTATTGGTTCACCGGACTTTTTCGGTGAGCCGTCCGAGGACGGTCGAACCGATCAAGTACTGTGGCAACTGCCATGAGGGCTCCCCATGTGGGGACGAACCTCGGCTCAGGACGTTGCTGGACACTCTAGTTTTAGGGGATCGGGGGGCATTTCGCGTTCGGGCCTTGAGCCTCTGATGACCTCGCTTTTATAGATACTTACTGCTCGTTGATTCTGACAATATTCTTCATTCAGACCGTCAATCTCTAACAATTAAAAAATACTTGTGTCGCGGTGTTTGTAACCAAACTCCTCCGAAACGGCTTGACCGATTTTTATGTAATCTTTATATATATAATTCTTCTGTGAGTGTGTATGTCACTGAACTTCTCTCAAACGACTGGACCGATTTTGATGAAATTTTTTGTGTGTGTTCAAGGGGATCTGGGAATGGTTTAGATTCACAATTTTGCGCGGTACGAAGTTCGCTGGGGCAGCTAGTATGTATGTATATAAAAATCAATGGCACTTTTCGTTGTAATTTTATAACTCAAAATACGGGCTTACCTATTCAAACCAAATTTTTAGGCATTATTCGGACTATTTAGTAGATGGTTTATGTGAAGTTTGCACAAAATCGGTTGAGCGGTTCTTTATTTATCACATTTTTTGTAAATTGTTGAGTGGGCTGAAGCTACCCGGGCGAAGCTGGGGCGGACCGCTAGTTTATATCTATATTTGGTAGGTCTAACAATGCGTTGTAATCTATTTTTCATACGCCATTGTCTGTGTTGAGCAGCGGTGGCGCGGCGGTACGGGTCTCGCCTTAGAAAACATAAGGTCGATGGTTCGAATCCTGTTCGACCCACACATCTTTGTCAAACATGTTTGTGTGAATTGTTTCATCTTCGCTGCTCAATATCGGTGAAGAAAAACATCGTGAGGAAACCGGCATGTCTAAGAACTAATGATTCGAGAAACCGGTTTAGGTAGGTACCTAATAATCAATATAGGTGCAGGAAAACATCATGAGTAGGTACTCATGATGTTTTCCTGCACCTATATTGAACAGCTGTAGCTATAGCATTTTCTTAGATTTAGGCTAATATCACACATTGAATTAAAAAAAAATAGTTATAAAATATTGACATAAATCTACTTTAAAACGGATTTTATCGCGGTTTATTTTAGTTTTATTTCAATGTGTGATATTTGCGTAAATCTACGAAAATACTAGTTATAAAATAGTTTTATTTCAAGCTATAACTATATTATTATTATTTATTATTATTACTATATTATTACTATATAATTTTTCAGATTCCTAGTTCTAGTCAGTTCAGGCGTGTACAAACGAATACAAGAGGCAAAAGGGAGTTACGAACAAGCTAACAAACAGCTTGCACAGTTAATCGTGGAGAACTGCAGAAGACAAACCGACTTCAAGAAAATCAGCCAGTCAGTTCTAGAAGATATCGAAAAGGAATTCGTATCTTATTGTGTCAAAAATAATTTATCACCAAAACCAAACACCCACATGTCGTTGTTAATAAGAAATTTTAACTTTCTACCAACCATTGATGATGGACAAAACCATAGTGTTACAAAACAAACTGCAGTTAGATTTAACCCCATCGTACAGTCGAAATCTAATACTCTACTCAACGAAATCGACGCGGAGAGTTATTCGAATGATATAGAAACGAATGATTCAAATATCGATACTAGTAGAACTATGGAATCGAGTTCGGATATCGATCAAGGTAGACAGTTTGATAGGGATGGGAAAATTAAGGGGTATGTAGATTTTTCTTGTTATTATGAAAATGTGGCGAAGGCGAGACGGAATGGGACGTTGCCAGATTTTATTAAATAGGTTTGTAATAATAATAATAATAATAATAAATATTCTGGGACATTAACACACACGGTCATCTGGTCCCAAGCTAAGCAGAGTTTTTGTTACGGAAACCAGATAACTGGTATATACTATACATATAATACTTTTCTTTTGTAAATATATACTTATAATTGATATTTACACCCAGACTCGACACAAACAAATGTTCATCATTAATATTTGTCCCGGGCGGGAATCGAACCCACTACCTGCGGCGTGAAAAGCAAGTAATATATTGGGGCTGACCATTTCTGTAAAATGCAGCCAGTGATATAGGCCTAAATACACAAATTGCATGAAAAAAATTAGTGTCACAAGTTTCGAAGGTTAAATACAAGTGACTAAAGTGACATGATGATTGATGTCACACAGACAGTTAAATGTCACTGACATGTAACCGTCTGTGTAGACAATTGCTACGTTTTTAGGTTATGCGCTGTGACTCAGATATAACTTCATCGACGAAGTTAAAAACTTACAGGACTAGTTTCAAATAACAGTAAGACTGGAAATCCGCCATCTTGGACCGGAATTCGCGACAACTTCATATTTTTTAGGACTCTGTGCAAAAACGCTTCATCATCATCAGCCTATTTTAGTCCACTGCTGGACATGGCCTCCCCCAAAGCACGCCAGCTACTCTCATCCAGCTCTTACCACCCTTGCAGAGATCGTCACTCCACCTAGTCTGAGGGCGTCCTACCCTACGTTTGCTCCGTGGTCTCCATTCAAGAACTCGTTAACCCTAACGGTTGTCAGTTCTGCGGCAGATATGATCTGCCCACTGCCATTTCAGCTTACTAATCTGGTGAGCTATGTCGATTACTCTGGTTCTTTGTCGGATAACTTCATTACGTATTCGATCCTTCAGAGAAACTCCGAGCATAGCCCTTTCCCATAGCTCGCTGAGCGAATTTAAGTTTATGGACCAGTCCTATCGTGAGTGTCCACGTTTCGGCTCCGTATGTCATAACGGGTAGGACGCACTGATTGAAGACTATCGTCTTTAGACCAGTGGAATTGGCGACGCGAAAAATGCTTAGTTGAAAAATTGATGGAAATTAAACAAAAAAGAAGTAAGATTAAATTAGATTATTTTAAGTAAGATTGGTTATATGGAGGCGAATATTTAGATACGAACATATTTTATTAAGTTCTAAAGAAAAAAAATGCAGTGTTATAAGATAAAACGTATGTTTACGTCTGTGTACCTATTTCTGTGTATTTGTGTACAAATTTATAGCATAGCACGTAACTTAGGTAGGTAGCTGCACAGTTTTCTACATAAATCACTTTTCCATACATTTTAACGTATTAATCTTTATGCGTGGTTGATATTTTGTACTGACGCTGTTTATGTTTGGTATTTGATAAAGTTAGCCGCGAGTCCAGTCCATTCTTATTTGAAACGCATAGTAGACAGCAGTTTTCGAGTTAGGACAATAATTTATTACTGTAGATAGTAAAAATAATATTTTAGTACTTAATAAGCTTTGCATTGTATTAAATTTAAAAATAATCAAGAGAAATATATAATGATTTTATACCGAACATTATTGTTTTATTTATTTTTTGTATAATTGTTGTCGCGGTTCTTCTTAACACTCTTAAAGTGGACTTTCTCTTTTTTACTAATATAAATGTGAAGATGACAGACAAAGACAAAATAATTATTAACCTATTTCAGCTATAATGCACTTATAAGACTGTTTATGAATACGGGGGGTTATATTTATAATCTGTAATATCTATTTATTATCCTACTATGATTGTATGTATTGTGTTGCCTTGCTTATTCCTTCCTTTGTACTTGTAGTTATAATTCCATTAAAGATTATTGGAGTTAAAAACTGCCTAGTTCGTTTACTCACATGTATTCAAATTTTAGCTTAGGCTAGGCTAATTCACATAATTTCTTGGTGCACCGATCAAGTTGCGATGCAGTTGCAATTAAGTTTACGTCTTTGTGCAAAATGATATACTTGTAATTGTCATTTAAATAACACATACGCTAAAGAGTTCGCGTGACGTGAACTTGACGCGAGCGTATCTGACAGCGGTTGTCAACATTACGAGAATACGAAAATGTCTGTTTTGATCGAAACTTAACTGCAACTGCACTGCAACAGAGTTTTTTTAAATACGCGAATTAGCCTACTGTTGTTATTCATAAGTTATAAAAGGTAATAAAAATTAATTTTGATGAGTGTGAATAGAAACGCTTGAAGACGCTCTAGGACGACATTAGCTGGTCTCATCGGTGATGTCCTTCAATAAGGGACAGGTGCGTAGCACTCACAACCGCAGCATGTATGAACATTAGTGAGGCTAGGGAAGTATGTTTAGATTGCAGCAAGTGGCGCTGTATAATCTCTGTCTACCCTCATGGGAAAAAGGTGCGATGAAAAAAGCTTATTTCAATAAAAATTTGTTTACAGAATACAGCTATTTATTTAGTAAAGAAAATGATACATATTTATTGAGTAAAAAGTATAAATAATATTTAGACTGGCTTATAATCCAACTTGCTCTCAAGTTTCTTGTTATCAGCTACTTTGCGCACCGCCTTCATCAGATCCTCCTGAAAGGTAATTTATATAATTATAATTTATATTAAAATTTAAAGGTCATTACTACCCGTGCGCTATAAGTTTACATCTAGGGGGGTGACGTCACAGACGAATGGTTGTACCGAGCACAAAAAAATATCACAATAAGTTTCCATCCGCGACTTCGTCTCTGCAATTTTTTTTATTCCATACAGATTTATTTTACTGGCAAAACACAAATGTTTGTAACGTGTTTCGTTTTCAAGTGCCATACTTTAAAAACAAAATTTCTCTCTACACTATGTTAAGATTTACCTTTCATTATAACAATAAACTTTACACAAAAAATAACAATAAAATAAAACAGTAACTCTAATAATTATTAACGAAACAGTATCAAATAAGATTATAAAATCTGAACGCGTCATCGTTGCGTGACGTAGGCCAGTGCGTGATTAAGATGTTAAAAATGGCGTTGCCTACAGTACAACACGGGGGCTTGAGAGGAAGTTACAGGGGTAGAGGGCTGTATTCCTGGCGAGTCTCAACTTATCGCGCACGGGTAGTACTCAATCTCGAAAACTACTAGACATAAAACAAAATACATAAAAATGTGTACATAAAACATGTTTCAAATATTAAAAAAAATTACGATAATTGTTCAGACACATGCATAACTACTTTTTAGGGGGTGTGTGACTGACCATCAATGATAGATTATTGTCAATATCATTTATGATTATTGTTGCTATGCGCCGTTCTATATCTTGAGATATACACATATTTAACATAGTATAACTCTACATCCACCAACCCGTAATTGACTAGCGTGTATGGATTAAGGACAAAACTCTCTTAACTCATAAGATAGCATCATAGATTATACCTGTATAATGTACTCTCGCTCCGCTCTGATCGCAAACAATCCCGCTTCGGTACAGACGTTCCGTAGATCAGCACCGTTAAATGTGTCAGACAGTTTGACAACAGCCTCGTAATCCATCTCGCCGTGTTTGGCTATAGGTGCAGCGTGGATTTTTAGGATTTCCAGCCTATAACAAGGACAATTTAATACCTTCTAAACCTTTACGATAGCGATTTTGTTAACTCTACTAGCTTTCCGCCGACGGCTTCGTCCGCGTAACCTAAACTTTATATAACGCCCAGCAGTGGAATAGGCTATAGCCGTCTTCAATAAATGGGTTATCAGTGTAAGATCCCAAACTAAGCAAAGCTTGTACAATGCAAACCAGATAACTGGTAATATACATAAAATATTTGTCTTTTCCCCCCCGATCCCCCAAAAAACTAGAGTGTCCGGCAATGTCCTGAGCCGAGGTTCGTCCCCACATGGGGAGCTCTCATGGCAGTTGCCACAGTACTTGAACGGTTCGACCGTCCACGGACGGCTCACGGAAAAAGTCCGGTGAACCAATAGAGGCCCTTTCGGCCGATTGGGTTAGGTCATCATTAAAAAAAAAACTTGTCTTTTGTAAATACATACTTAAATATAGATAATTACACCCAGACTCAAGACAAACAGATGTGTTAATCACACAAATGTCTGACTTGTGTCGGAATCGAACCCACGACCTGCGGCGTGAAAAGCAAGTATCTTAACGAACATGCCACCGGCCCGTGATGATTTTTTTGTGTATCTAAGTGAATTAGAAAACGGTTTAGATTCACAATTTTGCAAGTTTGAAATTTTTAGATTCAAAACGTGTGTGATCCAAGGTCTGTTAATTAGTTTACTAAATACTTACCTAGCCTGTTCATTAGGCAGGGGTATCTCAATCTTTCTATCCAATCTTCCGGGTCTTAACAACGCCGGGTCGAGGGTGTCAGGTCGGTTGGTGGCCATGATAATCTTCACCTGCCCTAGGGAATCAAACCCATCCATCTGATTCAGTAACTCCATAAGAGTACGTTGGATCTCTCTGTCTGCTGATGTGCCTTCCGAGAAGCGGCGACCACCTGGAAAATATTGTCAATGTTAGGTACACTAGTGTGGTGTAGAAATATCGGAATTTGCTTTGAAATATAGATTTTGAGTTCGATCTGTAGGTTAACTCACGTATATACCTCTAATATACTTTATTCGCACCTACAAAATGGCTGAATCTATCTCTTAAGATACAGGCCAGACCTAGTTTAAGGGATAGAGTTTATAAGTATTGTACTCGTATGTTTATGTATATTAACTATGTGAACCAAATGTATGCAGTGTAATGTTATCCTTTCTTATGCAATAAATTATTATTGTTATTAAATAAGTCCTGTTGCAGTGCGGTTGCAGTTAAGTTTAGATCATACAGCCTTTTTCGTACTCTCGTAATTTTGACAACCACTGTCAGATACGCTCGCGTCAAGTTGCAGGTTCAAGGTAGGTCAAGGTCGCACAAGTTGTGGTCAAGCGCAAACCTATTATAGGATAAAAAAATAATAATAATTCAAGTACCAATAGCATCAATTTCGTCCATGAATATGATACAAGGTTGGTGGTCACGAGCATAGTTGAACATCTCTCTGATCAAACGAGCTGATTCACCGATGTATTTGTCCACAATCGCTGATGATACCACCTGAAATATACATAAATATTAATCTACATAGGTAAAGTTTTAAATAGCAACAAAAATAAGTATAGCATCAGGTGTAAGAACGATCGCTGACGGTAGTGAAGAGATATTATTTTCCTATGTAAGAACTTGTTTGCTCCGGCTTCCCTTTTTCAGATTCCCACCCTTCGCCATTGATGGGTACAGTAACCTTCTGCTGGGCACGGGTCTTACCTCAATTATTTTAAGAATTGAGAGTTAAGTTTAAGCCCTAATTTAATTTAAAAGAGCAACTGTGGCGCATCAGTACAGGCGTCGCCTCAGAAATTCTTGCCCACACATCTTTGTGTGAATGTTTTCATCTCTGCTGCTTAATATCGGTAAAGGAAAACATCGTGAGGAAAGCGGCATGTCTAAGAACTAATAATTCGAGGACATATCAACCTGCACCTGAAAAGCGTGTGTGGATAAAGGCCTCAACTCTCTAACTCGTAAGATAGCTGAGAGAAGACCTGTGTCCAGCAGTGAGACATAGAAAATAGGGTTGAAGTGAAGCTTTAACGCTTTCTTCAAATATTGTATGAAATAAAAGAAATTAACAAATTGACATAATTATCAATGCACAGCCCAGACCGCTAGGTCTTGAGACTCCAAATTTGACACAAAAGTTCCTATAAGGTCGACGGGAGCACTAACAATGTTAAACAACATCCACACATTCATACAAACTTTACGTTAATTATATTAGTATGAATCTTTAAATATAAAAATCAATGCCACTTTTCGTTGTAATTTTATTACTCAAGAACGGGCTCACTTATCCAAACCAAATGTTTAGGCATTGTTCGGACTATTTAGTAGATGGTTTATGTGAAGTTTGCACAAAATCGGTCGAGTGGTTATTAATTTATCACATTTTGACGTGACAACGTCTTATAAATTGGTTTGCCGGGTGACACTTCAAGAAACTGCGTTACGCTCCGCTCACGTTATGCGCTCACAATGAGAGCGAGTGAGAGGCACGCGTCCCTTCCACTCGGGCATGGTTAGCCCGCCTAAGAGCGAGAGAGACAGACATAAAAAGTGAAAGGCACGCGTCCCTTCCACTCGAGCACAGTTAGCCCGCCTAAGAGCGAGATTCTTTGTATAAATTAATGTTTTAAATATAATTCTTTGTATAAATAAATGTTTTAAATTGTTACTATTATTTCATCCTTCTTCCTACTATACGAATGAATATTCACATTAAAATTATTTTACCACTCAAAGTCGTTGTCACGTAAAACTTTCGCCCGTATACCGAATTTACAGGCAACCAATTTTTTTTGTAACAAATGAATTCAATAAATGGCGGATCATTTTGTTAATGGGGATTTTGCTGTCAAATTGATACTTTTTTCAGTGTTGACAGTACAAGCACGTTGTAGGCTACATTTATCTGGGTGCCTATCTGTGGGTTATTGCGGTGTCGTTATAGCTTAAAACAAATGGTTTTGATTGTTTGTTTTAACAAAGGAGGCTTGATCGAGTGTTCTAAGCATGGAAAGTCTGCTAAGAGAGTAACAAAATTTATGATCATTAAAACTGTTGTGTAATACCGATATGTACCCGTGCGAAGCCGGGGCGGGCCGCTTGTATTAGATAATATTTACCTTCAGGAAGTTAGCATCAAGTTGTGACGCCACTGCTCTAGCTAACAGAGTCTTTCCAGTACCAGGCGGTCCGTACAGTAGACAACCTTTAGGTGGAGTGATACCAACACGAACGAATAACTCGGGGTTCATTAGTGGCAGCTCAATCACCTGAAATTCGATACATAACAAATTGAACAAGAAAAGGCACAATGGTGCAGTAGTATGGGACTTGATTACTATAGGCCGACCGTTTAACTCGCGTATCGCCATCTGAGGTACAAAGTCATAATACATTAATTAAATCTCATAAAGAACTATTTAACCACAGATAAAAGTAATGTAATACTATTCGTCACTAATATCCATATCGCTTGAATCATCATCACTGTCTGTGCAGCTTGAGGAGTCAGAATCTTGGCGATAGGCGATACGCGAGTTAAACGGTCTATCTATAAATATATGTCTCGGGTTGTGCTTACATATCTTTCTGTCCGCACAACCGAGCTCAATATCGACATCACATCATGACGAAACAGGCAACGCAACAAAACATTCTCTCTCACAAACTTTGATTAAAATTATATACTGAACTAGCTTCCGCCCGCGGCTTCGCCCGCAAAATTGATCTCACCAATCTTGTTTCTCCATACAAACTTTGGAACCCCGTTTCACCCGCTTAAAGGGTGAGTTTTGAAAAATCCTTTCTTAGTGCACCCCTAGACCCCATAAGGAACCTGTGTGCCAAATTTGAAGTCTCCAGACACAGCGGTTTGGGCTCTGCGTTGATATGTCAGTCAGTCAGTCAGTTTCTTCTTTTATATATTTAGATAGATGACATAAATGACAAATATAAATATAGCTCACCTCTCTGAGCTGTCTGATTTGTTCTTGAAGACCTCCGATAGCTGAGTAAGTGACGTCACCAGGGTCCTCGTGGCTCATGTTGTACACCAAAGGATCTACCTGTTAGCAAATATATTTTTGTCCACATTACTTGAGTTGGTGGCTCCACATAAGCCTAATTAGTCTACAGCTGGACAGAAGCCTAACGTAACGCAAGCCCTGATCCATGGCTGCTCTTGTCCAGCTCATGCTAACAGCCCTGTCTTGATCTCACTCCACCTAGTCTGAGGGTTTGATAATTTGGGGTTTCTACACAAGTACTCATTGGCAGCAAATATATCCTGCCCATTCAGCTTATTAATCCTGTTGGCTATATTATTACTTTAATTCTCTGTTGGATCACTTCATTGTGTATTTGATCCTTCAGAGATGCTGAGCATAGCCCTTTCCATAGCTCTCTGAGCAACTTTTGATTTATGGGACTGTGCTAACGTGAGTGCCGATAGACCGCATTGGTTGAAGACTTTTAACTTTAGACTGTGGTCAGCCCATTCCACTTTTAGAGTAAAAGATGTGGTCAGTTTAAACAGACTGCGGTATTTCAGTTGTTGCAGGTAACCTGAGGGCTGGGGGGGGGGGGGGGGGGAATTAATGTTATTTTAAGACCCAACCATAATTAAGTTAGGCCTTGCAGAAAATCATTGCCTGGGATGTGGGGACACACGAGGGAACCATGGAGCATATACTGTGGGAATGTGACTCACTGACAAGAAAACCACATATGAATGCATACAGAGTGGACTGCTATAACTCTGATAAATATGACCTAATATGTCCGCGACAAGTAAAATGGTGATAGGTAAGTAGCAATGGTGATAAGACAGGCAGTGCAGAGGGAGAATACTTGAGGCTTCATAGTGTCAAAAGATGGAAGCACAAAAGATCCCACTGAGTCGAAGTGCTCTGGGTTTACCAGCCCCATTCATAAGATAAGATATCCATAGTTAAAACTAGTAAGTGTTCAAACATACTTCTCTAGGCAAATGTCTCATGATGGTCAGAGTAGTCATATCCAGCGCAACTCGGGTGCCTCCTTTCAGCTTGTGTTTGTCCAGCTGACGTCTACACCCAACTACGTAGCGAGGGCCGTTTGTTGCTTTTACAATAACTAAAATTAAGATCATTTCAATTTGTCAGTATTTTAGAGAATGCAAATTCCATTGCGTTGCTTGTCTTAAATAAAAGTTGTGTACACATCATCATAGCAGTCCATTGCTGGACAGAAGTATCCCCTAATAGTGGCTAATTCATTCTGCATTTGGTTTGTCACATCCAACTACTGCTTCTAGATGTAGGGTATCCTACACTGTGCTTGCCAAGATGAAGTCTCCACTTAAATACTTGCAGCCACTATTATTAGTTTTACGACAGATATGGCCACCCGACTGCTACCTCAGTTTGTTTAATAATGCCTCAGTTATTTTCAAGTCCCATATGTTTCAGGGGAGAGCCAATTTCCATACATTGGACACAAACCCAACCTTGAACTGCTACTAAAATATTTCTAAGCATATTAGTAATGTACCACATTTATTAACCCTAGTTTTCACTAGCGAAACATGCACAAGAAAACATGTTGCGAGCACTATCTATCTCTATCCCCTACAGATGAGTAAAAAGAGATAAGACTATGCTTGTATCACGTTCTGTTGTGCAGTGCAAGCGCCCAGTTGAGTGAATACATTTACTAACACAAGCTGTTCTGCTCAGCTATGACCAGCCTGTTAGTGTAGTAGTTAGTGATACAGACTGCTAATCCAGAGGTCATGGGTTCAATTTCCAACCAAGACAAATAATTTTGTGATGGGCATGATTGTTTGTTCAGTAATACGTTCGGCGTTTAATTTATCTATAGTATTTAATTTATTTATATATTAAAAAAAAAAAATTGTAAATAGTAATATAAATTTAGTATATTCATTCCTAGTACCTATACACAAGCAAATATAATTGCTTGATTTGGGAATAGGTGGCATTGTGTATGTGTGAAAATATTATAATTAATATTTCATTTTCAAAAAGAAATAACAAAAAATCTTACACTTCTCTTCAGTAAGTTGTTTCAGCACCTCTCCAACAATCTGGCCAACACTCTGCAACGCTTTCAAGTCATTCTCACTCTTGTCATACTGTTTTGTTACTTCCTTTAGCTTGTCTCTCACTAAAACATCAAACAATTTTTATTTATTTATTATCAGTTTGTACTGAATTACCTATGCCTAGGTGAGCATGTTAAGCCATCGGCCCCCATTGTCATTAATTAAAAACATCTATTAATATAATCTGATACCAGGTCTATTTCGGCTACTGGTTCCCTAGGGGTCTTGAGCTCTGATGGCAGTCGCTTGTTTAATTATGGTAGCTAGCCGCACTGGTATCTATGGTACTGTTCAGGACTGGCAAGATACAGGGCTAAATACAGGTGTAAATGTCTCATAATTATTGTTATAAATACCAGTTTTTAACCTAATAAATCTGTGATAAATATTGATTTAAAAAATATTGTCCTTATATCATATACAAGTTATTATACAAGAAAATATAGTCATGAGTCGGCATAAATTGGACAATAAAAACTTACTCTCTTTCAGCCTAGATTCTACTTCTTTATGTTCCATTAACTTCTTTCTGTAATCTTGAAAGGCTTTCTCACGGAACGAATCCGTAGTTGCTGGTCCAGCAGGCATTTTTGATTATTATTTTGTTTAATACTATGAATGAAATGCAAAATCGAAAATCACGCAGACCCAACCAACCAATCAGTTTTTGACTTTTGACTGACACCAGTGACAGCAAGTACGCAACGCAGCTCTTGTCCTCCTTCTGTCAGAATGACATTATTGATATATACAAGACATTGACAAGAAGGGTAATAGGCTTTTTAGCCGGCAGGTCTAGTCAATAGCTTGAGTTGTGTTTTGTAGGGGCACGATGGAATCTAATATTTCTAACACTATTTTAAAAACTTCGAGTAATTTTGTTCTTAGCACAGCAACAAGTAGGTAGTAAAAAAAGAAAATCTGCAGTAGATAAGACTCAATCGTACCATAAACCTTTTTTTCGAGGGGAACTCTTTTAAAGGTCCTACACTCCCACTGCATCAGGGCGTGGCACAGTGAGTATATGAGACTCCGAAGTAGTTTATCTACCAAAGCCCACCCACTTGCCAGGCCGCGGTTGGTTTCGTATTACCCGAACGACTCGAACTTTTTTTCTAACCTAACCTAACCTAACCCAATCAGCTGGAAGGGCCTTTATTGGTTCATTGGACTTTTTCAGTGATCCGTCCGAGGACGGTCGAAGTCGTACGGTCCTTTTTATATTACTTACTAGCTTTCCGCCGCGGCTACGCCCGCGTGAACTACATATCATGCCCAGCAGTGGTAAATGGGCTATCTAACAGTGCAAGAATTTTTCAAATCGGACCAGTTGTTTCTAAGATTAGCGCGTTCAAACATACAAACTCTTCAGATTTAGTATATAAATATACGTCAGCGTAAGCGTTTATATGCTCTTTGCACGTTCTGTGAACACTTAAAATTTACGAGAAATAACGTATTTTTGCCGGCAAAATAAATCACATGCCATCCCGTCGCTGGTCAGGAGTTATGATTGATGCAAAAATACAAACCAAAAATCAATGAATAATAATAATAAAAAAGAATAATATGAATGACTTTCTCATCAATAGACTACATCATTACTCAAAAACTATTTAATCACCATGAAAACCAGGCACTTCAATTTCCTTACTATTCCGTACCTATTTATTATTATAAGTACTTATATGCGAAAGTAACTCTGTCTGTCTTTCGCGCTTTCAAGCCAAAACTACAGAACCGTTTAAGATGGAATTTGATTAAGGAGATAGTTTAAGAGAGAAGGACATAGGATAGTGATAAAAGGACTGTGATAAAAAGAGAGGTTAATGGTTTTGCGTGATAGCCGGAATACGCGCGGCCGGAGTCGCGGGCTAAAAACTAGTTATCCTATAAAATCATTATTCCTACTATGACATGCAATCTATTAATTTATGTACCAAGGTAACACAAAGATATAGAATTTATTATTTACCTGAAATAACACTAACAAAAATACCTAAGTACTATAAAGTACCGGCAGCCATTTTGAAAATGTTGCACTTTACAGTCGATCATAAAATTCCTTTCCCGCCAATTTTACAAGTTACTAGACTGCACCGTGTCACTATCTACAAGTGCACTACACCTATAAAAATGTCGTCAGCACTTCGGATTACTGCCGACATGACAGTTTACTGGCTTTCCGCACAAATTGTTATTTTTCTAGACTCGTAAACTTTAAAGTTGCGGCGTCATGTCATACCAGTATTATTTTTCTGGAAACTAATTACAGAAATTATTTGGAAGTATAGATATAGCAGATAAAGAAGATATACTAAAGATAGGCTTGGATTGAATATAGGGTAAGGTATATTCTAAATCTATGATTATAATAATAAACCATAAAATAAATAACGTTACATTATTGCATTGGCACAGATAATATAATACTATATTCCCTTTTATACTATAGATACTGTATAGTATATATTATAAGTAAATTAAAAAAAAAAGTTCTCGTAAAATAAAAGCCCCAGTCTGACCTTTGAGAAAGACCTTAAAATGTAAGTTGGATAGAAACAATAATAGTAATTAATTATACAAGATTAAAAAAAAAACAGCCAGATGTTTAAATTTGTTTTTTCCTCAAATCACAACAGCACGCATTTTATTGAGATGACCGTCTACAGTAAAGCCAACCCAATCACATTTTCTCATAAAATAATAACATCGAACACAGCCATTTAGTTTTACTAAGATATAATAGAAGAATCGAAGTATCCATTAGATGACATTTTGATGATAGAACTAAAATTTTACGTTCTCTAATATCGTGGATATCACAATAAACTATTAGGATTATACCTTAAGTGCATGACGCAACTTTAAGTTTTTTATTTTGATAGCTGGCCATTTTAGAAGATTTTTTTTTAATAATTTATTTCGTCATATTTCTTCCTTATCAAAACTTATGAAAAATTCTCTATCGTAATGAAACTCAATGGAAAAAGATTATCATTGACTCATGGATTATCATAAACTAATTGTATCTTCTTAGATTTACACGAATGTCACATGAAATTGAATTGAGTGAGAATCAACCCCACCTGTAACGTGAAAAGCTTAATAATCATATCTCGCTACTCTATCAATTTTAATTATGGTTTTTATTAAACCTAACCATTATGGGACCTAGCCATGGGGTGAACGTGTGTAAAGTAATGATATTCAGTTTAGCCTATGTTTATATAAATTACAGGCAAAAACTGTTGCTATTATGTAAATTAAGTTCATATCTATCACAATACAAAAGTTGAAAGTCTGTCAGACGCCAAAGGGCTCAATTCGGAGTTTTATCTAAACTAGCAAGGCTTAACATGCTTGTACAGTGAACGCCAAAAGCAGATTTTTTTATTCTAAAATAATGGCTGGCGCTTGACTACAACTTGCCTGATGTTAAGCAATGATGTAGTCTACGATGGAACGCGCCAGCCCAGTATACCGATTCACTCGTGATTACGAAGGATTATCGGTAAGAAGGTGGCAGTGGAATGAGTCTCTTTATGGTTAGAAACCTTAAAGGAGCAACAATTCCGACCCACCCTCTCTGCATGGTGTCACCAGACATCGCACTGGAACACGGCAAGGCCGCTTGGCGGTGCGGCTTTGTCTGGTGGGTGGTCACCAACCACGGCCGAAGTCTACCACCAGTTGATTGTCACCTGACTTGCACCACCCGGGGACCACGTGTGGGAATTCAACTAAAGGTCACGGACCAAGGCGACTCGGGTTCGGCCGTTATGCCCCCATTCCGGGTTGCCCCCGGCCGGTACGCCCCCACATTGAAAAATTTGTTATTCCGGTTTGCCCCCGGCCGTCTTGCCTCCATTTTATTTTTAACAAGACGCTTGAGCAAATACTGTTGAAAACAAAAGTGTTTTTCAATTTAATTTATTTTATACTATGTGTCAATGTATGATAATTTCCTATATTTTGTTTGATTGGTAAGGTTACGGCATTATTGTAAATTAATAAAGATGAATAAATGTAAATTAATGAGATGATACAAACAAGAAAGTGCCTTTTACTCACTAGTAAGAAGTTTAAAACGGATGTAGACAACCCCTCATCACTGCATCTACATTTATTATTATCTACATTGGCTGCGCACATCAGTCATGATGATTTTACTCTTAATTTCCATTTATTATTTTAACATTTGTCTACTTAACCGTACTGAATCGAATATCATGACAAAAAGAGAAACTAAGGGGGCAACGCGGCCGGGGGCAAACCGGAATAACAAATTTTTCAATGTGGGGGCATACCGGCCGGGGGCAACCCGGAATGGGGGCATAACGGCCGGACCCGGCGACTCCGCCAAATAAAACTATTTTATAACGCATTTTATCGCGGTCCCATCGTAGAACGTCATTGCTTAACATCAGGCAAGATATAGTCAAGCGCAAGGCTATATAACGCAGAATTAAAAAAAATGGATTGATGAAATGAGTCCGCATTAGGTACAATGCAGTGTTAGGGAAAATCTTATTCAACTTATTAAATCTGAGGATGGTAGTCATTCACACATTTCACTCTGGTCAAGATAAATAAAAAAACAAAACATTTTTTTTTAAATAAGACACTTACACCGCCCGGCTGAGACTGACAGCTAGGTAATAAATCTGGACATGTCAAAACTTTTTTTTTCGGGATAGTCGGCTAAAAGACTAAATCTGCCAAATCCAAACAATAAAACATTCACGACAAAGAACCCTTAATCGCATGATCCCTTTAATCTTAGGCTCTTTTCTTGTTTTATCAGTTTTAATAAAACTTAGTTCTTTCTGTAAACGACACAATGTCGATCCTCTTTTTAGGGTTCCGTAGCCGAAGGGAAGGCGTGAACGGAAAATAGGAGTCTCAATTGACGGGCCAGGTCAAGCAGCTGGTGAAATACGTATGGGCTTTTTTTATATTCTACGATAGGCTGGCGCTTGACTACAACTTGCCTGATGTTAAGCAATGATGTAGTCTACGATGGAACGCGCCAGCCTAGTATACCGATTCACTCGGGATTACGAATGATTATCGGTGAGAAGGTGGCGGTGGAATGAGCCTCCATATGGTTAGAAACCTTAAAGGACTACAATTCCGACCCACTCTCTCTCTGTATGGTGTCACCAGACATCGCACCGGAACACGGCAAGGCCCTTGACGGAACGGCTCTGTCTGGTTGGTGGTCACTAACCACGGCGGAAGCCTACCCCCAGTTGGTTGGGAATCAATTAAAGGTGTACACCCACGAACGAATGTGACTCAGCCCCCTGGGCTATATTCACCTCTGCTTACACAAGCATAATAAGGGGTGTTCCGTCTCTCACTATCTATTTTAAACAATGTTTGAACATGTCTTGAGTAATAATTATCGACTAAGATTAAAACCAGTCTACCGTAACGAAAACGTGCTCAAAGTTTTCTCAAATTTTCATAACGCGATTGTTAAGGGTTTATGAAACAACTAGCTTCCGCCCGCGGCTTCGCCCGCGAAATTGATCTCACTCATCTTGTTTCTCCATACAAACTTTGGAACCCCGTTTCACCCCCTTAAAGGGTGAGTTTTGAAAAATCCTTTCTTAGTGCACCCCTAGACCCCATAAGGAACATATGTGCCAAATTTGGAGTCTCTAGACCTAGTGGTTTGGGCTCTGCGTTGATATGTCAGTCAGTCAGTCAGTCAGTTTCTTTTTTTATATATTTAGAAGATGGCAAAGTTATTCTACAAAGATAACATACAACCCACGCCTGTATATCTGAAGTTGTAGGCAGAGGTAAATAACACACACAATTTAATGGGTATTATTAAGTCCTATACGTAACGGACTATTAGAACAATCCGTTTATTGGGCACAATTCTATCCCAATTCTATTACAATTCTATATATAGTCGAAAGTAACTCGGACTGTCTGTCTGTTACACTTTCCCGCTACAGAACCGATTTGGATGAAAGGTATGGAGGTAGTTTGAGACCCGAGAAAGGACACAGGATAGTTTTTATCCGACTGCGCAAGAAGAAGGTAATGTTTTGGCGCGATAACCGACATACACGCGGGCGAAGCCGCTGTCGGAAAGCTAATTTTCTATAAATTCTCTCTCCTGCGCCCATACAGGACGGGGGGTATGTGGGACTCTATACTGGTAACCCAAACTAAAACCCCCTGGGTGTTGTGTATATTGGCCAGGGTGTCACTCGAACCACAAAAGACACATCCGTGACACCCTGAATGCTGGCTCGCCCTTTCAGGTGAGCCCCGTCACTTGATTTGGGAGGGCGGAGATCTAAACGCACCCGAGAGGAGACCCCTACCCAGCTGTGGGATACAAAAGGGTTGAAATCTTGTAGGAAGACACCAGTGGCGAAGGATGGAAGTCTCAAAACGGGAAGCCGAAGCAAAAAAGTTCTTACTTAGGAAAATACCATCTCTTCACTACCATCACCGATCGTTCTTACCCTTGATGCTATATTTATTTTTGTTGCTATTTAAAACTTTTAGGCGTTACATAATAAGTACGTGTGATATCCCAATGCCTGGCCCCCCAATGAATCCCATGGCCAATGTCCTAAAGGGAAGCTGATGGGAATCGGCTTGAATGGACTCTTCGCCACTTAAAGACTCGTATAGTTCATTACCAGGTCCCTAATTCACGTAATTTCTTGACTCGCCGATCAAGTTGCGGTGCAGTTGCAACTAAGATTAGTGCAAAATGGTATTCTTGTAATTGTTTAGTCATAAGGGTGGATCGAAAAAAAATTTTTTTTATTTTTTTCTTAGCATGGGGGTAGAATTTGCAGCTTATAAAAAAAAAACGTTTTTCAAAAAAAAAATTTTTTTTCGCAACATTTATAGGTAGCCCACTCGTTTTTTAATAAAATAATGGATCAAATGGACTTATTCTAATTCTGGCTTTCAAAAAGACATTCCACACTGTGGAATGTCTTTTTGAAAGCCAAATGGAAATCAGAAGTCAAAAAAAATTTTTTCCTATTATTTTTGTAACTTTAGCGAAAAATAAAGAATTAAGCAGCCCTTTTTTCTGTATTGAAATAAAAGGTAAGTGAAAAAAAATCATATTCAATTATTTTTTCATGTTTTCCACGATTTTTGACAGAAAAAAATGTATTTTTGCTAGAATAAGTCCATTTGATCCATTATTTTATTAAAAAACGAGTGGGCTACCTCTAAATGTTGAGAAAAAAAATTTTTTTTTTTTGAAAAACGATTTTTTTTTATAAGCTACAAATTCTACCCCCATGCTAAGAAAAAAATAAAAAAAAAATTTTTTTTTCGATCCACCCTATTAGTCATATCTAGTCACACTACTAAGAGAACCTAGTATCTAGTCTAAAGCGCTCGCGTGACGCAATCTTGATGCTAGCGTATCTGATAGAGCGGTTGTCAAAATTCCGAGAGTACGAAAAGTGCTGTTTTGATCGAAACGTAACTGCAACTGCACTGCAACTGTAGGTACTTATTTAATTACGTGAATTAGCCTATTGAACGCAGCTGCAGTAAATAAACAAAGAGTAAATTTACAAAGGTGTTTTCGCTTTTATTTCATCATCATTTTTGTCACAGCATTTCAAAAACATTGGACACATTATCGGATAGCAAGCGACAAACGGACTTAACAATAACGGACATAGCGGAAATATATGAAGACAGCACATTTTGTTTACTTTGAGCTTAGTTTTATTTGAGCTCAGTTTTATCAGGTTTAGTTCTTGTTCATGCTTTCGTATATTTCAAGTAATGAGCACATTCCATCCGCTATGATTTAGTGATCAAATTAATACAGTTTTGTCTGAGCTTGGTTTTATCGAGATGTTTTAATTCATGCTGTATTATTTTCAGTTACTTACTTGAAGTAACGCAGTAATATTGTGCTTATATATCGTTTATGTATCACTATCTTCTATGAATATAGGTAGGTACTTTATCAACAGTCAGTAAGGAATGCATACAACAAAGAAATGATAAAAGAATACACGAGGCACATTCACTAAAAATTGAGCTTAGTTTTTGAATACTGAGCTCGGTTTTCTTCAGAGCTCAAGCTTAATTTTTGTAGAATGTTTTTTTGAACTGATTTGAAGGCTTCCTTGTTAATATGATATTATTAATGATTGTTCTGAAAAATTGTAAATAATTATATATAGTTATATTAAATACGTCTACGGTTTTAGTCCATTACAAGTCACCAAATACAGTCCAATCAAATCAAACTAGATAAATGATAAACAGTTCTGTTTGTTTTGAGTCTGGGTTTAATTTTGTTAAATATGTATCACCATCATCATTCCCCTTGCCTTTTTCCCATTTCTATTGGGGTCGGCTCCCAGTCTAACCTGATGCGGCTAGCTACCAGAATTATACAAGCGACTGCCATTAGACCTCGAAAACCGTAGGGAACCAGTAATCGAGATGGTTAGACCAAGTGTCAGATTATATTGGCTTCTGACTACATGTAACAATTGTCATAGAAGTGTTAAATAACAACCGAGACCGAGGGCTTAACGTGCTCTCCGAGGCACGGAGGGTAGTCCCTCAACCAACCAGACACCGAAACAAATTTTTGTTGTTACACAAATATTGTCCGGAGCGGGAATCGAACTCGCAACCTCCCAGGCACAGTATAGCCCAATCGGACGGCTTACACCGCTCCACTACCGAGGTCGTCAAATATGTATGTACCTACTTACAAAAAGAAGTATACCTATTATCTGGTTTCCATAGTAAAAACTCTACTTAATTTGGGATCAGGTGACCGTGTGTCATTATTTTAGCTAAGGGATAGGATATCGTGTTTACCTCTAGCCTTTGGGGTCGCAGGTTCATGTCCCGCATCGAACCAGAGTTGAGTTTGAGAGTTATCCAAAACCTCAGCATTAGTCTCGAATCAGGAAGTTCGTGTTCGGAAAGCAAGTAAAGCCGTCGGTCCTGCGCCCGATCTTTCACCAGTCGTGTCGGTCAAACTGTCTCACCGGACGAGAGTGAAGGGAATAGACTAGAGTGCTCCTGTGTTTGCTAACTTGTGCACTATAAATAATAGGTAACTCCTGCGTACCTGATTAATCAGCTTAGACTGACCGCCGTAACGGCTTTTATTAGTATTGTTATTATATCTATATGCCCAGAACACATCTCATCTGCTTTTGTTAATTGCACTCTCTCCATACAATCGCTCACATTTATTGACCAGCACTTTTGCAGCGGATACAGGTAGATACGTAAATTTATATTTACCAATCTAGATAATTTTAAATTTGGTTTAATTTGATTCTAAAATTTCGATCAATTCACCAAACGAATTACAAACAAAATGACAAATTAGGTTGTTTTTAAGGTTCCGTAGCTCTATAGAAAAAACGGTACTTACCTGCTGTGTCCACCGCCATTCGTCACCGTCAACGGATCGTAAATTGACCACGACTAGAAATCTCGCTGTCGGTGATGCCCTCATGACAAAGGTGGTCAAACGGCCTTAGGGTATCATTACTACTTACTGTCCACCTTTAAAAGAGTATATTAATTATGCTTCTAGTACTGCGTACTTACGACAGGTTAATTTTAAGACAGACTACCGCCAAATCTTTATAAAAAAATCAATGCCACTATTCGTTGTAATTTTATAACTCAAAAACGGGCTTACCTATTCAAACCAAATGTTTAGGCATTGTTTGGACTATTTAGTAGATGGTTTATGTGAAGTTTGCACAAAATCGGTTGAGCGGTTCTTTATTTATCACATTTTTTGTAAATTGTTGAGTGCCCGGGCGAAGCTAGTACTATATATTATATAATCCCGTTACAACTCGGAAATGTGTGGAGTTATCAAGTTAAAATTAAAACTGTAAAGGCACTCAGGTCTCAGTCCATTGAAGCTGTGAAAACATCCAACTTCTATGTTAAAGTAAAAAATATATGGCTGTTGATCACGCAAGAAAAGTATTTTTGACATTCTCAAGAGAATTACAATATATAGTGTAGTTTCCATTGACCTAGAACTATAAAATTTGATAAATAATACTGTATTATAAGTTCAAACAATGTTCAATATATTTGTATTTATTATTAAAAAAAATACTAAAGTACATAATCAATTATCAAAGATACGGAACCCTCGGTGGGCGAGGTCAACTCTCTCTCACCGGTTTGTTGGTTTTGGTTTGTTTAGGGTCGGTTCATATTTGACGGAAAATGCGTCGAGCGAGCGTATCATCAGTCGCGTCTGTCGGTCAATATTGGTTCGGTATATTACCTGACAGAACTTACGCGTCATTGGTTAAGTGTGAAAGGTTGAATGTTTTATTAGTAGGTACCTATAATTGCCTGTTCTGGCGTTACGCGGCCCATAATACGAAACACATCTTCCGTCAGATATGTGCCGACCCTTATTCTTCAAATCCCATGTCTATGAAAAAGCATACCTACCTACTTATTCCGTCTATGACATAGATTAAGGATATATGTATATGGTCTATGATAAAAACCATATCTACTCCGTGGTTATAACAAATCTGTACTTTGTGGGCAAAACCAAAGAGCATAAAAACGCTGTCAAAATTTATATAGAATATTATAAACAAAGAACATATAAACGCTTGATCATAAATTTAGGATATACCTATTCATTGATTATGGTACCTGGACTTTGCTTCTATGAACATTGTGATTATATTCTGTTCTCTATCTAGTCTGTGCTGTGTTTAATACGACCTAGGTTCTCTTAGTAGTCTGTGAATACAACAAAGACTTAAAATTATTATGGTATAACAACAAATTATTTTGCCGTTATATTATGCGGCAAAAACAACAAAAGATTAAAGAGAAAAATGTAAAATACTAAACGAAATCCACCAATAATTAAATCATCAAACAGATTATCATTTGGAGGGATATTACATGTGTTTTTGTGTGTGCGCGCCTAGATTTTGTTGCTTTCCATCGTTATTATCGCCGTGCTTATCCTGCTTACCCCTTTGTTTTAAAGGTACATATTTACAACAAATTAATAATATTGACAAAGAAAATAAACCTAATTGTCCTCTGTTAGGTAAATTTTCTTTAAAGATCTCAGAAATTAGTATAGCAATAAAGCTCCATCAGACGTGACGGAATACAAGCGGATTGAACCGCGAGGCTAAGTCGCGCGGTTCAATCCGCGTGAGCTTATTAAAACATCTTGCTTGATGATCATATTACATTGCGCGGATTCTGCCGTGTCTATATATACTTTAAGCAGCTTATAATAGAGCGAATTTACTGAAAATGTCTTTAAAAAAAGTGTCAGCAATTGTTTTCTCTCTTTCTCATTCTTTGTGAAAGTTCTAATAAATACCTTTTTTGTTGGAAATGCGTTTACGCACGCACTATCCCGCATTATTCTTGGGAGAGGGAGGGGGTATGTTAAATTAGTGGCATCTCTCTCTGCGATATTTCCCCGATCCCCTAAAAAACTAGAGTGCCCGGC
Source organism: Meganola albula (assembly GCA_936450015.1). Taxonomy (NCBI): domain Eukaryota; kingdom Metazoa; phylum Arthropoda; class Insecta; order Lepidoptera; family Nolidae; genus Meganola; species Meganola albula. The sequence continues at coordinate 1,442,980 of OW388165.1, read as the reverse complement.
AACGTCCTGAGCCGAGGTTCATCCCCTCATGGCAGTTGCCACAGTACTTGATCGGTTCAACCGTCCTCGGACGGCTCACCGAAAAAGTCCGGTGAACCAATAGAGGCCCTTCCGGCTAATTGGGTTAGGTCATCAACAAAAAAAAAGCTGTATACTGTCTGTATAACCCTACTCTCCTTATCTCTATATTTATCCTGTTTTGTTGTGCAGTAAAAACGCTCAGTAAGACCTATTCTCGTCTAACCGATGGACTTTAGAGACACGATGAAGCCGCGGGTTGAAACTAATTCCGACATAAAATACTGCTGCATAGATTTCTAGATAGCATTTGTAGATCCTACACCTAGAAAGCGATGTTGTTAATAAGTTAAATTAATTTCCAGATCTAAGTTGCTGCCAATGCGCTGTGCTACATTTTGACGATGAGAAGTTTGACAAGGCAGAAACAGAACGATCCCGCTCAAGATAAATAAATGTATTAAATGAAATAACTTTGATTTCTTCTCATGTTTTTTGAAGTGAAAACTTCTTTAGCGGCGTTGAGCACTTTTTCTGTAATGGGTATAAAATCTTAAACTCGCGTCAGGACACGTGACCTGATCGAAAAAGCGTAAGACGGATGGAGAGTAGACAGCTATCCCCTCTCTACGGTGCGGCGAAAATGTATGCCTGGGCCTACTGTTTCGTTTAGGCAGCGCAGGGCGCTTGCGCGAATGTTTTCACTTCTGCCGGCACTCCCGGAGTGCAATTTTTTTTTTATTATAGCATGTTCATTTTAATTACCATCATTATTTTCCCTTGCCTTTTCCCATTTCTATATGGGTTGGCTCCCAGTCTAACTTGATGCGACTAGCTACCAGAATCAAACGAGCGACTGCCAACGACAGGAACCAGGGAGCATATGGTTTGTTAGTGGATTTCCAAAAACTAGGAAAATCAGGTTTGGCATAATGAGATGCGAGTACATCCATCTTAATCTGCTCTTTATTATTTTGGCACCATTTTAAACGTGATTTAAAGATTTTCTTCCCACACATGACCCTCACTAGGTTTACCCCATTGTACCCACTCCACAAATTTACACCTAGCTATCCCATAGGCGTCACGAGCATGCTTGTTCCAATCCACCACAGATCGTTTTCTCCTCCGTTTCACACCACTATAACTTTCAGAGGCAGACCTACTTAAAGCATCTATAATTTCGCTATAAAGCCTGTCAATTACATGCCGGTGATATTGATCAGAACAGATGTTATCACCACAATAAGTAAGTTGAGCTGGAAAATCTATTTCTCTTAAACGCTCATTACATAACCTACTATACTGTTGAATTTGTTCAGAGTTTCTCTCTCCCCATTTCACTTTGTTTTTCGTATCATGTACGGCAAGATCTTAGGTTTAACACTATTGAGATTACAAAGAACTGCTAGTGGAAGGTGATCAGACCACACTGGCTCATATTTAATACTATTAACTACAGTTTGAAAAGCCGAATCAGTAACTATACAATGGTCTAACCACCTTAACGAACCATTGGCATCGCTTATAAAACTATACGTATCAGACGACAACCCTAATTTCATTACGTATGCACAGATCCATTGGTTCTCGCCACAATAGTTAGAAAGTTCATAGTAAAATTGTATTAATTAATAATTGTATTAATTAAAAATATTAAACTATTAATTTACCAAATATTCTTAATTAAGTGACATTATGTACATGGTTTTATTGAGAATAATGTTTCTTTAAACCTGAATAAGGATAAGGGATACATACGCGGCAGAAGTCGCGTGCAAGAACTAGTTCCTGATATTCAAATTTCTAAAATGTAGACTGCATGTAAATTCACATCTCAGAAAGTTCCTCAGCCTCATATTCAAACTACGTGTCATAGGGTAGTGAATCGCTAAGTTATACCAACTTCAACTTGATGCGAACTTCGCTTACTCATATCGCGATATGTGGGAATTGTGATAATATCACTTACAAAACTACCTATGTTGACACTACTCTAGATGTAATATTAAAATGGATAGCGATACCGATAACTATCGTCGGATTAAAAGTATTATAATTTAAACGTCATTATGTAATGATTAAATATGCTATAGGCCGGCGGTTTAACTCGCGTAACGCCATCTGAGTTATACAAAGTCATAAAACATTAATTAAATCTCTTAAAGAACTATTTAACCACAGATAAAAGTAATGTAAGACTATTCGTCACTAATATCCATATCGCTGTAATCATCATCGCTGTCTGTGCAGCTTGTGTTGGCAACATTGGATGACGTAGGCGGCGCGAGAGTAGCGCTGCCAATTTGACGAGCGAGATCTACTAACATTTGCTCATTCATTCAGAACGGAGTGATTGATTGGCTCTTATGGCTTCTTTGAGGCATTCTTTGGAGAAAGCGCGCGACACATTGTAGTCGGAATTGATATTGGATTTATAGGCGGATGAAATATTTTATAGAACAATCATATAGATACTTATTGATTATTGAGTTTAATGTGCAAGTTTTAGGTCATACCAGATGGTAAGTTATCACTTGAGGAGTCAGAATCTTGGCGATAGGCGATACGCGAGTTAAACGGTCGGCCTATAATCTCCTTTATTATCTGTAACACCTTTGTAACAATAATTAAGGCAAATAAATCGTTGAATTGTGTAGTATTGTCTTAGATTTACGCGAATATCACATATTGAAATAAAACCAAAACGAAAACCCAAGCAACATCAACTCAGAATTCAAGACACTGTGAGCTCAGTTTGCTTAAATCGGAACGCAACTTAAATAATAATGTTTGGAGGTAGTCAGTAATAATTGTGATTAATATTTTTGGACGTCAAACTCAGTCTACCCGTGACCATGAAGTCTGAAAAGTCTTTGAAATGTCGGGATCCAAAATAGAAAATAAACCGCGATAAAATCCGTTCTAATATAGTTTTATTTCAATGTGTGAGATTTGCGTAAATTTATGAAAATACTAAACAAAGCATGGTCTTCTATATGATTGAAATTACTACGATAAATAAGCAATTCTCTATGGAAGCGAGTGTGTTCACGTATCCCTGAGGGTCTGAACGTACTCCAACACTCACAGTCAAGAAAACTTCATTAATTTAGTTAGGCGGTGTTTAAATTTGAAATCGTATTTTCAATTATATTGTGTGTGAGTTAACGGGACATTTCCCCTGGGTAATTGTCTACAATCGCGACACACAGACAGGGAGACAACATTAACTTTCTCTGTGTCCATAGAAGTTGTGTTTGCATGATGTCTATTTCTTTACCTAAACTTAATTAATAGTAATAAGTAGTATTAGAAATCAGTAAGTATAATAAGAACTAAATCTGTATAATAAAATTAGTTAAAAACGAGAACTGCTGCCGACAAACTGTTATGCAGTTTGGCAGACTAGTAAATGTATGCAGATTTTGAATTAAAAAAAAAAATGTATACCATACAGTACATTAATTAACAAAGGGCGTTCCCTTCACTTCAACAATTTGTAGTGTCTCACAGCTGGGCACTGGTCTTCTCTCAACTATTTTACGTGTTGAAAGAGTTTAGGCCTTAAACCACACACGCTGGTTAAGTGCGGGTTGGTGGATGTCACATGTCCTCGAATGATTGCTTTTTTGTTTTTTTTTATTCTGCGATAGGCTGGCGCTTGACTACAACTTGCTTGATGTTAAGCATTGATGTAGTCTACGATGGAACGCGCCAGCCTAGTATACCGATTCACTCGTGATTTCGAATGATTATCGGTGAGAAGGTGGCAGTGGAATGAGCCTCCATATGGATAGAAACCTTAAGGACGTATTAACGAATAGCCGCGTTTAAATTTTAGGTATTATCTTACTACTACAGACGCACGGCTCACACTCACACAGCGACATGCGCGAAGCGATGAAATTGCAAGTAAACTGACATGATTTGATAATTGAGCCTACTTTAGTCCGTATATTTCTTTTTAAACTTACATTGCGTTGTTTTGGTTTTCAATTGAGTACATAAAATTAGTATTAGCTAAAAATAAGTAATAATTACGCAGTAAGCGCTTTGCTTCCACTTTTATTGTGCGAACTGCCAACTGCCGGCATCTAAGTTTTTCGATAGCGATAATCTGCCTGTCTTCAAGTCACGAGAAAATCGGTAATTACTGCGTAAGCGCGTTCCATCGTAGACTTAATAATTGCTTCACATAAGGCAAGATGTGGTCAAGAGCAAGCCTATTATACGATAAAAAGTAGTTCAGCTCTCAGTATTCGTTTTGACGAGTACTTTCTCTCTAGATGGTATCCAGGGTCTGATGATGGAGTAAAATGATGGTGATGGTGGCGATAGGAAGTTTGTAATAAAACGACTCAATCCCATTTAGTAAGGGCTAGTAGTATCGTCATGACGAGAACTTTGTCTCTAGATGGTATCCAGGGTCTGGTGAGTAGGCAGGAAGGTCGCCAAAGGAACTCCGTAATAGGACCACACAATTCTGTCGGTTTTGGGCTCATAAAATTAAAATTGACAATTACTTTATTACTAGATCATAATATCCAGGGCCTGATGATAGAGCAGGAAGGTAAAGGAACTCTATGATAAAACGACACAACCTCATCGAGTTTAGGGTCGTGTGGTTTGTTTTGATGCGTACTTTTTTAGATAGTATCAGGGTCTGATGATGGAGCAGGGAGGTCGTAAAAGGAACTCAGTAAGAAAACGACACATCCCTGTCGAGTTTGGGCTCAAATAGTACTTATTGACGAGTACTTTGTCTTTGAATGGTATACAAGGTCAGATGATGGACCAGGAAGGTGACCATAGAAACTCTCTAGATCTCTTGTTATTTCTATATAATAAAAGGTAAGTATATTAAGTAGGTATGTATTTTTTAACAGAATTAAATTTATTTTTAACCTTGTACTTCTTTTAGCCTCTATCGACGTGAAATTTTAACATGTAAATTAGAATGACTGTGTAGAAAAGTGTACGAAAAAGCGCAAGGAACTTTATTCAAACCGGGGGTCCATAGACCCGTCATTTAGTACTTAAAATTTTTAACCAACTTTTAAAATGGAAGCAGATTCTATATTCGGTTGTCTAAATGTTCTCTGTTTCAATTGTGGACCGATTTCGAAAATATTTTAGTTAAACCCATAAGTACATTTTACCCTGATGAGATTTCAATATAACTAACAAAACGAGCCCAAACTCGACACATACAACACTACTCATCTACTAGTTCCAGTAGCAGACTTCAAAGTAGGTACACCTTCAGATTACTCCTTCAAGTCCGGAGGTAAGATCTCAACATAACTAACAAAACGAGCCCAAACTCGACACATCCAACTCTACTCATCTACTAGTTCCAGTAGCAGGCTTCAAAGTAGGTACACTTTCAGGTTACTCCATCAAGTCCTGAGGTAAGATTTCAACATAACTAACAAAACGAGCCCAAACTCGACATATCCAACTCTAATCATCTACTAGTTCCAGTAGCAGGCTTCAAAGTAGGTACACCTTCAGGTTACTCCATCAAGTCCGGAGGTAAGATCTCAACATAACTAACAAAACGAGTCCAAACTCGACACATCCAACTCTGCTCATCTACTAGTTCCAGTAGCAGCCTTCAAAGTACACCTTCAGGTCCGTCTATCAAGTCCGGAGGTAAGATCTCAACATAACTAACAAAACGAGCCCAAACTCGACACATCCAACTCTACTCATCTACTAGTTCCAGTAGCAGACTTCAAAGTAGGTACACCTTCAGGTTACTCCATCAAGTCCGGAGGTAAGAACTTAACATAACTAACAAAACGAGCCCAAACTCGACACATCCAACTCTACTCATCTACTAGTTCCAGTAGCAGACTTCAAAGTAGGTACACCTTCAGGTTACTCCATCAAGTCCGGAGGTAAGAACTCAACATAACTAACAAAAGAGCCCGGTGGTTCAAACAAAATAAAATTACTGAAAATCAACAGAAAGAATTACGATGAAACAGTGAATACGTCTTAGTTGTCCGTCTACGTAGTTCGTACAGAAGGCGTCAAGTATCAATTTGGTTTTGTCAAATATTTTGTATTCGTACAGCGATCTTTATCAAGACAAACTGCTTACAAGCGACACAGCGTCCACTCACAACGGCGCTCGAGCGCAGACTGACTAATAAATTCTTTACATTTTAGTGGAAAAATCAAGGCAAAAATTTGTGAACAAAGTAAACTCAATTTGTAGTGTTTATTGTAAGACTACTTGCATTTTTTTTCTGTTGGAACTTATTTTATACATGTCGGCTCACATAAAACGTTCTTATATAAATGAATTAATGTTATTAAATAGACCAAAAATGTTCCTGAACTCAACACGATATCGTCAATTTTGTATGAAGAGGCTAGGGATTTATTTTTTTCCAATACTGTAAACTGATTTTTTTTTAAATTTGTATTGGAGCGATGAAAGATAAAGGAGTAATCTATCTGTGGATATTATTATTTACATTTAGTTTCGTTTCATTTCGTCGCGAAATGTACTGAAAATCCTGTAATTTTATCAAATTTGCAAACACGCCCTTAAAGGACAACAATTCCGACCCACCCTCTTATTATGGTGTCACCAGACATCGCACCGGAACACGGCAAGGCCGCTTGGCGGAGCGACTTAGTCTGGTGGGTGGTCACTAACCACGGCCGAAGCCTACCACCAGTAGATTGTATTTGATTCTTAGACATGCCGGTTTCCTCACGGTGTTTTCCCTTACCGATATTGGGCAGCGGTGTAACAATTCACACAAGATGTGTGTGACCACGACCAGGATTCGACGATTATACTGGAAATGTATAGCTTCATGTGTAGCCATGTGTACAACAATGTCTCTCCAACGGCAGTCAGCCTAATGATTGGTCGAGCAAGGACGTATTAGATACTTTTTAGTATTTAATAATAATAATATAGTGGGACATTAACACACACAGTCATCTGATCCCAAACTAAGCAGAGCTTGTACTATGGAAACCAGATAACTGGTATATACCATACATAGGTATACATAATACTTTTCTTTTCGAAATATCTTATCTTATATCTTTAAATGAGCAATTCTTCTATATAATTGGAATCTCGGAATCGGCTCCAACGATTTTCATAAAATTTTGTATATAGGGTGTTTTGGGGGCGATAAATCGATCTAGCTAGGAATCATTTTTAGAATGTCATAAAAAAAAATACCGAGCAAAGCTCGGTCATCCAGGTACTATATACTTAAAATAGACCACAGACTTCAAATAGATATACCGACCACACCACCGGCCCGTCATTTGAATTATAATTATTGTTGGAATGGTAAAAAATACTGATTGCAAACAATGTTTTTAACTCACTACCTTTCCACCGCGGCTAAGCCCGCGTGAATTACATATCATACCCAGCAGTGGGATAAAAAGTAGCCTATAGCCTTCCTCAATAAATGGTTTAACAGTGCAAGAAATTTTTAAATTGGACCCGTAGTGTCTGAGATTAACTCGTTCTAACAAACAAACTCTTCAACTTTATAAGATATTTAACAATAAAACGAATAAATAAAGATTAAAATTTGTATATTTGGTACTTCGTAAGTATATTTTTTTAATTTACATTTGAGTCGATAAGAATTAATAGTTAATCGTATAATCTTAGACGATTATTATTACGCATTATTATTTTTTCATAAAGAATTATACAAACGTAACAGTTTCAGTTTTAAATATAATAAAAATTAAAATATTTAACAAATTTAATACTATATAATGTAGATTATTACTATTAGGTATAAATATTTTATTAATTTAGAACATTTTATTGAACCAGTAACTAGATACAGGATAGTTACCTAATTTTATTTAATTTTTAAAACATTCTATACTTTTACTAAATGAGAAAGTAATTGCTTAAATCTTAAAATGTGTTTTTACAAGATTTTCAAAACTGTACACACCTGTAATTTTTATGAAAATGGGTATTCTTAAAAATAAAAATAGTAGATATTTATTTTTCTGCAATTTTGTAATTTGTGAAGTATTGATCTGGCAACATTAGAAATAGTACTACCATATTTTTTTAATTTTGAAAATAGAACAAGCACAACCAGCAAGGGCTCTATGCTTAATTGTGTGGCTCTATATTCACAAAATATTGTTACTCAATTCTTAAAAAAAAACATTTTTTTTTTCTAAATTATGTTTGATCGAGTAACTATACTAATATTTGATAATCACACGCACACTTTGGAAGACTATAATATGAAATATTAAAATTAGCAATAAATTAATTGCGATAAAAAGAAATCTACAATTTTCTATTGCTTTGAATTCAGTACATAATTATATTCTAATAATTATTTTTATCTAAAACTCTAATTTATGACTATAACGGCAATGGTGTTGCATTTTACTTAATTCTATAATACTTAATTATTAAGTATTTTTTAATTTAATAAGTATTCTAAGATAAAAGAACTAGTTTACATCAATTTAGAATTAAATTCTCGTTGTTGTTCATTAATAAATATTTTTTACAATTTATTATTGTAATTAATAATAAAGTGAATTATTATTTACAATTATTTTATGCAGAAAAAGATTATCCATTATACTATTATCAGTCGTAGTTCATATAAAGGCTAAAATGAGAAAAAATGTTTAGTCACCCGAGGCAATAGCATCTTAAGGCGTAAATGCGATTTTGTGAGACTTTTTTTATAATGATCCAGTAATAATTTAAAAAAATACTGATATTGAAACTTTACCTTAACCTTAACGAGTTTTATTTAGAATCACGTTAGAAATTAATTACGTTTGGCATTGCCGGCAGATATTACCACTTAATTTTTAAGTTATCTAGAAAAGTCGCATTGCTCCTTAAGGTGCCATTACCCCAGGACTGTAAGTATGCGAATAAAAATATAAATGTTTTATTAAAAAAAATGTTGAAGTGTTGTCTTTTGTAAAAATAATATTTTTAATTATATCGATAAAACTTACTTATTCATAAGATTAGAAAAATTTACAGGAAGTATTTTGGTGTTCTTTTTGGTTAATATTAAATTATTAAGCTACATTATAAGTACAATATTTACAAGTTAAAATTTAAAAAATCAAAGCGACCAGCGCTATTAAATAAAAACATTAAATGATCAACATTACTTATTAAAACTTTATTTAAAAGTGCTTCAAAATATTTGTGACATGTTTTTCTTTCTCTCTCTAACACAATTTTGAAAATATGCTCACAAATATTTAGAAATGCTTTCAAAGAATACATCAAGTGTAAATATTTACATTTAAAATAAGTAGTTAAGTGCATTTTATTGTGGCGTAAGTGCTCGTTTGATAGGCACAGAGGCACAGTCATTTTTTATTAATTAAAATTAGTTTTAACCTACGACAAACTACTTTATTATGAAAGAAATTGGTTTTAATTGAATTAAAATTTTATTTACTGAACTAATTTAATTAACATTTTTAAATAGAGGAACGACATAAAAACAAAAAAACACATAATTCAAATTTTTCATAAAAAATAAGTTTATGAGTGTTTTTATAAATGTTTTAAGAAACTCGAAGTTTTTAGGTAATAATTGTCTACACTTGTTAGTTATTCTTAATTCCCAGAATACTTAATACGTAATAGACGTGCTTAAAAGGCACTGTTTTAATCTCTAAACGTATTACATAACTTTTTTTTATCCAGGAATCGAACTCTACCAGTAGGCAGAAGATTGACAATACTGAAAATGTATTTTACTCTTGTTTTTAAATTATTATTTTTTGTTTAATATTTCCTTCATAATAATTTAGTTTATTTACACCGTATCTTTACAATGATTGGTTAAAAGTTCGTTTTAGATGGTTATTATTTATAATTATTTTATTACAACTACTGTAGGTATGTTTATTTACCTATATTTTACAAGAAATTACTGTAAATACATTATAATTTAATCAAGTTTATTAGATTTTAAATTTTGTTCCGGATATTTTTTTTTTTCACTGTAGGTGATTCGCTTATTTATTTATCTTTTTTAATTATAGAACCATAACAAGTAATTTCTTGTAAAATATTTAAAATATATCTTTAAATTTGTATTTAGAATGGTGGTTCCTAGGATACTAATTAAATATAGCAAATAATATATACAGGAAAACTACAATATTCATTATTTTGTACGTATATAAGCGTATATGAGTAAGTCTTCAGGGGAAATTTCAAATAAATATTATATTAAATATTTCAACTGTTTATAAAGTTTTATAAACTAAAGTAGAACGGAACGCCACAGAATTATGCGTTGAACACATTGACGTAACTCGGTAATGATCAAAAATATGTGACGTTCCAATTTACTTCAGATTAGAAAGTACTCGAAACATAGTATATTGAGTCTGTATGTTTAATGATTAATATCTACATTGAACTAGCAAGTTTAGATATTTTAAAGCCATCTGCTAACTGCAGCGTAAAATAATAAAAAAAATTGGAAAAAATAAACTAGTTTTGGAGTACCTTTGATAACTGTTTTTTGTAAACATTTTTCATTGAAAAAGGCTAATAAAATACAGAAAAATGTAGATCGAATAACAGCAATTTTATTTTATTTATTTATTTATTTTATTGTTACGCTGCAGTGTGCAAAGACCTTACAAAGCTAAAGGGAGGTACTCATCACTACAGGAAGTTAAAGCGGTTTCAGACTGGCCTATTTTTACGATAAGATCGTTTTGTTTACTCGCTTACACGCGGTTTATTGCCACTTTTTCAGACTAAACTCACCAACACTGAGGAATGGCTCATAGAATTTGCTGTAGCAGGAGCTCTGCTACTCCTGTGAGCCAAATCAGGCTTAGCATTATGAAGAGCATTTTATTTCAATCCTTCTTAGTGGCCCACTGCCGGTTATGGTTTTGTAGAGGCTTCTAAACTCACCCAAGTTGAAAGACACCGAAATTATCTCGGATCCTGCACTAAATTTATCATTAAAAGAAAAGATGGAAAGCTAAGCTGTTCATTTTCTTCCGATCAAATTGAGTAATAGCATATTATTGTCAGGCCGGTGGCGCGGTCGGTAAGATACTTGCTTTTCACACCGCAGGTAGTAGGTACGATTCCCACCCGAGACAAATATTTGTTTAAATATGCCTGTTTGTCTTGTGTCTGGGTGTAATTATCTATATTTAAGTACGTATTTATAAAAGAAAAGTATTATATGTAGTATATTACCAGTTACCTGGTTTCCATAGTACAAGCTCTGCTTAGTTTGGGATCAGATGACCGTGTGTGTTATGTCCCACTAGTATAAAGGAGAAGTAAAAAAAGATTAAGGACCATGGGTAATGTTGTCACAGTCTTCAAGCCTAGACTCAATTATGTGTCCACACGCACAAAAATCGACCGTTTAATAAAAGGCCAGTCTGAAACCGCTCCTAATGTTTACAAATATCAAGATATTAAAGCTATAAATACTTATTCGTATATTATGTATATTGATTCAAATCCGTCAGTGTGTTTGCAGTTTCATTTTCCTAGTCTATTTCTAATCTATGATTTTCTACGTATATCAAAAACGTCTATTAAGTATGTAGTTAATCATTTACAATTCCATATTATTTGCAACACAAATATCAAATCACTTCATGGTTGTTTAAATATTTTTATTTGACTACAAATAAGCAATGGGAACCAACCAACCATTTTACATTATTTTGTTTTTGAATTGAATAATCTTATTTTAACAATATTCATGATTTTAAGCTCGGTTTTTATTCTCAGTTATAGTATCCAATAATTTATTTTCATTTGAATTGTTACCATGAAGTGACTTCCAATAGTTTGTAAAAAGCTTAGAAATATTAAAAAGCGTAAGTACCTAAGACACTATGATAGGAGAAATAGTTGTTTAGATATAATAATATTATATAAAATGTTATTTTATTAAGCGTATTATTATTCACCAGTAAATTTGATTGATATTATTAAATATTTTTAATTAAATGATTGCAATTGTATTTACTAAAATGTTATTGAAAATATCTATAAGTATCTAATTAAAATCGGATAAAAGTTTCTATTTATAATATGTAACTTATACATAAAACCCTTCTTTTAGTGTACTATAATATAAGATTGACTAAAATTATTAAAATAAATCACACCTCCGTTGATAAGTTGATAAAAATTATGTAAAATATGTTTCTCCATCCAGTCCCACAATATTCTAAATACAACGTAACAATTATTACACGAAAATCTGTTGAGAATTCTATATACGGCTGGTGCTCTGTAAAAAGCAATAAATAAATCGTTACCTCAAAAAATGAAATTTGTGACTTACACTATTTTGCAGCAGAGGTACGAGTATTAAACATTTAAACCACTAAAGATGTTTTGTAAGTAAAACTGTATGTATACATTGAAGTAAAACTAATTTTTAACGGATTTTATCGCGGTTTATTTTAGATTTAACCGCGATAAAATCCGTTAAAAATTAGTTTTATATCAATGTGTGATATTCGCGTAAATCTAAGACAATAATACTGTATGTATACAATTTAATAATATCATCAATCTATTATGAACGGTAAACCACAGCAATCAAGTCCTTTCAACGTACATTGTAAAGATTCGGTGCTGCCCTCCGCTGCGCCAACATAATTCTGTTGGCAACGCATCGGTAACAGCACACGTAGGCTAAACATCACTTAAACAATATCCTCCTGAACGCTCTTCTAAAATCCTTATTAAATATTGTATAAATCACTGGATTTAACACAGAATTCATATACCCCAGCCAAAATGCTATCGCAAACGCGCTAGCAGGTATCACACAATCTCTACACGCCGCTTTAAGTATATATAAAAAGAAAAATGGCAGCCAACACGCAATAAAACTTCCCATAATTAAACCTAATATTAATGTAGCTCTCTTCTCTTTCTTTCTCGCTATTCTTTTCTTTTCTCTTTCTGGATCTCTAGGTTTATGCGGTTTTGGTAAGGCTGGTTCTAATTCTGATTTGTGTGGTTGTGATTTTTCTTGTCTTCTGTCCGTTTTTTTGAAGAGACGAAGTTTTAACGGTTTAACTCCTCCACACCGACTGACTACACCGGAGTCGGATGATGAAGGCTCTAATTCTGAGACCATATCCGCATCTATTGCGACGCTGGGTGCTCTCCCTCTTGACTGCTGGAGTTGTAGTTCTCCGTTTACTGAGAGAGTAGAACTCCGTAGAGGACAGGATGCGAGGGGGTTTTTTGTTACTTGTGCTGACGTTACCACCTGGAAATGGAAGATTTATTTTGAAACTGTTTTACTCCAATCGTTAGACAGTAGTTTTAGTAACATTGGTAGTAATTAAAAACTCATTTTTGCTAAAACTCGCTTTACGTCAATAGACATAGAAGGTATAGGGATGTTATGTGTCACTTTAACTCTTTTTAGTACTCCACTGTTGAGCACGGGTCTTTTGTCAAATATCTTACGAGTTGAGATTAGAGAGGCTTAATCCACACACTGGCCAAGTGCGGGTTGGTGGGTGTCACAAATTCTAGAATGATTAATACTTCAACATGCCGGTTTCCGGTAAATATCGATTCACTCGTGACTTATAGACCGGCAGATTATAGCTATCCACATAGATGCCGGCAGCGAATTCCACAACTTGCCAGTTCGCACAATAAAAGTAGAAACAAACCGTTTTTTTTTGTTTTTTTTTTGCGTATTTCCACCATATAACAGTGGCGCACAGCCGTACCTACCCCTAATGGTCTGGTGGAAGAACGGGGATGGGGGAGCAACTAAATGATAATAATAATAATAACTTAATGATATGTACTTACTAATACCCATTGTCATAGGACTTATGTTTTACGAGCAAAATTAATTCTTCAAATCTAAAATCCTAGGGTACTAGGTGATTAGAATTCAAAATACCTTGAGAGTGTCTTTTCTTTCGTCTGGTGGTGGTGGCATGGTGTCCCCTGCTTCACTCGTTGATATATCAGACGCGAGCTCACACGTCACCGTGGGTATTTGCACTTGTGGTGTTTCTATTGTCGATATTTGGCTCTCGCTGGAAACAAAGAATAAGAAAGAATGAGAGAGGTGTTACTTCCGTGCCTCGGAGAGCACGTTAAGCAGATGGTCCCGGTTGTCATTTAATACATCTATGACAATCGTTACATGTAGTCAGAAGTCAATATAATCAGACACCTGGTCTAACCATCTCGGCTACTGGTTCCCTACGGGTTTCGAGGTCTGATGGCGCTCGTATAATTCTGGTAGCTAGCCGCATTAGGTTAGACTGGGAGCCGACCCCAATAGAAATGGGAAAAAGGCCAAGGGTAATGATGATGAGAGAGGTGTTACTTCTTACTAGTTCTTTCAGAAGCCGGATTTTAATGAGCTAGAGAATGAACGGGAGATGGCTAAAGTTGGTTACGGTTTCGGCCGTAGAACTGGTTTCTCTCCGTACAAGGGTTACATTTCACGTTCTTCTTGATTCACGCCCCTCGCGCGGCTTGCGTTGCTGAACGAAACGAGGGTAAGCTGCTTCTCCCAAAACCAGAATGTGTCATGCTCCAAAGTAAGCGTACAGAGTAACCTGGTGATTTCAGCACCTGATACGTAGTAGAAATCCAAGCAACGATGGCGCAGTGGTACGGGTCTCGCCTAAGATTCGATCCCAGGTCGTGACCACACATCTATGTGAGAATTGTTACACCGCCGCTGCTCAATATCGGAGGAGGAAAACATCGCGAGGAAACCGGCATATCTAAGAACTAGTCATTCGAGGATATGTGACATCTACCAACCAGCACTAATGGCCAGCGTACGTGGATTAAGGCCTAAACTCTCTCAACTCGTAAGATAGTTGAAAGAAGACCCGTGCCCAGGTAGGGGGCACTAAAAAGGATTGAAGTGACGTAGTAATTGTATATCACCATCATCATCAGCCTGTCCTAGTCCACTGCTAGGGATAGGTCTCTCCTAAAGCACGTCATTGAGCACGATCCGCGGCTACTCTCATCCAGCTCTTACCAGCCACCTTGCAAAGATCGTCCACCTAGTCTGAATAGACCACTAGTAATCATATTACATAAAAGAATAGAATATCTTTTGATACCGAATGCCAAATACCAATAAAATGCCTTGTTCAGGAAATTCCAAATATTTCTTTGTGCTTTGGTATTTCAATAATTCCAAGCGTACCTACTGGGCCCGTTGTTCTTAAAATCCGATCCCTAATGGCTAACTATGGCGAAGAGTCTATACAAGCCGATTCCCATTGGCTTCCTTTTAGTAAATGGTCAATATCACATGTACTTAATACAAATAAGTATAGCATCAAGTGTAAGAACGATCGGTGACGGTAGTGAAGAGATGCTATTTTCCTAAAAACTTTTTATGCTCCGGCGTCCCTTTTTCAGACTTCCAATCTTCGCCACTGTTAACTATAATAATTTAATCCCCCGTATTCATAAACGTCTCAGCTCATTATAGCGATTTAATTGGCCAGCGTGAGTGGATTAAGGCCTAAACTCTCTCGACTAGTAAATATCTATTATAAGTATATATTTACAAAAGAAAAGTATTATATGTTTAGAATATACCAGTTATCTGGTTTCCATAACACAAGCTCTGATTAGCTTGGGACCAGATGACCGTGGGTGTTAATGTATCAGAATATTTATTTATTAAGCGAACAGATTTACCACTGAACCACCGAGAAAGTTGAAGTTCAATAAAAACTAAAAACTCGATAACAATATGATAATATTGTCACATTCATATTAATTTCATACAATCGAACCATCTTTTCCAATTTAGAACGGTTGCAACAAGTGTTCATATTCCGATTCGTATTAAATTTTCTTTCAATAGAACGACACGTTAAAAAGAAAAATGGCGTTCGAACAGTAGAGAAAATATTGGTATATTTCATATCCATTTGGATTGTACTTTAGCCTTATCGTACACGTTCCGTATTCCGAATTTAATTTGCGAATATCGAATTGTGTTAAAAGAATCTATTAATTATTAAATTAATTAATATTATAATCAATCAATCACTTCAATCCTTTTTGGTGTCCCACTGCTGGGCACGGGTCTTCTCTCAACTATATTACGAGTTAAGAGAGTTTAGGCCTTAATCCACACACGCTGGCCAAGTGCGGGTTGGTGGATGTCACATGTCCTCAAATGATTAGTTCTAAGACATGCCGGTTTCCTCACGATGTTTTCCTTCACCGATATTGAGCAGCGGAGATGAAACAATTCACACAAAGATGTGTGGGCACGACCAGGATTCGAACCCGCAACCTTATTTTTCTAAGGCGAGGCCCGTACCGCTGCGCCACCGCTGCTTATTATAATAATAACTAAATAGCCTTAGCCCATGACGCACCATAGTGGCGCATTTAGGCATTTAAAGCCTGTAGGGAATCAAATTATGCCACATGCCTCCTGATTTCTGTAATTCGGTACCCTAGCTCAATCATCATTCCCCTTGCCTTTTACCCATTGCTATTGGGGTCGGCTCCCAGTCTAACCTGATGCGACTAGCTAACAGAATTTTACGAGCGACTGCTATCAGACCTCGAAACCCATAGGGAACCAGTAGCCGAGATGGTTAGACCAGGTGTCAAATTATATTGGATTTTGACTACATATAACGACTGTCATAGATGTGTTAAATAACAACCGGGACCGACAGCTTAAGGTGCTCTCCGAGGCACGGAGGGTAGTCCCTCAACAAACCAGACACTGTGAGCAACATTTTGCAACAAGGTAGCGTACCAAGAAGGCTGGATAACATTGCCAATTAAAATAACAATCTCTAACTTTTGAGGCTAGTTGTCACTAATTGTTAAGTGCACAACAAAAGATAACAAAGAATAACTTTCGACAACAATCGAGCACGACATATATCGACGCATTGTTGAGGTAACATTATCTAACAATGTTATCGATTGTTAGAGCCACATTGACTAACACGGCAACATTTACTAACATTGAATAACTTATTGCTATCGAGTGTTGCTCAGTAACATTTGAAAATGTTGCTCAACAAAAAGGAACTGCTGTGTGGTAAATCTGGTAAATCTGGTAAAGCTTACTGGTAAATCTGGCATTGCCATTCACAATACTTATATACAAAAATTACATTGGTAATTGTTGTGTGTAAACTGTAAAACATAAGGTGATATTCTAGCAGGTGTTATCAAAAGTTAAATGATTTAGGAGTGTCAAACATCGCACGGTGGTTTTCATTATCGTTTTATTTATTTACTGTAACTTAATTCAAATTACATTCTTTAGTTAAAAATTGAAATTATTCATCATAAATTGGTATAGGTATGGGGGTGTATATGTCGCAGTAAGATAGATCAAGCCGTAATATAGTTATATGCCTAGGGATATAATTATATACCGTAACATAGTTATACGAAAGCGATTCATTACTATCTCACTAGGAATATAGTTATAAAACGGTCCAAGTTTAGTGATATACTTATATTACTACATTAAGTTTAGTGAAATAGCTTTAGGAGTGTGCAACATAAAGATTTAAATGATATTACCAGAAAAAACCCTACGAACTAACTTAGCCTAAAAAAAGTAAATATAAAATAGAACTTATAAGACATATTTAAAGCTGGGCGTCAAAAAACTCCTCCTCCTGTCGGTTGGTAGCGTACCAAGAAGGCTGGTAACATTGCCAATTGAAATCAAAAACATTCAGTGAACACATCATCTATTATATAAAATTTCCATGTCACAATGTTTGTTACCGTACTCCTCCGAAACGGCTTTACCGATTTTTACCAATTTTTATATGCGTATTCAGTGGGTCTGAGAATCGGGTACTATCTATTTTTCATACCCCTAAGTGATAAGGTGTGTTCGCCTTTACATTTTTGACGAAATTTCTTGTTTTTATATTTTAAATGTGTGGCATTAAGAAATACATACGTATTACATTAATACGCGGTACTAAGTTCGCTGGGGCAGCTAGTAAAACTATAAAATTTTATGCCTTCGGCCGAAAACGGATGTTTGCGGCAAACCTTCTTACGCCGTTTTTTTAGCAATACGTTGAAGATAAAAGAAAAGGTTAATTAAAATTAAATGTTTCTTTTGTTTCCTAAAAGTGCTAATTAATAATTAATAATAGCAATATCAAAAACATTTAAAGTAATATAGTATTAATAATTATAATTACGATATCAGAGAGCTGACATGTAATTAATTGTAGCAATTAATTTGTTTTAATTATTTCCGTTCAATTATTTATGATTAATGTTGGAGTATTTTGATATGGAAACAATTCACTTCAACGATTTTTAGTGTTCCACTGCTGGGCACGGGTCTTCTCTCAACTATCTTACGAGTTGAGAAAGTTCAGGCCTTGATCCACACACGCTGGCCAAGTGCAGGTTGGTGGATACCGATATTGAGCAGCGGCGATGTTACAATTTATACAAAGATGTGTTGGCACGGCTGGGAATCTAGCCCGTGACCTTGTAATTCTAAGTCGAGGGCCGCACCGCTGCATCACTGCTGCTCTACCATGGAAACCATCATTGAATATTATTTTAAACTAGCTTGCACCTGCGACTTAGTTCGCGGAATATATTATACTAAAACTATTCTAAGGACTTTTATTTTTGTGATAGATAGTAGAAAAAAACTTCATGAAAATTTCATCAGGATCGGTTTACCAGCTTTGCCTTAAAATACAAATAATAAAGGTAAATAGAAATAGCACACCTCGCTAGTAAAGCCGTCCAATTGGGCTATACAGTGCCCGGGAGGTCGCGGGTTCGGTTCCCGCCCCGGACGATATTTGTGTAACAACAAAGATTTATTTCGGTGTTTGGTTGAAGGACTACCCTCCCTGCCTCGGAGAGCACGATAAGCCGTCGGTCCCGGTTGTTATTTAACACATCTATGACAATTGTTACATGTAGTCAGAAACCAATATTATCTGACACCTCGTCTAACCATCTCGGTTACTGGTTCCGTACGAGTTACGCGGTCTGATGGCGCTCGTATAATTCGACGATTAGACTGGGAGCCGACCCTAATAGAAATGGGAAAAAGGCAAGGGGAATGATGATGAAGAAAGGTAAATAGAAATACTGAAGCAGGTAGTTAATAATGTGAAATAATGTCACACGGTTACTTCCCCATGCAAGACATAGATTTAATCCAATTGTCTGTTTCCTATAGAGATGAGATTTTTTAAAAGTTCGTCCTATACAATAACGGTCTTATTCATAAAAATCTTTGACACTTTTGTTAAAATGGACTTTGTTTCTTTAATACTAGTTTAAATGTCCAGATGACAGACAAAGACAAACGAATTATAAACCTATTTTTGCTATAATGAACATAAAGGATGTTTATGAATACGGGAGTAAGTTTATAGTTTAATTCAATAAAATATGCTATAGTTAAATGTGCTTTGAAAGTTTGTAATAATCAGCCCCCGATCCCCTAAAACTAGAGTGTTCGGCAACGTCCTGAGCCAAGGTCCGTCCCCACATGGGGAGCCCTTACGGCAGTTGCCACAGTATGATCGGTTCGACCGTCCTCGGACGCCTCACCGAAAAAGTTTGGTGAATCAATAAAGGCCCTTCCGGCTAATTGGGTTAGGTCATCCGCAAAAACAGTGTAATAATCACCTATTAATTAAACAAATTCTTTGTTAAACATTGAAAGCGCTACATTATAGGACAGATCGGGTGAGAGGCGTTCTATCCGCGTAATAAACGAGGTCCATGAGAGGTTAGATATTTTTTTGTGTACATTGAGTGAACTCGTATGAGTTTTATTTTATGTAGTTAGTTATGTTGAGTAAAATGAGTTAGATATTTTTAAGTATTATTTTATATTAAGTGAGTAGGTCATTAATTAATGTTTAGGTTATTTTTGGTGTAAGTATGTTTATTGATGTTATTGATAATCATACTATCGTATTAGGTTAACCTGTAAGGATAGTTATTAGGAGTAAATAAATAAATAGCTGATATCCTGTATATCGCGCTATGCTACATACATTATTGAATTGGTAGGTATTTAAATGGCTATTATCAATAACATTATTTAAGCAGATATAAATAGCTAGTTATCGCGTTACTTACCCGTTATTATTACTGCTAAGATGTCCCGCTGGCATGGGGTGAGTGGAAGGCATGGGCCGCGTGCCCTTCGGAGGATTGCTGAAGCTGGTCTGCTGCTCGTTCTAGAAGATAATGTAAATTCATACCTTAATAACAACCCAATATTATAATAACTCTTATTTAAATAAAATAATGTCGTGTTGGTTACACTATTTATAACTCAAGAACGGCTAAACTGATTCGGCTGAAAATTGGTGTGAAGGTAAGTTAAATTTTTTCATGGAGAGGGCTCCGTTTAAGTACGTGAGTAACAGAAATGATTTGTTTTTATAGTGGGACATTAACACACACGGTCATCTGATCCCAAACTAAGCAGAGCTTGTAATATGGAAACCAGATTACTGGTAATATACTACATATAATACTTTAGGTAACTTAAAGGACATAGGATACTTTTTATCCCGTTGCGTTCCGGCGGGATGTGACATAAAACGTGATATATACAATAAAACACAACTAAAATGGAATGACAAAACACCACTGACAGCTAAACGTTATGTTATAAGCCGACCGTTTAACTCGCGTATCGCCTATCACCAAGATTCTGACTCCTCAAGCTGCACAGACAGTGATGATGATTCAAGCGATATGGATATTAGTGACGAATAGTCTTACATTACTTTTATCTGTGGTTAAATAGTTCTTTAAGAGATTTAATTAATGTTTTATGACTTTGTACCTCAGATGGCGATACGCGAGAAACAGTCGGCCTATAATAATAATCAAAAAGGAAAAAAAATAACATTTCCTTACAAAGGTACATTAACTATTAAATTACAAAATTACATTTTGTTATGATCATTGGAAAATTGTTTTGCTAGCGAGCTACAACTAGGTCGAGCCTGTTTCGTGAAGCTCTGGAGCGGTTTTACCAAAATACACAATTTCTAAATTACTTTGTAATTAATAATTGACAAAATATACCCCAAATTATAAACAATTGACACTTTTTCTATCTATTCCTTACATTTCATCAACACAAAATGTTAATGTTGGATAAGAAATTGTGAAATTGAATGCAAAGAGTAGTTTTTTTTTTATTGGGACTTAACCCACCACTGCAATCCCGCCATTGATACTCTTGTAAGTCAATATCAACAGCAGCGTCGTGAAGAGACTCGGGATTTGAACCCGGCCAAGTCCCGGGACACCTAAACTGTATTGGATCCCGAATAAATTTAATCACACTTCTAATCTAGTCTGTGTAAAGACATAGAGTCGTTTGGTGTGTACTCTCCAAAAGTTGCCAGAACAAAAAATATTTGTGCCCAATTCTGTAATCAAATCACTGACACAATTAACATAATTAAGTGTCCGTTAAATATCTCCCGAGAGATATGGAAACATTGAAGGGTTCTTTTTATCACGCCTCTGTCTACCCAAAGGTATAGGCAGTAGAATATTAATATCCTTTAATATTCTGGGACATTAACACTCACGTTCATCTGGTCCCAAGCTAAGCAGAGCTTGTGTTATGGAAACCAGATAACTGGTATATACTATACTTAAAATACTTTTGCTTTGTCTGGTGGGTGGTCACTAACCACGGCGGAAGCCACCAGTTGATTGTCACCTGATTTGCACCACCCGGGGACCACGTGTGGGGATTCAACTAAAGGTGGACGAAGGTGACCCGGCCCCCAAAAGAGACAATAAAAAGTTGGTACTTGGTAATACTTATTATCTTAGTCTCTATAAAATTAAGTTCCCACATATATTTTAAGGATTTGATAGGTATTTTTTCAAAGTGGCAACACTGAAACGGAGCCATTGATTTCCCAGTGGGCCACGCTACAGGTAATAAGTGTGCGACACGTAGAAAGAGTTTACGATACACTCCTTGATGTGCGGAAAGATCTCTGGGAATTAGGGATACGTATGTGGAACGAGAGACGGTTGAACAGTAATTGAAATAGATTCAGAAAATAGTAGGAGAGCTGGCACCAATTTTTGGGTAGGTATTAGAGACAAGCTGAAATTTCAAGCTGCCTCAAATACATTTTTTATAATTTTTAGCAAAATATTTTTGGGCGCGTCTGGCAATATTAAAACCCCGATTAAATTGTCTGGCTTATATTTTTTCATATACACTAAGTATTACACTGCAACTTAAATAAATTTCTTATTGCCTCAAATATATTTTTTGGGATTAAAAAATAATATGTTTATTGTTTAAAAATTTTACGGTTGATTTAGCCTCGCTACTCACCAGCCAGGTCTGCTATTCCGTGTTGGGATATAACAGGAGAGGTATGTGACAAGTTTTCAGCTTGCCTCAAATACCTACCCAAAAATTGGTGCCAGCTCTCGGGCTAAAAACATTTTTAACTCGTACGCAATTTTTTGGTGCTTCTGTATTAGTAATAGTTCATTATCTTCATCAGCCTATTCTAGTCGACTGCTGGCCATAGGCCTCTCCTAAAGTACGCCACTGAGCACGATCCGCGGCTTTTCTCATCCAGTTCTTCCAGGCTACCCTGCTTAGATCGTCACTCCACTTAGTCGGAAGGCGTTCTACGCTACGTTTGCTCCGTGGTCTTCACTCAACAACCTCTACACACTTTCGGATAATACAATCGTAAAAAGTATATACCTATCTAGACTATTCTATTACGATCCTTGTACCATGAAAGTGGCAAACACCGAAAATTATTATTACAGTTCTATGAAAGAGATGTTGCTCTACACATTGTATAGCTGCATCTCTCTTCTGTATGTCCTGTTATGGTACGACACCATTGTTCACAAGTTGTGGAATTTGCTGCTGTTATCTGTTTCCCGATAACTATAATCTGCCTGTCTTCAAGTCACGGATGAATCGGTATTTAATGAGTAAGCGCGTTTCATTGTAGACTGCATCATTGCGTAGCAAAAGGCAAGTTGCGGTCAATTACAAGCCTATAACAGAAAAAAAAGATTATACTCACAGGCCTCGGCCTTGGGTTTTTCCTAATCCCTCTTCTCGCTCGGGCTTTTGCCGCGAAGTATATCCTGATGTAGACGAACACCATGATACAGGACGGGATGTAGAAGCTGCCCAGAGCTGAGTAGACCACGTAGCCGATGTCGTCAGACACCTGGGGAAGACAGAACTAATTAGAGAGCTTTTCTGAAGGTCCTATCCAATTCTACCTCGGTTCAGTGGTAAGTGTGTTTGCTTAATAACAGCGAGGGAGACCCGGTACTGGTCGAGCAAAAAGACTGGCCTAAAATTCTTACGGTCTTATTAATAAAAATCATAAAAGACTAGTTACGACCTCGGTAGTCGAGCGGTGTAAACCGTCTGATTGGGCTATACTGTGCCCGGTCGCGGGTTCGATTCCCGCCCCGGACAATATTTGTGTAACAACAAAAATTTGTTTCGGTTTCTGGTTGGTTGAGGGACTACCCTCCGTGCCTCGGAGAGCACGTTAAGTCGTCGGTCCCGGTTGTCATTTAAAAACATCTATGAGAATCGTTACATGTAGTCAGAAGCCAATATAATCTGACACGTGGTCTAACCATCTCGGCTACTGGTTGCCTACGGGTTTCGCGGTCTGATGGCAGTCGCTCGTATAAGCTGGTGGCTAAGCCGTGTTAGGTTAGACTGGGAGCCGACCCCAATAGAAATGGGAAAAAGGCGAGGGGAATGTTATAAGACTAGTTAAAATGGACTTTGTGTCTGTTCGTGATGAACACGAGAAAATACTTGGGTTTTTTTTTGGATAAAACTTGTATCAATTGAAAATTGATTTAAAATTACAAATAGTGACTTTACGGGTGTAGTGTTACTGGTGGGGGTGGCCGATAGAGGCGCTGGTGTAGAATGTATGTATAGTGCTGTGATTGGTGGAGTGTATTGCTACATAACTAGTTAAGATAGCACCTTAATGTTAAGGTGCTAAGGTCGATGGTGCGGAAATCTGGCGAGACAGTCTTTTTCTTACTAGTATAAATGTCAAGATGACAGAAAAAGACAAACGAGTTATAAACCTATTTCAGCTATTATGAGCATAGAGACGTTGAATTCAGGGGTTATTATTCTTCTCAATAAACAAACTCAGATTTATAATATTAAGTATACATAGTATACATAATAATAAATTAATAATAATAATTAAATTTTAACATTTATTAACTATAATAATAATTGAATTATTCTTTAAATAATATATGATTATTTCTAATTTGAATTTATTGATCTTGTTGTGTTTTATTAATTTAGTGACACTATAAAAAAAAATAGTCTTTTTAGACTATACTGAATGATAGATTGAGGAATTAAGTAATTAGAGAACGCTATGGTCTGAAAGAAGATGTAATGACAAAGGTGGAAAAAGCGTGATTAGTTGGTGTGTTCATGTGGAGAGGATGGATGATAGACGATTGACGAAAGGTATACACGGCGGAGGTGAGTGGAAACGCTAGGAGAGGACGCCCTAGGAGGACATTCGCTGATCTCATCGGTGATGTCCTTCAAACGGGACAGATGCGTAGCACTCACAACCGCAGCATGTATGACCAGATGTATGGATATTAGTGAGGCTAAGGAAGTATGTTTAGGTGGTAGCAAGTGGCGCTCTATGGTCTCTGCCTACCCTCATGGTAAAAAGGCGTGATGTATATTTGTCTTTTTTTAGAGTACAGAAAATGTTAGGTAGTACTTATCAAATAACATTTAATGACAAAAATGTGTGCCCTGTACACAGTCCGAACCTACCAGTCGATTCTTTTAAAAGTGTTCTTTTGAAAGAAATTTAATCTTTTACCTATTGTGTTATGACAATGGGTACAGATATTGGTGAAATGGGTTCCGTATGAAAAGATATTGCCCCTTGTAAGGTACCCTGGGGTTGGCTGGCTATTGTGTACGCAAATGTATAATTTGAATTACTTTGAATCGATATTACGTTAAAGTACTGTGAAATATGAAGCTCTCTCCCTCGTTGGGATATATAGCTGCTCCAGCGAACTTCATACCTACTTTTCACTATTTTCTAATTATTTTAACTTGTTTGAATACTTTAAGACCCAAATTAGTGGAATCAGTCCACCCGTTCTCGAGTTATAGCGAGACTAACGAAGAGCAATTGATTTTTATGTGTAAGAATTTTCTCACCTTTTAAACCCTCCCTAGACCTCCACGAACATTTCAAGACCAAGATAAGATAAATCCGTTCAGCTGTTCTCGAGTTTTAGCGAGACTAACGAACAGCAATTGATTTTTATATATATAGATTCGTCACTCACTTCAAAACTTTTTAGTGTTCTACTGTTGGGCACGGGTCTTCTCTCAACTATCTTACGAGTTGAGAGAGTTGGACTTAAATCCACGGTGGCCAAGTGCGGGTTGGTAGATGTCACAAGTTTTCGAATGATTATTTCTTAGACATGCCGGTTTCCTCACGATATTTTCCTGTACTGATAGAGGCGTAGCCTCGCCCCTTGCTATATTACGTACGAGCTCACGCCCGCGGCTTAACCCTCGGTTGTATTAGTATAAAAATAAAGACTATGTGCTATTCAAGTCTGTAATCTTTCTCCGAGGCACGGAGGGTAGTCTCTTAACCAACCAGACACCAAAACAAATCTTTGTTGTTGCACAAATATTGTCTGGGGCGGGAATCGAACCCGTGACCTCCCGGGCACAGTACAGCCCGATCGGACGGCATACACCGCTCGACTACGGAGGTCGTGTAATCTAATTAATAATAAGAATTAGTAATATAAATTGAATTTTATGAGCTTTGTATATAAGTCTAGTGCAAATAAAGAATTGAATTGAATTGAATACTTCGACATGAAGACTTCCGTTTAATTAAAACCCCTAAAAAGGGTCGCTTTCAATTTCACTGTCTTTAGTTCATAGTTTTTAGATTGTTCGTGTTTATAGGCTATTATAGGCTCGTGACGTGAGCCCAATCCTAACGTCCCTATTCGCAATCGCTAAGGCATTGATTTTATTTTCGTTTTTACGATGTGATAGTTATATTAGATATCTCTTAGAGATGGTATAGGCAGAGATGTGTTTGTTGTTTTGAAAACTGTATAAGGAGTAGTAGTTACTTGACCACTTTGCGCAAGGTCGTGGGTTCGATTCCCACCCAGGCCAAATCTTTTGGGTTATGAGCATGATTGTTTAAGGGTCTTTAATTAAATTGTTTAAGAAAAAATATATTTAAGGGTCTAGTTCATAATATTGAAAGTCACTACATCGATATGGAGTACTGTCAATGTAGCGTACCATCGATTTGGGGTACTGTCGATACATTAGCCCGTCGTCGATGGAACGTTTGCGATACTGCGACCATCGATGTAGTGACTTTCGGTATGGAGTACTGTCAATGTAGCGTACCATCGATTTGGGGTACTGTCGATACATTAGCCAGTCGTCGATGGAACGTTTGCGAAACAGCGACCATCGATGTAGTGACTTTCGGTATGGAGTACTGTCAATGTAGCGTACCATCGATTTGGGGTACTGTCGATACATTAGCCCGTCGTCGATGGAACGTTTGCGATACAGCGACCATCGATGTAGTGACTTTAGATTTTTTTTTTTTTGCTGATGACCTAACCCAATTAGCCGGAAGGGCCTCTATTGGTTCACCGGACCTTTTCGGTGAGCCGTCCGAGGACGGTCGAACCGATGACTTTCGATATTATAAACTAGACCCTATATATATTTATGTAGTATACCAGTTCCTAATTAATAAATTCCTAATTTTTAATTTGGGACTAGATGGCGCTGTGAGTATATGTGAAAATATTATTATTATTACAATATTGATACAAACAGTATAAATTCAGTGTAAATAAAAATCAATAACAAAAAAAACCGTTTCGCTCAAGGAAACTATCGTGTTGAAAACGGCATGTCATTTTACATCTGCCAAATTTTAATAGGCCAAGTGTGGATTAAGGCTAAAATACTCTCAATTCTTAAAATAGTTAAGAGTAGACTATTTAGTAGTGGCTTTAGTTTATTAGTATACTCTTTTTGTTCTCATGCGGGATTCGAACCTGTGACGTAGTCAGTTAAAGGCGAACTTAATACCCCTGCACCTACGAGACTACCTTATCATTTAAGCAAATCATCAAACGTTGCTAATATTAATTCGAAGGCGCACGTACAGCTTTTACCGCATGAAATGCTGACACAAGTACGTTGAAACTCGCTCGGGACATATACGAGCCACAGTGAAATGTGAGCAGTATTATTTCATTTGATATTGTTATCTATTGACTTCTTATTGGAACGAAGTTCCTTACGGCAGGCTCGGAGGTGATAGGGATTTTGCTGCGCGACCGAACTGAAAAAAATGTGATAGTAAAACCGTAAGAAAAAATCCGTGGAAAAAAGTGCGTGGAATAAAACGGTTAAATGAGACGTGCGCAGGCGCGACAGTCGCATACACAAGCGAGTAGTGTATAATACCTTTCTCTTTCTCCCTCTTTCTTTATTAGCCGAAGGAATATCGTTCCTACCTGGTGTCCCACGACACCACATCATTTTTTATAACATGTTGACATTAATTTAATTGAATATTCTGAGACTAATAATTTATAATTGATGATAATAATTTGTGTTTACTATTATTTACGATTAATAATATGGCATGTGATATTTGTAATAGATTTACAGATTGTTTTTCCAAAATTATTAATGTAATAAATTTTGTACACCGTAAAAGGTGAAACATGCTTTACTTTATATACGACTCTGCCATAACATCCATGTAACCATGTTACATGTAAATAAATATTCTTATTCTTATTCTATTCTATTCAGAGAGGAAAAAAATATTTATAAAAGTATAATTATTTGACAAGATAACACATGTGATGAATTGATTTCAAGTTTTGCCATAAACATTACGCGTTACATCGCGAGCGGGATGGCTGTCATTTGTATAAAGAAATGTAATGTAATGTATGAGTCGCTGTACCTTCTTTCCATGAAAAATTACATGCTTACGCGCACGTAGTAGGTGCGCTATTTACACGCCAAAATTCTCACTTAGGACTGATATGGTTGATTTGTACCAGAGGCAACTACGTTTCCCAAAGAACATATTAAATTTTGTGCCAACCCGTTCAGCTGTTCTGCAGCTAACACTTCACAGACTTGTGCATTCATGATATTAATATAATCCGCATAGTTGCTTGTTGTTCTTTGTTGTTCTTTCGGTCTTTTACTGGATACACTTCGGAGAGTGTGCGTTGGAATTATACAATCTTATTCCTTCATCCCCGTTCTTCTATCGGACAAGTAGAGGTACGGCTATGTCCCACCGTTAAACCGGTGGAAATTCCACGGGTAAGCACAAAGCGTTTTGCTTCCATTTTCTGGAAACTGCCAAATTGTGGAATTCGCTGCCGGCATCTATGTTTCCCGATAGCTATAATCTGCCGGTTTTCAAGTCACGAGTGAATCGGTATTTACTGGGTAAGCGTGTTCCATCCTGCATCATTGCTTCAAATCAGGCATGTTGAACAATCTTAAGATAAAAAATAATAATCATATTAAAAATGTGAAAGTAAATCGCAAATCCTACTTAAGTTCCGCATTAAAATATAAAGTACAACATTACATAGCATCACGTCCGTATTACCCGAAGGTGTAGGTAGAGGTGAATATCACCCTTTCGTCGTCTTTGTTTAGGTTCCATACATAACAGGGGGCGAGTCTATTGCCGTTCCTTGGGCACAATTCCAAACTTCGTTTAAATAAAATTCTCTAATTATTTAAGAAAAGTTTTTTTGCTCGACCCGGAAATCGAACCTGGGATCTCATGTTATCAAGCGAACATGAAAATACGCCTACCACTGGACTACAGATTCAGTAAATTTATAATACAAGTACTTATAAAATACGAATCTTATGTAGGATAGAGAAGCGGTGGCGCAGCGGTACGAGCCTCGCATTAGAAAAATAAGGTCGCGGGTTCGAATCCCGGTCGTGCCGACACATCTTTGTGTGTACTGTTTCATCTCAGCTGCTCAATATCGGCGAAGGAAAACACCGTGAGGAAACCGGCACGTCTAAGAACTTATTTTTCGAGGACATGTGGATAAAGGCCTAAACTCTCTCAACTCGTTGAGAGAAGACCAGAGCCCAGCGTGGAACATTAAAAAAGGTTGAAGTGATAAGTAGGATTTTGTTTTACAATGTTTTTCTGTTAAGACATTCTCTGTGGCATCCCGGCACGAATTTACTGAATAAAATTCAGATACATTATTGCATAACCTTCGTGTTTAGACATATTTTCGGTTTGTTTATGTTGTGCGTTATTTGACTTGTTGTATAAATAAACTAACGTTTGTCCTTAATACACTCCCTTTACTGTCCGTAATGTCTTTCGTGTCGAAGGTCATGATGAAGGGTTGCACAAGGTTTCACGCAAGGTACCTAATTCTTTTTACGACTTTCTCCACTGCTTGATAATGCTAGACTGAGGGCACAATATATTTAGTTTATTTCGCTGAAAAATTTTTCGACATAATTCATAAAATAGATATAAGACTTCAGTTAAAATGGACTTTGTCTCTTTCTTACTAGTATAAATGTAAGATGACAGACAAAGACAAACGAATTATAAACCTATTTTAGCTATAATGAGCATAAAATACGTTTATGAATACAGGGGCTTAACATGAATGTTATTCTTTTAGTGGAGATACACAAAAAGACAAAAAAAAAGAACACTTTTTAGTGACCAAATTGTACTTTATTCGTCCAAGTGTACTTTAGATTAATTAACAAACCCTCGAAGGAAAAAGCCTAAAACACAAGTCCACAACTTAACCACCCGTTAGTCTGTTAAACAGAGATCGTATGTTATAATCGGGTAAATAATTTTCAACCCTCCTTTAAATTAAATGTTAAGTATATCGGCGAGGGATGTGGTCATTGGCGGGCCGGTGGCGTGGTCGGTAACATACTTGCTTTTCACGCCGCAGGTCGTGGGTTCGATTCCCACCCGAGACAAACCTTTGTTTAAATATGTCTGTTTGTCTTGTGTCTGGGTGTATATTATGTATATATTTACAAAAGAAAAGTATTATATGTAGTATATTATCAGTTAACTGGTTTCCATAGTACAAGCTCTGCTTAGTTTGGGATCAGATGACCTGTGTGTTAATGTCCCACTATAATATTATTACTATTATATTATTATTATTATTGGGCGGGCTATATGTTAAGGAATGGTCAAGAGAAACGGACTAGGTTAGTAACAGAATGGTATCCAAGTGATAGCAAAAGAAATAAAAGGAGACCAACCAAAAGATAGGAAGTCCAATGTGGACCCGTTTAGCAAGAGACAAAAACACGTGGAAATCTTTAGAGGAGGCCTTTGTCAACAGACAAGCTGTTCCACAGAAACCTCCAGATGCCGATAATTTTTAATATTTAATTAAAATACATATTTATGTTAAGGTAATTTCTTAGGGCATGTATTAATTGTAAGGAATGAAACAGCAATAAAGGCAATTTTTATTATTATTATTTATTTTTATTTGTATAGGCGAGTTCATACGGCCACGATCACCAGATAGATCTCATTCCCTTTGCATCTCGATGGAACACAAAATAGAAACACAGAAAGCTAATCACTGCTAATGATTACAGCACCTCCCATAACACAAATATTCACAAAATGTTTGGATGGAAATAGATTTCTTTTTTTGGGGACAAATTCGGTTTGTACACACCACATGCTCACCCAACCGACCTTATGACAATGTCCCCTGATGCAACAATGACAATTACAGACAAGCACCCTGAGTAACGTTGATGTCTTGTAAGTTTGACATCTGATAGACCTTATGTTATCACAAGTGACTGAAGTGACACCTAACCATCTGTTTCGGCAATAGCTACGACATGTACATTTATCGACATGTACATTTTTATTGCTATTTATCGTGTATATGGTGTATATCATGGGTCATTAACTTAATTATTTTCATTAGGGTTCCGTTTAAAAAAAAACATGTTCGTCGCGGTACGGAAGGTGTTAAAATAAACTACGTTTTTTTTGTTTACCTGGGGTAATCATTTATAGATTCCCCCGCCCTACGTACATCAATAAGCCCTCAGGAAATTCTCTTTAAGAGCCTAGGATTATAGGCATAGGATCTAAGAGCCAAAACACATACTCGCGTTGCGGCGCCGCACTGCAAGAATCGGCCTCTACGTAGAACAAAATGTAATAGCACTACGAGCTTTGTTGTGCGGCGCCGCACGCGGGTATGTGTTTTGGGTCTAAAGGATTTTTTCACCCTGTATAGAAACAGTTAGCTAAACAGGTGGTTAGAAGTTTGTGAAACTTAAACAATACAAGTGCAATTAATTACATTTATTTTGTGAGGTGTGAAAGAAGTGTAATTTGTTTAGTTTTTCCTTCTCCCTGAGGTCCGAAATTAACAATAAATAAAGGTTTGTTGGACAGTGTGTGACACATTATAACCACAGTAGCTATATAAACTCGAACAGTAGTTCTAAACAAATATGAAAATAAGAATTATTTATTAAATTTTTAGTGGTAGGTACAATGAACTTAACTTCTACTTAGACTTATATTAAAACCATAAATGCATCTATTACAACAAAATAAAGAAGTCCTATGTATACTTACAAAGGGTTACATTGGTACCTTTGATGTTTTGACTTTGGTACCCAAACTAGGCGCATGCCTGTATCGAGCACCGGCTTGTGTTATGCAGCGTATGTTACTGAATGTAATTTAGGCGGGGTGTGTGCGTGTGTGTGAGTAGTTTCGTATGTGTGTGTATGTGTGTGGGTGTGTGTTTACGAGTATAAGTCTGAATGTATGTTAAGTCATAAGCTCTTCTGTCTTGTCACAAGTTAATGATATCAACCATTTTTTAAAGTTAAGGCTCCTTAGATTACAATCCTTATTGCATACGTTATAGATTCGAGGGTGGAGGTACCCTGGACATCATTTAATTAAGAGCGAAGAGGTTTGTGGAGATATGGCTTGACCACGAGCATGGCCTGAGAATGCTCTTCCCCTAGTAGATTGGGTCATGAATTCTTTCCGCATCTGGGGAAGATTTATGAACAGATAAGCTGTCAATACAGACGAGTTAGGTATTGTTTGCCTGCCTTAGGTGCCTTAATTGACGGGCAGCAACAGACCACCTCAGTCATGGGGTACAAAATACCACTAGTTTTGAATATAAGATTAATATTATACAAAAAGAAAGAAATAACATTTCAAAAGAAAAAATAAACAAAATATTAGTAGAAAAATAAACTAAATATAATGAAAGATAGCTTTTAAAAAATCACGTACTGATTTTACTCAACCAGCCCAACCGCTTTACATAAAATTTAAATAAGACTACCTGGGAAGTACAAGCACGCTAATAAATAAAATAAAGAATGAAAAAAATCGATCCATAATTGACGGAATTATAGGTTATACATACAAAAAAAACATACAGTCGAATTGAGAACTTCTCTATTACAAAAGTCGGTGGAAAAGGTGGAAATTAAGTTTGACCCATCATCAAAAGTGGACATCGCTCACACGCTGTGAGCACCTACCAGAGTTTAGTAATTAATTAGCTAAGGGCTCAGAAAGTGCTTAAGTGTTTTCTGAGACCTGTGTGCTGTAATATCTACTGTGTACGCAGACCTAGTCAGCCTAGATTGGACGCTGCACGCCGTAGACGAAATACGTATAGAATTTTATTGTACTGTTGTAACTAACAACATTATAGTTTTTGATAATCATATTTTAGAATTTAAATAACAACACTTTGTGCAGTGTGGCAACACTGTGCATGTCAAAAGTCTTCTTCGCCTACGATCCGTAGAATATACGTGTGTATGAAATCCGGATATCCATATAGTAGTCCTAAGAACTGATGAAATATCTGACTTGGGTGGGAATCTAACCCACGACCTTCGGCGTCAAAAGAAAGTACCTTACCGACCACGCTACAGGCCCGTCAAAAGTTAGAGTCAAGTGGCCAACCAGATCCCCACGATACATATCAGTACAGTACTAACCTTAAAAAAAGAGTTTCTTCCTTCCATGGTGCTAACCTATCGGCACATCAATACTAGCACGTGACTGTGACGTCACCAACATTTAATGTACAATATTTACATTTAATAACGTCTTCATTTACGATTACGTTTACTAAAGCTGATTTCACAGTATATTATTTGCAATGACAGTTGGGTCACAGTGTGATACTATTACAGAGAGGAATTTGTGATTAATTTATGTGTACCATTTTGTAACGTTGTAAAAAAGGTTATTGTAGTAATTATTAATAATCTTTATTTTTTTTTATATCAATGCTAATATTCTACTAAAACAGGGTAATTTTAAAATCAGCTGTTGAACGACAAGTGCAACGCTGCATTCCATCCAATTAACCGGTCGCAGAAACCGCACGCACACTAATAAGCGTCACATGTAATGCAGCTAAGCGATCGTCGTCGCCCGCCCCTCTCGCGGCCGGCCATTGCTGTCTTTTTGATAACCGATGGTGGACGTTACGCGCGCTCTTAAAATATTATAATTTTTTAACGCGCGTCTCTGCATATTCGCCATCGAGTATTTTTATATTTTAAAAAATAGCTCACTAATAGCTAAATAACCCCATACCTTGGGGTTCCATATTGCCGCTGAAACCTCCAGGCAGAGTGTCGGCTCGTCTAACCGGTGGATTCAGATCTGGACACTACCAACCACCACGGTTTCAATTCCGACCACAAGACTGTCTCGTCACCGTGTTCGAACCATCCTCGGCCGTCGCTTCGCAACGCCTACAGCCAGGATAGTACCGGAGCGCCATTTCCACAGTAGGAATTTTGTGACGGGTTTGTGTGCCTACGACCCTAAATTAATGTATGAAAGCTATGAGTGCTGTGTTATTTAATAATTGCTAGAACCACACCTCATACGCTTCAATTTTTTAAATTGAGATGACCGTGTGTGTTGATGTCCCAGAATATTTATTATTATTAAATACTAGTTTTCCGCCCGCGGCTTCGCCCGCGGATGTCGGTTATCGTGCTAAACCATTAATCTCATTTTTCGCAGTCGGATAAAACTATCCTTTCCCGAGTTTCGAACTATCTCCATACAAAATTAGTTTAGTAGTGTAGGCGTTTATGCAACATTTTGAAATCGGCAAGCCCCCATAGGCATATCCATAAATCTATAGGGAATTTTAAAAAATACTACGGCTCTTAGACCATAATGTAAGTTTTTCATTCAAATACCAAGAGTAACTAAAATTTAAATTTCGAATTCTATTCATCGCAAAAAGTTATCAAACATGTCATTTTGTCAAAATAAAAAGTAATTTAGACCAAAATCACGAAGGAGTATTGATATCAACTTTGAAGAAAATCACACTCAGAATAATTTCGCAGGCTTCGCCTGCTTAGTATTATGATAAAAATAAAAAATATTGAAAAAATAAAAAACGTGTTTCATTATTTGTTTTAAGCTTTATTTATACCTAATTTGAGTTAAATCGGACCAAGGAATAATCAGTTATGGAATATTTAGTATTTCCAAAAAAGCGTATTTTACACCCCACCTGGGGGTAGTTTTGGAAAAATAAAAAACACGTGTTTCATAATTTCTTTTAGGGTTTATGTGGGCCAAATTTGGAGTGAATCGGACTTGAGACAATACAGATTCAGAGAAACTTTAATTTTTACCAATTAAATTCATTTTTCACACCCCATGGGGGTAATTATGGAAAAATTAAAAACCCGTATCTCATTATTTGTCTCAAGGTTTATGTGTACCGAATTTTAGATGAATAGGACCAAGGAATAAAAAGTTGCATACAAACTTCACCCCTCTATTTAACTCTCTTAGGGGATGATTTTTGAAAATATTATTAGCCTATGTCCTATTCTAGCGTATACACTATATACGTTTCAAATTTCATTAACATTAGTTGAGCGGTTGTGGAGATACGTGGTAACAAACCTTCACACACACACTTACTTTCGCATTTATAATATTAGTAGGATAGGATAGGAGTAGGATAAGATAGTGCCTCTCTGCTGTCAGTTTACTGTGACATTGTGATTATCTAAGATAACCGTGATTTTGTTTGCTAGCACTTAATATCAAGTAATAATTACGTGGTAACTTATGTAAACACTGTTTAAATGAGCTATACATTTATGTATACATTTAACTTAAATTGATATGTTCTTAGATGTCACACACATTCAAATATTTAGTTCTGAATTCAAAGATATATATTTTAACCAACTTTATTTAATGGAACTGTTTTCAACACAACAATTCCGTCACTGATACTCCTTTTTATTTTATTTTTTATTTGTTTCCGCTGTGGGAATGCATTTACGCACTGTCCCGCCCGCCCCTAGGGGAAGGCGGGGGTGTGTGAGACTCGTGGCACCGCTTCTCGGTGCCACGAACCCACAGCGCTCCGTCTTTCACCTTGGTGCATATGAACCGCAGAAACAGCCGCCACTTATTCCGTGATGGCTGCGTCGACGGTGCATGTGCACCCAGCAGGGCCGCGGGAACCACGGGTCACTGTTACTCCTGAAAGCCACGATCGACAGCGTGAAGACGTTCGGGTAACAAAACCCGGTAAAATTCCGAGTCAGACATGGTTATACATAAAAATGTCTGTCAGGGAATGAATCAAACCCACGACTTTTGGCATAAATGGCAAGTATCTACCAACCACTCCAGCATATTCACATTAATTGGATGTATATAAAAATAATGGTTTCCTAGAACTGGTAACATTAAAGTTATACTAACTCAGATGAAATTATCCTATCATTCAACTATGACCGTTGAACTGTGAAACATTCAAAACCCTTTAAGATTAACTTATTTTAACTTCAAAATTAACAGAAAGCCCCGAAATATCCATAAAATTAATAAGAAAATTGAATTATACAAAGTTTAGCTTTAATATGGATCAATTTTGGCAATACCAGAGTTTAGAAAATAATAATATTAAAAGGAGTTTCAGACGAGCGTTAGTTTATTGCATATACTGCTGGCATACACGCTAAAGAGAGCGTGCTCTTTATGTTATTTTCCAGAATCAAAAGCAGCACCACGAAGATTTGAACCCGGCTAGGACACCTATAATCCTGATCAAATTTTGTCTTGGATCCCGCACAAATTTAATCTTAAAGATTATAAGAGCAATTAATAAATGTGAGCATATATCGGCAATTAACTGCGCACAAAAATGCTACGGAGCTATTAGACTGGAAAATGCCAAGTGAATAGCAATGTTGCATGTCCGTTAGCTTCCGGACAGAGTGTCTTTTTTTCTGGAAGACTTTTGGCCAGGCATTGGAATGGCCCTCAATCTATCAAGTACATAATAACTGCTGTTTGGGTTCCCCATGTGAGAGAAACATCGGCACGGGACTTGCCAGAAAACGAATTGACATCGTGACTCTCATCATCAAGAGAAAACGTGTGAAAAAATGCGTTTACACGCATTTCGTAAATGAAACTATATGCGTAAAAACGCCAGTTTGAAATAGCTTTCAGTAAAATTTAAATGGAGGGACTGCCGTTACTTAATTATGTGAATTGGATAATAAGTCGCTTTTACTAAGTAAATTAGTTACAGTTACTTATTAAATGTTAGGGAATAATTGTA
Organism: Meganola albula; assembly: GCA_936450015.1. Lineage (NCBI taxonomy): Eukaryota > Metazoa > Arthropoda > Insecta > Lepidoptera > Nolidae > Meganola > Meganola albula. The sequence goes on along the minus strand of OW388165.1, from coordinate 1,406,100 downwards.
TTAGTAACTATTAAATAATTAACAGAGTTCAAACAATGTCAAACTTGACATAGTGTGGATATGACAATCTGAGTTTCGAACTCCTCCTCTTCCTGATTAAATTTATGTGAGATCCAAGACAGTTTAGGTGTCCCAGAACTTGGTCGAGTTCATATCCCGAGTCTCTTCACGGCGCTGGTGTTGAGGGATTGCGGTGCGATGGTAGGTTAAGTCTCACTCAAACGAATAGTGTAGATAGAACTCCTATTATTGACGGGCCGGTTGCGTAGTCGGTAAGATATTTGCTTTTCACACCGCAGGTCGTGGGTTCGATTCCCACCCGAGACAAACTTTTGTTTAATTAAGTCTGTTTGTCTTGTGTAATTATCTATATCCAAGTACCTATATTACAAAAGAAAAGTATTATATGTAGTATATTACCAGTTATCTGGTTTCCATAGTACAAGCTCTGCTTAGTTTGGGATCAGATGACTGTGTGTGTTAATGTCCCACTATATTATTATTATTATTATGATTAATTAATTGATTTCTTACCTGAAATATAATTTTTAACCTTTGCAACACAGTAATAAATAAATTATTCATACAGAGACTTCTATGTTGATTTTAAAGTACTTAAATTAAAATTTTCTTTGAGAAATCAACAATAACAACATAGCATCTCGCCTATTACCTAAAGGTGTAAGCAGAGGTAAATATCTCCCACTTTTCGCTGGCTATGTTTAGATCCCTTAAGTAATAGGGGGCGAACCTATTGCCGTACATCAAGCACAATTCCAAACTTTGATCTGCAACTAAGATTCTCTAGGCATAGTAGAAAAGTCTTTTTACTTGACCTGAAACCTAAATTAGTACTAAATTAGTTTATGACTAAGAAATCAATTTATTAATTATAATAATATAATATAATATAGTGGGACATACACACGGTCATCTGATCCCAAACTAAGCAGAGCTTGTACTATGGAAACCAGATAACTGGTAATATACTACATTTATTACTTTTCTTTTGTAAATATATACTTTTATTAGATATTCACACCCAGACTCGGCACAAACACAAATGTTCATCACTAATGTTTGTCTCGGGTGGGAATCGAATCCACGACCTGCGGCGTGAAAAGCAAGTATCTTACCGACCACGCCACCGGCCCGTCAAATAATTATTCTTTACTTAATTATTCTTTGAAGTTATATCAACATTACTGCGAGTAATTATGGTCATTTTTGTCCGATCTGTGGCCATTAATAACAATGCAATATTTCGCTAGTTAAGTACAAAATAAGGGGCTGAGTCACCTTCGTCTGTGGGTGTACGCCTTTGATTGAGTCCCCACACGTGGTCCCTGGGTGGTGCAAATCATGTGACAATCAACTGGTGGTAGGCTTTGGTCGTGGTCCGTGTAGTGTTTTGGCGCGATGTCTGGTGACACTATGCAGAGAGGGTGGGTCGGAATTGTTGCTCCTTTAAGGTTTCTAACTATATGGAGGCTCATTCCACTGCCACCTTCTCACCGATAATCATTCGTAATCACAAGTGAATCGGTATACTGGGCTGGCGCGTTCTATCCTAGACTCAATCATTGCTTAACATCAGGCAAGTTGTAGTCAAGCGCCAGCCTAAAAAAAATCCTTGAAATAAAACTACTTTATAATAGATTTATCGTGGTATATTATAAAATTTAGATTCCGACGTTTCAAAGTCTTTTCAGACTTCATGGTCACGGGTAGACTGAAAGTCTGAAAAGACTTGGAAACTTCGGGATCTAAAATCGAAAATATACCGCGACAAAATCCGTTATAAAGTAGTTTTATTTCAATGTGTGATATTTGCGTAAATCTAAGAAAATACTATTTAAAATTCCCATCTATTTATAAAATGAATGACGTGACGTTTGTCTTGCTGAATCTCAAGAACGGCAGGAACGATTAGGCTAATTTTGTTTTTGAAATATTTTTACAAGTCTAAGGAAGGTTTATTACTTAGTACAAAGTTCGTCGGGGCAACTAAGTTGTATCTAACTAAATATTTTGTTTTAAAGTTCCTACTAAATTGAAGTGAATCTCGTTTCGGCTGTCATAATAACTTAGATATTCTAAATATTATGGTTTATGTTTCCAGTTAAGGCATTTCAGCATAGTTTCGTAAATATCGCTTTGTTCTAGATATTTCGATTGTCAAGGTTGACATAATTTGTGTTTATGAACTAGATTTTGATTTTATATAACACTAGTTTTCCGCCCGCGGCTTCGCCCGCGGATGTCGGTTATCGCGCTAGACCATTAATCCCTTTTTTCGCAGTCGGATAAAACTATACTTTAGCGGGTCTCTAAATATCTCCATACAAAATTAGTTCAGTAGTTTAGGAGTTTAAGCAACATTTTGAAATCGTCAAGCGCCCATAGGTATATCCATAAATCAATAGGCGTTTCTTAAAAATACTACGGCTCTTAGACCATACTTATAAGAAATGAAATTTAAATTTCGAATTCTATTCGTAGCATTGAGTTATCAAACATGTCATTGTGTCAAAATAAAAAGTAATTTAGATCAAAATTACGAAGGAGTTATGATATCAACTTTGAAGAAAATCACCCTCAGAATAATTTCTCAGGCTTTGTCCGCTTAGTATTCGGATGAAAATAAAAAAAAATTGGAAATATAAAAAACACGTGTTTCATTATTTGTTTTGAGCTTTATTTATACCAAATTTGAAGGAAATCGGACCAAGGACTAAACAGTTATGGAATATTTAATTTTTCCAAATAAACTCATTTAACACCCCCACCGGGGGTAATTTTGAAAAAATAAAAAACACGTGTTTCATGATTTCTTTTAAGGTATATGTGTGCCTAATTTGGAGTGAATCGGACTTGAGACTATACAGATCCAGAGAAACTTTAATTTTTACCAATAAAACTCATTATCCACACCTCATAGGGGTAATTATGGAAAAATAAAAAACCCGTATCTCATTATTTGTCTTAAGTTTTATGTGTACCGAATTTTATATGAATAGGACCAAGGAATAAAAAGTTGCATACAAACTTCACCCCTCTATTTAACCCTCTTAGGGGATGATTTTTGAAAATATTGTTAGCCTATGTCCGATTCTAGGGTATACACTACCTACATTTTAAATTTCAATAAAATCGGTTGAGCGGTTATAGAGATACGCGGTAACAAACCTTCACACACACACACACACACACACACTTACTTTCGCATTTATAATATTAAGTAGGATAGGATAGGATAAGATGTTACCCTTTAAAATCGATCTATTCGTTTAGATGTTACAATGACACAAACTTGCACAGAATCTGCAATATACAAGTTTGTGGCATCTTAGAGCTATACAGGCCTGGAATTAGACTTAGAATGGCCTGGTGACTTAATGGTTAGTGACCCTGACTGCTAAGCTGACGTGGATTCGATTCCAACCCAGGACAAATGTTTGTGTGATGAGCACGAGTATTTGTTTTGTGTCTGGGTGTAATAAAAATATGTAATAATTTAAGTATTATATCCATTCCTAGTACCCATAACACAAGCAAAAATAATTGCTTAATTAGGGACTAGATGGCGCTGTGTGTATGTGTAAAAATAAATAGTTAATATAAATAGTACAAGGCAGAAATAAATAGGTAGTTATTACTACGACAGTTAATATTTTCTGTTCTTCTTCAAATACCTACATTACTTTAGTTTATAATATTAGGATTAGTTTTATACTTACTTTAACTTTATTAAAATTATGTATTATTATTAATGTCATGTTGAATTGTAGCCTAGTTATTATATGTGCATGCTGTGATTTCCTACAATTGGAGGAGCATAGTGGGAAGTGTTTTAATTTACTTGATATTTTTTAATGTATTAGGAAATGTAAATGTAAATTCTTAATTAATAATAAAGCTCCACAGGCTAGAACTTTCTATTTTTATTATTATGTAAAATCAGAGCTTCCTCTCGTCTAACACTTTTGCTGTGCCCGACAGGGTCCATAATGATTCTATTATAATAAGTACCTACCACCTAAGCATCTACTTACTTATGGTAAAGCAATAAAGTTATTGAGTATTGAGTATTCTCTGTTGGAGAGCCCAATAAATAAATAGTAAAAATAAAAATGATGTGGTGTCGTGGGACACCTGGTAAGAACGAAGTTCCTTCGGCTAATAAAGAAAGAGGGAGAAAGAGAAAGGTATTATACACCACTCGCTTGTGTAGGTATGCGACTGTCGCGCCTGCGCACGTCTCATTTAACGGTTTTATTCCACGCACTTTTTTCCACGGATTTTTTCTTACGGTTTTACTATCACATTTTTTTCAGTTCGGTCGCGCAGCAAAATCCCTATCCCCTCCAAGCCTGCCGTAACGAACTTCGTTCCAAAAAACAATAAAAAAAATATCAATATACAGAAACTACCCTTTTTCGTCGGGGGTTATAACAGCTACAATTGATTGTTACAATTACAAACCATTTAATTACACCAAAATGTTCGTCCGAGGGGAACCGAAATAGATTAAAGCTTGAATTATTTGAACGTCGCGTAAATTACTAACAATTTAAACACCGATCCACTTCGAGATTGTAGAAATATTTTATAAGCCAGTTTAGTTAATCGACGCCATTATTATTGTGTACAAACAAAAAAATTGCTAAATATTAGTTACCTACGTTCGTAAAGGTTCGATTTTGTGCATGTCAGTAACATTTTATTATCCTACAATAGGTTTCCGCTTGACCACAACTTGCCTGCTGTGAAGCAATGTTGCAGTCTATGATGGAATTGTAAGTGCAATGTTGCACTCGTGACTTGAAGACAGGTGGATTATAGCTATCGGGAAACTAAGATGCCGGCAACGAATTCCATAACTTGGCAGTTCGCACAATGAAAGTGGAGGCAAAGCGCTTTGAGCGTGCCCGTGGAATTTCCACGATGTAACGGTGGCGCATAGCCGTACTTCTTGTCCGATGGAAGAACGGGGATGGGGGAATAAGATTGTATAATTCCAACGCACACTCTCCGAAGTGTATCCGGTAAAAGACCGAAAGACTAGCAACTATGCGGCGATGCTCGAGGCTTTGCAATTTAACCTTGACGATGGATTACTTAATATTATAAACTCAAAAGTTGGTAAGAATGTATGGATGTTTGTTACTCTTTCACACAAAAACCACTGGACGGAATTGTAAGAAAATTGCTACAGAAATAGATTATGGTCTGGATTAACTCATAGGCTAATTTTTATCTCAATAAATACCACGCGGGTGAAGTCGTAGGCGGAAGCTAGTTTTGTTAATAAAATAAGACTTCGTGTGTGCCCTTTTCGGTGAGTCTATCAAATATTTCATTTGAGATTTCCATGAAGGTGTAGCCAGACTTGCATAGAAGGGTTTGAAAATCCAAGAAGTAGATATTGTGAGTTTTAAACACATATTCAAAAATATCCACTCTGCTAATAGGTTTTCCTTTACGTAACCTACTTTACCTTATTCTTTATACTACTTTACCTTATTCTTTATACTGCTTTACCTTATTCTTTATACTACTTTACCTTATTCTTTATACTACTTTACCTTATTCTTTATACTACTTTACCTTATTATTGTACACAAAACACTTACGTATGCAAGTTTTTTATATAGAATAGAATTTATCTACAGGTATATAACTAAGTACGTTTTATAGATATTTTTTTTAGGGAAGAATATTTTCGTCTATAACCTCAAACAACTTTAAAACGATGTATTGAAATCATAAAACAATTTAGTCCCTAAAAACGGTTTCTTTCAATATAATGTGTATAAACTGTCTATCAGCTCCCCTGGGCCTCTAGACAAATTACATTGCGAAGCGATAGCGAAAAGTCGAAAAGAATAAAATGAAGAATGACGTTCACCTTCAAAATATGATGTCAATCTTAGGTATGTTATGTCAATTTTATATATTACTAGCGGACCCGGCAGACGTCGTTCTGCCTGGTGAAGCAGTGCCATCTACCGGGTCTCAGACCTACCGAATATAACCAATAATAAATAATAGGTATCTAACCCGGTTTTCGGCACTTCTTCGCTTTCTAAATTTTCTTTTTTTTTAATTTTTTCTCTGTGTAAGAACCATCCTCGTACTTAAAGGAATATTTTAAAAAAAGAATTAGCGAAATCGGTCCAGCCGTTCACGCGTGATGTCGTGACAAGAGAAAACGGGTTTCATTATTATATATATAGATATTCTTTGAGATTTTTTGTTATTCCTGTGCAATTTGTTTAAAGATACTTGGTATTAAAGGGACCCTCATTGTGCAAGTTTCACTCGCTCTTCACCGTATTTTGTTTTCCACAAAAGTAATGTTACACACTTTTCTAACAACTATTTTTCTCAATTTCCTCTGAAACAACAAAATGTTTCGTTACTAAAAGGAACCTTATATTAATAACATAACATTACTAAGCTTTTACCGTAATCTATAGCGTATGGGGCTAAAAAAGGATTTCGGAGTTTCGCGTACCTATCATACAAACACGAATTTGTAAAATAAATTGGATAGGGATGGCATCAGTCGATAGAATTTGTCGATGTTTTTGAGGTATCTTATGTGTTGTCTTTTGTACCATATGTACACTCCACATTCATTCTCAGATTCATTGATCATATTGATCTGATTGGGAGCTGAGTTACCTTCTATCTGAGTCTCCACACGTGGCCCCGGGTGGTGCAAATCAGGAAAAACATTCGTAATAACTAGTGAATCGGTATATTAGGCTTCCATCGTAAACTACACACCAGCACGCTTTACATGGCAAGTTGTAGTCGAGTGCAAGTCTTTATTACAAGACCAGTGAAATGTTGGGTATAAGACCAATGAAATTACGACTTATCTGGGTATCAGACCACTTGTTTTTATTCCGAACTAGCGAAAAATTAGAATTGGTGGATGTCACATGTCCTCGAGTGATTAGTTCTTAGACATGCCGGTTTCCTCACGATGTTTTCCTTCGCCGATATTGAGCAGCGGAGATGAAACAATTCACACAAACTTGTGAGTGCACGACCGGAAATCGAACCCACGACTTTATATTTCTAAGGCGAGGCCCGTATCGCTGCGCCACCGTTGCTCCAATGCTGCTTGTATGTACTACAGTGTTTTAGCTAAATGAAGTTTATTATTACTTAATCTATTCCTGCATTCCCGTTCTTTCATCAGACTAGTAGAGGTGATTTTTCTAAGGCGAAGCCCGTACCGCTGCTCCACCGCTGCGCAACACCACTGAGGCAACTGTAATTATACTTTTTTTGGGACAACACACCAACATAATTCTGCCATCGCTGCTCCTGTAAGCCAGGATCAACATGTCGCCGTAAAGAGACTCGGGATTCAAACCCAGTTAAGTCCAAGAAAAGATAATAGGAGTTGTAAAGTGAATTTTTAGACTATGTTACTGTACAGATTCTTAGGATTTCGTAATCTTCACGGATTTTTTCGTAGTCTGGCATTAAAATATAATTCATCGATAAAAAAACATCGTAGAGGCCAGCTCAATAATAAATTTAGGCTGTAAAAATGTAGAGTTTTCGGAGTGATACATGACCACCATTTTTACTTGTCGGCGAATTGTGATAATGTTACTTTACTAAGAAAATGTATCCAAACATTTTGGATTTAACGATACAGGTAAATTACCTTACTTTATCGCTTGTCACTTGAAGGACGTGTAAGCACAGGTTTGTGTTGCGACCTGTTTCACATTTACCTAAATTTTATTTCGGCTAGATATTCAATGACTTGGTAATTTTTTTTAACTAATAAGCTTGCGTTTGACACCAACTTGCCTATGGTTAAGCAATGATGTGATCGCGGAAAGTGGCGAAAACTTGTAGACACTACATTGTTCTGTCTTACTTTTGGTGATGTACCGACAGCAACTCTTACTGAGTACCAGTGGCGAATGGTGAAAATTTGATAAAGGCAAAATGGAGAAAATGAAATGACAAGCATTTCTTGATTACCTACGCTGACTATCAAACTTACAAACAAGTATGTACTGTATTTTGATGCTATTTAAAACTTTTAGGGGTTTCATAATAAATAAATAAAATATTCTGGGACATTAACACACACGGTCATCTGGTCCCAAGCTAAGCAAAGCTTGTGTTATGGAAACCAGATAACTGGTATATACTATACATATCATACTTTTCTTTTGTAAATACATACTTATAATAGATATTTACACCCAGACTCGACACAAACACAAATGTTCATCACTAATGTTTGTCTCGGGTGGGAATCCAACTCACGACCTGCGGCGTGAAAAGCAAGTATCTTACCGACCACGCCACCGGCCCGTCTTGTTATAATATATAGTTCAGTATGATATATTCACCAATACCTCAGGAAGTCGGTGCATCGTTTTGTACAGACTCTTCGTCACTGCTGGGTACAGTTGTCTTTTCAAACCATATAGAAACTCATTGATTATCATCAGCCTGGGGACCTCCCCTTTAGAACGCCACAGCGATCTGTTGCCGGCCTATCGGCTTCCCGCAATCAGTCCACCTTGTAGCGGCCTATTGTGTGGTCTCCACTCGAGAACTTTAATTCCCCCTTTTTTATTCTTCGATAGGCTAGCGCTTGACTACAACTTGCCTGGTGTTAAGCAATGATGTACTCTGGGATGGAACGCGCCAGCCTAGTGTACCGATTCACTCGTGATTACGAATGATTATCGGTGAGAAGGTGGCAGTGGAATGAGCCTCCTTAAGGTTAGAAACCTTGAAGGAGCAACAATTCCGACCCACCCTCTCTGCATGGTGTCACCAGACATCGCACCGGAACATGGCAAGGTCGCTTGGCGGTGCGGCTTTGTCTGGTGGGTGGTCAGTAACCACGGCCGAAGCCTATTACCAGTTGATTGTCACCTGATTTACTCCACCCGAGGACCACGTGTGGGGATTCTATTAAAGGTTTACACCCACGGACGAAGGTGACTCAGCCCCCGTCCCCAATAGTTATAAATTTACATACGTAATTTCATCCAACTCCATCCAGCCGTCCAGGAGTGGTGACATAGGTACAGAAGGATTATATATGTGCTTCACAGCCTCGTGAAATTGATGTGGAAGCTTTCCAAAAGTTTACATACATCGTAATACAATTATAAGTTATCTGTAAAAGCTGAAGAAGCTTCATAAATGTAAGTTAAACGTAAATATGTAATGTGCGGTTACACGACATTACGGCGTTCCTCGTAAAAATTATGAGTTTATTTTATAACACACAAGTGTTAAAATATCAGGAAAATGTGGGAAATGAAGAACATGTTACCTTATTAACCATTGATGAAAAGGATGGGTTACATAAGTTTAACGTGTGTATCCGTGAACAATTTTGTATCTAATTGTGACAGTTCTTAGCTAGGTTTCATGATAATTGGCTTAGTTATTTGAAGATCAGGATCTAGTTTATAACCAGACTAGCGGCCCGCCCCAGCTTCGCCCAGGTAGCTTCAGACCACTCAACAATTTACAAAAAATGTGATAAATAAAGAACCGCTAAAACCGATTTTGTGCAAACTTCACATAAACCATCTACTAAATAGTCCGAACAATGCCTAAACGTTTGATTTGAATAGGGAAGCCCGTTTTTGAGTTATAAAATTACAACGAAAAGTGGCATTGATTTTTATTTAAACAGATTAAACCTCTTTGCTAATACGATGATTATACGTGAATAGAAATGTAGTTTAGGTAGATTTCATGGCCAGATCGTAGAATTGATCAGAGGACGTCCTCAGACTAGGTGGAGGGACAATCTCTGCAGGGCAGTCGACAAGAACTGGATATGAAAAGCCGCGGATTGAGCTCAGTGGTATGCATTAGGAGAGGTTTATGTCCATCAGTGGATTAGAATATGCTAATGATGATGATGAAACTTAAAAACTAAACGTAACTAATCAAATAAAATTCTTTATTTGCGAAGAATGTATGTACAGTTTAAGATCTTAAAAATAATATTTAGTGCTAATACACTCTACTCTTTGAGTATGCAAAAATTGATTATTATTTATGTATCTAATTTAACAAAAGAAATAAGGTCAGAATTAATTACAATTACAATAGTCAAACTAATTAAGAAACAATAAAAAAAAATAAAAAAATATATAAATATTAGTTGTTTAGTTAACATGTCAAAATCAATAAAATAAAATAAAATCAATAAAATTGTTAATACCTAAATTAAAGGTGGTGGTCGTGGGTTCGATTCCCACCCGAGACAAACATTTGTTTAATTACGTCTGTTTGTCTTGTGTCTGGGTGTAATTATCTATATTTAAGTATGTATTTACAAAAAAAAGCATTATATGTAGTATATTACCAGTTATCTGGTTTCCATAGTACAAGCTCTGCTTAGTTTGGGATCAGATGACCGTGTGTGTTAATGTCCCACTATATATTATTATTATATATTATATATTTCATGTTACGTCATCGAGGAATTCCTTAACTGAATAATAACACTTAGACATACCGGTTATATCACAATGTTTTCTATACCGAACACATGAAGTGATCAATAATAATTGTACAATACTTGTTATGCAGGAATTGTTATTTGGTATACCACAGTCAAGTCAGTTTCGGATCACTCAATTCACTTCAACCCTTTTAAGTGTCCCACTGTTGGGCACGGGTCTTCTATCGACTATCTTATGAGTTGAGGGAGTTTAGACCTTATTCCGCACACGCTGGCCAAATGCGGGTTGGTGGATGTCACATATCCTCGAATGATTAGTTCTTAGACATGCCGGTTTCCTCACGATGTTTTCCTTCACCAATGTTGAGCAGCGGAGATGAAACAATTCACACAAAGAAGAAAGAACCCGCGACCTTATTTTTCTAAGGCGAGGCCCGTACCGCTGCGCCACCGCTGCTCACTTCAGTCAGTTTCGGATCAATTGACTTTAAAAACTGCTCGTGACATACGCACAAATGAATTTACTTGTAAATAAAGCCTCTAACCTCTTAACACGGTTCTACAATGTTTCCCTTCCCTCATATAATATCAACTTTAATATCATCTCTATTGATCCGTTATCCTACTCTGCCCTTGTTCATTCGACATAAGGGTTTGTACAAAACCAATTTCCTGAATAAATATTTAGTTAAGGAGCAACTGTTGTTTATTGCATAAATATTATCATTTCTCATCACTAAATTGGTGTTTCAAATTCTTCTTTATCATTAAATTAGCAAGAAGTGGCAATGAGTGCTTAATTTTCCTTAGAATTGACAAATGTTTATTTTTGGATCTAAGAACCAATACAACCAACAATAAATAAATAAAAATAAAATAAAAATATTATAGTATTGTCTTAGATTTACGCGAATATCACACATTGAAATAAAACTACTTTTTAACGGATTTTATCGCGGTTTATTTTGGATTTTAGATCCCGACGTTTCAAAGTCTTTTCAGACTTCATGTTTAGTCCACCCGTGAACATGAAGTCTAAAAAGAAACGTCGGGATCTAAAATCTAAAATAAACCGCGATAAAATCCGTTAAAACGTAGGTTTATTTCAATAAAAATACTTTATTATCAGACAACACAGTCCATAGGTATTGTAGTCCGGTCAATAAAGATCCGGCTGTTTTGAGGTGGGTTTTTGTTTTTTTACTCGTTTTCTAGTAAAAGACTGACTGTTTTTTCAATAAATGTTTTCAGGATAGTATAGTATATTCATGAGACACAGATAGGTATTTATACTTATCCTAAGTGCCTGATATGTATATACGTGTCTTTATGTGCATATCATATATATTGTGACTCTTAGAATCTCGATATCTCACGAATGGTAACTCTGAGGAAATAATCACAAGGACCATTTTTGTTGAAAATTTTAAGATCTACAACTTTGGCTTGAGGTTTTTTTTGATAAAACTTACCGTTCATCATCATTCCCCTTGCATTTTTCCCAATTCTATTGGGGTCGGCTCCCAGTCTAATCTGAAGCGGCTAGCTACCAGAATTATACGAGCGACTGCCATCAGACCTCGAAACCCGTAGGGAACCAGTAGCCGAGATGGCTAGACCAGGTGTCGGATTGTTTTGGCTTCTTCTGACTATATTTAACGATTAAAAAACAAAAAATCTTATCGTTATCGAAAAAAATCCTAAAAACCTCAAATTTTTACCTTTGACTCCGAATAATTTTTGAAACACGCATAGCATTGATAAGAATTTTTAAAACTTTATTTGTGATGGTAAACCCCAGCTCTCCACCAATATTTGGCCTTTCGGGAAATTTTGTTATTTGACCACGATTTTTATGTCTAAATTCACCGGACTATTGTTAGTAATATAAAACAAAAGATCTTAAAAAGCTATGTTAGTACAAGAAAACAATAGATAGAGATAACTACCTATATTTTCACACATACACACAGCGCCATCTAGTCCCTAATTAAGCAATTACATTTGCTTGTGTTAATTACACCCAGATACAAAACATTCATGCTCATGACATAAAGATTTGATTTTTTTTCGTTTTGAGGTTCCCACTATACATCTTCTATATATATAAAAATGAAACCTGTTTTCCGTTGTCACGACATCACGCGTGAACGGCTGTTTCGATTTCGCTAATTCTTTTTTTAAAATATTCCTTTAAGTACGAGGATGGTTCTTACGCAGAGAAAAATTAAAAAAAAAAAAATTGGTTGTTTGTAAAGTAGGTTTACGATCGAGATGTTTACGTGATAACGTCTTATTGGTGATATAAGTGAGAGAGACGGAAGATCGGTCCACTCACTCGAACGCTATGCCAGCCTCCGCTCGTGAGGATTCCGCGTGACAAGTTTCACGGAATGACTGGCAGCGCTCGAGATGAGACGGGAGATCGGTCCGTCTCCCTCTCGTTATACCTGCGATCGCGCTCGTGAGGTTTTGGTGTGACACAAGTTTCTGAACATGTCACCCGACTAAAACGATCACGATCAAAAAGACGTTATCACGTCAAAAGAAAATTTAAAAAGCGAAGAAGTGCTGGAAACCCGGTTAGATACCTATTATTTATTATTGGTTATATTCGGTAGGTCTGAGACCCGGTAGATGGCACTGCTTTACCGGGCAGAACGACGTCTGCCGGGTCCGCTAGTTTTACATAAAATGCTTTAAGTGACTTTTGTGAACTTACTCAATGTGTACGAAACCAGATCTATTTTACTGGTCACTGTGTTGAGTACACGCAGGGTTCGCGTCAGCGGTGCGTGCTGGAGAAGGTTGGTTCTCGCGGATGACACGTTCAGTAGCGGCAGACGTCTCCTTTGTCCTATGTTCCTTCGGGATACTCATACAGACCGTTTTCAAAACGACTTGGTTTTGTTTCATCCCCCGTAACACCTTAAATGCCAGAGCCAAAGCCACCTGTTTGGGTAAAAGGAATTGTTGCGTCAAGGTTTAGACTAGGTGGAGTGACGATCTCTGCAGGATTGCTGGTGAGTAGTGATGATAATCAATGTGTTCGTATAAATTCAATAGAATTGAATTGATATCATGAGTCTTAGCACGCTAATTGCGATTGCTAAGCTAATTGCTAATAAAGCATATGATTATTGTTAATGCTACTTAACATGTTGACGCGAATATTATGACTGCACCTTGCTGTATCGCATACCATTTTTTTATGAAAACTAGTGTTCTAGTGACGTAGTGCAAATTACTGGAGAAAAATTCGGTGCGTTGTAGCACTAGATAGTTGAGAGTTCGGTGTTGTGCACAGCATAACAAACTACTACAACTACTACTAAGTACTGTTTTTACTACTATTTATAAATGAATCAACTCACTGATGAATCATCTCACTGATGTCAAAATCTCTTATCGATTGTTAAGAGATTTTGATATACGGTGGTTTTGACTGACAAGACTATGTATAGTAAACACATAACAGGTATTATTAATTATAGAATTTTATGCTGACTGTAAACTATTTTAATACATGTGGGATCCTACTCTGGGTGCGAAGAAAAACCACGGATTGGCACTGTATAAATGGATTTATTAAAAAAAAAACAACTTATAACAACACCTTACGTCTTCGTCCTACCTCTTAGAAAAGTAATCTTACATCTACCTACATTCCAGTCATCCTTCGTTCACATATTCTGCATTCATTCGTCCTCTCACTCTTACCTATACATCTGTCCTTCACTTTCATGCTTCACATCTATCACTCATTTACACGGTCATACTATTACATTTAATTCCTACATACATATAACATACATTATATTTTATATTCTTAATCTTTATTGAATTCTTTATTAATGTTATTTATTATGACATTATTTTGTATTGCTTTAACAGTAGATAGAAAGATAGTGAATATATAGAGAAACTTGATTAGATTGTTAACATCAGATTGTAACTTTTATTCACAAAATAAATGAATTGAATTCAATGCGGTAATCTGTTATCAATGTCTGATTCAAGTGATGAAAAATTTATGAGTCTATCACAGTTTAGCAATTCCACTGTTTGATAAATATCTATGTTTTCATACAATGCGACAACTCACATAAAACGATCATAAAACAATATTCAAAGTTTGATAATCGAGACGACAAACTAAACAAAACAATCGAATATTCGATTGTAATAGAAAACTAGGAAACAATTTGAATAGTAATCGAATAGAATAAAGTAAATATTATCTACGCTTTGTGTAACAAAAACTTGTTGGCACATCTACTTCTCAATGCATCGGCTGTCATTTTATACTGTCATCGCGTCCGTCTTTGAAGTCACCTGTCACTCGAGAATGTCGTTATGAACGAACGAATGAACACCGAGCGCGGGTGTAGCGGCCATCTTAGAATGGCTGACATTGCGTGTTGAACCGTTGTGGCGTTCGGTAGTGCAGATGCAATAACGTGCTCGGTGAACGTTACTATTTAATCCAACGTAATCTTAACGATCTGTAATTACCTGTTAGAATTCATGATTGTGCTATCGAGAGATGAGGTGAAGTGATATTTGCTGTAGTTATTTTATTGAAATACCGTCTTCTTACCCGATTATTCACGCCTACCTAAAATTGTCTGCTAATCTTCATATTTTTAGTCTAAAAACCTTCAAAAGCCTTCAAACTTTTATAACAGTCAACGGAACACCTAAATATTTACAACACAATATTTACAATTGGCAAAAAAAATACTTCACTGAATAAGAATCTCAACAATAATCTAATTAAAGAAGTAAATTACAACGTGGCAATACTGCCAGCCTTCTGGGCACATTCCCTCAAGGCCTCGATTCGGAGGAATTTTATGACGCCTTATCTAGTTTTTAAGATAGATTTTTAGAATTAGTCTTTTTATTTTCTTATATTTTATGTAAATACTGTGTTAATGTTATAAAAATTAAATCACGAGCCATTTAATTAAACCTGGCAGGAAATTACGTATTTAATTTGAGCCGTTTGGTTTTGAGACTCTGGGTTATGGGAAGTTTCAAGGAGTTGTTAAAACACTTAGATGACAACACACGTGATCAGAAGGCTGGTTTGTATCTTGGACAAAGGATCAGTATTGGCATCCAACGCGGCAATGCTGCTAGTATTCTGGATACGTTCCATGAAGAAAACGATGCAGAAGAATTTTTGGACGCAATTTAAGTTAGGCATTAGTTAGACTCTATAATTAGGTAAGTATTGAGATTGTTATATAATTAAGTACTTTTTTGTCCAAATCTATAAGTTGTAAATAAATGTACTAATACCAGACCTGAAAAAATCCGTCAAAAATTCTTCAATATCGTTTACTTTTGGGAACGTAGAAGAAGGCTAGCAACATTGTAGATAAGCAGGTTTTTAATTTAATTCTAATTCTGTTTATTTTGATTTTATTTCTCATTTTATTTGCTTGTTGGAATTATAATTAAAATTAAATTAATGATTTTACTTTATTTATTATAATAGAATTAATGATTTTACTTTATTTATTTTTATTGTCACGTTTAGAGTTAATGTTTCTTACCGAACACGCTACCGCGGCACCGGCCAGTTTAGTCAAAAATATAAAACAGCATCGCAATCCACTTATCGTTATAGCGCTAAGAGGCAAACCACTTGCACACAGATACACAGAAACACGTGTCCTCGTTTTTGTCGAGGGTTTACACAGAGTAACGCCTAAATTCAATTCCAACACTCGTATAAACCTAATTTGCTTCACATTGAAACCTATTGGAAAACAAACTCGGACATTTTTCTCCGGGGGTCACAAAAAGCCCATCTAAACGTTACAAGAAAAATTCTACTGCATTCAAGTGTTGTTACGTACCCTTTTAGGCTCAAGTGTTCTTTTGATTGTGACAGATTTGGGTTTAGGGGACCCCTATTATAGGATAGGGTAAATTAAGGTAGTGAGAAACGGTGTCCACTTTGACACAGCCGGAGTTTGTGTAGTTACAGTCAAATACATATTGGACGTATCTAAACCAACTTTTGTGTATTTTGTGGGCTGATGGCGTAGTGGTTAGCGACCCTGACAGTTAAGCCGAAGGTCGTGGTTTCGATTCCCACACGAAGCTTTGTGTCATGAGCACGGGTGTTTGTTTTGTGTAAAATGTATTTAACTAGTAGTACCGACATTGATGCGGAGGAGTTTTTTGACGCCCAGCTTTAGATATATTTTATAAGTTCTATTTTATGTTTACTATTTTTTAGGCTAAGTTAGTGCGTCATATTATTGTATTCAATTATGTCATTTTTCTTGTGCAATCGTATCTCTGTTGTAATTATCTGTTTGTAACATAAAATAATATTATAATATAATAAATGTAGAAACCATGAACTCCATTATAGACATGACCTTAAAAAAAGTAGTATATCCGTTCTCTCTCCATAACTTAAGCAAATATAATTAATATAATGACGGGCCGGTGGCGTGGTCGGTAAGATACATGCTTTTCACGCTGCAGGTAGTGGGTTCGATTCCCACCCGAGACCAACATTAGTGATGAACATTTGTGTTTGTGTCGAGTCTGGGTGTAAATATCTATTATAAGTATATATTTACAAAAGAAAAGTATTATATGTATAGTATATACCAGTTATCTGGTTTCCATTACACAAGCTTTGCTTAGCTTGGGACCAGATGACCGTGTGTGTTAATGTCCCAGAATATTATATTATATTATTTGGGACTAGATGGCGCTGTATGTGTGAATACCTGACCTCTCGTTGTACAGAAATCCTATACAATGCAAGATCAGCTTATACTGGAAATGTATATCTCGATGAGTAGCCGACGACGGTGTATTATAACAAAGTATTAACACTCTTTACAAAGAATGTTCTTAAGATTATTCTTTGACCAAAAAAAAGTAAAATATCATTGAAAGAAAATAATCCCGCTTAACCTACTGAAGTAAAAATTCCTGCAGTCTTTTGTTTCGCAATGTTTAATATTTACACAACTATGTCGGGGTCCAAAACGTCCGTTTTATATTTTAAATTACTTTTGCAACGGGTGAAAGTAAACGAAGGGTTAATAGAATTTTATTACAATTCCGACGAGGTTCTATGTTCAGTTCAATGTAACGGGCCAATGGCGTTGTCGGTAGGATATTTGCTTTTCACGCCGCAGGTCGTGGTTTGATTCCCACACAAGTCGGACATTTGTGTGATGAACATGTCTGTTTGTCTTGAGTTTTGGTATAATTATCTATATTTAAGTATGTATTTACAAAAGAAAAGTATTTAATGTAGTATATTACCAGTTAACTGGTTTCCATAGTACAAGCTCTGCTTAGTTTGGGATCAGATGACTGTGTGTGTTAATGCCCCTCTATATTATTATTATTATGATTATTATTGACGGGCCGGTGGCGTGGTCGGTAAGATACTTGCTTTTCACGCCGCAGGTCGTGGGTTCGATTCCCACCCGAGACAAACATTAGTGATGAACATTTGTGTTTGTGTCGAGTCTGGGTGTAAATATCTATTATAAGTATATATTTACAAAAGAAAAGTATTATATGTATAGTATATACCAGTTATCTGGTTTCCATAACACAAGCTCTGCTTAGCTTGGGACCAGATGACCGTGCGTGTTAATGTCCCAGAGTATATATATATATATATATTATGTATGAGTGCTTGTTAGACCCCGGAATTGAACCCGGGATCCCGTTATTATTAATCAAACACGCTTAGCACTGACCATCGAGGCAGTTAACATAACTTTTAAGGAGACAATATGATTTATTTCATTTACAATGTGATTGTACAGGCGATCACACATCTAGCTATACATTTCCAGTATAAGCTGATCTCGCATTGTACAGGATTTCCGTACAACGAGAGGTCAGTTTATACTGGATATGTATGGCTTGTGTGTAGTGTGTAAACGAATCTGCATTTACGCAATTAGATGGTCACCGGAGCAAATATTTTGATACAAGCAACAGAGTGTTGTGGTTTGAGATAGCGCGATTTTCCTCGTGAGCATACTCTAGTTACATATTTATATTAAAGGTGCTTGCTTACTATATCTACCTAAGCACAAAAGAAAATAATAATAATAATAAAAAAATATTAATAACAACAGCGCCATCTAGTCCCAAACTAAGCAATTAGATTTGCTTGTGTTTTGGGGATTTAATACGTAAATACTTTTTTTGTAAATGTATACATATTATAAATTAATTACACCCAGATAAGAACAAACACTCGTGCTCATCACACAAAGATTCGTCCTGGGTGGGAATCGAACCCACGACCTTCGACTTAGCAGTCAGGTTCACTAACCACTACGCCACGAGGGCAGAAATTAATAAAAATATATACATAAATAAAAAACAAAAAAAAAAAAATATCTACTAAATACATAACGAATATCCGTAGTTGTAGGCAGAGGTAAGTATCGCCCACACTTAGCCGGTATGTCGTTCATCGGACATTATTACGTCAAAATCAAGTGAGGAGTTAGACTGGACCACGATCAGAACCGGCGAAGGCCCAGCGATAAAGCGGAGGAGCGGGGCGCATACAGACAATTTCCAATTTCGAGATATTACTGTGTTTTTAAGTAAATCGGAAACGTCTTTTTGCTCAACCCGGGATTCGAACTCGGGCTAATTCTAACTGTCGAATATCAGGTAATTTCAATTTTGATTTTCTGTTTTAATATAAAATACTTAATTTCTTTTTAATTTGAAAAAAAGCGCAATTGACGCTCATAAAAATAGTGCCTCTTTGGTTAAATTTTGTCTCTTTCTTACTAGTATAATCTATTTAAATAAAAATCAATGCCACTTTTCGTTGTAATTTTATAACTCAAAATCGGGCTTACCTATTCAAACCGAATGTTTAGGCATTGTTCGGACTATTTAGTAGATGGTTTATGTTAAGTTTGCACAAAATCGGTTAAGCAGTTCTTTATTTATTACATTTTTTGTAAATTGTTGGGTGGGCTGAAGCTACCTGGGCGAAGTTGGGGCGGGCCGCTAGTATAATATAATATTCTGGGACCTTAAGTTATGATCCTGGCTTACAGGAGTAGCATTGGAGGGATTGCGGTGTTTATTTTGATTCTGAGATAGGCTGGCGCTTGACTACAACTTGCCAGATGTTAAGCAATGATGTAGTCAACGATGGAACGCGCCAGCCTAGTATATCGATTCACTCGTGATTACGAATGATTATCGGTGAGAAGGTGGCAGTAGAATGAGTCTCCATATGGTTAGAAACCTTAAAGGACAACAATTCCGACCCACCCTCTCTGCATGGTGTCACCAGACATCGCAACGGAACACGACAAGGCCGCTTGGCGGTGCGGCTTTGTCTGGTTAGTGGTCAAACTACAGTCGAAAAAAAACCCAAAAAAATTTACATCCAGACAGAACAAGCAACACTCATCACACAATGATTCCGAAATTCCGAAATAGTATATCTTTTAATATAATTAGTTAGGCATTTTTGTATCTTGTTGTAGAAACTAGCAATTAAGTTGTGTTTAGTATCATATTGGTTTAATTTAAAATAGTTAGAGAGCCGGCCTGAAACACAGGTTATTTAATAACCTAGCTCAGGCTAGCCGACGCCTCTTCTGTAGAAGTAAGTAGTTATTAGTCTTATTTAAGTACATAGAACATAGTCATATACTAGTAGATTATAGATAATAAATAGCAGTAACTAATTATTTTTAGCTTAATATTGTATCTAGCTCATGTATATGCCATGAAATTCAATAAACTTCTTTTTATTTATTTTATTTGTCCTGGGTGGGAATGTCACGAACTACTATGCGAAGAGGCCAGTCATTTCAATCACCTAGATTTATTTATTTTGTAAACAAATAGTTCTCACTGTTTCAATAACCATAACAAAGCATGATATACCTAATGTTTATAAAATAATATTTTGCGACCGCCATCTTTGTTTTTCGACATCACTGCCAGTCGTTTGGGAGATTTATGTGATCGAATACAGTTTCAATTGGTTTATATAGTTGCGCTCAGAATTGGGAAATAATAAAAGATTTATTTTTGATAAAATACTTAGATATTTTGTGAAAAAAACCAGGTAAGAAAATATTAAGTGACTTCTAATGTATAAGACCATTTTGGAATTTACCTATCAAAAACACTAAATGTGTTGATAAGCGCAACACTCGAGAACGGCCGAACCGATTTCGCTAATTCTTTTTTACAATATTCTTTGTAAACTTTGTCTCCTCCAAAACGGCTTGATTGGTTTTTATGAAATCTTATATCTATATTCGGTAGGTTTAAAATTCGGTAGTAATCTATTTTTAAGTAAGTGGTACTGCTCTACCGGGCAGAACGACGTCTGCAGGGTCCGCTAGTTTTAAATAAACAAGGCTATGATGTTATGCTAAACAAAATTTGAATTTTTTACATAGTACATAATGAAGTCGCGTTATTGCGTGAAATAGTAATAAACATACATCCATACATACTACATCTAGATATACATTCATCAGTAGGAAGTAGAATTATATTATTGGGGATGGAAGATGACCTCAAATTACTTGAAAAGGTAAACTATGAATGACTATTAATAAATTTAACTTTTTCAGAATGTTGTTTTTACTGTTCGTATTCACATCAGCTGCATCGAGCGAGGTCAAATCGAGTGAAGTCAGATCGAGTGAGGTCAAATCGAGTGAGATCAAATCCAGTGAGGTCATATGTAATGGTGTAATGTTTTACCATGCATATTTCGAGAAGGAGGTGCTGTTCACACAGTTAGGAAAACCTATCAACTTAGTAATGCATGGGTGAGTCCTGGTTACTTCTAAGATTTCATAGTCCATACGTATATAGGTTCCATACGTAATGGGAGCGACCCCATTACCGTTTATTAGGCACAATACCTTTCCAACATTAGCAACACTAATACACACATTAGCAATACTAGTTCTGTATCGGATGTTGATGCCCTTAACGCCCACTTTTCTAAACCTCCAGTCGTACTGGATATTCAAACTAAATCGTCAACTCTTAATTATCTTTCAAACCTTCAAATGCCAGACTGTACTTCGTTCACATTTTCACCGGTTACGGAGCGAGATGTTATAAAATCAGTTCGATCCATATCCACAAAAGCGGTGGGGAATGATGGCCTCCAGCTCCAAATGATTTCTCTTATCTTGGAAGAACTTGCTCCCATTATCGCTCATCTTATTAACTTCTCTTTGGAGTCAAGTTCTTTCCCTTCAGCATGGAAGAGAGCTCTGGTCTTACCGCTCCCTAAAACCTCTAATCCTTCTTCCTTATCCCAATATCGTCCTATATCCATTCTTCCTATACTATCCAAAGTTCTCGAGAGTATTGTCCATAGACAACTCTCGTGTTTTCTCAATTACCAAAGCCTACTAAGTCCCTTTCAATCTGGTTTCCGCCCTGGTCATAGTACTGTCACTGCTTGTAAAAATAACAGATGATATTCGACTGGCCATGGAGCGCAAATTACTTACAGTACTGGTTCTGTTGGACTTTAGTAGTGCCTTTAATTCAGTTGATTTTGACATTCTTCTTGGTATTCTGTCCTCTCTCAATATCTCGTCTTCAGTAATCGCATGGTTTAGCTCTTATCTTCGGGGGCGGTCGCAGGCGGTTCGCTACGAAGAGACTTTCTCAGAGTGGTGTGATCTGTCTGCGGGTGTGCCTCAGGGTGGCGTGCTCTCTCCTCTTCTCTTTTCAGTTTTCATCAACTCAATTACTAAAATTGTTTCTTCTAACTTCCATCTCTATGCTGATGACGTGCAGCTATATCGACATTTCAAGGCCGAGGATATAGGACTGGCCATTGATGCCAACAATAATGATCTTGGAAACATTAGCGAATGGGCTAGATCTTTTGGTCTCGTTATTAACCCTGCTAAGTCACAAGCCCTCATTATTGGTGGTAGGTATATGCTCAGTCAAATACCGAACAATTGTCCTCCTCCGGTTATCTACGACGATGTCCCTGTAGCTTATTCTGATCATGCCAAAAATCTTGGTATATTGTTTGATTGTAATTTATCATGGAGCAATCACGTTGCAGAAGTAAGCAGGAGAGTGTTCTGCTCGTTTCAGTCTCTCAAACGTCTCCAAAAATTCTTACCCTTTCGCACTAAGATTTATCTTGCACAATCACTATTACTTCCTATCATTGACTATGCTGATGTTTGTTTCCTTGATGCCTGTGAACAACTTCTTGACAAGCTCGAACGCCTGCAAAACTTTTGTATACGTTTCATTTTCGGTCTTCGGAAATATGACCATGTCTCTGACTTTCGTAAGCAACTAAAATGGTTACCAGTTCGGCGGCGTCGAGATTGTCATATTCTTTCTCTTCTTTATTCCACTCTTCATAGCCTTACTGCTCCTATCTATCTTCGTGAGCGCTTTGAGTATTTAGCTCCCCCGGGCAAAACTTGTCGTTCATTAACTTCTCTTCTTCTTCAAATGCCCACTCACACTTCTAGCCGTTACGATGGCTCCTTCACTGTGCGTGCGGTGCGGTTGTGGAATTCTCTCCCACATCCCATACGGTCGAGTTCTTCGCTCGACTTGTTTAAAGTAAGAATTAAAGAACATTTTCTTTCAACTGAGTGATCACTTAGATTGACAGACAAATTATTATTATTGATATATATATATTTTTTATATGGTATATATATTAGACATTTTATTCACTTTCGTATGTAAGTAATATTAGTATGTAGGTTTATGTATGTATTTAAAATACTTGTTGTGCACTTCTGCCCATTCCACAATGTTTTCCTTACCTAGGGTTTGCTGGTAGAAAATTCACATTTGAATTAAGCTCGCCTGTGTACATGTGCTATTTCCTAACTATAAATTGTTTATGTAAGTGTTTTGTGTACAATAAAGAATAAGAATAAGAATAAGAACACTTTTTTGCTCGACCTAGGATCAAACTCGGTACCTTGCGGTTAATATGCAAACACGTTTACCACTGAACCACCAAGGCAGTTCAGATATCTCATTTACTGGTGTTAACTAGCTTATGACAAACTACACACTATTAGTAATATTCTTATTGAGGTAAATAAATATTATTTTACTTGACCCGGTATTCGAACCCGGCACCTTATAGTTACCACCACTAACCAAACCAGTTATTAATTTAATTGTTTTATTTTCAGACCCTCAAACACCCTGTACTTTAGTCACACAATAATACAAAATAATAAAAAGGATTTCCGCATAATGGCCTGTCATCTAACCAATAAAACTTGTGACGTCATCGATATTACAGGGGGCTACGCTATCGCTTACGACGACGTTGATGACACCCTGTATTTCGGTGGACACGACTCCATCCACCGATACAACCCTAAAACTAAAGAACTAAATCTATTTTTCCATACACAACATTCAATTTGGTCTTTAATCGTTATT
Source organism: Meganola albula (assembly GCA_936450015.1). Classification (NCBI taxonomy): domain Eukaryota; kingdom Metazoa; phylum Arthropoda; class Insecta; order Lepidoptera; family Nolidae; genus Meganola; species Meganola albula. The sequence continues at coordinate 1,382,144 of OW388165.1, read as the reverse complement.
CACCCTTCCATTTTCTACATTGACTACCCGAACCAAAAGTTGTACAATCTCAATTCGACAACAAATAAGTTCGTCCTAGTTCCAGAAGCTGAAAATATAGAAATGGACACATTCTTCGTATCAAAATTCATGGAAATTTACTACTCCAATAGAACTGCGTTATTCAAAATTGAAACTCCAGAGCCCAATATACGAATGTTGATTGATGATCATATAATAAGACAAATATCTGCTGATAGTAACGGGGAGGTATTTTTTTGTGCTACTGATGGGGTTTACTATGAAGAAAAGCCTTTATACACAGTAACGAAAGCTCTAGATGTAGATAATGCATTTGGTTTAACTTTTGATGGAGATATGCCTATATATTCGGATAGTAATTCAATATATAGATTGTTTCCTAGTGAAAATACTGTTTGTACGGATTATTTTCTGGCTAAAAGTAATATAATTAGTAATAATGATGATGATAATGTTAAATTTTAAGTAAGTATAGTTGAAAACTTAAGAGAAGTAACGCACAGCGATTTCGTTTTCTCTATTGGCAATCCAACTGAGGTGGTATCGTCCAGTTTACAGGATACACACAGTGTAATGACTGATGATTGAGTTTCTAGATGTGAGAAGTAGCTGTCGATATCTGAAGTCTATGTACAAGCTATGGTACCGTTTAAACAAACTGAGTATACTGAGTGTGTTGTGTAGAGTGACGTATAGGCTATTTGTAAAATGTGAGCTGTGACAGTTACCCCTAGTTTCCACTGCACAAGAAAACATGTTGCAAACACTATCTATCTCTATCGTTTAGAGATGAGTAGAAAGAGATAAGACTATGCTTCTATTACGTTTTGTTTTGCAGAGAAAACGCCCAGTAATGATGCAAAAATGAAACTAGATACAATTATAAATTTGAATTATTAGATACTAGCTTTCCGACAGCGGCTTCGCCCGCGTGTATATCGGTTATCGCGCCAAAACATTACCTTTTTGCGCAGTCGGATAAAAACTATCCTATGTCCTTTCTCGGGTCTCATACTACCTCCATACCCAATTTCATCCAAATCGGTTCAGTAGTTTAAGCGTAAAACCGTAACAGACAGATAGACAGAGTTACTTTCGCATTTATAATATTAAGTAGGGATTAGCGGACCCCACAGACGTCGTCCTGCCTGGTAAAGCAGTGCCACCTACCGGGTCGTAACAAAGATCGCGACCGATCTCAAACCTCTCGAATATAGATATAAGATTGATTCTATAAAAATCGGTCAAGCCGTTTTGGAGGAGATTGATTTTTTTTAATATTTTTCTGCGTATGAACCGTCCATAACATGCGTATGGACATGTCTCTAGGCGAGATAACGACTTCATTGAGCGGTTGGTTGTGCAGGGAAAGGTGGAGGGAACCAGATCACGCGGCTGGTCACCTATGCGCTGGACTGACCAAATAAAATCCGCCACAAAAAACAGCTTACATGATTGTACCAGACACTCTACCAATACGCACAGATAATCAATAACCAATACCTCTATAACCAATGTGGATGACTCAATGTGACCACGACCACTGACAAGAGCGGAACGTCAAAGATGAAGAAGAAGGACCATCCATGTACTTGAAGGAATATTCTAAAAAAAGAATTAGCGAAATCGGTCCAGCCTTTCACCAGTGACCAAGGGAAATAGGGATTCATTTTTATATATATATATTTAAATATATTTTAACCGCATATGTCGCATATGCGACAAATATCTTTGTTCCCCCAGCGCCCGAGTCGCATTTGTGCGACAAAATACATGCATGTTTTACATGATCGTGTTCCACAGGCATGGTAATTGGGTTGTTGAATAAAAAATAAAAATTGATTTTTCTTGTGTATTTTAAAACTATATTATTAATAATATTGATATTTAATGCAAAAAATTCGAAAAAAAATAGTTTCATTTAATTATGAACAATTAAAAATTGATGAAATATAATCAAAAATCACGTGACTATAAACGCGCGATAATTGGTCACCATTGTTGTGACGTCATAATGTTATAGCCATTTGATATAAACTTTTAAATGATCTTACCATTTATGACAAAAAAAAATTATTCAAAAACCCATTTGATTTTGACGAGGAGTTTAAAAAGTGAGTGGAGTGTGTATGTGTAAACAGAACACCTTTAGTAAAAATCATTGAAATACCTGTTCTATTTCAATATACTTTTAACAATGAATCTTTTAAAATAAAGGCAATTTCTTTATCTGAAAATCAGTAGCACGTAGAAAGAAACGTGCAGAAACTTGGGATGTAATAATTCTGAGAATATCTTGTTAGGGAATAAAATATTTTAGTTGCGAGTATTAAAAAGGAAATCTTCTTAAATACCAAGTGTATGAAATGTAGGAAATTGAAAAGAACAGACAAAAACAGCTAAGAAGTAAATAATATTTTTCTTGGCAAAAAATCAGAATGACACAAAAATGAATTTCCTCTCTGTGTCTATCTGTACACCCGTTTCTTTGTAAATGATGCGACAAATTCTAAAATAGTTTTAACCATCATTTCAGATGATCAACGAAATTGGCATCTGTTTTTTGCCCATGAGCAGTGGCAGATTTCAAAAATTGCCGCCTGCAGACTATTAAAATATCACCGCCTGTAGGCTATTCAAATTTTTACCCTACCTACATATTTGTCATCCAAATTCGATACATATTTTAGTTTTATCAGAAAAATAAAAACGATTACAAGATCCAAAAATCACCTTCTCAAACATTGTTTCTAAAGACCTATCCAACGGTATCCCAAATATAAGGGACGAAGTAAGAAAAAATATATCTCCGCTGTTTTAGGACGACTCCCTTACGCGCAATTTTTTCTGTAGTAAATTTGCCGCCCTTCAAAATCAATCGCCCTAAGCCAATCTTTTGGTAAATGCCCTCTGCCCTCGTGATTTTACGCGTGATTTCTGTGAGCTGCACTCACTAGTAGTAATCTTCTGTCAAGGCTAGTCACCCACCAGGCTAAAGCACGTTATAAACAATACCGGATTTAGAGGTCTGGAGCCCCAGGGCAACTAAACCCCCTGGTCCCTTCACATTAACCCTTTTTAATGTCCCACAGCCGGGCACGGGTCTTCTCTCAACTATCTTACGAGTTGAGAGAGTTTAGGCCTTAATCCACACACGCTGTCCAAGTGCGGGTTGGTGGATGCCACATGTCGGCGAATGATTTGTTCTTGGACATGCCGGTTTGATGTTATATCGTGAGGACACCGGCATGACTGCATGGCCGATATTGGGCAGCGATGATGAAACAAGTCACACAAAAATGTGTGGGCACGACTGGGAATCGAACCCGCGACCTTATATTCAAAAGCGAGGCTAATACCGCTGCGCCACCGCTGCTTAACCTTGGCTTGGGCTTTAGTTTTCAAAATAACAAAAATCTATTAATAAAATTTAAATTTTTTTTCAAGTGGTTTTAAGAACCATTTGAGGTTTTTATATTTTACTGATTGGAGTAACAAAAAAATACAAATGTGTCAATGATATTGACCGTTTAACTCGCGTATCGCCTATCGCCAAGATTCTGACTCCTCAAGCTGCACAGACAGTGATGATGATTCAAGCGATATGGATATTAGTGATTTTGTACTCAGACGGCGCTACGCGAGTTAAACGGTCAGCCCTTAGTCATGTTTGTATAAAGTAGATACCTACTGTAGGTAAAATTGAAACGCGAAAAAAATATATCAAAAGAATAGTTTCTACTAGTGTTTCCTAGTCTGAATTTGACGTTGTTTTTTCCGAAGTCTCTATTGCGGGGGCTGCTCTTTTGTAGACGCGCTGGGGCTGTAGTCCCAATTGCTCTCACCTAAATCCAGATTAGGCTAATTAACGTAATTTCTTGACTTCTTTTTCAGTTTGCGATGCAGTTGCGATCAAGTTGCGGTGCAGTTGCAATTAAGTTTACGTCTTATTGCAAAATGGTATTCTATGTCCCTTAGTCATATAACAACCTAAACGCCTCAAAGCGCTCGCGTAACGCGAACTTGACTCGAGCGTATCTGACAGCGGTTGTCAAAATTACGAGAAAACGTAATAGGCTGTTTGATCGAAACTTAACTGCAACTGCACTGCAACAGAACTTGTTTAATTACGTGAAATAGCACTTACTGTATCTGTGGAGTATTATATTATCTGTGTCTGTGGTTTCATTACCAGGTGAACTTGAGGTGACATGTGCTGATATAAGGTAAAAAAAATATTGCAAAATTTATCAACTATGTTGGAAATAATTGTTTTCTATTTCGCCGCGGGCTTTGATACATGTATGAGTTGTGCGAGTATTATTTTAAATGAATTGATTTTACTTGTACCAATTAATTGAAAACTCGAATTCCATGTTTACAAACTGAACACATGAATCATGTATGTTCCTATTCGTTGTACAAGAGTACGTTGTTGAAAATAACAGGTTACGCATTTTCAGTTTGCTGTTAACTGATTTTAAACATAGGAATAAAAAAACACAAATTTTCTCTACTTGAGGTTTGCTGGTAGAAAATTCATATTTGAATTAAGCTCGCCTGTGTACATTGTTGTTTACTATTTATAATTGTATATGTAAGTGTTTTGTGTACAATAATGAA